>OX388200.1:24740913-26236662 GCA_947578815.1 Epinotia ramella | reverse complement strand
GTAACATCCACAAAATGCTAAACCCAAACTTTACGAACGAGTAGTTATGCAGTTGGAATTCAGTTTCTCAGACTAGTCAGTAATGTACTTAATTATTTATCATCATCAGTAGGTACGTCCCACTGCTGAGATGCACTTATTTACCAAGATGACATTTGCATCTGAATAAGGAAGGAGAGTTGAAGCATTTCAGCTAGTCTATCTCTCTTAACTTAATATATACCTTGCAGTAATCGGAAACTTGTTTGCAGATAGCTTTGATGTCGTCGCTAGCTGGATGCCAAGCCTGCGGCCCGCTGTTGGTCAGCAAGCCCATGCCAGTAGCAGCGGCATTTATAACGCCAACACGTTTACTCTGCGAAGCATAAATATTTCAATTTTTTAACCGACTTCAAAAAAAAGGAGGAGGTTCTCAATTCGTTTGTATTTTTTTTTTTTTTTTTTTCAATGTTTGTTACCTCAGAATTCCGTCATTGATGAGCCGATTCGAAATTTTCTTTTTTTATTTGTAAGTATATGCTTCCAGGTGGGTCCCATTTTTTTCAAAATTCAGTTGGATGATGGGATCCATGAGCAATTGAGGGAACTCCAATTATATTAGGCACGCGTGTAGTGATTTTGGTATTTTCTATTATAACTAGTGTATTTACACCCGAAAATCATAAATTTGGTGGAGTGGAATTGATGATTCAAAGACCACAGATGACTTATGGAATTCCTCAATGATGTACTTAAAAGTACAAAAGTATATCACAGATTCTGATAAGATTCCGTTGAAATAGCAACTAATGAAGTGCCAAAGGTGCTTGTGGATTCGACGGAATTCCTCAAATATTATCGGCCCACATACAGCGATGCGGTTTTTTTCTCCAATAATTAACGCATTTGCTCTCGGAAATCAGATCATGTGGTAAATTGGATAAGAAATGTGGAAATATTCTCGTGCCTTGGCGGAGTACTAAATTGAAGTCGGTTAAAAGTTTGTTTTTAAAGTATATTATATTTAATTAGGTCAGCGCTGATTCATTGGAGGGGATTAATAATTACGAGTATTCTGAGTTCAGACTTATGCTGGTTTGCCTTTTAGGCGCGTTAATCGTAAGCGTTTTGCGAAGAATGGCAAGACAAAATTTTATCATGACGAGTCACATCCATTAATCCATACCTTAAAGTACTTTGTATAATTCTGTAACCGGTTGTCAAATAACGTAGATTTAGAGTATGATAGTATTGTCGATATGTTGACATCTGACTCTTCAATGATGTCTTTCATCAATTCTATATCATAGTCTGCTATTCCTATATATCTGGCTTTGCCGTCTTTTACGGCTCTCTCCAATGCTGGCAAAGTTTCTTTTAGGATGACTGAAATATCTGGGGCAAAAGTAACGTCGTGCATCTGTAAAACAAATTAACATTCATAAATTTGAATGGCTTCCACAGAACACAACATTCATTTAATTATACCTGCATTAAACCCGTTTACAAACAGAGGCGAGATGATGGCATTCCATTCTGTTCTCAATAAGCGAGTAAATTAACCAAAAACAAGTAGGATAACCTAATACTTTGTAATAAGTGTAATAACCTACTTGAATCAGATCCACGTAGTCCAATCCAAGAAGTTGTAAAGTGTTATCCACGGCGACTTCTGTTTTCTCTGTTGAAAAGTCGAACATCTTGAGCACATCTTTCTCGTAGCGTCCGACTTTGCTGCCGATGAAATACGTTTCCCTCGGGATTTCTTTGAGCGCCTAAAAGAGCAGTAGAGTCAGCCCTCGGTGACCCTGTTGTTTATTATAATTTTATTATAACAGCAGTGTCACCGAGCCCAAGCGATGAAATGATCAGTAAATTTTGTACTCAATCAGCCTATAGCTATGCCCAATGCCTAAACTTTTTTACGGTAAGTAAGTACTTAGGAGCTGTAGGTATACGAAATCTCTATAGATGCAGTATAGATAGATCCATCCATCCATCCATCAATATTCATACTAATATTATAATGCGAAAGTGTGCCTATCTGTTACCTCTTCACGCTTAAACCGCTGAACCGATTTAGATGAAATTTAGTATATAGATATAGTTTGAGTCCCCGGGAAGGACTTAGGATAGTTTTTATATTTGCCAAAAATTAGGTATCCGGCTCGAAGGCCCGTTTGTCTGTGAGTGTCATGTATTTCAAGGCAAGTGCCTTAAAGTACTACCTTACTTATACCCTAGTAGGTACAGTCAGGGGTATTAATATACGTACAAATAAAAGGACATTTAATAAATATCTGTACACGCCTTTATGACATTGACAATAGAGTCCGGTACAGATATTTATGTACGTACTTTTATTAATATTCCTGAGTGTGCCTTGCGGGGTGGGTTATTTTGAGAACTTCGTTCGTAAAACAGTTCACAGTACTCGTACCTTGCCGATAATTTTTTCGGAACTTCCCTGGCCGTACCACGGCCCAGTTTCCAGGTAGTTCACGCCTGAACTTAAAGTTTTCTGTATTAGTTGCAAACTTTTTTCCTCATCCAAGGTCCTGAAAACGACAATAATTTACTTTTCTCAAACATGCTCGGAAATGTACGCGTTAATATCACGAAATGAAGACGTGAAGTTTCTTGTTTATGGCTCCCTACATTACTTCTTGGCCTTAGGCCAAGAAGTAATGTATGAAAACCCTAAGTAAAACCATTATTGTCCGCTACTCTAACTTTTTAAATTTGCTTACTAATATTAAACTGACAAAGGAAAATTTACATACTGCCAACCACCACTAGACACTGTTAGCATACTTGCTTCATAAAAAAAAAAAAATTAATCTATGGTACTATACTTTATGTGCGGTTAAACATGGTGCTCGAATGTCATGTTTAAAAAATAAAAAAGGCGCAAATGACCTATTATTTAATTGATTACCAAGTATTTATTTTAATTTTAATATTTCCTCACATCGTTTGAGAAAAGTACTATACAATCCTCGGCCGGAACAGGGATTGCTGGACTCGTTGTATTCGGCCTCGTCTACGACTCGGCCGTCTACCCCAATCTCGTCCAGCAATCCCTTACTTCACGGCCTCTGCAGTAATCTACTATTTCAACACATTTGCTCATAACGTACCTCTTATTACGTCGCTTTTAGGCTCATAATCCGGGGTATTAAACAGTGTTTTATAACATTACGGTACTCGTGTTTTATGGATATATGCCGATTAAGACACGTTGGCATCTTGCAGCAAGGTGTGCATACACGAAGGTCAGCGATGTTGCAGACATCAGCATCCGCATCCGCCAAAATCGATGCGGAGTATTTGCGGATGCGTATGTAGTGCAATTCACGACAAAAATAAGCCCACGCGGCGCTTACCGCTATTGTAATAAATAAAATAAAAAAATTGGGGACAATCTTACACAAATCCACCTAGTCCCAAACTAACCAAAGCTTGTACTATGGGTACTAGACGACGATATACATACTTATATAGATAAATAAATACTTAAATACATAGAAAACAGCCATGACTCAGGAACAAATATTCGTGTTCATGACACAAATAAATGCCCTTACCGGGATTCGAACCTAGGACCTCTAGCTTCGTAGGCAGGGTCACTACCAACTAGGCTATGCAGGTCGTCTAATGAGGCATGTGTACACTGTTAATGGCACACACTGGCCGTACGTAGTTCTATATTTTACTTCCAAATGGCCTCCCAACTAGAACAACGTATAATTGATACAAAAAAGAACTCATAGATGGCGACACAGGTACCGAGCGAAACATTTGAACCAGTAATCGTGAAGATAGAATGATTTTTACACCTTAATAAATTCAAGTTACCTTAATTATATCACAAACATACTTCCGCACATACAATAAAGATATATTTTATAAGTTTAGTAAATGCAATAAAATTGATACTAAATCCATGTAACTCGTACTATACGAGTGAGCTTTCAAGCTTGCTACATATTACTGGGTACTGTCACTAGATGGCGCCATCACGGGTCGCGAAAGTTCTGTGGAACCACAGGCTCTAAGCATTTAGTTATGTATATTTTTGTGTGATGTGTAATATTGCCTCTAAAATACTACTTTTATATCGAATAAATCAAAAATACTCTATTTGTTGCCCGGGAAGTCAACGCCATCTGGTGATATCTCAACGTATTACTAAAGGCTGACAGCGTCATAGCCGTGGTAGCTCGGATACTGCATCTACTGGTGTAGCTACGGGACTAAAATTGTATATACTCCAGAGCGGCTAGTACGCTAAGTTTTATGTCGGACGTAAAGCATTCGTCCCATTCTGGCCAATATGCGAGTGCAAGAGGGACAAATGCTTTATGTCGGACATAAAACCTAGTGTGCTAGGGGGGCAGGCAAAATAGGGTCAGCTAGTATGGCGAAATGGAAATAATTTATAATAGCTTTTTTTTTCTGCGTAACAGATAAATTATAATTGTATTAATAACGACGAGACTAAATCCGACAAAATATTTGTGATTTAGATATTTTAATAAATAATTGAAAATTTATAAATTCCTGTAAAATCGGAAAAAAAAATTAACTCATTTTTTATTCTTTGTTTTGATAAATTAATATTTCCTCTATAAGTTTGATGATAAATCAGGCAAAAAATGTTTCCGAATATTACATTTATATTTAGTAGATCCCTAACATTTTATTCATTTACCATATTTCCGTGTCCAAAAATAATAATTGGCTGTAGGTTCCTACATTCTTTGATGAATGTAGTGGACACAAACATTAGAAACGAATCGCACACTAAACAACAACGGAGGGTGGATTTTAGGGGTTAAATGCTGTTTAACTATTTAAAAAAATGCAAATTGATCAGTTACTTTTGGGATTTTCATTATAAGCTATTTTTCATCGAATAATGTACGAATCCCCTTATAAAATCGGTTGCAAGTAATGTTATTACAAACACCTGTTAAAATAGGTTTAAAAATGCCGCGCGCGAGCCGCAGAGCTAACGTGATTGGCCGGCCGCCCGCTCGCCGCGTAGGTACTACATACTAGGTAGGTAGGTAGGTACCGCACGAATCGCAGCGATTCGCGAAACCATCTAACGCGTCTAAGATCTAGTTGTTGATAGTAGTTAGTTAAATTTTAATATACTCGTTGTGAAACGAATTATGAAAATATTTAAGTATTTTTATTTATTTATCAATGAGTGACACTGACGAGCGTGGGATGAAGATACCTATGCAATTTAACTTTGAACTTTGACGTAGGTAGTGGACGTTGGACAAAGGGACTTCAAAGATTGTGCACACGTGTATATTATGTAGTTTGTGATGGACTTTTTAAGACTAGAGGAAGATGCTAGCTTTGTTTACATTAATTTCTTTTTTGGTTCAGTTTTATTTATATATTTCGTCTTTATTGCACTAAGGACAACTTATCGTACAAGAGGCGGACTTAATGCCGTAAGCATTCTCTACCAGTCAACCTTTGCGCAAAGCAGACAGATTGTGGGCGTGTAGTAATTGTAATAGAGCAAAATTCGTTAAAATAGTAAACTAGAGAGATTTATACCCTTACCTATTATTTGATTTTTATTATGCCCAATATTACACGTTAGATAATATACAGGGTGAAAAAATCTATGGAACCTGAAGGGAAACCCTTAAGACAGCTCATTCTCTCGCTCTCATTATCATGAATTAAACACTATTTCAATTTAATTTACCTACTTTTAGCCCGAATTACATTTGAATTACAATTTACTATCGCAATCACTAAAATTTATTGACCGAATATCTTTTGTCCGAAAACTTTTCGTATTTTTATGACTTCTCCGAATATACAATTCATTACTTTTACATTTACCATTTGATGTTATCCAAATGTGTCAGTTGTCCGAAAAACTTTTACCACTACAGTCTTTTGAGCTTTGTTACAACTTTTGTTTCATAGCCAATTTTTGACTTATCCAGCATTACTTTCCGCATTTCATACGTTTAGTCAAATGTGCATTTTGAATGAAATTCAAAGTAGTTTTACAGAGACTAAGGCAGGTCGGTGTAGGTACGACGACGAGCGAAGCGAGGAGGAGTTTTAGGTGAACTGCGAGTTTGCGACCCTACATCGCGCGAGCTGAGCGAGCGTAGCGTGCCGTGGCAGCGGCCGGCGAAGCGCCAGAACCGAACACTTTTTTACTACTTAATATTTACATATGTACTGTATAAGTAAGGGTCAGGTCGGAAGAAATAACTTGATAAACCAAATGTTGTAATTATTTAGTATCGATTTATTTAAAGAACACCCTGCCTAGAGATGGTGTTTACCCAACCTACCCAGAGTTACCCATTTCATCCCAAACGTCGTCTTGTGAAGCATTTTTGCAAAATATAATGAAACTTCTTACGTCATAGTCATATAGGAATGTGTAAACGTAAACGTTGTTCTCATTGAGATTTTCTTACTTGGTTACTTGCTAAATATGCAAACAATATAGGCTCATCTTTCCCTGGCCAGACTATACGTGTGTTATTTTGAATAATAGTACATTACTGCAGAGGCAGTGAAGTAAGGGATTGCTGGACTAGTCCAGGCAATGAACTGACAACTTGTATGGAAAAAATGTCAATTTTGGAAATAATTTATAATAGCTTATTTTTTATGTATAACGGATATATTATCAACTAAATAGTTACCCAGCGACAAAATCCGACAAAATTTCAGACATCGAAAAAATGATAAGTTCTTCTAAAAAGTCAGTAAAAATATTAATAAATGTTTTTGTCTTAATTTTGGTTCATTTACATTTGCTCTATAATATTCAAGATAAATCGTACAAAAAAAGATAATGCATGCTTCATTGAAATCTACATAATTACTTCCGAGTGGAAAGTTTGTCGGATTCTTGACCAAATCATCTTAGAATAACATTTTCAAATGAAATCAACAAAAAAAACGCTATTATAAAAAACGCTAAATTAATGTTTTTCAAAACCGTATTTTGCCTGGAGTAGACGAGATTGGGGTAAACCGGATACAACGAGTCCAGCAATCCATGTTCCGGCCGAGGATTGTATAGTGCGTTTCTCAAACGATGTGAGGAAATATTAAAATAAAAATAAATACAAGGTAATCAATTAAATAATAGGTAATTTGCTGCCTTTTTATTTTTTAAACATGCCATTTAAACAAGCCGTTCGAGCACTATGTTTAACCGCACATAGGTATAGTACCATCGTTTTTTTTTATGTCACAAGTTTGCTTACAGAACAGAGTCTAGTGGTGGTTGGCAGTATGTAATTTTTCCTTTGTCAGTTTAATATTAGTAAGCAAATTTAAAAAGTTAGATTAGCGGACAATAATGGTTTTACTTAGGGTTACTTTTCTCAGTCCAGTTCCATAGGAAACAATTCACAGCCGTTACTAGTGTTAGCAAATTGGTGGGAACTGGCGAGAATAACCATCGAATACCAAAACCAAATGGTACTCAAGTATTGCATTTTTATCGAGTCGATACACGCGTAACGTAGCTGAAAATCGAATTTACCAGTCAGGGATATTAATATTTGTACCATAAAAGTTTGTTTGTAAGGATAAAAACTGACATAGAGGCGTACACAGATATTTATGCCCTTTTTTTGTACATATATTAATGCCTGACTTTAAATTTTCACCAAGATTAAACATGATTAGTAAAAATAAACCAAATTAGCCCAAACTACCTACAATAGACGGACAGACAGACAGACAGACAGACAGCGGAGCCTTAGTAATAGGGTCCCGTTTTTACCCTTTGGGTAAAACAATATCACAGATTTGAGTAGGGCAGGCAGTGTCTTTCTGCCTTTACGTGGTGCACGCCACTGATGTTATGGATTTACGGTGGTTTTCTTTCAGGGCCCATAGGTTTTTCCACTCTGTATAGCTATAGCAGCTAAGCAGTATTTTAGCAGCGTGTTCTTTCTTACCCATTCCAATAATTAAGTACCTACTTCCGTTACTACAATGATGTGCAGATGGATCTTGTACTACAAACTCACAGACGACTTAACCTAGGTTAAGTGGTCTGTGTACTACCTACGCAGATTAAGTGGGAAATTAACTACTTTAAGTAGGAAATCACCTGTTAAAATTGTCGTCACTGTTTTATAATGATGACATTTATCAGTAAATAATTATGAAGCATTGAGACACCAAACATAGAAATGTACTAAATTCTTGGCATGTTTTCACTAAAATATGTTTATAAATTTCATTAATTGTTAGCGCGTTTCCCGCTTACGCCATTATTACACCGTGAATAGTCGCATTCTCCTACTAGTACATCGTCGAAGACGATATAAATGATTACAAATAATCTGCGTAGGTAATGTAGGTATCTATCTACTTCGCGTCACAGAAAAGGACTCGTTGCGTGCCGCCGTTGCGAGCGAATGTGATCGTTAACACACGCGGAAAGAGCTCAAGTTCAATTGTAGAATTAAACAGGACTATTCAAATGTGTATTATGCTTTACATAAACCTTTTTTCTGTAGGATTCGTGTACTACTTTAATAATCTATATAGTTAAATTAAATTTGGACACAATTTGGTCCTATAAATATATTTACCGATAGTTTATTGGAGTAAATGTATTTATATGCAATTCTAAACAAAAATCTATACGATTTTTAGCAAAATAGGTTCATCAATTATTTTTATGAGAATCAAATCAAAGTACTACTTATTACAATTTTTTTCTACCAACTTCTGTCACCTGTCACCCAAGCCATGCATTTTGTTAATATATTGATTTTACATGTAAAAAAAATGTCGGATTTCATTGTTTACAGGTTAAAGACAATAATATTGTTGTTTTGACGATTATAGACAACTATTATTAATTTTAATTAATAAAATCGGCGTATATTTGACAGTATTTTTTTATACCTACTTTCGGGTCGAAAGTTTGTAAGATTCGTAAATAGAGTATCTTAAAATATGTATTTATGACGGAGAAAAAAAACACAGGCTATTATAAATTAATGTTTGGCGAAACCGTATTTTGCCTGGAGTAATACAGAATTGCCTACATTAGGACGGTACGCTTTTGCTCTATGAGATTGGGTATCTGTTTCCAATCGTCTGCGCAGGACGATGACGGGCAGAATGTAAAAGCTAATGACTTATCTGCTAACGTCAGATATGCCATTCCGGTTGATAGCTTTCTACAAGATGGTTTTGTCCTAAATCATATTTTATGTTTTTACTCTCTTAGCCTTATCATTATCACACTTGCGATTTCCAAGCGTATTTTGTATGAAGGCGATCACGCAGCGTGTTCGCCGCGACTGATAATTGTATAGAAAACACGCTCGCAAATCGCAAGTGTGATAAGGCTCTTAGAAATGTGTGCTCTCCCAAATAAATTGTTACTGCCATAGCCCCTCTGCGCTTTTATTACAATAACAACCGCGCGCGTTTCAGTTATTTTCGCCATTAGTAAAAAAAAGTTCTTTTCGTTTCTGTGACCAAGAGCAAACGCGTTTATGATTTGCTAGCTACGTGCGATTGTAATTTAGTCTCAACGTGTTTGGTTTTATGATCGCGTGATGTCATAAAATGGACGTTGTTTATTTACGTTTTTTTATTGTTTTTACCCTAAAATCCGCATCCGCGGATTTGTGTCCTCAAATACCCGCATCCGCCTCCGCATCCGCGGATGGATAAAAAATCGCATCCGCGGCATCCCTGCATGCATGCATGAACACGAAAAAAGGCCTCCACACATCGAACGCGGGTCGTGCGCGGCGCAGGGCGGGCGCGGCGCGGATAGGGCGCGGTTGAAGGCGGCGTCTCTATAATATCTCTATCTCTGAGATATTAAATGCATTGGTAGTGAGAGAGATATCAATCGCCCGACCCGCGCCGCGCCCCCTACCCGCGGCCGCGCTGCCCGAGTTGAACTTAGCGCCGCGGGCCCGCGTTGGGACCGCGTGCGATGTGTGTTTGAAGTGTAGTTTCAATGTTTTACAACTTGTGCGGGCCCGCGCCCGACCCGCGTTCGCACCGCAACCGTGACCGGGTGTGTGGAGGCCTTTTTAAACTAACCGGGTTGTACAGAATGTACAGCTTTTTTTTAATTCTCGGCAAATGGATTCTTACTCGACTAGACAAATTAAATGATTTTTGTAAATTAAGTAATTGACTATTTATTTTTGAATATGGGAAAGGAACGTTTAATTTAGTAAAACTATTCACATTTCATAACATATTACATGAATTATTAAAGATAACATTTTAAAACGAAAATATTTATTTTATTTTGTATTGGCTGTTTAGCGATTTCGTAGCTAGGTCGCAAACTTCACGAAAAAAAATTGTTGCGCGCCATTATAAGTAACTTCACAAATGGGGTATCCAGATTATATGATTTTACCCCAATTTGTCAGCCCAACATGTCGAAATTCTCTCTTTTGACGGTTGGATTGCAGCGCAACATGCATCCACATCCACACGATAGCAATTAGTCAGATTCTGATAAATTGGGGCTGACAAATCATGTAATGTATATGGCCCAAAATATTTGTAAACATTGTTAATGGTTATTATAAAAATGTTGACTCGTGGTTAATAGCAAAGTGATAAATAGAATTGACGCCACTGGAAATTCTTGGCGATGTACATTAAGTGAGTAAAAACCTGTTGACATCGATAGGTAGGTAACTAAAGAAAATAACTTTTTCTAAGTAGGTATAAAACTTTCAACTTATGAAAAGGATGTGTTGAAAAACGTCGTATGAAACGCGTGATTTCTGATAATTACATCCTCGGCTCTTACACAATCCTCTTACATAATCCCGCTTCTGATGTAATTATCAACATACCTACCTCACTTGTATCACAATGTATTATTAAAAACTGTTTCTAGAGATGTCATCTTTCAATTAAAGTGCTCTAATATACTTAACTCTAACAAGAGCATCAAATAGGATACTGTTTTACAAAGAGTTAACTCGTTAGGTTTGTTTCGGTGTTATTTAAATAGGTTCTTTGGGGGGTTACCTTTGTACCCTATAAGGTACTGACTAGTTTATCAACTCAATAGTCAATTATGTTCTTTTCGATATCTTCAATTCAATTGCGCCTGATTCCTAAATGTCGGGTTTTAGCTTGTTAACACCGGTGCACACCTACTAAATAATTCCTACAAACTTCGGAAGTCAAAGCAAACTTTGTAAAAATCATCGCAGAAACGTCTGATTAATGACAACGTTGCTGATGTAAGTATAAACAGTAATCGGTTATCACTATGCATATAAATAACAATAAATAATATTCTCATAAAAACAATACAGATGCGCGAGCAGGACTTGCGTCCCTTGGTACTTACCCGTAAATGTTGCTAAAAGATGCTCCCCCCATGCTTACATGGGAAACCTTCATATCGGTATTACCTAAGGTATTGTATTTCATTTTAAAGTGATGTTAGTAACTTAATAGGGAAGCGTCAGTCCGCTTGCTAGCTCATTCTCGACTAAAATAAATGTAAAGTTAGCAGCAGAGCTGAGCTCCGTTAATCAAATAATTAACTTCGTTATCCGCTAATCCGTTATAAAAAAAATTGGCACGTTAAACGGTAAAGCGTTATGGGGCATCCAGATTATGTGATTTTACCCCAATTTGTCAGCCCAACATGTCGAAGTCATAATTGGACGTAGCGTACAGACGTAACAACTGCAACTACAATTTCATTCAGTGTGGCCAGTTAATAGAAAGAAAGCGAAAATTGCCGCATTCAAACGGTCGTGTGAAGCGGGCTGCAAGATTGTTACTAACCGATGAGATAGGGCAAGACAGCACGTCTAACATGGGACGGCCGCGACATACTCTCGATTTTTCTCGCACTTTACCTCTTGTTCTAAGTGTTCTAATAAGAGAGAGACGGATAGTGCGAGAAAAATCGAGAGAGCTCGCGCGCCGTCGCGCGATCGAGAGTATGTAACGGCCGTCTCATGATAGACGTGCTGTCTCACCCTATCTCATCGGTTAGTAACAATCTTGCAGTCCGCTTCGCAGGACCGTTTGAATGCGGCAATTTTCACTTTCTTACTATTAACTGGCCACACTGAATGAAATTGTAGTTACGAAACGCCGGTTTAAAAAAATGGTCAAAATTACAGTGTAAAATATTAAAACAATATTCTTTAGTATATATTTTTTAATTTTCGTTTAATTTTATTTTAATGAATATTGTGAGAAAAAAAACACTTGGCAGATCATGCCAATTCCATGGTCCAAATTGTGATTTTCATGCAATTAGTCAGGAAAACTCGTTTGACGGTTGGATTGCAGCGCAACATGCATCCACACGATAGCAATTAGTCAGATTCTGATGAATTGGGGCTGACTAATCATGTAATGTATATGCCCCATTACATTTCGTGCCGCGTTCACATGCTCGCGTTCAAAGCGACATTCGCGTGCACGGGCACGGGCACGAGCGTGTGAGCAGGCTGAATGTGCACGCGCCCGTGCCCGTGCTCGTGCATGCCGCCGATCGGGACGACTGTCGGTTTTTTGACAAAGATCAAAGGGTGAATGTGCTCGTGCTTGTGTACCTGTTCACACGCTCGCGTGGGTCACAGCACGGCTAGCACGCGACGGCGCGTGAGCTCTCTCGATTTTTCTCGCACTATCCGTCTCTCTCTTATTAGAACACTTAGAACAAGAGGTATAGTGCGATAAAAATCGAGAGTATGTCGCGGCCATCGTGTGCTAGACGTGCAGGTCGTACTATTCATGTTGCCATATGAGCGATAGTGGCGCCCCTATTATTTTATAGACTTTTTTGCCAGACTGTAAGCATGAATCGAACATACTTGTAGCTATGTAAACGGCCGTATTTTTAGCGTAGGTATATTTGGCTCCGTGTGATTATTAGTTATAACCTATTTCCAAAATTGATAAGATGACTTGGAAGACAAAAAAAAAGACAAATGAGGACTGTATCGCAGGCGTGAACGGCTATTTTGCAGACCTCGACAAATCGTATTTTTTTGAGGTGAAAAAAAAAATTGGATACTAGCTGGAATAAGTAATTTGTATAAACAAGTGTATGTTTATTGACGATTTCAAAAAGCTTATGAAACGGCCTGCGTACTTGTAGCGGCGCGTGGCGCGACGAAATCAAAAAATGGAACCCTTAAGGATTCGTCATGTCTGTCTGTCTGTGTGTCCGTCCGTATGTCACAGGCATTTTACTCGAAAACTATACTAACTATATTTTGTTAGCCGCTACATAGTTTTGTAATGAAATTACTAAAACAATTTTTTTTTAGGGGTGCACTCCATACATAAAACTGAAAGTCAAAAATAAATATAAAGTTTCTCAGCAATTTTTTTGATTAAGTGAATAGAGTTCGAGATAATCGCCCCGAAAGTCACTAAAATTGTTTCCCCCCTCTCTAATTTTTAAACCGTGTATTTTAAAAACATGGGAAAAATCATGGGCATAGGGCTTATTAAATTCTTTCAACGAAATTTGTTTTGAACAAGATCGAGATTTTTCTAAAAAACTGCCTTCCTTAAAGTAAAGGACGTAAGTGCCATAAGATTTCAGTAACAATACGACCTTTCTAATAGGCACGGAATCCTCGTTGTGCGTGGTCCGACACGCACTTGGCCGCTCTTTCTATTTTTAGGATAGGTTATCTTGAATGAGAAAATAAATTACTAGTTTTAAATCCAACCGAACTAACCTGCTCAATCAATACCTTACGTAGTTATAAAATGTCAGTATAGTGTACAGCAGTGTCACGCAACTAGGAACAAAAAGAAGAATGACATCCATTTGCTCAAATTCAGCATCAAATCTGACAAGTGGCGACCAGTGACAAGATTTCTATCTGTGCTTCTACCATGGCGGACACATGCTATCTCTTACTTTTGTTTTTTCTCTTTCTGTCATTGTGGCATTTGGATGGTTACCATGGATATTGTAACTTCAGGAGAAAACATGTTTGACAAACAACCAATGCTTTTACGAATACATTTAAAACACGTACTCAGTTATTTTCAAATGTATAAACATAATATATATGTATAAGATTCCCGTCATCAACCAGTTTATAAGAAGCATAATAGATACCAAGAACTTTAGGTATCTACCTACATACAAGTTTGTTTAACCTATAATATAAGTCCCATCACGAAAACAACGAAATATCGAGCGTAAACATTGATTTGCTTTTGAAAATCAACGGCACTTGGATAATACAAGCAGGAGCTGTCTTATAACAAGAAGAATTATGGAAATACATGGGGACTGCTTGCGAACGAAAAAGAGACAGTATGGACAAATTGGTGAAATTTTGTAAACAAATATACCTACTCCTAAATATTTTTTATAATTTCTAAATGGGTGTGAAATAAAGTGACTTAAATCATTTATTAGTATCCCTTTATTATTTTGTTAGTGTCGATATAGTACAATAAGTTGCTCTTCATGCAGTAAACCTGAAAATCATAATTTATCGATATCGATAACGTTGCCTACTAATATTATCGACATCGATAATGTTAAATCCCTAATCCCTTTCGTGCCATTATGTCGGTACGACTTACTTCCGTATTGGAATTTTTCATGTGGTAAATATACTTATTATACTCTTTGCATGTGGTATGGCAAATTAGCTAAACATCAATTGAGTTATCATGTCAAAATCAAATGACAATGTCACTGTCATCCAAAACTTAGTTCGAAGTTTTGTCTTTTAGAACGTAGCGTAGGGGTTATATTCTCTTTAGTTTACAGTGACAGGCTTAAAGTTCAACTTATATCACGAGTTTATGGTTAACGATCAAGGATAACAGCCGTTAATATTCCGAATTATAACTCTTTAACGTATAACTAAGTTATTTTTTTTATTAACGATTAACGTTTTGTGCCCAGCTCTATCTCGCAAATGTCCCATCCCCAGCGCGCCACGCAATCACACACAGAAGCGGCGGAGAGATAAGCGAGCGGCTGGTGGAATTCTGAACTCCGATAACGCATGGCTGTTACTGTTACCAATCATCGGGTCAAGTTATAGTGGGGACGAGTATTGAGGAGAGCCAACACACGTGTTGTGAATCGAGCCTATGGAGTTGCAGCTACATTTAATTTATCTATAGATAAACGAATAAGATCAAATATCGCACCACTAAAAAAACACAAGTATCTACCTACCTAACTTTTAAATTCATCATTTGGGTAATATAGCCAAGTTTCTTTTTGACCATGGACACGTTACGGATTTTTACTGGCAACATGGACCTATAATACTCGGACAGGCTATACGTGTTGCCACAGTGAGGGACGGAAAGGCTCCTATGCTACACGGGCCGATATCAGCGGACGGCCAAGCAAGGTCACAGAAAATCTAGCATGGAGAGACCTTGATTTGGCCGACCGCCGTGCTTCCTGTTGTTATAAAATGTATCCAAGTTAGCATCACTTCTAACAACATAAATAAAAAAAACCGGTCAAGTGCGAGTCTGACTAATGCACCGAGGATTCTGTACAAACTTTCATAAGGCGACGCTACACGGGCCGATATCGCCAGGCCTGCATGCCGGCCGCCGCGTGATTCGGCCTGTGTGGATACGAGTAGGAAGCATGGCGGCCGGCCAAATCAAGGTCTAACTATTACTCGATTACTCGATCTGTGACCTTGCTTGGCCGTCCGACAAATTCGTACATGTCGCGTCTCATATACTGGGCGGCCAGATCGTATATTTGGATACAAAATATGTATAATCGGACAGTGTCTTGTATCCATGATCATTCCGTATAATACCAGACAAAAGAATACGACACGAGTCCATTTCACTTGTAATAAAAAAAAACTAAACTGCATCAGGTCAGAGTGTTAGTTTTATGAAATTATAAAGAAAAATCTATTTATAGAATGGTTATGTATAATGCGAACAAATTTCGTATAATTCCAGATACTTAACCGTATAGCCGCGATTTATTTGCTGGCAGCCCTATACACATGTTTATATTCGACAGCAAACAAATATTGTTATGGTGCGTTCACATGCACGGCGTGCAGCCTGGCAAGCTGCTTGGCATGCTGATCGGCAAGCAGCCCGTGCACTTCTGCGGGCCAAGCAAGCTGTTCACACGCTCGCGGGCAACCGGGCGTGCTTGTCAAGTGCTTGTCAGTGTCACTGTCAGTGCAACTGCAAAAATGGGAAATTTCGCAGATATAGATCTTGTGGGGGCTATATACTGCTTTGGGTTTGATCTATTTTCATTAGAAAAGTAAACAAAATGATCGACGATGTTGCTAACAGTCTGATGTAGCTAACTGTCAATTTCGCACGCGAGCGTGTGAACAGCTACACAAGCACGAGCACATTCACCCTTTGATTTGATCTTTGTCCAAAAACCGACAGTCGTCCCGATCGGCGACAGTGTGACGGGCGCGGGCGTGTGAACAGCCTGAATGTGCACGCGCCCGTGCCCGCGCCCGTGAATGTCGCTTTGAACGCGAGCATGTTTGATGTTTAAAAACCACGAAAGCATGGCACGGTGGACTCGCGTTTATTCCGCACGAACGAACTAATGGGGTATACAGATTAAGTGATTTTACCACAATTTGTCAGGACAACATGTCGAAGTCAGAATTGGGTGTGTCGTACAGACGTAACAACTGCAACTACAATTTCATGCAGTGTGGCCAGTTAATAGTAAGAAAGCGACAATTGCCGCATTCAAACGGTCCTGCGAAGCGGACTGCAAGATTGATACTAACAGATGAGATAGGGCAAGACAGCACGTCTATCATGGGACGGCCGCGACATACTCTCGATTTTTCTCGCACTACACCTCTTATTCTAAGTGTTCTAAGAAGAGAGAGACGGATAGTGCGAGAAAAATCGAGAGAGCTCGCGCGCCGTCGCGTGATAGCCGTGCGCACACAAAAATCGAGAGTATGTCACGGCCGTGTCATGATAGACGTGCTGTCTCACCCTATCTCATCGGTTAGTAACAATCTTGCAGTCCGCTTTGCAGGACCGTTTGAATGCGGCATTTTTCGCTTTCTTACTGTTAACTGGCCACACCGAACGAAATTGTAATTGCAAAACACTGGTTTATTTTTTTTTACAAAATTACTTACAGTATGAAATACTAAAACAAATTGCATTTGCGAGAAAAAAAAACATTTGGCAGATCATGCCAATTCCAGGGTCCAAATTCTGATTTTCATGCAATTAGTCGGACAACTCGTTTGACTGTTGGATCGGCAGCGCAACATGCATCCACACGATAGTGGCTTCCAATTATTGCCCCGGACCAAGTTTGCTCAGGGTGATAATGCACGGCCCAATAATGTACAGCCTGATAATCCATGTACAGTATGGACGCGGATTATTGGGCTGTACATTATTTTGGCCGTGCATTATTATGGCTGTACATTAACCGGCACCCGCGTTTAATGTACAGCGTCGTATGTCAGTACCAAAGACTACAATATACATACTGAGATAGACAGGCAACTCAGCCAAATTGAGAAGGCATTTTATGCTTGCGTACAAGCGCCATCTGTGCTATGGCGTATAAAACTTTTCAAACGATAAAAAAAAAGAAGGAACTTCTCAATTCGGTCGTATTTTATTAATCAGTATTTTAAATGTTTGTAATAACTGTTGTGAAATGAAACGTAAAAATGAGGAATACACAGATTTATTTAAGTTATTAACAATACATTAGTAACTTCATGCATGGAAAGGAGCATATTATTAATATAAAGCAAGAAACATTAAAACGACACGCTCATCCAAAACCAAGGTCACTCGGTACTACATTTTCCTAGATATTTCTCAACAAACCGCCGCGCTCGGTCGACTAGCAGTGTCTATAGCCCTTCCAGGTCCTCCAGTAATAGATAAATGCACAAATCACAAACAAACTTCGTTGAATATTAAAATTTTAATTGGATTTATTGACGCAAATTATGTCAACATATTTCACGCAAAACGACATTATACTTATGTCAAGCAGACACAATGTTGTGTTACCATTATACAATATACTGTTCTCCTTGACGTGATATGATCTATTTGCAACCTCCTTTCTTGCCAACCTCTAATTTTACTCCTGCCTGCCATGTCATTGTCATTCAATATTTCTCCGTGTATTATTTCAAATAATGTACAATTTTATGTTTATTAAAACCTGAATACTACAGGTTTTCTCATTATTTAACTCCTCATATTCATTTACGTAGCACGTATCAATCTCCCTACATCAAATAAAATATTTGAATGTAACAACACTGATATTTTAGTTCGCTACAGCAACAGCTACCTAGAAATTTGGCGAGTAGGTGGCATCACCGTTTTCAATCAAAATCTGGATTTGCAATAGGTTCTAAGTTTCCATAGCATGGTCAGTACTTCAGTAGTATTCTAGTCATATACTATGCTGCCATTCGCTGCCCACTTGTAGGCACCGAAACTGGAAGACAATAGTATATTTTGTTCTAATTTAATATACATTACAGATTCAATTAAAAATTAGTGGCATTTTCTTAAAGGAAACGATGTAATGTCTGTGTTTCATTGCAAAACCGAGCAGGATTTATTTCCTGGTAAGTATTTACTTTTCTATACTAACTAATCTCATTATTGACATATAAGTCAGACAATGTTTATTTAATAAATTAGTGAATTAAACCTGTTGCTATAGGCCGGTTCAATTTTTTTATACAATGTAGTGAGAAGCAGAATACAAATGAAAAACTAATCTGTCCAATTTTAACAGTAAATTCATAAATGCTACCAATGTAGTGTTTCCCTGATTATGGTATCGTTTTTAACAATTTACTAGAAAGGGTAGGTACGTCTGTGTTAAAACAAATGTGTGAAAATAACTACTTAATTTAGTTATTTTATTTTATTACATATATATGTAGTTATCATTTGGTTAATAATATGCAGTCCAGCATTACTCAGTATGGGACAGCATTACGCAAATGTAGAAGTTATTTGAACTGCAATCTATATTAAATGAGGAATTAATCTTTCATCTATTAAGGCCACCTAGAATATAAGTGTATATACATACTAAAGGCTTCTGATAAAATTGTATATAAACTATATCAGAAGAAAATACAAACTGCATCATGCATTTAGATGCTAATACATTTAGAGCAAAGGAATAACGCAGTATAGAATACCCTTCATTTCAATATAGGGTAAAATAACTGTCTGCAACGCTATAGGTGGCGTACACAGTCATGTTCTTCGGAAACAAAATTATGCTCTGGCATCCATAAATTTCAGGGATAGGACAGAGATTTTTTGTTGTTCAAACATTTACAATGCGGCTAGCAAATGCAAATGTTAATAATCCGCACTGTAAAAGTTTTAAAATATCAAACAAACTAGTTACTTTAATGAACTACAAGATACAATCCATCTACTCTAACATACAACTCTCGGTTGACAGTTCAACAATGAGGGTCCGAGTGCCATGCTGCCGACTGTTCTCCACCAGACTCTTGGCCATCCTGTTAATAGTGGCAGCCCTCGGAATCTACTGCTACTACCACAGTACATCTCCACATACATACCAGAAACCAGGTAAGTGTATGTAGTATTAGTTTGAGATACTCAAAACTTCTATACTTCCATTTTTGAGAGCAAGTTATGGTACAGTCGTCAGTGACACATGTACACTGTAGGATCTTATTACAAAGCGATTAGGTGCAAAAATTTAAACATAACATTGACGTTGACTGTACTAAAATAGATCATAAACCTAGTTAAAACATTGAAATCATAGGTCTTGTTTAAATCTGGTGTAATTTAGTTTGGTCGTTGTTTAGTTAGATCTTTTAAATCGACTTGTCTTTGGTGGAAGCCAGGGACCGTCTACTGGTATTCTTCTTATACAAAAATACCGGTACTGTAAAATACCCTAATTTCGAATGCTTTTTGACATATTATTTTTAAAACCTTTTTATACCCATATTCTAAAAAGTAAGTGAATGTTGAACATCAATGTGAAATAAGTTTAATAAGCCTTACTGTTACTAGTAATTATAGTAAGTAAATAAGTTGTAATAATAATGACTATATAAAGAAGTGACCTTTCAAATATAGAAAATCTTTTACCGATATAGTGACCCCACGACAATAAAAATAAAAGAAAAAATAAATTGGTACAATTATGTACACAGCCGCGTCGTCTTGCGGGGCCATGCAACCTCCTGGCGGTAGTCATGAGTCCATCCGGACCGCCGGTGCACGTCACTCTGATGCTAAATTTTCACGCACACTTATCTACAACATGCTGTGTAAGAATAGCTTTCCTTACAACTTGCAGACTTATTGTTAACAATAGGGCCTTTAACAATTGCATTGGCAATTTTAATTTTAACTTTTATATTAATTAGGAGAAACTCAAACAAATGTATACTGTAGGTACTTTTTTTGTCGGTCAAGTGTAAGTGTAGTAAGTTATTGTTAAGGCGGTAAAAGCTGGTTTAGAAGGTGCACACGCAATGTCACAAAGTTTCCATGAAGACGGCACCAAAGGTATACTCCTCGTCGACGCTACCAATGCGTTCAATGCTCTCAATCGTTCATTAGCACTATGGAATGCCAGACTTATGTGGCCTCGATGCTCGAGATTCCTCTTTAATACATACAGAGGTCACGCAGTCATATCATTATATAGAAATATAATGATATATAGAAATATTAATAAATACATATTAAGTAAAGAATGAAATATTAGAATGGTTCAACCTACTGATGACAGAAGGACCCAAATACGGCTATTTCCCTGAGCCAACAAAGAGTTATTCTAATAGTAAAAGAAGGCCTCACAGAAATTGCCAAACAAAAATTCGAAAAATTAGGAATCAAAATTGTAAAATCACAACGATTTTTAGGAAGTTTTATTGGACCCATAAACGATATAACCGGCTATATACAACAAAAAGTGAAAAACTGGGCCGACTGCATCCTAAAATCACAAAAGCCAGTGAAAAATATCCTCAAGCTGTCCATACTGCATTTACTAAATCACTGCTATATGAATGGCAATACCTACAAAGAGTAACCGGTGGATCAGACGAAGACTACAATGATCTAAAGAATGCAATCAAGACCCATTTAACGCCCTCCATACTAGGCAGAGAAGTAACTTCCATAGAACACGAACTCTTTGCACTTCCAGCAAGGCTGGGAGGCCTTGCAATTAATGATCCCACAAAGCAAGCCAAGACCTCACATGAAATATCATCAAATGCAAACAAAATATTAATAAACGCAATTCGAACCGGCGAAGAAATTAACATAGTCAACCACCAAGAGCATGTACATAAAGTTCTCAACGAAGAAAGAAAAAAGCGAGAAAAAAATGAACTACAAGAACTAGAATCAATCCTGAGTAAGCTGACAACAAAGAAACAAAAAAGCGTTCAAAGGGCGATTGAAAAAAAAACATCACAGTGGCTAACAGTAATACCGGCCAAAGCGGATGATACCGACCTAACAGCAACACAATTTCGGGATGGCCTTGCGATTAGATACGGTCATGAACCCTCTGGCTTGCCACCAACCTGCGATGGTTGCGGAGAAAATTGTTTCAACCTCAACCATGCACTTAATTGCAAGAAAGGAGGGCTCATAAAAAGAGGTCACGACCAACACAGAGACGACATCAAAAACTGGGCAGAACTAGCATGGGGTTCGGCTACTACTGAGCCAATAATGCGAGCCGCAACCCTAGATCAACCAGGGCTAATAAGCGACTTACTAATCGAAAGTGTGTGGGAGCCAGCGAGGAAGGCGTTTTTTGACGTTCGTATTGTAAATGCCGACGCCGCTTCGTATGGCTTACTCACATGGCCCACAATCGCCCAAATACACGCTCGTGAAAAACACCGCAAATACGACTTGGCTGCAGAATATCTTAGAGCCTCATTTACTCCGCTTGTGGTCTCCTGTGATGGCATTGTCGGAATGGAATATGAATCCTTTATAAAGAAAACATCTCTAAAGCTATGTGAAAAATGGTCCAAACAAATAATAAGCTGGATCAAAGTCAAAATACAAGTATCAATCATCAATTCATCAGAGCGGTCTCTGTGAGAATTAGAGGAACGAGAAGAAGAATAGAAAGATTTGGATGCGAAGACGGCTGTGGATTACATCATCGAACATTAAATTCCTCCTCTTTTTCTGATATTATTTTATTTATTATTTATTATTTATTTATTTATTGAAAAACAGGTTACATAACATTACAGTTTACACCAATGCGTCATGAACCGAACAATATTTTTTTTTATTTTTTTTTTATATAATGTATTATTTAACGTAATAAAGTTTACTACTTGTTAAGGCGGTGCCTTAGAAATTATCGCGTGCTTTGAAACGCCGTTCTGACTAGATTAAGAAAAAATAAGGTCTGATTTTCAGATATATCATTCTTGACTATATGATTGTTTATCTGATTTGATCGATACATGATTGCTTAAAATTTCCGTGATAGAAAAAAAATCCAAAGTTGGGTCTGTATTTTCCTTTTTTTACTCAGCCTACTCAAACGATACATTATTTTACGACACAATCAAGTTAATACTATAGTATTTTATCTCATCTAAAATATCACTTGATTTCTCACATGAAATTTAAATAAAACTTCACCAGGTTAGGTATTTATAGATATTTGTCCAAAAAAGCCGTTCCCGAAGGTTACAGTTACATCTCTTTTTTTCGTGCGCGGAAGGCATAAGCTTTAAGCGTATCTCTGTCTAGGGGGCGTGTTCGACTCAAATCAAGGCATCCCCTTAAGGTAACGAGTTCTTGTCCTTCATTTATTCAAAATAGTTAGATTTTAATGAAGGGTCCCTATTTGCCGCACGTCGGTACCTTAAAATAAGAGTAGATATGGCCACATGCTGTCATCGTCATCAGATCCACCCGGCGGTCCCATAATATTGCGTTGTCTCCATATTGCAATGTTCGTAAGTATCGGCTATGTAGTAGTAGGTACACCGAAGTTAAGCGAACAGAGTTTTTGAAACAATATAATGCGTCAGTTTATAATAATATGGTTTCAAAAAAATACGAATAGTAATCTTTAGGCTTTTCTGCAGCGAGATCAGTGATTCGAAGGATTCGAAACCTGATTAAGCAATTTTCGCTCGATAGAAAAAAAACACGAACTTAGGTCTAAAATACACTTAAAATATTCGTAACAAATTATGCACAAAAGCTAAAAATATTAAAATTGCTTCTAAAAATCGGCAATATCATGTTTGAGAGAACTCAGTGATTACTTTTTTATTTATTTAAACGGCCAAAAATATAAAATTAAATAAGTTTCTGTCAAAATTTTCATTTTTGGTACTAGCTTCTGACTGTACTTTTCTGTATACCATCCTCAACTACTCGTTGAGACGATTCTAACGAACCCAAACTCAACGGGGTTAAATTGGTTAAGTACTGAATTCCCATGGCCATCTTCTGTCTCCATCATCAGATCAGCTCGATGGTACCATAATATTGAATTGTCATCCAAACTATACTTATACCCAAAATTTCAGCTCAATCGGTCACCGGGAAGTGGGTCAAATTTAAGTCGCAAGATTTGTCCCATACTAACAGGGCAAGTTAAATAGAGGCTTGTAAAAACATGATATCCGCGCTTCTGAGCACGCACTTCCATCTCGCTCACGCTTATGCTCAGTAAGAGGGAGAGAAGACCATTAACATACGGCGCCTTAAGACAACTTGCATACTCACATATTTACTAACTAGCTTCCGCCCGCGACTTCGTCTGCGAGGACTCGGGATAAAAACTATCCTATATTTTAATCCAAGCTTTAAACTATCTGCAAACAAAATTTCATCCAAATCGGTTGAGCCGTTTAAGCGTGATTGAGTAACAAACATCCAAACATCTAAACATCCAAACAATATTAGTAAGATAATAATAAACAGGTAAAAACAGTGCAAGCTAAATAAACAATTGTAAAAATTGGTCGATTGTACCAGCAAATATTTTCATTTGAATCCCAATTCTACATCAGGGGGCCTAGACAAGGTTACAATCGACAAGCGCTGACGCCAATAGAAAACTAATAAAATGTATGGGAATGACAGATGTTAACGAAAAGTGTTTCGTCGGCATCTGTCATTCCCCTACATTTTATTCGTTTTTATTGGCGTTAGCGCTTGTCGATTGTAACCTTGTCTACGGCCCCAGAACTACTTATCTGTTGCGGTACTTGCGGTATCGTAGTCATCTTTAGTCGGCTCGTGTTCTCTCATCTCTGTAATCATTTTCTCACTTAACACCATTGTTCACACACTTTTTCTATTTCTCTGGACCTACTACTAACTTTCTCTTGCGTCTGAACAATCACGGTTGGAGTTCTTCCTACTTCCTTCCTCCTCGTTTACTATCTAAAAAAAATAAAAAATCGGCAAGTGCGAGCCGAGACACGTTTCACGGACGGGTTCAGTAATAACAGAAGGTATCTTCAGTACGAGTATATCACATTTAACTTAGGTAGGTATGCTCAGGTAGTCCTTTATCCCTACGTTTGCAAATGTTCGACCGTTTTGCTCGAAATGGATCATGTGTGTAATGAATCATAATTAAGCTTAAGAGGGAATGCTATGGGTCATTTTTCCATACAAACGTTCTCGACTGTTTCCTCCCTGGTTTTTGAACCTAGATCAATAATTTTTTTATACAAAATTAATATCATCATTATCTATGTCGGTACGTTTTTATTTATTGGATATTTTTGATTATATAGAAGTTAGGCTACTTCAAACATCGCTTAAAACGCCAAAATAAATTGACCGCAAACAGACGCCTAGTATACAAATCGTATAATAATAAGCACAAAAATCAAAACGGTCCGACACAGAATGTCTCCTTCCCATTCAATTTCCAAAATTTCGTTAAGATTGGTTAAGTTTTGGAGGAGGAAACAGTCGAGAACGAAACCTCGATTTTGATGATTTCTGTATCGGATTTTTACTCTGAGCTGCAGTTGTCGCGTCGCGTAGTATTACCTCTTAAGGGGCTACCAGAGGTTTTCATCGATTTTTGATGAGTTTTGAATCGTATCTCCTACTTTTGCACTATAGATAGAATTATAAGTCAAACGGCTATCGGTTCTTCAATCTTTTATCTCCATTTTTGTGTACCGGATTTTGAAAGAAATTAATACTTAATCTTGTATGATTCTTTTAAACATTGTCTAAAAAAACACTTATTTCGTATGTTTATTGACGTGAAAGATCTAACATATACGAAATCTACATATTTGGGTTCGTTTATGACATCTCTAAAAACGTGTTTAGTGTTTTCATTTTAAACTAATTAACACAAAAGTTATGGCCAGGAAACCAGTTTTTTGTCCTAAAACTGTTCAACTTTGATGCCAAATATCTCGAAAACAATGAACTTTGAAGTAAATATGGGATCCTCGTACTACATATATTGCTTAAAGCCGTTGTTCTTAATACAAAGTAAATATGGGATACTATATTGCTTAAAGCCGTTGTTCTTAATACAATAAGCTACAAAAAACATTAGAAAACTAAGGGATTCAGATCGAAGGTGGGAGCCCCTTAAGATTTAATGTACACCTGTAATGTCCCTAATCTAAGGTCTAGTTTCGTAAGGCGTGACGGGTTAGGTGAGGCGCATTAGGGCGTTTCAAATTACAGCTCTGATTACTCTTAGTTACTTTACTAGGAATCGTAGAGTCAAGATATATTAGTGAGTGACGGGTGAGGTGATGTTATAACAAGTTACGGAATAGCGGGGCTGTAGTTGTTGGGCTATGGCTTGAACAGTGATTGAACCGCTCAGGCATGAGTATGAATTTGACTCGAAAGGACATATCATAAGTACGAGTACGTACGAGTATGCATATGCAATGAAAGCACTGATTGCGGGGCTGTCAGCATGATGTGCTCCCTATGTTTAGGTACTGCACCTACGCCCCTGCCGCCGTTCTCTAGAAAGTGGAATGGCATTCATTTCTGAATACTATGAATTATTTATTGTTAGGTAGGTTAGATAGCCAGTATAGCCGCCCAATTGTTATGGTTAGCCATTGTGAACTTGGATTTTCTACGTTTACGTGCAGCGGGTTGACGTTAATATTTATATTTGAATATTTGTATACAACCGTTAATTAGAATAATTGTTAAGGTAGGCGGTCGCATCGATGAACTATCCCGTAATTCATAGTATGGACGGTACATCGTAACCAGGGAATGTCAATCGAGTGGCTACCGTTCCGACGTCCTTCACTTAACTCTCGCCTGCGGCTGGGAGCTACGGCCGTCGGCTCGGCTCGGCTTTATTTAACTTTCCTAACTAAAAATCGAATCATGCCTCTAAAAGATTTACTAGTATTTCGAATTATAAACCAGTCACTTTGTTTTCACTAGTATGAAAAAAAATGCAGGAAATAATTTATAATAGCATATTTATTTTAGTATATAACGGATATAATATATAATCATTCAGTAAAACAATTATGTAGACCTGTCCTACAATATTAAAAAAAATCGTAGTTCGTTCAGATCGGAGTTTTTAAATCTTTATTTTTGATAATTTATATTTGCTCTATACTGGTTATTAAAGATAAGTCATACAAACTTACAAAGCTACTGTCGTGAATAGTCATGATTCACGATAGTATTTACATTGATGTTAATAATCATGTCTCAAACAGCCGATTTATTTCATGTAGCAACACCCACAATCTTTTTATAACAATGTTGACGGGTAGGCGAGTTGTCACAGTTCTTAACGGCTATATTGCGTACGAACAGTTAAGTGCAGATTTGTAGTGTTAGATTTGGAGGAAAACCAGGGTGAGCTCTTTCCATAATCACTTTCAATGCATCCTATGACATTGTAACGATTTGGTTCATTTACACGTGGGTTCACGTGTTTACACAGCTCGGACGATGATTGTTGATGATGTGATGTATTTATGTGCGTCCACAGGTCTTATTCTATTTGGGAGGCGTGACGGTATATTATGTATATGAATAAGGTTTTCCTACATGTCACGTACATGCGATAACACAGTTCTTAGTCGTGGAGTTCTTTAGTGTGAAAGGATTAGTAACAAGTGTAACAACAAGGGTCTCAGGTTCGGTAGTTTCAGCCTCAGACCATGTCGTCATCAATCAAGGGTGCACCCGGGTAATTATAACTGGAACAATATAGTGTGTGAATTGGTACAGTATCAGTCGTGTGGTAAGGGATGTCTGTAAGGGGAGGTGGAGGACATTCTCGGGGACGAAGGTCCCCACATCTCAGATGGAGCTGGTACGCATAAGGCGGCAGCTCATATGTCAGATATATAAAGGATTCCGGAAGCTGTATGTGTAGGTTCATAGTTGCATATATGCTAATACAGATACCTAAGCTAGAGTGCTATAGGTACTATTTCGCGGCCATGAGAGTGACCAGAAGTGGCTTCGCGACAGCTACAATCTAAGAGACTCCCTCTTTATAACATTAGTACAGATTAAGATAACTAGCTGCCCGCGCGGCTCCGCCCGCGTCATTCAAAGATAGCGAGCAAACCCGTGGGTTTTAACACAGTCTATGTCCATCCAGGAAGTCCATTCTATACACAGGTGAAATATTAAACACAGCCTATGTCTATCCAGGAAGTCCATTTCTATACACAGGTGAAATATTAAACACAGCCTATGTCCATCCAGGAAGTCCATTCTGTACACAGGTGAAATATTAAACACAGCCTATGTCTATCCAGGAAGTCCATTTCTATACACAGGTGAAATATTAAACACAGCCTATGTCCATCCAGGCAGTCCATTTCTATACACAGGTGAAATATTAAACACAGCCTATGTCCATCCAGGCAGTCCATTTCTATACACAGGTGAAATATTAAACACAGCCTATGTCCATCCAGGAAGTCCATTTCTATACACAGGTGAAATATTAAACACAGCCTATGTCCATCCAGGAAGTCCATTTCTATACACAGGTGAAATATTAAACACAGCCTATGTCCATCCAGGCAGTCCATTTCTATACACAGGTGACATATTAAACACAGCCTATGTCCATCCAGGAAGTCCATTACTTTACACAGGTGAAATATTAAACACAGCCTATGTCCATCCAGGAAGTCCATTTCTATACACAGGTGAAATATTAAACACAGCCTATGTCCATCCTGGAAGTCCATTTCTATACACAGGTGAAATATTAAACACAGGCTATGTCCATCCAGGCAGTCCATTTCTATACACAGGTGACATATTAAACACAGCCTATGTCCATCCAGGAAGTCCATTTCTTTACACAGGTGAAATATTAAACACAGCCTATGTCCATCCAGGAAGTCCATTTCTATACACAGGTGAAATATTAAACACAGCCTATGTCCATCCTGGAAGTCCATTTCTATACACAGGTGAAATATTAAACACAGGCTATGTCCATCCAGGAAGTCCATTCTATACACAGGTGAAATATTAAACACAGGCTATGTCCATCCAGGAAGTCCATTCTATACACAGATTAAATATTAAACACAGGCTATGTCCATCCAGGAAGTCCATTCTATACACAGGTGAAATATTAAACACAGCCTATGTCCATCCAGGAAGTCCATTCTATACACAGGTGAAATATTTTTTTAAATCGGATGAGAGGTTCCGGAGATTACCCATTACATGCAAACTAACATAGCTACAATCTCACACTCTTCCTCTTTAATCTTTATAATACATATTAGTATAGAAGTGTAGACAAGATGCATATATGAAGTGTTTCTTGCAGGGATCGGAAACCGGTATTTTTTCTTTGTTAATTATTTCATTTCTAATTGGGCAATCTAATAATACGCAGTCGTTACATCAAAACACTACTAAGTCCTACACAAGAAGTATAAAATAGTTCGAGATATGTGGTTATTTTGCAAAAAACCGGTTCCGATCCCTGTGGTTTCTTGTCTACACTAATCTACACTAATATTATAAATAAATAAATAAATAAATATTAGGGGACAATCTTACACAAATCGACCTAGTCCCATACTAAGCTCAGTAAGGCTTGTGTTATGGGTACTAGACGACGATATATATAATAGATATAAATACTTAAATACATAGAAAAACTTCCATGACTCATGCTCATCACACAAATATTTGCCCTTACCGGGATTCGAACCCAGTACCTTCAGCTTCGTAGGCAGCGTCACTACCCACTAGGCTAACCGGTCGTCAAAGACGACGGGTCGTCGTATTATAAAGAGGAAAGATTTGATTGTTTGTGTGTTTGTATTGAATAGGCTCCGAAACTACTGGACTGATTTGAAACATGCTTTTACCATTAGAAGCCGACATTATACCTGATGAACATAGGCTACTTTTTACCGCGGGAAAGTGCTTCATTCCTACGGGAAAACGGGTAATCCTTGCGAAGCCGGGCCGGGCTGCTAGTATCTATTACAATAAAGATGAGATTTATTTTCTCGATTCATCTTTTGCGGAACACGTCCCTCACTGAGCAACCTGTCAATATCGTTGATACTTCATAGTGTTCGAACTTAAGTGGGTCTAGAGTGGCCTACATAAAATATAATTATGTCCATGGCGATTACCAGGGAGCGTACATTTCATGCCGATGACAGGCGTATGACGTGAAGCTACATACAGGATGGAAAAAGTTTGAAAAGAGCAACGGCATAACGAACGTTTATTTATCCGTACCCAATAATGGAAAATGTGATTAATCAATGATTAATCACTGTTATCTAATCAACCTCTTCCGTTTAAGTAGATCTTATATATTGACACTTGAGACGGACATTGAAAGAACTTTATCTGACATTGTCACATCAAAGTTTACTCTTTGTCACAAATAGAAGACATGCGGAAACAACATTTCAGTTAAATTTAATAAGATCAGGAAACTTAATGCTTTGCTAGTGGCCTAAGTCGCCATGGAGGCTATAAAATTATTGTGCCAAATAAATCCATGTTTAGTTATAGATAATAAACAAATTTATTGTTCCTGCTGTCAGCAAAGTTTGCCACCAAAAGCAAGCAACATCAAATTACATTTGCAAACAATAAAACACAAAGAACATGAGGAACATAAAGAAACACAGTTTGATTTTAACATGGACTTGACCAATTTCATGATAGCATCGATAGACACGTTGTTGTGGCCTATAAGTAATTCAAAATAAAATGAAATATTAGTTACTAAATACGTTTACGGTTACTAAGTCGTGTGACTTCGTTTTTTGAATCATCCTATGTGTTTATATTATGACGAAACCGGCATGAAATGTACGCTCCCTGGCGATTACCATGTATTTCATGCCACGACGGATGTTCAATAAGTTCTCGGTATTGACATGATTACGTCTCATGATAATAATTTCTGTGCATTGATCATACTGTGCGACTATTGATTAATATCTAATACACTTAATAAGTAAATAAAGACCTGGTTGCACTCCGGGAGTGCCGACAGAAGTGAAAACGTAACCGCCTCCGCCCCCAAGCCCCGTACGTCTCACATAACAAAAAAACCTATAAACGTATTCCGCAAATCCGTATTTTCATTAATAATCTTAAAAATCCGCGTTTTGAAAGCGCAGCTCCCGCTTTTTGTATTCCGGCATCTGGCAACACTAAATCTTACGGTCACGTGACCTCCTACGCTCCTACACCTGCGGCGCTATCGCTACCACGAACTTCGAAGGTCGAAGTTCGTAATACATGCATCCCTGTTACTCGAGTAAGGGAGTGCGATAGAGATGGAAATACCCGAAATTCGACATTCGAAGTTCGTGGTAGCGCCGCTGTGGCGAGTTTATCAATTTTTCCCCTTCCCAAAAAGGGCACAGCGCAGCGCCGCTAAAAAGGTTTTCCCTTCAAAAATAAACACGATGACTACGACGACCACCCATTCCAACAAAATTTAGGGCTTTAAAACGCAATGTCACGCAAACGTATCCCTGAATAGAAAAATGGTTTACGAGAACCCATCATACTTTTGAACAAGCTATCCAACAATAACTCTCATCATGAACTGACCAAGAAAAAATAATATATATCCATACTAATATTATAAATGTGAAAGTGTGTCTGTCTGCAGTCTGTTCCTCTTCACGCTTAAACCGGTGAACCGATTGAGATGAAATTTGGTTTGATAACAGTTTGCATTCCGGGGAAGGATAGTTTTTATCCCGGAAACCATCCCCGGAGGGGGTGCTACGATATAAACGAGTTCCACGCGGACGGAGTCGCGGGCAGAAGCTAGTATACATATATATGCATATACTTATATAGTCACATTTTACGTATGTTATTTTATATGTCATTGTATTATATTAGATGATTGACGTTGAATAACGTAGGTATTGTGTCGTAGAGAACATGATGTAAAGCCTGCTGTACACACTGGGCCAACGTTGGCGCGTGAACAGAAGGCAGCTATGCGTTAGAGGGAGAGGGCTATAATTCGATCTCTTTCGTTTACATAGCTGCATCCTGCTCACGCGCCAACGTTGGCCCAATGTGTACAGCCGGCATAATAGTATCATGCCGACTGGGCAGAAATCGTATACCTATAGTTTAACCTATCGAATTAGTTCTTATCTTTTAATAGGTAGCGTATACTGTATGCTCTAAGGGTAGCGTAGATTAAACTAAATTGGCAATCAAGCAAACTTTATAGCTTTCATTCGTCACTAACAGCAACTGGTGTTAATTTGAAAGACTGAAAAACTGTCATCATGAAATTTAAGTAATAATAAAATGATATTTAGGTCAAAATATGAATCAATCTCTAGTAAGTTACCGTAAAACATCGACTCTTTTTAGCAAGTAGGTACATCTGTCAATTTTAGAGGGCCGAATTATTTTCGTCGACCTTAAAAGTATCGCATGGCGCATGTGCGGTCATCCAGTTCCTTGTAACGTTTTTTTAGGGTTCCGTAGTCAACAAGGAACCCTTATACTTTCGCCATGTCCGTATGGCCGTCCGTCCGTCCGTCTGTCCATCCGTCTTCCGCTTAGCTCAGTAACCATTACTACTAGAAAACTGTAATTCGGCTATAAATCAGTCACGCCGACAAAACAGAAGAATGAAATCTTCAAAAATAAAAAGCGTGGCAGTAGTACAGTCGACAACACAGCTAAGTGACCGTCGAAAATCTAATCTGACCTTAAGTGCATTGTAATAAGGTTCTAGGTTTTCACGGTATGGTTAGTTAGGTGTGTTGCTGTGTGTACATATAATGAACTAGCGGCCGCCCGCGACTTCGCGTAGATTTTTGATGATGACAAAGATATTAAAATAGTTAAGTGAATTTTATTCTTAGTTAAAATGGTATTACATTTGCATAGACATATTACATTTCAAACAGTGGCAGACACTGATTTTCCAATTAGATTACGGGAATTGTTTGCAGAATGCTTAATACTTATTCCGTCAGTTACCTGATGCTTTTAATCTTTGGCAAAAATACTCTCCAAGATAAAGAGCGACGCATGGATTTGGAGTTAGAAAATGGGGATCTTAGTTATTATGAGTGACATAAAAAAAAAGTAAAATATTGTAAGGCTGTTAAAACAATATTAAACTCAGCACTGGAAATCGAGAGATGGAGACAGGTTAATGAAGAGTATCTCTTTCAATAATAATAAATCATAATGCGGTCAGGTCTCCCATACAAAATTGTAGGACGCAGAACGCGTCCAGTGTGGCAAATCCCTTAAGGAATAATTAAATTCATTTGCTATACTAACGCCACCTGCTGACAAATAGCGAAACGTATAATCAACCCTTATTTTGCTTGCTTAAGGGATGACAATTTAACCCTGTTAGGGGTAGAATTTTCGAAATCGCTGTTTTTTTTAAATTTTAATAAGTAATCTTTCTAAGTTTCTAGTCCCTAGCTAAAAAAATAAAGTTCCTCCGTACAAACCTTGCACCCCTTTTTACCCCCTTAGGGTTTTTTTTAAATAAGTAATCTTTCTACAAAGTTTCAAGTCTCTAGCTAAGAAAATAAAGTTTCCCCCAAACAAACCTTGCACTCCTTTTTAACCCCCTTAAGGGTGGAATATTCTAAAACGCTGAAATTACTTTTTTTTGTATTTTATTAAATAAGCTTTTTACAAAGTTTCAAGTCTAGTACAAAAAATAACGTTTCTCCCATATAAACATTGCACCCCTATTTAACCCCCTTAGGGGTGGAATTTTATAAATCGCTGAAAGTACTTTTTGTGTTTTTTAATAAGTAATCTCTACCTAGCCCACGTTATAAACGTAACCTACTGTGCAAAAATCAACTCTCTAACATCAGTAGTTTCGGCTGTGCGTTGATGAGTCAGTCAGTCAGCACTTCATCTTTTATATATATATATATATATATATATATATATATATATATATATATATATAGATAGATTTAAAAGGAAAACTATCACGGCTAAGTAGGCATAACTAGTTACCGAGTAATAGTCGACCAACTTAAAATGTACTTATAATATAATTATAGTCATTCTAGATTTCAATTTTCAATGTATGGACAAGACGGCAAAATTTATAATATGTTCTAGTGCTGCTATGTTTTACCTGTAGGTGAGTACATTATAATACACTACTCTCCCCCTCTATAACGTCCAAATTCGAACTATGCGAATTTGCTCAATAGCAAAACGGTGAAGGACGCTTGGACAAAATTACAAATTTATTACATTTGCACTTAAAATGGCCAAAATTTATAAAAAGGCCTTGTTGCCTTCCGCTAAAAAGATGTTCCCGAAGCATAACGCGTCTTGGATTCTGCAAGAGGATAATGACCCTGAACACCGAAGTCAGTACTGTACTCGTACTGTGTGGAAAACTCAAAATGGCGTCGTCGTTTTGGATTGGCCTTCACAATCACCCGACGCCAATCCAATTGAAAATGTTTGGGCATGGATGAAGCTTAAATTACGGGGAAAAAATACTGTTAGTGTTTCTGACTTAACTTCAGAACTGAAGTCCGCGTGGAGGTCTTTACCTCGCAGTTATGCTGACAATTTGGTCAAAAGTATGCCTCAAAGATGCCAAGCGATTATTGATAACTCAGGAGACTGGACGCCTTATTGAAAATAAAGCATGCATGTGTAATAATAAAACTCTTTAATTATAGTATTGGACATGAAATTCTTACTTTTTTTCTTTAAGTTTTACTGGTCACGCTCTTATCGTACATAGTGTACATTACACCCCCAACAACATATTCGCATATACTCCGTTACGCTTTAATTTTCACCTGATCTATTCATTTTCAATTCAATGCTTTTAATTGTATAAGTGCACTCCTGAGACCCCTGGCGATAAACCAACAATAACCTACAATACAACACATACATTTACATGTCCCTTTTTATCTTAGCGTTTCCCTGGCCGGTAGGTCCTATTATAGATATTCTAACAATCAAGTTGTATCTTTGTATGTATAGATAAATTAACGAGAGCATGGAATTGCATATGTAGTAGTATTGTATGTTTACAGGCATTCTATATTTGAATTTTCTATTTTCTCGTACTACCACTACAAATGCAATTCCATGTTCTCGATAATTCATCTATAAGCCAAATTACAATAAGACTCATCCCTAAACTCGTCTACTCTTGTCATTGTTATAAAAGCTGATACGTTCTCACTTCTCAGCGGAGATGAAACCATACGAGGGGCGGCTGAAAAGTAATCTCCTTGGTTAAAAAAATATGCGAAAATGATACTGGCTGAAATGCATTCTTGTTCTTTGGTTATTCTTTTTTTGAATTATTTGACGTTCATTTGTTTTTTCCGTTCCATTTTTCTACAATTCTCGAATGTTTGCGGCATATCGGTTGAAAAAATGAATATCGCTAAAATTGAACATCGTGCAGTGATTAAATTTCTAACAAAAGAAGGAAATACTCCCTCACAGATCCGAGAACGTATGATGTGTGTGTTCGGTAGTTCGTGCCCTTCCGAATTTACTATAAAGTTTTGGTCTAAACAATTTAAACTCGGTCGTGAGAGCTTGGAAGATGACGCTCGTAGTGGAAGGCCGGTTTCTGCCGTTACAAACGAAAATGTAGCCAAAGTTAAAAAAATAATTTTAGAAGACCGACGAGTGAAGCAGTGGGAGATTGCTAGAGATGTGGGCATCAGTAAAGAAAGAGTCAATGAGATAATTCATGTGCATCTGAATATGTCCAAGGTGAGTGCACGTTGGGTCCCCAGAATGTTAACGGCGTTTGACAAGGACCGACGTGTCAAATGTTGTGAGGAGTTTTTGGAAATGAGTCGAGGTAATGAGGAAGAAATTGTTTCTAAAATGGTGACGTGTGATGAGACCTGGATTCGACAGTGGGACCCCGAAAGCAAACAAGAGTCTTTGCAGTGGAAATTCAAGGATGAGAAGCCTCCTCGGAAGTTTAAGGTCAGGCCGTCGGCAGGCAAACTTATGGCTACCATATTTTGGGATACAGAAGGAATTTTACTAATAGATTATTAACCAAAAAAAAGGACAATGAATGCTGAATATTATTCCAGCTTACTGCATCAGTTACGAGACGCGATAAAAGAAAAGAGGAGGGGTAAACTTAGCAAAGGGATCCTGATTTTACACGATAATGCACCTGTGCATACCGCCCGCACAACAATGCTTACCATGAAGGAATTAGGGTTCGATGCCGTTAACCATCCACCTTACAGTCCAGACCTAGCCCCATGCGACTATTTTTTATTTAGACGCCTCAAAAAAGATCTCCGAGGAAGACGATTTCTGACCGATGACGAAATGAAGGCTGCAGTTAGTGACTTTTTTGACGAGAAACCGAAAGATTTTTTTTTTCATGGGTTAATGTCAATATTTGACAAATGTAATAAGTGTATTTCACTAGCAGGGGACTATATTGAAAAATAAAAAAAATACATACATGACAGTCTTTTGTTTCATACTTAGGTAGATTTCTTTTCAGCCGTCCCTCGTACCTCCATTAAGGGCTATTTACACTTTGATTTAGTGATTCGTGCGAGTTCATACATTTGGTGCAAGTGCGAGTAGCTTTTGTATGGACTCGCACTAATCACTAAATCAAAGTGTAAACAGGCCCTTAGTCTATTGTTTAGTTACTTTAGTTTAAAATATTGGGTTCGAGCTCAGTCTAAATTTATCACACTTGGTTTTAAAACCTATTATTGCTTTTGTATGTAGGTAGTGCCCAGCCATTGTGTAATCCCTTCTCAATTCAGGAATTAAGGTTAAGTTTTCCCTCACTACATATTTTAGTACTGCGACTATAGCTGCAGGTCGATCACGTAACGTACGTATACTAGATCAAAATGTTACTTTTTGTATGGGAAAATCCGTGTACTAATATAACGTGTGTTCAAAAAGTTACGTGATCGTCAGGTATTAGTTGCGATACTATGTACTTCTTGTCAGTTGTCATAGTAACAGAAACAATTGTAAGATAAACTGTCATATGGGTACTTCCTGCGCAACGATTAATGCGATTATTTGTTATTCAGGGTTATTGGTAATTCAACGTATTCCTGTTAAGGGGTTATAGAGGGAGGTCAATTGCAACTTTTTGGACCACGTAATGCATTATGCAGAGGTGAACCATTTTCCAGATCATTCACTTTAAAAATTTCATAGAATATGTCACCTCAACCACTTTTGAAAATATAATAAACGAATTGTGGAAATCCTTCTCTTTTGACCCACTTACAAGACAAAACAATCAATCATTAACGATTAAAATAAACAAGATTTAAACGTCTGCTAGACGGTCACCAACAAGCTCCTCCGACAGAGGGACCTTGGTTCGGACGGACCGTGTAGACAGTTGTTTCCAGCAAAATTTCGTTCGCCCTTCGGACGCCCTTGGTCGTCGAGCGCGATTTCAAAAATCGAAAGCACTCAGTTAGCAACTCCAATTCACTTGTGGATAAAGTTAAATCAGTTAAAAATCATTCTCAATTACTGCGTTATCTTGACTCTTACCATTGCCAATAGGCATGATGGTTCCTACGGTTTTTTTTCGATGCCATTCGAACCACTTTTTAGAGAGAACACTTCATACTAATACGGGTGTACGGTGTAGACTCGAAATTTATTATTACTCTAAAAAGGGAAAAAAATATGCCTAAGTGACGAAAATCCCATTCAGATATCAAGCTACCAAGCTATTTATTTAAAATTAGTCTTAGAAAAAGTATTGTATGCAACGGTGTATAACTTGGTCTTAAAACGCTCGTGGCGTCTTTAATTGCGATGCTCGCCAAGGCTCGCATCGCAACTCACGACACGTTTTGAGACCCTACTTATACAACAGTTGCATAAAAAACTATTAACATGAGGATTCTACCCTTTTGTAATAATCTTAAGGTGGTTCGACGACCGTACAAAACGTTTTTTGACATTCGCAGGCGAAAGGCGTTATATTTTAAAGAACTTATGTAACACACTTTCATAAATTGGCTATCCATTTGCGCGAAATTTACCCCTTTCCTAGAATAAACTTGTATAAACTAAAATAATTTGAGAAATAAGTTTCTCATGTGATACTTTGGGAAAACGATAATTCTCAAATTATTCTAGTTTATACAGGTTTATTCTAGGAAATGGGGAACTTCGCGCAAATGGGAAGCCAATTTATGAAAGACAGTGTTGGTTATTTTTTTTATTTACTATTTATTTCTATCTGTGTTTGTCATAAATAAATGCTTTTCTTTCTTTCTTTCTTTCAAAGAATGTCACATAAGTTTCAAAAGACGTTTTGTATCGTCGTCGAACCACCTTAAAACATACAATTTCCTTGCAATCGCCATTCATTATTCTGTAGGTGTCTTAGGAGTTATAGCTACCATGGCACGGAGAAATGATTGAATTAAGGTTAAGGCAATTAGTAACACCACAATGCAAGACGTCTGGTCACGGGCGGCATCACTACGCTCGCTCGTGCCGTCTCTGCTTGCATGCAACTGATGCAACTAAGATATAATTAAATAAGTACCTTATTTACCTAACGGGCAGATAAAAACATAGTATGTCCCATTAATGCTGCCACACTAGGCATCGGTTTCTTCCCCCGGGGAGAATATTAGTGATGATGATTTAATTTTGTATACAGAAATGTGCGTTATGTAAAATTACTGCGTTGAAAACCTCGCAACTTTCAAATCTCATCAGATGCGATATGTAATGTGTGTGTATTTAAGGTACATTTATGAAAGAGAAAATGTGCAACACGTGAAACGATCCCATGCAAATTATTGGTAAAACTGGGTTAGTATTCATATATAAGCACTGATCAGCACGCAAGAGATGATGCGATTCCTATAGGTAAACTGTTAGCAATATACAATATTTTTTAAGCGATCAACCGTAGCTCAGCAATTACTTACTCTAAAGATATATTTGAAGGTTAGATACATTATAAATAAATAATGTACAACATACGTAATCAATTATTTTAATGTTACCTGTTGCAGATGCACACTTTGCTGCAGATGAGAACATCGTTAAACTACAGTCGCAGCCAGATCGTGGAAAACGCATGCGTCACGAAAAGGTAAGTAGGTACCTATATGTACGTAACTGTAGTCAATATGGGAGGTAAGATACTAAATAACTCTTGTAAAACACACATACCGCTGCTTTTATTAAAATAATTTTAAAGGATATGCCGTTTAAGTGAAATTAAGTTGTTTGCTTATACACTGGTTTTCATAGGTACAATAAGTTATCTACAGCATATTGTACAAGTTCCTCACATGTAATTTAATTACATAATGTACCTTATTTTTCTTAATGTGCCTCATTAAACTGGACGCGTGCTTGTGATGTAATGTAAATTTGTTATACGTATGTGGAAATTTATCCAGGACTGAGCTTCTTAGTAAAACGTATGTGAAAATAAAATGGTCATATTAGAATGAAAAAAGTATAAGTATGTTATAAAAATCTTTAATATGGTAATACGGGTGTAGACTCGAAAATTATTATTGCTCCAAAAGAAAGAAGGCAAAAAAATGCCTTGTGACGAAAATCCCATTCAGATATCTCAAAGAATTACGACGCTACAACCGTTTTAATATTGCTTGTTAGACAGAGAAAACGCAAACAGTGTGTGACGTCACAATATGCGAGGCAGCCGCAGGCCGCGTCGACGGCGGCGCCGAACACGATGGGGCACGGCACGTTGCCGTCTATTAGTGACGTCACAATCTACAAGCGTCATCGTTTCATATGAAGTTGCGTTTTGCGAAAAAGGGACAGAACATACCCCTTCTTAAAATTTTGGACACTTATAACTTTGTGATTATTTAACCTCTTGCGTTGATTTTTTCTCCATTTGACTACATTTTTAATCCTTTTTCGAGAAAATATGACATTATTGATTATTTTATTTAGTGTCTACACCCCTATTATAAAAATCGGTATGCTGGATGCTCGAAACAGGTCTGTAACCCTCTTTAAGGCATTTATACACATGCGGCCTGTGAGCGGCCTGTGAGCGACCTATACTCGAACGCAATACAATGTTTTCGTGACCAGTTCAATAGCGCGTTCAGGGTGCTGATTAGGGAATGCAAACCGGATAACCGAAAAACCGGTTAACCGGAACTTTTAGAGCTCGGTTAATAACCGGTTTTGGACACAATAAACCGGTTATTAACCGAAACGAGTAATATTTATAAAATGCCTGAAATTGTGAGCCAAGATCGTTATTTAGCAAAAATAATATCTGCCTGCAATCCATCATGAAGATTAGATGGTCCGACAGAGTGCGAAACACCGTAGTCCTGCGACGAGCCAATGTTGGTGGCATTGAGGCCTATCTAATACGTCGGCAGCTTCGGTGGTGCGGTCACGTGTCTCGTATGGCGGAGGTGAGAGTGACTTGGCGAAACGCATCTTCTACTCTGAAATGGAGTAGGGCAAGCGAAAGCAAGGCAGACAACTCCGGTACACGGATGCCGAAAAGCAACATTGAGCCCTCTCAATTGAAAAATTTGGCAGCACAACGGTCGGCATGGCGCAGGATGGTGAACAGTTCACGAGTTCGAGGATCAGCGCAAAGTTGACCTTGATAATAAACGCGACCAGTTGAAGGCCCGCCCACCTGCTGCCATAGCATACAACTACCAGAACGGCGTACTTACGTGCCCGCAATGTGCACGGAAATTCGCCGCAAGGATAAAGCTTGAACTCGTCAAAACGTGGGCACACATAAGTGCTTATATTTTTTTATTTACTTAGTGTACCAACTATTTAGTACTTATTTTAAAATCTCCGTGGTACGATGATTAAAAAATATTATGACAGTCTCATTCGTTCATTTGTTTTCGTGATGGCGAGCTCTGAATATCAGCAGCGTGAAAACATTTTGCTCAAACATACAGAAAATCCACATTTAAGCTATAGATCTGTAGCAAAATTGTTAAAATATCCACAATCCACCGTTTGGTCCTAAAAAAGTTTCGGGAACGTTTAACGTTAGGACGGAAGCCAGGAAGAGGAGGAAAGCAAGGAGTAAAAGACAAAAAAAAGGAAGCCCGGGTCTTGCAGCTTTTTAGAGCGGATCCGAAGTTATCATCACGTGATGTCGCAAAAAAGGTACAAATGTCGCAATCTTACATACAGAAAGTTAAGTCCAGGGCCGGATTAAAATCGTACAAGGCCCAAGCTGCACCTAATCGCGATGATAAGCAGAATTTATCCGCAAAAAGAAGAGCACGAAAATTGTGTGACGAACTTTTAACAAAATTTGAATGCGTTGTACTAGATGACGAAACGTACATAAAAGCGGACTTCAAACAGAATTTTACACTTCTACGAGTCATAAAAACGCTCCAGAAGATTGCAAAAAGAAAATGAGATGGAAGTTTCCAAAAAAGTTCTTGTTATGGCAAGCCATTTGTAGTTGTGGCAAACGAAGTCGTTCGTTCATCACAACAGCGACAGTAAACGGTGAAATATATAAAAAAGAATGTTTGCAAAAGCGTCTTCTACCCTTTTTAAGAAGTCATAGCTCACAACCATTGTTTTGGCCTGATCTTGCAAGCTGCCACTATTCTAAAGCAGTGACGGAATGGTATGAACAGAATTCGGTTTCTGTGGTCCCTAAACAGTGCAATCCTCCGAACTGTCCTGAACTCAGGCCTATAGAAGAATATTGGTCCATAATGAAAGGAATTTAAAAAAAGAAAGGCGGACATGTTAAATCAGCTGCGGAGTTGCAAAAAATATGGGCTTGGGCTAGCAAAAAGTACCCCGATACTGCTGTGCAAACCCTTATGAGCCGCATTCGACGCAAAGTACGCATGATGGCGTATTCTAATTATAATGAAACCTGTGTATCTGTTTTTAAAATGTACTTTAACATTGTAGACAAACACAATAAAAATCTTCATGAATTAAGCCTATATTTTTTTTATTTGTTAATTTATGTGCCCATATTTTGGCGTGTTCAAGCTTTAGGCTACATAAGCCATCTTCGAGCGCACAAGCTCCAAAACGCTGGATAGGAGTAAGGGTGGTCGCCATGGTCGAAAGCGGTTGGACAGATCATCATCATCATTCAATCGACGAGCATGTATGAATAATGACAGAGAATGTAAGAAGTATATCGATGTAAATCCATGATATCCGTCTAACAATACTGTTGAATAATATGCCTCTGGAAGTTGAAGACAATTTCTGCTACCTTGGGCCTACAGTGTCAAACAACCTCTCACTAGGCGTAGAGATCAACTTCCGCATTGGCAAAGCATCCACGATGTTCGGGAAGCTCAGTACAAGATTTTGGGATAACACCTGATTGTAAATACTAAGATGATCGTGTATCAGACATGCATCTTGTGCGGTGCTGAAACTTGGACATCGTATACAAAACAGGAGCGGATGTTGAACCAATTGCACATGCGATGTCTTCGGCGTATTCTAGAGATCTCATGGAAGAATCGTGTTACGAATGAAAGGGTGCTTCGCGCGTTCCCCCAGCATTATTGCTATCTTGAAGCAAATACGTCTTCACTACTGGGGCACGTGCAAAGGATTGAGCCCTTTCATTTGCCATGCATAACTCTCCTTAGCAAATAGCCCATCCTAAACGACCAGTAGGGCCGAACAATGCTTCGATTTAAGGATAGAGCAAAACGAGACATGTTGACCTTTAAGACCGATCCAACCAAATGGGAACAGGAATCTGAGGACCGAGACCACTGGAGGAAGACCCTGGGCGAAGGTATGGTTGCGCATGATGCAGCTTGGTTCGATCTTCTGTTATTCCCATGAGAACCTAGCCCTACATCACCGTGCACAACATTTACTTGTCAAATATGCGGTCGTAGCTGTCGCTCCAGTATCGGCCTTGCGTTGCGAGTCATGTACGTAAGTGCCGCACCACCATGACATAGATAAATCATCTTAACATAGATAAACAAGGCGAATGATGATGATGATGTATAAAAAGTATTAAAAAAAATGATAGTTAACTACACCTCGCCTACTAATAAACCGGAACTAATACTTACTCTTACAGTGAAATTATCCTCCAATACTATTTTTAGGGTTCCGTAGACAACAAGGAACCCTTATAGTTTCGCCATGTCCGTCCGTCTGTCTGTCTGTCTGTCTGTCCGTCTTCGGCTTAGCTCAGTAACCATTACAACTAGAAAACTGTAATTTGGCATGGGTATATAAATAAATCACGCCGACAAAACAGTACAATAAAATCTTGAAAAAAAGTAATTTTAGGTTTAGGGGAGGTTGTCATTTTTTTTTCTCGACAAACCCATGGTGTAGGGTATCGTTGGATAGCTCGTTCAAAACTGTTATGGGTTTCCTAAACCCATTTTTCAAATCAGTGATTCGTTTGCGAGATATTGGACTTTAAAGCCATAATTTTAGTTCGAGTCATATGTCCCCCCCGCCTGCCGGCTAAATGGCTACTACTGGGGATGTGAAAAAAATCGTGGTAGTAGTACATATATTGAATTTAAAAGGAAAACTATCACGGACAAGAAGGCATAAGTAGTTACCGAGTATTAGTCGACGAACTTAATGTGTACTTGGAAAGGCCAATTGTACAAATTCGGCTGACGCAACCGCACCGCACGTCGATGTAACTAAGACAAGCAACTACGGAACCCTACACTGTGCGTGGCCCGACACGCACTTGGCCGGTTTTTTTTTTTCTATTTGTAAAAACCGGTTAACCAGTTTTTGACTGCGTCGATTCGGTTAATAACCGGTTTTGAAATTTTACCGGTTTTTGCATTCCCTAGTGCTGATGGGGCTGCCCCGATATTGCAGCGCGTCAGGGATGTTCGCGGGGGCGCGGCTGGACTGCTAGTGCTACGACGCGACTATACGCAAGCGATGTGTATCCCTGGTGCGCAGGGTACGGGTCAGTGCCAACAGCATCCTGAAAATGATTACTGAGCGGATGGACTGTGTGTACCTGAACCACTCCTGCATGATACACACCAACACAAATGTTAACTATACTAATTGAACCACATGACATTGATTTAAATATAGACATCTTAAAAAATTATGTTGAATTGGATTTTTAAATAATTAAATATGTGATAGATAACTGATAATAACTATTTTTTTTTAACTAACTGCTGACTTATTTTTTTAATTGAATGTTATGTGTAGCTGTTACTGATTTATCTTAGTGTTATAATCATTACTGTAGCTATTACTGATTTATTTAGTGTTATAATCATCACTAATATAGCTTACTAACAACAATTGATCCAAGTTGGTCCGCGAATAAACGACTTTATTTATTATAATTATAAACCATAGGTTCATAGAAAGTTTTTCCTCATTCACTATTTGTGCATACGCAAAATAGTTCTATTTAAGAAAATTTACTGTGCTTCTTTTCCATACTAGCTAGGTGGCGGTGGCGTGCGATGTTCTTTGTCAAGCTAAATTTGATAGGTAACTGTTTTAAATTTTCATTATGTTTTCAGTTTCTTTCATAAGAATTTTAACAGTTACTTATTTTATTTATTTCATAAACTATGCATAGAATGATTTTGCCCCTTCACTATTTTTGAATATACACTTATTTAAGAATCCGAGCCTTTACTGGTGCTAAGGGGTGTAGTTCAAGGCTCAATCCTGGGCCCGACTTATTTAAGGGTAAGGACTAAATTCTTGGCCAGCTTAACTCACTCAAAATTTTCCATTAAAGTTTTCCGTTGTGACACGAAAATTAACCAGACTATTCTATGGTAAATTTTTGTGTCACAACGAAATTTTTCCACTTCTTCAGCTTGTATGGCTAACTACCGACTAACCAGGCTAAGTACTGGCCAAGAATTTGGTCCTTACCCTTAAGTATTCTTGTAGTTACAAGAAAATTCACTGACCTTTTTTTCGTACTAGGTATGCCGCGTACTTTGTAGCTCCCTGTGATAATAATATGTATAAATTGCCACGTTCCGCAGGAGGTGTCGGAGGCGTGCCCTCAGTTGCGAGAGAGCACCGCCGACATTGACACCGTCTCTGTCTACCCCACATTCGAGTTCCAGGTAAATGCCCAACAATCTCTCGAGCTCGTATCCTACAGGCACTGCCTACCAGCTTACACCTTAAATGCCTTTTATTATGCGCATTGCAATGAAATACCTCACGGAAAGGGTCTTAAAGAATTCAATTTTTTTATGTGGGTTGAAACCGAAGTGTTTGTTTATTTAAGGAGCTCCCGTCAAAAATCAACGAAATTTAGTCGTTTTCATTTCGACACTCGTCCTCGGTTTATCCAGCTATCGCAGCAGCAGATTTAGGTTCGGGCTAGCTTTCCAGGTGCAGATATGGGAAAGTATTCCTGTTTAACATTTTTGATATTGAATAACTTGAAAAATGTTATTAATTATCCATTTTTAAAGAGAGGTCTGTAAAAATACAAAACCCGACACTTCATCCTCATTAAAACTTTAACAATGAACTTTAAAGTAAATATGGGATACTATATTGCTTAAAATCGTTGTTGTTAATATAATAAGCTACAAAAAAACATTAGAAAACTAAAAGATTCAGATCGAAGGTTATTGGCGTATGGGAGGGAGCCCCTTAATTAAATATGGCTGAATGAGAAAAATCGATGGCGGTATTTATTTGCTTCTTTTTTCCGTAAGTGTGTTCGAGCATTTGTTAAAATATGCTGGATCATGTTTTATTCCTGCTAGTCTAGCACAACTTGCTGCTTAGTCACTTCTCGCGCGACTGAGCGTCTCCTGTCTCACTCGCACCGTGCAAATTAGAAAGAGGAGGGGACATCTTTCCCGACTCGCGTCGCGGCGCGGCGTCAGTTGTGCTAGCCCCACAGGAACCTAAACTGCTGCATAATTTAAAATATGCTGGATAATGGCATATACCAGGTACCTAAAATGCTGCATAATTTGGGTTTATTTATTTAATGACTTTGGGTTATAGCGGCTTAGCTCAATAACCCTTACTACTAGCAGTGTAATTCGGCATACTACTAATCCTACTAATATTAAAAATGCGAAAGTTTGGATGTTTGTTACTCAATCACGCTTAAACGACTTAACCGATTTTGATGAAATTTTGCACGAAGATAGTTTATAGCCTGGATTAACATATAGGATAGTTTTTATCCCAGACGAAGTCGCGGGCGAAGGCTAGTGGGTATATCTATTCCCAAAAACGAACAGATACATTTTTGTCACATTGAAATGGAATGAATATATTGCAGGCAGATGGTATTTACATCGTTGTGTAAGGCGGGTAAAGGGTTAATACAAAAATGCCATATCTTATTAAGTAATTACCTATCACCGATCTCTCATGAAAACGAAACAAGTATAAAAAGTACCTATAAATGTTAAAAGTGGTAACGTAATTTATACCACAAAGGTTTTATGGGAATAAGCTAGCAATAAGGGATACTGTTTGTCTTGTCTTGATAGTTGCTTAGGTACATTCAGATACGTTCAGAGAAACAAAGTGTATCTGCAGGCGGGGGTAATTGTGTTCCTACACTTTCGCTTCTGTCTTTCACTCTCACAAGACAAATGTTATTGTGTTAAGACGGTTTTTACTCTGAATTATTTATGGATCTCATTTGTAGGCTTAAGTAGCGAAGCCTTAGCTGTGTCACATGCCACGGAGTTTCCATGTGGCCTTAATGAATATCGCTATACACTATAAAAGGCTGATTGTAAGTTTCCAAAATTAAACTACTTAGGCTCTGTCCCATTTCCGAATACAATTTACTCCACCGATTTAAGAGGCAACGGATGGAACCTTTTTCCTGTCTGCAACCGGTTTCATATAATATTAGCTGCTAATATAGCTAATAGGACTGTGTGGAAAATACTCAGGCTAATGTTATCAGAGAGTCATTTTGTCCCTGACTGTATTCAGCTGTCTGTTCAGAAACATTTTAGTAAGTACTTGTACGTTAAGCTGGAAAACGTTAAAAATAAACATTTGTAATATTTAAAAAATAAACCTCTCTATTCCGCTTCCAGTCAAGGAATTTGTAACTGAATGACACGTTTTTGATTCAGTAAAGTACAATAAAAAGTTGTTCCTATTCTCAAACACCAGAGGCTCTAGTATTAAGTTTTACCGAAACAAAACTTTACGATAGCGTTTGCGTTTTACCCTCAATTTGTATGGGATTTGACAGCTAAACGCGAACGCGGTCGTAACGTTTTTCTGATGAATAGAACTTCGTCGCTTAGTTTTGTTTTATCTACTTCGAAGTGCAGCGGGCATGGTGCCAAGCTATTCTTCTGGTTGTAGATTACATTAATAAATTACTTCTGGGCGTGATATATATACACAAATTTAAATTAAATATATACATATAATAAAGCTGAAGAGGGTCGAAACCCTGTACATGGAAGATATTCGAAAAAAGTAGGTTCGGGATACTTAGAATCGATAACAGAACACGTTCCAGCAGTTTTTAGAAGTTTGTCTGTTTATCTGTTCATTATCAGAAATCGTCTAAACATACTTAAAAATCCTAAAAGCTGCATACCGCTCTTACAATGCAGGTACGCCGCGCGACACAAAACATTTTTTTTAAACAAAGTTGTAATCTAGAAATGTTTGACAAGTCTAGTATTCTATATATTATGATACCTGGGCAATTCACAGGTATTTTTTTTGTAGAGTAAATCCTCATAGTTTTCATTCTGTAGAGGATTTTCAAACAAAAGCGTAAAGATATTTTTTAAATTTTGAATTTCTCATATTTTTTGTATCGGTGTGTGCACAAATGTCAAACGTAGAAATAATGTGACCAGCTATATACAAACAGTGCTGATCTTTGATATCGGTTTGTGAATAACCGATAAAATCTTAAATTAATTTTAGATTCAAAATAAACAATAAATAAAATCTACTCACAAAATGATACGAAATAAACAATAAATAAAATTTACTCACTACTAATGTACTCAAACATTTTTAAAATGACATTGATGTATCGCCGACCTGACGCGACGCCATTTTGGTTTACGTATTTGGCATTCGTTATTTTACTCGTATAGTGATCACAGATTAATACTTAGTTACTCCGTAAATAGTGATCAGATGTTTTCAGTGCGAGTTCTCTCGTTTTTGTTGACTTTTGTTGTTACGTTTGTTGAATTTAACTAGTTATTTTTCTGTTATGTTTGTTGCATTATTAAAATGGTGACATTTTTACCTACACTATATCACCCTTTTTAATACCTCTCTTAGAGTCCCCTTTAAGCACGTCACGGATTATCCATTCATTGTGTTAGAGACGCTTCATCAACAAATATAAGTACCTCCCAATCGTTTATTTTCGGTTAGTACCGGTTGTAGCACATCACTATTTTAAGACGTAAAAAACTAGCAATACATGAAATGTCATTTTAGTCTACGGAATAAAAAAATAGACTACTATAAAGACTAAGGGCGAGTTACATCAACTTATGATTACCGATCAACGTTAAATGTGGCGCCGATAGGTATCATTTCATAAAATCTAGTCAAACCTTTCAGACATTGAAATTTTAACAAACACCGCTTAAGACCGTACAAAACATTTTTTGACATTCGCGGGCTATGGGGCTAGTGATATTTTAAGAAACACACTTTCATAAATTGGCTTTCCATTTGCGCGAAATTCCCCCTTTCCTAGAATAAACTTGTATAAACTAGAATAATTTGAGAAATAAGTTTTGACACGTGATACTTTGCGAAAACGATTATTCTCAAACTATTCTAGTTTAATACAAGTTTATTCTAGAAAATGGGGAATATCGCGCAAATGGATAGCCAATTTATGAAAGTTTATTACATGTTTCTTAAAATATCACGCCGTTAGCCTGCGAATGGCAAAAGACGTTTTGTATGGTCGTCGAACCACCTTAAAGAGTCCAACCGCGTAAATTTTCGTAGGCTCTAGTATAAGTTTTACCGAAACAAAATTTTACGATCGCGTTTGCGTTTCACCCTGTATTTGTATGGGATTTGACAGCTAAACGCATCGCATCAAGTTTACGTAAACACTGTTTCTGAAACTTGTCAGTTCACACTACGTATTGCACTAGTCAGTTGTTTCTAGGATGTCGCCCGAGGAGTTAGTGATGCTCTGTGCTGCTTATATAATAATTGGCAAGAGCACGACAAAAAAAAAGGTGGTGGATTAGAAATTACCTCTTGAATAGAACTTACGTATTTGATGACCTTAGCCACTATTTCCATGTTTATAAACTCGCGCAACACACGTTCACACCTGTTGGTTTTTGCTTATAAACTAGATGTTTCGTCTTGCTCTCCACTCGAAGTGGGGAACACGGCAACATGTTTAATAAACAATGTTTAGCGCCGTTGTTTATAAACTGTTTACAGAGATGATGAAACATGATGAAGCACTGTTTATAAGCAGTGTTTATTAACAAATGTTGCCTAATGAATACCCGGCTTAACTGCCTTGTCTGCCCACAGCCGAGCTGGATGCGCACGAAAGAGTTCTGGGACAAAACATTTGAAGATCGCTACGAGAAGATTCGGAACGATAGTCGGCGGCCCAAGTTAAAGGTATCAGTACTATCTATGTGTTACCTGAGGCTCTAGTATAAGTTTTACCGAAACAAAACGTTACGACCGCGTTCGCTTTTAGCTGTCAAATCCCATACAAATTGAGGGTAAAACGCAAACGCGATCGTAAAGTTTTGTTTCGGTAAAACTTATACTAGAGCCTCTGTTGATCATCATCCTCTTAGCGTTATTCCTTGTGCCCTAATGGAGCCCGGGGTCCGCTTAGACACCTAATCCCAAGAATTGGCAAAGGGACTAGTTTTACGAAAGCGACTGCCATCTGACCTTCCAAGTTTCCAACCCAGAGGGGAAACTGGGATTAGACCGGTTTCCTCACGATGTTTTCCTCGTCACCGAATAGCTAACGATACATATTCCGTACATAAGTTCGGAATAACTCTTTGGTATGAGCTGGGATGCGAACCGACGACCGCCGCTTGACAGCCGCATGCCTGAACCAGTAGGCTACCGTAGCTTTTGACTGTATATAACTACAATGTGTTACCTGTTGATATATCTTAAAAAGTGAAATAACGTGTGCTACCATCCATATATTTAGTCAAGGTATAGTCCGTAAGCCGACTCCCAAGACACCTACGTCTCATAACAACACGATAAAATGCATGGCAGCAGGTCGAGAAAGTTGTGTTGAGCAAGAATCAGCAGATTATCGCACTTAAAATTGGCCGAAAGTTTGAAAATCCTTCACTTCCGGTCAAAATTTGCAAGGGTATTTACGTCATGTGAAATCAGTACGAGACATATGTGGCATCATTTAGCCCTTTAATCGTAGATAGAGTAAACCTAATTCTGTCAGTCCTGAAATGGCCGGAAGTACTGACAGACTTAGGTTTACTCTTACCAAGGATTTAGGTAATAGTCGCATTTCCATTATTTTCGTATTTTTTTTGACAAAAAATGTCTGACTGTGTACCTTGTTTCAGCGTTTCTTTTTAACAGTGGTCTTCTTTTTCAGAAACCGGTAGAATATTGACTCGTGAAAGTGCCATTACGGCCTACTTGCAGAACAAAATTCATTTAGTTATTTATATATTTATTTCTAGGTTTTTGTGGTACCACATTCTCACAATGATCCCGGGTGGTTAAGGACTTATGAACAGTACTTTGAATGGAAGACTAAGAATATAATTAATAACATCATCAAGAAACTCAACCAGTATCCTAATATGACATTCATTTGGTCAGAAATTACATTTTTGAACGCCTGGTGGGAGAGATCGCATCCTGTTAAACAAAAGGTAAAATCTTATTCTATTTCTTATACCGGAAGTGTATATAAGGGCGATTTCCTTGTCTACGCAGATGTGTACATTACTACAGAGGCCGGGAAACGAAGGGTTGCAGGCCAAGTAGATACAGACGGATAGGGATACGCGGCGGGCAACCCCGTTTCTCGCCGAGATTTGTATAGTGCTTTTCTCAAACTTGCAATGAAATAAAAATAAAAAGTAGTCAATTTGTTTTATAAATAATACGTTTCTGAACTCCACCGCCTGCACCGCCGCCGCCGCGCCGGCAGCTGGCCCGCGCCCCCCGTTCAAAAACAAAAGAAGGTTGCTTTACAGGCCTAGGTGTGTAAGGCTGTATGAAATTCCTTTACATGTCATCTTCACTCATCGCACCGGATACGTAGTATTTCCGAACCTAATTTGTAGTAAGTCACGACAACATTTCATTGCAAGTTTGAGAAAATGTTATTTACAAAAATATAAAGTTCCATGACACACAGAGACAAAGGGAGTACAAATATAATACAATTTACACATAATGTGTGTGTCTTCTCGGCAGTGAATCGGTCGCTATCTCAGCATTATGCCGAGGTGTCAGACAGACACCTACAGCGCTGATTTTCAGACAGCACCGTACGTGACCCACGGAACGCAACACAACATACCGCCGATACAAACGTATACACATAATAAATAAATCATTAATATACTAATAAAATAAGTATATATCTCCAAAATGCTCGGAAATGTTCATATTTCTTTTTACAAAAATCGTACGTGAAGTTTCTCGTTAATGACTAGCGCAAATTTAAAAAGTGGAAGGGAAGGCATATGATATTCCGTTTAATTAGTACTGTATTTTGTCTACTAGTTTATGTAAGGTAAACGTCCCAATGCCTAATAGTTGACAGCTATTGTTCATCCATCTCTATTGTTTTGACATAAGATTAAGAATATATCAGTGCCGGGCACTACACGTGACCTCTACCTTAGGTATATGTCAATTGTCTATCAAAATTTGCAACCTATTTTTCAGCCCCTTGCCGGTATTCGATTGAGCTTGGGCATGTTGTGTAACTTCGGCGAATTAGTTGGTGATTTTAATATAACCATTTCTAGGGTTACTAATATTTCCAGACTATCAACAACGTTTTCAACTGTTTTTAGTAGAAAAAAAATGCTTGATTACGTATTTTTGTTACAGGCTTTAAAGAAGTTAATAAAAGAGGGCCGCCTAGAGATAACCACCGGAGGTTGGGTGATGCCTGACGAGGCCTGCACGCACTTCTACGCACTTCTCGACCAGTTTATTGAAGGTAAGCGAAGCGACCTACAGGATGTGGTTATAATTTGACTTCCTTCTTTTTGCATGTATTATATTTAATTCATGGTCATTTAAACTACTTTCAGGTCATCAATGGGTCAAAAACAATTTAGGAATAATTCCAAGAACCGGTTGGTCCATCGATCCTTTCGGTCACGGGCCCACCGTGCCCTACCTGCTGGGCAAGAGCGGACTCGAAGGCACCATCATCCAGAGGATCCATTACGCCTGGAAACAATGGCTAGCAGAAAGGCAAATAGAAGAGTTCTACTGGTTGCCGGGATGGTCTGGTAAAAAGCCGTCACTTATTGTTCACAACCAACCCTTTGATATTTATTCAATTAAAAGTACGTGTGGCCCACATCCGTCCGTTTGTCTAAGCTTCGACTTTAGAAAGATCCCTGGTGAATATACGGAGTATACTGCTAAACAGGAGGAAATCACGGACATAAACCTTCACATGAAAGCGAAAACCTTGTTCGATGAGTACGAGCGCATCGGGTCCCTGACGCCGCACAACGTGGTGCTGGTGCCGCTGGGCGACGACTTCCGCTACGAGTACGCCGTCGAGTTCGACGCGCAGTACACCAATTACATGAAGATGTTCAATTATATCAATTCTCGCAAAGACATGTTCTACGGTGACGTGCAATTCGGTACTCCGCTGGATTATTTCAAAACTGTCAAAAAAAGACATAAGTCTATACCGACGTTGAAGGGCGATTTCTTTGTCTACGCAGATGTATTTAGCGAAGGCAAACCCGCCTATTGGTCCGGTTACTACACCACAAGACCGTATCTCAAGATTCTCGATAGACAGCTGGAACATCAACTAAGATCTTCAGAAATTCTGTTCACTCTTGTTTCCAACTATATAAAGCAGTCGAAGGATGTGAGACTGGTGTCTTCAGAGAAGAGATTAGAAAAATCCTACGAACAGCTTATCAATGCAAGGCGGAATTTAGGCCTTTTTCAGCACCACGACGCCATTACGGGAACTTCTAAAGCCAACGTAATGCACAACTACGGGACGAAGCTGTTCACTAGTTTATATCACTGTATTCGTTTACAAGAAGCGGCCTTAACGGCCATTATGATTCCAGATGAGACAATGCACTCCCAGAGCGTGCTCCAAAGTGAAATCGAGTGGGAGACATACGGTAAACCCCTGAAAAAACTCGAGGTTTCACTTTTCGATAAAAAGAAAATTATTCTGTTTAATCCACTTGCAGAAGCGAGAACTGAGGTTATTACTATTAAATCGAATACGACAAGTATTAGAATTTACGATACACGACAAAGGGAGTATGTTCTTTACCAAATCTCCCCAAATATAGAGGTCGGTGCTGACGGCCGGCGCTCGATCAGTGAAACCACCTTCGACGTCCTGTTCGTGGCCACACTCCCTGCGCTCACGGCTGTCACCTACAACCTGGAAGAGCACACGAACAAATCTCATCACTGCACAGTCTTTTGCAATAATTGCGACAGCAACCAAAAAGCTTATTCTGATAAAATTGACAACTTTGTAACAAAACGAATGATGCAAGGTGATATACAATTGGAAAATGGTGTTATGAAACTGCTGGTGTCCAGAAATACGGGATTCTTGCGCCAAATTTACAGGAAAGACCTCAACAGAAAAAATGTGGTAGAAATCCAATTCGGCGCTTATCACAGTGCCCAGAGACATTCCGGGGCGTACCTCTTTATGCCTGATAATGATAATCCGGAAAAAGATGTCCTAGGTCAGTATGCTACCGGGAACAGCGAGCAAGATGACAACATCTTTATTGTATCCGGCCCAGTCTCAACCGAAATAACTACCATGTACTTGCCATTTTTAGTTCATACCGTCAGGATTTTCAATGTAGATGACCCAGCCCTCTCGCACGGGCTTTATGTAGAAAATGTGGTCGACTTTGAGAATCCTCCTAAGAATAGAGAAACGGAACTTTTTATGAGAATACAAACTAATATACAAAATGGAGATCCCCAAGAATTTTATACTGATCAAAATGGATTCCAGTATCAGAAACGAGTTAAGGTAGATAAATTGGGAATCGAAGCCCACTACTATCCGATAACGACCATGGCGTGGTTGCAAGACGACGAGACCCGTCTGACCCTGGTGACTAATCACGCGCAAGGCGCGGCGGCCTTCGAGCCCGGCCGCTTGGAAGTCATGCTGGACAAGAGAACTCTGTACGACGACTACAGGGGACTGGGGGAAGGTGTCGTCGATAATAAAGTGACATTATTTCAGAATTGGCTGCTACTTGAACCAATGCCTGGGTTACGGAGAATGGCAAAGGAAGACGGAGTGAAAGATTTCCATCGTTCAAATGAGCGATATTTCAATCCGAACCGGAATTCCAATACAAAAGAATCGACATATCAGTTGCCATCACAAATGGCGGACTATTTGAGCAGGGCGCTTAACTATCCAGTCAATACTTTCCTGTTGGACACCAGTGAAGTAGGAGAAGTAGAAGTGAAGTCTCATCAGACGTTTGTAGACAACTTTCCACCAGGGGTGCATCTGGTGACTCTGAGGACAATCACGGACGATATTTTGGACCAGTTTCCTAGTTCTTCCTGCTACATGGTGTTGCAGAGGCCCGGATACAGCTGCTCAGTAGGATCGCAAGACCAGAAGAAATCTACTAGATTCACCTCTAAAACTTCATTCACAGGCCTTCGCGTCGAAAATATTACTTCGGTAAGTTTGACCGGCCTTAAAACCTATAAGCTGCTTGTTGGGATGGAAGACGTAAAGATAGATCCTATGGAAGTATTAACTTACAAGGTCCGGTTTTAAAGACTGTTAGGCATATAAAAAATAATTTTATTTTATACGTGAAATAGCTTATTGTAGCTACATTCTGTCAACTGTAGGTAAACTTGTTGAATGCATCGGATAATTTATGAGATAGTACATCTCAAGGAAGCTTCATTGGAATATCAGTTATTTTTACATATAAGCATTCCCAAATATTAGCTGATAGTGTAACATAAATGGGATGGCACAGTCAATTCTCTACCAGTCCAGATTCGACAGCTACTTACTGTGCTCGGATGTTTTAGGTAATTATATTATACATTGTGATATTAATGACGTAATGCAATGGAAGTGTGTCTGGTGCAGCAACATGTAAAAGGGTTACCTACCAATGTTATAGTCGCAGTATAACATTGGTAGGTAATGATATAGTACCTACTATATCAATATTAGTTTACTGCTCGGGTGCCGTCCGCCCGCGTCTGAAAATGACGCATAAGTGCTTTTATTAGTGCTATAATTTTTATCGTTTTTTGTATTCAGATATACTTACAGTGACTTCTGCCGTATAAAACAGTATTTCGGGTAATCCAATCAGTAACCGACTAATATTGGTTTTCTTTTTTTGGGGTTCCGTACTTCAAAATGAACTCTTACAGGACCACTTCGTCGTCCGTCTGGCTGTCAAAACCTTTTTTTCTTGGGAATGTGTGGAGGTATAAAGTTTAAATTAATATCAAATACATACTCAGGAATCACTTAAGTAGGTACTTGAAGCTGTGAAAAAACAACATACTTTCAAGTCACCCTAATTGAAATATACATCCGTTTATGCCGTATATACGTGTTATAGGTTATACACGGCACGGTTAGGCACAAGTACAGCCCAGCTAGCACGGTACGTTTTATCGTTATGTTTTACGTTATGTGTCAGTACATTTTCGCCGTAAAACGTGACGATAAAACCTATCGTGATAGGGCCTCAGGAATAGGTAAATCCGAAAATGTATACTTAGTTCACAAAATAAAACTATTATAAGATTGCGGTCAGTTATCAACTGCAAAGAATAAGTCTTTGCAGTTGATAACTGACCGCAATCTACATCCATGAATAGTAACAACAGTTTTCCAAGGGAAACGTCAATTTTGCCTCTCGATTAAGTAGTAATCTTTCAACGCTCCTCTACACAATAGGCCATCATGGCTAGTGACTAGACAGGACAGAACGCAACTATGCGTTAGAGGGAGAAAGACATACTTCCAACGCATAACTGCGTCCTGTCCTGCGGCCATGGTGGCCTATGGTGATGGAAGAACTATTTATATACCTACAGTTTATATATATATATATACGGGACTCTCGGTGCGTGAGTCGGACTCGCACTTGACCGTTTATCTTCCTCATTAAGCCATGAATTTTTATGTTAACCTATCTGGGTAGGAAAATATGTTTCAAGTATTGTTTTTGCTCAGACTGTTATATCTAAAAGTTGCATCAAAAATGACTTTGCATTACGTCGTTAAATCACTTTATGAAGGAAACGATGGCTCTAGGTGAACTTGTCCCTCATTCCTGTTTAGTCCTTCCCCTGGGCATGTTCCTATATCGTCGACATGCCTACATCGGCCACGTCCTAACTTGGTCACATGTCGGAAACGTAACGTATAACTCCGTCATTTGTGTAATAGGCAAGGTGCTTGAGTAGATACATACCTATGCAAGAGAGTGGACGAGCTCGGAGGTTGGTTACATAGCATTTGAGCAAGTTATGCAGGTAGCAAATTTGCGATTGGGATGTTGACGTAGACAGTATCATTGTCATTATCATATTAGGAATCGTAATACTGAGACAAAGTAGGAATCGGGATGGATTCGTGCCGAATCAAAATTATTCTTTACTTTATTCGTTAACACTAATAGTGCAGGGGGCAATCAGCATTAATGTATAGGTACAATATCAGAATTTAATGTTATTTAAAATATTTGATATGATTTGTTACCGTGTTTAAATTTACATTTTACTCAGGACCAAATAATTAATATGTTACGAGTATTTGTTCAAATTTTTATGTATAGAGAAATGTGATGCTTTTGTTTTTTTTTTACTACTCAGTGATAACTGATTAATTTAGCTAGGGTATTCGGTATCACGCCAGGTAACGGCCGTTTCGACAGTGAAGTACGAGAAATCTTATTTTATAAAATGTAGGTAGGTTGTAGACACACAATCTTAGTGCAGGGCCTGAGTGGACGCCCCGCTCAGAGCGGGGCGTGCAGCGTCCATATAAAACAAGTCCAATTTATATGAACGCTCGACGCCCCGCTCTGAGCGGGGCGTCCACTCAGGCCCTACACTTAGTGCTAGTGTACGCAATAAGTGCACTGTTAGTCTAAGATACGAATGTATGGCTGACCTTCACTCATCTGTTTGATTGATGAAACGTATTTAATATCGTATTTAGTAGGTACATTAAAAAATATTTCGCCAATGGGTTTACTTAAAAAATCCTTGAAGGACTATTCCAAATTCAAGAGTTAAATTTTATGGAAAGCGAACCACCTTAATTGTTTAACGAACAAATTATATATTAATCCAAAGGATGAAGCATATAGATTATATATAGGTACTGACCAGAGTTGGGCAAATTTTTATTTGAATAAGAATAAGAATAAGAACAGAATTTTTATTCTTATTCAAATTGATTTGAATAAGAATAATTCTTGCGCCCTTTATTTAGAATAACATGAAGGTGAATAAATCATGCTACTTTTATTTTAAATAAGAATAAAATACGGACTAATTATTCCACAAATGGGGTTATTCTAACTAACATTTTATTTAAATAAAACGTTATTCAAATAAAGATAATTTGTTGGTATCGTCGGTGAAATTTTGTAAGTTGATTTATACACAATGGATTTTATGAAAAGTTTGGGTTTACTTGATTTGTTTTGACGAGTTATATACAATACATTATACTTGGTGACGATGGTCTGATGATGGAGTCAGGAGGTGGATAGTGGATCTCCTCAATGGCTACTTGTATATCCTTCGAGTTTGGGCTCATTTGGTTTGTTTTGGCGAGTTCTATACATTATACTTGGTGACGATGGTCTGATGATGGAGTGAGGAGGTGGATAGAGGAACTCCTCAATGGCTACTTGTATACCCATCGAGTTTGGGATCATTCGGTTTGTTTTGTCGAGTTCTATACATTATACTTGGTGACGATGGTCTGATGATGGAGTCAGGAGGTGGATAGTGGAACTCCTCAATGGCTACTTGTGTACCCCTCGAGTTTGGGCTCATTCAGTTTGTTTTGTCGAGTTCTATACATTATACTTGGTGACGATGGTCTGATGATGGAGTCAGGAGGTGGATAGTGGAACTCCTCAATGGCTACTTGTATATCCTTCGAGTTTGGGCTCATTTGGTTTGTTTTGGCCAGTTCTATACATTATACTTGGTGATGATGGTCTGATGATGGAGTGAGGAGGTGGATAGAGGAACTCCTCAATGGCTACTTGTATACCCCACGAGTTTGGGCTCATTTGGTTTGTTTTGACGAGTTCTATACATTACACTTGGTGACGATGGTCTGATGATGGAGTCAGGAGGTGGATAGAGGAACTCCTCAATGGCTACTTGTATACCCATCGAGTTTGGGCTCATTCGGTTTGTTTTGTCGAGTTCTATACATTATACTTGGTGACGATGGTCTGATGATGGAGTCAGGAGGTGGATAGTGGAACTCGTCAATAGCTACTTGTATATCCTTCGAGTTTGGGCTCATTTGGTTTGTTTTGGCGAGTTCTATACATTATACTTGGTGATGATGGTCTGATGATGGAGTGTGGAGATGGATAGAGGAACTCCTCAATGGCTACTTGTATACGCCACGAGTTTGGGCTCATTTGGTTTGTTTTGACGAGTTCTATACATTACACTTGGTGACGATAGTCTGATGATGGAGTCAAGAGGTGGATAGAGGAACTCCTCAATGGCTACTTGTATACCCCTCAAGTTTGGGTTCATCCGTATTTATACTTAGGGTTCGCGGTCGTGTCCGTGTTTCGTGTACAAGTAGCCGTGCGCCCGTTTTCGTGTAACACGGCAACGGTTTAATGGCCTGTTCGGCACGTGAAATTTGGCTACGTGTAATTAAGTCACGTGTACCCGTGTAGATCCGTGTCACGGGTTCACGTACCTTAAGTACACGAGCATCCGGTCCGCCAGCGACGTTGAGTGAAGATAAGTTGCAGTGTCTCTAAAGACGACGAATATAAATATATCGTTAGTTCTTATTCGTAGCTCGTTATTCCGTTTCATTCTTTTATTTTTAAGAACATGGACTTTTAAATATTTAGTGAGTAGTAAATAAAAGGAAACCAACATTAAATATAATAAATAGGTAATACAGTAATTAAACGGGGGCTAAAATAACAGAAGTGTGTGTAGTGGTGACTAATGGATAATCACTACGAGTTCAATATTCTAAACTGTCCCCTCCAGATTCGAAAATAAACAAAACGCGGTCACTTCTTTGAACTACATGAACAAAACGGTGGTATACCAGGTAAAGCCGAAAGCTACTTATGAGTATTGTTTGTTTAATTACGTCGTTCGCAAACCTTTATTACGAGTCTATTGTTATCTGCAATTCTGCACGTGCAACTCCAGTTATCTACAAAAATACCACCCTGGTAGGTAAATTACAATGAATGACTCAATAATTTTTAAACTTTGAGAGAACTCAAATTATTGAATAAAATATTTATATATAGATGCAAAATAAAATGTCATCAAGTCTGCGGCTTTTGTTTTTTACTTTCATCGATGAATATATTTAGGTGTAGTGTAATTAAACTCTTTATAGCGACAAGACATTTAACGAAAAACTTTTTTTACCTTGTTAAGCAGTCGAATAAAAATATGTCACTATCTACTTTGTAATGTGCCGAAACCGATAAGAACTGCAGCTGTGTACTTTTTTGTTTGTTGTTTTCTTGTTTAGTCCATGCACGTGTTGTTTGCCTGGATTTACCGTCATCATACGTACCGAAGATTCGCAGAAAATTGTTCTTTTGTTTCTTTAGATTAGGATTGCCTTGCGTGTTAATATTTTGGCTATGTTATATCCGTAGATAGTAAACTTTTATATTTATTCATTTCACGAATAGCAGAAAAAAAAAATGTTTTATTCTAGTCTTAATTCAACGATAATTATTTACTGATATTATAACGCTATACGTCGCGGTCTCTTAATTGTATAATTAATATAAGTATAACTAATGGCACTAGATAATTTTGCATCGTTGCTAGCTTTGATTAAAATCACAATAGCTGGTTATACAGAAAACAGAATAACGCCGTTAATTACTTAAATATCTAACCATTATAACTGAAACGACGCAAAAAATATAATTTAAACAAAAATATACATTCCAATTAAGTTTATTGAATGTTCTCGTATGTTGTTGACGATCACAATAGGGATTCTTTTAAATTGACATGGAATGTAATTTATAATGTAATCTTATATTGTGAGTAAATTAATCTGAATCTGAATCATAAAAAAAAACCCGTTCGTCCCGTACTAAGTAATAATTAGTAATCCATTAGTAGTCCTAATTTGTTTTAATTTTAACTCCAACTGGCGGAGGCCCGGGTGTATCGTTCTGACCGGTGCACACGAACGCAGGTACGGGCTACGCATCTTGGCGTGTCACGTGAATCCAGACGCGAACGCAAGTACGGGCTACGTACCGGCCGTGTTCGTGAAATTCGTGATCTTAGTGCCGCCGGGGTTAAGAACACGTAGCTACGGGTCGGCGTGATCCACGGATATCCAGAGCCCTACTTCTGACTCTGTCATCAGACCATCCTCACCAAGTATAATGCATAGAACTCGTCAAAACAAACCAAATGAGTCCAAACTCGAGCGCTATACAAGTAGCCATTGAGGAATTCCACTATCCACCTCTTCACTCCATCATCAGACCATCATCACCAAGTATAATGCATAGAACTCGTCAAAACAAACCAAATGAACCCAAACTCGAGGGCTATACAAGAAGCCATTGAGGAGTTCCACTATCCACCTCCTCACTCCATCATCAGACCATCATCACCAAGTATAATGCATAGAACTCGTCAAAACAAACCAAATGAGCCCAAACTCGAGGGCTATACAAGTAGCCATTGAGGAGTTCCACTATCCACCTCTTCACTCCATCATCAGACCATCATCACCAAGTATAATGCATAGAACTCGTCAAAACAAACCAAATGAGCCCAAACTCGAGGGCTATACAAGAAGCCATTGAGGAGTTCCACTATCCACCTCCTCACTCCATCATCAGACCATCATCACCAAGTATAATGCATAGAACTCGTCAAAACAAACCAAATGAGTCCAAACTCGAGGGCTATACAAGTAGCCATTGAGGAATTCCACTATCCACCTCTTCACTCCATCATCAGAGCATCATCACCAAGTATAATGTATAGAACTCGTCAAAACAAACCAAATGAGCCCAAACTCGAGGGCTATACAAGTAGCCATTGAAGAGTTCCACTATCCACCTCCTCACTCCATCATCAGACCATCATCACCAAGTATAAGGCATAGAACTCGTCAAAACAAACCAAATGAGCCCAAACTCGAGGGCTATACAAGTAGCCATTGAGGAGTTCCACTATCCACCTCCTCACTCCATCATCAGACCATCATCACCAAGTATAATGCATAAAACTCGTCAAAACAAACCAAATGAGCCCAAACTCGAGGGCTATACAAGTAGCCATTGAGGAGTTCCACTATCCACCTCCTCACTCCATCATCAGACCATCATCACCATATAATGCATAGAACTCGTCAAAACAAACCAAATGAGCCCAAACTCGAGGGCTATACAAGTAGCCATTGAGGAGTTCCACTATCCACAGACATATACAATAGGTATAAATTACACTACATTCAAGAGTCTACTAGTGCCTCCATACCGATACCAAAATTACCTAATGCGTCTTGTTTACCCCCGAGTATCCGATCGAACTACATTCATGTTATTCATGGTATATTAGTTAAAATAAAAAATCATGATTAGATTTATTTGAATAAGAATAAGTTAACTTCATTCAATTTTCTAACATAAGAATTATTCACGGCGAAATTATTTGAATAACTTTGACGGGAATAAAATCAACATGATTTTATTCATGCGTATTCTTATTCAAATAATGATTTTATTCTTGAGTGCCCAACTCTGGTACTGACGCTGGGTTGTCTATTTTGACCTGGCCTATTGGGTTGGCAGGTATTTAAACTGGTATGTCGAAACGAATGATTTACACGCATAAGTATGTTTAATCAATAAATTCGCTTATATACTTTAAACTAAATTGTTACTAATCGCAATAAAAACTAGAAGTTCAAAACACTCGTCAGCTCCAATTTATCAGAAGCTGACTAATTGCTATCGTCTGGAGGCATGTTGCGCTGCTGATCCAACTGTCAAACAAGTTGTACTGAGAAATTGCATGCACATGTGGTCGGATTGTTACATCTGTACGCTACACCCAATTATGACTTCGACATGTTGTACTGACAAATTGGGGTAAAATCACATAATCTGTATACCTACCCTATACATCTGTTTTATTTGTGTTTTTGCGGTTATATTAATTTATTAATACGTTTTCAAACCCCTTCGGACGCATACGAAACCAACGCTACGTAACCAGTTACGTGTAAATAATTATTTTTCGTGCTACGAAACTAGTTACGTACAAATATATTTTTTCTTCCTACGAAACTTGATAAAACTTTTTTGAAATGAAACTTCTTTAGCGGCGCTGAGCACTTTTTGGGATGGGGAAAAATTGTTAAATACGCGACAGAGTTTTGTGACGTCAGATATGAGGGAGGTCACTTTTTGCTGCTAGCTGATTCGACTTCATTCAAAACTGAACGCTATTCATAAGAGTATAAAGCCGTTAAACACTTTTTGCAATAGCATATTCTGCAAATAAATTTGTAATAACACCAACGCGTCCTTCACCGTTTTGCTATTGAGAAAATTCGAATAGTTCGAATTTGGACGTTATTCCTAAAGAGATAAAGCTTAGAAAAATATTTATCAACGGCAAAAACAAATTGATATTTTGGTCGCCACCGTGCACCGCCATCTGCTGTTCTTGCAAATTCGAATAGTTAGAATTTAGACGTTATTTCTAAAGAGATAAAGCTTTGCAAAATATTTGGCAATGGCAAAAACAAATTGGTATTGTGTTTGCCGCCGCCCGTCGGCGCGCCGGACCCCGGCACCGTTGCGCCGCGGCGGCGCGTTGGGCCCGTCGCACCCAACGCGCCCGCGGGCCGTCCGCCTAAACAATTGATAATTGTTTCTAAATTTGCGTCAAATTAATTTTTAGGGTGACACCATAAGATGTCACGTGACCTGATCGGAAAACTGTTACAATGTTATTTTATTTAGTTTTCACTTTTGCCGGCACTCCCGGAGTGCAATCCGGACTTTTTTTTTCTTGTGTGGGTTGTATCGATTCTGAAGCTACCTAACGAACCTAACCTACTTAGTAATCTGCGATCGTACAGCTGCGTCTACGCTAAGCGAGCTGAGCACGAGCCGAGTACGAGCGGAGCCGTTCTGTTCGCGGCGTCGAGTGGCGTTCGAGGCTTGTAAGTCGGTCCACACTAGACGAGTTGTTCGATGACAACTATTGTTTAGTACAAATAATGTACTATTATGTCATATCTGGCCGTGAAGTAGTAATTGCCGCACGCAAATCCCAATCCTGGCTAGGGAGATGGAAAATTTTGTACTCACCACGGGCGGTAATAAATTCAGCTCGGGCGTCAAATACCTGCGATCTGAGACATTCTTTGTTTTACCGCCCTAGGTAAGTAATATACTGTTTCATCCATTATACAGAAGGGTGAAGGTCATGCCCTATTCGTATCTCCTACTATGTGTAGGTACCTACTCCTGAGTAAATTATTTTCTACATCGTGGAAATTGTAACACAGCATTAGATTTTTTTTTTTGTTCATAGGTTGTACCTTATTAAATCAAAGGAGTATTAAATCAGTAGAATTACAATCCAGTAATTCAGTTTTGCTTATACCAAATTCAGAATTAAGTAGTTTACTATGCAATAATGACTATATCTAGAGGTTTTAGGTTACATAGGTTAGGTTAGTGAATTCAAAATATTATAATTATGGGTATATTAGGCATATCAAATTACATGGAATTTAACCTTGAATGTATTTAAGTTTTTTTTTTAGAGATAAGTAAGTATAGAGCTCTCATTGTAGTAGTGTATAATAATTGCTGTGATAGCGCTCATAATAATTATAGCAAATAATCTGTCGTTTACCTGAGGCTAAGCGGCAACGCGGTGTCGGTGACACGACATGCAAGGGACAAAAATGACATCCATTACCTGTATATTTGTTAATTATTATTAATTTATAAAAAAAAAACTTTCTATTATATAAAAAAACATTCCGTTGTACTGGACAAAATTATTGTGTATATAAACGAAACGATTCACTCGGCAGACCACGGCGCTGCCGTTGAACAGGAGTCGAAACGTAGAGATGTAAAATGAAACCTTAAGGGGCTCCTAGCTCCCAATGACCTTCGATCTGTAACTGGCAGTTATTTCGTGTTTTTATGGCTTATCGTATTAACAACAACGAGGTTTACCAAAATACTATCCCATATTTACTTCAAAACTCAGTTTTCGAGATATCTGGCACCAAACTTTGGCAATTTCAGGCCAAAAAACGTTTTTTGGAACTTTTGTGAAAATTAGTTAAAAATAAATATCTCTCGGGGGTTGTTAGAGACGTCAAAAAGGAACAGTTGTATGTAGATTTCATATATAAAACTGCATTAACAACATACTAATATCAAAAACAGAGCTATTTTGGGCCTATTTGAATAAATCATTAAAAAAGAAAATTAATTATTTTCAAAAAATCTCGTGGAAATGTAGATAAAGGATTGAAGAACCGATATCTATAGTTTTGACGGAGGAATATCAACTCAAAACACGTCAAAACTAGCCAAAAAGCGCGTGGAGCCCCTTAACCGTTTATTTATCTCTGTCGTCGTAAGGTGAATTCAGAAAATAACGTTATCCGATACTTTTCTGTATCTTAACGAAGTCGCTGCTATTCTTAAATACCTTTTACAGTACATATGGTGCTACTTTCCCGCACTAGTGCGGAAAAGAGCCCTTTTCGTGTATATGTCGAAACTTCAAAGAGCCATATGTACAGTAAAACGTTGTACGATACACGTGCGAATAGGTAATTCGCAACTCGTGTCGATTTAAAACACTCCCTTCGGTCGTGTTTTAATTTATCACCACTCGTTGCGAATTTCCTATTTTCGGCACTTGTATCGTAAATAACTATTTGAGTTGGCCGAGTCGTATTGGTTAATCGATGTAAGTAGTTATTAGGTAAAAGCTCCGCCTTGTCGTATCCGCACCCTCATGGTTATTCCCGGAAGTATGCCAGCGGTTAAATTAAGTTTTCGGTTTATCTTTGACCAATTCGTGTATCATTAGATACTCTCCATATTTATTTATAGATAGTTGTTATTATTTTTCTTATACAAGTTGTTATTATTAATAAGACGAATTTCCGCCTGTTTGGATTTTGGTTTAAGTATAGTTTTAATTTTTTTATTTAAAGATTGGTACCTATTTAAAATATATTATTTCGAGCGGGACTCGAACTTTGTTTTTAAACGACTGTATGAGACGACACGAGCTCCATACAGCTAGGCCACTAAGGAACTACCAGCAGTGAGAGCTATAACTCTCTCAATACTCTAAACTAAGTATTAGTAGGTGAATTCACGAGAGCTAGCGTAAATGAAATTGTAATCATAATCAATCTATATATCTGTGTGTGTATCTCTCTGAGTGACGGATCTGACGCTCTATACTCTCCGGAAGGATTAAATTACAGGGCCCCCACTGCCGCGGCATAGCTAGACGATATTAAATGAGATTATAGTACGTCTGCAAAAAAGATATGCTGTGCCGTGCCGTCAGTGGGCGCTGGCCGTAAGCTATACGTACTATCGACAACACAGCTAAGGTAACGGGCCATAAGTTCGTGCTAGTACGTCATTTCGTTAGTTTTGTTTCTGAGGCTTATAATAAGCAACTGAAATATATATTTTTTAATTTATACATTTGTAAAAAAACTTTATCATTAAACCTTTCCAAAAAATCAAATTAAAAAATTTTAACGACTAAACTAATAGCAACACAACGCTCGAAACTGTCAGTCGGCCGAAAACAGCTGTACGGTGTGCGCGAACTGCTTGTTGACGTAAGGTGCTCGCTCCGACTTCTTAAGGGAATTGAAAGAGAAAGGGAAGTCTATTTGAAAAAAAACTTTTAACAGTGCTTTGTCTAGTTCCTTAACAATGGATTTAATAAGAAATAAGTGTATATTTTGGTATGGGTGTCCCTTAAAATTGCAATAAATGGACTCACGAACTAACGGTCATTATATTTTTCGTCTGGCTCCTATTTCGTGTTACTACCGAATCAAGGACTTTCTTTATACATCCTTGTATCTTTGGTATTTCAATAATACTTAAGAAATTGTAAATGTTAATTTAAAAAACAGATATTGTATTTAATGACGTTTTCATTGACCTAAATTTACTTGCAGCATAATTTTGTTTATTGCTCGATTCCTGTAATGTATTTTTATGTTTATTTATTACATATACGATACTTAATGGTTATTGAACATAATTTAAAGGTGATGTACATTATTGATTGCGGTAATATCCAAGAAATAGTAACACGAAACAAGGGACTACTACTTTTAATACTTTTCCCAAGTTCGTGACAGAGAAATCTATAGTGGTAGGCAAACACACAGATCAAATGTGTACCCTCGTCTGTTATTTGATATTCTTCTTGAAGAGGTAACATGTGCATCGATATAATGGAATAGTGTTGCCTGGGTAAATTCCGGGAACCTTTTATTTTTGCGGGATAATTTTTATTAAATGAAAGTTTACTTTCTACCCTATTAAACAGTATAGAATTGCTCTTTCAAAAGGGTGGCGTGTGTCCCATACAACATTGTCTAGATTTTAATCTTAGGTTACCTAATCAATCGTAGATAATCAATACATACTTATATCTAACTAGGTAGATACGTTTAAGGAATATTGACGAAAATGATTGAAGATATTTATTATTTTTAACATTAGATATCCCGGGACTTGCTATCCCCGGGACTTTCTTTATTTTTAAGGGTTTTTTTTTTAAGAAGTGAAAGGTATCTTTATACCCTATTAAACAGAATATCGTTTACAGATACCTACATGTCACGTCCAAAAGGTTTTGCCTAGATATTTATCTTACGTTAAACAGTTTTGGTTAATATACTCGTAGATAGGTAACCTATGTGAGACACATTTTTGAAAAGGTGACCCTGTACTAATGGATAAGTTATTTAACCTTACATTTCATAAAAAAAATCCTGGAGAAAGAAAAAATGTCCCGGGATTTTAAATACCGAGTTTTATCCAGACCCCCTATTGGATTTTTCCAATAATCATGTTAATTACCTTTTCAATAATCTTGTACAATATCAAATAACAAATGAGGGTTCACAAACAAAATGTTTCTCTTACTACCTGGCACTCGAAAACTTTATGCCGAAACAGGGGCCAAGAACTCACAAACTTAGGAGCAGAGCCAAATTTTATCACGAAATGGGGTTCAAATACGAGGTCTACAAATAAATTATAAAAAAATAGTTATTGAAACTAATACTATATAATTCTTGCATTAAATAATAGGCAAGATATCAATGTTCATCACACAAAAAAATTCAATGCGATATCATGTTCTGTATTGTCTTAAAAAAAATACTAATTCGTAAGAGGCTTAACATGCCGAAACAGTGGACGTTTACCTTAACTGACCATCTGTGCACTTTATGTACATTATAATAAGGTTCGATATAAATTCAGGATGGTCAATTAACTGTGTTGGCGTTTGTACCTACTCTTTTTCAAGTTTTTTTATTTAGGTTCACCTGTCCCCGCGGTGTGTTTGTGAGTGAGTGTGTAATACAATCATGCAAGCAAGTTTACCTCCTTCCCACTATTATTTTTATTCGAGTTGAGTTGACATTTTTGATTTGGCGATGCAATGTAATAAGAGAGTCGGTCCGGCGATGGACCCGTGACTTAATTATTATGACTGTGCAAAGAAAAGTAGATACAGGCGGCAAACTTGTCTCTATAATGTTTTTTATTTTATTTTCTGTAGCTTAAACATTCCTATGAACAGTGAATAATGAAATCTTGATCTCTAAGGTAACGCTAAACAAATGTTGCCATTTTATCTTGTGGATGTAAGTTCTATTAAGACTGAATGTACCAAATTGTTTGAATATGCATGCCAAAGTAATAAATATATAATATGTGAAAACGATATGTGCTGTTTAATTATCTTTTATCTTCGAACTCGTCGTCTGGAATGTGCGAACTAAAATTTTAATGATAATAAAGGAACAAAAATATAGTTCCCAATAGTCGTTCGCTACCTACAGCAATAAATCGGTCGTACCTGAGGGGCTAGTACGCTAAGTTTTATGTCGGACATAAAGCATTCGTCCCATTCTGGCCAATATGCGAGTGTCGGACATAAAACCTAGCGTGCTAGGGGGGCTGCAGTATGTAAATTAAACGAACACCTAATACTAAAACTTGTCTATGAATGGGTAGAAGAGTTATCTTGTATATGACATTCTTTCGTATGTAAGTTAAACAAGTTAACTGCGTAAGTACCAAAGTTTTTAAAGGATGCACCAGTTGTTAAATCTATACCAATATTATAAATGCGAAAGTGTGGACCGATTGACATACAATATGGTATGGAGATAGTTTGAAAACTTGGGGAAGGACATATAGGATAGTTTTTATCCCGGAAACCAACCCCTAAAGGTCAAATGGGGTGGTAAAAGTTTAATTGTATGGACCTACGATATAAACGAGTTCCACGCGGACGAAGTCGCTCTTGAACCCTTGCTCCGAGTGGAGGTAGGTACTTATCCAGTTGAAATGAATATCAATACTTACTCACTTCTACAGTCCAAGAAGTGAAATATACACAGTACCTAACTAAGTGATAAAATAACTTTTTTGTACTCGTCGATTAAAATTTGTGCATTAAGATTTCATAGAGAATACTGCTACGTCACACTTTTCATCGTTGAATAGTCTTATGTTACTTCCGAAACAACCGAAATAACTTTTACAGTACATATGGTGCTACTTTCCCGCAGTAGTGCGGAAAAGTGCACTTTCCGTGCATATGTCGAAACTTTAAAGAGCCATAATGTGCAGTAAAACGTTGTACGATACACGTGCGAATAGGAAATTCGCAACTCGTGTCGATTTAAAACACTCCCTTCGGTCGTGTTTTAATTTATCACCACTCGTTGCGAATTTGCTATTTTCGGCACTTGTATCGTAAAAAATTCTTCAATTGTACATAGCTGTATAGCTATACGTATACAGCCCCCCTAGCACACTAGGTTTTATGTCCTACATAAAGCATTTGTCCCTCTTGCACTCGCTTATTGGCCAGAATGGGACGAATGCTTTATGTCCGACATAAAACCTAGTGTGCTAGGGGGGCAGGAGCATATACATATGTACAATAAGTACCGCATAAATATGTACATACGGTGTAGTCCTATCGCAAACCACTAGATGTCGCAAGTCAGTACTGGCGACTGATGTCTCTATTCTCAGTATATATATAGTACTCTTTGTTTTTATGCGTCACGTCAATGTCGTCAATGTCTCGATAATTGTCAAGCATTGAAACGTTGATAATAATATTTCAGATTCATTATTTCATATTATCATATTGATTTTGCATTTGCATCTTCGTTTTCTACCATGCCGGGTTATACCTATCCCCCTGAAGAGCAGGTAGATTATGCATTTTATTCTGGCCCTCACCCCTGTGCTCCTCTTAACCGGCCGACAAGAGGGGAACCTATGCTACAAGTTGGATGTGTAAAATGTCATAACGCCGCCGGCCTGCTGAACGGATCAGCTGGATCCGAATACTTATTTTCGACAACCTTACATCCGCTCAAATGGATGTTGCCCCTCTGTCGCACTGTGCGTGCAACTGTTTTGTTGGGCACACCGGAGCTGTTGCACTCCAAAAGTTTTTGCACCCTGGCGGGGACCATCTTCGGACGTATCAATATTGTGGACTCGGCGAAGCCGAAGGTCCAGTATAATAATGGATTTAGGTTACTGCTGGGATTATCGCGTTTTGTAGCGCATCAGGCATGTTCGCGGAGGTGCGCTTGGATAGTTTGAGCGCTATTATTCACAAGAGGACTGCCTCCCTTATGCGGCAAGAGTGTGCGAGAGTTCCAACATTCTCCTGAAGTTAGTGGTGGAGTACCCGGCCGGTGCAATGTGGAAACACTGGGATACTATCCACATGGAGTCCAGAGGGAGTGTTTACCATCTATTGAGTAGTATAATTTATGAATAAAGTTCTAACATAGTAAGTAAGGCTTAATATATTTTTACCAAAATATTGTATGGAACTGGTCTGATCTAAATAAATTGAATTGAAGGTATCCGATTCGCCCGGATGTGTCATCATCATCCTTCTCCTAGCATTATTCCCGGTTGTACCCTTATAGGAGCCCGGGTATTGTTTTGACACCCAATGCAAAGAACGGCATGCATACGTAAGGCACTTGTCCCACCGCCGCGCCGGCGAGTAAGCGAGTGTTACTACGTGCTACTTGCTTAAGCGAGTAAGAATTGCTATGAGAGTACTCGCTACTCGCTGGCGGTGGGACAAGTGCCTAAAGACACACTTGACTTTGCTCCACGCACACCTCTCAAAGGACCGAGACACCATTGTACCGTGAGGGGGAAAGACATAGATATGATAGTAATTAATTATGACCTGTGTTTGGGTATTCAAAAGCTAGGAATGTGAATGCTGCCTCGTTTAATGATGATTTTAGGAGCGTATCGACTTATTATAAAAGTTTGTGTGATTATTGGCAGAATGTAACACTTATTTATTTATTTAATCTTTATTGCATAAAAAAGGTGAACTTAATGCCTTAAAGCATTATCAACAGACTGGTTTACTAACCTATAAAGACTTGCAAAAGGCGGATTCAAGAGACAGACTAACAAAATAAAAAATCCTCAGATACTTTAATAACATGCACCTGTAAAAATTGGTTAGTCAGAAGCACTTTTTTCTATCATTTTATTTTGAGCTTTTGCACTTGTTTTTTTGGTTATTTTTAACCCCCGACGCTCAGAGAGGGGTGTTATAAGTTGAACGTGTCTGTGTATCTGTCTGTGGTATCGTAGCTCCCAAACGGATGGACCGATTTTAATGCGGTTTTTTTTATTCGAAAGCTGATGTGATCCTGAGTGTTCATGTTTCATGAAAATCTGTTCAGCCGTTTTTGAGATATTGAAATGGAAATGTCGGGGTTTTTCAACTTATTTAAGTTGTCGTTATTTAGTTACCTACATACATATTAGGGCTGAAATCTTGCAAGTCTACCTGGACCAACTTACTGGAGCCCAATCAATTAAAAATTATGTAAACTTACGTTAAGTATATGTACCATTTAAATTAGATGACTTTTAAATGATGATATTATCAAGATGCACGGTGGAGACGTAAGGTGGGAATAGGAGAATCCTCAATTAAACATGATAGTAGTTGATGATGACAGAACAAATATTATGTTTTTGTCAGAAACATATCTTAGGTATCTGTAGACCATAACCGCTTTGAATCTGTTATGCGCTTGTAATCAGGATGCCTTCAAATATTTAACTGTGATGAACCACAATATTTTAACCTTCGTTATTAGTGTTGTTACGAATGTCCTGGCATAAGAGGTTTGTGAATAAGAATAACTGAACTTAAGGATTTTAAAAGAAAATGCGAAATAATGTTTTTATTTTTATTTGTACAATTAAAATATGTTTAAATTACTTATTAATTTAATTTAAACAATAAACTATCCTTACTAATCCATAATTGATGGTAAATTAATTTTATCTGTCTGTTGTTTTCACGCTTAAGGCCTGCAACACACTGGCGCGGCCTGCGGTGGCGGACAATAGTAAAATTGACAGCTGATGACAAGTTTACTATTGTCTGCGGCCAGGCCGCGCCAGTGTGATGCGGGATTAAACCGCTGAACCGATTTAGATGAAATATAATCTAGGGACGACATGGGAGAGTCTTTATTACGGAAGTCACCCCGTAAATGCGTAACGTGGAAATTTCTACGGAAGTCTGGAATAATTAATGCTGCCCCTCGCGCCTGTGGAATCATTCCTTATTGGATGTTATGGCTCAAACGACGCTCGAAGTTGTAGACGATCATGTATACCTAGGATGGACTGTCCAGTTAGGTAGGTCCAACTTCGAGAAAGAAGTCAATCGTCGAATCCTACTCGCCTGGGCAGCGTTCGGGAAGCTACAGCACGTCTTTTCGTTCAATATTCCGCATTTTCGCAAGACCAGTATATGTTACCGGTGATGACATATGGCACTGAAACGTGGTCGCTTACCCTCATATGCCTCATGCCTTATGCCTCATAATAAGGCTCAAAGTCATCCATAGAATCGTTAAACTTAAAGGACAAATGGGCGGGGCACATTGCACGCAGATCCGACGGCCGTTGGGGCGGAAAGGTTTTCGAGTAGCGACCACGTACCTACCGGAAGACACAGCGTGGTCCGGAAGTTAGTGGTGGCACTCTTTATGTCCAGCAGAGGACGTCTTTCGGCTGATATGATGATGATCATCATCATTTTCAGCCTATAATCGCCCACTGCTGAGCAAAGCATCTCTTCGAGTACCTACGCCACTTACCGTCCCGTCCCGTCCCGGTCCCGTGCTAGTCTCATTCAGAAATGACCCGCGGTCTTCTTTACGTAGGATAGCACACAGAGCCATGGACCGCACCATGCTCGGCATTAACCTACAAAACCGAGTGACGTCGCACTAAGGTACAGTCGACTACAAAGAGAAAGATACGGCCAAAGTTACAAAAATATGTATACACGACTTTATTGCCTTAACATTAAGGTCGTGTATACATGTTTTTGTAACATTGGCCGTTTCGATGTCTTTGTAGTCGACTGTACGTGACGTCGGAGAAGTCATAACCAAACTGAAATGGAGTTGGGCAGGACATATTGCCAGGCAGCGTGACGGTAAGTGGACCAAAACGTGGCCACTTATAGGAAAAAGATGCGTCGGTCGTCCACCAGCACGACAGGTTGACGACGTAAAGAAGATATGATGATGATGATGGTTTTTTTTAGGTATTTAATAAAAAATGTGGTTACCAAACATAAGCAGCGGAAGTCGGGGGGAAAGTTTAGTTGTGTGTGTGAACCTAGCATATCAAGTTCCAGCACCTCACCAAATGTTGATAGTTCTTGTAGCATCCCAAATAGTTCTACAGTTCTACATAGTTAATTTAAATAGTTTAGCCAATTTCAAATTAAAAAAAATCGTCCAAGTGCGCGTCGGGCCACGCGCAGTGTAGGGTTCCGTGTTGGTCGACTATTATAATAGTCGACGTATACTCGTAACTAGTTATGCCTACTTAGCCGTGATAGTTTTCCTTTTCACATCCCGAGTAGTAGCCGTTTAGCCGGCAGGGGGAGGGGGGGGCATGACTCGAACAAAAATTAGGGCTTCAAAGCCCAATATCTCGCAAACGAATCACTGAGTTGAAAAATGGTTGTATGATAGTCATACGTATTAACGTCCAGAACGCATGAGATGCCCACAAAAACATAGCACATCAGTTGTAGCAAAGTAGTATTAATACGTAATCGATCATTCTCGTCTTTCAGTTTGGTTTTCAGGTGCCTTAACTGTGTAGTCCTAAGATAGCTTTACGTATTTCCACCCAGAACGCCTGAGATGCTGGACCTAGAAGCTCACAAAAACAAAGCATATCGGTAGTACCTAATCGTACGAAATCGTTGTCACATAATGCTAAGATTCCTCTAAGAACTCTTTCAGTTTGGCTTTCATTTCAACTGCCGGAACTGTGCAGTTCTATGATAGTTTTACGTGTTTCCAGTTTTCAGTTTGGCTTATACTGGCCAGATATGTTGAGATATATGTTTGTTTAATGTGTTAAGATCAATAACACATAAGATCCTGCATCCAAAACTTCTCTGAAACGTGATATGCATGCTGGAAGACTGACAGTTTATTTTCTAATTTTGGTTCATGCGTGAGAAAATGATTGGTTTTTTTTTGGCCAGAACTTGTGATATAGGTACTATCTATAAACAGTAGAACTTTGCATCCTAATCCATATTTTACGTCTAGGAACTAAGAACGGCAAGATGCTCGAAGTTCATTTGCAAAGTTAACATCTCATTTTAAAATTTTCATTTTTTTACTGATGTTGGCTGAACCATTGAAATATCTATCTAGAACTGTAGAACTATTTGGGATGCTACAAGAACTATCATCATTTGGTGAGATGCTGGAACTTGTGATATGCTAGGTTCACACACACAGTTTAGTTTGGCTATAAATTAACGCTTTCACTGCCAGGAACCCGGCTAGCGGGCGCCTACGCCGTAGTCGCTTTCCGCTACATACGAGGAAAACCACGGGATCGGCTACGAGCGTAGCGCGTAGCGAGTCTTGGCAGTGAAAGTGTTAAGAAAGAAACAAGGTTTTTGGTAATTCAAGAAGAAGAAAAAAGAATTCCAATGCAAAAATGGGGAGCGACCGATTGACAAAACATTTTGTGCAGACCCGCAGACTTAAATGGTTTGAAATCGGAGATCAATTAATATCCCGGATGAGTCAGTTTTGAAAACTAGCGTCTTACCCTCTATTCATTAATTTTATTATTGTTACAAAGCTCAGAGTTAATTATTATTAAGCGATTCCATGTAGTAGTGAATAGCGATTAGTTAATTAGTTCTCACTAAAACTGCCCAGAGAAGCTAAAATAGTTTGTAGGTACAATAAGTCTTATTAACGATTAAAATCAAACCAAGTGATAGTTGACTAAATAGATTCGATAAGTAGTATCTTTTTAACATGTTATACTTAATAACATTTTTAGTAGTATGACCCTGAAGTTTGCTTTTGATCTCATGAAATTACTGGAATATAGGTGATAAATAGGTTCTGAGCCTTCGGTCTTCCTAAAAGAGATAGTTTGTCCTACAGGCTCAGTCTTGCCTTTGCCGGGCCTTTTTTATACGTCTTGAACCCAGTGTTCAGTTTTCAGCCTCGCCGCCTTTATTTAATTTATTTATGAAAAAACACGTGTATTTCGGAGTGCTGAATCAAAACACTTGCACAATAAACATTACAAAAACACATTCATATAGCTATTATTTAGCTCTCCCTTGTAGCTGCAAAGGTTATTAATTCTTTTGAAATTTTAAGAACATTCAGAAGTCTCACAAATTGGTAGCTACGTCGGCTTTTCTCTCTAATTTGGTCCTGTAGTGGGGTCTTCCGCCTATAGCTTCAAATTGTTAGGAGGTGGCTACTTACAACGAGGAAAGTAGCTCTAGGCTACTACATTCTGCCGGGACTCCGTGTTCGGGCTCGCAATAATTGTAGGCCTCTGATACAATAATGTGAGGAAAAATGCTTTTTGAAAAACTGTTCCATTTGTAAGTAAACGTGCATTTATTCCCTGCTAGCTTCTGCCCGCGACTTCGTCCACGTGGAACTCGTTTATATCGTAGCTCCATACAAATTTTAGCCCCCGTTTCACTCCCTTAAGGGATGATTTCTGGGATAACAACTATCCTATGTCCTTCCCCGGGAATCAAACTATCTCTAAATAGTATATCATAATTCATCTAAATCGGTTCAGCGGTTTAAGCGTGAAGAGGTAAAGACAGCATACCGACAGCCAGACATATACCATTCGCATTTCGCATTTATAATATTAGTATGGAAGTATGGATTACTAAGCACCGAAATACTACAATATTCGGAGTTTTCTCATAGCGAGACTAGCACGAAGTGTAATATCTACCGACGTAACTAGAGACTATGCTAAACGTTTCTGCTCGAAGGGTGAGATGATTAGGTAGGTAGCAGCTCCCTGTAGACTAGTTATCGCAAAACATGGGTAAGTTTTAATGTGTATCTACAGTGTGTTGTGTGACAGTGTTCTATTTTACTCACAAGTATTTAAGTATTTAAGTCAAAGGCGATAACAATAAGTCGCGGAGTCCCTCAAGGCTCGATACTTGGTCCAATATTCTTCGTCCTGTTCGTGAATGATCTCATAAAATACATTGAAAACACCCAATTACATACCAAGTTAGTCGTTTTCGCGGACGATACGAATGCTGTAGTGGCGGCTAACAATATGACACAGTTGAACGAGAGAGCCAACGCAGCTCTAGCGGCTTTGGATAAATGGTTCACGGTAAATAATTTAAAGCTCAATTCTAAAAAAACCAGTGTCATCTTGTTTTCCGCTACAGCAAACAAATCGGATGCTCTTGATATAGGGTTAAATGGAAGCAAAATTGCGCAAACTGATCTTGTTAAATTCTTAGGAGTCCATATAGATGCACTGTTGAACTGGAAGTATGAGATACAGACATTAAGTAACACCATAAGTTCTTCTTGTTATGCCCTTCGCTGTCTGAGAGACGAAATTCATACCACTCAATTAAAAATGGTATACCACGCTCTTGTAGAGGCTAAGCTGCGTTATAGTATCAAGTTATGGGGAAATAGTTATAACTACAACACTGACGCAGCCTTCAGACTCCAGAAAAGAGCTATCAGGACCATTATCCGCATACCCCAAAGGGAATCTTGCAGAGAGCACTTTGTCAAACTCAATCTACTTACCGTGCCGTGTCTTTACATACTAGTACTCTTGACAGACCTCGTAAAACATCTACACAAATATGAGAGGCCCACTGACACAGAAATTCGGTTGTCCACAAGACGAAAAGACATTAAAAACACCATGGTCCCGAAGCTCAATGTTACGAAGCACGCCGCATACTATCAGGCTGTGTTTCTTTATAATAAGCTACCAATTGAGTTCAAATCGTTGACGAATAGTAAAGTTTTTAATGCGAGGCTTAAGCAATTTCTTCTGAAAAAGACGTATTACTCTGTATCAGAGTTTATAGCTGATGAATGACATGTTAATTGTATTGTTATATCTGAATTGTTCATTGGATTATATTAGATTACTTAATAGGGAAACATTGTATTGACATTGAATTTATTGTATTGACATTTGAATGTATTGTATTGTCATTTGAATTTATTGTACTGACATTAACATTAGGATTTTTATTGTATTATTATTATGTTTACTGTAATATTCTACACAATTTCTTTGTTATGAATAAATGAAATGAAATGAAATGAAATCGTGTATGTTAATGTGACGTAGAATAAAAGACGTAGGTACAATAAGTAGATTCTGTATTGCTTGCCTAAATTTCAATGAGTTCACCCTGATCGTCGCGGGTGTTCCTCGTGTAATGGTGATTACTGTAACCGCTCCAAATATCGTGTCGTGTTAAAAGAGAGAGACAGTATTGGGTCTTTTCTCTTGGATTGAAGGCTCACCCGATAGTAAAAATATGTCGAGTACGCCAGCATGAGCCATATTGGCTGGCGGTACTAATACCTAACTCTGCAATATGTAACTTAAGCAAATGAGGAAAGATGTAAGTTAAAATACGCTTTTTGGCCATAACTACATAACTCAACAGGGGGAACGACAGCGAGATCTTTCCACTAAAACATTTTTCAGACTACCTACATTGCTGAATTACAGAACATTTTTAAGTTATTATTGTTTCATTTAGTCAATCATATTCCCTGATTCCCGCAAATCTGCGAACTTTAGAACATAAATTAGGTACCTTCGGTTCCATAGGAACTTCCCCCGTGAATGTTCCGGAAATGGAATGAGCTCGCTGCCAAGGTAGGTATAGGTAGTTAGTTATCTACTGCAAAAGTAACTCGGCATATATTCACGTTTTTCTACAACTAACTCTCCGTGGACAGGAAGTAGACCTTTGGAGGAGCAGTTTTTATTTAGATCTGATTCACAATTTCATTGGATTTATGGAAGTAACAAAATTCAGAATTTCGTGAAAAAATAGCGAACCGATGTAGGTAGAGCTATAAAATACATGTTGAAGAAAGAAAATTTATGAGAAAGCTCGAAAGGTATCAACTTATGATTTTTAAGCGTCATCTAATATTACATGATTAATTTTCTTGTTGAATCATATCCTAAATAAATTAAAATTAAAATTCAGGTGGTGGGGATCGAACCCAGCAGCAGGACTTCATACTTACTAAGTTGCATGTTACAACCGCGTTGTATGGCCGTCGCGCCAGGCTATCTGTCAAGTCTATGTTTATGTGTGGTTTCTTGACGTGCATGTCATGTGATGTCATTCGAACATTATCACATTTGACACTAACTTTTCATTAATTCTTAAGACCCATGTACAATAACCGTTAATGCTACATTTAATTATTTTGTATGAAAATCGAAAAAAAAAATTTTTTTTTTTTAACTAATTATGCTCCTTTGTTCCGGTGAATGGACTCTGCAATTTGCCGAAGTTAAAGGAAATTCAGAAAAACACCCTGTATATAAGTATGTATATCGTCGTCTAGTACAGTCGCCATCAGATATATCGAAGCAGCCAAAGTGCTCACAAATATCTGAACAGGGCTCTAATGCCTTGATAATAGAGACGTATTCAGATATTTGTGAGCACTTTGGCCGCTCCGATATATCTGACGGTGACTGTACCCATAGTACAAGCTTTGCTTAGTTTGGGACTAGGTCGATTAGTGTTTCCAAATATTTATTTATTTACATGTTATATAACTAAGTACAATGCAAAGCGTTGTATGTTTGCTGTGTTTTCGTTATTTCTTTTTATTTCCCAATTGAGGATATGCTTGCTTAGCAATTATGAACTGTAGTCCAAACAGCATTAGTAGATCTAATATTAGGAATTGTAAAGTTATGCACATGTAGTGTTCGATAGTTCGGCAATACGAGTATATACAACTATTATTAGGCAAACGTTTGTAGGCGAAAAGTTGTTATGCGACAAGAAAATAGAAAAATAAAAAATATGCCATCCGATTTAGACCGATTAATTTGACATAGGGTATACGTGTAACTTATAAAAACAGCAACGTCTACAATATATCAATAAAAAATACAATTTAAACAGTATGGTTTATTTAAGCCTTCAATAACCCTGTGTTTTGTAGTATTCACACTCTGTACATCGGCAAAATGTGATGTTTTTTGTATTCTTGTACTACTTATCAGTTGGTATCATAGTAATCATAGACAAATTAAATTAATAATTATGGGTAATATATTATGCACAGTAATGTCGAAATAAAATCGTTAAAAATTACTTATATCGAGATAGTTTTTTTTTCATACATAACTCTTGCGACATATTGCTAACTCAACAGATGCGTTGATATATGCGGTTAAAAAATATAAATTTATTTTACACTTTTTGAATTCATCAAATAAGTACTTACCTACCTATATAATAATCCTCCTCATCATAATCCCACTTAAAAAGAAGTAGTAGCATTAACGAAATTTCAAGGTTCCGCTTTCGGCTAGTTGATTAACTATAAGAATTTATTTTGAAAAGCAAACGTTGACATGAGAAACTTCATTCCGACTATAGTTATCCCCAGACCACTTCAAAAACGCAGCGATATCAATCAAAATGAGCCTGCAGCCATAATAACGCCACTACATGTTCTGTAGGCATGTGGTGTTTGGTTCCGGGTGGTAAGGTCACCAGAACTCGTCTCCAGCTATCGACACAACGAATCCTCAAATCAATAAAGGGTCGGCAACGCGCTTGTGATTATTCAATAGTCGCAAGCGTCCATAGATGTCCGCTTACCATCAGGCAGACCGCATGCTTGGTTGCCACCATCCTAGTATAAAACAAACTAGGTACTTCGGCCCACTAATATTATGTTATATATTTATAGGGTTCCCTCTATTTAGCATAACTTTGATTGTCCGAAACGTTTTTCGCATAACAGACTTGGCATATTCGGTTTTCGCCGAATGTTAATGTGGCAGAAACCTTACTTAATAGAATTTCTAAAGTTCCGAAAATGTTTTTGGCCTAATTTAAATTTTCATACTATTGTTATGGCCGATTATATTTACGTATAATTTTCTTCGGCATATTATCGATTGTCCGATACCCCTTCGGCCGTCTACAGAACCGGAGTTTCGGAACTGGTTCCGTACGAGGCTTTTAAATTACTTGTATGGAACTGGTTCCCTACGAGGCTTTTAAATTACTTGTATGGAACTGGTTCCCTACGAGGCTTTTTTTTTACTTGTATGAAACTGGTTCCGATCAAGTAATTATTATATTTCATCAGCCGTGTACGGAACTCATGAGTAAAGACACAGCGAGCGGACGCAGAAGCGAAAGGACGACTAAGTTATTTTCATAAAATATTTTGTATGAGTAAACTCTATGTCAGCCTTTGTGTAAAATCCTGGCTGCAATTAGTTCGTAAGTCTTTAAAAAAATAAAATAAGGAGCATGATGTCAATCAATCACTACTGTCATTTGGAGTGTGGCTCACATTCTCCGAAAATCATTTTTTCTTCGTGCCAATTATTCCGTTCCCATAATTTCCCGGTGTAATTTTTCTCCAGTCCCCTATTTTCTTGGTAGTTATTATTCCGTTCATATATTTTCCCAGTGGCTTTTTGCCCCAATATTTTATTTTCCTTGGGAATTTTATTCCATTCCCATATTTTCCCAGTGCTCATAAATAATATTATTCAAATGGTATAATAATAATATCTGGTTACCTCTACTTTATTTATACTAGTTTCAGAGAGACTCTACGGCAGTTAGCTACACCGAGGTACGACGACGAGCGAAGCGAGGAGGAGTGTTAGGTGAACTGCGACCTACAGCGCGCGAGCTGAGCGAGCGTAGCGAGCGTGCCGCGGCAGCGGCCGGCGAAGCGCCAGAATCGAAACCTTCACTTCCTCATATAAGATAATCACCTGGACTTTTGTGCTTACCTATGTAAATATTACAAAAAAAAAATCGGTTAAAAATGATTTTCGGAGAATGTGAGCCACACTCCAAATGACAGTAGTGATTGATTGACATCATGCTCCTTATTTTATTTTTTTAAAGACTTACGAACTAATTGCAGCCAGGATTTTACACAAAGGCTGACATAGAGTTTACTCATACAAAATATTTTATGAAAATAACTTAGTCGTCCTTTCGCTTCTGCGTCCGCTCGCTGTGTCTTTTATATATAGCGGGGAGCAGACATCCCCTAGCATAAGTTTGCGCATGTAAACCTACTCTTAGTGAGTCAGCGGCGGGCGATTGTACTGAATTCCGTGATGGCGGCCTGGTGGAAGACGCCTAGAAGAATGTTCCAGGTGGCCAGTCTATACGTAGTAACAGTCATTCATGAATGTATGTAAATTGTTTTTCTAAGATAGATTAACAAAGAATTTTAACGTATTGTAAGATTTATTGATTGGTTGACATTGTTGCCAAGGTTACGTCTCCGGGGTCACTTATAACTGCGAGTTTGTGGGTTTAACCACCAAAATACCAATCGCCATTCTGGTATGTACAGCAGACAGCATAAGTGCATGGTCATTCCAGAAACAGATTCGCTTGTCCGCCGATCCTACGCCATCTATGAGCACAACGCACGACTATTAGCGAGATTTCACTAGATGGCGTTGTAAGCAATTTTTTGGCAAAAATAAAATTGATGATTTTATTGTCTTTTAAAACTGTATTCTTGTGGGTTACCACCTATTATTTTTACATTATATTTATCAAGTCAACTCCAGCGCGTTGCCAATTTTTTGTTTGTCACTCTCACCTTTTTGTGGATTTATTCATCTTTTTCTTATGTTTGCGCTACGAGGAAATATTCAAACATCGAATAAATTACAAAAACACTGATTCCCACCATAACTTGGCTGGGCGCAGATTTGAACTCGGAACCTTCCAGTGATGATAGGTTGATAACTTAGGTCGAGGTAAACCTGTCTAGTTACCATTGGGCTATTATGACAATCGAAAGATTGGTTGAAATTCGTCATCAGTTTAATTTTGTATGCAAATATTCGTCACATCACAACTACGAATAATTGAGGAGGGTAGACTGTATTGTAATACATAACTACCATCCAATTTCTTATATTTCTTATGGCACTTACTTCTTGTTCGTTTGTCGGCCATTTACGATTCGATTTCCTTCTATACAACCATAACAATGAGTTATCGTTTGATCTAGTTAAAAGATCACAATTAATTGGTTAAATATAATGTAAACGTAAGTATATAGTGTTTACATATGTTTTGTAATATATATTATACCTTACTACATACTCGTATCTTACATTGTTCTTATTGTGTATTTACGAATACAGTTGTTACAGCGAAGAACGGTTGTTTTATGGGCACAAGAGGAAGGATCTCGTAGACCAGGTCTCATTGATGCCGCGCATTATGAAGCTGTGAAGATGACCTGTACGAAGAAAATTTGTTTAAGCGGATAACCCACATTCCACACAAGCGAAAGCCCAGTTCGTTGTTGCTAACGGAAGGCCAGAAAACAAGGTTGTAATTTGGCCTATGATATGGCTGTCTGAAGTGAAGAGTGAAAAAGTGAAGTGTATTAAATCCAGTCAACAGCGCCATTTAAGTTTATGGTGTTATAATAATACGTGCCGTGATAATGGTCGCGTAGTTCCTAATATAGAAAAAGTGCTGATGCTGTCGCCCAAAGAGTACGGATTACGTTAAGATTTATATATTCTATAAACCGGGTTATCCTAAATAAATTTAAAAAATATATATTGTTTCAGTAGGTAGGTATTAATATGCCGTTTGCTTTCTTTTTTTATATTCCTTTACTATTTAAAATGTGATATTTCATAAGATCAAACAAGTGTAAGTAACGGTGAAAGCCCAAATAAAATTATTATGATTATTTTCAAATCAATAACACATTAATTCATGGTTTGAACGCTCACATATAGGTAAAGATATATTATGGCAATTAACACCTTAATGCGTTCTGCTGATTTGAATGTTAGATAACCCGGTTGTAAGTTAATATTGTCAATATTATATTTATTGGGGTGAAGCTTCAATCTTTTTCCAATTATGGAAATGAAACTTAAGCTATTACCTCAATAAAAATGTTACAAAGTTGATAGGTAACTATTACTAAGTAGTATTATAAAATTGCTTTAACAGAACTGTAGTGAACAAAATAAACATATTAAAACATAAAATGCTGTTTTAATTATTTAAGTTATGAATATATAATAGGGTGGGTCGAAAAAAATAATTGTTTATTTAAGATTTCTAATAGCGCGGGATTGATGACCCTGATAAGAACAAACACTAGGATATTTTTTTTATATTTTTTTTCCGACGATTTCTACCCGCGCATTGCGTTTAAATTTTTCATAAAACGCCGAAAATCGTAGTTTTGAAAATAGATGCCAAAGTCATTTTAAAAATTTATTTAAACCTCTTTCAACTTCTAAAATAATATAACAATTTAAATAGACAAGTACTGTGATCAACGGTGAAACCTACAGTAAGTTGAGGGGCGCGGGGGAGGGTCGCAAAGTATGCGATTCGCGCGTAAATCACGACGCACTGTTTTAGTAACGCCAATTAGTTCTAGGTGAAAGGTTACGTTACGTTTTGACAGATTCTGTTATTAATTTGATACGTTATTTTCACTATTATTATTCGAAGTTAGATTTGTCATGGAGATAAGCAGTAGAAGAACAACAAACTGTCGTATTTTTGGTTCGTTTGATGAGCTTAGCGAAAACCAACTACCCACTTACAAAAATGTGATGAAATATTATAACCTAGTAAGATATCGTCTTAAGCTCGAACAGAATTCTAAAAAAGAGCCTACCATTAATGAGATTTCCGAAATCCGAAAAAAAATTGAAAGTTTATGGTTAAAGGCTTCCATACCAATAATATCTCACATTCGTATATTGCAACTATTGAAAGCGTATCACGCTAAGTGCAAAAGTCTTATTAAGTCTTGGAAACGTCCATCAGAGGATAAAAAGCAAGATTTTTTACTTATTCTGGTGCAATTGGAAACCAACTTGACGACTGTGAAAAGCTTGATGTTGTGTCTTACGAAAAAATAGAAGGAGATTACCTTGACACATCTAAAGTCCACGATCTTAGTTCAGACCAACGTTACCTGTACGACATAGTATCAGCTGTTATAAATGGCGAATGCGATCCTGATTTGTCTTATCGCTCTCCAGGGAAAATGTCTCACGCCCGATGGCTATAAAGGCAAACCGAATCATGCGGCTTTATGTTTCAACCAGCAATCCATCAAACAATTTAAAACAACTAGCTAAGTTTGTAGTCAAAGTTTACGCTCCCGTTTGGTTTGAAATCAAAAGACACCCCTTGTGTAAAGACGGAGCAAGACACTTATGGAGGTTGATCTCAGATTCTAGATATATTTCTGCAGATCTGGAAAAGGTGGTTGATCCGGTGATAAAACGAAACGCATATTTCGCTCACCCGGAAAACCTGCTCCTGGCTATGTTAGCCGATCCTCAAAAGCACGTACGAGAGCTCGCTGCCCGGTGTATTTTGAAAGCCAGAAATGCCCCAACTTCTGGTGATCTTCGAAGCCCTCGTGTGTTCCAGGTGCCCAAGATTAATCTAGATGCTGCGTGCTATATTAATATGATTGACTGGCAGGAAAAGTTCACTCAACCTCCGATACTACGCGATGTTACAGATGAAGCCCTACTTTCTATGGTGGAGTCCGGGGGCAACGATGAAATACTTTTTACCACGGCTGCCATGTCATACACAAGCTGTGGAGCGGGCGGTAATGACAGTTACTGAAGCCTCTTTACAGTTGTGCGACAAAACCGCCAGAGAAGGTATGATAAAGGCAAAAATTCAGAGCCGCAAAATCATGCCAAAATTTGAAAGCAGGAAGGATTTTAATGCTTTTTGAACGTTAGGTAGATATGGTAATTTCACAAATACGTAATGTTTTTTTGATTGAATATACTTTCTATAACATTTAACTTGCATTTTACACCTAAACCCCACCAACACCTTTTTTAAATGGTAGAATTAATAAAAAATGCTATCTAAGATTTTAGTGAAAATCAGATTTTTCTTTGATTTTCAAAATCAATGCGCGGGTAGAAGGAAATATCTTACATACCTTTTTTTTAATGAATTTTGAAGCTATACGGTTAGGTCAACTTTTTATCACTATTAGAAAAAAAATGGACAAAAATAAAAAAAACCCATACTAAAGCGACCCACCCTAATATATAACTTTCTTTATGACTAATATTTGTATATAAAAAACTTTCATCTATACATGTAGAAATAGAACAAATATAAAAAAAATACAAAAACATAAACCTCCCATTAGAGCTGGGATTCGAACCTCGATCGTTCTAGGCCGCTGAGCCTAGAGCACATGTCTTAATCCATTGAGCTATCTCAACATTATAGGTAATGGTGGAAATAGCATTCACATACCAGTGGTATCGCACTTAAATACAGTTATTATAAATTAGCATTTAATAGCCTTGTTAATAATTATACTAATATGAGAATATTTCTGGTGATAACAGGTGTCAATTTAAAGGTATTTAATGTGCCTAGTATAGTGCTTATTTTCCGCGGTATCTCTAAATAGTAGCGCCAACAACGCCATCTAGTTTAATTAATGTGCACCACGTGCAACTGTGTGAGCAGCAGACGTCAAACGATGCAAGCGAAACTGGGCCGTAAGGTGTCCATGCATTATTGCAGCCGATAGTACACATGGTTATTTGTATTAAATACAAGTTGATTTAGTAAATGTAATTGTAAAGTTAGGTTATACGGAATATAAAAGGCATACAAATTAAATGTTTTATAAAATATCATTTATTTATCTATCAAGTTCTATAGCGTCCGGTTGTAAAACCTAATTTTTAGTCTTAGAGAAGTCACCCACCACGACATGCACGATAACATAATGCAACATTTTAGTCCGTTTACGTCCAATAAAAACACCAATATTACGAGCATGAGAAGTGAAAATTGTATTACTATTATATTATCTATATATATCTACATATTATAAAAATATACAGGGATGTTCTAAAGGTTTACCCATGTGTCCTCCCGCGGCGTTGCTGTGTTCGTAATGCCTAAATAAATTAAGACATTTGTACAAGATAAGGCCGAGTAGGTCCCTATACAATTTTAGTTAATTTAATCTATTAATTTATTTTATTTCAAGACTAAAGCCCTCATTATAAAGTGCAATAGTAGTAATAATTAACTGATATTCAGCAATTTAAGCTTAAATTTTAACTATGGATGAAAACTTAAAAACAAAAGGGTGCTCAAATGGGTGTTGGTAGATATTTCTGCCATGCGTCAAGTAGATTGGAAAATTCATAAAAAACTGGCATGAATAGATGTATGAACTAATGTCATAATTGAGCGAGAAAATGTAGCAATCGATGTTTTAAATGGGGACAAGACCACTGCAAAATATACACGTACACGTTAATGAAACCGGCTTTCTATGTATTTAATAAAGTTACTACACATTGTAAATAGCCGTATTGCGGCCCGGCCGTGCGGCTGAGACGCGCAATGCACTGTGGTTAGTTGGGACATGCCCTCCCAACTCGAACAACGTATAATTATTACAAAAAAGAACTCATAGATGGCGACACAGGTACCGAGCGAAACATTTGAACCAGTAATCGTGAAGATAGAATGATTTTTACACCTTAATAAATTCACCGTACCTTAATTATATCGCAAACATCCTTCCGTACATAAAATAAAGGTAAATTGTATAAGTTTAGTAAATGCAATAAAATTGGTACTAAATCCATGTACCTAACTCGTACATACGTGTGAGTTAAGTAAGTTTGCTACACATATTATTGGGTACTGTCACTAGATGGCGCCGTCACTGGTCGCGAAAGTCCTATGGAACCACAGGCTCCAAGCGTTTGGTTATGTATAATTTTGTGTGATGTGTAATATGGTCTCGAAAATACTACTATTAGGGTAATTCCGGGGTAGATGGCCATAAGGGAGAGTTTGCCCATCGAAATATTTCATGGAACCAGTGACTGATTTCGCGACTTTTTGTTTATTTCGCTTCGCTTTGTGCGTGGGAGCACGGGTGCAATTAACAATTAGGCGAAAAAAAGCCCAAAGTAAGTAAAATCGTCTTTGATTGTTCAGACTAGTGTCAATATTTTTTGGAGAGGTTGTTTTACCTGGTTATGATGTTAGTTTCTCAAAATAATGCTGCTTTTTATATTGATTTCAAAGTATATGAGTGTCTCATTGTTCTAAGGTCTGATTTTGGCAAGTCGTGTCATGACTTGTTTTTATTTTAGGTGTGGTCATCTCTCCCGCAAGAAAAAGAGAGATGGCCACTGGCTAGTTATAGTCGGTATGTCATATGATATGATGCTGAATGTGTGTCTAAAAGGAAAGAAGAGTATATAAAAGGAGAGGATAAAACAATCCAGGAAAGCTAACAAGAAGAAAATATCCAAAACTGCCAGATCGGTGTGTAAACGAAAGAAACGGCCGTGGCTGTGGGGATAATTATTATACCTAAGTTATCTTCTTCGAAGACTAGTTTCAGTGTAGTTTTGGCTACATGAGAATTGCACCGAATTCGAGGACACGTGCTTAAGAATAAAAAAAATAACGAAAAACATACTAACTGAGAGAGTTAAGTTATGGCCATCTTTCCTGTAAAGGTATGGTCATCACACCCGTACACCTAGGGAGAGATGGCCAATAGTGATTTTTTTTCAACAGTTTTTTAGAGGTGATTTATATAAATATTATACTTTTTTTGTTTAATAATCCAAAGTTAATTAACCAAAGTTTAATAAAAAATAAAAAATGTATTTGTAATGTGTACGCTTCTATTTTAACAGTGTTCCAAAAAAACTATGGTCAACTACCCCGGACTTACCCTATATAAAAAAAAAAACAAAAATACTCTTGTTTGTTGCCCGGAAAGTCAATGCCATCTGGTGATATCTCAATGTATTACTAAAACTATCAGGTAGGCTGACAGCGTCATAGCCGTGGTAGCTCGGATACTGCATCTACTGGTGTAGCTACGAGACTAAAATTGTATACAGAATTGCCTACATTAGGACGGTACGCTTTTGCTCTATGAGATTGGGTATCTGTACTTGTATTCTTTAATCTGTGGTTGGGATCACACGCAATTAATTAGAAAAACCGCCGCCGCCGCGCAGTGTCGTGGCCGGCCGTTAAGTGTGCATGCACATCAACAGCCCCTTCATTAAAAACTTATGAGATGACAGCTGGCCGCGCCATATTTCACGTTTACTGGTCTGTTATGAGATTGAAAACTATAGGTTCAAATGCTTGACACGGATCCGTGTCTATACAAGAGGCTAAATCGGCCAATGTCAAGGTTATTCATGTCTTATGCAGGACGGCAGTTATTTTAAAAGTTGTTTTATAAGGCTTTAAAAATAAATATCTAAAAAGTATGAGTGTAACTTTTTTACAGGGAAAAACAAAACAGTCCATGTATAATTTTAATGCTTTAAAACTATATCTTTGCCTCTCAAATTATAAGCAAAACTCCTAGTTATTCAATCAACCTGTATCTTGTAACTTGACTAAAATAGTTGCATTAAGTCATGCAATCCATTCATGCCAGTTATCATAAATATAGTCATATGTCCTTGACATAATACATCCCATATAAGGTAAACGTCCGAATGTTTCACACCTTACTTTCAATAATTGATTTCTGCGTGTCACCATTATAGCTATGAATTAATTTGAAAATGCCAATTATTGGAGCACTAGGACGATTTACCTTACTTGAGCAATTGATTTCACAGTTTAAATCCATCTTTAATTTCTTGAAAAATATTGTTTCTTTTAATTTCCATAAATGAATATGCAATAACAATATGAGTAGGTTTACATGCACTGCTCTTGATCCTTAGTTTATCTCCTTTACCTTTCCCATACTAGCTATATGAGGAATCCAGTCAACCGGGTTTCAAAAGTAATTTAAAAGTTAACAATATAAGTATATAACGCGTTATGTCCTTAGGCGCCTTGTCATTTCTTTTTTATCCTGCTTGCAATCCACTCGAGCCCTAAATGTAACCTGAAACGGAATATTAAATACATGAATGAGGACATAATTATCAAAACAAACCCTGCGCTGTTAAGTAGGACTTGCGGATTGTTCATTGGTGAAACATAGCTATTATAAAAGTAAGTAAGTAAGTATAGGCGCGCAGTGCCGGGCTCTGCCTCCCGCGCCCCGTAATCGTCATACGCCTGCACCCTCGCACAGGCAGGCGAGGACCGAGTTAAGCGGTCTACCTGGTGTCTGCTGCACTTGCCACGCGCTTTGGCCACAGAAGTGCATACATGCTCAATTGTGAACAACACTAAAATGAAATGTAATGAAACTGGTGTAAGGTCGAATATCGCTCTCAAAGTCTTAAGCGACCTGTTTCATTATATTTTGATATCTCTGAAACGAGAGTTTTGTATATAAAATAAGTTTGAAATTGTCTCAGTAGTCTGTGATCAGAAAAAGAATTTCCAGGACGGTCGACTATCCATACAAACGTAGTTTGGTTTTCATCTCAAAACAACATTCTAGATTAACATGAAACTTTGTATACGTAATGGGATCAGGGTGTGTAATGACTACATTTTCTATAACAACGAATATCATAATTTGAACTTCTATAAGTGTTGAGTTGGATAAAAACAACATATATAATAATAACAATTAAAATAATTACATAAGACATAATGATCAGTTGTCATAATATTCAGATGCATAAAAACGAATGTCATTATTTTGTATGAAATTGATATATGCTTATTTAACGTTTTAGTAAAAGTTGTTTTGATTATGACATGAGTTTCATTATTTGAGCATTATGCTTACTAATATTATGATAATAGTTTTTATGGTAATCGTTTATTATGTGTTTTCAAACTTATGTTACCTCAAATTAAAAAAAAAGTTTTTATGACGATTGAACCACTCCCAATGGGATCCACCATATCTAGGTCGGAAAATAAAATAGAAATTGAAACACAAAAATAAGGAGAGTAGAACGTTCTGCATACTAATATTCGTATTCATAAACGTCTAACTAATAAACTAGTTTAGCTAAAATGCCGTTAAATTCGTTTGTCATTATCTGTCACTTTGACATTTGTGTTCGTAAGAGAGGGACAAAACACATTATATTTATCAGAGGCATTTTATGAATAAGGGGGTGAGTCTAATTGCTTCATTTATTTTCAATTATATTAGTATTATAATTGATAGGAACAGAAACTAGTTTGCGAGCTAGATATCACGAGTCCCATCGTGTATAACAAGTTTCAAGTTATTCCAACATACGTAACCAAACAACGTTTGTAAGGAGGGTCGACGAGTCGACTGTGCTGGGGACTTGAACAATCGTCTTCTCTGTTGAAACTGATTCGTTGGTAGAAAGAAATAGGTTACCCCTCGCCGGTGAGTGCACAGCACGCTTGTATGTGCCACGGGTGTTGCTTGATAGACGTCAAGTCCAATTGCTCTGATATTTCGGCTGCACTCATTGATCCTTTCACATCCTGGCAATAAAGTAATATTATAAAGCTGGATGCTTACTTCAATGTAAACGGTATTATTTTTAAAAACACAACAGTTTTCAATTAGTACTTTTCGTTTACTTTAATCTGAATATAGTATGCGCCTGGTAAAATGTATTCCGACTGATACTTCCGACTGACACGACTTCCGTGTCGTTGACACCAAATTCTTGGCCAGTAGTTAGCCTGGTTAGTCGGTAGTCAGCCATACAAACTGAAGACATGAAAAAAGTTCCGTTGTGACACAAAAATTGACCATAGAATTGTATGGTTAATTTTCGTGTCACAACGGAAAACTTTCATAGAAAATGTAATTAAGTGAGTTAGGCTGGCCAAGAATTTGGTCCTTACTCATAATATGTATCTCAAATAATCTCAATATATATTATAACAACTCGTTATCGTTTAATGTCAGTAATACCAACATCGATGGAGATCGTAAAAATAATTCGCAACGACATTCTTGCTTCTTCTCAACACTAAACAACTCTATTTGCAGTATCTGTTACCTACTTAAAATATCTATCTAGACATTGTTTTTTTGGGACAATCTTCGAAAGCGCCTATCTCTCGTAGGAAAGTTGCACAATCAGTGCAATTGCTATTATTACTTACATTCATCTTGAAATAAAGAGTTTATTTAACTACATACTTTGTACGTACCAAGAACAAGATTGTCATACTCGTGGCTGACGTCACCGCTAAACATACAGATACATCTGCTAACGGCAGCTATTTACTTTGTTTCGTGTCACAAGGTTGCTAACTACCTGTCTTATCTTAGCCAACTACTTCACATGTTCAATTTATAATTCTAAAGTATTAGGTATTTATACAACTTTGATTTCTATTTTATTATTGTTGTAACAGTGCAGTAATAATAACATATTACTGAACTGTTTTTCAGGTATGTAGGTAACCTTTATTTACTAATAAAAAAAAATAGTTTTGTATTTGGTCTATTTTAATTTTGGGACTTTCATTTAACTTATTATTCAGCGAATTACTTCATTTCTCGATGGAATCCGAGGTTTTCCGCAAGACCACAGATGAAAGCGGGACAAGGTGGGGTTGCGAAAGATTTAGGCCGACCAGACCCCGTATCATGGTCGGCCTTATCACACGATAAGTGACAAGATAGAGCGTGCGTCACTGGCTGACACCGTTCGATAGATCTTGTCACTTATTGCGTGATAAGGCCGACCATGATACGGGGTCAGGAAGTTCAAAGACAGGATGGTACATAATGTTCAGGCCGAATTGTAATATTATTGTGCACAAGGCTTGTGGTCCCGGGATCGAATCGCGGTAAAGGCAATTATTTACGTGACGTGTATGAATATTTGTTGCCGTGTTATAAATGTTTTGTATGTGCACTTCATTCATTTATCAACAATAATAATACTAGTACGTATATACCTATGATGTCGTCTAGCACCCATAGTATACAAGCTTCGCGTAGTTTGGAACTAGGTCGATTGTCACGGAATATTTGTTTAATATTTTATTATATTAGTCCTGATGCTCGGAGACATGTACCTCTACACCAATTTTCCAATTATAACATGGAGAAGAGATACAGACAACAATCATATTAGCCAAGTCGTTTGACTTAAGGGTGACTTAAATTTCTCTCGTCAGTCGAAGTTTAATAAACAAAACAGCTAATTAGGGGAAATATTTATGAACAATGTTTATATCTCCCCCAATAGGCTAGCACTCTTCTCGTACTGTCCGTAAATTATTGAGGGAAGTAAAGTGTCAAGACGCAGTTATGCGATAGAATGATATAAAAGGTCTGTTTCCCTCTAACGCAACTAGCTTCCTATATGTTGGGCCACGATAGCCCACTATGTAGAGCAGCCTTCAAGTGTATAAATAGTGTGTAAGTACCTGTTTGTTGGCGAAAACGAGCAGACACGCGCGGTCCAGCTCCTCGTGCGTCAGCATGCGGTGCAGCTCCTCGCGACTGATGCCGAGCCGCTGCCGGTCCGTCGAGTCGATCACCATTATCACGAACTGCAAATTCAATGTCCACGTTATACTGGTCGCTTATCGATCTGACTGTCACCGCCATTCTCTACAGTCAACTTAAAAAAATCCCAACAATTATGGGGTTTAAAGGCCTAATTTTTGCGCGAGTCAAATGTGTGTGTGTGTGTTGTGTATCTGTGTGTCCTGCCGGCTAAATAGTTACTACTGGGAGTGTAAAGGTGCGTACGAATTAGAGCAATATAGGTGCTCTAACTCGTACGCACAGCGCGTGAGGCGAGCCGCCTAGGGACGGTCTTTCGCCCGTGCGCAAAAGACCGTCCCTAGGCACCTCAGTGTGCGTGCCTCGCGTAATTTAGACGTCTATCCGAGCGTGCCGCGGACAGAACGATGTAATTTGGTGAAGTAAATGTGCACCACATGATTTACGATTTCTGGACAACAGTTTCATCTACCACCGAGGCGATTTTCTCTTCTTTTTGTTAATAAATCGGTGCCGTTAATAAACGCAGCCGCAGCTGCCATCGTGTCCAACGCTATTTTGAACGACGCACTATGTCGGCTCGTCGCGAGCACGCTGCCTCGCCCGCGCATGTTTATGTGCATCAAATTGGCTCGCGAGCAGCTCGCCGCGCGGGGCGAGCATGCCTCAGGCTGAGCCGCTCAAATTCGTAAGCAGCTAATAAAAGTCATCGCAGTAGTACATATAATGAATTTAAAAGGAAAACTATCACGGCAAAGCTAAGTAGGGCATAACTAGTTACTTAGTAATAAATAGTCGACAAACTTAATGTGTACTTGGAAAGGCCAATTTTTGTACAAATTCGGCTGAAGCAACCGCACCGTTTAATTGGCGCGCGCGTTTCGATATAACAAAGTCAGACAGACAACCACGGAACACACTGCGCGTGGCCCGACACGCACTAGGCCGGAATTTTGAACTTTTTATGCTTGTTTTTCTTTGTAGAGGACAGCGCTTAAAAGTAGAGCACCCACCGAGAGGTTTGCAGGCATGGTGGATAATTACATTTATCTTCTGTTTGTATTGTCAATATGTTTTTTATCGTCAATGTCACAAAACTACATAATGATAGATTTAATATAGATACCTACAGACCACTGATAGTTCATGATCCGGATTCACTAATTCTTTTTATACCGGAAATCATCCCCTGAAGAATTCAATTGAGGGTGCAGTTAGGAGTTTTTTTTTTAATATACGTGTCAAACGGACGATTTCGCGTGCAAAAGTAGGTACTTCCTATAAAGAAATGTCATTAAAAGCAGCAAGGGCGGATCCAGGATTTTTTCTCTGGGGGGGGGGTTATACATAATCAGAGGCCTTAAAATACGAGTACGAGTGTGGTTTTATGAAACGAGCGTTAGCGAGTGCCCCTTTGCCCCCCCCCCCCCCCCCCCCCACCCCTAAATCCGCTCTTGAAAAGCAGTAGTGTTGCTTAATTGCACAATTAATCACATAGATTTTCCTATTACACACCAGCACGGTTAGCACAAGACGGTGCGCGGTGTCACGGCGGGATAGATTATCCGCCTCTTTCTAAGTGTTCTAATTAGAAAGAGACGGACGGCGGTGTCTCGCGGCGACACCGACTTGTGATTACCGCGCAGATGTCGCAACAAGCCCAGTACAAAACTTTATACTGTTACTGTTATGGTCATAAACATTTACGTACATTTTTGCACCTTATATAACCACCTTATATTTATTCGGGAATAATTAAATAAAACTCTCGCAACTCTAACACTAATAATAATAATAATTAAATATTAAGGGACAATCTTACACAAATCGACCTAGTCCCACAGTAAGCTCAGTAAGGCTTGTGTTATGGGTACTAGACGACAACAACACTGTTGAAATTATGTTGAAACGTATATAGCCAAAATAGAAACAAAGTATAATTATAAAGCACTGCTCTGTCTAAACAATGCCCCTACTTATTCATAAAACTTAAAATGCTGCCTCTGATATATAAAAAATGCGTTATGTCATGTCCCTTTCTTTCGAACCCAAATGTCAAAGTGACTGATAATGACAAACGAATATTAGGGCTATTTTAGTTAAAATAGGTTTGTGGGTCGTTTGTGAATACGGCCGTATGACTTCAACCCAGCGTCGGCAATAGTAAGACTGATTGATTGATTTTACTGACGTCAAACCATTTATTTATTTAAACTTTATTGCACAAAACCAAAATAATGTACAAATGGCGGACTTAATGCCAATTGGCATTCTCTATCAGTCGACCACACTATCCAACAAACCACAAAAAGAAACCATCACCTTTTTTTAACTTAGAAAAACAAATGAATAATATCTTTTTATCTCAGTGTATTATTAGCAGACAGAAGTTTTTGTGGCAATAATGACAATTAACTAGGGACTTCCTTCCAATATCAAATTTATCGATAACTGTTTTTATTTCCAAGTGACGTTTCATAGTAAATATTGAGTTCACCCAGAAGTGGAAAATAAACTGTTTGCTGATCACTATATACCTATCGAATGATAATGAGTTTTATTACTAAACGTGTTTCTTACACAAAAAAGGTTCCTTTTATTGTTATTTGATTCAATCGATTTCCATTCAAAGAAAACTAAAACCAAGAATGACTTGTGCAACAAACTCCAATTCAGATAAATTGTATGACATTGAGCATATACGTCCTTCGTAATATTATATTTCTTAGCTAAGGACCAATCTCACATTTTGTACAATTTAGTACAGCATAAATCAACAGAGTTTTTCGACTAAGAATTAATACCTAAAAAACACCACGAGAGTATTTTATTTATACGCGGCGTTTTTTGCACGCTGTGTAAGAAGGAAGTACAATTTATCAATAAATTAATATCGTTGGGAAGTCCCTAGGACAATTTTATTCGTGCCACTAAAAGTTCTATGTCTGATTATTAGAATAGTGGCACAGTATGTAAAATAATCAGAAATTATCCTCACAAGTTCATGAGACTTCATCATGCTGATACCGAGAACTTATTGACTACTCTCTATATGTCAGTTAAAATGTATATGTAGCATGACAGTTTTATATGGGATGACAGCTACCAGCGCCATATTATCAATATATTTAACGTTTACCAGCCAGTTAAGTGTGGTTCATGCAACCTAACCTGAATACTTGTTGTGAGTCATTTTGCTTAGCATTTCGAGACTTACTCAGCAAAACCGCAAAGCGCGCAGTGCAACTAGTTCTAGCTAAAACACAGAAACTATATAATATAACAATATTCAAGATTAGATACTCAATATCTTAACAAGATATGATAAATGTATCTTTTCTCAAACATGCAATGAAATATTGATGTTGTGTTCTTCATAATGGGCTTCGAAGTGTCACGTTTCGTGTGGAGCGAGACGAGACATCCGTAATGGCATTTCATACAAAATTGCAGGCCTAGGCTTGCAAGGTGGTCTTTTTTAATTTCCATTCCACAATTTGTGGTACAAGATCACGGCGTTCAGCCATGAAAATTTAAGTTTAATTTCTTGGAGTTTTTTTTAATTTATTTCATTGCATGTTTGAGAAAAGCACTATACATACCTCGGCGTGAAAAGAGGTTGCCAGCCTCTGAACTATCCGACCTCGCTACGCTCGGCCGTCTATATGCACTCGACCGGCAACCCCTTACTTCCCGGCCTCCGTAGTAATGTACTATTGCTAAATATCTAAGTATCTGCTTTGCCAAACTAACACAAGTAACTTACTAAATCATGTATGTCTCATAGTAGTATAGGCCAAGTTTAATGCAGCTGTTTTTAGTTTTATTTAACATTCGCAGCATTGCAGCAAAATTATGCACCATTTATTTCAAACCCAGTCATGCTAAATTTTATACCCTGGTAAAAAGACAGTTGAAATGCAACAACATCTTATATGGTCATTAATTATTCAGTGCCTCCTAACCTACACATGTAGCAGTATGCCAGAGCCTGTAGGCCCTTAAAATATACAGACTATCTCTCCTTAGACGAATGACGCAAAATATGTGTCTTTATTAATGCAAATTAATTTAATATTGATTGTTCTATGTCAAGAGGCACACGGGACTTAGGACATATTCCATGATGTTAATGAACTTGATACTTAAAATAACAAGTTCAGAATAAAGGGTTCATTGATTGTCATTTATTAAATTGAGTATTCATCAAAATGTTGGCTGTAAATTAAGCCAAAAAAAAATGTTCAAGCTACACCTTGTTTGGCCTCCAATATTACATACATATGGCTTCCATACACATTCAATCTTAACATGTTCGCAACCAAGAAACCGCCTAGCGGGCACTCGTAATGTTTGCTCAGATGCTGGATGCTGGATGATTTTTAGTCCGGTTGCAAAAGTGTTAAGCCAATGAAACCAAAACAAGGAAAGTTGTATACCTAGAAGTTAGCATATTCAGTGGTCTAAGAGGCCTGATTGGCTCATAAATGACATTATAGCATAGTATTGCAGATTTTTGAGTTTGCCTAGTTTGTAGAAAAGTACTTTAATATCTAAGTCAAGTTACTAGCAACCAATAACTATAGAGTGAAGTAAGCACAGCATAGACTGTAAAGCTTTGCTGTAAATGAAAGAGTTCTGATATCGCTAATCAACTCATGTCGTGCATTGCTATCTATAAGGATAGATTGCTACTGCTGTACTGGCAATATTGAAAACTGCATCACATTTAATCACAATAGAGTGCTGGAGTAAATTGTATGCGTATTTACCTCACTATTAGTGTAGTATGTGTTCCAAGCAGAACGCAAGCTCTGTTGGCCTCCCAGGTCCCACATGACGAACCGCAGGTTTTTCCACACAACCTCCTCCACATTTGAGCCAATCGTAGGCCGCGTGTGCACCGCCTCGCCCAGCAGCAGCTGGTACAGGATTGTGGTCTTCCCTGCATTGTCCAGTCCAACCAACACTAACTTGTGCTCTGTAACCATGTTTGTGGACGGTTTACTTGACCACTAAATATAAACACGATCATATTTAAAATATGTATTGGTAGCTTGTTGCCATGTACCCTGTGATTCAAATTTTACTCGCTTTAGTATTGTTTAGCAAGACAAGAAAATAATTACCTTCGTTTCCGAATAGACTCCATATCTTTGAAATGAGTAAACCCATCGCAGCCTGGATGCAGCAAAACGAGGGTGGGTTAAACACAAATGACGAAAATGCTACATGGAAGGTAAACTACTTGCTTCACATCTAAACCTCATCAGTCCACTGTACCTTTGTGCTACTGTTCTCTCAATTAACTAACCAAAAGATTGTCTTACTCTTGTCACAAATACTTGAAGTAAAACTATTACGACTATCTAAATCATAGTATAGTAGAAAAAATATGCTACATTTTACACGTCAAACAGGTCTGAATTCGACATTTTGGACTAAAATTGACTAAAATACAAGACAAGGTGAACGCAGTGTTGCCACTTGCGAGTCCTTGATTTATCAGTCACATTTCGGTTGCTGAAACGATATTTACTTGAAGGGGTGTATACATGTCATGATTTGTCAGCCCCAATTTATCAGAATCTGACTAATAGGGAGTATTTCTGCAATGTTCTGCCGCCAGAGTACAGCACTAGCACATACCGTAAACCGTTTTTAAATGTCCGTAGGATGCCAAGATAACTCAATACAGCTTTTTTACTACATGAATAATAAGAAAATTATCATGATTTAACATATTTTCATGAATTATTTGATACTAATAAATATGACATATGACATGATGTGTCACGGTGCTTTGTTTACGGTATGTGCTAGTGTCGCCCCCTACCCTACGCAGAGTTTTGAGTAATATTCCCTATTGCTATCGTCTGGAAGCATGTTGCGCTGCTGATCCAACTGTCAAACCATTTTTTTTGTTTTCCTCCTAGCTTCCTATATAAGTTAAGGAGCCCTTAACTAATTGCCAATGACAAAAGCACGGCCAAGAGCCATTGTTAGCGCGGCAGAAGGCCAACGCTCAAAACAAGACTTAACGAACCTATCCAAGCCTATACTCTGATTATTCATCAGACAGAATAAATGTAAACAAAGTTATGTCACTGTCAAAGTGACATATCAGGGGTTCTGAAAGTACGGGTCGGTCATGCAATATTATTTAAAGTTTACTTTAACAGCAAAATTGAAAATAAATATGAAAAATATTTATAAGCAAGTATACTAGTTACTAGAAAAGCATTGAATTGTATAGTGCATCGGTTCTTGACCTTTTTTCCGTCCACGGACCCCTAGGAAATGAAGCACAAATCCAAGGATTAATAATAAAAAACAGGCAAGACTTTTTGTGGCATTTATATATTATTGTGAAATGGTCTATGGGTGAGACTGCTGCGAACCTCCGTACATAACTATGGGTACTCGCGGACCCCCAGGGGTCCACTAACCACAGGTTTAGAAACACTGGTATAGTGGATAAAGGCGATAAAGCTGTTAGAAAGAAGCCGAGTGAGCTGAGTGACAGGACAGGCGTCAAATAAAATAAAAATCCAGCTACCGATATTATTTGCCATTCGCATTAAGAAAAAGAAATTGTAAGCAACCCAAAGATGCACAATCCCGGTGTATCGCAGTGCTAAAAATATATTCTACACATAAAAACGGTATTACGTATCTTTTAAAATAATTATGAGGGAGGATTTCGGTAAATACAATATAAAAATTAATTTTCTTTTTGTAATTAGAGTGTATATTATTGAAATAGGACGTACGTTTCGTTTAACTGCGAAAATTATAAATCTCCTCATTGCTGCAAATGGTTCTTGTTAACGGCATCACCAGTGTTTACATTTTTTCTGTCTGATTAATAATCAGAGTATAAGCTAATAACTTTATTTAAAATAAAACATACATGAAAGGCACAAAACATGAGAGTGAGTTAGTTACACGACCCGGAGGCACACAACCCCCCCGCCGAAGGGGGCGTGGCCTGACGGTGCAATTTACACCGATCCCACAGCCATCATAATTTTGCTGCAGTGGTGATTCCCGGCGAGATGCACGCAGGTAAACACGCGCCGGACGCAGTGCCACGCAGTGAAACACCCCATCTCTTGCGCGAAGTCCCGACGAACACGAAGATCAGCCGCACCCCCGCAGCGCAGCAATTTCCCAGGATAAGCATATATAGGGAAGGTACCCCAGTACTCAATACCGAGCCGCGGATATACAGCCAAGCGAAGAAAAACGTCGAAACTGCACCCGATTGACGAGGGCCAGTTTATTTGTCCAGTCCGAGAAGGAAGCAGGATCATCCGCCAAAATGAACATCCAGTCGACGGGACCAAAGTCCAGCCACACACCCACAGCCCAATACGTTCTACGGGCTTCCCAGACTGCCGAACATAAACGACAGCGCGGGGACCTTGCGCTCCCCCTACTATACTATCTGGCCGGTAGGGCAATAAACGTCCGCTACCGTTAGGGGTGTAAAGCCGGGTCCACATTTGTGACAATTCGCCGAACCGAACACTGTGATGTCGCCGCGGACTTGTTACGTATAGTGTGGACGGGTGGAAGTTTGCGCGGATCGGACGCTGGTGGTAGCTCCGTGACCGTGACAAAGCCCGATGTCTGTAACGATAGTGTGGACGGCATTTGTTACGCGTACAAATGTTACGATGGTCCTCTACAACCGATGGATGCCATTTTGAAACTTCAATCAACGCAGTCATGTCGTCTCCAGAAGAATTAGCCGAAATGTATTTAAATATTGCTCTTGCAAGTGCATCATTTGTTTTACTTTGTGCTTTAAAAAAAAATAGGGCGGCGAAAAAAAGGAGATGGTGGCAAAGTGAACTTTTCAGAAATCGTAATATTTATGGTGGAAATCCGTTACTGAGAGATATTAGATTTCTATCTACCTTCAATATATTGTTGCAATGATTTCTCGGATACGTGCGAGGGGCGGGGGAGCGGGTGTTGTCTTGTCAAGACGGGCATTCGCCTGATCCATCAATCCCATGTAGGTACTAGCGTGATGACACGCGTGCTTGTACGCGTGACAAAAATCGCAGTGTGGACCTCTCCCGCACACCGAGACAGTACCGAACATCCTTTGAAAAAGACCGACTTTGGATGGATCGGCCCGTGCCGCGTGTCATTTTACCGTAACAAAACCAAAACATCGTCCACATTTATCATAACCACATTGTGGCAGTACGTACAATGTTTGGGTGTACGGATATTTTGTTCGGAGAATTGAACGGATAACTGATCGTAACATTTGTACGTGTAACAAATTCCGTCCACACTATCGGTACAAACTCCCGGCTCTGTCACGGCCACGGTGTTCGGTTCGGCGGTTTGTCACAAATGTGGACCCGGCTTTACATGTCGATAACTTATAATGTAAACGTCGATATAATTATTATATTTTCAAATGAAATCTTATATCATTATTGATATTGTTTTTAAAGTTATCTCATGAATAACCATACACCATGCTTCCTACGAGTATCGTCCAATTGGCATGACGCTACCGATTGGATCAGTTAGAAGAATAGAACTGACCGTGTGTGGGAGTGGATTGGCATGAGTCATGCCAACAGTTATACTTGAAGGCAAAATCGAATTTCGATTTTTTCACGAGTAAAATGCCCAAAACGGCTAAAACATCGTCGTCTGTCACCGGTGACGCCATGGCCTCAACTGAACGTTGCTGCCGATTTGACAATTTAAACTGATCGTGTGTAAGTAAGAGTAGGTAAGAGTACCTAAGTAAAATTTTTATTCAATATAAATTCATGGCGAACACTTTGAATGTCATATTTTTACATAATATACTTTAATACAAGAGGTAACTTAAGTAATGGCATTAACATTTGTCCATATGTCCTTATCTGGTAAATATTCGTCCAATCTATAATAACTTCTATTTTGCGAAGTTTGCCTTACAAAGGACTCAAATTTATTCTCAGACATGTTTAAAACATGATCTATTAACTTGTTGTAGTAGCGTGTACAGAGCCCCACAAATGACTTTTGAACTCTGCTTAACCTAGTACTTACTGCTAGCAATTTAAATTTATTCCTAGTAAGTATTCAACTTATGAATGTCACATCCTTTACGAAATAATCCTTGATTCTTCCTAACATACATAATATTTTCATAAATATACTGACTCGGCACAGTCATAATCCCAATAGTTTTAAATAATTATCTTAAGGAATCACGGCTTTTCAACCCATATATCGCTCGGATTGCACGTTTTTGTAAAACAAAAATAGTGTCAACATCGGTAGCTCTACCCCATAACAAAATACCGTAGCACATGACGCTATGAAACTAAACCAACCTCGCAGTAGCTATGTCAGTGAGTAGTCTTATCTTTTTCACGGCGTACACAGCCGAACTTATTTTTTTTCGAAAGAGCAGTACCTAATATAAAACCCCATTGCAGTTTCGAGTTTACTGTTATCCTTAAGAAAGCTGTACTATCGACAATATTTAAAGTTTCATCAGTGTGGTGCATATAGAACTGCACATTTGATCAAGTCTGCAGCGTCATGCCGATTGGACGATAGGAAGTATGGTGTATGGCCACCATTAGGAAATAGTTATTTTCACCTCGGCAGCTCGAACAGGCATATTTTGCTGCGTGAAAAAAGTGTGCAAAATGTGATTTTGCTCACTGCGTGAGACAAAGTAGCTTTTTAATTTTGATGCGGAGCACTGACATTTCGTCGTATGGGGTCTATTACAAGTTCAGAACTCAACTTTTCACTTTTTTATTATTTGAACTTTATTAGCACTTTCATTCCATTACCGTAAAATGCTGCAACTTTGCCTGGATTTTGACGTTTTTTTCTTATATCTGTGAACCTATTTTTCATTATGAGTTTAATGAGTATTAGTCGGAAAACATACCCTATGTCTTGCCAGATAAGACTCAAATCTCATTACCTAATCATACTGTATTTCCGATTTACAAGCAATCAAAGTGGCAGGCAAAGTTGTAGACCTAAGACGTAACTTTGCCTAGGCGGATATCTCAATAAATAATGTGTTGCTATTTGTAATAATATTTACTCGTGTGCATGAGACATTGGGCTTGTCCTTGGCAGTCAAATTATTGCCATTAGCTTAATACTTTTTTTTTCACAGGCAATAGGTAAAGTTGTAGCAGGTTCCACAAACTTTCTATACAAAAATATTGTTAACTGTAGGGTTGTGCCAAAAAAAAGATCATTATTTAAATAAAATATTTTTATTTTTAGTTACAAAATAATCAACAAACAATAATACCCATTTTTTTCCTTATTTTTTTTAAACGGAATAACGCCTAAACAATTAAACGCCTAAAACAATCATTGCAAGTTAATAAAAAGCTTGTTATAAATAAACTCATTTAAGCAGGCTTATTTTTACTATTTTCTGTACATTTATAAAACCCAGCTAGTGACAGCCCTAGACCCAGGCAAAATTGTGTCATTCAAGTTTCCAAAACACTGCCCAATATTGCCTAGTACGTTATTATGCTGAAATCATGTCCTTTTCTTGAAAATATTAAACTTACGGAAAATAGACAGTCTTTACTTACCCTGGGACGTTACCACTTCTCAAAAACACCTTTTTTGTAGATAAAAGTTCAAAAGTTGCGAGACACTAAAAAAATGCTACCACTCACTCCGACTTATGATGCGTAACTGGCGGAGCAACAATGGAGTTACCATTGTAAAAAAATTAATATGTGTTGCCAGAATAATGAAAATTCCTACCAAATGGTAAAAAACAAGAAAAAACTAAGCAAATTCGAGAGGTCATAATTGAAACGAAATAGGCAAAATTGAGTTTAAATGGCAAAGTTGCAGCATTTTACGGTACGAAAAAAGAAAATGGCAGACATAGGTCGATCCATAGTTCGACCACGAATTTCAAAATAGTGCTGATTTTGAGTCCTTTCCGATATTACTCGCTACGCTCGTGATTAAATTTTAGAATCTTTCGTTTTCTCAGGACTCACGATCAGCACTCGCAGCAAAAACAAACTTTGCTCTCTTGTTGCACAACTACTAACTGTTATCACAAGTATTATCATTATCACGTGTATCTCGGGTGACACCAAAAACTAGCCGTACTGTTGTTAAAATACTGCCTTCGTCACGTCACGACTTCACTATATGTCCTAGTTAGATAGAGAATTGATTTTATCCTAGTAAGTAGTTTTTATATTTAGAAACCAATATCAATAACGCAAGAATGAAGAATAATATACCTCATAAAATCTGAAACAAATTAACAGCGCGCATTTTTTTAAAAGGCGTAATAAAATTCATGTTTACCATTTATTATGAAAAACGGAGTTGATTCTGAGATCTTTTATTTAAATATTCTACAATTGAAAATTCCTTTGTATAATTATTTGGGTAATTTAAACTTGTTAATTTGATGCCGCGTTCACATGCTCGCGTTTAAAGCGACATTCACGTGCACGGGCAGTGGGCACGGGCACGAGCGTGTGAGCAGGCTGAATGTGCACGCGCCCGTGCCCGTGCTCGTGCATGCCGCCGATCGGGACGACTGTCCGACAGTCTTTGTCAAAAAACCGACAGTCACTGTCGGTTTTTTGACAAAGATCAAAGGGTGAATGTGCTCGTGCTTGTGTACCTGTTCACACGCTCGCGTGCATTAGTACTTAAACATGTCGGAATTTGAGTCGCCAGAAGATTAAAAAAGGTCAAAGAAAGAAATTTTGCTCTTTCTGGGAGGTTACCAGTGGGACCCAACAATATGAGACCCCTAGAATAAATATTCCAAAGAAAAAAAAACTCCCATATTCGCATGACAAGCATACACGCGAGCGTGTGAACAGCCTGTTTGTGCATGCGCCCGTGCCCGTGGTCGTGCCGGGCTGCTTGCCAGGCTGCACGGCGTGCGTGTGGACGTACCATCAAAGTTATCGGTACGGGCAAGGTCACTCCATACTAGATTTTCTGTTGTCCTGAATTTAGCATCCTGAATGAGTTAGGAAGCTAATTCAGGATGCTAAATTCAGGACAGTGTAATAGCGGTTTAAGACTTGGAAATGTAAATTGTAGCTTCGTGAAGCGGGCCACTGATAATGACAGGTGATATAATTAAGTAATACCAAAGGAATTTAAATGAAAAATATTTTATATTGTATATGGCATGCTTAAATATACTTAATATTAATTAATTAGTTAGGTACAGACCAGCAATTTATACAAAATATGAATAATGCTCTAAGAATAGTATTAGAAATAGATAGGTATACCTACATATATTATAGCCCCGACTGTATAATGCCTACCTAAATCCTGTTCTCGGCAGCTAGCATGAGAGGTTTTATGGTATTGTTTTACGTGACGCTTTGGTACATTGGGCCGTAAACGAGATCATAAAATCTATCGTGCTAGCTGTGCTGATGCTGTTAAATTTTATTCCCTATCCAACAGTGAAGTGATATTCACGGCCCATCATACAGGAAGCTATTATGCGGTGCAAGCAGTTAAAGAGGGCTCCAAATATTCAATTTCCTTTGTTGTTTTTTGAATTGTTTATGATATCGTAAATAACGTGTAAAAATAAGTATGTTTTGTATGAACAATTTTTTGTAAACTCAGACAATGCGGAGTTAAATTAACATATGAACATTTTTTTCGGATGTAGATTTTTTTCCGACCGCGATGGTATAGCGTCGTTACTTCAACGGTTGCTAACCTGTTTATGACAGCTCATCTTTGTCCTGCGCGGTAAGTTGGCAACTTGGCACAGCACATGGGGAAAATTGACAAAAAAACAATTGTATTCATTTTATTTAACAGCCTGGTACAGGATCTAGCTAGGCAACAAGTTTGCGATTTATATATAAAATTTGTCATTACCAAAAACCGGTGAGGGTTTACATATTTCTAACACGGTATATGGCACTATAGGTAGGTATCCCACTGATACAACCACCAAAACAGAACCGACAGTTTGTAACTCCTTAGCTACACACCCGTGTATATATCTAAATTCCCCCTACAAGTAACACTTCTTAACAATAAAAAATATAATAATGATGGCGGGTTCGGCCACATTGGAAACCAAAAATTCGAAACCAGTGTCGAAAACAGAATTATTTTTCTTTTTAGGAAACCGGGTTTCCTAAAAATAAATCAATGTCTGTTTTAGAAACTCCTTACGAATACGGAATTTTAAATCTTTTTCGAAACCTCAATAATACCAACAAGTAGCAGTAGGGAATAGGGACTTAGTGGCAAAACCGACTCGGATCGCGGATAGGTTAGAAGACGGAAGCGGGAGCTTCGCTCCCGCTTTCGTCTTCGAGGTTATTTTTTTTTATAAAAGAGCTGAAAAATTGTAATGAGTTTGTATAATATATAGACAGGACACCGACTCATTTGCTATTTATACTTTGTATATGTATATAAACCATGTTGGTATTATTGAGGTTTCGAAAAAGATTTAAAATTCCGTATTCGTAAGGAGTTTCTAAAACAGACATTGATTTATTTTTAGGAAACCCGGTTTCCTAAAAAGAAAAATAATTCTGTTTTCGACACTGGTTTCGAATTTTTGGTTTCCAATGTGGCCGAAAGGATGATGGCAATTGATAGACATAAAAATAAAACTTTAAGTAGCATACGAAACTCTATAGCATTATTAAAGTGGGGATAACATTGGGTAGGTACGGATTACATTAAGAGAAGACCCGGGTAGAGAAATACTACCAGGTTCACAAGTGTATGCGTAGCGGTAACAGTTCCATAGGCGGAAAATTATCTATATTTACATAATCCAAACGAGTGCCTTTATTCGTACCAGCTAGATTAGTTTTAAAAATAGTTTTTGCGGTTTTAAGAACGTTCTCAATAGAAAAATTAGGGTCCACGTTACAGTTAACCAGCGCCTCATAATTGATCCGGCAAGTGAAGCTTTGTCGGTGTAAAATCATCAAAGCCACATTCAAAGATGACGGCTTTCCTGTCATACCGTCCAATATTGCCCTGTAATTTAGTAAAGCCACGTCACAGGGAAATTTCGCTCGTATTAAAGGAATAAAAGTGTATAAGCAATGCTCCGCCTCGTCTTTCTCTATTATAAAAATATCTATGTCATAATTGAAGGTGTTTGATAAATAATTCCCCCTGAAGCTGGGTAATTGCACAGCTTTAGGATGTGTGACCGAGTCAGTTTGGGGTGTTCGGATGAAATTCTCTAGTAGAATATAGTGTCTCTGGCATGATGCGCCACTGTCAGCCAGCCCTTCTTCGGTACCTCGGCCGTCGTCGTAGAGGACCCTCCTATCCAACATCAACACCAGCTGTCCCTCTTGGAGTGCAGTCACTCCTTTTGCATGGTCAGTAATAATGGTTAATCGTTGCTTACGATCCTGTATGAAGCTGTGTGTCGTCATAGGATACACATTAGATTCAATACGTTTACTTGTGTTAACGGTTCGAGGGGTGTATTGAAATCCATTGTTATCTATGTAAAACTCTGGAGGATAGCCGTTACTAATATCTGTTTGTACTGACATAAATAATTCAACTTCTCTGTTTTTAGGCGAAACGTCTAAATCTATTTTACTTTCGATGAAAATAGCGCTTGACAAGGGGCTGTTAAGTATATTAAATATTTTAACAGTATGATGCAACAGTCGTCCATAAACCGCAGTGAATTCTGTCGTCAGTTGTCCAGTTAAGATGATAAATATTTTTGATTTCAATCCTGTTCTATATAGCTTCAAAATATCACGGACTGGTGTCGTCGCATTGGTGTTAAATAAAAATACCCCTGAATTTATGAACGAACTCGTGAACGCTCCGTAATCGATTAAAAGCGGCTTTTCTGTATTACTTTCTTTTTCGACAACAGTTTTTAAGAAACCCGATGTACCATCAAATACAAGTCGGTGCTTATAATTTTCTAGTTGGATATCCCCCTTTTCAAGAGGTTGAATATGGAAGGGGAAATACGATCTGCTATTACCCTCTTCTTCTACAATGCACTTAACACAATATATAGCGGCTACATTGAGCGTTGTTACAGACGATTCTTTTATTTTAAATAGTTCAATCGTCAACGGAGGGATAAGAACAGCGAAAACGATTTTAAAGAATCGTTTAGATATCACTATACCATTTTTAGAATCGTATTTCCACACCGGATTCACCTGAACCGTGACATCTTTTTTGCTATGATTAGTAATTCTGATGTTCGGCATTTTTGTAAACAGTTCTATTATCTCGTATCTCTCATGGCTCAAGGAATTAAACACTAAAATGTTATCTCCAGGACTGATTGTTCTAAACACTGATATAAATTCACCATTTCTGTAGACATACTTTCTTACATAAGGGTATTTTCTTGTTTCGTTAGTAGTGAGTAAGGTAACCATGAGTTCCTGTATCTTCCAGCAATCTTTCGCCGTCGTTAAGATCTTCTCATGCACGTATCGGAGCACGTTAGCGGAGAGGGTACCGCTTATCACATTACGGTCTAATAATCGGGCAAGGGTCTCTCTGCTTTTAGTCAAAAGTTCAATCATAACTAAAACATCAACAGGCCGGCTACTATTCTTAGACCCCGTTACCGCGAACGCAAATAAAATTTCCGTTGATCTCATGGTAGCTTGAAGACGCCTAAGTAAAATTTTAAGCAGAGGTCTGGACGTGAAAAAGCCTGTCCAGTAGGCAGGGGTGCCGTCCTCCACATCAGCAAAATTTAAAAAATCGCCTTTGAAACTGGGATAATTCAAATTCCTCTGAAACACTGACTTATAATAATCTATTGGTGTGCCGAACTCAACCGTTGCTTTATATATATCTCGATTTACGTTAATAAAATCAGCAATTTTTTTGTAATGATTGTACTGATAATCAAACTCATCCTGAGTTACGAAGTGATTTGGTCCTCCAATTGGAGCAATAATGATGTTATGGGGCGTTAAAGTCCCTGTTTTAGAATATTGCTCGAGAATTAATTCGGATTTATCTTTGATGTTGTATTCAGTTACATCCCACTGTTGCGACTGTTTAAAAAAATTAAAATCTGTGGCGCACATACGCCTATTTGGCCCACAAGCTTCAAACCCATCTGAGTTAAACTGTAAATAATGGGAAAGAACTGAATTTCTTGGATAACGATCTCTGCCGATTCGTTTTAGTAGTTCATTAAGTTCGGATGAAAAAAATCCTTCACTAACCCAATTTTGAACCCAAACAAAGTCACTTATCTGATACTCTGCAAAATACTCTTCCCAGGAGAAGTGAACATTGGTGAAGATTAGTTTAGTAACGCTGGACACGGCCAACAGATAGGCCATAGTGGGGCTGTGGGTGACGCTGTTGGTGAGCCACGCTACGTCGGGCGCGTAGCTCAACTGCTCCGCGAGCCACTGATGTCCTGGAAACATGGCAACCGTTACGTACCCCCGTTTTTATTTTCAATTTACTTGCTCATTAGGTAAAAATTTATTCTTCACCTTCAATCAGGTTATGGACGAGTCCAAATAAATGAGTAGTTGCTTCGTCAGTTTCTACCCAACCTCCTGTAGTTATCTCAAGCCTTCCGCTTTTTACAAATTTTCGAAGAGTCTGTGAATTAGATTACAGTAGAATGAAATGCAGGCCTCAATAATTACTCTATATCTCTCACTTATAATAAATTTCTAAATTAAAAAAAAAATCAGCCAGTATCAAACTAAGCATTGGTGTGTCCCGCGTGATATCAGCTTCCCATGGACGGAAAAATATGTAACTTTTTTTATAGGTACTTTATTATATTACTCTAGCTTCCGTTTAGGATAGTTTTTATCCGACTGCGACGGTTAATTAATTATCGGAAACATTTGACCCCATTATTCATTTCTTCGGCTTGAAATCGTAGCCGCCATATCTGTCAACTGTCAGGAACGTTAAAATGGCGGGCTTACCATATCTATTCTAAGTGGTCTAATAAGTGAGAGACCGATAGTGCGAGAAAAATCGAGAGAGCTCGCGCGCCCTCGCGTGCTAGCCGTGCTGGGGGTTAGAGAAGTGGCGTTATTATTACTGTAAAAAAAAAAAAAAAAAAAATATTGTTTAAATTAAATAAAGTTGTTTTGGATGTTGCACTTTCCTCGCTACAGTGAGGTGAAAAGTTTCGTGTTACACACGGGTGCAAATGTATTTTACTTCTCGTGTGTTGCAATTGCACCCTTGTATAACAAATAACTATTTTAAGCTCAGCAATGATCTCATGCATATTCTCGAAGTATCAAGATCTCAGTAACAACTTATGTTTAATTCGAAAACCGTAGAAACAAAAAAGGCCTTAATTTTTTAATCACTTGATTCCATTTACTAAATTCCAGTAGGTCACTTTAAACATTAATAGCGTAAAAGCATGATTCTTCTGACTCACGTTACATATTGTCAAAAAATTAAAATGTATCTACACAAGCATACAATCGATTTAGTTACTTAGCAATCTTAAAAAAAAAACGTTTTTATACTCGTCGACTCTAATGTTTGAGTTAAGACTTCGTAGACCAAACTAGAATCACATACTTTTTACTATGGAGGACCCAACTGAACATTTTACAACTGTTTAGACCACTAAAATAAATTAGACCAATCACGTGGCGCCTTTACTGAACAATAATGAATTTTACCAATAGGACGTCGTCTTGAGTACAGAAGAAAAGTAAAAGACATCAACGACAAAAAAGAAAAAGCCGTTGGCTGCGCTTCGTTTCAACGGGGCTTAGATTTTCAAAAGATACCAAGTTTGTTTAATTAGTTCAGTTGACTCGTAGAAAAAGTATTGTATACAATCTAAATATATAAAAGAAGAAACTGACTGACTGACTGACTGACTGACTGACTGACTGACTGACTGACTGACTGACTGACTGACTGACAGACAGACAGACAGACAGACAGACAGACTGACTGACTGACTGACTGACTGACTGACTGACTGACTGACTGACTGACAGACTGACTGACTGACATATCAACGCACAGCCCAAACTACTGGTTCTAGAGATTCCAAATTTGGCACGTAGGTTCCTTATAAGGCCTAGGAGAGCACTAAGAAAAGATTTTTCAAAATTCATCCCCTAGGGGGGTGAAATCGGGGTACAAAGTTTGTATGGGGGAAACATTATTTGTTGAACTAGAGACTTGACACTTTGTAGGAAGATTACTTATTAAGATACAATAAAAGTACTTTCAGCGTTTTTGAAAATTCTACTTCTATGTGGGTTAAATAGGGGTGCAAAGTTGACATATTAACGCACAGCCCAAACCGCTGGTTTTAGAGATTCTAAATTTGGCACGTAGGTTCCTTATAAGGTCTAGGGGAGCACTAAGAAAGGGTTTTTAAAATTCATCCCCTAAGGGAGTGAAATGGGGTAAAACGTTTTTATGGGGGAAACATTATTTGTTGAACTAGAGACTTGACACTTTGTAGGAAGATTACTTATTAAGATACAAAAAAGCACTTTCAGCGTTTTGAACATTCTACCCCTAAGTGGGATAAATAGGGGTGCAAAGTTGACATATCAACGCACAGCCCAAACCGCTGGTTTTAGAGATTCTAAATTTGGCACGTAGGGTCCTTAAAAGGTCTAGGGGAGCACTAAGAAAGGGTTATTAAATTCATCCTTTAAGGGGGTGAAATGGGGGTAAAAAGTTTGTATGGGGGAAACATTATTTGTTGAACTAGAGACTTGACACTTTGTAGGAAGATTACTTATTAAGATACAAAAAAGCACTTTCAGCGTTTTTGAAAATTCTACCCCTAAGTGGGATAAATAGGGGTGCAAAGTTGACATATCAACGCACAGCCCAAACCGCTGGTTCTATAGACTCTAAATTTGGCACGTAGGCTCCTTATAAGGCCTAGGAGAGCACTAAGAAAGGATTTTTCAAAATTCACCCCTAGGGGGGTTAAATGGGGGTCCAAAGTTTGTATGGGGAAAACATTATTTTTTGAACTAGAGACTTGAAACTTTGTAGGAAGATTACTTATTAGGATACAAAAAAAACACTTTCAGCGTTTTTGAAAATTCTACCCCTAAGTGGGTTAAATAGGGGTGCAAAGTTGACATATCAACGCACAACCCAAACCGCTGGTTCTAGAGATTCCAAATTTGGCACGTAGGTTCCTTATAAGGACTAGGGGCGCACTAAGAAAGGGTTTTTCAAAATTCATCCCCTAAAGTATTGTGAGTGAACTTTATTTTTTGAGCTAGAAACTTGAAACTGTAGAAAAATTACTATTAGAATACAAAAAAGAAATGTCAGCGTTTTAGAAAATTCCACCCCTAAGGGGGTTAATGACTAGGGGTGCAAAGATTGTATCCGAAACTACTGGGACTAGAAACTTGAAATTTACACCAGAACTTCCTTTTATGAGGTAGGCAAGAGATAAGACGGGATTTATGGAAATTCTATCCCTATGGGGGTTAAATAGGGGTCCAAAGTTTGTATGAGAGAAACATTATTTTTTGAACTACAGACTTAAAACTTTGTAGTAATAAACAAAATACAAAAAAAAAATCTGCGTTTTATAAAATTCTACCACTAACGGGTTTAATAGAGGTGCAAAGTTTGTATGAAGGAACTTTATTTTTTGAGCTACAAACTAGAAACTGTAGAAAAATTAGTTATTGGAATACAATAAAGAACTGTCAGCGTTTTAGAAAAACCACCCCTAAGGGGGTTAAATAGGGGTGCAAAGTTTGTATCCGAAACTACTGGGACTAGAAACTTGAAATTTACACAAGAACTTCCTTTTATGACGTAGGCAAGAGATAAGATGAGATTTTTGGAAATTGCATCCCTAAGGGGGTTAAATAGGGGTCCAAAGTTTTTATGAGAGAAACATTATTTTTTGAACTACAGCCTTGAAACTTTGTAGGAAGATTACTTATTAAGATACAAAAAGTATTTTAGGCATTTTAGAAAATTCTACCCTTAAGGGGGTTAAATAGGGGTGCTAAGTTTGTATGGGGGAAATATTATTCTTTGAGCTAGAAACTTGAAACTTTGTAGAAAGATTACTTAATAAAAGACAAATAAAGTACTTTCTGCCTTTTTAAAATACTACCCCTAAGGGGGTTAAATAGGAGTGCAGTGTTTGTATGAGGGAACTTTATTTTTGGAGCTAGAAACTTGAAACTGTAGAAAAATTACTTATTAGAATACAAAAAAGAACTGTCAGCGTTTTAGAAAATTCCACCCCTAAGGGGGTTAAATAGGGGTGCAAAGTTTGTATGAGGGAACTTTATTTTTTGAGCTAGAAACTTGAAATTTACACCAGAACTTCCTTTTATGACGTAGGCAATGGATAAAACGGGATTTTTGGAAATTCCATCCCTAAGGGGGTTAAATAGGGGTGCTAGGTTTGTATGAGAGAAACATTATTTTTTGAACTAGAGACTTGAAACTTTGTAGGAAGATTACTTATTAAGATACAAAAAAAGTACTTTAGTTAGTACAATTCACGCCAAATTTATTTTTTATTTTATTTTATTTATTCCCAAAAGGGGTAGGCAGAGCACATGAAAATTATGTTCCAGCGCCACTTTTAGCATAAATGTGGGTATATTGCAGTGATAGGTTGTTAGCCCATCGCCCACAACACACTTCAACCCTGCTCCCTTAGTCGACTTTTACGACACCCACGGGAAGAAAGGGGGTGGTGAAATTCTAACCCGACACCACGCGGGAATAAAAATAATAGGAAATAAAAAATAATTTACCATAACGGGTTTTGACGAATGGTTAAGTTAAGTTGGATAAGGGAAGTAAGTCAGTAAGTAGGCCGTTGCCGGCGTAACAATTCAACAGTTATTGCAAAATTACACTTACTACGCGGGCGAAGCCGCGGGCAAAAGCTAGTAGTTATATAATTAGCTTTTCAATTCTCGTACCTTAATTAGGCCACTCAGCAAGCTTCGTGGCCTAAACCTGGTGCTCGACTGAAAAAGCATACATTATACAACGATTGCATAAAATACTATTATTATGGTATGACTATCGATTTAAGCTAGCCACAACTCTAAATAAGTCATTGTGACACAATCAAAAATCATAGGATACGACGGCTGTAATGTGAAATGTCGAATCTACGTCGATTGTCAACTGTCAACACATTTTTTACTGGGAATCCCCGTCTACGAGATTGTCTGCAGGATCATCTTACGAGTTATTGTGATAACTTCCAACCGTGGTGGGTATCAATAACTTCCCACATTCAGGTGGTGCCTTAATTAGAGTCGATTCATGAAAACCAAGCCCCATTGTGGGAGACACGCTTATAAATGCCTTCCGTGCACGAGAAAAAGAGATGCGACACTCTTCGAGAATGGCTTGTTTAGACAAGTTTCGATAAACACTTACGGCCGTATTCATAAACATCCTACAAGCCTGTTTTAACTAAAATGGCGTTAAAATTAGTTTGTCCTTATCTGTCACCTTGACATTTGTGTTCGTAAGAAAGGGACAGAGCACATTTTATTTAGCAGAGGCATTGTTTTATGAATAAGGGGGTTAGTGAAGTTTTATTCATATTTCATTAAGTGAGATTTTTGATGATGAAAAATACCATGATATAAACATGTTTGTGTCGTAAAATAATGTAGGAATTTTTAGCGAAGGCAGAGTTAAAAAACCGGCCAAGTGCGAGGACTCGCGCAGAAAGGGTTCCGTACCATTATCCGTTGAATGAAAGGTAAATTGCGGTTTACGATTTATGACGTATTAAAAAAAACTACTAACTAGATCTCGTTCAAACCAATTTTCGGTGGAAGTTTGCATGGATTTGTACATCATATATTTTTTTTAGTTTTATCATTCTTTTATTTTACAAGTTACAGGAGGGGGGACACATTTTACCACTTTGGTAGTGTCTCTCGCGCAAATAGCAGAATGCAGTTTAGAAAAAAATATATTAGAAACCTCAATATCATTTTTGAAGACCTATCCATAGATAACTTGTTGTTTTTCTATTTTTGTGTGAAAATGTTAATGCGGTTCACAGAATACATCTACTTACCAAGCTTCAACTAGGGTTTGCAATTCGAATATTCGAATATTCAAATTATTCGAATATTCGTCATAAATATTATACAACACGAACTATTCGAATTATTCGAATATTATATATACTACAAAAAAATTGAATACAATTACTGTTACACTTAATAAAACCTTAGGAATCTGTTTTTGCAGGTGGATGTTACACTAGATTTAGAAGGAATTGATATAAAACACAAGAAAGAACCAAAAACTTAATATTTTTTTTCCTTATCTGGAAGTAGACGTATGATACTCGGAAAGTCGGCAACTCGAAGATTAAAATTTAAATGGATATGCAGGGAATCCTTTTTCTACCTGCTAAATAATTAGTATTACTTTAAGTACAAAAACAGTATTACATTATATTATAATACACGTATTTGTTCATGAATGCAAAATAATCCTATTGATGATCCACTAATTCAACTATACGAAAACTATTAAGAAAAATTCAAACAAATTCAGTTCTATTTTTACTTATTCGTTTTTGGGTAGTATTTAAACAAGTGACTGTAAATTAAAGTTTTAATTTAAGTGTCAAAAATAATTATTTTACGTTATAGTATTACTAAGTGAGCGACTGACTGCGAGTGACAAGAAATCAACAGAACAGCAACTTACAAACATTAATTTGAGTTACTTAGGGCCTGTTTCACAATCTCCAGTTAAAACATATCCGTCAGATAAATGTTGGCTGTCACTTTTCTTTTATATGACGGGAGAAAAGGATAGCAATAATTTTAACTGGCAGATAACTTTATCCGGCGATTGTGAAACAGGCCCTTAAAATACAGAATGGGAAGCTTTATAATATTTGAGCGATCTAATATTTGTTGAGTGTCAACGTTACGGCATTTTATCTTAAATGAAGTGTTTCGGATACAAAAATCACTTTGAAAAATAATATAATGAGCAGAGGTTTTTCCGCTCTTATAAAAAAGGGGAATTATAAAACAATCGAATAAAAAAAACTTAGCGACTGATGATGGACATACTGTTTTAAATAATAACTTGAGCGGTATGAATTTGAGTAAGCGAAAAATTAACTAAACTAACAACGAATATTGATTAATAATAAAATCCAGAACGAGCTTATAAAAAGTGGGTTGTGATTAATCCATTTCAGATATTAAAATCCTATCCGTGCGACGACATTAATAAGTGAGCGACTAGAAATAGCTCGCGGATAGGTTTTTTCTTTGGTAGAGATCATGTTCGTTTCCTCATGTTGAGCAAGAAATTCAGCTATGAGAATATAATGAAAATATTGGCTTAAAATGGAGGACAATAGTGATTTCACCGAATATAAAACATCTAATGAAGAAAAAAACTCTGTGACTATTGAAATTTGATACCTAATAGTACAATTTCAAGAATGTTAATTTGTATAATGGTGTTAAATGAACTACTTTTTTGTAGTCTAATTTTACAATTACATGACTTCAAATCGAAATTTTGTTTCATTTTCTCAAATATTCATATTATTCGAAATATTCGAATATTTGAATAATAAAAATTTTACTATTCATATTATTCGAATACTAAAAACGGACGAATAATGCAAACCCTAGCTTCAACAGTGTAGTTCTTATAGTTTCGGAAAAAAGTGGCTGTGACATACGGACGGACAGACAGTCAGACAGACAGACAGACAGACAGACAGACAGACAGACATGACGAATCCATAAGGGTTCCGTTTTTTGCCATTTGACTACGGAACCCTGAAAGCGAAAAATAAAGACCCAACTCGGTTTTTTTTCTATGGAGGTATTTTTAAGCAATCTAGTCTATGATTAAATGAGATGAACAATCATATAGTCAATATATATCAGTCCTTATTCTGGAAATCAGTCCTTTCCTAATCTAGACAGAACGCGATATTTTCAAAAAAAGTATTTTTTTTATCATCGCCTAATTTCTTTCTTGACAGATTTATTGGTAGTGTTTGGTACTTACCTATTTATCGACATTAACTCTCATCTCTCATCTCTCTTATAATAAATCTCTAAATTAAAAAAAGAATCAGCCAGTATCAAACTAAGCATTGGTGCGTACCGAATGATCTCAGTTTCCCATGAACGGAAAAACATGTAACTTTTTTTATAAGTAAGTACATTATTACTCTAGCTTCCGTTTATCATTTGACATCATTAAATTATTCATTTCTTCTGCTTGAAATCGTAGCCGCCATATCTGTCAACTGTCAGTGACGTTAAAATGGCGGGCTTGCCATAACTATCCCACAGTAATAATTTAGATCCGGTGTTGTGATAGACCTTCACAAACCTCATATTAAATTCTAAAGCATAAAACAATAATCGATTCTGATATGGAAACTTATATGCGCTAAATTCGTATTGAGGCGTAATTTGAATAAATGTATCAACAAATTTCAACAATATAACGTGAAACGTCAAAAGTCTGACTAGTCCTTTTTTTAATGGCATGGCATAGCGCTGTTCTCGCGTTCAGCCATAAAGTCTATTTGAGTTTCTGCAAGATTACACGCTGAGTATTTGTCACGATACTGCACGGCTATCGCAAGACGGTGCGCGAGCTCTCTCGATTTTTCTCGCATTGTACGTCTCTTTCTAAAGTTGTCTAATAAGAGAGAGACGGATAGGTAGTTCGAGAAAAATCGAGAGAGCTCGCACGCCGACTTGTGATAGCCGTGCTGGTTTGTCAGTATTTATATTTATCAGCAATAAACGGTATGTATTAAATCAGTATAGAACGGGCCTTTTAAAATAGCAGCATCCATTTCCTTTTTTTTATTCAATCGTTTTTATGAATAATTTTATTGGAAACGTTTAGTTGCTATGTAGATCTTAAGTTCTACTTATCTAATCCTAGGTCAGTTCTCTTATATAAATAATGTACGCGACGCGAGTATGGTCTCCGAATATGAACCCATTATAGCAATTTAGGAGACTATAATTATTATATTAATTTCAAATTGCTTTCAAAATATATATCTGAGGATCCCGTGGGACCTTAAATGTGTAAGGATCTGACTGTAACTGAAGATGGTCGTAATTTAGTTTTTTTTGTTTGATGCGATTGCTATCAAAATCGATATCTGACGATCCGCATGGACCTTAAAGAGGACTTTGTCATCAAATCTGACACAAATCGCTGAGACAACATGCATCAACACAGTGCATCCTCGGGAACTATAAAGATATCCAGTATCAAAAATTGACAAAAACCAAATGTCGGTGATTAAATGAATAAGTAGTTTTTTTTATACGAGTGTATTAAATCACGCTATGGCCATAACTGAATCCGAACTCAGAAAATTGTCGCATCTACTCACTGCACGTTTACATACTCTTTGATTTTCCAATATGGCGGCCTGATTGGAAGAAAGACGCCTAGAAAAATGTTCTGGTTAGGTTTGGTTGTCTAATTAAAAAGAGACAATTTTTAATAAGACTGGCATTATTAAAAATGGTTGTCTAATTAAAAAGAAATCTTTTGTTCCGCGTAAACACTTAACGGTCAATGGGTACTCGAAAGCATCTATTATTAATTCCTAAACACATCTTTACTTTAGTCCGACTCTCAGTGACTCAAGATCATTTCAGTTATCACGTTTTTATTTATTTAATATAAAACAGTGTTAAAAATATGTAGAGAAGAAGACCAATAAACATTTAATGCTGCAGCCTGTGTCCTACCTGTTGGATCCAAACATCGACTAAACTTTTACCCCCTTATTTAAAAAACTTAAAATACCTCTGTTAAATAAATCGAGTTTTGTCCCTTTCTTACTAATTTAAATATCAGAGTGACAGATAAAGACAAACGAATTTTAACGGCATTTTAGCTAAAATAGGTTTGTTCAAGGTTTTACTTGAATTGATAGGTTAAATTAGAACACACCCACGTCCCACCACATTACCATGCGAACGAAGTCGCAAGTACAGCTAGTTAGGTATAAATGTCTTGACTTTCCATGTACTTTACTAAACTCAGATAAGGATACCTACATGTATATATGTATATACTTGTACATGAAACACTTACCGCACGGTTTTTGTTCGTTGTCTTTTTCCACCATTCACTTAAATGGGATATTTCGTTCCAGGTAAAAGTTAAATTAGGATAGAAGTTCATTTTTTTCACGACGTTAGAAAGTATTTTGTTTGCAGAGTTGTTGTTGTAATGCTCAAACGTGTTCTTCCAAATAGTATACACGTGTGTGCGCGGTACGAGTATAACCTTTGAACGAAAAAAAAATCAATTAGACACGTTACGTTTGAAATAATGATTACTAGATCAGAAGTTAAACATATTTATAAGTTATATATACTAGGTATTGATCACACACCAGGTGGCGCTGATTAAATCTAATAAGACTAATTGCCAATTTTCGTTTACCTACGTATAAAATTAAATAAAAACTGCCATGGTGTGGGCTGTATACCTACCTACTCCAATTACCCAAGTATGTGTCAAAAGGCAGAGCATGTGAAATTTAATTTTCAGGGCAACTTGCAAAAGTTGTAAGTTTAACAATGGAGAAAATGTGATGTCTATGTTGCAGTGAAAGGTTGATGCAAATTGACTATTTCTTTTCGGTAACATTTTACATGAATGAATAAAGATAACATTTTAAAACGAAAATATTTATTTTATTTTGTATTGGCTGTTTAGAGATTTCATCTAAGTCTGGCTTAACACATGCGCGCAAACTGCGCTAACTTCACGAAAAAAAACTGTTGCGCGCCATTATAGGTTATTTCACAAATATTTATTAACATTGTTAATGCGTGTTTGGTTATTATCAAAAATGTTTAGTCGTGGTGACTATAAAAGTGATAAATAGAATGGACGCCAATGGAATTTCTTTGCGATGTACAATATGTGAGTAAAAACCTGTTGCCATCATTAAGTAAAGAAAATAACTTGGCAGGCCTATAAGATTTTCATCTTATGAAAAGGATTTTTTCCTCGCAAAATGTGTTGAAAAACGTCGTATGAAACGCGTGAGCGTGAACATACCTCACTTGTATCACAATGTACTAAGTATTTACAAACCTTCAAGGGGGGCCATCTTGAATTTCTCATTAGAAATTCGTAACGACTGTTGAAAATATTGTTCCAAAAATGCCTTTTTGTCATCCAGGGAGGCTGAGGAAATAATTTTAAGTGTTGTTAAAAAGATACTCATACTTGTATTTCGTTTTCAATTAATATTTATTGTAAGTAGGTAGGACCTATATCTCACAACGTTGAAGTGCTTATAAACACAAAGTATGGCCTTGAACAATCTATAAAACGATTATTCATTTTAGATAGGTACTCACCTTGATTGATGACATTATTGCTGAAACTTACATTACTACACAAGGCAATTTGGATTTACTTGAATGTAGTTAGGTATTGCTTCTTTAACAGGCCACACTTTGTTGATCAATTATGCATTTATAACTTAAGTTAAAAGATGCATAAAGGCTACTTAAGTATATCAAATAATTACCTCAATATCAAATTCGGAAAAACGCTTTTGCGCATCAATATTTGATTTCATAGTTTTTATGAACGCACATATACGAGTTCCCTCAATTGACATATTGTAGACCCCATGAGCGGGCGAATCCGAGCTGGATATTTCCATCAAATAGTCTATTTTTTGGGAATCAAAATCGATTTTCACTTCTTCAGTGTTTTCATATTTAGTAGGTTTGATACTTGATTCCGCTTTAGGCCTAAATATTCCTTTTACAAGGAGAGTATCATCAGAATGAGGCCTTCCCATATTTTCAGGACTAGGAATGACAATACTTTCTTTCGTATGCGTTGTAGTTTCAATGGTTTGCAGGTTATTATCGTCTACTGGAGGAAAAATGGCAAAAGGTATTCGACGAACGCCTTGTAAATTTCCCCAACTGGTACTAATATTGCTCTTTTTTCTATTTCGATCATAAAAATACAAGTCAAAATTTTGTGGCATGGATTTGGAGGTGTTTAAATGTACGTTTTTGACCGATCTAAGTTCGAGTAGTGGGGATTTTTCAGATGGCGCTGTCTTGATTCGGGTGTAAGATTTCCCGTGGCCAATGTCCACAGAGGGCCCTAGAGACCCGACGGGTCGCGCTGCGCGGTGCACCTGGGTCCGCATGGGCACGCTCCTGCCGGGTCCTGCGCGGCTGCGTGGGCCCAGCGGGTTTAGATACTGGTCCGAGGATGTCAGTCCACTTTTATCGTCAAAAGGCCTTAGTACCATTTTAGATTGATTTCGGACCATTTTCCGAAGAGCTGCAGACAATTGTAGAGAGATTATTCCAATATTTTCAAAATCGTACTTATAGCCTAGCGCTATCCACAAAATCACCTAAGTATAGCTAAATATTGGTTTTACTACTTATTATGAAGACAGTTCTAAGCGCTGTTTTTCTCCGTTATTATCTTATAGTAGGTAAGTATAAGTAAAGTCGTACACTGAAATAGCAGCACGTCTATCATGACACGGCCGCGACATACTCTCGATTTTTCTCGCACTATACCTCTTGTTCTAAGTGTTCTAATAAGAGAGAGATGGATAGTGCGGGAAAAATCGGGAGCTAATTGGGCAGTTTACTTCATGCCATACTGTTTAGAAAGTACTATCACCAGGTTTTATTTTTTGATAATTTAATTCCTTTACTCCCACTAGTTCTGTTGATCAGTTCTGTTAACAGAACTACTATTGACACCTACATATTTGGACTCTCGCATGCAAGCTAGATACACATGACCGGAACATATTTAAACATCCCTGTAAGGTAAACGTCCGAGTGCTCGACGCTGTACTAGTATATGGCATGGGCATCTAGATGAGCAGACATGGCTTAAATTCGAATGAAGAAAAATCCTCTTAGTTCGAATTTAACCCATATTGCTCTGGCATAGAGTGCCCATGCTATATACTAGTACAGCGTCGAGCACTCGGGACGTTTGCCTTACTATGTCTATGCAAATACATATTTTTTATTTCTATTTTTCAAAGTTAAGGGCTTCGAAGCCTAATACGGGTGTAGACTCGACAATTATTAATAACTCCAAAATAAAGAAGGCAAAAAAATATGCCTAGTGATGAAAATCCCATTCGGATATCTCAAAGAATTACGAAGCTACAACCGTTTTAATATTGCTTGTTAGAGAGAGAAAACGCAAACGGTGTGTGACGTCACATTGTAGGATGCTGCCGGGCGGCCCGTCGACGGCCCCGCCGACCGCGATGCAGCGCGGCACGTTGCCGCCTTCTGTGACGTCACATTCTTCCAGCGTCATCGTTTCAATATGAAGTTGCGTTTTGCGAAGAAGGGACAGAACATACCCCTTCTTAAAACTTTGGACACTTATAACTTCGTGATTATTTAACATTTTGCGATGATTTTTTCCCCATTTGACTACATTTTTTATCCTTTTTAGAGAAAATATGACATTATTGATTATTTTATTTAAAGACTACGCCCCTATCGTTGGTTGGACTTTTAATCCGCATAAACGACATCTCTTATATGGGCATTTCTCAGAGGTGGCGTTTTTACCTGTACGGGGGCATAAACACGTGAATTTATTGCTGAAAAAATCTGGATTAATTCATACAAATCCATCCGCATCTGATACACCTGGACAACTAGTAAAACATTCCATGTAATATACAGGGTGTCCCAAACTTATGGGACATGAAGGGGAAGTACCCTAAATATCGTAGATAGTGAATTTTGCTCAAAGAAGACTTTATGTTATTTTTAAAAGTTAGTAATTCTGCATTCATAGATTTTCTAAAAATGACTTGCTTCGTCTGGGAATCGAACCGACTTAAATGTAAAAAAAAAAATAAGGCGGGAATTTTGTTTTAATTTTTAATATTGGTTCACGTATTCTACATTAGCCTATTATTTATATTATTTGACTCAAAATAATTCACGTACTTACAAATATTATTTACATAAATATATGCACTTAAGCTTTGAACTATTGACCACAGGAAAGACGAATTTTGTATTAAACAATGTGTATGTCCATACAATAAAATTCAAAAGTCCAATCCAAGTCAAGTCCAATCTATTCTGCAAGTCCGCGAGGATTTTTTAAAATGTTTAAAAAGTCTAAAAACGTATCAAGTACTTAGATCAGAAAATCATACCAACATCGGCTCGTATTTTAGGTACTAATAAACATGCATATTCAAAAAGCAAGAACTCGAGAAGTAAGTACTAAGCACGAATACGAACTCATTCAAAAAGAAATGATGCAAAGAGTAAAATTGTGTACTTATTAATTTAAAATAAGGGGAACGCGACATAAAAAAGCTGAAAAACACTGGTGGGAGACTGAGGTCAATAGGAACGTGGGTCATTTGAAACAAGCTTAAAACGCATCGACTAGGTATTTGGTGGTAGCAGCGGGGTCTCGAGGAAGGAAATTATCGGCGTTACTATCGGGCTTTCCCTATCTATCCATAAACTTGGTAAGAATCTTTGATGGTATAATTTTGTTTATAAATTAAAAACCAATTGTTTTTTATCACGTTAACTAATATAATAAGTTTAGTTATGCAGCAATGCATTAAGCTTTTAGGACAATACAGCATGTCTGACACTATTTTCTTTTTATTTACGTGGTTATGTTTTAGTCTCTAATGAATGATTCTTAGTCTATTCTATAACACGAGAGAAAAACCAGAGGAACAGTATAGTATAAGAATAAAAATTGTTGATGACTTTTGTAACTGAATTTCGCTTTCATAATAAGTCCTTAAAGATCGATAGGTATGTAAATATTGAAATAAATAAATATTAGGGGACAATCTTACACAAATCGAACTAGTCCCATGGTTAGCTCAATAATATGTACTTTGAATGTAACATAATAAACAGGAGTACCACGTAACTAATAGCCATATTTGTGTAAAAATATTCCAATTGACTCCAATAGAAGATAGATTATTGACATTTAATTCGTATTTTATAATGAAATAAATCATTACAAGTGAGTTTTCCAGTACTTACTTTTTTCGTGACATGTTATTGTGTCAGCTAATGCAAATAGTAACAGAGTGCCCAGAATACGGCGGCAGTATGCCCTCCTCTTGTAAAGCGACATCGTGCTCTCAGCCAGAGACTGAACGAAAGTGGCGCGCGATCCAGCCTATGTTTTGAAAACAATGTTCAACAAGGATTGTATTTCCCGATGTGCAATGGCAACTGCCATTTTTAAAACAACTGCCATTCAGGTGGCCAAGTTGTTTTACATGATGGCCGACATTATCGTTAACTTGGACTTCGGCGAAGGCAAAAATGAACGTCGATTAGCGACAATTATTGTTGCGGCACCAATCATGGAATCCCAATACTTAATTGGTTTTGTTTTCATTAAGCTTGTCCTCCGTAAATCAGAGGAATAATTTACTTTTCACTTCAAAAACAGAAAAAAATGCTATACAATTCGAATTTTGACGAAATTTTTTTTTTTTTTTTGCCTATATCACGATAGTACTTTAGCGTTATTTGTAATTAAAAAATACTGTAAGAGCCTTATCACACTTGCGATTTCCAAGCGTATTTTGTATGAAGGCGATCACGCAGCGTGTTCGCCGCGACTGGTAATTGTATAGAAAACACGCTCGCAAATCGCAAGTGTGATAAGGCTCTAATAGAGCCCATTTATCTGTCAATACTAAAGTATCAGTTGAAAGGTAAGTCTTAAGTAAAATTGTGATAAAAAAATATGTATTGCGCCAAATAAAATAAAATAAAATATGTGTTTCGTTCACCGGTAGACTTACGTGCCGCTACCTATAACAGATTTCAACGGCGTGGCGGCTGTGTTCGGTGGGACGTGTATCAGGTACCTACACTACCTACTAGCTATACAAATTGCATACTTATGGCCTAGTAGCATGATACGTTTTAAAGTACATTTTCGCCGTAAAACGTGACGATATAACCTATCGTGCTAGCTTGGACGGCTTAGATAAATTTAAGACATTTTTGGTATTCCATATTTCTAAACTAGGGATGTTACAAATATTCGCATTCGCATCATTTTAAATATTCGCATCAACATTCGCATTCGCATCAAACGATGCGAATGTTTTGCGAATGCGAATATGTGCAAGTCGTGGCGTGTTTCGCCCGCGCCGACCGCCTGCCGCCGAGACGCCGACTCGCGCATGCGCAAAGCGCGCCAATAGTCCAGGCAATGAACTGACAACTTGTATGGAAAAAATGACAATTTTGGAAATAATTTATAATAGCTTATTTTTTATGTGTGACGGATATATTTTCAATTAAATAGTTACCCAGCCACAAAATCCGACAAAATTTCAGACATCGAAAAACTGATAAGTTAACTGGCTTCTGAAAAGTCAGTAATAATATTAATAAATGTTTTTGTCTTTATTTTGGTTCATTTACATTTGCTCTATAATATTCAAGATAAATCGTACAAAAAAAGATAAAGTATGCTTCATTTAAATCTACATAATTACTTCCGGATGGAAAGTTTGTCGGATTCTTGACTAAATCATCTTAGAATAACCTTTTCAAATGAAATCAACGAAAAAAACGCTATTATAAATTAATGTTTTTCAAAACCGTATTTTGCCTAGAGTACAACCCGTATCATGTGATTAATTTTGACCAATATTGATTACGTAAGTACGTTGAGTTTTTAGTGTACTTCCTTAAACCCGTGGTTTTCATCGATTTTTGACGAGTTTTGCATCGTATCTCCTACTTTTGCTATGAAGATTGAATTATAAGTCAAACGGCTATCGGTTCTTCAATCATTTATCTCCATTTTTCTCTTCCGGATTTTGAAGGAAATGAATACCTACTTAATTTTGTATGATTTTTGGAACATTGTCTAAAAAAACACTTATTTCGTATCTCTATTGACGTGAAAGATCTAAGTAACATAAACGAAATCTATATATTTGGTTTCGTCTATGACGTCTCTAAAAACGTCTCTAGGGTTTTCATTTTAAACAAATTAACACAAAAGCTATTGCCAGAAAACCAGTTTTTTGGCCTAAAATTGTTCAACTTTGATGCCAAATATCTCGAAAATAGTGAACTTTGAAGTACATATGGGATACTATATTGCTTAAAGCTTTTGTTGTTAATATAACAAGCTACAAAACACATTAGAAAACTAAGGGATTCAGATCGAAGGTCATTGGCGTATGGGAGCTCCTTAATATTCGCATTCGCACATTCGCATTCGCATTCGCGAATGTAATAGAACTGACATTCGTGACATCCCTGTTCTAAACCTTCTAAACAAAGTGATAAAATGTCTACATTGGAATTATTATCGATTTCTATGCACACTACAGTGTACTACTAATTTTAAAGCACGGTAAGTAGCAACCAAAAGTAAGTAAGCGAAATTAGAAACTTCAACACTTATCTTAAATTAGTCTAAACCATAAGTATGTAGTACCTAATACAAAAAACGCTAAAGTACGATCGTGATAGACAAAATATACAATTTTTAAAGTTTGCCCTTTTTTTGATTTTATGTTTGAACAGGTAAAAAGTTAAATCCATAAATGAACTCGTCATCGCTAAATTATACAAAAAAAAAAATAAGGATATATGCCTAGATTACCAGGCAATTTACCACTCCCCCGTGCAAGGGACATGTTTATGTATACGAGAAAACGAGATGCAACACTCTTTGGGAATTACATTTTTAAATAATTATTTAACTTTGTGAAGTTTTATTCATATCCTATCCTATCCTATTAAATGAGCAATATTTGTATATATATATATATATATTTGAAATCACGTTCTCGAAAACGGCTCTAACGATTTCAATGAAATTTGGAATATATGAGTTTACGGGGCGAAAAATCGATCTAGCTGGGTCTCATAATGTCTTGGAAAATTAGTTTTTTCCGTATTTTCTCTATTTTCACCCGAGCAGATTCGAGCACGGCCAGCACGGTCGCCCAGGGACTTTCATAAATGAGGTAAAATACTATACCTACTATAGTTTTTTCTCAAACTTGCAATGCAATGTTGACGTGACTTACTTCAAATTAGGTTCGGAAATACTACGTATCCGGTGCGATGAGTGAAGATGATATGTAAAGGAATTTCATACAGCCTTACACACCTAGGCCTGTAAAGCAACCTTCTTTTGTTTTTAAACGTGGGGGCGCGGCGAAGGGCACGGGCCAGCTGCCGGCGCGGCGGCGGCGATGCAGGCGGTGCACTTCAGAAACGTATTATTTAGTTGCAAATTGACTAGCTACTTTTTATTTTTATTTCATTGCAAGTTTGATAAAAGCACTATACAAATCTCGGCGAGAAACGGGGTTGCCGGCCGCGTATCCCTATCCGGCCTCGCTACGCTCGGCCGTATATATCTACTTGGCCTGCAACGCTTCGTTTCCCGGCCTCTATAGTAATGTACTATTTCACTTCTCATGCTCAAAAAGTGTGTCATATTAGGCTTAGCATGCGGGGCTAAAGTACTTAATTTAGCCCCTAGGGAAAATATGCATACATATTTATGATTTATAAAACATTTTAATTTGACCAATCAAAACAGTTCAACGTATTACATCCACCAATAACAACTCTTTAAAAAACAATTGGTATTTGCTATCAACTAACCAGAACACTGTGTAGACATTAAAATCGACCAATCAGGAAACAGAATTAATTTCAAACATTAGGTGTTTTTTATTCCCTAATTCACAATAATTAACAAAATAAACACCTCTGACCAACTATAGCCTCGCCCAAACGTTCAAGCGTGGTTGACTGCATACATGACATAAAGCTATGAAGATTGAGCGGGATAGACTCATGAACCTATAATTTAGTATGGACAGGCTATGGTAATAATAATACCACGTGCGAGCGAGCTGGTAGCATACAAATCTCGATAAGTGTGACAGACAGAGATATATCATTCGTTATCCTTGTCATAGTTCCACTTTTTTTCTATTTGGCACAACAGTTGTGGCATACAATGCTGTCAATGCTCGCGCGTGGCTGCATACGAATCCGAAATATTTAATATTATTGTGAATAAAATAGTGTCCCAAAAGTAATTTACGCACGATAAGGTATCTCGTGTTCCGTCTGTGCCAAGAAAATGGTTAATTGTTGCGTGCTTGGCTGTAAAAGCCGGTCGGAACAATGTGATGAAAATATAACCTTTCACACGTAAGTAGAACATCTTTCACTTTTCTGTATACGCAATACGTAAAAATAGCATGGTAAAATTACATTACGCTCAAAATCTTGTAAAATTTGACGATTACAATAGAAATAACATCATTGTTTACATTGTACAAGAAAATATTTGTTGACAAATTATCCGCCCAAATTACGTAGATTGTTTATGGTAAGCTGCGAGAGGTGTTAGAATGTCTTCTCGATTTAGCTTCTTTGCAATCATTTTAGGGATACCAGCCAATACAACTTAAAAATACCCGATTTCTCGGGTAATTTATACTCTAACAAAATTCTCGTACTTGTTATTACATAACATTCGTATATAATGGATGGGATATATTCTTATATACGTATATTTACTCTGTACTCATAGTAAAGATAAGCTTTTATGTAGCGAGTAATCTCGGACTGTTCATCCGATTTCAAAAATTCTTTCATCTGGCTTTATTTAATCCTGCATCTGCGCCTCCGCTTGTGTTCTTTCTACTACGCGGGTGGAGAGGAGACGCGTGGACAGCTAGTAATAAGTAAAGACGATCGACGGTTTAGAATGAATCATAATTTTCTATAAGCCCTTTGCTTGAAAAATTTTATGTAAAATAATATGTTTTTTTTTCTAGGTTTCCACTAAATGAGGATGCGCGTGCGCGTAGTATTTGGGTTAAGGCTACATATATATATTTGTGATCGCATTCTCGAAAACAGTTCTTACGATTTTGATGGCATTTGCAGTATAGGGGTTTATGGGGGCGAAAAATCTATCTCATCATCATATCAGCCAAAATGGCCGGTCCTGCGCCATCCGCATCCAGCGGACTACCGCGACCTTTGCCAGGTCATCAGTCAACCTTGTAGGGGGCCTCCCACGCTGTGCCTCATAAAAAAAATCGATCTAGCTAGGTCTCATATCTGGGAAAAATCGTTCTCAGCATATTTTTACCCGAGCAGAGCTCTTTATCATTAATCTGTAATAATTTGAATATTTGAATAGTAAATGTTTTTTAATATGGTTGTGTCTCATTTCGGTATTTAGTGTCATTATTTTTCCCGCCTTAAGCCTGCATCGCGGTCAATAGTAAATTTTACAGCTAATGACAAGTTTACCATTGATCGCCGCGGCCAGGCCGCGCCAGTCTGTGAGAGACTTTAAGCCTCTCACAGACAGGCGCGGCCTGCGGTGGCGGTCAATAGTAAATTTGACACTAACTGTCAAGTTTACTATGAACCGCCACCGCAGGCCGCGCCAGTGTGATTCAGGCTTTATAATAATTAAGTAGATCAGCACGGCTATCACAGGACGCCCCGCGAGCTGTGTCGCGGCGAGGTAGACTGTCCGTCTCTTTCTAGTTAGAACGATTAGAAAGAGACGGATAGTCTACCTCGCCGCAACACAGCTCGCGGGCGTCCTGTCATAACTGTGCTGATAAGAAACTACCAGGTAAGCCGCTTGCACAAGGACTATTAATTACCTACATGTCATGTTCTGTTACTAGAATCATATTTCATGTTATTAAGCTGAATATTACTAGTGGTTGCGAACAGAGCGCCTGCTAGGCAGTGAATGTGTGTAAAGCTTCAGTAAAAACTACTTACAATAAAAGCGCATTATTTAAAATAAACATATGGAAGCGATGGGGTAATTTTTAGTTACATGGCCACCCCACGGGAATCATCTACTTTGTTGCCGTCCCTCATTGTGGCGACACTTACGTCGCCTCTGTAGGTATATACTCTAAGGATAGACTGCAGTCTATCTCGCCTTATCGTATGCCCCGCGTATGCTGTCCGCCGCGCTCGGCCGTTTAGACGCGGCTATTAGACGGTCAGAGGCGTTATTCATGGTGTGAATATTTTGTATTCTGTGTCAAAGCAGTTTATTAAAAAGAATGGCGCCAGATTGAACAATCTTTTCGCCTTGGTATAATTGTTGATTGTGGATGGATAATCTTTGTTTTTACTATTTTCTCGCAGTCGAAGTGAAAACTAAGTGTATAACTCTGGTCTAAAAGACATATTACCCCTCGAGCTATTTCCCCTCACTTCGTTCGGGAAAATGTCTATCTCGTGGTAATATGGCTTACTTTAAAGTTTAGACCCTTGTCATACAATCTACTATTACTTGATTGTATCGTTTAAGTACCTAGGTAGGTATTGTTTAAGTAGGCTGAGGTAAAAACGGAAAATAAAGACCCAACATTGTCTTTTTAGGGTTCCGTACCTCAAAAGGAAAAAACGGAACCCTTATAGGATCACTTTGTTGTCCGTCTGTCTGTCTGTCAAGACCATTTTTCTCAAGCACGCTTAGAGGTATCAAGCTAAAATTTATATCAAATACTCAGGTCTATTGTCCCTTAAAGCTGTGAAAAAATCAAACTTAAAAGCCAACGCAATCAAAAGATACAGTCGTTTATGCTGCAAATTTTAGAGTTTTTCGACACTCGCAAAACCTACGGGGTACTTCCCGTGAACTCAGAAACTTGAAATTTGGCATGAAGCAACGTCATATAGCACAGACAAAGGAAAAATTAAGAAAAGTAGACATTTATAGTAAAATCATACAAAAAAATATTTTTTTTAATTTTAATCTTAATACTTACTTTTTTCCTCGTAAACGTGTGCAGGTATTAAATTGAAATTCATGTCAAATACTCAGGGCTATAGGACCTTTAAGATGTAGCAAAACCAAACTTTTATGTCAACGCAATCAAAAGAAATAGCAATTTTAGTCGCATATTTTGAAACTGAGTAAGTACTCGCAAGAAACTCAAAACCTAAAAGGTACTTCCCGTTAACACAGAAACTTGAAACTTGGCACGAAGAAACTTCATATAGCACAGACAAAAGAAAAATTACGAAAAGTAGACATTTTTAGTAAAATCATACAAAAAAATATTTTTAATTTTTTTAATCTTAATACCTTTTTCCTCGTAAAAGTGTGGAGGTATTAAATTGAAAATAATGTCAAATACTCAAGGCTATAGGACCTTTAAGATGTAACAAAACAAAACTTTTATGTCAACGGAATCAAAAGAAATAGCACTTTTAGTTGCATATTTTGAGTAGGGGAGACTGGGTACAGTTGTGACAATTTTGGTTTGATCGCCACTAATTTTGTTAATTTACTAGTTAGCTGGGAGAAAAGTAACTGACTCTTAAATTGTACATTTGTCTACGTAAATATACTTAAATATTTTCCCTAAATACGTTGTATTAGTCATAGGAATCAAATTAAAAAAAAAGGGGAAAGTGTCATAACCGGCCACACCCCAAGAACGGTTGTGACAGTGGTTGGGGTCGGTAGTTACAGGAACAAATATACAACAAAATGGTTTATAAGTAATTACTTTTATTCTTAGAAATATGACCATAACACAACATAATCTTCATAATCTTTCGAATAGAAAGTTCATTAAATTACTTATTTTTTAATTAATAATTAATAAAAAAATTAATTACGAAAATGTAAAGAAGTCCCGCTTTCACGTCTTCATAAGCATCAGCATATTTACCAGACCAGATATGAATTAGACCGCGCTCTTTCGGTATTCCGCAAGCGTTTTCTGGGTATCTAAAAGCAAAACAACAAAAAAATATATGTCACAACCGTACCCGACGCTCACTTTTGAAAACAAAAATTCGCCATGACTTTGCCAAATAATGTACGTAAAAAGTAACCACCCGTAATTAACTACTAATGTTCAACTTATATTAAAAAAAAACCGAGGTAATCTATCTATATACAAATAACGGTGATTATTAAAATTAATCGGACAAAACAACTTACTTTTGACTGTTAAAAAAAAAAGCAATGTGGGCTGCTTGCACTAACGCCGCGCGCTGGGTGACGCAACACCGGGGAACGCGTTCAGACTTGCATGGCGCTTCTCTCTCCCTTAGAACCCTTGCCCGCATTCCGTATAGTTTCGCTGGTACGACGACTGTCACTACCGTACCCTGGCACAACCGTACCCAGTCTACCCTACTTGCAAGAAACTCAAAACCTAAAGGGTACTTCCCGTTAACACAGAAACTTGAAACTTGGCACGAAGAAACTTCATATAGCACAGACAAAGGAAAAATTACGAAAATTAGACATTTTTAGTAAAATCATACAAAAAATATTTTTTATTTCATTTTAAACTACTACTACCTTTTTCCTCGTAAACGCGTAGAGGTATTCAATTGAAATTCATATCAAATACTCAGGTCTATAATACCTTTCTGCTGTAGCAAAATGAAACTTTTATGTCCATGCAATCATAAGAAATAGCAATATAAGTCGTATAATTTAACTGAGTAGGTGATCTCAAGGGTATCAAAACCTAAAGGTAGGTACTTCCCGTGATATTAGTTTTATTTTATATCAACGCAATAAAAAGAAACAGCAATTAAAGTAATCCACTTAAGAAGGTGTGCAGAGTAGATAGTCCAGCTATATCTAATGCAAATCCAGGTTGGGGATCTATCGCTTATATACGTCGCAATTTAAAGGATGCCATCACAGATGCATCATGTACAAGATATTTTTTAAATAACCCAGGTACTGCAAACGGCCATTGTGAATGCTTGCGTTTTGAAATGTTTGATGTCAGAGTGATAACTATATTAGGTCACCACAATGTCAAATTAATGTTGCAACTGAATGCATAAATACAACAATATACGGCAGCAACCCTATGGGTATACCCGTGTTCCCGTTTGATTGTTGTGGGAGACTTCAATATCGATTTTAGAATGAATCCCCAAAATGGAATTTCCACATATTATTCATCCATAAACATGTTTCCGTTCATAAGCACTAGCACTACACGAAGTAGTACAAGTATAGATAACGTTTTTTCGAACTTCAATGTTCAATGTGGTACTATTCATACCTTTTTCAGTCACCATTTACAGATCTGGTTCAAATTTTTCAAATTTAACAGAACTGTTAATTTGTATTTTTGAACCGGATTTATAAAAAGATAGTGACTAAAAACTTTGTAAATAAACAACTTTGATAAAAGAAGTTTTGCCAGGCTGCTGCAAATCTAGTGTAGGTATTTCAGTTATATTATAAAATAAGAAATGAAATGAAATTAAATTAAAAGAAATTATATTGATAACAATTGTTATAAGTCATTTTGCAGTAAGCCCTAATTATACATAATTAGGTTAAGGATTAGGTAAGTGATGTGGTAATATTATATTTTTTTTTTTATGATTTCTAATTTGATAAAGTGACCCTGTTTAAATTTATGCTCCCCCAGCTTTCCACATTGTAATGTTACGGATTCCATTTTCATTTATTTATTTATTTAGTAATAATCATACTACAACTTTTGCTTGATATAGGTTTGTACGGAACCCTCGTTGCGCGAGTCCGACTCGCACTTGGCCGGTTTTTTCTATCCAGATTATTTTAAGGTACCTTACCTAACTAGCAAGGCGTTACAAAGAACGCGATATTTTTCAATTCACGCTCACGCCCTATGGAATGGTGCGATTTTTGGCAGATAATAGTTTTACACAACCATATACCTACACGAAACCAACATAGTAGGTATTCATCGTGATGAACGTAGAGTTATACATCGTTCAATTTAGGAAGACGCGCGCACTCCCACCTACTTGGACAAAACATAAACAGGTATAGGTATCCACGAAGTACGCAATGAGGAGTAGGGATCCTCGTGGATTTAAATTGATTTAATGGTCTATACATTCATACCCTCGTACACAGTACACAACTATGCTATGAAAATAACGCGTCAATAAGAGGCATGAAGTTAGCATCTTCCGGGCGGCGATGCCAACGTGACGCTCCCGGCGCGCCGGGCGGACCCTCCGGTATCGATCCGACCCACCCCTAGCTGCTCGCGCCGTCTCCGTGCCGGCAAAAATATTGCTCTGTTTCTTTTTGCTTTACAATTGATACTTTTGTAATGTGAGTCGTCTGAATACACGGAATAATAGTACAGCACCATGGTAAGTAAATGTTAAATTGCTAATTCATCGAATAGTGCGTTTATGGGAATATTTCATAAAAAGGTACAGGCGAATTCGATTTCTTCGTTGATGTCGGTTGAAAACCGTATCTTGGTAAAAGTTTCTTTATTTTGATCAAACATTATTGCTATATCCCATTATTGCCACTATTGGCATTACTTATTCGTCGACAGTAGGTACCTATCAATGTAAACAGCGTGTTTACAATGGTGTTTTCATGTGTCAGGATACGAGCTCTATGACAACATCGGGGCTCCTCGAGTGGGAGTTCTCGCTGCCGTCGGACCAGATAATCTCGCACGGGTGGTACCACGGCGCGCTGAGCCGCGCGGCCGCCGAGAGCCTGCTGAGCGAGGACCGCGAGTTCCTCGTGCGGGACTCCTCCTCGCAGCCCGACAACTACGTGCTCAGCTGCCGGTCCAACGGCCAGCACCTGCACTTCGTTATTCAGAGGGTACGTATCACCAACTCTTTTATGGGCTCTATATTCATAACTTTCATATAAAGAGTTTCAGTTGACTGCTATAGATAACTCCAAAGTAGATTTTACGATTCATAATGTTGACGAAATTACAGATTGTCGTACTCCCGGAAACTGTTTACGAGAGATATCAATACCAATTTGAAGACGAAGCCTATGATACTGTGGCAGATCTTATAACATCATATGTTGGTTCTGGGAAGCCCATATCCGCCGCGTCAGGTGCCAGAATACAATACCCAGCCAATAGAATAGTACCATTAACGAACTATATCCCCAATGATGACGCCAACTCAGTTGCATCCCCTGTAGGAGACGGATCAACCTATGGTAATCCATACAGCCTTTACAGCCACTTTGCCTCTAAACCAGGCATGCAACTACGTGCGCCTTTCAAAAAACAACGTTCGCATTCGCTAACACCTATTGACATGGGTCAACATGCAAATCAAGCGAAGAGTGCAAGTGCGGATGGGGTTATTCAAAGTCAAACGATGAAACACGTTAAAAATATCCCAAGTGAATCTAATTCCTGTTCTGGTACTTGGGATGCGAATCTTCCTACAAGCCCTCCCGCCAAGCCGGCCAGATACGACGGTCCGAAGTCTGAAGACAGGAGGCTGGAATTACAGAGATTATACCTCGTGTCAGGTTCCGACTCTGGAAATGGCTCCGGGGACTCGACTCAAAGTTCTGCTCATAGCGACCCGAACAAGTCAAGGATAGACTCTGATTACAATATAGTAACTCCCACTATCAAACAACAATTTGACTACGAGCTCACGGAAGCACGGCTCCTGGAGGCAGACAATCTGGATTTTACCGTAGATTCCAGAATCAACCTCGAAAATTTCCAATCACAAATAATACTGTCGGGACTCTGTAAACCCTTGGAATCTGAGACGTTGCACACAATAAAACTGTTACTAAGAACATCAGGCCCGCGTATATTGGCGAACCATATGACAAAAGTGGATCTCCACTTTTTGCTAGACGATGCGATACAGATTGAAGGTCTTGAAAAAACTGCATCTGGCTTAGAGTTATGTTTTCTGCCACAGGGACGATCACTGCGATTGGATGTTATTGAAAGGTGAGAATCTTGACTTGGTTGCCACATGGTAGGTAATTCATTGGATAGCAATGTATGTATGACTGATTATATTCCCTTTTCGCAGAATTGAAACCTTTCGGCTTGTAATAGCGGTGACGATATTGACTTGCCAAACAGACAGGCAAAGAGCTGATACTATTAATGATTGGATATTGCTTGCCGTCGAAACCAAAACTGCGCTGGGAAATCTTTACGGATTTTCTGCCGTCATGTTCGGATTGTGTATGCCACAGGTTAATATAAGTTATTATTCACGTTAACAGAGACTAGTAAAATCTCTGTAAATAATGAACCTGGCGAACGAAAAAACCATACAATGCGAGCTCCTTACATTTTTTTACCCAAACACGTGCCTAAAACCAGGTATGCGCATGTTCGAACCTTCGAACTAAACGACTACCTGGCATCGTTTTGACGCCCCGCCCCCCTCCCGCATAATGGCAATGGCACCCATTCTGTGGGTGCCATTGCCATTATGCGGGGATGGGGGAGACCAATATATAAGGTTTAGATGGGGAAATGGGGAAAACCCTACACGGATAAACACAGAATTGATTTCATTAGTTTTTGTACCACTGTACGGAACACTAAAATCAGAACAATAGATTTGTTTTTTTTTTTCAACAATACGTAGGGTATCTAAGAATTATATTGATTTTAGGTGGAGTGCTTGGAAAATGCCTGGAATATATTGCGGCGTGTTTATACAGACAATGCCTTTATGTTTGAAGCAAAATTGCGTCCTTGTTTTAAAAGTATGAATGAGGGAACAAATCCATTGCCGCCTAACACGACCACTCCTCACATTCTCCCGCCGGTGCTGTGTTTTTATTTATTCGGTAAGCACTTTATAATAAGTCATAAGTAACATAACTGTTATTTTCAGGTTTCAATAACGAGGTTTTCACTATATGAAATCAACTCGCCACAGCTTCTACATCGCGTACCACCTGACACTTTTACTGTGTGCACAGATGGAGAAGGAGGCGGGCTGATGCAGCCAGACGATTCGTTCCCGAGCAGCCTGATGAACACTCTCGCGTTCGACTTCAACGCGACGGCTGCGCACCTCGAGAGCGCGCGCCACTTCCCCGACCAAGTCGACATGTTCAAGCGGAACGCCAGAACAGTCGTGCAAGAGATGTCTTCACTGGGACCCACTTTAGACCCCACCCTACTGGAGTTATTCAAAACCGAATTCCACATTAACTTCCTCTGGGGCGAACGCGGGGCCTTGACCACTCCGTACCAGAGGTTTGCACGGTTAACAGATATTTTGACGGCTATGGCCAATAAACTCGCTAACCAGCCGCCGGAATGCGAAGGGGCAGTTTAAAGTGGAAATGGAAACCGGGTAATGTAGACACTTCTTCGACGACCTTACATAGGAACGTTAATACTCTATATCATATCAATATCATCCATAATTCATACAAGTTTATCATATTTATATACCTATCCGTTATAGGCCAGACAACGGTAGCTTTACTTGTATCACATCCGAGAGTAGAGTTATAATTTGAACATCTTCGTCTAGGATGTCCTTTGACATTGAGTCTACAAGACATTCTACAACTATTTAATCAGCGCATCTAATGTAGTAGTAGATTAGTAATGTAGCAGAAATAAATAATTTCTGTACGTAAAGCCAATGCTACATTGCTATGTACATTAGTAGCCAATATTCTACCTACCATGTGTCGATAGTCACTGGCTTCTAATCCAATATGTACGCACAACCTCGTCCGAGACATATACTTGTTTGAGAGATACCTCAGGTATTTTAACCATTATCTAATGCGCGTCAGCTGCAATTAAATGTATTCAAACGCGCTAATAGTAAAACATGTTAGACTCGCTAGCGAAAACGTATACTTTCAATTAAAAATAGTAATTGGTACCATCAATTGGCTGAGCTGTGTAGTAGGGGCATAGCTAAAATATATGTGTACTAACTACTAAGTATTTGTTATATTTGTAAAATGGAAAATGAATCTTAAATAAAATAATAATTATATTAACACAATTTGTTTTTTTATTGAGTGTAACGCTAAATATTCCGTTGCTAGTTCGAATCCGCTGTCATGTACAGTCAAGACACCAATGTGTATCACAGTCTCAAAAATATGTAGGCAAACCTTATTTCTGCAACATTAAGGTTGTAGTATACATATTTATGAAACTATGGATTATTGGTGCCCTTTGACCCTCTTTCTTATATGTAGTAGCAACCGCATGATGTCCCACGTAATACGCCAGTATACGACGGACCCTGCAACTTTTTTAGGGGGACAATCTTACACAAATCGACCTAGTCCCATAGTAAGCTCATTAAGGCTTGTGTTATGGGTACTAGACGACGATATATACAATGTGTATTGCTTATACTTGATCAAAAGAAATGTGCGGATACTAGACAAAAAAATATCGATAAAAAAATAAAAATAAAAATTATATTAAAAAAATTAAGGCGTTTTAATTTTTTTTCTGATGAATATTTCAGAGTTTGGTTTTTAATTCATATCTTTGCGTCTAAACGGTGTAGTTTCTCAAAAGTAGTCTTGTTTTAAAGCTACAAAATGCAGCTAATCGGGGAACCAAAAAATAATAACAATATCAAACATAAACCTACAAAAAAAACGGTAATTAGTAGAAATTTGTAAAAAAGAACATTCTTTTTTTAAATTAGTGTCTGTAACTTTAAAACTAGCAGTTTGAGGTAGACTTTTTTGCACTTTTTTGGCTTTTTTTTTTTTTTTTTGGTAGGCTTTTTTTATTTTTTTTTTATTTTTTTTATCGATATTTTTTTGTCTAGTATCCGCACATTTCGTTTGATCAAGTATAAGCAATACACATTGTATAATAGATATAAATACTTAAATACATAGAAAACTTCCTTGACTCAGAAACAAATATTCATGCCCATCACACAAATATTTGCCCTTACCGGGATTCGAACCCCGAACCTTCAGCTTCGTAGGCAGCGTCACTACCCACTAGGCTAACCGGTCGTCCAAAACATGTTAAACATGTTATCTCGCTTGATACGACTCGCGGTCCCGCTTAAGAGGAAACACAAGGGCCGTTTTTCCATTGAAACGTAGTCCCCTGGCAGTAGAGCAATATTTTTTGATGTGAAAACTTCTTTAGCGGCGCTGAGCACTTTTTGGGATGGGGAAAAATTGTTAAATACGCGACAGAGTTTTGTGACGTCAGATGTGAAGGAGGTCACTTTTTGCTGCTAGGCGATTCGACTTCATTCAAAACTGAACGCTATTCGTAAGAGTATAAAGCCGTTAAACACTTTTTGCATTAGCATATTCTGCAAATAAATTTGTAATTTTAACCAACGCGTCCTTCACCGTTTTGCTATTGAGAAAATTCGAATAGTTCGAATTTGGGCGTTATTCCTAAAGAGATAAAGCTTAGAAAAATATTTACCAACGGCAGAAACAAATTGATATTTTGGTCGCCACCGCCGTCTGCTGTTCTTGCAAATTCGAATAGTTCGAATTTAGACGTTATTCCTAAAGAGATAAAGCTTTGAAAAATATTTGGCAATGGCAAAAACAAATTGGTATTGTGTTTGCCGCCGCCCGTCGGCCCTCGCACCCAACGCGCCCGCGGCCCGTTCGCCTAAATAATTGATAATTGTTTATAAATTTGCGTCAAATTCATTTTTAGGGTGACACCGTAAGATGTCACGTGATCTGATCGAAAAACTGTTACAATGTTATTGAGTTTTCACTTCTGCCGGCACTCCCGGAGTGTAACCCGGTCTTTTTTTTCCATAAATCTATGGCTACTATTGACATGTTCCTGTTTTCCTTTTTTTCATAAATTTATTCTTAAAAGGGATATTAACCTTCAAGAACCTAAGAAAAATGCCAGATTTTCCGCTTTGTTCAAACATCCAGAAAACAATGTTGACTAGATTATTTAAACAAAAACCGGCCAAGTGCGTGTCGGGCCACGCGCAGTGTAGGGTTCCATAATTGCCTGTCTGTCTTAGTTACATCGACGAGCGGTGCTGTTGCGTCAACCTAATTTGTACGAAAATTGGCCTTTCCAAGTACACATTAAGTTGGTAGACTATTACTCGGTAACTACTTATGCCTAATTGTACGTAATAGTTTTCCTTTTAAATTAATTATATGTACGACTACCACGAATTTTTTCACATTCCTAGTCGAACAAAAATTAGGGCTTTAAAGCCCAATATCTCGCAAACAAATCACTGATTTGAAAAATGATTCTAGAAAACCGATAATATTTTTAAACGAGCTATCCAACGATACCCCACACGATGGGATTAACGAGAAAAAAAATACATCCCTCTTTAGGTGTAGGGGAGAGTACCTACAGTATTTTTTTATTTTTTTTCCAAGATTTTATTGTAAGTACTGTTTGTCGGCGCGATTGATTTATATACTCATGCCGAATTACAGTTTTCTAATGGTAATGGTTACTGAGCTAAGCCGAAGACGGACAGGCAGACAGACGGACATGGCGAAACTATAAAATAGGAACACAGCCAATGCCTTTCTTCGATTTTAAATAAATAAAATAGTTAAATAGGTCAAGTTTTGGAGAAGAAATCAGAGGACTACGAAACGTTGATTTTATGTACTTTTAATAGGTATTTTCGGTCCAAGCTGCAGTTGTCTCTATCGCGCTCTGCGGGGGGAGGCTTGAGGTTGGTGCGACGACAATACATTTTAAAAATACATATTTCTCAATTATCTCTCCCTTAGTGTTTCCTTTTAATACGCCACCTGTATGTAACCCAACCCATCTTGCATCTTCGTACAATTTTATTGCTTGTATTATGTACAGTCAGCTGCAGATACATATATAGCGAGATTATAAGCGCTCCAAAAGTTGCACACTAAAACTGAGTCAATTGCACCAATTGCCTCAGTTTTGCGTCCTCAATGGAAACGTATGCTGTCAGATATGGCCACTTTTAAACACGGAATTACATACATAGACAACGTACCTATCTACCTCTTTTTATATTAAGTACATCATTGCAAGATCATGTCAAAATCACCAGCATCAATACTGTATCGCGTTTGTAGCACAGTAAAGTTCCCATGCGTAAGCGCTCTTGGGTTCAGGAAATTATATCATAAACATTGTACAATTATTTATCTACGTATGATTAAGTATGTTGATTTAAAAACTCTTTTGAGTCGTCCCTTTCTAAACTAGTGCTCCGTGAGGTGTAGAAACCGAGAAAAAATAATAATTATAAATTCGGAAAAGTGGCTCGACAAAAAAAACTGTGTATTAATCGACCCTGCTCATAAATTTCACGAGAATCGGTTGAGAATGCGACCTGAGGCTCTAGTATAAGTTTTACCGAAACAAAACGTTACGACCGCGTTTGCGTTTAGCTGTCAAATCCCATACAAATTTAGGGTGAAACGCAAACGCGATCGTAAAGTTTTGTTTTGGGAAAACTTATTCTAGAGCCTCTGAGCTATTAGGCGGTCGTCACACTGCACACTAGAGTTTTAGTTGTCAACTCACCCGACGATTTTATGTTTTTATGAAAATCCACCACGAATATTGTAACCCGAGTCCAGTGATAGTCGTCTGTAAATCGCTATCGCTGCGTATCCTGATGACCACATGATGACGACACGATGACACATAATGAGCACATGATGACTAGCTCGTGTTAATGCTAGGTGACACTACGTAAAGCACTATTGCATGCACAGTCTTTCATTGGAGAGGTAATCCAGCTAACTTGGGTTCTTAAAACATACTCCGTAATTTGTAGAGGAATATTTTATTAGAAATGGAAAACATGCAAAAAATATGATAAATAATGCTATTTTAATAATAGTCTAAGTTAGTTTATGGATTACGATATTTCACAAAATAAATCCTTTTGCGTACTACAATGAGCGAGTCAGCTACGAAGACAGTTTCTTAAAAATATATTTGTCTATTATACATAACGCGATAGGTAAAACAGTACATAAGTATTCGACAATGATATTATTATTATAATAAAAAAAAACCATACACAAGTATGAAACAGTTGAGAACTGAAAATGAACATAACTACTATACAAAGGGCAGCCGCCACTAAAATAACCTTACCGCCTACATTGCCTACTTATGGGCAAAAATATTGAGCTCCCATTTATTTTTATACAGAATTGTATAAAAATGAATATAGCTAACTTTATAAGAATTTATTGGCGTTTAAAAATAAGAAAATCATAAATAAATTTCGTCGTTTCAGTTTTCAAATTCATTCAATATAATACAAATATCTTCATATAATAATGCATAATTATTATTCCTACTAGGAAGTTATATTTATTTGTCCATTTAGTCCAAATTTATTAAAAAAAAAAAGACATGCTCAATACTTTTACCTCTTATTATATGAAAAAAAAAACCTTATTCTCAGTCCACAACGCGTCCACTTACATCTACGTCTTAGATTACGTGTTATACATTTCCGAGTGCAGCACCCACCCAACCAAACCATTACAACCTAGTAGGTAAGAATAACACTAATTTGGTCAAGATAAAATTGTACAATGCCATGGAAATAAAATAATTATTTTTCAGCTTATTGAACATATCGGTTCATCTTGGTTTCTATTTGTCTATATACCAGATATTCTTTTATCTTCACCAAATAACATTGCAAGAAGAAATCGCACTTCTTTGACATCAGAATTTAAGTGATTTCGCAAACAGCGCCACGGTTGCCTGAGTCTTATCCCCGTTAAACCGTCGGAGCTCTACAATAGCCTGAAACCAAACAAATACTTTTGATTCATTAACATTTTATAAATACAAACCTAAGTAGGGAATGGGAACCGGTCGTAAAAAAATATAGCACCAGCACTAGCAGCATACCATGGATACATTGCATTATCCTAAGATATGTATTGTTGCTGTGGGGCAACTCAACTGACATCGGAACAATAGTTCGGGCTCAAAAATAGTGTGTTAGGGCTGTGGTCGGAGCAAAGTACCTGGACTCATGCAAACCTATTTTTTTTTTAAAGCCGAGATGTATGTATTTTTGTAAGAGGAAATCTGCACCTGTTTGACAGGGTTAAGTCCAATCGGAGAAGACACCAACTGATTGTTCCAAAAGGCAAGTCCTATATCTTAAATATATAATCTTCAATAAAAATGGACCGCGAATTTGCATTAAAATTTATGATAAGCTACTTAGTCTGTACAAAGACTTTAATAGCAACCAATTTAAGAAAAAGCTAAACACTATGATTATGGAAAAATGTTTTTACTCATTAGGTGAATTTTCATGAATTTTACTTATGCTAGCGGTACACCCCGTAATTCAGTAACATGCGGCAAATGGTGTTAAAGTTTTGAAAATCGGTACGATTGATCTGATCTTTTAGCCCGAAAAAATAAACAAAAACGGGCCAAGAGCGTGTCGGGCCACGCTCAGTGTAGGGTTCCGTAGTTTTTCGTCCAGAAATTATTTTGTTTGTTTTTACAAAACCTATTCAACCTATCAAATTCAAAATAATTTTCCTAGAAAGTTTTTATAGTTCTACTTTTGAGATTTTTTTCATATTTTTAAAACTTATGGTTCAAAAGTTAGAGGGGGGGGGGACACATTTTTTTTTACTTCTGGAGCGATTATCTCCGAAAGTATGAACATTATCAAAAAATGATTTTCGCAAACCCCTAATTATTTTTAAATACAGTCAGCGTCATATAGTTAGTAGCAGCCAAGGTAGCCAAATATTTCGGTACACGTCTTTATTACTGTAAGAATAAGGGTGTGTCACGATATATTTGGCTACTCTGGCTGCTACTAAGTATATGACGCTGACTGTACCTGTCCAACAATCACACGTTAGGGTTGAAATGAAAAAAAATACACTCCCCACGTTACGTATAGGGGAGGTACCCTAATAAAAATAAAAAATGAACTTTTTGTTCTACCACTTTGTCGGCGTGATTGATAATAATATTAATAAACAGAAAGGCGCCTAGTCTGTTTTACCGACGGTACAAAAAGGCGCTCAATTCAAAAGAATTAGCTGGAGAAGCTTTTGACCCTCTTCCCCCGATGTTACTCTTGCCCCGACTCACCTTACCAAATTTCAGCTTTCTAGTGCTAACGGTTACTGAGATTATCCGCGGACGGACGGACAGACAAAGCGAAACTATAAGAGTTCCTAGTCGCCTACGGAACCCTAAAAAGGAGAGGAGTTATGTCGACATCTTTTTTTGTATGGGAAAAAAAAAATGTTCTGAAACCTATCGTTTGTGGCACATATTAACTAGCAAAGGCATTTTAAGTTTTATGAATAAGGGGGTTAGTTTATTAAATAAAAATAATATAAATATTATTGAAAACTCCTCTCGCATTAGTATTTATCATCCTCAGTGTCTAAAATTGAACTTTTTATACATGTTTCAACTGATTGTTCACATTTCACATTCATTCATTTCGTGTTTTATCACATTTTGTAATTTTTAAAAATTATAAAAAAATACTAAATGAAATTATTTTCAAAATTGCTGTTTTGAGGTTAAATATGAGGATATCACGTATCATTTGTGGTATATTGTATTCAAAAAAAATTTGCCATATCGTGTCTGGAGGAGCCCAAACTTGGTATGTTTCGAAAATTGTTTTTGTTTTAATTTAACAAAAATAGCTGAAATATAATGTGATAGATTTTTAGAATAGGCTTAGTAAGCCCTTTCTTTAGGTACCAGTACCACACGATAGGTTTCAGAGCAAATATATGTTTTTTTTCATACAAAAAAAGATGTTGACATAACTCCTCTCCTTTTTCTTGTTTTTTTTCGGGCTACAGGTCAAATTGATTCGTTTGGCCTAAAGATCAATCGTACCAATTTTCAAAACTTTAACACCCTTTTGCCGCATAGTTTGGCGCACTATTAGCTTGATAAGTATGTTTAAATATTTACCATAATTATGGTTAATTATGTTAGTCAGTGTTCCACTATCTTTGCATGCTGTATATACAGTAAGACATGTTGCACTTAAATAACTATACCTACCTAAGACCACTTTTATACGTATACACATGCTCAGCAATGTAATAAATTGTAATTTTAGCCTTATTGAGCTTACTATGGGACTAGGTCGATTTGTGTAAGATTGTCCCATAATATGTATTTATTTATTTATTTTCGTAATTCAAACCGGTTATAACCAGTTATTTCGGCAATATTTCTAAACCGGATTTAGTAAATATGTACAACCGGGTTCGGTTGGTGTCTTATTCTTGTCCATGCTTTAGGTGAGAGTAACGCTACGAATGAATATAACGAACGAACCGAATAATGAACGGTCTAAACACGGAAAGAACGTTCACTAGTGAATTCATTCGGCACTTTTGGTTTACTTCATGATGAGACGTGTCTCTTCGGGTGAAAGGTGCGGAATGAAACATAAAAATGAACGAAAAATGAACCGTCTGATTCCGCCTAGAATAGTGAATGTTCATTTATATGTCATTTTACCTGAGTTGTGTGAACATTGAGTGAAAGATAAAAGAATCAATCACCCGAGGGAACATTCATCCGAGTGAACCGTCTGATCCGGCCTTTACCGAAACAAAACTTTACGATCGCGTTTGCGTTTTACCCTCCATTTGTATGGGATTATACTAGAGCCTCTGATCTGAGGCTCTAGTATAAGTTTTATCAAAACAAAATGTTACGACCGCGTTCGCGTTTAGCTGTCAAATCCCATACAAATTGAGGGTAAAACGCAAACGCGATCGTAAAGTTTTGTATCGGTAAAACTTATACTAGAGTTTCTGGCCCCTATTCCACGAACTTGACAATACGACAATGTCAATTCGCCGTAAATTTAATTAAATATGGTCGCTGGGTGCCTGGGTGGTTATCATTACTACTGGTAGAGTTGTTGACATACTGCCCAGATTTACATACATGTACTGCTCCAATTGTTTCATTCCTAGAAACTTACTTAAGGCAACTATCGAAATAACGTCTATTCCCACTAGTTCTATTATCTGTCCTATTAATGGAACTAGAGGGAATTTTTCTTCCCATCTTTGAATTAAAATTACATCTAGTTCCATTTATGGCCGGTCCCAATAATCAATCCACTGATAGTTTTTCTTACCGGCATCGGCAGTTGCATTTTGACAGATTACCCATAGAAAATGTGTCAAAATGTAACTGTTGGTAAGGAAAACTATTGGTGGATTGATTATTGGAACCGGCCATTGCAGAACATATAATAGAACTAGTGGGAATAGATCAGAAATAATACAGTTAATTACCTACCTGTTCTCTAGTGAATCCCAGAGCGACGATTTCCTCCACTTCTGTCTCGCCAAAGGAGTCCGTAGACAGGATGGTCAAGCTGGGATCGCCTATAACTGAAAACATTATACTCTTAACATGAACAAGTATGCAAACAAGTATTCATTGTACAGAATATAGGTACAGTCAGCGTCACATACATCTGTACTCTTCAGGGTGTTCAAAAATATCTAAACATGCACTCTATGGCTTTGGCAATAAATCCGTGTTCAGATGTTTGCACCAACACCTTGACCGCTCCGATGCATGGTGCAAGAAGAATCCTTCAAGTTTAAAAATACTTACTTAAGATTTCTTAAAAACAATTTTAATAGTAAGCCAATTTTATAACTTATCTTAGTTCTTTACTCTCTAGTAAAGTCAAGAGTAAAAGCGTGATTGCATCCACACAACACAACATACACTGTATTGTAGAATAAACTAAGTCATTACGTTCAATAAATCAATCAGTATCTGAGTACATAATCCATTAATTTATATAGCTACAGTCGCCATCAGATATATCGGAGCGGCCAAAGTGCTCACAAATATCTGAACACGTCTCTAATGCCTCGACAATAGAGACGTGTTCAGATAATTGTGAGCACCTTGACCGCTCCAATATATCTGATGGCGACTGTACCAGGGTGAATCAAAAAGTTCTTAAAAATAGGGTAAAAAACAAACAAAGATATTTTTTCCCTAAACAATTTCCTTATTGTTCTATACATTCACTAGCTCTTGCCCGCGACTTCGTCCGCGTAAAACTTGTTATCGTTTTAGAAAAATGATTACTATAACATTATTTTAGTCGCAAGACTCGCAAGCTTAATTATCGCTGTCCCAAACAAACTTCTACCACATTAAGGGATGATTTCCGAGAAAAAAATTAAGTATCGTATATCCTTCTTAGAGTCTCAAAATATGTGTACGCCAGATTTCATCTAAATCTGTTCTGGTTTAAGCGTAAAAGGTCATTGCTAACTCTAAATTGAGATGTAAGGTTTTACAAATATTTTAAGTATCATCAACAGACTAATTAAATAGTTTTTTTTCATAATGTATTCAACGAAAATATATTTTTTGTCTACTAAGCTCAGTAGTTTTACTCACGTTAGTCCGGCCGGGCTACCTGTATTACATAGTTTTGAAAGCAGAATTATCTTAAGCCAAAAGACGTAGAATTTTCCATCTCCATCTCCAGTCCCCATTTAACGGTGTTGGAGATTATATATTATTAAATTACTAAATTAACAAAATGATCCGCACTTTTTTTCTTACATTACTTTCTTTTCCGTTCTGTGAGCATGGCAGTTCTAACCTAAATCCTAACCTACATTACTGGTAAGTAGCTGTTCGGTTCTGTAAGGGTCGCAGTTCTAACTTAACCTAGCAGCTCGCAGTTGGATTATGTATTTTGACTAATAAATGGCTTACCCAATAGTATAATAATGAATGACGGAAGAATTCCCTTACTTCAAAAATTACTTGTTCCCCTTTTGAGTTTTAACCACCTTAGGGAAAGAATCGTAAAAAAACGCTGTAATAATATGTTTTCTAGTCTTTGACCGAAGTTACAGTTCCCTTACTTTAAAATTGTCTTGTTCCCCGTACAAACTTGCAACTTCCTTTAGCCCCTTTAAGGGATGAATGTCTTTTAACCCCATTTTAGAATCTATTTCAAAACGCTGAAATTAGTTTTCTTATCTTGAAACAAACAGTCTAAAACCGAAGTAGCAAATCTCAAAATATCTTACTCTCCGTATAAACTTTGAACCAAATGAAAAAAAAAGTACCTGATACAAATGTTGGCACCCTTATTTAACCCCCTTAAGACTTAAGTACTTTCGGTATTTTCCAAAATGCCGAAAGTACTTTTTTGTATTCTAATAAAAATGTTTCTCCAGTTTCAAATCACTAGATAAAAAAAAAGTTACACGCATGCAAACTTGGCACCCTTTTTTAACCCCCTTAGGGGTAGAATTTCCAAATATGCCGCCTGATCCCTTACCTAATACGTTATAAAATTAAGTTCTGGTGTAGTTAAATTTCTAGTTTCTAATACCAGTAGTTTCGGCTGTGCGTTGATGATCAGTCAGCACTTCCTCTTTTATTTTATTATGTATATACTCGTATATATCGTTTTTCAATTGTTTTTATTCTTTCATAAAAAAGTTTTTTCACGGGTCTCGAAAAACTCCTACGGCACCCATGACCGCGTTGTCGTCAAATTTAGTTTCACGAATGTGCTCCTTTAATTATGGAAAAAAGTGGAAATCACTCATAGCAAAAAGTCTCGCGAGTAGGGCGACATCTAAAAACCAGCTTGGCAGTGCAGTGAGAGCCATCTGTTATCTCCACACACAAGTCTTTGTTTGCCTTTTTTTTTTCTATAATTGGACGATTTAGTTGAATTTGTTTCACAAATGACTTATTTGGGTCATTGGCAAAGTTAATGGCTATAAACCCAATATTATAATAATAATAATAAAGACAGCTCAGAATAAACATTCTTCATGTAAAGTTAGAGGTCTTATAAATACACAATTCAGTTCGCCTTTGTATATTATTTAACCTGTTATTGTGTACAATAAAGTTCTTACATACAATAGGGATGCGGACTAAGATTTTATTACGATGCCATTCGAACCAGTTTTTGGAGGAACAAATGTTTGTATGGGAGCAACTACAACTAAATAACATAAATACCCAACAATTTGAGACTAAGATTGACGTCGCTGGCGAAAGCGGAAAACGCTTCATACTGATGACGTACCCACGTATGACGTCACTTGTACAAAGTAGTTATATCGTTGTATGGAAAATCCGGTAAATTGTTGTTTCGGTCGCGAAATACTGCATTTAAGTACAATATTGTCATACAATTTTGTTTCTATAAAAGCGTAAGGATTCTATTGGCAGCTTTAAATTTACTCTTGGACAATAAAAAAAAATGCATCTTTTTTCAAACTTTCAAGGTTCATATCTTTTTATGATTTTAATTAAGTACATTTTATAATTTATACTTCATTACGATAATTTGATAGTTTACTATCCATTTAGCATCACTACGTTATCAATTTGAACATGAGGCCGCATGCCTATTCAAGAAGTTTTTGATTCACCCTCGTATAATATACCTAGTGTTATTTTTGGCAAAAAAATATGCGTTAATAAAGCAAACAATTAATTTCATAAAAAAAAAAACCTAAATATTGTATGTTAGGTACAATGTTAGTTACTCGGATGCGGCTAAATGAATTATGGATTAAATATAAACCCCCTTATTCATAAAACTTAAATAGCCTCTGCTAAATAAAATGTGCTTTGTCCCTTTTCGACGAACACAAATGTCAAAGTGACAGATAAAGACAAACGAATTTTAACGCCATTTTAGTTAAAATAGGCTTGTAGGACGTTTATGAATACGGCCGAAAGTGTGTATAGAGTACATACCCATTCTCTGGCTAGAGCTCTGCCCCGAAGTGGAGGCCGATGTCTGGGCGCCGGAAGACCTCGCTCCTGAACTGCCAGCTATTTAACAAAGTATTGTCAAAGTCAATCGCCATACATAACAGTAATACGTTTTTACATAGATAATGTAATACAGAAAGCAAATAGATGTGAAAACAGTTGACGGCTTTAAGACTATTCCGTATTAACAATAATATATATTGTGATTACGAGGGCTGCCTTTTAAGTTGTGTCGTTTGGAAAAACTAAAGACAATTTAAGTGTTAAATGGTATTTATTGTTTTTCAAAGTAATCACCGTGATATGTAATACACTTTTTCATTCGATCGAACCAGTTTTCGAAACACTTATTCCAGTCCGAAGTCGGGGTCTCCAAAATGGCCGTTTTGTATGCCTCAACCGCTTCTTCAGGCGTCTGGTACCGTTGACCACGAAGTCGTTGCTTGATTTTTGGAAAAGTAAAAAAATCGTTAGGGCTTAAGTCTGGACTGTACGGCGGGTGTTCCAGAATTTCGACGTTTTGCTCTTTTAAAAACGCAATAGTTTGCCGGGCGGTGTGCGAGCTCGCATTATCGTGGTGCAGTCTTATACTACGTCTTGGGTTATTTTTTCGAAACTCGCCGATGACTTCTGGTAAACAGACAGTGGTATACCAGTCAGCATTAACTGTTTTACGATCCTCGAGCACGATGGTGGCAACGTGGCCACTTTTCGCCACGAACGTGGCGACCATTTTTTTCGAAGTGCTCCGTGAGCGTATTACTTTGGTCGGTTTTGGCTCATCTTGGAACACCCAAACAGTCGACTGCTGTTTAGAATCGGGATCGTAGGCATATATCCAAGATTCGTCACCACTGATAATGTCGTAAACATGTTTCGAGTTTCCTCGGTTGAATTGCCGCAGAGTTTTGCGACACCATCGAACGCGAGCCGTTTTTTGGTCTTCACTGAGTAAATGTGGTATCCAGCGTGAGATCAACTTTTTTACGCCTAAGTGATCATGCAAATTACTGTGAACACTGGTCCCTGAAATACTTAAGGAAGCTTCTATCTCACGGTATGTCGCATGGCGATCTTCGATGATCAGTTGCCGTACAGCATCAATGTTCTCCTGGGTTACGGCTGTTTTTGGTCGACCTTCACGATGTCTATCACCAAGACTAGAGCAACCACGTTGAAATTCTAAATACCAGCGTTCCACAGTCCGAAGGCATGGTGCTTTATCATTGAAAACCGTAGTCAACTCTTCGAAGCACTGAAGTCGCGTTAAGCCCCTTTTGAAGTTGTAAAAAATTATCGCACGTAAATTTTCCTTCGAAATTTCCATTTTCACAACTGACTTGTCAAGTTTGAACGAACGCTGTACTAAAACGGTTGGGCCGATTTCGAGTCATTCTTTTGTTTTCGAATTCTAAATTCAAATATTTTAACGTGACACTAGTTCTTTTTTATGCAATCACGGGAGGTTTGCAAACGACAGAACTTAAAAGGCAGCCCTCGTATAACAAACAGTATCTACTTATTAAAATGTTCAGTGCAAAATGAATATCGTACTACTGTATAGTTTAGCACTAAGACGCTTACCTACTAAAATTCGTACTGATTTTAACTAGCGCTATGTGAAAGTTACTACTTGTGTTTAACTTATAACAAGTCAATTGATGTGAATGACCATACAAATAGAATAGCGTTCTGATTGTCTTTCTTGCTCTCGATAGTTCCAGGTTTTTGGGAGTTACCCATTCACGGCCAAGAGCGTAGATATCAAGTTACTATTCCCCTATTTCCCCTATTACGCCGTCGTATTGCTAAGCGGAGCGCCGATATAAGTAGATATAGGTAGACATCGGGATAAGGTCATTGCGTACGCCGGTAAGGTTTTCGGATAAATCATACCAATTGGAATAGGACGATGATGACGTGGACGCCAACTAGAGGAAATGTTTTACAAAAATATGGAAGTCTAGGACAGTTGAGAGTTCAAAAAAAACCGGTTCCGTACAAACTATCAATTAACTCAAGTCAAGGTAAAGAAAATGTCCCAATATTTGTTAAAACTTAAATTACTTATTATAACAAGCAAATTTGTTGTAAGATGTTTCTCTCTTGTAGTGGTGCAATAAAGAGTATTTATTATTATTATTTATTATTATAACCCAACACAACAGAATTAAATTTTGAACAACGAATAACTTTAACAACAAGACCATCGAACCACCAAGGCAATTGAATCGCGATCTTTTTTTGACCTGCTATTGAAATATTCCCGTCCCAACCCCATTAATTCTAGAAAAATCTTAACAGCGCGAAGTAGGAATGGGGTCAGCGCCATCTATCGGCCCCATTTGGTACTAACGTGCAAGGGCAATGAGCTTAGTATATATGTTGGTGTTTTAGCGATTATTGTTTATCACGTGAACCGATCTCGATTATTATTTTTTTATTTGAAAGAGAGTACCTACTTCTATTATAAAAAACTGTTTCAAAAAGTGCAACTCAAGCCCTTTCATATGATACCCCACTTGACCTAATATATATTTTTTTTTTTGCCGCCCCCTTATATTCGTAATTTTTCGTAGAAAATTAAAGTGTATATTTAAATTTCCCATGCTCCATGCACGTGAAACCATTCCAAATTTATAATTGATAGCTTAAGTAGTTCGTGAGATATTTCACTTTGTGACAGACAGACAGACGGACGGAGTCGCACCATAAGGGTTCCTTTTTTACCATTTTTGGTACGGAACCCTAAAAACGAAATAAAAACCCGCCCAAGTGCGACTCTACCACGCACAATATTTTCCACATTGTTTTCCAACGCGCTGTTTGAAAACTTTGAAAGACGGAGAAGAAGGGAAGGACACTTTTTGCGACTAAAATATGTGACAAATTTCATTCAATAAGGGTTTCGTTTTTGTAATTTTCGGCTACCCTGTAGTTCCTGCTAAATCTGCATAATATGCATGCACAAATCGTGATTGATTTTTTTACGTCGCATCGGTGTCTGGCTTCGCTATTGAGTAAAGAAAGATTCAGATGGGCGTTTAACATTAATTGAATGATTTATGACGAAACTATGTAGGTACTTGGTGATATATGCAGATATATTTCAAAGCCAAAAAAATCCAGTGACTATCGGGAACAGGATAGACATTATTACCATTCAATAAATTCTTAGGTTTCAAAGATCGGACGTATAACACAGTGGCACAACAATTATTGTATGTGATGCTGATGATAACAAAACATAAAAAACATACCGATAATGGCGAAGCGGGCCCTTTTCACACAAACAAATTGTATTACGACTGTGAAGAGAAAGCTTCACGGTAACATTATTTAAACAACTCCGTTTAGTAAATCAGAACAATAATAGAGGTTCTCCTTTTTATTTCAGCTATCCAGTAATAAGAAACGATATCTATCAGAAACGAGGGATATCCATTTCTCTGCGTATCATCCATGTTAGTGTTATTTTTTCAGATTCAAAAATACTAATCAGCGACAGCAGAAATAATTAAAAAACTGGTAAAAAAGAATACGCTTCACAATTTAACCAACCCATTTCATGGCGGTCGGATAGCATTTTTTTTTTAATTTTAATCACTATGCAGCTTTGCATTAAAATCTGTGTTTTTCCGCGACCACCGTAAACTTTTTTATGAACAAGCTAATAAGAGATTTCTCCTTAAAATGGGTTTCATCGAAATCGTTAAGAGCTGTTTCCGAGAGCGTGATTGCAAATATATATATAGTTATATATACCTACATACAAATATAGCTCGTTTAATAGTTCTAACACTAAGAAATAGAAAATGCGCTAAGTTCTGAAATGCCACTAAAAGTAACGCTTTCAGAGTCTCGGTTATTATTCAGATATTACTCAGAATGTGTGAGAAGGTGCCAAATTGATGACCAGGGATTTGTACGTATTATGGATATAAAATGCATTTTTAGCTCCGACTAGGCACCAGAGAACGAAAATACATAAATTCGAGCTCTGGATTTAATTTTATCCGAAGTCGGGCCTAAAATTTAGCGGTTCTGGTTTTAACATTAAGTTTACGCCACCGTTAGCTAACGCCGCCATGTTCGAACCAGGCAGTTGGCTGTGTTCCTTTTGACTCCCGCCTAGGGTTTGCAATATCCGCCTATTTTTAGTATTCAAATAAAATGAATAGTAAATTTTCCTTTATTCGAATATTCCAATAATTTCGAATATAACCAAAATAAAAAATTACACTGTGTTAAAATATAAAACAACTGCAGATCATTATGCGCAGTATTATTTGCTTTATTTAAATTTAACAGTAACAAATAGTATTAAATAATCTACAGCGTAGTTTAGTGTCACTCACGCGCGCTATTCTTCAATAAATGGTTGTTGTCGGATTTTACAAATTTTACCAACCACTTCGCTGCAGGCATACTTAGGTACCTACCTATTTCTATTTAGAATTTTAGTTTTGAGTTTAAGTCCTCAACCTTTATAACGATTGTAGGCACAAGCTCACAGTCACAGTCAAATGCAGTACGTTTTGCGACAGCCGCGCATTGACCAATGTTTTTTTTTATTTCATTTCAGATGTATTAAGTATTTAATTTGGTATTCAACATTAGTTTGCTGTGAAGTGGTGGAAATATCGTGACCGTGAGAAAAACGTCAATTTTTTTACAAAGCATAATATTTAGGTACACAGCTAGTTTAATTCAGTTGGTAAAGAAGAAAGATACCTATCTACTTTCAGAGCAGCCGAAGCGGATGCTTTCATGCTGTATGTAAACGATTAGAGGAGATTCACCATAAGCTGTGCGAAGTAGCTGAGAGGTTGGCGAGGATAAAAACCACTAATAGGAAGAGCTGAAGAAGGGAATAAAAATGCTGTCGGTGGCTGATTTCCTGGCAAACCAAAGCCTAACACAGCATTGGTGGATACTCAACCGTACGATAAGACTTGGGAATGTGTCTTAGCCATGATGGTTGGTGCGAAATTTGTTTTAACCGTTTAATTTGTCAAGTCTTTACTCTCGAATCTCGAAATCATGTGCGAATTTGTAAACCTGTCGTCTTTTGCCGCATTGAACCCAGGATTGAGAGGACAATCAGTGCCAGAAAGTTCTTGCGACCCGTTTATTTGTTATTCATTTACCCTGGACAATATGTGATTTTTATTGAATGTATGGTATTATATGTAACTAGCGACCCGCCCCGGCTTCGCACGGGTACTATATCATACATATAAACCGCATCAAAATCAGTTGCGTAGTTTTAAAGATCTAAGCATACATAGGGACAGACAGCGGGAAGCGACTTTGTTTTATACTACACTCAGAGGCAATGAAAACGGGTCACTTCCCATGGATTACTTTACAAAGTGACCCGTTTTCATTGCCTCTGAGCTAGCGTACCTTCATAGTTCACATTGGGAATTACACTCAGAGGCAATGAAAACGGGTCACTTCCCATGGATTACTTTACAAAGTGACCCGTTTTCATTGCCTCTGAGCTAGCGTACCTTCATAGTTCACATTGGGAATTACACTCAGAGGCAATGAAAACGGGTCACTTCCCATGGATTACTTTACAAAGTGACCCGTTTTCATTGCCTCTGAGCTAGCGTACCTTCATAGTTCACATTGGGAATTACACTCAGAGGCAATGAAAACGGGTCACTTCCCATGGATTACTTTACAAAGTGACCCGTTTTCATTGCCTCTGAGCTAGCGTACCTTCATAGTTCACATTGGGAATTACACTCAGAGGCAATGAAAACGGGTCACTTTGTAAAGTAATCCATGGGAAGTGACCCGTTTTCATTGCCTCTGAGTGTATATGTAGTGATGATGAAAAAATACTTTTGAATATTATTCGAAATATTCATTTTATTCGAATAGTAAGCCTTGCGTTATTCGAATAATTTTCATGGCGAATATTCGGATAGTATGAATATTCGGAATGCAAACCCTTCCCGCCCACACTGCCCCCCTCCCGGCCATTTCGCAGCGCTAGTAAGGCATCTATGTTTTTTCATTCGCTGGTTTTCTCCAATACCATGATAAGACGAAGTAATCACATCACAACTACCACATTAAACAACATTTGCTATTTTTATATATTTATACGAATTGCCATTTTTAGTAATTTTTAAACGTCATTCGAAACAGTACACAGCATGTTTGTTTATCGTTTGCCAAGATATTGATGCTTTCCTATTCTCCCACCTTGTTTAGACTTGTCAATCGCTTCTTTGACTTGTTTCTCTTCATGGTCGCGCATAGACTGGTTTACTATTTCGTCCTCGGAGCAGCCCGACAGACGGGCACAGTCAGGCAGGTCAGATTCTGGCAAAAATCTAGTTTCAGTGCCTGTTGTTCCTATGCGAAGAACATTCCTCTCCAAGTCTATATTACACTGAAATATTCATGGTAATATTGAGTACACAAAAATAAATTACATCATGAGACCAAATAAGTATAATGAATAATGATAAAGACACGCACCTGATGCCTCTTTAACATGTCTAATCCAAGTAACATATCCATGGGTTGCTCCTCCAGAACTGAGAAAGATGTGGTCAGAAAGTCTTTTTCAATTCTCATTTGCACCATGTGGATGCGGCCGATAATTCTCTGTACCCCGACGCCTTTTGCAATGCCAGCCCATCTGTGTACAAATATAACAGTATTATTTGCTTTTTAAATACGTGGCCAATTTGAATAGGATAAAGAAAATGCATATGTTGTTATGTAATTAAGTTTTTTTGAAGTGAAAACTTCTTTAGCGCCTGCTGTGCACTTTTTGTGATGGGGAAAAAATGTTAAACTCGCATCAGGTCAGGTGACCGTAAGAAGTCACGTGATCGTAAGATTCGACAGATTGAAAATTTGTAAGACGGACCTGATCGAAAAGCTGTTACAATGTCATTGAGTTTTCACTTCTGCCGGCACTCCCGGAGTGCTACCCGGTCTTTTTTTGGGATAAGCTTTTATTTCCGAGTGTACCTTTTTGCATATTAATAAAAAATATTCTAATGAGTGCATCTTCAATGGATTGTTATATTTTTAAAGAGTTCCCTTGGTCACCTTTGGGCCCCATAAATAAGGGTCAGCGACCCAAGACAAAGAAGAGCGATCCATAATGATCCCATGATCTCCGGCGCGCCTCACTCTAAGCTTTATATCTGCATACATCTGACAACTATATCAAGTTTGGTGTCTTTTTCGTATAATTCGGGGACGAAGAATTCATTTCTGCGATTAAATTTTCACTCACCCATACAAAAAAAACGAAAAATTCAAAATTCAAAAAAATACTTTACCGTTTTTTTTCGAAAATCCTCTACAAAATTAAAACTATTAAGATTAGCTCTTGAAAAAATATACCTGTGAATAGCCCAGTTATCCTACTATACAGGGTGATTCAGGAGACGTGAGCAGGATCAACCCTACACATACAGTTAATGTTTGTTGTTGTTACTTTTACCATCGTAATTAAATTAAACGCCCACAGTTTTTTTTTACATTTTGTGTGAAAGTTTCATTCACAATAAATCATGGTCACCCTACACAACTAAAAAAAAATTAACGTTAATCTTACCAATGCTGGTACGACTGAGTAGCTTATAAACTATTGAATCCGTAGGGTTGATCCTGCTCATGTCTCCTGAATCACCCTGTATACAATAATAAACTTGTCAACCATTTGCCTTATAATCAGTGATCGGTTATTTGGATTCTCCCTCGCGGGATATCAAGTAGAAAAGTTAATATAGATACGACAGTTTCCCGCGATACCGAACAAACCGTACAAAAATAAAACAATTTAAATTATCTCTAAGGATTTTTTTACTCTTACATGGCAACCAGTTGAGACAAAAACTTCTATTCTTTTCCTAATCTCTACACTTTATTTTAAGCAAAATATATTAAAACCTCCTAATCTCTACACTTTATTTTAAGCAAAATATATTAAAACCTCCCCAAAGTATTAGCTTATATATCTGTCATGATGGAAAAAATACTTCAAAATCATGACATCGACATTTCATTATTTTCTCTGGATTTCAGTTCTAATTATTTGCTTCTAAGGATTGCATAAATAAATGGGTATTAGCTGTATAATTTATACTATAATATTAGATCACAGGTTATCGTATAAGTGCAAATACATAGATCTATATAGTTAAGTTCGCACACTATGATTTATGGTCCAATTTTCATTTCATCGACTTGTTTCTGAGATTATCTTTTACGACAACTGTGGAACTTTTGATTCGCGTATGATTGGGATATTATCGGGGAGTACTAGACCGTAAGGCAGTGTTACATACTAGTTGACATGCCGCGAAAACCTAATTCTTTCCCTAAGGATGAAACTATTCTAAGTTGGATCGAGCCCCACGTTGACTTGATGTACAGTCGACTACAAAGAGATGTATCCATACGATGTTACAAAAATATGTATACATAGACTTTACTACCATAGTAATAAGATATACATACATAACTTTGTAATATTAAAAAACATACTTATCTTTGTAGTCGACTGTACTCGTCTACCAGCTACGTAGATGTTTTAAAGTGTAATAAAATAAAGACATTGTATTTTTTGCCTTTTCTAACAACATAAAGCCCGGATTCCCGGGGCATATCCATACTAACATAATGATTGAGGTCGTTCACCCCACGTCGAATCCAAAAAACCGATCACTGCTTATAATTGTAATTAAAAAAAATGTTTTGTGTAGCACCGTGGACCGTACTGAAGTCGGTATTTAGTTTAATGCGTAGGCATTTAGTTTAAGCACGCATTCACTTTAAAACTTTATTCTACACTAGTGTTTAGTGTATAAATCAAGGAAAAACTAAGTTATTTTGCAAAATCGGTCCAGTTTTCTAGATACACCAGCGGCATAAATAACTTTGTAATCCCATTAAAATATATAGGATTACCAAGTTACATTTGCAGTGAATGGGACAAAAAAGAATACATTCGTTCTTTTTTGTCCCATTCACTGCAAATGTAACTTGGTAATCCTATATATTAACTTGGCAAATTTTGCGCAAATGGCAAAAATGTGGTACAAAAATTCGTCAAAAAAAACCTCATCGAAAAATAGAATGAAACTTGTATGGTAGGATCTCTGCCATAGAGGACAGTAAAAAAAAAGTGGTCGGCCAAATCCTATCAAGAAAGGAGGTGGAGTAGGAATCTATGCAAAACACTCAGTCGAATGCCGTGAGCTCGATTGCGTGGCTAAGATGTCAGTGGAAAATCACTTTGAGTGTTGTGGTGCAATAGTATGTGGACTTAATTACTTGATTGTATGTGTATATAGAACACCGAACAGTAACCTAGACATATTTCTCGTTAACTTGGAGTTCCTATTAAATAAGTTAGTGACTAGACAAAGAAATTGCTACAAAAATATATTTATCATGGGTGATTTCAATGTAAATATTCTGGAGAAGAATAAAAAAAGTGAGGCATTCTTAAATACTTTTCGCTCATACAAACTTAAACCCAAAATTTCCGTACCAACTAGGATAACTTCACATTCCCAGACGTGCATAGATAACATTTTTACTAATGCGGTGAACTCCCAAGCTGAAGTACTGGACCTCGGAATATCCGATCATACGTGTCAGATTATCACTGTTCCCACTAGCCTAGGTTTTAAAGAGCAGTATTGGCACGTATATAACCGAAATATCGATAAACACATATTTCTAAAATACATCTCAAAAACCAGTTTTTCAGATTTGTACTTCATAACAGATCCAAATAATGCCTATAAAATATTTATTGATACATATAGTCTTATTTTCGACCTTTGCGTACCAACTACAAAAATCAAAGTAACACATAGAAAGAAACCTAATTGGAAAAGTAAAGGAATTGTGATTGCTAGTAAACGAAAAAGGCAATTATATCTACAAACTCTAAAATCAAATAACGTGAATGTTAAAAGTGAATACAAAAAATATTGTAGGACCATGAAAGTGGTGACGAAGCAGTCAAAGCGTAACACAAATAGTAACTTCATTAATCAGAGTACAAACAAAAGTAAGGCCACATGGAAAATAATAAAACAAAACACAACACATGTAAACACGATAAAGGATACAATAGAGTCTATACATAAAGATAATATTATTGGGGATAATCCTCTTGACATTGCTAATTCAATGAATGAATTCTTTTTGACATTAATTTTTTTTAGTAAAGTAGGTAACCCTCAATATAAACCAATTATCCAGCCCGTCGTTTCTAGCATATTTATGAAACCGGTGACATATGAAGAAATCGTAAAAATTGTAAAAGAATTGAAGAATATAAATAGTACTGGACATGATCAAATACCTTTGAAATTAATTAAATCAAGTATTAAGCACATAGCGGGGCCCTTGACCCATATTATAAATTTAACTTTAGAAAGTGGCATCTTTCCTGATGATCTAAAGAAGGCGTTAATAAGGCCTTTACACAAAAAGGGGTCCAAGGTAGACATGAATAATTATAGACCCATTTCTTTGCTGCCTAATTTCTCAAAAATATTCGAAAAAGTTATATTAAATCGCATGACATCTTTTTTTGATAAACATAAAATAATAAATGCATTTCAATTTGGATTTCAAAATGGAAAAAATACTACATCAGCTATATTTAAAATCTTACATAAAATTTGGATAGACATGGATGCAAGAAAAACTTCTATTGGATTATTTATAGACATGTCAAAGGCGTTCGATTGCGTTTCACATGAAATTCTGTTGAGACAGCTGGAGCGTATTGGGATACGAGGAGTTGCTTTAAAGTTAATGCAGAATCATCTTAGTAAAAGAACACAAGCTACGTTATTAGACTCATATGACAAGAATACAAAGACCGTAACAAAAGTAATATCAAAATATGACATGAATCGGCAAGGGGTACCTCAAGGCAGTGTATTGGGACCTCTCTTATTTCTGGTATACGTAAATGAGATGCCCTTGATAATTAACCTCCTGTGTGTTATGTTTGCCGACGATGCTACTATTTTTGTGTCTGATGAGAACGGGTCAGATATAGTCGATGAGTTAAACAATACCCTAAAACTTGTAATTGATTGGTTGTCAACTTTGAATCTAAGCGTGAACCTGGACAAGACAAAAGTTGTACAATTTGTTAACTATAGGCAGACTCCAAACAGTTTAAATATAGAAATAAACGGTAAAAGCATTGAACAAGTGAATAGTACAAATTTCTTAGGTGTTACAATAGATAGCAACTTAAACTGGAAGTATCACATTGAAAATGTAAACAAAAAACTAGCCAGAACATGTTATGTACTATCCATACTTTCTAATATAACTTCAAGCGATGTCGCAAAGAAGGCGTACTATGGAAATGCTTATCCCCACCTGACATACGGTGTAATATTTTGGGGCAACTCGGTAAACGTTGAGTCAACATTTCTCCTTCAAAAGAAATGTCTACGAAATATATTTAAGTTGAGAAATATGGAATCCCTAAGAGATGTTTTTAAAGACAATGAAATATTGACTCTGACGTGTATTTATATATTAGAAATTTGCATATTAGTTAAGGAACGAAATGACATTTTTACCAAAAAAAGTGACATAAAAAAGTATATAAGAACACAATATAGATATGATGTATGTACAGTTAGATCTTCTAGTTTTATACTTAGCAAGAGCTCTTATGTCTCGGGAATTAAGATTTTTAATCACCTACCTGAACATATTAAGTTGTTAAATGGTATCACATTTAAAAATAAGCTCAAGAAATGGCTAGTAATAAAAAGTTTCTACAATTTAAATGAATATTTTATGTGTACACACGGTTAAAATTATGTTGAAATACTATTGTTGTTTGTTGTTATTGTTTTAGTATATTTGACTAGCTTTAAGTTTATTATTGTACGTCCGAAATGGGCAAGCTGTTGGACTTTATTTTACCCACAACAACTAAATGTACACAGTTCTGACAATAAAGAAATCTTATCTTATCTTATCTGTGTTGGCAGGTTCCTGTGTCCGACCGAATTTGTGGTACCACGTGACAGCTGCATTTTACCTCATCGAAAAATTTAATGAAAAAAACGGACTATAATAGCTAAATTAAACTTGCTGACGTATGTCTTGGTCGGCCTCACCTTAGCCTGGCAGTTTTTGCAGTCCGACCACATTTATACAAAAAATATTTTTTTATTTCAAAATTGAAAATATGGTTTCTTTATGGCTTAAACTGAACTAATAATGCTTAATTTAATAAGACTATCGCAATATATAATAGTAATAAGTCATAACCAAGGTGAAAAAAATACTGCACTTATTCGAGCATCACATACGGATGCACAAGATGCCCCAAAAAGAAGTTTGGCTGACCTCTGCAATAGACCTCTGAAACTCTTGGGTCAGATCTTAGTCAAAACTGTACGGGAGGGTACTAGAACTGTCCAATGATGTGAAATATCTAGGTGTCACACTGGATAAGGATCTGAAATGGAAGGAGCATACAGATCTCACCAATACAAAGGCACTGAGGGTATTTGGAATGTGTAGATCAGCGTATGGCAAAACATGGGCCTGAACCCAAAGGTACTGAAGTAGATCTACACCATGATGGTGAGGCCCATATTATTGTACGGTAGCCTGGTATGGTGGCCAAGGACTTTAATGAGCACATACAGAGATGCTCTGATGAAGGTGCAGAGATCGGCATGCATGGCTATGGCACAGGGGCGTTTCGTACCACGCCTACAGCGCCGCTAGAAGTCCTACTGGACCTACCGCCACTTCACTTGGTGATTAAGTCAGAGGCGCGCAAATCGCTCTACAGATTAAGAACTCTTGGACTGTGGAGCGACAGCAAGCCAAAGAATAAGCACACAAACATGGAGACTGACGGTTTCTTAGACAGAATAACAAACATGGGAAACGACGAAATGTTACCCAAGTTTTTATTCCATAGGAACTACACAACAAAAGTTCCATCCAGGACTGAATGGGCCGAAGGTCTAGAACTACCGAGGTCTGGTATCGAAGACAGTATATGGTACACGGACGGATCAAAAAAGGGATCCGGTACGGGAGCAGGCATTTATGCGAATGACTACAGTAGTAGTTAGGGTTTGCAATATTCGTCCAATTTCAGTATTCGAATAATACGAATACTTCGATTTCCAATATTCGAATATTCGAATATTTCGAATAAAACGAATATTTTTGAAAATAAAACAAAATAATGATTCAAGTTGTGTAATTGTTGTTATAATTCAAAAATATCAACATTTATGGTCGATGATAACAATTAAACTTCTAAAATAATATTTTTTACTAAATTAATCACAGCTGTTACAATAAGCACTGTTTCCGTGTGTAAGTGTGTAGGTTGTATAATGATATAACTAATCATACTTATTCGCGAGAATCGCGAGCAACAAAATTAAAATTTTCTGGTACTAAACTATAACTGTGTTAACGTGTTAGTTTGTCTATCTTGTTGTTCCTGATCTCAATTCAATTGCTCAAAGGTTAACTGGAAGAGATCCCTTACTGGGATAAGTTCGCCTTTGTACCGAATTAACTTTTTTTTGTCTGTATTTTTACCTGTGTCTTGTGTACAATAAAGTATTTACATACATACATACATAACTAACAAAAAAACTTATTTTACAAGTTATTTAATTGTAAAATATCTGACTGGTAAAATTTAAAAATATAGAACATTTGTGGTATTTTCTTAAAATTAGCCAGTATTACTTTGCATTATAATAATTAAACTTTTGAGATAAATCACAGCACAGTTACAATATAATATTACTTTGTGTATTACAAGTAACAGTAAATTATAGCAGTAAAATTAAATCAGTAATAAAAAAACTTTTTCCTTGTGTCAAAAAAACGGTAAGCATAATGTATCACGTAGGTATATGAACACGTACAATACAAACACAACAATTTTAATGATGAGTTTAGTATTAGTAAACAGACTCATCATATCATAACTGAATCTTATGGTACCTAATGGTTCTATCTGGTAAAGATGCCAGAAAACAAATGTCAAAATCTTTAATCTGATTCTAAAATAAAAATGATTCATGAAATATTACTTTGTTTACATTAAGATACTATAAACAAATATGCAGGTATAAGACAAATAGTTCGTAGCGTTATTAAAATTTCACGAAATAAGTAATTAGGTTCTGCAAGTTCTGTTGAGGCCTTTCCTAATAACCGCTTATTATAATTTGAGTTTGGCAAGAGTAAAGAAAATGATATGTTATATGTCTTAGATTAAAGCTTTTTTTTAAATATTTAAATCTATTCCCACGGAATTGTTAATGTGGAGGATATTTCTAGCATTTTATTTAAGATTTTCGCAAAGGTAAATAATGTCAGAAAAAAATCTGCACTATTCGAAATATTCGTTTTATTCGAATAATGAATGTTGCCGAATTCGAATAATATTTGTGGCGAATAATTCGAATTCTCGAATATTCGAATATTCGAATTGCAAACCCTAGTAGTAGTGTAAGCATGGGTAGTTTGGCAACCGTCTTCCAGGCGGAGACATACGCCATATTTCCTGTGTACAGGAGAATATAGACAGGCAAACCAGAGGGCAGACCATCTATATACTCAGTGACAGTCAAGCGGCCCTTAAAGCACTTACGGCGCCGAAAGTGGATTCTAGACTTGACTTCTATAATGGCGTCCAGGCACTAAATAAGCTTGGAAAGCACAATAAGGTGCAACTAGTTTGGATACCAGGGCACGAGGGCTTCATCGGCAACGAAAGAGCGGATGAGCTTGCAAGAGGGGGTCCACAAATCACTTTGTAGGTCCAGAACCATTTGTGGGACTCTCGCAGGGAACCATAATTTCGGCCTTTAAAGCCTACGCCTAAACCAAACACCAACACGAGTGGAGGAATGAGGCGGGCTTAAGGCACTCTAAGTTCTTCATAGAAGGAGTGGACTCGGGCTGGACTAACAAACTCTGGAAATCCAGTAGGAAGCAACTCAGAATCATATCTGGGGTGTTCACAGGTTACCTACTTCGGGGTCAAGGATCTCTTGGCCAAGATGGGACTATCGGATAGTTTAGACTGTAGAATGTGTGGCGAGGAGGACTTGAGGAAGCACCTTGCCAGACAAAGAATGAATTACTTTGGTAACGGCTATCCGCAACCAAGGGAATTGAAGGTGCTTCCGGTGAGCTGCATCATCCGCTATGTGGAAATGATGGAGCGAGCTTGGGAGTAGGCATAAAGGAGAGGGCAAATTCACAAAAGATCCCACTGGGTCGAAGTGCATCCGAAAGGGCCCTCATCTAGATAAGATAAGATAAGATAGGTTGTTTGCATGAAAATAGGCGGGTGGCATGACTTTTTTGCTGGCTAGTGTATTTTGTACTATATTATTATACTGTTACTTATTAAATTAAGCATTATTAGTTTAGTTTAAGCAATGAAGGAACTACATTTTCAATATTGAAATAAAAAAATATTTGGTTATTAATGTTAGTTCAGTTTAAGCCATAAAGAAAACATATTTTCAATTATGAAATAACAAAATATTTTTTTTATAAATGTGGTCGGACTGGAAAAACTGCCAGGCTAAGGTGAGGCCGACCAAGACATACGTCAACAGGTTTGATTTAGCTATTATAATCCGTTTTTTTCATTCAATTTTTCGATGAGGTAAAATGCAGCTGTCACGTGGTACCACAAATTCGGTCGGACACAGGAACCTGCCAACACAGGATTTGGCCGACCACTTTTTTTTTACTGTCCTCTATGGCAGAGATCCTACCATACAAGTTTCATTCTATTTTTCGATGAGGTTTTTTTTGACGAATTTTTGTACCACATTTTTGCCATTTGCGCAAAAATTTGCCAAGTTAAGCCGCGGCCGACCAAGAGCAGTTGAAGCTACTAAAAGTCAGCTACCCCTACAGAGTAGTAAGTAAGTAAGTAAGTAAGTATCTTTATTCGCATAAGACAGAGTACAGTGGATGTTCTTAGTTACAAGGCATTTTCTATTTTTTTATCAGGTAGGGTTATTTGCACTCGGCCACCGGACTAATGGGACTGCATTCATAATTTGTATGTATAGATGATAACACAATAACCTACAAAAAGAAGTGAGATCCCATAAAAAAACATTCCATGTAGAAAAGATGCCAACACTCGCAACTCTTCCTCCGTAAAAACTTGTGAGATATTTCGTAGTAACTACAACTACCAAGTCTCAGGCATTCTTATTATTCTTTATTTGCTTGCTAAATAAATTTTTGTGACTTGGCAATCACACAATACTACATAGTTTTAGTTATGCAAAAATCCATAAATGCAGTAAAGTTGTGATTGCCAAGTCACAAAATGTCACAAATAAACTTGGTCGTCGATAATATTATACAGATGCCCAAAGTATCCTTTTAGAGAGCGCTCCCTTACGAGATCCAGGTCCGAAGGCCCTAGGGCGAGCCCGACGGGCACTCAGGTGTCTTGCAAGCGAAACTTGCGGCCAAAGTTCCGATGATGAGCGGCGAGGCAAGCGAGGCCGAAGGCCGAACTTTTCATTGGAATGAAAGGCCTAAAGCAATCCCTCAGAGAGCGGTCGCAATGCGAGCCCGAGGCCGAGCCCCCATCACGGATACTCGTTATCTCCGAGTAACTTGCAAGCGAAACCTGAGGGCCGAAGTCCTGAAGGTAAACGGGGAGGCAAGCGGAGCCTAAGGCTGAGCTTTTCGTAGGAATGAAAGGCCCTAAGCATGCTTTTAGAGTTGCGAGTCTTGGCATCTTTTTTACATGGAATGTTTTTTTATGGGATCTCACTTCTTTTTGTAGGTTATTGTGTTATCATCAATACATACAAATTATGAATGCAGTCCCATTCGTTCTTTTTTGTCCCATTCCCTGCAAATATAACATGGTAATCCTGTATATTTTAATGGGATTACAAAGTTAATTATGCCGTTGGTGTATCTAGAAAACTGGACCGATTTTGCAAAATATTTTAGTTTTTCCTTGATTTATACACTAAACACTAGTGTAGAATAAATTTTTAAAGTGAATGCGTGCTTAAACTAAATGCCTACGCATTAAACTAAATACCGACTTCAGCACGGTCCACGGTGCTACACAAAACATTTTTTTTTATTACAATTATAAGGCATAAATAGTTGGCAAGTTTATTATTGTATATAGTAGGATAACTTTTATATTTTATATTCACAGGTATTTTTTTTTCTAGAGCTAATATTAAGTTTTAATTTTGTAGAGGATTTTCGAAAAAAAAACGATAAAAAGTTTTTTTTGAATTTTGAATTTCTCGTATTTTTTGTATGGGTGAGTGAAAATTTAATCACAAAAATGAATTCTTCATCCCCGAATTATACGAAAAAGACACCAAACTTGATATAGTTGTTAGATGTGTGCAGATATAAAGCTCAGAGTGAGGCGCGCCGGAGGCACTTTCCCCCCCCTCCCCTGCCCACCTGCTGGGGGGAACCTCGTTGCAACCGGGCTAAATCAACTCAGATCACCCCCAGGAACACCTGTTCCAAGCGGTTTGCTTTTTCTCAAAAATGCAAGGTTCCCATAGAAAATGGACCCTAAGATCTCCTACTATAATCAACACGTCCTATTCATCTATGTCCAGAGGGTAGATACACTTTGCATATAGTCTGATTAGTATGACGACACTTCAGCCCTGAAATTAAAGGTATGTACACTAGGTAAATAATTAAGGCAGACTTACCTAGTGTCAACTAGGCGCATGATATTGCATCTCTCCGCACAGGCTGCAGACATTATAGTTGTTTGTGCACCAGAATCTATAAAAGCTTTGACGGGAAACCTGTAGACACATAATACAATTGAATAACCGGTTTAGCCTAGTTGGTCATAAGTCACTACCAACTAGGTACTATGAGCTTTGCATTGTGACTGCATGCAAAGCTGGTGGTTCTGGGCTCAAATCCCGGTAAGCAAGTGAGGAGCTCACTGCGGTACTAGATTGATTTGTATTAGATTGTCCCCTAATACTTATATAAATATTTAATCAAGCATAAATTATAAACATTCTTTGCATGCCCCAAAGTGAACTGACTGGATCTAAAACTAACAACTGTAGGAAACAAGGTCATTGTACTTTCGTACTGCAGTTTCATCGTCAACATGTTCCCATGCCAAGATTTAATTTAACCCAAAATATTAAAGGGTAAAAAAGGCCCAAAAGCTATATTTATAGAGTGAGAATAAATATACAACTTCATCTATAATCACTTGAACAATGAAATGACTAATTGACTATCAGGGCAGATCTTCAACATACTTCCATTAACAACAATTAGACATCGTTTTGTAATACATATTTAAAATTCCACACAAATGCGTTTTAAATCCAACAGATATGAATAGTACTCCTTACTTCCTGGCCTCTGTCTGTAGTAATGCCTACAGACAGAGGCCGGGAAGTAAGGAGTTGCCGGCCGAGTACATATAGATGGACGAGCGTGGCGAGGTCGGATAGTTATGAGGCCGGCAGCCCCTTTTCACGCCGAGGTATGTATAGTGCTTTTCTCAAACATGCAATGAAATAAATTAAAAAACTCCAAAAAATCAAACTTTAATCTTCATGGCTGAACGCCGTGATCCTGTGCCACGAATTGTGGAATGAAAATTAAAAAAGACCATCTTGCCGGCCTAGGCCTCCAATTTTGTATGAAATGCCATTACGGGTCTCTCGTCTCACTGCGCCCGAAACGTGACACTTCGAAGCCCATTATGAAGAACACAATGTCAATATTTCATTGCATGTATGAGAAAAGATAATTATAATACAAGTGAGTCAGTTTTATACCCATTGACATGGCAGTTGATGTAGAGCATGACCACAGTTCCGAAGGTCTCCGGGTTGTATTCCATAGCTGCTTCCATGTTGGCTTCTATATTTTTTTGTCTAATTTCTTCAGCAATCATCCTCTGGGCTTCCGTATCAAATGGGTCAGAATTCATCATTCTACAGAGCCAATCACAAAAAACAATATTACCATTTTAGCATCAATTACTAGATTACATAAAAAATAAATTGTCCTGGGGTTTCATAGGGGAGTAACTTGCCTTATTCTTTGTTGTTGACGTTCTGTTCGGGCTGATATTTGTTCACGGAGGACTGTGGCAAAAGTATCTATAACATTTGTAATGTAAACATTAAGTATAGTAATCTATGTCAGTGAAATAACTCATTCTGTTAAGCTTAAGTTATGAGCCTCACCAAGATTTCCACTTATTAGGGCATCAGCTAGTCTAGGATTGTTCTGTTTGAGGAGAGCAAGCTGGTCTGGGTTTGCAAGAAACATTTCTCTTATAATACGAGGATCCTCTTCTGCAGGAGGACCACGAGCTGCCATTGAAGTGGTGGCTGGGCTTGCAACTGGTGGCACTTGGATGTTGCTGAAGTCCAGGCTAGCCAAGCCTGACGGTAAAGCTGCACGGCCGTACGAATATAAAGAACAATTTAATACAAAAATGGTTTAATGAAAATAAAATCTAGTTTGACAGAGTGATGTGACTTATAAATTTGACAACTTTTCGTAAATTTTAAATCTGACATTGCAGAGTTGTTTTGGCATGCTATGTCAATATTGACATTAACGGATGACAAGGCAAATTGTATTGTGTTGTATAAGTGGTGTGTATGTGAAACAGGGGTTACCTTGGCTGGCGTCGGTGGCGTTGAGCTCGGGAGCGGACTGCAGCATGTGCAGCAGCACCAGCACGTCGCCATCGTGCACACCGTGCTCCTTTAGCGACTTCTTGTCGTCCAACAGAGGCATGCCATTGAAATTTAACGTAATATCCTTAGCAGGAAATCCCGATTCTATTTCACAAAATGCCTTAAAATTCTCCAATTCCAAAGCCTCCGATACGTCTAAGACGAATATTTCATCGTTTAGAGTAGTAACTGTAACTTTCATTGTCGTATTTGGTTGCTGCGCCGACTTTACTTTATCTACTTTACGACGCTTAGCGATATTCAATAAATAGTTTTCAGGAAACACATGACCAAAGCATTTTAAATTATGTTAATAATATGTTTTTTTAGCAGCCTGTGTATATTTGAGACCAAGAAACTATAGACACCACTCGAAATAAAACTTTCTTGAGAAAATAATGTAAATTCATGCACCGCACCGCACCTCCCACCTACCTTGGTTGGAGGGGGGAGGTATTTTAGTGATGTTGTAAAGGCTACGATGCGATGTTACCGGTTCGATACAATCAATCTCACTCAAATATTATAATGGATGTTGTTGAGCAAAAATAACTCTACTTTGATAATTATAACAAACTCAAAAGGGGCGTAGACACTAAATAAAATAATCAATTATGTCATATTTTCTCGAAAAAGGATAAAAAATGTAGTCAAATGGAGAAAAAATCAACGCAAAAGGTTAAATAATCACGTGTGTCCAAAGTTTTAAGAAGGGGTATGTTCTGTCCTTTTTTCGCAAAACGCAACTTCATATGAAACGATGACGCTGGAAGAATGTCACGTCACAGAAGACGGCGACGTGCAGCGCCCATCGTGGTCGGCGCCGCCGCAGTCGACGCGGCCTGCCGGCAGCATCCTGTAATGTAACGTCACACACCGTTTGCGTTTTCTCTCTCTAACAAGCAATATTAAAACGGTTGTAGCTTCGTAATTCTTTGAGATATCTGAATGGGATTTTCGTCACTAGGCATATTTTTTTGCCTTCTTTCTTTTGGAGTAATAATAATTTTCAAGTCTACACCCGTATTGTTGTAGTTAGGCTCCTACGGCGTCATGTCGTCGGTTATTAGTTTAAATGGTTTCTTTCTAGCTAATTGGTGAGTGCGACAAGGACGACTGCTATACAATCCATACATGCATTTGCGTAACTTCACGCGATAAAATGTTAATGAAAAGTCACAAAGCTAAGCATGGCTAGCACGCGACGCGGTAGCTCCATTGTAAAATTTTATAGGCATGCAAAACGCTAGGTATTCGCGTTTTTAGTTCGACTTGTGTATTTGTTCGTAGAACTATTATATAATCTGTGGTAGGGCCTCTGCATATGGTTATTTCTTCCTACTTCACAAACGTGTAAAAATCTGTAACATAATAATAATTTACAAAATGTCTACTGCACGTCTAGCACACGACGGCCGCGACATACTCTCGATTTTTATCGCACTATACCTCTTGTTCTAAGTGGTCTAATAAGTGAGAGACGGATAGTGCGAGAAAAATTGAGAGAGCTCGCGCGCCGTCTTGTAATAGCCGCTACGTTTTAAAGACTTACACATACTAGTACTCATACTCATTTAATGCCAAATAAATAAATAAGAACATGTCAAGAAAAAAATCTTATGTACTTTCTATGTCGATTGAATTTGATTTTTCTTAATAGGGATGTAGACTCAAAATGTATTGTAACTCCAAAAGAAAGAAGGCAAATAAATATGCCAAGTCACGAAAATCCCATTCAGATATATCAAAAAATTACTAAGTTACAACCGTTTTAATATGGTGCAAGATGTATTTTGCGGAAATGGGACTTAATATAACCCCTCTTAAAACTTTGGACACATAACATTGTGATTATTTAATCCCCTGCTTTATTTTTTTCTCCATTTGGGAATATTTTTAATTGTTTTTCGAGAAAATTCAACACTATTTGGTGGTTACAGCCTTATTACCAAATGATAACGTTAAATTCAATGTATTCATTAAATTTTAAAATTTTAAAACTCATCGTACTTAGCTGTAGAATGTGTGCTCCAGTAGCTAACTTATTGGCTTTCGTTATTTGGATAACATTTTGATTTCGTTGTGAAAAAATCAAGAGGGGTCTCAGAAAATATTGAAATTTTACTTTAAAAATCCGAATAAAATAAATTTATATTATTAAAGTATTTATTTTACGCACAGTAGGAGGGGCGTATATTTAATCATATAATAATTATATTTAAAAATATTCATAAAATAATGCTTTTGTATTATAAAATGTACTTTCATGACTGAAGCTAGAAGAGAGAGATATAAAAAATCGGCCAAGTGCGTGTTGGGCACGCGCATTGTAGGGTTCCGTAGTTGCCTGTCTTTCTTAGTTACATAACATCGACACGCGCGCGCCAAGTAAATAGTTGCGTCGGCCGAATTTGTATACATGACTCGAACAATATGAAAAATATTTTTGAACAACCTATCCAACGATACCCCAATTTAACGAGAAAAAAACATGAATGTGTAGGGGAGGTACCCCAAAAAAAAGACCGGGTTGCACTCCGGGAGTGCCGGCAGAAGTGAAAACTCAATAACATTGTAACAGTTTTCGATCAGGTCACGTGACATCTTACGGTGTCACCCTAAAAATGAATTTGACGCAAGTTTATAAACAGCTATCAATTATTTAGGCGGATGGCCCGCGGGCGCGTTGGGTGCGACGGGCCCAACGCGCCGCCGCGGCGCAACGGTGCCGGGGTCCGGCGCGCCGACGGGCGGCGGCAAACACAAAACCAATTTGTTTTTGCCATTGCCAAATATTTTTCTAAGCTTTCTCTCTTTAGGAATAACGCCCAAATTCGAACTATTCGGATTTTCTCAATAGCAAAATGGTGAAGGTCGCGTTGGTATTATTACAAATTGATTTGCAGAATATGCTATTGCAAAAAGTGTTTAACGGCTTTATACTCTTACGAATAGCGTTCAGTTTTGAATGAAGTCGAATCGGCTAAAAGTGACTTCCTTCACATCTGACGTCACAAAATTCTGTCGCGTATTTAACAATTTTTCCCCATCCCAAAAAATGCTCAGCGCCGCTAAAGAAGTTTTCACTTCAAAAAAATTGTTTTCCAACATTTTATTCTTCTGTTTTGTCTGAGTGATTGATTTATGTACCCATGATTCACATACCCATGCCGAATTACAGAATATATATAACAGATATACAGAATATAAATATAACTCTACTACTTCATTCTACTTTATAATTAAGAAGAATAATCAAAACCAAAAATTCACATATAAAGAGACAATGATTGAACTTTTTATGATTTATTCGATGTGTATATTATCAGCTCTCAGTCACCCTTTAATTCTCTTAAAAAGCAAAAGCTGACCAATTTATTATGGAACAGTTACTTTCTTAGTTAGCATAATAAGTATCAAGATTAGGAAATCTTACAAAAATAAGACGTTCAACACATTTGACAATAATATTACTGCAGCCGTATAAAAAGTTTTAAATAAATCTCAGGCTCATCTTTCTCTAGCCAGACTCTAGGAGTAATTAAAGGCAAAGTTAAGCCAGTTAAAGACCTAAGCTGGTGGAACGATACAGTTTAAAACGTGGCGAAGTTCACAATACGTTAATGATCACCAAAAATATACCGAAGCAAAGAAAGAAGCAAGACTGATGGTTGCATGCTCAAGAGCAATGTCGAATGATTTTTTTTTACTGTAAACTCGCTGATGCTACAAATGATTAAGAAATTTTCAAAATTGCAATGTGCTGATGCAGGCAAACGAAGGATATTAAACATAATAACAAATATATAAATAACTCTAGCGGTACACTACGAGGGCGACACTGAAAGTCTTTAGAACTGGCCACTTGTAATAAATATAATAAAAAAATAAGTTCAAAATTTGAAAATGGAACTCTTTCTTAATATTTTTGTGTACGAATTCCACTCGATTGTCATTTGTTTTACGATTTGGCGGTAAATTTAAAATTGTGTGTACTACGTGAGCATGAATTTAATGCGAGAAAATTTTCGAGCAATGATTTTTTACGACTTTCGATGTAATTTAAGTCAACAAGAAAGTTATGATAGACTTCGATCCTGCTTCACCACGACAACGCTTCATCGCACACCGCCAAGCAAACGATCGACTATTTGGCGACGGCAAACGTGGAATTACTGGGTCACCCACCTTATAGCCCCGACCTTGCACCTTGTGATTTTTATTTATTCCCAAAAATTAAAGAAAAACTTCGAGGAAAACGTTTTATGGACGCCGAAGAAGCAGTGGCTGCGTTTCAAAAGGCCGTCGAAGAGACCCCTAAGGACGAGTGGGCAAAGTGCTTTTCTCAGTGGTTCTATCGAATGCAGCGATGTATTGATGTGAAGGGAGGATATTTTGAAAAGATATAATAAAAGTAATAAGTTGCTTGATTGCTCAGTTTTTGATTTTCTAAGAACTTTCAGTTTGACCCTCGTATTGACTGTAGATAGGGCCACCAACTAGAGGTGGTTCAAATACTACGACGAGCTACTTAATGTATAGTTCCCTCAGATAACAATCATTGTAGATGCCTTACGACTGGAGGCAAAGTAATCTTATCCCTTTCTACAAAAATAAGGGTTACGTGGCGCAATGTGGGAACTGTCGAACAATTAAGTTAACTTCGCACTTTTTAAAACTGTGGCAAAATGTACTTGCTGAAAGACTTATTAAAATAAAAACAACTACACCTATTCCGTTCGGATTTAACAGCGGTGTCGGTACTGTCGGTACAATAGATGCTATACATCCTGCTAATCCTACTATTATTGACCAATATGACCAACCCACCTTGAACTTTGTTAGGTGAGCTATGATTTTAAAACGTGATTTATGAGTTTCCTTTTTATTAAGAGACAATAGAATAGACAAATTACAGAGGAGGTTCTCAATTCGGTTGTTTTTTTTTTTATGTTTATTACCTCAGAACTCCGTCATTGATGAGCGTAATTTTTTTTCTTGTGGATTGGAATTGATGATGAAGACTACGGATGACTTATGGAATTCCTCAATGATGTACTTAAAAGTACAAAAGTATATCACAGATTCTGATAAGATTCCGTTGAAATAGCAACTAATGAAGTGCCAAAGGTGATCCTTGTGGAATCGACGGAAGTCCTCAAATATTACCGGCCCACATACAGCGATTCGGTTTTTTTCTATAATAATCAACGCATTTGCTCTCGGAATTCAGTTTATGTGGTAAATTGGAAAAGAAATGTGGAAATGTTCTCGTGGCTTGGCGGAATATTAAATTGAATTCGGTTAAAACTTTGTTTTTAAAGTAAATTATATAAAATCAATATTCTGGATTACCACACTACAATTTTATCAAAATCTCCCCTAAAATTCCATATAAATAAATACCCTCCCATTTTACTGTCGTCAGAATATGTGCTACACCACCATCATTTGTTAAACTATTAAAGTTCTCTCATCTTTGTTGAATTTAAATGAGTTAGAAAGGTTTTGAAAAAAAAAACGATTAAATTCGGTGTTCTAAAATAACCGGCTAAAAAACCGGTGTTTATTACGTCGTTGCGGCCATCACTAAGAAAAATATTGAAATGAATGACATGACGAGTATGACGATACGGTACGGCTACGGTCCGTCCGAGATAGAACTCGAAAGCAGCTTGAACCCTTTGTTTAAATGTGGTTTAATATGATTATTTTTTAGAAATCGACCTGCCCTCGTACTTTGATAATATGTTATAAATTTGACCGTAATATAAAGTTGCTGTTTTTAATCTCATTATTAGCACTGCGTCATAAAAAAATACGATGCGAAGTCGAAACACTTGCGAAGAATGGTAAGTGTTTTTGCACAGATGTTTATCCATAAATTTACAGTTGAAACTTATAAAATTATAGGTTCCTGCTAGTGTTTTGTGGTCTTAAATTTTTAGGTCTTTTTGTTGCTGAGAAAGTGAATTGAAACGTGAATTACTTGCTATTTGTTATTTGACGGGCTTAACAGACCATAGGTAGAAATCGTTGGGACTTATTTGCCCGCTTTCTTTTTATCTTGTGACTCAACTGAGAAACGAAGACATTACTATCACTGCCAATTAAAGACTGGATTGAACAATATATATATTTTGACTGTGTTGGAAACCTCGAGAACAATTCTGTTATTATTTATCCCTGTAGGGAGGGTAGTCAAACTAAAGGCTGTTAACTTGTTTTGTGTTGTAGGCAAAATATGTGGTAAATATTATGAATATTATGATCCAGTTTTTTAAGACTTAGCAAAGTAAACTAACGCAATTGGTTAGCTAGTACCTATTCCAGCCCGTTCGGTATATGTAGGGATTGTAGGGTGTAGAATATTTATTTGTTTACCCACATTAATTGGCAAAACATTGAAACTACCTGGAGCCCTATAAATGGTATGTATCAGTGCATGTCAAAGAAAATACCATTCTATTTTGGTCTGATATTATTATGGTCGTTTGATGGACTGCCAAAATATCCTTATCTGGATTTTTTTTTATAAGCGCATTGATAAATATTTCAGATAAATTGTAAAAGATCTTGGACAAGTGGAATATCACCCTTAAATTGAGTGTGACTAAAAAATTTACTAGATGTAAAAATAATGACTTGTATAAGAGACAATCACCATACTTCCCAAAATTTTAGCAAATTAATTTTATTACTGATCTTTTGCTATATAGATAAAAATATAAATATAAGCACAAAAATCTATAAATATACTCCATGTTCCAGAAATACAATGCCACATGCCTAAAAAAGTTAAACAGTGAATCCAAGATGTCATCATCAGCAGGCCAGCTAGTGCCGCAGTCCACCCGAGCACCACCCAACATGACCACCAAGTTCAGCGGGCCACACATTGAAGGCTCCTTTTGTACTTCAATTGACTACAACTATGATCCCACCATAAGCATCATCTGTGCTATGTATATTGTGTTTGGAATTGTGTATACATTATTTGGTCAGTATATTGATTTTGTTTTGCATTCTTAAATCATTTGCAAAGTTTTTCGTATAATATTAGTTTTTGTTTCAGGTTATCGATGTTTTAAAGCCAGCATGTTTTTAACAGGATTCACATTTGGTTCAACTATTGTATATTTGATATGTCTTCAGGATTATTTAATGCCTCCATATGGCAATGTTTGTAAGTTATTTTCAGAACTACCTGCAATGCTTTCGCAACCATTTTGCTTAAACTATATAACGTTCTTATTGTATTCCTATAGAAATTAGTTGCCTGTATATTCTATTCGCTTGTGTTTTCCCCATGGGTGTAATGGATTCCCCAGTTCCACACACTGACAGTGTTACATTGCGTCTAGCACAACTTGCTGCTCTGTCGCTTCCCGCGCGACTGAGCGTCGCTTATCTCACCCGCACCGTGCAAATTAGAAAGAGGAGGGTATAGATCTTTCTCGACTCGCGTCGCGGCGCGGCGTCAGTTGTGCTAGCACCACAGGGATGATTTATAAATGAATCTTAGAATAACATTAGCTAATGGCGTTGCTTCTTGCAGGTGTGGCATTGTGTGCCGGCCTTCTGTTCGGCCTCATCACCATGCTGATACAGTATGTGGGCCTGTTCATGACGGGCTTCCACACGGGCCTCCTGCTGGCTCTTGCTGGACTGGCTATCTATGACCATTTTCTCGACAATAGGCCTACAACGGTGAGTACTATGCACATTAAATACCTAAAGTGTTTATGAACCACACAGCATTAACATTATAGTGATGTGTTAACTTTTAGCAGCTCACTCACTTTAGCAGGAGTTTAATTGATAGATGCATGCTTCGTCATGCATAACATTAGAGTAACTGGTGAGTATACACTTTCCAGTGGTTTCGGCTAAATGGCCAGTTGTTCTGTAGGGATGGTGTAGCTCGGAGGTGGAATGCAGAACATATGTGAGATGTTTACATTTGATGCATTAAAATTCGGCTTCGGCCTCTGTCCACGCAACTCTCATACCCCTCACAGCGTGTATGAGAGTTGCGTGGACAGAGGCCGAAGCCTCGAGGGTGACTGCTTGACGCTTCTTGTATTTATAAGCTTTAAGACAACTTGCTTGAAAATTAGAATAGTTTTGTATACAAAACATATGTATTATGTTGTGTACATTAATATCTGAGTTTAATTAAATCTTCTATGAAACGTCTTCAATTTAAACACATAAATGCAGAGAAGCAGTTCGATTGAGGTATATCAAAATTGTATAGATATTTTTTTACAACGTAGTATCATCGCAATGGATGTCAATCGGGACTACACACAAAAAACCTTACTAAGATAGTCATAACAAATTAGTTCTAAATCAGTAAAGAGGTATAGACGCCCACAGTTATTTTCAAACTTAAATATAAAGGCTTCGTCACAAACGAAGCGTGATGCCGGCGAGACGAAGGCTTCTTATTTGGTTGCAGTTGGAAGGCTCTGCAGTGCGAAAACTGAACGTTTACTGTGGGGAGGTAAGGCAAGCAGGATGTCATCTCTCTCATATTTGAAGCAGGCCGACCGGGGAAGAATCACGTCATGCTCCGTGGAAACCCCACTGTCTGTTTTGTGATTTATTGAAACGTAAGGGTGTGTAATGATGGGTATAAAAATAAATGATATAATTTCATTCAATATAATAACTAAACGATATGATACCGAGAAAGAATATAATGGAAAAATAAACCATCTTCGTCTGTAGCCCCCGAGAGGATTCGATCCTGCGACCTTTCTATTAACGCTAGACTGCTCTCCAACTGAGCTACGAGGACAGTGACGGAAGCTGTATATTTTTCAATTACATTTCCGCTAAGACTAGCGCCCTCTCTGTATCGAGTTATAAACTTGTTTCACAGTCTTGGCACCACTCTAATGGGCGAGCTATGCGCCCGCTCCATTCTAATCGAACCACATCAGGTAGTTTCGGACTAGCGAGAGAGATGGCGCTGGTGTACATTAAATACCCTTATCACGAAACAAATTATTTAATTAAATATTTTTGTTTTCGTGTTATTTTTAACGAGGAAGTTGTGCTAGAGAGCAGTCTAGCGTTAATAGAAAGGTCGCAGTTTCGAATCCTGTCGGGGGCTACAGACGAAGATGGTTTATTTTTCCATTATATTCTTTCTCTGTATCATATCGTTATAAAATGATCGGGGTAACTTCCTCGTTAAAAATAACACGAAAACAAAAATATTTAATTAAATAATTTGTTTCGTGATAAGGGTTACAATATAATAACTTTTGATATAATTTAAATGTATATAGTCACTCATTGTATATAATAAACGTTTGATATAATCTCAAAATACATATGTTTATTATGTATAACTATCGTCTGGTATAACACTTATTTGTTATTGATTATAATATGGTATAATTCTCAAGTAACATAACTGTCAAGTACCTAGTATAATATATTGTTTTTATTACAACTGCTTGGTAACGCCAATTAAGTAAAGAAAGTATAGCAAACATTACACTTTACAAATTGTACTTATATAGTATCAGTATTAGGCGGCAAAAAAGTATTCGATTCAGACGCTTCGCTGGCCGCTGCCGCGGCAAGCTCGCTTCCCTCGCTCGGCTAGCGCGCTGTAAAGTCGCTGTTATGTCTAACAATCCTCCTCGCTTCGCTCGTCGTCGTACCTACACCGACTGCCATAGAGTCTACCAAAAACTATTATGCTAACTGTAGGTACATTAGAAAAAAATATTATTATATCATATGTTCATTATAGGAAATATGCATTAGACTTAAAGTAGGTTATATTAAATGTTATTACATCAAACGATCATTATAAAAAATGATAATTGTATCATATGTAAGACATCACGTGTAATTTTTTTACTCAATATGTTTCTCATATCAAAATAATCCGCGCAAAACGATGGTGCAGTGGCAAAACGAAGAAGATGTTAAAGATGGTGATGATGAACTAACACCATCCAGGCAACCTGTAATACTCAGGACAAGCTAGGGTAATAATAATACCACGTGCGAGCGAGCTTAAATATCATAATTCATTTATTGCATAGTTTCCATGTGGTACAAAATTACAAATAGGTGTTACATTTCATTAGGGTAGGTTCACACATGAACCCTGTTAGGGCACAGCAAGTATTTCTTAAAATTAAAGCTACTTCTAGGCGAATTAAAGCTACTACTACACACACATGCATTAAATTAAATTAACCGCATTCTGGCACTTATGTTCGAGGCATGAAATTAGAAGCTTATTTATCATTTTATTATGCTATTGAAATTATTGTTATTATCATTAATTGTCCTTCTCACAGTGTTCTCATAGTTCCAATTTTTATGATTTGCCACAATTGATTTAGTATGAAGTTGTGGCACATAACATAAACCATTACCCGTCCAAATTACGTAGGTTGTTTATGGCAAGCCATCAGCCATTTTAAGACCAGTTCTTCATTTAGCTGCATTAGGAGCCTTTCCGTCCCTCGCTGTGGCAACACGTAGGTATAGCCTGTCCTGAGTATTATAGGTCCATGTCCATGTCACCATCCAAAACATCGAAAATCCGTGGACCGAGGACATGACGTAGCGTGAGATGGCTTACATTAAAACCAAAAACAAAAACGTTTTTAACTCTATTTTCTGAGATTATTATTGACCGAAGCGTTAGCGAAGGTCTATGTTTTGACTCGAGCAATTTGCTTTTGTTTGTCCGGATGTTCTCCTCTACAGGTCGCAATTCTTCACCGATTCTCATGAAATTTTGTGACCAGATTCTATGATTAAATAGATTTTTTTGTCGATCCAGTTTTTGAATATTATTTCGCACAAGGTTATAGCATAAGCATGCGCAGACTGCCGCGCGCCGCGTCGCCCGCGTTCAAGTTCAATGACCTCAATGACTCAAAACTCATTGCGCAAATTAGGAAGATATAAGAATCATATTATGCTGTAGGTGGGTATCTAAGCTCGATTTATACAATAGTTTCCTATTTTGAATCAGTATAAACGAAGTACCTAGGTAACAACATTTTTGTAAGGAAATTCAGTTCACCAAAATATTACGTAAATTGAAAACATGATTTTTTGTTCATATAGATATTGTGTTGTTTTCAGTGTGATATGATAGGTTTAGGTCTAAAACCGATAAGGTAAAATAAATAGGTACTAAACATAAGTAGGTAGGTACCTATTGTAAGTTTGTTTTCCACTAAAACTAGTTTTGTCGTTTATAGAGCTTAAACAACCGGACACAGCACAACACACGCCCATTACAAAAGGATGTGTGAATATTTGTGATATTTAAATATTTTACGTGGCCTCCGCTCTGCGCACCGCGTCGTCGCGTCCTTGCCAGCCGGAAACTGTGAGGTAACTGAGAGCGGGTGGGCGGCACTTTCAACGGGAGGCAGGGAGTGTCCATACTGTACGGTAGTACTCTTTATTATACTGTGGTTGCGGTGTCAAAATAATTCTTCCCGTGGAGGTCGGTTTTACCATGGAATAAACATATAACATGTAGTATATAACTTTGTTTTTAAAGTAAATTATTGTAATACGTACCAGTATTGACTGTAGCTTTGATGGCTGCAATCTGTATTATATTTGTAGTCTTTTCGCTCGGGTAATTTAGATCAATAGGATGCGTATTGAGCCTCAATTGCATCACTCAATAGACCGTAGTTTGTAGCCACGTTAATATTAACGGCGTGTTTCATTCTTTTTAGGGTTCCGTACCTCAAAAGGAAAAAACGGAACCCTTATAGGATCACTTTGTTGTCCGTCTGTCTGTCTGTCAAGACCATTTTTCTCAAGCACGCTTAGAGGTATCAAGCTAAAATTTATATCAAATACTCAGGTCTATTGTCCCTTGAAGCTGTGAAAAAATCAAACTTAAAAGCCAACGCAATCAAAAGATACAGTCGTTTATGCTGCAAATTTAAGAGTTTTTCGACACTCGCAAAACCTACGGGGTACTTCCCGTGAACTCAGAAACTTGAAATTTGGCATGAAGCAACGTCATATAGCACAGACAAAGGTAAAATTAAGAAAAGTAGACATTTTTAGTAAAATCATACAAAAAAATATTTTTTTTAATTTTAAACTTAATACCTTTTTCCTCGTAAACGTGTGCAGGTATTAAATTGAAATTCATGTCAAATACTCAAGGCTATAGGACCTTTAAGATGTAGCAAAACCAAACTTTTATGTCAACACAATCAAAAGAAATAGCATTTTTAGTCGCATATTTTGAAACTGAGTACTCGCAAGAAACTCAAAACCTAAAGGGTACTTCCCGTTAACACAGAAACTTGAAACTTGGCACGAAGAAACTTCATATAGCACAGACAAAAGAAAAATTACAAAAAGTAGACATTTTTAGTAACATCATAGAAACATTTTTTTTTTTTTTTTTTACTTTAATACCTTTTTCCTCGTAAAAGTGTGGAGGTATTAAATTGAAATTCATGTCAAATACTCAAGGCTATAGGACCTTTAAGATGTAGCAAAACCAAACTTTTATGTCAACGCAATCAAAAGAAATTGCACTTTTAGTAGCATATTTTGAAACTGAGTACTCGCAAGAAACTCAAAACCTAAAGGGTACTTCCCGTTAACTCAGAAACTTGAAACTTGGCACGAAGAAACTTCATATAACACAGACAAAGGAAAAATTACGAAAAGTAGTAATTTTTAGTAAAATCATACAAAAAATATTTTTTTTTTCATTTTAAACTACTACTACCTTTTTCCTCGTAAACGCGTAGAGGTATTAAATTGAAATTCATATCAAATACTCAGGTCTATAATACCTTTCTGCTGTAGCAAAATGAAACTTTTATGTCCATGCAATCATAAGAAATAGCAATATAAGTCGTATAATTTAAAACTGAGTAGGTGATCTCAAGGGTATCAAAACGTAAAGGTAGGTACTTCCCGTGATATTAGTTTTATTTTATATCAACGCAATAAAAAGAAACAGCAATTGACAACATTTCATATTTTTGAGCCCTAAATTTTATTGGTTCTGTGTATTTGGTTTAAAAAGACAAATACGCTGATAGTTTATTTATTTCTCTAGGGTTCGTATTCAATATTAATTTTTCAATATTTACTTATTCTAAAAGGGCGTAACTCCAATTCTACGCAGGAATAGCCTTTACCTTAGTCTTACCACGATCGAAAAAAAAAGTGATCTGACAATGACATCTGACTTTGCCATTGTCACTGGAGTTGGAGTAGGTCTGTGGTGTGTTGTTTGTTCAAATTGTACTATTTGTTAAAAAGAAACGATTTTATCGACGAATTTGGCTGTGATAAGGGATACCGATACTGCATTATATAAATACGACACCTTGCATTCACACGGATCTTTGGAATTACTTACTTCTTTCCCTACTGCTCGACACCACTCCGCTTTATTTTGGAATAACATGGAAGAAATGTTTGTCCGGTTTCTTCAAAGAGTCATTGTTACAACTTGGCACGAAACAATACTTGGTGCACTTAGGAGGAGTAGACACCTCGTCGATCCACGCGGGTTTCTCCATAGTAGCCAATAAATCCCTATAATATTAGGATCTTTTAATTTTATTTTACTTCGTTAGGTTACAGTAGTTAACATCGATAGTAAACAATTTACGTCAATGTCAAATTCAAATTTGTGACAGCAGATTTTTTTTTTCTGTAACATAAGGCACAGGCTATCCATTAACTATGTCGTAGAATGTGTAAAATTAGACCATATTTTTAATTGTTTTTAAAAATATTTATTAAGCTATATATTTTTTTTATAAATATAGTATAGTTGTATAGTGCTCAGGAGGCAATATACTTTTGAATCATATATTCATTTTGAAGTGTTTATAAAATGAAATGTTGTCAATTACTATTCATACCTTTTTCAGTCACCATTTACAGATCTGGTTCAAATTTTTCAAATTTAACAGAACATTTAATTAGTATTTTTGAACCGGATTGACCGGAAAAAGATAGTGACTAATTGCCGAACAAAAATGACAAAAAGTTCGTGTAACCGGCATCAAGATATATTTTCATACATAATTTACTTTAAAAACAAAGTTTTAACCGACTTCAATTTAGTACTCCGCCAAGGCACGAGAATATTTCCACATTTCTTTTCCAATTTACCACATGAACTGATTTCCGAGAGCAAATGCGTTGATTATTAAAGAAAAAAACCGAATCGCTGTACATATGTGGGCCGATGATATTTGAGGAATTCCGTCGAATCCACAAGGATCACCTTTGGCACTTTATTAGTTGCTATTTCAACGGAATCTTATCAGAATCTGTGAGATACTTTTGTACTTTTAAGTACATAATTGAGGATTTCCATAAGTCATCTGTGGTCTTCAACATTCAATTCCACTCCACCAAATTTATGATTTCCGTGTGTAAATACACTAGTTATAATAGAAAATACCAAAATCACTACACGCGTGCCTAATATAATTCAGGAGTTCCCTCAATTCCTCAGGGATCCCATCATCCAACTGAATTTTGAAAAAAAATGGGACCCACCTGGAAGCATATACTTACAAACAAAAAAAACATTTTTCGAATCGGCTCATCAATGACGGAGTTCTGAGGTAACAAACATTAAAAAAAAAAAAAAAAAACAACCGAATTGAGATCCTCCCCTTTTTTTTTGAAGTCGGTTAAAAAGAGCACTTGGTTCTTTAGGCATTACAGGCCATATTAGCAAAATAAGATCAACAGCTTAAAAACATTTTAGTTTATTGAGATTTTATCATAATGTGTATTTATGGCTCACGTCAATACAATCAATATAGGTAGGTTATAATAAGCGCTCCAAAAGTGGCACACTAAAACTAAGTCAATTGCACGAACTTGCCTCAGTTTCGGGTCGTCAATGGACACGTATAAACGTGTCTCAGCTGTCAGATGTGGTGGCCATTTTTAAACACGGAATTTCGTATAGACAACGTATCTACCTCTTTTTTATATAACATCATTGTCAATACTAGTTATGTTTATTGATTTTACAAGCAAACAATATCTAAACACTTCGCACTCTCAAAATTATACAAAACATTGTTCGCTGGGCATTACGAACCACTGCAGCGGATAAGAGTCCTTAAAAAGTTCCACGCACGGCTAGTGAAAAGGGAATAAGGGCCCCCCCCACACTAGCGGCGTCTTGTGAACGTTCTCATACAAAATTGTGCGTTGCGTCGACGGCGCGTCTGGGGCGGTATATCCAGGTCTGTAATTAGTTTATAAAGATACCATAGTAAAAAAATATAGCGAATTTAAGTTTTTCATACAAAACTTGTTTCTGCTGTATTTCTTTTGTTTTATAAACTGGAACCATATAAACTAATTACAGGCGTAGATATACCTCATGTCATTGTATATGCAAAGTTTCGTCACAATCCAACACGTAGTTTTAAAATGAGAACGAAACTCCGTTTGTATGGGAAGGTGAAATTCGGCCGAGGTTACTGCGGACTCTTAGAGTCATCAACTCATCAGTTTCAAAGGATATATAGTGTAATATATATTGAAATTATAATAAAAAAATATATACATCACATGATTGTATTGTTGGTACAGTATTTACGATTTTTGTGTTGTATCTTTTTTTTTGCTGAGCGAAAGCGCTGTTGCAAGCGTGTATTACTAATGAAATTATTAGATTTTTAACAATGTTAATTGCTTGGTGTGTAATTGCAATGAACTACTTTAACTGTAAATCATTAATATTTATGCGACGCTAGTTTGCAATTAACAACAGGCGTGATTTTTTGATATAATGCTATGTATGCGAATTATAACCCTTTATAAAATACTAGCTATTGCCCGTGACTTCGTCCGCGTGAAACTAGTTAATGTCGTACCTCCAAACAATTTTTTGCCCCTATCGCATCCCTTCGGGGATGACTTTCAGCATAAAAAATGTCCCATGTCCTTCCCCAGGATTAAAACTGTCTCCATACATTTCATCTCAATCGGTTCAGTGGTTTTAAGCATGAAAAGGTAACAAGCACACAGACAGATAGAATTACTTTCGCATTTATAATATTAGTATGGATGTGTGTATGTAAGTAAGATGGTGCTGATCACATTGATGACTCAAAGACAGCTTTTGCCTTTGAGTCTTTTACCGATGTGGTAATACTGAGACTGCTCTCAATCACCGTCATAATATCAGACAGGACAAATTGCTCAAAAATATGTGTCACAGCTGTATGACTCTGTTAAAGCGTATATTTCAGCGCTTTGTCGTTTCGGATATTGCTGCTGACTGTACCGCTGTGATTAGTGGAGTGGAGTGGATTGAAGGAAATTTCTTTATAGTAACAGCCTAAGCGTATATTATGGATATTCGTGTGTACTGTACGCGGTGTGGCGAACTAATATTACCTGCATATACAATCTAACATAATTTATTAGTAACTGAACACATTGCGATCTATTTTCTCTGCTAAGCGAAGTTTGTCCACCTCTGGAACTTCTTGTAATCCTATCATGTTCTTTAGTGTTTTGTTATAATGAATACCACGATGTATGAAATAGCAAAAAAATATTCTTATTGACTTTTTGTTGCGTAGGTAGTTTTTCAGTTAATTTAATGGTAAAAAACTGGACAAGTGCAAGTCGGACTCGCCCACCGAGGGTTCCGTACTTAATTACAAATGTATATGTAGTTTTCAGATTTTCCCCTGTACTTGTAGTATAAGGCGATATTACTAGGCAAATTACATAGTTCTAGGTCAACGGAAAGTACCCTATAAATTTAGATTCCCTTGAGAGTGCCGAAATATACGTTTATTGCGGCATAAACAGCCGTATCTCTTGTTACGTTAACTTAGAAGTTTGATGTTTCCACAACTTCCTAAGTTATATGTAGACCTGAGTCACAGTATAATTAAAGAGTACTACTGTACAGTATGGACACTCCCTGCCTCCCGTTGAAAGTGCCGCCCACCCGCTCTCAGTTACCTCACAGTTTCCGGCTGGCAAGGACGCGACGACGCGGTGCGCAGAGCGGAGGCCACGTAAAATATTTAAATATCAAACAAATATTCACACATCCTTTTGTAATGGGCGTGTGTTGTGCTGTGTCCGGTTGTTTAAGCTCTATAAACGACAAAACTAGTTTTAGTGGAAAACAAACTTACAATAGGTACCTACCTACTTATGTTTAGTACCTATTTATTTTACCTTATCGGTTTTAGACCTAAACCTATCATATCACACTGAAAACAACACAATATCTATATGAACAAAAAATCATGTTTTCAATTTAAGTACGTAATATTTTGGTGGACTGAATTTCCTTACAAAAATGTTGTTACCTAGGTACTTCGTTTATACTGATTCAAAATAGGAAACTATTGTATAAATCGAGCTTAGATACCCACATACAGCATAATATGATTCTTATTTCTTCCTAATTTGCGCAATGAGTTTTGAGTCATTGAGGTCATTGAACTTGAACGCGGGCGACGCGGCGCGCGGCGGTTTCTGCGCATGCTTATGCTATAACCTTGTGCGAAAGAATATTCAAAAACTGGATCGACAAAAAAATCTATTTAATCATAGAATCTGGTCACAAAAATTCATGAGAATCGGTTAAGAATTGCGACCTGTAGAGGAGAACATCCGGACATACAAAATTAAATTGCTCGAATCAAAACATAGACCTTCGCTAACGCTTCGGTTAATAATAATCTCAGAAAATAGAGTTAAAAACGTTTTTGTTTATAATTAATTACATCATCATCATCATCATCATCATCATCAATACTTTAGAGGCTTGCTCTTGTCGGTGGATAAGGAGTAATGAAAAAAATAATTACAAGGACACAAAATAATTCGACGCCGCTATTATCCGCCGCATATTGCCGATTGCTTTCCCGATTCGCGAACGCACTAAAATGGCGGCAACCCTAGCATGTCTTATCGCACTCACACAAGCATGGTACGCGTTCACCTACACGAGCTTAGACTGTGTGCATAGGAACGCATTTGTTTCATACATTTGATCGCCAGTGTCCGAGGTGTGCCTGATATCTCCACGCGTTCCCGAGATAAAGGGTCATGACAGACAGACAGATAGACAACAAAGTGATCCTATAAGGGTTCCGTTTTTTATCCCTTTTGAGGTGTACGGAGTTCTAAAAATGATACTAAACGAGTTAAAATTTTGTTTCAGTATTGGCTTTGTGTTGTGGCGCTGCTCAGTTCCGGTATATTCTTTGCTGTCATCAATTTGTACTGGAAAAAAGGTGAGTCAAGCTCCGATTGCGTTGCACGAAGTAAATATTCTTCAATGCGGCGTGGCGTGTGGCGTCATCGACGAACATATCAGTGGTTATGGTTAAGTGAATTTGGGATTCTATGTACGCCTCGTCCCTCTTCTTACGTAGGAACGTAGATACATGTTCAAATGTTTATTAGGTACTATACTATCTAATTCTAACAGTTATTATTATTAATAATTCATACCTCTCCTAACAATATAGCTGCATCGCTACTTACGTAGGACAAATATTTAGAGTAGGTTGGTAATTGATATGTACAACAATACAATACATACAATCTTATATAATTAATGTAAAAACAAGTTTCTGTCAAAAATTTCATTTTTGGTACAAGCTTTTATTGTCTTCTGTATACCATCATCAACTCATTGAGACGATTCTAACGAGCCCAAACTCAATGGGGTTGCGTCGGTTAAGTACTGAATTCCCATGGCCACCTTCTGTCTCCATCATCAGATCAGCTCGATGGTACCATAATATTGAATTTTCATCCAAACTGTACTTGTACCCAAAATTTCAGCTTGATCGGTCACCGGGACGTAGGTCACATTTAACTTGCAAGATTTGATTACAGACAGACAGGCAACGGGACAGGTGAAACTAAATAAAAGCTTGTAATAATATCAGGTTTATTTAATCTTAGTTTTTCGTAGTGCGATATGGATAGTAAACCGTCAATTTATTGTAGTAAAGTGTACATGTACATTACAAAATATAATCAAAATAATAAATAGATATGAAACTTGGAAATATCGAAAAACGTGTTTTTTTAATCGTCCAAGTGTATTAAAGCTACCAATCTGGGGGCACGGCAGTGCCCCGCCAAGTCGAGCGCGAAGCAAACACTGCCGTACCATCCTTTACTGGAACCATTTCGCCGCATTTTCAGGCCCCTATTTGAGAACCTCTGGATAAGACCAGAACGCTGAAATTTTCGTCAGCCGGTAAGCTATAATCACATACTTAAAATCCAACATTTCAAGTCTGTAGGTCATTTAGTTCCGAAGTTAAGCGAAAGCAAAGTTTCGCATTTATGACACTCACTCACTCACTCACTCATGATCATCAAAGTAGAAATAGTACTTCCCATAAAGTTAGAGAGCTGAAATTTGGTACAGAGTTAGGGTTTAATGGCCACGTAAAGGGAAAACTATAAAAAATTGCAATTTCAACCCAGTTTTCTAGATACACCAACGGTATACATTACTTTGTAATCCTATAAAAATATATAGGTTTACAAAGTTACATTAGCAGTGAATGGGAAATTCAAAAAGCAAGAATGGGCCTGCATTCATAGTTTGTATGTATGCACATTAACCTACAAAAAGAAGTGAGATCCCATAAAAAAACATTCCATGTAAAAAAGAGGCCAAGTCTCGAAACTCTTCCACCGTAAAAAGTTTTGAGATATTTCGTAGAGCCAAGTCTCAGGCATTCTTATTAATCTTTATTTGCTTGCTAAATAAAATTTTGTGACTTGGCAATCACATAATACTACATATTTTTAGGTAAGTATGCAAAAATCCATAAATACAGTTAAGTTGTGTGATTGCCAAGTCACAAAATTTTATTTAGCAAGCAAATAAAGATTAATAAGAATGCCTGAGACTTGGCTCTAAGAAAAATCTCAAAACTTTTTACGGTGGAAGAGTTTCGAGACTTGGCCTCTTTTTTACATGGAATGTTTTTTATGGGATAGGTTTTATAATAACAAAGTTGTAGTATTCCGTACAATTTAGTTGTTTAATCTCAAGTAATGAAAGTTCTTAACTTGATTGGTCTAATTGAATTCAAATCAGCAACTATTTATGAAACGTCAAAATCGCTTCGATAGTATAAATATGAAGTTTGTAAGGAAGGACGTCGACTAGTGACGTCACTGTTTTCGGTCAAACGTCTTTGGATTTCAAAATTGTTTTTAAAAATCTTTGTAATAGCAGGTCCGTCTGTTTCCATACTTTCTGTTGTCAATAGGGGTGTAGACACCAGATAAAATAATCAATAATGTCATGTTTTCTAAAAAGGATTAAAAATGTAGTCAAATGGAGAAAAAATCAACGCAAAAGGTTAAATAATCACGAAGTTATAAGTGTCCAAAGTTTGAAGAAGGGGTATGTTCTGTCCCTTGGTCGCAAAACGCAACTACATATGAAACGATGACGCTGGAAGATTGTGATGTCACTAGGCAATGTGCCGTGCCCATCGTGTTCGGTTCCGCCGTCGATGCGGCCCCCCGGGCAGCATCCCGTATCGTGGCGTCACACACTGTTTGCGTTTTCTCTCTCTAATAAGCAATATTAAAACGGTTGTAGCTTCGTAGTTCTTTGAGATATCAGAATGAGATTTTCGTCACTAGGCATATTTTTTTGCCATCTTTCTTTTGGAATAATAATAATTTTCGAGTCTACACCCCTATTACCGTATTCGACCTCATCGCGATCTTAATAGCGTTTCCCCGTTTACTAAAGGAGCCCCTTACAATAAGCGCCGCATATGTTTGCGTCGCTGAAGTTAGGCACCAGTAGCCTCCAGCGCCCCCGTCGAACCCCGCCGTCACCTCTGCGGCGCTAATAGTGGCTACCATGACATACGCAAACTTATGTGGCGCATACTGTAGACAGGTACTCCATCTTGGTTGATTCTGGCCTAAGTACCACGTTTGTTTTCCAGTTCTGACGATAGTCGGCACGGCGGTGTACGGCGGCGCGGTGGTCGCCACCGCGCTCGACTACTTTCTGGAAAGAATGATGATGCTCAAGTGGGTCAGTAACGCACGCTGCACGCCCGCGCGGCCTCGTCCGCATTCATTCGAACTGCTACCACGACGGCCTCTTATTAAATCTAGTCATTATGACCATCAAGTGGTTTATTATTGGTGCTAATCGGTGGACCATCTCATCAATAAGATCTCTATGTTTTTTTTTATAACTAGGAATAATGAGTTACGGCCGTATTCATAAACGTACTGCAAACCTGTTTTAACTAAAATGGCGTTAAAATTTGTTTGTCCTTATCTGTCAATTTGGCATTTGCGTTCGTAAGAAAGGGACAAAATACATTTTTATATAGCAGAGGCATTTAAAGTTTTATGGGCCAAGTAGCATCACATGCTTACTTGCTCCTGCTGCCCTGGGCCGAGTACTTTTATGCAATGTATTATTATTAATTATTTTTTTCTTTTTGTTTTGGTGTCTTATCACTAACGTACTTCTTAAGCTTGTAACTAACACATTATGGATCATTGGTCTGAATTAAAAGATTTTTATTTTATTTATTTATTTATGAATAAAGGGGTAAAATATTAGGATTTATTTGTTAGGGCAGAATTTTGATTTGCAACATATGCCGCGTCTTGTCAAAATCAATGACAGCATAATAAATATGTACACACTTTTTGACCTTATCTCTAGAAAATAGAATCCTAGAACCACCTAGAATGTATACATGTTTATGATGCTGACTGAATGAAGCAAAAGCGATATCCTAGGGGTTCTGTCAGTGAAATTGTATGACGCAATTTAACTACATGTCGTATTTTAGCTTACGGGAGATAATTAATCATTCCGAAGCGATAACTACGCTGAAGGGCAATGCGGTCAATTAGGACCTACGGAAATTGTAATGGAGCATAATATTGAGAAGCGAGGACTTATAAGATCGCCTGTATCGTCTATCAATTAGGAAGCGCCCAAATTGACCGATTTAAACTACTTGTTACACCTGCTCGCGTTCTGAGTTGGGACTAGCCACAGATATACATATATCACGCAAATGCATGTACTTCGCGTGTCAGAATTCGGACTCAGAGTTGGCACTCCGACTTACATTCCGCGCGCGTCTGTTGTGGTAGCCGGTTGTCCGTGATTATTAAGAAAATACCTTATTGGATTTTCCGCGGACAACGGGGACTTCAGATCACTAATTCGCCCGTGTGACGTCAAACTAGGTAGAAAAAAGGTTTTTAAGTAAGTGTTTAAGTTATCTGTCTGTGGGACTAGCATAAATAGTACATTATTGTCGAAGCAAGGGAAGGGGCAATTGCTGGCTGAGTTTTAATTTTAAACGGACGACCTTGGTAGTCCGTTTAATTTAATACGAAGCCAGCAATTGCACTTCCGTCTGAGACAAATATATTGCTTTTCTCAAAAATTGTGCAAGAAAACTAAATATAATAAACTTTCTGAAAATTATAAGGCATGCTTTTCTTCTCGCCACTTCATGAAATTGTCGTATGCCTTTTAGATATTTGTCTTTTGGCTTATTACCCAATTACAACATTACCAATTATCAATAACTGAGCTGGCAGCTTCTTTTAAATCTGGAATCATTTTCACGTCAATTTTCTATATTTTCTGAAAATCCTACCCACTGTGTGTAAAAACAGAATATTTTTTGCATTGCCGCCTTTTATTTTTTTTAATAATAAGTTGGAAGAGTATTTTTTCATAAATGGCCCGCAAAGTGAACATAACTCGCTACATATTGGAAGGTAAAGTGTATAGTTTAAAGTCAAAGGCTCTAGTATAAGTTTTACCGAAACAAAACTACGATCGCGTTTGCGTTTTACCCTCAATTTGTATGGGATTTGATAGCTAAACGCGAACGCGGTCGTAACGTTGTGTTCGGTAAAACTTATACTAGAGCCTCAGATCTAAATTAACACGTTGATGGACACTACTCGAGACACAATAGAAATAACAATAGGATTACGCCTATAGACGTCTACTGTCCATCAATGTATTAAAAAATTAAAAACATTGCAGGCCGCCTGGAATGTTATATGAAAATGAAAATGAAACTATAAAAAAAAATATTAAAGTAGAAACTGACATACTTATAAAAGACGGCACAGCTGGTATTCAGCCAATTCAACTCGTATTTTTCTGTTGCAAACACGTTTTTGTAAGTGTCTCAAATAGTTGCATTTTTTTGGTGGAAAAAACGGCGGGTAATCGTAAATATTTTCACGTTGTGCAACAAATACTCAGCCTACAATTGCCTCCTTCCCGGCCACGGCAATAATGTATTATTTTCTTCCGAAAACGCCATAAGTTATTTGAGACAACTAAAAAGTCGCGATAAATCACAGCTACTGATCTTCCGTTTTGTTGTTTAGGAGGCACAGGGCCTTTTATTTATATGGCCGTTTAAAATTTTTTTAAAGTTTGTACCACGATAAATAATGGAATTTGTATGCAACATTGTTGTCGAGCAAAACCGAGACGGCAAGGTTTTAAATTTTTTGACTAACGATAAACTATGCACTTCACGTCCTGATTTTTTACCAATAAAGTCAACTTTGCCGGTCATTTTGAGTAAAATGGTATGTTGACTGTTTCTGTCTACAGCTGTGGGAGCGCGCGAAGCTCGAGCCAGTAGTGGCGCCGCCGTGCCGGCTGTCGTGGCTGGCGCTGGCGGCGTGGCCAGCGGCCGCGCTGCTCGGCCTGTTCGCGCAGGCCGCGCTCACCGCCTCCGGGATCTACCATGAGCAAAGTTAGTATCCATGCTAATATTATTTTCACGCCACTGCTCGGAAATGTGGCAAAAGATGGTTAGAATTCAGGCTTCAAAGCTTGGACGTCGCACGAACAGGCCATCTATGAGTTCAAACTGTCCAACAATGTTTTTGTAGTCCAGTTTGAACAGCGATTCGAACAAGCACAGCTCCCCCCGCCCCTGCCCCCACCCCCGCCCGCGCCGGCGCCCACTCGCGTGTGGAGGGCAGCGCGCGGTCGGCCCGGCGCGCTGCTGCTGGCGGGTGTTTCATATTGTGATCTTTAATTAGGTACTTCATTTTGACTTATAATTATTTGCAATTTCCTCGCAGTAGGCGTGAAAAGCACTATGTAATGTCTCGGCCAAAAGTACAATAGATGGACTCGTCTCCTTCGAGGTCCTCACCTGCGGCTCGGACCTCGAACACACTCGTCCATCTATTGCCTACTTTCTAGCCTTTACAACAATGTACTATAATGCGAAAGTTACTCTGAGGCTCTAGTATAAGTTTTACCGAAACAAAACTTTACGATCGCGTTTTCGTTTTACCCTCAATTTGTATGGGATTTGACAGCTAAACGCGAACGCGATCGTAACGTTTTGTTTCGGTAAAACTTATACTAGAGCCTCTGTATGTCTGTTAGTTTTCACGCCTAAGAGTCCGCAGTAAGCTCGACCGAATTTCAGCTTCCCACATATACATGCAAAGTTTCGTTACAATCCAACACGTAGTTTTAAAATGAGAGCGTAACTACGTTTGTATGGAGAATCGAGCTTACTGCGGACTCTTAAACCACTGAAATGATTGACTGAGATGAAATTTAGCATGGAGATAGCTTCGACCCCGGGAAGGACAGGTATTCTTTTTCCCGGAAGTCATCCCCTAAAGGGGTCGAATGGGGGGCGGAACTTTGTACGGAGGTACGATATAAACGTGTTCCTCGTGGACGAAGTCGCGGGCAAAAGTTTGTATGCTACATAAGGCCCAGGAGTTCGAGTGACAGTGTGCCATCCGTGGGAGCGAGAGGCTGTGCTACGGTCGCTTAGAAACATGACGAAGCCGTTGGCGCCAATTTATGGCCACTAGCCCTTCGTATGCGGATGTCAAAAATTGCTAATCAATATATAACCTTGAGATTGAAAACTATAGGTTTAAATGCTTGGCACGGATCCTTATCCAACACAGACGAAGGGCTAGTCCTCGCTACGATACGCGACCACTCAAAAGCTCGTTATATGCCGATGCTATGCAAGATGAACGAAGAACTATCTGCGGCCGGCACTAGTGGCTCGTGTGCGGACGCTTCTAAGATGAACTCCGGGAACTTGGTAAAAAAAATACTTACAAAATTTGAATCCAGACTGTCACTGAGACAAGTGGAACTGAATAAAAGCTTATAAATAACTATGACTTAGAAAAGTTGAGAAAACCCCGAAATTTTCATTTCAAAGTCCAATATCTCAAAAACGGCTGGACAGATTTTCATGAAACATGGCTAAGAACACTCGGGTTAAATTATCTATGAGACAAAAAAACTAAACGAAAATCGGTTTATCCGTTTGGGAGCTACGATACCACAGACAGATACACAGACAGACACGTTAAACTTATAACACCCCTCTCTTTGCGTGTTCTCTTTGTGTGTTTGCTTTGTGTGTGGGGGTTAAAAAGACCGCAATTTCCTAATCCCGATTAAATTCCATACGGATGGTGACACCAAATGAAATATTCAATAATGTTGAATTTTCTCGAAAAAGGATTACAAATATAGTCACATGGGGAAAAAGTAACACGAGACAATAAATAATCAGCAGAGCCCGTAATTTTCATGCCGATGAAATCAATTTGACGTCACGCTGCATGTAGGATGATCCCAAATAGTTTTATTGTAGTAATTAATCATTAGACGTCAATCATGTACAAATTACTTCAAACGCGTAAGCTTATCTATTTACACGTAAAACAATTAATAGGTACCTACTTGATACGTGAAACGTAAATTAAACTATTTGTTTTGTTTTTAGACATACATTTTACTAAACGGTATTGTTACCACATTTCAATAATTACGTAGAAAACAGAATTCCTTCAAGTACCTATTAATTATTTCACGTGTGAATAGATTTCTTTTGAAGTAATTTGTACATGATTAAAATGATTGACGACTAATCATTAATAATTACAATAAAACCATTTGTGATCATCCTATATGCAGCGTGACGTCAAATTGATGTCATCAGCATGAAAATTACGGGCTCTGGTTATGAGTGTCCACAGTTTTGTGAGGGGCTATACTCGACCACGTCACGGGTCTCAAGCGTTTTCTCTCTATCAAGCGATATAAAAATAGGTATTTGTGTCACAAGGGAGCAAAATAGTATATTTACGGCGAGGGCGGATGAATGATGTATTTAAATTTTAAAACTACGAAAGTATGTCACAGATTCTGATATGATTCCATTGAAATAGCAACTAATGAAGTGCCAAAGGTCTCAGAATCACCTTTCTTGATGAATCGACGGAAATCCTCAAATATTATCGGCCCACATATCTACAGCGATTTGGATTGTTTCTATAATAATTAATAATCAATGTTCCTTTGGTAAAGTGGAAAGGAAATGTTTATGTAACTTGGCGGAGTACTGAATTGAAGTCGGTTAAAACTTTTTTTTTTTTATATTGCAAAATGTGATAAATTCTCAATTAACGTTTATTGTTAAAGGGTTCGTATAAAATACATTATAAGATAATACTAGCCTAACTATGTAATCCTGACTATACTAATACTAACTATGTATACATACTAACAAATTAATAACAAGGCTACGTATCTACACTAATATTATAAAGAGGAAAGATTTGATTGTTTGTTTGTTTGTTTGTATTGAATAGGCTCCGAAACTACTGAACCGATTTGAAAAATTCTTTTACCATTAGAAGCCGACATTATCCAGGGATAATGTTATTAATTTGTTAGTATGTATACATAGCGGTAAAAACTAGCCTATGTTCATCAGGATGAACATAGGCTAGTTTTTACCGCGAGAAAATGCTTCATTCCTACGCACTAACCGTGCGAAGCCGGGCCGGGCAGCTAGTTTACAAATAAAAAACCGGCTCTAAATCTGTGCCGTGCAGCAAGGTGCCTATAAGGCTGGCGGCATTGCCGCGCTGGATAGCAATGCTGATCCGTTGCGCCAGATAGCCGCCAGCCCGTTGGTCACCACGTGCTTCCACGACACGCTTCGCGAGCTCCTTGAACGCTGCGTGTTAAAACTTTGTTTTTAAAGGATTTGGGATATTTTTTACCTCCTTTCTTATTAGTCCACAACCCTATAGCAAATGCAATGCTAATAGAATCCGTATCGTGTCCAGGTATAGGAGCCCAGAAGCGGCGGCTGAAGGCGCAGCAGCCGCGGCCGGTGACCCGCGAGCAGCGCGCGGAGATGAAGCAACGCAAGTACCGGTACTTGTACCAGGTGCGGACTGCGCACGGTGACGTCATATCTCAGGTAACTTGCACCTACCACCGAACGAAGAAAACATACAAGTCTAACTAGTGCCGTATAATGGCCCCACAGAAGGGTGCCACTATATGCCTACCATAGGCGGGGCGTCGGCGACGATGCACGATGCCAGGCAGCCGCTTTGTTCGAACATGGCTGCCGTGACAGACTGTTAAGAAAACCAAATGTTCAATTTCATTAAATATGCCTCGTTGTGCTGTGAAATGGTGTGCGAGTCGTTCGGACAAGCACAACGAAAAAAGATGGAACCTCTTTTCATTTTCACAAGTAAGTACAGCGATAAACATATTATTTTGATTTTGTTGTTATGATCACATTTTGTATAGGGATGGTATCATGCCAACAGACATAATTTTTTTAATAAGTTGTTGATTTGAATTTCATATCAATATTTAGTAGCTTTTATCGATGTATTTCTAAGTATAAAAGGTAACAATATTTTTTAGTATATATATATCCAACAGATCCAATTAGAAAAGAAATTTGGAATGAAGCAGTCCGTTTGGAACGACATGATTTGAAATGGCATGCAAAAAAATGACTATTCTTTGTTCTTTACATTTCAATCAGGAAGATATTTACGTAACAAACAAGGGTTTAGTGAATCTCAAGAAGAGTGCAATCCCAATTTGTACGGTATGATTACTGAAACGATATATTTAATTTTAAAATTGTCGGTAGCATAATTATGTGTCTACTTAAAACCACAATTACGTTTGAGTAGGTTGTATTTAAACAGTAAACAAATTATTAAACAGTATTATATTTTTTACTTAATTGATAATTTGGTATTTTTATTTATCTATTAGATACCTGAACTCTTAGCCCTACCCGGGTTTAAATAGAGAAAAGTAATTTGCCTCCGTAAACCCTCGGTATGGCATTATAGGGATAATGTCATACCGCTCTTGAAAACGGCTCTAACGATTTCAATGAGAGCCGTTTTCGAGAACGTGATTACAAATATATATACAAATATTGCTCGTTTAATAGTATATATATAGATAGCTACATAGAATTAGGTAGAATCTTTAGTTGGCTCCACCACTGTGATCATCAGAGAAAGGATTTAATTTAAGACAGTAATTATCTATAATTTAAAATAAAATAAATAATATATTTCTTAATCAAAAAATATCACTCGATGTTATGATAACTAACTTGCTTCTTGTTGCATGTAACCATTCAACAATTATCCGTTTTCGTTGTCACTGTCATATGGCTGTCGTCCGACGTGATGCACGACGGCTAATCACAGCAATGCATTCGTAGATTGACCAATCGCATTCATTTGTGTTGGGTAATTGGAAATAGGCTGATATTTTGGGCAGCTGTGATTGGATGTGCAGTTGACTATGCGCACACCGGGTTTTAGGCACGCATTTGGGTAGAAATGTGTAAGGAGCTCGCCTTCTATGTTTTTTTCGTTCGCTGGCACCTACTATAAGAAAGTTTCATAGAACTCTACCTTGGCAGGCGTACACGCTAATATTACGCAATGATGGGGGGGAGGTGTAATCGAAAATTATTATTACTCCAAAAGAAAGAAGGCAAAAAAAATGCAAAGAAAAACCCATTCAGATATCTCAATGAATTACGAAGCTATAACCGTTTTAATATTACTTGTTAGAGAAAAAACGCTCGCAGTTAGTGGCGTCACAATCTGCGAGCGTCATAGTAAACGACAATTGTCTCATTATGAAGGCGCGTTTGGCGGAAAAGGGAAAGAAACCTTCTTGAAACTTTGGACAAAATTATAACTTTGTGATTATTTAACTTATTGCATTACTTACTTTATTTTCTCCATTTGATTACATTTTTAATCCTTTTCCGAGAAAATTATAATAATGTTCTTTATTGCACCACAACATAAGAAAAACATGTTACAAGAGTACATTCAATAAATAAAGGTAACAACAGGCGGTCTTATCGCTTTAGAGCGATCTCTTCCAGACAACCTTTGGGTAGCAGGAAATTTTCAAAAAGAGTTAAACAGGTAGTGCAGTAATAACTCAAGAAAAGCTTACTAACACATACATCACATTATATGACAACAACACTCAAATACACACTTTCATAAATAAGTATAGTATAGATACATACATACAAACTATAATACAATATAGTATAATAAAATAATTGATTATTAAATTTAGTGTGTACTCCTCTATTGCAGTCGTACGTCCAAGCTCTGCAGAAGAAAGCGCACTGCGGCAACTGGAGCGGCGGCGGCGGCGGCGGCGGCGGCGAGTGCAGCACCCTGCAGAGCGACTCCACGCACCTGACCGTGCTGGCGCCCTCCGAGCACGCGCCGCCCACCGACTCCGACGACGATCTCAACCAGATCCGGCCCGCGCACTAGCCCGCACGGTATCTATACACTCGGTGCCTCTGGCCTTGGGGCTTTCAATGCTAATATCGATTTCTCAAAAAATATCGGCAAAGTTGACTTTATTGGTAAAAAATCAGGACGTGAAGTGCATAGTTTATGGTTAGTCAAAAATAAAAAACCTTGCCGGTTGGATTTTGCTCGACAACAATGTTGCATACAAATTCCATTATTTGTTGTGGTATCAACTTTAAAAAAAGTTAAAACGGCCATATAAATAATATGCATAGGTCCTAAACAGCCAAAACGGATGATCAGTAGCTGTAACTTATCGCGACTTTTTAGTTGTCTCAAATAACTTATGGCGTTTTAGCAAGAAAAATACACTTCCAACTTATTATTAATAAAATTTATAGCGGGCAATGCAAAAATTATTCTCTGTTTACATACATAGTTAGTTGTTTTTTCGGAAAATATAGAAAATTGACGTAAAAATGATTCCAGATTAAAAAGAAACTGCATGCTCAGTTATTGATAATTTGTTCCCTGCAAAGTCAAAAGACAAATATCTAAAGGCGAAAGGCGTACGACAATTTCATGAAGCGGTGAGAAGAAAAGCATGCCTTATCATTTTCAGAAGATACATTTTTGTTTTCTTGCCATTGATTTAGTATATAGAACTAGATGCACAATGTCAAACAAATATGCCAAGAAATGTGCCCGAGAATGACAACTCTAGCTACATTTCAGTAGTTGCTAATAGCGTTAACTTATAATGCATCTGGATATATGTTTCATAAAAAAAGAACTCAGTGTCTTAGACTGTAAGCACCATATTAGAAAACCAACATCGAAAGATTAAATACTTTTTCGTTTATTGAGACATATCATAATGTGACTTGACTGCTCACGTCAAAACGTTTAGCGAATGAATGGAGTCGCGTTATAAAATTATTTTAATAATATTTTATTTATTTAAACAGAAAGACCAATAGCACAGATCAATCAGGTTTCATTATTTTACAAGTGGGGAATAAACAGTTTCAAATGTATGTACAAATATTATATACAAAACAATTGTTGGGTGAGATTTTCGTAAGTACATACAGTGCAGATGACAGAGTCCTTAAAAAGAAGTCATTTTAGTTTCCTTGAAATAGATTCAGTTTGTTAAATAATTGTCTTTTGGACCTGCCTTTACGTTTGATACTTTCTTTTTCTACGACGGTAAGCGTACAGTCAAGTAGCGATCAGCTATCGAATTTATTAAAACAATCCTATAATTGTTGCTGTAAACTTTTTCTAAGCTTGAATTAAAAATGTTTACGCTCAAGAATGTCTTTAATACCTTTGTTGCTAGTATAATACTGTTATTTTCTACTCCCATTCGCATATTACATCTTATAAAACCTTCAGTGGTTTTGCACACAGTAAATGGCATCAATTAGCGCATTTCCAAATGATGTGTTGGTATTGGATTATATAAGTATATTAGAGTTAATTAATGCTATTTTACCTTTTGCCAGAAGGCAGAAGATAGAACTAAGGATATTGGAAGGAATTTAAATTAAAATATGTAATAGAAAGAAATGGGCTTACGTTCATGAGAGGTGTGGCAGTTTTAGTGAGCCTGTTCAATCCATTTTTTGTCGTATATATATCCGATCATTAAAATGAGCCGAACGAACGACACGCGAGTCGTTTGGTTTGAAAAATCATCTCGACTGTCGCGTGCTATGACTGCAGCCCATTTCGCACGTCGCTGAGGATTTCTTGGAAATCTTAAAATGAAAACCATAATTATGTAGGTAACGACATCATAAAAAAAGTATCTAATATTATGTTCCGCGACTTTGTCATTTGAACTAACAAAATTAATTATTTAAAACATGTATAAAACTATTGAATTACAATGAGTTTACACAAATTTCGTTACTTTATGAAAAGAACTTACTTAAGGAAATAAATCCCATCTTTTTTTCTTGTTTTTTTGTTGGTATTTACGCAGTTTTTGACTGAACATTTAGACATAACTGGCAACCAACAAGTCTCACGGTTGAAACCAGACTAAACGCGAAAGAGCCGGCCGATGCGATCAGCCGGTTCTTTTGGACGGCCATTTTTTTCGGCTGATTGTGTATCTAGTTCTATATACTAAATCAATGTTTCTTGCACAATTTTTCGAGAAAAGCACTATATTTCTCCCAAGGTCCCAAGGTCGTCCGTTTAAAATTAATACTCAGCCGGCAATTGCCTACTTCCCTTGCTTCGACAATAATGTACTCTTGTTGTACGACTTTAAAAAAATACGTTCTTTTTACTTTTTCATTATTTCATACATATTAAATTAATTCAATGTACGTACATCCATTAGTTTAATTATCATACTTGTCACTGTCATGGATGTCAAATAATGAGGCCGTGTTGGCAATACATTGATGGTACAGTTAAAGTTTACACCAATAAATGATAAAAATAATAGTTATTATAAAAAGTTGCAGAACAAAAGTGGTTCAGTTTGATAAGCAGAATCTAACCTTGAATTTAAAGCCCCGAGGTCATAGGCACACTGTATAATTATACGTACTGTAGTATTGTGAGCTAGAGTTCGGCCAAGCCCGAGCGATTCCGCTGCGGAAACTGAGAAACGTCACGAACCGTCGCTCCGCACGCCTCAGCGGGATGCGGCGGCAGTGTGATGACCGCCTTAGAGCGGTTACGAACGACAGCTTTTTGCTGCGCAGAAACGCGCTTTTGTATCGCTGCCGCTCTGAGTCTTCTCAGTAATAAAGCTATATTTAGCTTTAACGGTTCCAGTCTGCAAGGCTCGGCCGGAACTAAATAACAACACTAACATACCGTCAATGTTCGAACAAGCGCCGCTATTTAAATGGCCGTAAATGTACTCGATAGAAAATATATGTAGTTTTTATTTAATGAAAACAGCATTTTATTCAGAAATGTTTGTTCCAGAATGGCGATGTATTGCGCGGATGGGAAAGGTGAGATCAATAATTTCCATTCTATGTATCCAGTATTATTGTAAAACACTCATATTTATTAGTAATTATAATTATTAATCGTATTGGTATTCAATGTGACTCTACCTATATTATTGTATGTTATATTATACTTGCCGTCTCTTGTCTAAGACAATTGGGGGTTCAAGGTTTTGACTTTATAATATACTGTTTCGCTGACCTGACACTGCCATAGTTGTGATCACTGATCAGTATAAATAATACATGAGTTTAATACAGATATAATTATACTCTGAGGCTCTAGTATAAGTTTCACCGAAACAAAACGTTACGACCGCGTTTGCGTTTAGCTGTGAAATCCCATCCAAATTGAGGGTGAAACGCAAACGCGATCGTGAAGTTTTGTTTCGGAAAAACTTATACTAGAGCCTCTCTTTGATTGTTTTAAAGCGTTGGAAATAAAACAGTAGGAGATATTAAAAAAGTTGATTGTTCCGTACTACGTAATAATAAAACCAGAATATCAGGCAGGTGATAGGATAAATCGTCAGTAACTGGCCAGGCCATGAGGCCTATGAAGAAAATTGTTATTCAGTTACTAACCACCAATTTTGTATGCCGATGCCGTTATTAAGAATACTTTGACAATGTTCTAGACAACATCACCATCCCAAGAACATTTTGCTTTCTACGTGCTTTTGCAAAGTGACAAATAGTCAGTAATAGGCAATTTACCCTACACTTGAAACACCGATTTATTTCTGTCCGATCCCCCGAACTGATCAGACTTTTACTGCATTTATTCCTGTCTAATATACTGTTAATTTGATCTATTCATCCGACAGAAATATATTTAATATGATAAGATGTCCTTTCATAATTTACATGTACGAGAATTGAACTGAAATAATAAAAAACAGATTTACCAGGGGATCAGAAACGGGGATCCGACTGGATCTCCCTTTTCAAGACATTTTATTATCGAAATTTTATATTGACGTTTACACAACGGACTTGAACCCCTACTCTAAGATATGATTGTGTTTGTTAGTTCTTTTTCTGTAATGAATAATTGAAATGTGTCAAATATGATGACTATTGATGATGTCGTCCGATTAAAACATGCGTTCGGTTAGCCTACTACCTATAATTAAAATACGAAACATCACAAGTTTTAGAAAATGCTAAGAGCTAAATTACTATATGAGTATACTGAAACAATCACGCACATTGCCGCTTCAGCACAAACGTTGATAAACTAGATACAATTTCAGAAATATAGAGTCACTTCAGATTTGCTATGTGTAATTTCTGGCTTCAGCAGGCCGGATTATATTTTTAGTGTCTGATTTTTTTAATTACATTTACGTCACACCTGGCCATAATGTGAGTTTTACCGCACGCAGCGCGTACGGTAAAACTCGCATTGTGGCCAGGTGAAGACGTAAAATTGTGTACTCACCACGGGCGGTAATTCGTAAAGCCCCAGATCGCATATTTATTACCTGCGATCTGGACCATTCACGAATTCACCCCCCTATATTCACCCCCTATATACTTATTCCCTAGGTATGTAATGTACTATTCTGAACCGGGCGTTAAATACGACGATACTTTTTTCTTGCCCAATCTTTTTATGGTAAAAATATGCTATAACTGTCCATTTTTATAGAAAGCTTTAAGTGTTCTTTAGCACATTGCGATTTGGATGTGAAGGTAAACTCTTAAAAGAGTGTAGAATAACGGAAGCTGTGTAATTAAATTATATTTTACAAGAACTAAATTACGTATAAAGTGAATTGCCCACTTATAAATCTTATAATACAGGTTTAGCAACAGGTTTGTTATGTTTAAAATATTTATTGGTAATTTTAACTTATGTTATGTTGGTTAATGCAAAGCATTAGGCGAAACATTGAACTCCAAGTTCGGTGTTATCTCAATAATTGTAATATGTTTTTCGATTAGCGGCTGTCTGGTCACTTGAGCTGAGCACTGAGCAGCCGCGCCGCGCCTCTCGACTTCAGTTCGTACGCTTTACCAATAACTATTGCTATTTGTTGCGCGTCGATATGCGGTTGCGGGCATATGATGAATGCAGCTGAAGTATCAAATGGCCAGTAGTGGGCGCATCATTAGCATGTGATATCTGTGTTTTTGGCCAAAGTTTATTTTAGTTGTTATGTTGGTTAAAGCACAAAAATATTTTTTATTACTGTGATGACTATTTTCTCAAAGATCAAGTGATGCAGTTGCAATTATGTACATTAGTTTCATTACTCTATATATTCATTATGTTAAGATAAATCGAGCTATATCGACTACAGAATAAGATATATGTACATAATTCTATATTGTATAAGAGGTAGAGGTAGTTAGCGTTAGGAGATGACGTTGGATGTTCTGCAATTCTTCAACTTTGAACTTGGTCCACATTATCGCTCAATTTCTAGTCTTATTGTTTAATGTCCATTTTATTAGCATTATTATTATTGTTCTTACTTAATATCGTGGGTCTAAAGATCAACATAATAAATAACAAACACTATGTAGTATCCGCCAGACGCGTAATGTGTATGTATAGTTTTAAGAGTTGCGCATTCATAGACTTATAATCTGTCCACCGCGTGTTACAATTCCGGCATTCCGTAATTGTACACTATTTATAGAGGAAGTTACTGCAGCTAATTAAAATACGTTCGTAATAACGGATGTCTCAATGAGAGTGCACCATTTTGATTAAAAAATAACCCTTAGATTAGGTTTGATTGGGGTAATTAATAGAAAACTCTTATTGCGACACCCATTACAATTGCCAACATTATCAATATTATAAACATACGTTTTTTTACGATAAATGTAGTGCAATGTTCATGCCTAGTAATAAGAGAAGCTCCCAATTTCTCAGCCTCCTATTGTTTTCACTTTTCCATTAGTTTATTATGATTATTTTTATTATATAATTGAATTTATGCATGTAATGATTATTTTTATTATATAATTGAATTTATGCATGTACTGTATGATTGTTTGAAATTGACATTCCTTTTAATATTTACCTTTTGTTTAATTTTACTATCGAACAACCTAACCTGCATCTAGAGTTATCCTGCTACTATATTTTAGCACAGTCGAGTTCGAAGATATAAAAGTAAGATATTGGTCACAGTAATAGTCCAATTTTCCAAGAACTCGCAACTGGTATGTAGATGTAACATAACATACTCATGCAGCTAGAAATAGTCATCCATATGTCAATACCGTAATACCATATTTTGTTTATTTGTTTAGTGTAACGTAGCATCGATCGATGCACAAAGGTAAGACTATTACCTATGTTTACCCTTTTTACATATCGGCCGTTTATCACAAAACAAGGGTCAGTAATTCGGTATACATCTACATATAGGCATGGTGCATCTATATATTCTATATGTGTGAACATAATATACTGCCGTGATTAAGAATCGAAAAAGGCAGGTATTTACCATCTACTTTTACTTATTGAAGTGCAGTACTCGTCCTCACAGCGAAGTTAGTAGATAGGCATCTAAAAAGCTCTTATATAATGTGGGTGAAGTTTGTTTGAAAATTCCCTTTCAAAATGCAAAATAAAAAAAACCGTTTCGACTTAAATCAGTAACTGGGTGAACATTTAATGTATATTTAAAAATTAAGACCTTGAAAAAATTATATAGGAATTATGTGCAGTGCAATTAGTCTCGATGACTTGTCTGTTTGAGCAAGATTTCTCTTGCATCTTTTTATAAATTAGCCGTATGTAGCGCTGGGGCGACTTCTGGTCGTTCACCTTGATTATTAATCGCTTTTCTTTTGGAAAAGGTCTCGAAGACAAAAAGCACCTCACATTTAATGGCGTAATGGGTTCAGAAGAGCACCGCAATAGGGTAGCTTGGGTGCTTGGAATTTTCTACTTAGTCTGGTACACGGAAACAATATATGGGACAATTTTTCTTGTAGTGGTTACACCAAGATATTTGCTATAGTTCTACGGCTCCCTTCTATTAATTTGCCTCGATGGAATGAAATCGCTAAGTTAGCAATAATTTCGCGATTTTGGGAAGGTAGTGTCGAATAAAAACAAACGGGTTAATAAAATATAAACAAATTAGTGCTAACTTAGCGATTTCATTCTTAGGTACCTTTTATTGCTATTCGGTGTTTAATATTTATTTTTAGTGTGATGAACAATTAATCAACTTGCTCATTTTATAAAAATAAACGTGAATCAGTCAAATTAATCACATACTTAGTTAAATTAACAAAATAACGCTTACCTACTCGGGCGCGGGTAAGGCTCTCCCCACCCACTCCGCTGCCCCCCCGCTCCCGCTGATGCCAGCTTCAAGTCGAGCGTATTTCGCCTTAAAAGTAATGCGTGTAATACATTGGTAATAGATAAATGGCTACTAATAAGCAATTTAATTACCGTCACTCAAATATAATTATTTATATTGAAATATTGTGCATGCAGGTAATCAATAAGTATATAAAACCTACGGGATTAATAATGTGATGTACAATTACAGTTGACAATGACGATGGGATACCTATTAAAAAAGTAGGTTGATCACATGGAAAACGTAAGGGATATTTTCTACCTATAATAATAATGCATATGCATACTATGAAATCGTATGTTAGATATTAAGAAACGAACGTTAGCCTAAAAGGTCCGCTGTTTAAACGATTTTGGACTTTTGGTCCGTTTTGTAAAGCGAAACGCTGATGTTTGAATGCTGGTTGTACTCCTGTACTTAAGTACCTATACCGCATGTATGTAAAGATTTTTCTTTTAAACTGAAATATCATATCTGAAAATTCAAATATATTATATTAAGATCTATTTCGGAAGAACAAACTAGTAGAATAGTCGTGCAACTCGATCAAAAACCTATATTGTCATAAGCAGTGATCGTAACTTTTGTAGCATTTTTGGTGCTGCATAGTGTTATTAACGGAATTGGTATAGACAATATCAATCAAAATTGTCAATTAAGGTTAATATTAACGTTATTAACGCTAATTAAGCATTAGGATTGAAATTCATTATACCAGTTCCGTTAACAACACTACGCTGCACCAAAAATGCTACAAAAGTTACGATCACCATAAGATAGTGTAAGCTACGAGTATGGTTACGTCGCGGTGACCCGTGTGAGACGAGCAGATGAGTGCCGTCGATGTCGGTGTGTGACAACTTCCGCATTTTCAGTTCCTGGATACATGAATACATGCATGCTGAGCCTCTAGTATAAGTTTTACCGAAACAAAACGTTACGACCGCGTTTGCGTTTAGCTGTCAAATCCCATACAAATTGAGGGTAAAACGCAAACGCGATCGTACAGTTTTGTTTCGGTAAAACTTATACTAGAGCCTCTAGTATACGCAGTGGTGTAGCTAGGCGACCAAGCGCCCTGGGACAAAAAAAACCGAGGCTCCTAAACTGTTTATTCAGTAGGTGGGAGAGTTCCAATAAGGGGTTTGCTAACCAGGTTTTGGGGGCACTGCCCCGCCTAGCCCACACGTTGTAATCGTGGAGTTGTAAGCTTCGAAGGCACATTCCTGCTCGGTGCTACCTACGAGTATATGACTGCATTCATACAAGTTCGAATATTAGAAATGTTACCGCCGCCTCTCAGCACTGCTATCGCAGGACGGCCGGCGAGCTGTGTCGCGGCGAGCGAGAAAGAGTATTCGTTTATTTCTTAGCGTCCGCCGCCGCGACGCAGTGACTTGGCTGTTTGCAGTGATTTGCCTCCGTCAAAACATGGTTAAAAGGTAAGAAAATTCCCCCCCCCCCTATCATCATCCAGTTATACCCTGAAATGGACCCTCCCCGCCTAATAAAATGAGTATAGTCATCCAATGGCCAGACCATATTTTGAAATGACGTAATTTATGAATAGCCCCTTAGTCAGTAACGAGGAACTTCACGTACTATTTTTGCTACAGTAAGGCAAACATTTCAGAGCATATTGGAGAAAATTATATGAACTAACTTAAAGGTAAACGCCGCATGCAGTATATAAAAAAAGCCTTAACATTAACTACCTAATTAATGCGATTCTGCAACACGGGAATGTACTTGTGCTATTTAGTTTATTCTTCCGCGTTCTACTGTAAACATTTGGATTATGTACGATACTGCGTGATGTGATATGTCTGAAGATTGTCGTAGGAATAATGAAACGTCGATTTAGTACCAAATAGTGGACATTGGTCCTTTCTTGCCAATAATGTAATTAACGAACGTTATTTTAATAAATAATATGTCGTCGTAATCTTTGAGTTTCTTTGGATATATCCATGGGCACCGACTGGAATAAAACTAAAAAAATATTGTTTTAACAATTTAATAAAATTATTCAGCACTTTGGTTTATTTATTTTATACTAAAATTACATTTGGGATTATTGACATAATTATTTAATATAGGTACATCACTACGAATAGTTTTTCAAGTTATCGATCTTAAAAGAAGTTTCATATAAGATAACGTTGGGGTAGCATACATACCATACATCTACCGTTTCATATACACGAATTAATACTCTGTTGCGTAATATGTATACAAGGTATGTGCATTTTGAATAAATAATATGAATAAGTATTGATTTCGGGTGTGATGTTCATATGCAGGTGGTAATTTCCTCGACGTAGGAGGCGGGGAAGATGCCGTAGCGGCCGGCCAGGTCGCCGGCCCACCAGCCGTCACCCTGCTTCTCGTGGATGTTTATAACGTCGCCTGCGCAGAAAGGGCACGTAAGGGATTTACATGGCCAACTCTTTGATATATGATACACACACAGATATAGATATACATAGATCACGCAAATGCATCTACGTCGCGTGTCCGAACTCGGTCTCCGACTGACATTCCGCGCGCGTCTGTTGTGGTAGCCGGTTGTCCGTGAATATTAAGAAAATGCCTTATTGCAGAATCGATTTTGCGCGGACAACGGGCAATCCACATCACTAATTCGCCCTTGCCTTGTGACGTCTGTAGTGGTGTGAGTCTAGTTGGTAAGTATTAGTGTATCTAATATATAAAGCTATGTGATTCATAATAAAGAAAGTTCATCTACGACATTGGTTGTTCTCACTCGTCCCTACATGGCGACCTTGCCAGTAGCGGCGATGACAGTAGGTAGAAAAAAGTGACACGGTCGGTTTTCATACAGACATGAGGTGTTTAAGTTATCTAGTGTATATCTATAACTGTAGATACACAGTATATTTATAGCTTAAAGCAGTAAACCAAATGCGTAAAAGTTTAGTGGTAAAAGATGGGGGAACAAATCCCAGCTGTTACCAAATTGGTAACAAATTGGTGGTAGAAGGTAGGAATATCCCCCTGCTGCGCATGCGCGCGTACAGTCATCTTACTTCCTATTTATGACGTCACATTGACGTATCGTTTGCCATATTTAGCGATTGTTAAAGAATAGTGAACGAAAAATCGAATCGGTTTTATTGCAGTCTTTAAACTAAACCTCGCGTTGGGCGCCCGCTTCCCATACTGAATTATCCCGGCGGCGCGGGCTAGTTTAGTTCTGTGTTTACTTGTATAGTTTCAATTTCTTTTTCATATGAGGTTGTATTTCCGTTTAAATTCTTAAATTTTATTGATTCCTATGAACTCACGTAAGTGTTAATCTGAATCGAAACTAATGATTACGCCAGGACATTAAAATTCTAAAATAAAAGGCATGGTACGTAGGTGCTGTTTTCCTGATCAATTATTATCATAAAATAATCCAGAAGATAGACAAAAAAAACAATATTCATATTTTATTATTTCGATGGATCATGCGCATTGAAGTTACGAGGGCTGCCTTTTAAGTTCTGTCGTTTGCAAACCTCCCGTGATTGCATAAAAAAGAACTAGTGTCACGTTAAAATATTTGAATTTAGAATTCGAAAACAAAAGAATGACTCGAAATCGGCCCAACCGTTTTAGTACAGCGTTCGTTCAAAGTTGACAAGTCAGTTGTGAAAATGGAAATTTCGAAGGAAAATTTACGTGCGATAATTTTTTACAACTTCAAAAGGGGCTTAACGCGATTTCAGTGCTTCGAAGAGTTGACTACGGTTTTCAATGATAAAGCACCATGCCTTCGGACTGTGGAACGCTGGTATTTAGAATTTCAACGTGGTTGCTCTAGTCTTGGTGATAGACATCGTGAAGGTCGACCAAAAACAGCCGTAACCCAGGAGAACATTGATGCTGTACGGCAACTGATCATCGAAGATCGCCATGCGACATACCGTGAGATAGAAGCTTCCTTAAGTATTTCAGGGACCAGTGTTCACAGTATTTTGCATGATCACTTAGGCGTAAAAAAGTTGATCTCACGCTGGATACCACATTTACTCAGTGAAGACCAAAAAACGGCTCGCGTTCGATGGTGTCGCAAAACTCTGCGGCAATTCAACCGAGGAAACTCGAAACATGTTACGACATTATCAGTGGTGACGAATCTTGGATATATGCCTACGATCCCGATTCTAAACAGCAGTCGACTGTTTGGGTGTTCCAAGATGAGCCAAAACCGACCAAAGTAATACGCTCACGGAGCACTTCGAAAAAAATGGTCGCCACGTTTGTGGCGAAAAGTGGCCACGTTGCCACCATCGTGCTCGAGGATCGTAAAACGGTTAATGCTGACTGGTATACCACTGTCTGTTTACCAGAAGTCATCGGCGAGTTTCGAAAAAATAACCCAAGACGTCGTATAAGACTGCACCACGATAATACGAGCTCGCACACCGCCCGGCAAACTATTGCGTTTTTAAAAGAGCAAAACGTCGAAATTCTGGAAGACCCGCCGTACAGTCCAGACTTAAGCCCTAACGATTTTTTTACTTTTCCAAAAATCAAGCAACGACTTCGTGGTCAACGGTACCAGACGCCTGAAGAAGCGGTTGAGGCATACAAAACGGCCATTTTGGAGACCCCGACTTCGGACTGGAATAAGTGTTTCGAAAACTGGTTCCATCGAATGAAAAAGTGTATTACATATCACGGTGATTACTTTGAAAAACAATAAATACCATTTAACACTTAAATTGTCTTTAGTTTTTCCAAACGACACAACTTAAAAGGCAGCCCTCGTATATGGGTGTTGAGACGTGTCAAAAATAAAGTAAGATATCAGGGACAATAGTAGAACTGTCTTAAGTATAAGGTCTTAAGCTACTATAATTGAGATACTGCATTAGCTATTATATTTACTGTGTATGATAACGTCGCATTGACACCCAATTTAATCTCGCTATTGCAGATAAATATTTCGTATATTTTGTTAGTTATTATACAGCAAGAACACAGGTTATCTTAACCACAAACAGAAGTTGTTATGAATTAATTTTATAACATTAAAAGCTCATTTGATGACGGTCTCGGTCTAGCTAGCCCTTTAGTAGAAGGGACCCGAGCGCGCTGCAGATCTCCAGTGCGGAGGCCGGACCAATCGAAAATTAGTATTACTCCAAAAGAAAGCAGGCAAGAAAATATGCCTAGTGATGAAAATCCCATTCAGATATCTCAAAGAATTACGAAGCTACAACCGTTTTAATATTGCTTGTTAGAGAGAGAAAAAGCAAACGGTGTGTGACGTCACATTACAGGATACTGCCGGGGGGCCGCGTCGACCACGATGCCGCGCGGCACGTTGCCGTCTTCTGTGACGTCACATTCTTCCAGCGTCATTGTTGCGTTTTGCGAAAAAGGGACAGAACATACCCCTTCTTAAAACTTTGGACACTTATAACTTCTTGATTATTTAACATTTTGCGTTGATTTTTTCTCCATTTGACTACATTTTTTATCCTTTTTCGAGAAAATTTGATATTATTGATTATTTTATTTAGTGTTTACGCCCCTATTGAAGACCGCTCTCAATGCCCCCCTACACAAGATCACGAACAAGCAATTCACCACCAACTTACGACCACGACTGCTCCGTCAAGAGTATGACGACCAAGGAGAGAGGTAGGTATATGTATTTTATTTAAATATATGTACAGTACCTGGTGATAAAGTAAGCTCGTCATTCAGCCTGGCTTCGTAAATGTAGAGCGCTCGACATTTGCCTATGGACTTGGTTGGCGTAGAGCTGTCGCCGCTCTCGTTCTTGAGCATGTCGGGCAGATCCGTGGAACTGTCGCTTTGTGACGAAAATTCATCTGCAAATGAACGGTATATTGTATCAAACTTGACGTACGTCGGACTCAAATTCAATTCAGGATGCAACCTGGATTAATGATACGATGTGCAAGAGATCGTGTCAAACTTGAGTCATTAGTTGATTACTTAAACGTTTGGTGGTATAATATTGATTTTATAAAACCTCTATAATTTATTTGTATATACAGCAAAGCGATATTACATCCTTTTGCCTAGACGACCGCTTTAGCCTAGTTGGTAGTGACCCTGCCTACGAAGCAAGAGGTCCCGGGTTCGAATCCCGGTAAGGGTATTTATTAGTGTGATGAGCACGAATATTTGTTCCTGAGTCATGGATGTTTTCTATGTATTTAAGTATTTATTTATGTATATAAGTATGTTAGTGTCGTCTAGTACCCATAGTGCAACCTTTGCTTAGTTTGGGACTAGGTCAATTTGTGTAAGATTGTCCCCTAAAAGTTATTTATTTTATTTATTTAGTTTCACCTGTCCCATTGTCTGTCTGTAATCAAATCATGCAAGTTAAATTTGATCCACTTCCCGGTGACCGATTGAGCTGAATTTGGGTATAAGTATAGTTTGGATGACAATTCAATATTATGGTACCATCGAGCTGATCTGATGATGGAGACAGAAGGTGGCCATGGGTATTCAGCACTTAACCCACGTAACCCCGTTGAGTTTGGGCTCGTTAGAATCGTCTCAATGAGTAGTTGATGATGGTACACAGAAAAGTACAGTCGGCAGTAAAAGCTTGTAACAAAAATGTCATTTTTGACAGAAACTTGTATTGATTTTAGGAGTGGGGCGTTGGTTCGTGATTGTTGGTAGGAAAGATGGCTGACCGAAGTCGCTGTCGTGCTGGTTGGAGAGGCCGTCGCCCGCGCCGCGCTCGCCCCAGTCGAGCGGGCTGTCGGGCGGCGGCGGCGCGGGCGGCTCGGCGCACTGCGGCGTGGCCGGCGCGCTCCTCGACTCGGCGTTCCTCCGGAACGACAGGTGCTCTATCCGCAGCTTGCTTGATGCTCTACTCATTATCGAGTCCCGCCTCTCACGCTCCTCGCCTCCGCCGTTCACACTCTTTGTCAACGCCGAGTAATTCGGCTGCAGGTTTTTGTTTACTTCGTTCTGATAGTCCTCCTGCAGCCATGGAGGCACCTGTAAAGTTCAATGGTGAGTTATCTATTCGATGTCTACATTGTAATAATTCTCCGGATTTTATGTATTTTAAGACAACACTGACTTTTAGTATGCTGTGTTGTAATCCTTGTTTGTCCCTTATGACTTTGATGTGTGTAGATAAAGGATGATTAACAGGAGCCCGGCTATCCAATTCATTCAATGTAGAGGTTATTTTGTACCGCACAGCTTCCAAATATGTCAACATTGATTTCATCTGAAAATAAAATATAAAATTAGCTTTGTGGCCGAGTATCTCCTCATAGTAAATTTGGTACATAGCGGGTCGTAGAAAACATCACCCCGCCTCAAGGCTCAGACTGTATAATGTATCTGGGATCCCAGAGCAAGTCTATCGAATAACCGACGTTGCCTTCTCTTTTTCTCGTTTCGGCGTGCATACCCACAAACCTGTTAAAATGACTTGTGTTCTTTATATTTTTAACAACCAAATAAGCTTGCCAAAAGAGTACGTATTTTTGAACAAAGTACAATTTAAGATACGAATTGATAGGTGACATGGGATTTTTCTCAGCTACTTGTTGTCATTATTTATTCAAAGTAGTTTATAAAATTCGTTTTACGTGATAAAGTTTGTCGGCGACGTTCTGTTGCGAGTCGTCGTTGCCGAATGTCGGCGTTTGCTTCATAGCCATCGAGAGTTTCTCCAAGCCCTGCTTAGACTTGCGCTCTCGATCAATATCTTGTTTTACTAGTTGGAGAATTTTTAGCAGCGCCTGTAAAAAGTAGAAAATAAAACATTAATTCGTTAAGAGATTATGTATGAGATGACCGAGCAAGAATACACACGTAACTACAGAAAGTAGTGAATGTGGAGCCTGCTTTGTATTATGTACGTACGTAAGATACAAATGTAAATGTACTACCTACTTGATTCAAAAATATTCGACGATGCGACTTATGGGACTTCCAAAGGACTGACTCATGCCCTAGCTGAATTTGTACCATCAACAACTTTAAATGTTGAGCCACCAAGGAACCTTATCATAATATTAATGATAAGTAGGTACATTAGCTGCTGATGTTATTGTTGCGACAGGGTTCTGCGGCGGTTTAGCATAAAGGGGTTCACACAGTCACCCCTCATGTGGGGTAATAAATAGGGCTAGTGTATGAACTGAAAATGTTCTCTTCAGGATAGGGCTTGTGCCAAATGAAGGGAAAGCGCACCCGAAACCGGAGCCTACGAAGTGACACCATTGGCCCGTTTCACGAAGCTACACTATTTACAAGGCCCAGTTCAGACTGCGGCCCGACCGTTTGACCTGTGTGCCCTATATCGATGTCGAACTTGTTGCCCGCTCCCTCTCATTTTAGGGAGGAGGAAGCTTGTGCCCAGCAGTGGCACGTATCTTGAAACAAAACGGGGCACATTAATAAAACACGTGGGTCCACCCATACGGCAGTTCACATGGACCTTGACAGCGTCACCGGCGTCATTGTAGAAGGATTGGAAGGTCATTGTAATAGGGAAGATGATATATTTTAATTTTTGCCCTCATTTGAAAGAATTGCATGTAGAACCACGAAAGTATTAAAAAATTAAAATACTATAATTTATAGTCAAAAATTCTTGTTACAAACTGACAATTTAAACTTTTGCGCCTAAACGGATCTACGTTGCTGTGATGTTACTCATGTGTGTCACTCGCCATATCTGTTTGTCCGTGGTTCGTCCCTAGATGTCATAGAGTTGCCTAAGCTTTGACATTTGACAGGAGTGACGTCACCAGACGCTGATTGTTGGATTAAAACACGTTCTGTTTCACATTACTTCAAATCGTAATTATTGTTTGAAATTAGTATAAACTAAAGTAACGACCTTTCAGTGGCTATTATTTTATGTTTATTCAACATTTTAGTCACAAAATAATAGTAAATATTATAGCTGCATCTTCCCTATTGTTGACGATGAGGGAACGACGTAGAAGGAAAGAAGAGTGCACCTGTTTGCGGCGCTCCTTGTTCATGGCGAGCGTGGTGTGCTCGCAGTAGAAGTCGGGCAGCAGTTGCTCTGTGGCGCCGGCGGGCGCGCTGCGCACGCGCCGCACCACGCGCATGTCCACGTGCGGCTCCGCCTTGTTTATGGGGCCCACGAGGTTGTTGGAAATCTGTAATCGACAATTTATAATGTAGGGTCGTAAGTGCTTTCGTTCGTATCTATAATAGAGCAACGATTATATCATAAGCTATAGATACATATGAATCATACTTGTAATCGTAAATTCACTCTCAAAGGATTTTAGAAATAGTTAAACGCATGACACCAAACTCTGAATGTGTATTTAAATTGACGTCGGAGTTGAACAGTCAGTTGCAGAAGTAGCTACGCGGGTGAAGAGGGTCTACACAAGCTCTTATGCCTCATAATAAAGACGAGTGTAGATAATATTTAACCGACTTCTAAAAAGGAGGAGGTTCCTTTGTATGTTTTTGAAGTGAAAACTTCTTTAGCGGCGCTGAGCACTTTTTGGGATGGGGATAAATTGTTAAATACGTGACAGAGTTTGGTGACGTCAGATGTGAAGGAGGTCACTTTTTGCTGCTAGCCGATTCGACTTCATTCAAAACTGAACGCTATTCGTAAGGGTATAAAGCCGTTAAACACTTTTTGCAATAGCATATTCTGCAAATAAATTTGTAATAATACCAACGCGTCCTTCACCGTTTTGCTATTGAGAAAATTCGAATATTTCGAATTTGGGCGTTATTCCTAAAGAGATAAAGCTTAGAAAATATATTTACGAACGGCAAAAACAAATTGATATTTTGGTCGCCACCGTGCGCCGCCATCTGCTGTTCTTGCAAATTCGAATAGTTCGAATTTAGACGTTATCCCTAAAGAGATAAAGCTTTGAAAAATATTTGGCAATGGCAAAAACAAATTGGTATTGTGTTTGCCGCCGCCCGTCGGCGCGCCGGACCCCGGCACCGTTGCGCCGCGGCGGCGCGTTGGGCCCGTCGCACCCAACGCGCCCGCGGGCCATCCGCCTAAATACAATACAATACAAATACTTGATAATTGTTTATAAATTTGCGTCAAATTCATTTTTAGGGTGACACCGTAAGATGTCACGTGACCTGATCGAAAAACTGTTACAATGTTATTGAGTTTTCACTTCTGCCGGCACTCCCGGAGTGCAACCCGATTATCAAAATTAGTTTTTTATTTGAAAGAGTATCTTTAGGTCAGTATTTGATGATGGGATCCCTGGGGAATTGATGGCAACCCTGAAATTTGTTAGGCACGTGTGTAATGATTTCAGTAGGTATTTTCTATTATCGCAATTTTGGTGAGGAGGAACTGATGATGAAGTTCACAGATGACTTATGAAACTCTTCAAGGATGTAAAGTGCTTCAAAGATTCTGACATGATTCCGTTGAAGTGGTAATTCTGAAATACTTGAGGAATCGACGGAACTCCTCAAATATTATCAGCCCACATATAGCGACTCGGGATTTTTTCGGTAATAAAATAATCAACGCATTTCTTCTCGGAAAGCAGTTCATGTGGTAAATTGGAAAGGAAATGTGGAAATTTTCATGTATTAACTACATATGTGGCTTGGCGAAATATTATGGGTTTAAACTTTGTTCTAAAGTAAATTATTACTTCTTTGAACTCGTGAATGCTGCTACGTCTGCGATTGAAAACGACGTCAGCAGCGACCAAATTAATAAACAAATGTTTCTCATTTAATAGCTCCTAAGTATAGGAGCTTAACCGACTTTATTAGGAGGAAAGAGGTTTTAAGTTAATCTTCATGTTTTTTTATGCATATTTTGAGATTTGAGATAACTTTTTATCGTGTTGTCCGATTTCAATAATTATGTTTTGTTAGACGTTCGGTCTATTACAAATTCGGAACGGATCGGACAAATTTGGAATAATTAATGACTGGAACTCCTGAATTATATTTTACAGATTCCTATGACACTTCGTAGTCGTAATAATGGTCATCAAAATACACATTATGAAGTGGTACAGATGATGAAGTACCCTCCCTACAAAAGATAATATTCTATAGCTATCTATAGACGTAGCTCCTCAAATATTAACGGCCCGTATGTGGGCATTCGGGCATTTTCTTTAGTAACCAACGCATTTGCTCTTGGAAAGCAGTTCAGTGGAAAGCAGTTTTTACCTATCATATACTTCAGCAAATTTAAATAATCTGCCGGTAGTATAATCTATTTCAGATTTGAAGAGTCCGGAGACAGCTGTCTGATCAGTACAGTTTATGTCATCTTTGACGTTTGATGACATAAACTGTACTGATCAGACAGCTTTCACCGGAGTCTTCCAATCTGAAATATATTATAGGTACTTTACTTACTACACGTTTTATCGTGCCTCTTTACGCAAGTGTGCCATCGTCGCCATCACATTAGACCATGGACTAACTAACCTAACTCTGACCTAACCCTTTCATTTAAAATGGATTCAGTATGTATTTCATCATCATCAACGATTATAGTGATGAAACAAGCCGGGCGCCTCGCTACTGGTGAGTAATTGAAGCTTACCTCAGCTAGCTGTGGAGGCACTGCTGCTGTGAGCCTCAGGTAACAATCGGCTGCAGTCTTTAACTGGGCCAGCCTCTCCTCCTCTAGAGATTCCAGCATACCAGCGCCCTTCATGACGCTCGATTCCCATTCGAGCCTGAATAAAATAAAAATAGTAAGGGATATAGGAAGCGCGCCGAAATCCGAAATTATGACGTTGCAGTTTCGTAAGTTTGTACTCACCTGGCCCTTTCTGCGTGAACACAAACATTATAATATTCGACTTCAGTCTTTTTAACAGCGTCTTCCGTCTTTCTTTTTTTGACTAGGAGTTTGGCGGCGTCTCTTTCACTCGTGGCGCCGGGAACGCGGTCTGCGCGCGCGGCGCTGAGGATGGAGTGCGCGTGCGGGATGTGACCGACGCTCGAGCTGCGAGGCATCCGACTAGAAACAACATGCCACCTGGTAACATAACATGTTCAACAATCGCCCCCCAACGTTCGCACTGCAAGTTCGCAGAGACAATCGCATTGCTAACAGAGCGAAGGATCCTTCAATTCGACGCCTGAACATGTGTTAAGTCTAGGTTCTCCGTTTAACAACATAATATCACAATGTTCAGATCGTCGAGTGTTGCAAAGTAAGCAGACCTAATATCTAAAGTAGCATCTTGCAGTTTCTCGTTTTCCCTGGCCGCTGCGTGCGAATTCTTCTTTGATTTAACTTCGTTTGTGCGCCACTCGGAGAGAGTCCGCGACGTCTTTTCCACGTTACCCTCGATCTGAAATGGAAAACAATGTCATTAGGTTACTTAAGTGGTCGAGGCAACGTTAATCGGCCATACATTTTCGTGCTGTTTCTTGTTATATTTACCTTTTTTCTTAACTTTAGTTGATTGTCGATTACGATTTTCATTGGTTTCACTAATTCCTCTGTGAGAGCATGAGAATATGTCCTGAAACATACCGTGAAATGAAAGGAGTTGAGATTTATTTGTGGTACTTAAAATCGAATTAATTTATCGGTTAACCGTTAAATGGGTAATGGCAACATATTTGCCGTCAAAGATAAAACAAAAACGATTGTGTTCTGACCGATTTACGGTTCAAATTTGAATTAATTGATAGAGTTGTCAAATAGTCAAAGGGTTAAATTGTGTATTCTGGTATTCACCTATGAATATCTGCTCGTTTCTCCATTTCAGTCGCGACATGTTTCCACGCCTCGGCGCAGGAGCCAACGCTCTCTTTACAAGCTTTGCCCAGCTTAGTGCCCAGTTTAGCTAGACATTTCGAGTAGTAATTTTCAGCTTCTATCCTGGAATATGCAATATAGGTAGTAATACATTAATTAATATAGCATTTTTATATATGATTCACATCATACATATTTAGCGATAGATTGAATATTTTACTTGTGAGAAGATGTTACCAAATCCTACTTATTTCGTGTAGTGCCAAGAAAACATGTCAAGAAGGCGATAATGTTGATCAAATACAAACTTGCGAACGAATGGTACCTATATTTGTGGCCATCGAGTCGCGGCGTGGCCCACTTGGCGGCTCCTCGCGACGATCTATTTTTGATTTTGTTGCCATTGACACGTCCTACGTTCGAACTCTGTTACTGTTACGTATATAGACGATATGTTTTTCTCCTATTGTCGACGCGTTAGAGACGTGTTCAGATATTTGTGAGCACTTTGGCAGCTCCGATATATCTGATGACGATGTACATTACTTCGCGATCAGTATGTAGGTGAACACCGCAGTATAATGTAGATATTGTATTGTAACAACCATTATAAACGGATATAGTATGGATTATAAACCTAAATAGCATTAATTTTGTTTTCAGTCTGAAACTAGTATTGTGGTAGTATTGGAAGTAAATACACGATCACAATGACCGATGACTAATATTCGAAATGATGAACATGACTATGACACAATGAGCTGTAGTATTAGGTATGCAGTAAATATATACCTAACATATGGTGTGTGCTGCTGAATTAACGAATGCTATTGCTAAACTCAATTCCACAGCGTGGCGAACCATGGTTCTGCTCGCGCAGTTGTCTCGGGGCGCGTGATCATTCATTTGGCTCGACGCCCCGAGCGATATCATCATAAACAACAAGGTATTGTTTCATACCTGTGTTTCTTCGAAGCGTTTACTTTCTACGGAGATTTTGATAAGATTACGTATCGTTATCTTAAATGGGAGAATAGGTTAGTTTTTGTCGAAGAGAATCTAGTAATTCTCCGTTGTATAGTCGAGTGACATCATTAACGTTATACAAAACCAATATGCCTAATTTATACGTAATAGGAAAATGTCTTCAAAATTTTTGATTTCGGAAGCAATTGAAGCAAGAGCGAGACCAAACCAAGAGACGAGTCTCTTGTTACTAAATTAATTATAAGTATCTACATTTTTATGTTAAGGCTACGGTAGCCTAGTGGTTCAGGCAAGCGGCTGTCAAGCGGCGGTCGTGGGTTCAAATCCCGGCTCGTACCTACCAATGAGTTTTTCTGAAATGATGTACGGAATATATCCCTTGGTGAAGGAAAACATCGTGAGGAAATCGGTCTAATCCCAATAACGTCTAGTTTTTCCTCTAGGTTGGAAGGTCAGATGGCAGTCGCTTTCGTAAAACTAGTAACGTGCCTATGCCAAATCTCGGGACTAGGTGTCAAAGCGTAAAAAAAGCAATTTTCAGAATACCGTTACCCACGTCTACCGATTTAGAAATAACTACTTAATTTGTATGAGGTTAACGTTGAAAATTAAATGAAAGCAAACTATCTGTCAGTAGTAAACCCCAAATAATTCTACTGTAATAATCCTGACAATTTAGACCTGCTTAGGGAGGCTAACCTGAGACAAATATCACTTAGCGCCAGAACGCGCTAAATTTAGTGAGAAAAGGCCACCACAATTATGTTGAACATATGAACCTGTATAATCCTTTACCTGTAGGTAAATAGTCCTAGGTACTTAAGTCGTCAACGAGTTGTATAATTAATCTAGGTATAAAATTAATCTGTTTAATTATAGATACTTACGTTAATGGCTGGGTAAAGAACTACGTTACCATAATTTTACAAGTTGAAGGTCGAGAAACAGTGCTAATTTCTGGAATTGTTTGTTTTCCGGTTATCACAACAATTACTCAACCTTTATTAGTGTTGATTATGGTGTTACCAGGAAGCTAGTACGTTGGAATTTGGATTGAACTAAAACTGCGAATGAAATTCAAAATGGCCATAGAAATTCAAAATACGAGTATTGAACAGGTACAAGACGTAGTGTTCTAAGTTAACCAAGGGATAACAAAAAGTGTGCATCAGTGGCTTGTATCAACGAGCTCGCCACCGCAACTTATTATTTGAAGAAATTTGAGACTATCGATCCTAAATGCATTACAATAGAAGCAAGCTAAGTGTGTTCCAGCTACCCACGGCTGAACACACACACACTTAGATACAGGAAGTCAAAGCTTACCTCTCTTGTAATATAGCAGCTAGTTCTTTGCTAAAATCTCCTCCTTGTTTCACGTAAAGGCGGAGTTCGTCAAAGCCGCTAAGAGCCTAAAACAAAAACGAACAATAAGCAAAGAATGACGTTCCACATAGTAGGTACCTAACTAAGTACCTCATTGGTTTGAAATTATAATTACAATACCCAATCACGAGTAGAAGGGAAGTTAAAGAGTAATAATTTACACAGTGATTAGGTATGATTAACGTTCCACTTTAGCGACACATGCAATCACACTGGATGCAAATTAACTTCGTTTTGCATTCAGTGTGCGTTGTTTAATTACCACCAATACTTTTTTTGCATCGTAGGTTTCCTTTAAAATACGGAACTTTAACAAAGCGGAACACTAAAGGAAATCCACTACTCCATTTAAATACAAAGTATAGTGGTGTAATACACTCATTTTAAATTGTATGTTTGAATTGGAAAGTATGTCGTTAAGTATTCTGAACGCTGATACAAGTTTATTATGTAAACTTTATGTATCATATGCAAATGTATGGCACGCGTTTCAACACATCGAGGAATCATAATATTATTGAGATGGTTAGTTCCTATTTCCTATTACAGTCGAGTTCGAAAATATTATACACGACCAATTTTATGAACTCGACTGTACAAATTCGTTTTTTACTTTACCTTTACGACTACTGACTGTACTTTGTTAGTAAACCCGAATAAGAGTCCTGGCTAGACACGGTTGGCGTTGGACACATCGGTGTCATCTATTAGTTTTCCATAGGGCTAGGCTATATGAGAAAACTATGAAACGACCCTTCGCAACCTCTGCCTCTCCTCTGTATATTTGCTTTGCACATTTTGCGTGCGCATATCATTGAAGGAGGCGTGGCCGTGACGCGAGCTCGCATTATGTCCCTTATGTATAACGCGCGCTTTATCCTGCCGCATAGTCTACTTAGACTTTAACACTGTTTTAGAATAAGTCCATCACGGTTCTCGTGCTGTAGATGATATACGTCACCACGCTTTGTTGGGCTTGTTGGTGCCGCAGCGTGGCCGGCCTGCGGCAGCGGCACATGTCACGCCGCATGCTTGTGACGAATTGTCGGATGTGACGAGTTTTTTAACTGAACATTTTGTTTGCAAATTTATTTGTAATTTAGGTAGGTACCACCTAAATGACAAATAAATTCACCATTTTATAATTACTTATCCACACGTTATGTTTCTTGTGCGTATTTTAGAACCTTATCGGTTCGACCGGCTACACATGGTAACTTTAGATATCACAGGTTTACGGACAACGCTTGCGTAAAAAAAGAAAACTAATATAAGGGTACTTTTTTGTATAAGTAAGTACTAACTATCTCACACGCACAAAGTACCTACACCATAGATAACCTGAGGTTATCTGTGACCTACACACAGCAGTGACGCTCGGATTTTTCTTCGAACTTAGTCCGACACACGCCGCGTGGATAAGTACCTATATACTGGTTCCTCTTTCCATTGTTCTTGAATTAGTTAAAGACTCCTGATTAATGAACTAATTATTTGGTAGTAATTTAAACATTATGCACGTTCAGTTCGCATTCAACATACTACCTAAGTTACCTAGAACTAAAGTGCCAACCTATCCACCGCAGACCGGCCGTAAAATAAGACCTTTACTTTGCAAGGATGTATGCAGTGAAAGTGTTCAATTGAAAGGTCATCCAGGCTGTTAATTACAAATGCAAATTTATTGATTATTTTATGTATGGATCGTGTACATATGGTCTCGCTATTCAGCCACCTGCGACTTCTTCCTTCGGTTTCTTCCAGTTTGGCCATACCGCACTTGGTAAAAGTAAGAAAAACCCGGTATCGCATAGGTATCTAATTACACATTATTAAACTTTAAATACTATGTGATAATTCACAAGTTCTCAAGTTACCTACTGGTATTGACAAATTTGGAAGTAGAATGGGTTGCGTAGGCCGTATGAGGGACGATTACCAAGGTGGAATAGTCAATGGGAATATGCTATTTAAAACTGAATGTTTAAATAATTAGGTATGTTTATGGGTAAAGGATGTCGTTGTGCAAGTTGTCGGCGTGTGTCTACGTGAGGAGCGGAGGCGGGGCAGCGGCGTACGACGCGCGCTGCGCTGGCGCAGGCTGGGCCGAGCGAGGGCGCGTGCCTGCATAAGTGTCGAGGACCTCATTAAACAAACCCACTACTAGCCCAGCCATAAAGACACATGTGGTCGGAACTCGGAACTACTGATTTTGATAAAGAGTCATAGTGTCTCCCACGTGTCTCCATTATAATCGACTTCAAAAATGGAGGAGGTTTCCAATGATTTCCAATGACAATTGTGACTTGTTTATTTACTGAAAAATCGCTTTAATTTCAGAATTCTGTTACTCGTAAGTAGTCGTTTAAGGAGTTTTTTCTAAACCGCCACAATACTTAATGTATGATGTATAATCTTATGATTCTGACGTACATTAAGTAAGAACAAATTAAAATATATTTCACAGTAAAACACAGAAAATAAAAGAGAGTAATTTTTTAGAGATATGCAATCATAATTGCCAATACGAGGGAAATAACGTCCGCGCATTATCCAATTGCACTGGCCAAACATCCTATGTAAGTTTTATTTGTACGTTTTTAACAGGACAGCCCGGTGACCAAGCGTTTCCTGGATCGGCACGGGCTGCGTTTCCTGTTCTAACTAGGAATGGGATTACCATAGCAGGTACGGAACGCATTTTTAATTAATGTATACAAAGGCGAGGTATTGCACAACGAAACCTGTACAGCTAGGTGTTAAGAAACCTCGTAACGGATTTTTGACTAATATTGTCAACTGTTACGGTACAACACTTTGCATTGTTTTTCCTATTGCCATCTCATGAAACACTGCCGGCCTTATGTGTGTGTGTACTGGCCCCGCAGTAAGCTCAATAAGGCTTGTGTTATGGGTACTAAATAGACGACGATATACGTAATAGATATAAATACATAGACAGCACCCAAGACTCAGAAACAAATATTCATGCTCATGACACAAATATTTGCCCATACCGGGATTCGAAGCCAGGACCTTCAGCTTCGATTTAATGAAATTTATAATAACATTGACTATCCTGTGACACGGGTATGGATCCTCTCAAGGATTCGGGATACTATAGTCGCATGAGCCGAAAAAGGAAAGAATTCCTCACCTAAATTAGCTTTTTGATATTAATCGATTCAATTGTTTGTGGTTTTGCGTTGCCAGACGGACCTACATTTATAGTCAAACTTATAACGCCGTGCTATTGCTTCAAGGGTTATTTATGAATGATCTGTGGGTAATTCAATTCCTACATTGGTACACATTAAGCCTTTAAGCCGCTGGTACAGTCATCAGTCAGTGACAGAACATCCTTATTTCCTTATTACGTGTCCTATTTTTGTGCGCTTACTAATACTCACGTGAAAAGTTCTCGGGGGCAGTGCATTTTTGGCCTTTATACAGGGTGTATGAAAAATGGGGTGTGAACCGCGCAAGGTCATATTCGGTTGCGCATTGCGATTCCAAAGATGCATTTGTTTAAGTTTTTTTTATTTTTTGATTATATTTGTATATTGCATACACAAGCAATGTCAACAGAAACAAAGACTGTAATGAAAATCAAAAACAAATTTCAATGTAATGTAAACAAAAACAAAAAAAAGACCGGGTTGCACTCCGGGAGTGCCGGCAGAAGTAAAAACTCAATAACATTGTAACAGTTTTTCGATCAGGTCACGTGACATCTTACGGTGTCACCCTAAAAATTAATTTGACGCAAATAAATTATAAACAATTATTTATTATTTAGGCGGACGGGCCGCGGCGGGCGCGGCTCGCCCGCCGCCGGCGGCGAACAAAATACCAATTTGTTTTTGCCATTGCCAAATATTTTTGAAAGCTTTATCTCATTAGGAATAACGTCCAAATTCGAACTATTCGAATTTGCAAGAACAGCGGCCGGCGGCGGTGAACATAATATAAATTTGTTTTTGGCGTTGGTAAATATTTTTATCTCTTAAGGAATAACGTCCAAATTCAAACTATTCAAATTTGCTCAATAGCAAAACGGTGAAGGACGCGTGAACAAAATTACAAATTTATTTGCAGAATATGCTATTGCAAAAAGTGTTTAACGGCCTTCAGTTTTGAATGAAGTCGAATCGGCTAGCAGCTAAATATAAAAGTTTGTGACCTCCTTAACATCTGACGTCACAAAAATCTGTCGCGTATTTAACAATTTTTCCCCATCCCAAAAAGTGCTCAGCGCCGCTAAAGAAGTTTTCCCTTCAAAAAAACAAAAAACACAACATTTTTGATACACCCTGTATACAACGTGTTAATAAAATAACGCAAAACCTGAAAACCGTTTGTTCAGAATCGAGAGTAGAATGCGAAAAAAATAAAAAATAAAATTTTTGACGCGATTTTTTTTTTACATTTGTATGGAGCAGGTCGCCCCAGTCGGCCAACACTCCATACAAATGTAAAAAATAAATCTTGTCAAAAAATTTTTTTTTATTTTTTTCGCATTCTATGCTCGATTCTGAACAAACGGTTTTCAGGTTTTGCGTTATTTTATTAACACGTTGTATAGTTGTAGAAAGATTGCTATTTTTGAAAGCCAGTGTGTCGCTACCCGCCCATGACTAGCGCCTGTGGTCGGCGCCGGACGAGTGTGGACTGTGGACATTTCGCAATCAGCTTGATCTACAACTCGTAATTGCTGTCGTATTTTAATCGCCTCAATGCATCGTTTCAACAATTTTCTAGATGACGCACTGGGCTTATTCTTTTGTCTTCGATGCATATATTTTGCTTTTTTCCCAGAGTTGTTTGTATGAAGTATACTGAAACGGTCCTTAACTTAGGTATCATTATTATAACAGCAGGTAATGTAGGTATGAAGTAATGTTCTTACACAGTGTATGGAATGGACCTTTTGCATGGACATAGGTGATATATCCTGTGTGGCCCTGCCTGGGTTCTTTCCGATACACGGGCAGAGCTGCGCGGGCAGCTAGTTAAGGGGATGCCTTGATTTGAGTCGAACACGCCCCCTAGACAGAGACACGCTGATGCATTTCATTTCATTTAATTTATTTATTTGCAACCAAGTACACAAACACATGCAGCTTAATGCTAGGTATACAGTACGAGGACCCGGATAGGGCGCAGCAAAACAGTAATTTTCATTAAAACATTATTATGCCTTCCGCGCACGAGGAAAAGAGATGTAACACTCTTGGGGAATGGCTTTTTTGGACAAATTTCGATAAATACCTAACTTAGTGAAGTTTTATTTAATTTTCATAATGTGAGATTTTAGATGAGAAAAAAAGAGTATTAACTTGATTGTGTCGTAAAATAATGTATCGTTTGAGTAGGCTGAGTAAAAAAAGGAAAATACAGACCCAACTTTGGATTTTTTTTCTGTACAGTAAATTTTAAGCAATCATGTATCGATAAAATCAGATAAACAATCATATAGTCAAGAATCATATATCTGAAAATTATACCTTATTGTTTTTTAATCTAGTCAGAACGGCGTTTCAAATTTCAAAGCACGCTATAATTTCCAATGCACCGCCTTAATGTGCTCAAGCTCATTCCTGTTACGACCCATTTCTGGGTATGACAAGCCTCCTGTCATCCCATTTTTAACATTAAATACTTATTGGAAGCAGCAATAAATAAATACTTATCTGTAATTCTGCACTTTAATATGCGTGGTTTGTTATTTATATTTTCTTACTCGAGGCCGTGGAGTGGTCGAATGTTAAGCACTTATTCGCGGTAAAAGTATTCGATCCGAGCCATGCAGTCCCCTGTGCGATTAAATGTGTCGGCCACCATTTTTGCTGTTAAACCTCATAGGGTATCATGTACAGAATGTCCAGTCAACGTCTAAAGTAAGTGATAAAAACCAATATTACAAAACATGTTCTTAAGCATGACGCCTCAGATATAACAAATTATACAAAAGTGCCATTTTTAACTGAACATTTAATTACCTAGTAGTTAAAAGAAATGATCATAATAACACCGAGAAACTAAACGAAATGACAAATGAATATGCCAAAGCGCAATAATAATAATAGGTACACGATGTCATAACTATCTCTGTACTGGAAACTTCAATGAATTACACATTTTTATACCTAAGTGTCTAGTGACGCACCAAAGAAAGTCAATATTTCAAAATGCCAAAATTGTATAGTCTGGCAAAAAAGTCTAAAAAATAATAGGGGCGCCACTATCGCTAATATGGCAACATGAATAGCCTAACCTAGAGATTTTTGCTACTTCACTTTTTACTAGGACTTTATTTTTATTTGGTTTCTAATTTAGAAAATAGACAGTCAAATACATATTGGTATAGACATACATACAAACTCACAAACATTACCTCTATCTTATGTAGACATAATGCTACCAATTTAAATACAAGTTTTGTTTTTGTTAAATAGTACAATATACAGTTTCTTCACTTCCAAATATTCCACTTGCTTACAATTAGTAATTACACTTAATCAAAACACTTAAAATTCATCAAATATATTTCAAGCACCACAAGCTGATATCTTGTAAATATACGCTCTAAAATGTACTATGTAAAGAAGACGAACATTATCAATTTACTGTAATTGTAGCGTTAGGAAGAAATAGTACATTACTACAGAGGCCGGCAACCCCTTTTCACGCCGAGGTATGTATAGCGTTTTTCTCAAACATGCAATGAAATAAATTAAAAAAACTCCAAGAAATCAAACTTTAATTTTCATGGCTGATCCCGATCCTGTGCCACAAATTGTGGAATGGAAATTTAATAAATACGGTAAAATAACAACGCAGGTGACAATGTCTACTAGCATATGACAAGTTTAACAAAATTACTAGAGGGTCGAAAACAATCGTTCCGTTTCTAGAGTCTCGACATTTTTGCCAATTTATTTACGATATCTCCAAACAATCAAGCTGATGTAATAGGAACCTTGGCGGACACGAGATGTGTTATAGTCGCTTCGCGTGTTTGCCTTCGGACGAATATAACCGAGAAATTAACCCAAGTCCAAATAACCCGTATTTTATTGATAACTGGTTTAATTTAAAGTATTTAAATCCTCATTACCTAATGACTTTAACTGTTCGAATGCCATGTCACTTAGTTTTCAAGATTCGAAATGAATGTGATCACTTATTTAAGTATGACACATTACGAGTTAATTTACTTCTGATAAACTACAATTGTCTGTAACATGCGACTTAATTTACTGTACAGCAAAATAAACGGATGAAATAGGGTCCCAAAATAATATATGCAATGAATTAAGTCAGATGTTACTGACTGTAAAATAAATTAACTCGTAATGTGCCATAATATGTATGAGATCACATGAATTTCGAATCTTGAAAACTAAGTGACATGCCATTCAGTCATAATTGAGTGTTTCAAATAAATCTATAAAATACGAGTTTTTGGGACTACATGAACTCGCAAGATCACCTCAGAGGCTCTAGTATAAGTTTTACCGATACAAAACTTTACGATCGCGTTTGCGTTTTACCCTCAATTTGTATGGCATTTGACAGCTAAACGCGAACGCGGTCGTAACATTTTGTTTCGATAAAACTTATACTAGAGCCTCTGAATACAAGACAGATGTTCGGTTAATCTCGTTTATGTTCGTCAGACAAACACGCGAAGCAACTAACACCGCTCGTGACCGTCAAGGGTTGAAATAAGTTCTTATTACTTTAGCTCGATTTTTTGAAAATATTTTAAATAAATCTTTTTATAATACTTACCGAGTTTTCATTTCGACAATTTCAAATTATGACTTTCTTTTGACACTTGGTAAAAATGTGTAATTCATCGAAGTTTCCAGTACAGAGAAGATAGTTATGATATGACATCGTGTATTATTATTTCGCTTTGACATATTGTTTTGTCATTTCGTTTCGTGTTATTATTATCATTTTCTTTTGACAAATTAAATCGAATTTAAACTTTCGTGAGACATGTTGAAATAACACTAACATTACACGGTTCAACTCACGTATTCAATGTCACTACACAAAATTAAATTAGTTTAATTAAATGTTTAGTTAAATATGACACTATGGTATAATTTTTATGTACATATATGGGGCGTCATGCTGGAACATGTTTTAAAATATTGATTTTGATCACTTACTTTAGACGTTGACTGTACATATATATATATATATATATATATATATATATATATATATATATATATTATTTTGGAACCCTATTTCACCAGCTTCTTTTGCTGTTGTCTGTACCATATTATGATGCGTGAAAAGGTGGGTGTTTGAATTATAAAATAAATAATCTGTTTTCACAGATTTTCAGTCATTTTCAAGCAAACTTCATACGCAAGCCCAGCATTCGTAACTATACGTATAATTGAGAAGTCGTGTCCAGACTTCGGCATCGTTTGTATTTATTATATACCTATCACTATCACTACATCACTAGCTGACAAATTGAACATTGTCTGCGGGTCACGCGCCGCAACGGTAAACATCAATGGATGTAAATGCTACCATCGCTATACTGGCATGTCTAGTTGTATGCAACACGCGATAACTTTCTTTGTATCGTAACTTTCACTACCATAAAAATAGAACCGTAAAACGCGTGATCGAAGACATAGAATGGTGTGAACGCCGTACAGAGTTACGTCAATTCTGAAAACAGTCGTACATGAGTTGAATACCGTCCGATGCATGCACTTCCGCCACTCCGGGGAACGCGTGTGCAGCCATCGTAAAATAGAAGCGCGTTCGGTTCAAACAGATAATAATAAATAACACTATACTCATCCATTCAATTTGTGATGATAATGTTCGGATGGGTTACTACTTACTAGTCTACTGACAGGCAACGCACAGCCTAATGGTTGGAACGAGCAACGTGAGGCTTAATCCAAATAATCCGTGTCAATTATCATAGGTGTAGTAAAATAGGTTTGTTTGAAAGCCAACCACAAAACCGGAATGGGAACGAAAGTTAGTTTTTGACAAAATGAAAAAAAAACTTGGAATACGAAATCACGACCAAGAACCGCAGAAACTATTATCAACTATTCATGCTGATGAAGGAAATGGAAAGGGCACACTGTCCGGAACTTAAATTACCGCGCTGATCTACGTACGTATAAGTATATTAGGTATCTTAAAAGTACCCATGTGTGGACCATAATGCTAGGAATTCTTTTCTTGCGCGTCTATTTTAACGAAATGGCTACCTAAATAAATGGGTTATAATAGCGAACTCACCCACGAGGTGTCCTTGAAGGACTGGTGGTTGTTGGAGGTGCGCAGGTTGATCATCTCCTCGAGCGTGTTCTGCCAGCGGTCCATGCCCGCGGCGATCTTGGTGGAGACGTCACGGTTCATGGCGCCGGCATCGCCCGCGTGCGCGCGCGCATCCCCGCTGCCGCCGCCGCCAGCCTGGCTGCCGCTTGCACTGAACGCCCTGGAAATAAGTTCAAGTTTCATTTAACTTCAGATTTAAGGCTTGTCCTCCGTTAGTTAACGTAAAAATGTCTAGTATAGTAACCATTTTATTTATTGAACTATTTTTGTGTCAGACGTGCACAGCATAGAGGCCAAGGGTTGAACGTGACTGTACGTTCAAGCTTCGGTCTCGCTTTATAGGGCCGCATTAAAAATATGGGTGCATACAACTTACTCATAAATATGTCCCATACCTCTTATATCGGCGGAAATAGGTATTTATATATTTTTACACTTGACTGTACGATAGTTTTTAAAGGTTGTGCCAGGATGCATTTGTCTAATTAAGACTTGTAATTTGAATGGAAGGCATGGCTACACATTAGTAACAAATGCCTCACCTATAGCTCAGCAGCATACCTAGCAAATAATGTCCTTAGTAAAATTAATGACACCTGAGTAGCGAAATTACTAAACGTGCCTGCAGAGCTACGAAAGCATTTTCTTCCACGAAAGGCGCGAGTTCATTTTCTCCCGCCGAATGAATTACGACACTTGGTTTGGTTACGTCAATAAACTTTCCACAATTACCTATCTGCAGACAATCGTAATACTGTTGATGCAGAAAAACTGCAGGTGTAAAGTATTTTCTTTACCATATCTCTGGATTTTCAAACAGTTACTACGTTGGCTTTACAGATTTGACTTGTTTTAGAGGCTGCTCTCAATATCCCAAATCTCGTGCTATGGCTGCCGTATCACAACATTTCCGATATGTCTTTTATTTTATATGTCGATGACCCCGGTGATAACGCCACTTTGATGTTATTGACATGTTCCGAAGTGTCACTAAAATGTTTTAAACTAAGAGTGATTTCACGGGTTATAAAATTGGTTAGGTACTTATAGAATTGTCGCACTCGTTATAGTTGCAATTTTTGAAGTGTAAACTTCTTTAGCGGCGCTCCGGCGCTGAGCACTTTTTGGGATGGGGAAAAACTGTTAAATACGCGACAGAGTTTTGTGACGTCAGATGTGAAGGAGATCACTTTTTGCTGCTAGCCGATTCAACTTCATTGAAAACTGAACGCTATTTGTAAGAGTATAAAGCCGTTAAACACTTTTTGCAATAGCATATTCTGCAAAATACCAATGCGTCCTTCACCGTTTTGCTTGTTATTCCTAAAGAGATAAAGCTTAGAAAAATATTTACCAACGGCAAAAACAAATTGATATTTTGGTCGCCACCGCCGTCTGCTGTTCTTGCAAATTCGAATAGTTCGAATTTAGACGTTATTCCTAAAGAGATAAAGCTTTGAAAAATATTTGGCAATGGCAAAAACAAATTGGTATTGTGTTTGCCGCCGCCCGGAGCCGGCGGCCCGTCGCACCCAATGCGCCCGCGGGCCGTCCGCCTAAATAATTGATAATTGTTTATAAATTTGCGTCAAATTCATTTTTGGGGTGACACCGTAAGATGTCACGTGACCTGATCGAAAAGCTGTTACAATGTTATTGAGTTTTCACTTCTGCCGGCACTCCCGGAGTGCAACCAGGTCTTTTTTTTTGTGGCAGTAACACAACACCACGGAATAAGTAAAGTACAGTGAGCGTCATATAGTTAGTAGCAGCCAGAGTAGCCAAATATTTCCTAACACACCCTTATTCTTACAGTAATAAAGACGTGTACCGAAATATTTGGCTACCTTGGCTGCTACTAACTATATGACGCTGCGCTGACTGTACCTACCAACTACGTAGTAACATTTACATAATCGTTCAGAGATGGATTAAAATTCCAAGGAACGGTTAGATACACCTTTACATTAGGTGTGATGTGTGATTGTGTGCTGTTTATTCGTCCGTTGATAGTGTGAGGAAGAGAGCCAAGTACCTGCAAACTTAGTCAGTTTCTAATATGCGTTGAGGCTATGTCGCTCGCACACACCAACTGGAAAATCAAATCAAATGTCCAGGGGTCACATCAGAACCCATCGTATATTGCACAGGGTATACCGTATTGGTCTAGGGTTGACATGCCGTCACCGTTCTTTCAGTATAATGTACCTATAGCCCCTACTCTTCTCTTGCATGTAGGTAGTTATGGATTGTTTGAATAGGCATTTGTTTAGTTTATGTTAAAAATCTTTAATATGTACTTAATATCTATTCGAACAGGTCTCATACTGTACAAGAGGGGCCTTAATTACTTAAGTTTTGGAGCCATAACAGCATTTTGCTTTGCTTGCTGATGGCGTCTCATGCGACGTCTAATTCTTGCTTGATGTGATTCATGTGTAGTTAATGTATGATTTCCGGTTTGTATCCGTAATAACACTAGTTACTCACCGCGTGCTATGACGAGATATTTGCAATCTGCGAATTAACGCGTCATCGGGAAGATACTTACCTCGTGATTACCTCGATTATATAAATCAAAATAGGTTTAGTGTGTTGCAGGTCAGTGGACAGGCATAAGGGAAATTGCGTAATAAAGTGGTTCGCCACTTTTGATCTTCCCGGAATTTAAACGTGTCAAGCTGCCTCGTGCGTGGCCCTCGTGGGAAGCCAGTCTTGTCAAGTGGTCTAGATTGACCGATAATCCGAGGAGAGAGAGAGATATCTTTGAGTAATGATAGCAAGGATAATACAAGTTAAAGTACAAGTCCGGTTTTTTAATTAGGCACTTAAGTTATAAACGGGAAAAGGGTTGCATAATGCATTCCTTGACCACAATCGTACACGAATGTGACCAGAGTGGACCAGATATAAGTAGATCTCTTATCTCTGGTTGTATTTGAGATTCGCACCATATAATGTACAAATCAAAATGATATTCGAAAAAAAAAAAAACAATCAAAGTGATTATCCGTGGCATTCTAGCAAGAAAATTGACGATTAGGTAATGTTAACATTACATTAAAACATTAGAATAACTCTGGGTATACTATTACAATATGGCTAAGACGATATTTTAAATTAGTAAAGAGCGCCTTGTTTAAGTAAACGGCGCAGGTACAATAGCTAACAGGTTATACCTACATATTCATTGCGTAGATTTGGATTATGGCAAAATGCATTAGATATTGGGGAAATTGGTGATCACAATGAAAGTGGTAGCAAACATTAAAACCGTATTGGAACAGAATGGATGTTCGCCATAGAATACTCGTGTTCGTTAATCTATATTCTACACCGCATTTTGAGGCGGCCTTTCGGGTAGTTACGTTAGCAAATAAGATAATGTTACTTTTATCATTACGAAGAGCAGGTTCAATGCGTTTCGAAACTTAACGGACGCAATATAATAACGTTATAATGATAAATAGGTTTTGCTGGATTGCTAGCGTGCATTAAGTGATTAAATGTTTCGTAAAAACGTTTTCGGCTTTATTGGTATTCTGCTTTTGAAGGACTTGAATACATAATTGTGAAGTGCATTTATTATGTACTAGCTTTAGCTCGCGACTTCGTCCGCGCAGAACTCTTTTATATCGTAACTCCATACAAACTTTCTCCTCATTGATCGCCCCCTTAGAAGATGAATTTTGGGATAAAAACTATCCCCTTATCTTCCTCCGCAAACTTAGGTTTCTATGAACCACCTCCCTCACCATAACATATTCTTATCACACCGGCCTTAAGGTACCTTTTCTACCAAACCGTAGGACCAAATTAACGGACAATTAAAAAAAACAACCCCTGTTCGGACTCAGGGAGCGTTCGGTCGGAGCTGTCTAATATAGCACACTTTTCAGCAATCGTCAAAGTTTTATGTTTACGTTTAGGTGTAGGAACCATATTTATAACCTCAAATAACACGTGGCCACAGAATAAATAATAGTACAAGTACAGAAGACCCTCTGTTTTGATGTTCACGAATGCCGCCTTTTTACGTGCCTATTAATTATTATTAGCAACGGACCGCACGCCAGCCGCGCGTCATTGAGTTCTATTGCCCGGCGCGAAGGTCGACATTACTCCGCACCTTGCCGAAGATAGGGTTGTCACTTTTTTAAACGTCGTCGGTGGCAAACGAGCGTACGGTCCGCCTGATCGTAAGCGGATACGGTAGCTTTGCACTACGAGTATTATCTATTCTGTGGCGCAAGCATCGACTATGTCAGAATAAGGTACCCGTCTAGCACAACTATGCTTATTGCTTGGCAACTCTCGTTGCAGGACATAACGACACCCGTCACTTTTTCACAGTAGTGCACAAAAAGAGATAGGTACCTAATATACAATAAGATATTTAAATGTACCACCTAGACATCTTGTACCTATCCGTGATCCAATAATATACACACACAGAATACGCGAATTATAAATATTAGATAGCACGCGTGGTCTACATGCATAAATTTTACACTTAGCAGCTACTTAAAACCGAAAACATAACAGGCGTGTGACCGCGAACCGTAACGAAGATCGTAAAGTCTATCTCCGTCTCTGTCACACTTACTATTCGAGTGACAGAGACGGAGATAGACTTTACGATCTCCGTTACGGTTCGCGGTCGGACGCCAGGTGTAAATGAGTCCAATAAGTACTGATTTCTTTAATCACAATTCGGGATTTTCGTTTGATGTATATGTATACATATGTAGATATGCCGTTGACAGATACCTATTTAATTCAAGTATAACACTGTGCTGTTTTACTTGATTCTTGTGTTCGATTTACTATGAAAATATAGGTATAAATGAGCATTTAGTGCTTACTACCTCACCTTTCGGTATCCTTTTCACGCGTCGGAACATAGAAAAACGTGCAATCCGAATTTTGGTCATTGTTTGTGCAACCCGCAGCAATGCAATATACCGTTGCCCTTACTTTATACATCGTATTTACGCGCTTGCGACGTTGGTATGCGGGAGACACGCGCGCGAGTGTCGCGGGCCACGGCGGGGCAACCACTGAATAAGCAGATCCGGATCTGCCGCCGGCATGTACTTATAATTTCACGCAGATCGGCGGAGTGACCCCCCCCTGACGTGGCACGCAATGCACACTGTAATTTTGCAAAGACTAATGACAAATCACAAACAAATCAAAGCTCAGGTGTTACGGCGGGGGTGGAAGGGGACAGGGTCAGCAGTTCGGATTACAGCGACGTTCGGATTAGCCTGTGTACGGATTATCGAGGCCCTACTGTATACTAAAAATAAAACTATGTCAAAAAATGTTGCATCATATAGATTACAAAATAGCGATTAAAAAAATCTTCCTTTATACTTACCTCTTTTTTGTCGTCAAATAATATGTGACTTTAATGTTTTCACATCATTAGCTTAGCTCGAAAAGCCATAAGATTCATTCTCATCATTAGCAAGAGTGCAAAGAGTATTAGAAATCCAAACGTGTATTAGTTACTTTTTTAAATATAATAATATGTAAAGGCCAGTCCAGACAGGACAATTTTCGGGTCAATCGGGGGGGCCGATTAAAATTTAAGTTTTTTTTACAAGTTTTTATTTAGATTATCCTGGCCCGGTGTCTGCAATGAAATCTTGCAAATTGAATTTGGCCCACTTCCCGGTGACCGATTGACTTGAAATTTTGGGTATAAGTATAGTTTGGATGAAAATTCTATATTATGGTACCATCGAGCTGATCTGATGATGGATGACAGAAGGTGGCCATGGGAATTCAGTACTAAACCGATGTAACGTTACGTTATACAGAAAAGTAGGTACCTATCGGCAATAAAAGCTTGTACCAAAAGTGTTTTTTTTGACAAATGCTTATTTTTTTCTTATGTAGTGCTTTCCTCGCTTTAGTGAGGTGAAAAGATATGTGTTTTACGTTTCGTGTGTTGCAACACTAGCTAAGCTCAGGATTCTGTATTCGAACCATAGAATACATTCACTAGCTTACGCAATGTCTTCAGCAGTGCAGTTATTAATTTCTACGACCATTTTAAAAGGAACGTACACTTTTGCCTTCACAAACACGAATAAAATCTTAATAGTTTAGGAATAATAGTTTATCATCTTTTGTCTTTTGATTTTGGGCCATATTTTGGTGGGAAATCAGAAATATGTCCTCTCGTTTATAGTTTGTTTTGTTTGCAATAATACCAAGAATCTATAAAATATGAAGCTATATGCCTGCAGCAGCCTGGAGGCCAGCACATCGCTGAGATGGAACCGTTTCGTGGCAATGTTGTCTTCTCTTTTGTATGTTGATTTACGCCGGCTCGGTATTTCTCAGTGGAAGGTGTGGTTTACCCTGCACTCAGCTCGGCAGTATCCATATCATTTTGCTCCAGTCCACGCAATTGAAGAGGGAGACCCAGCAAGAAGCGTGGATTTATGCAGATTTTTAATTAATACTGATGCTGAAGACCCCGATTACCTGAAGAGAATTTTATGGACCGATGAATCCAATTTCGACCGTGACGGAATTACAAACTACCACAATCTGCACTTTTATGATATATGTCATGATCGGATATATGTCAGCGGGTAATAGGAAACCACCCTCAAATCTTCCTGGCCGCTGCAAATAAGTGCCTAGAATTAGGACACTTCCCAACGGCATGGAAGAAAGCGGTGGTGGTAATCCTGAAAAAACCTGGAAAAAAGGACTATACCGACGTGAAATCACACCGACCCATAGGTCTTCTTCCCGTTCTAGGAAAAATCTTTGAAAAGATGGTCATGACCAGACTGAGATACCACCTTGTGCCAAGATTAAGCCTCAGGCAGTACGGGTTCATGCCCCAGCGCAGCACCGAGGACTCTCTATATGTCTTGATGCAGCATATAAAACTAAATCTAAATCATTGCAAATGAGCTATAGAATAACCCCTTTCAAGGAATACGTCGAATTTCCCGTCACCCTGTATAAATACATACTGGCTTTATGTTCTTCCGTTCATGGGAAGCTGAGATCATTCGTGACAAAACAATGTTTGAAATGATACTAGCTGATTCTTCTTTAATTCAGAGATTTATTATAAGTGTAGATGTGTATACTTACTATTAATGTATTTGGATGATCTTATCTCTGGCGAGACAATTCACAGTTAAACGGATACTTAATTAGACTAAAACAGCCACAACAGATGACTGTGGTACGAACGCCAACAGAGTTAACTGACCATCTTGTATTTATCTTGAACCTTATTACAATACACATAAAGTGCATGGATGGTCAGTTAACTGTGTTGGCGATGGTACTTAAATAAATCTTGATACTTTATTGGATTCATTCTATCAACAAATGTAACAAGGTATTTGACCTGGGTCTGAGGTCCACCTTACTTTTTACCTACTTATCTATTTACGGCTCACCTTCCTTTGTCCAACAGTCCGAGAAGGCTAACGGCGAAGGCTCATCAATCTCATCACACAGACCAGTAAACCTATAGACGTCGCTTAGTCGGGCGACCCCCTCTGCCACACATACGGTGAATTCACTCTATATTTGAGACACCGGACCAATCACTTACGCGCGCGGCCTTGAATGCACCAATCACAGCGCACAAGACGTCCCCCGCGCCCCGCAAGTATGGCAGATTTGTTTGTAAGTAAAAATTAGGCTAAGCGGGGTCTTTAGGATATATGGTCTGTGTCTCATCATCATAAATTTAAGGTGTCCTCTTGTCGGTGGTGTATTTTCCATCTCTCTCTGTCGTACGCCAGCCCTTCGATTTGCTGATACGACACGACACCAGCTTTTTCCTTTATTTGGTCATATAACTGCGCCGTGGTCTTCCCCTGCCTCTCCTTCCTGCTATCTTTCCTTCCATGATGGTTTTAAAGAAGTTGTCGTGCCGTATCAAATGACCAATCAGTTTTTCTAGTGCTGATAGTGTCCAAGATCGCTCTCTTCTCTTCCCTTCCTCATTCGTTATCCTCTCAGTTCAGCTTATGCCTTCCATGGCTAAGGCTATTTATACGTATTAATATGTACAAAGAATTGATAATCGCCTTTGGGAGTAGAGGCGTGGAGCGACCGTTATTATGTAACCGCCGCGGCGGGCGCGGACGCCCGGCAACGGCCGCCGGCCGTAACAGCCAACCACGTCATCGTCACTGTCCATGTTACCACTTACCGACTGATTATTTACTAGCTATTTATTTTATCCTTTAAACAAACGAACATAAAACGTGTTACACCTATAAAAGTTCGATTATACTAAATTGATGTAACAAAGTAGGTACTTAAACAAAATGGGATCTTGAAATACGAAAGGCACGTGAGTGTATGTGTATAGTTAATAAGAATATTTATCCTATCCTAAACTATTAAACGAGCAGTATTTGTATGTATACATATATATTTGCAATTACGTTCTCGGAAACGGCTCTAACGATTTCGATGAACTTTGGTATATAGGGGTTTACGGGGGCGAGAAATCGATCTACCTAGGTCTCATGTCTGGGAAAATTCGTTTTCCCCATATTTTCTCTATTTTCACCCGAGCGTGATGTGTGATACGGGGTCTGTATCATGGTCGGCCTTATCACACGATAAGTGACAGAATAGAGCGTCCGTCACTGGCTGACACCGTTCGATAGAACGAGACGACGCTCCTATCTTGTTACTTATCGCATGTTAAGGCCGACCATGATAAGGGGTCTGAGCTCGGGTGCCCAGGGACTCTATTGTAAATAATAGAGTAATTGATTTTATAGGTATTTGTTTACTTATATTTATGTGCATATTTATATGCTCGAGAATAAGAGAAAAATTATCGAGAAGAGCAGTGGCCTTTAGTTGGATACTTTCCTGTCGGAAAAATATGTTATTCCTGTAAATCGTCGAGACCGAAACTATTGCGAGACGTAAACTCGTGTTTATCATGAAAAGTCGGTTCAATTAATCGAAGACTGTTAATATAGACTACCTACTAATATAATTTACTTTAAAAACAAAGTTTTAATTTAACCGACTTCAATTTAGTACTCCGCCAAGGCACGAGAACATTTCCACATTTATTTTCTAATTTACCACATGAACTGATTTCCGAGAGCAAATGCGTTGATTAATAGATAAAAAAACCGCTGTATGTGGGCCGATAATATTTGAGAACTTCCGTCGATTTCACGAGGATCACCTTTGGCACTTCATTAGCTGCTATTTCAACGGAATCTTACCAGAATCTGTTATACTTTTGTACTTTTAAGTACATAATTGAGGAATTCCATAAGTCATCTGTGGTCTTCATCATCAATTCCACTCCACCATATTTATTTCCGGGTGTAAATACACTAGCTACTCGTATAATAGAAAATACCAAAATCACTACACGCGTGCCTAATATAATTGAGGAGTTCCCTCAATTCCTCATGGATCCCATCATCCAACTGAATTTTTGAAAAAAATGGGACCCACCTGGAAGCATATACTTACAAACAAAAAAAAAATTTACGAATCGGCTCATCAATGATTGAGATCTGAGGTAACAAACATAGAAAAAAAAAATACAGCCGAATTGAGAACCTCCTCTTTTTTTTTGAAGTCGGTTAAAAAGGGTACGGGTCCAAACAGTGTCTCGGACAGAAAGGATCGTCCCCGACTTATCACGAGAATATCACCAAACCAAATAATTAGCAACCCTATACACAGACATACACTCACTAAGAATGTGCGCGTGGTTAGCTGTATCAATCACTACAATCGTATTCTAATATTTACGTTTACGCTTGTAACAACAAAAATAATATTACAAACACTGCGAACAGTCGTTGTAAACCACTTGTAAACAGTCGCCAGCCAGTCAATAGTATTACAAACACTGCGAACAGTCGTTGTAAACCACTTGTAAACAGTCGCCAGCCAATAGATACAACACCTTTGCGAACGTTACGTGTAGATAATGTAGGTAATATGTCATAGCTTGTAATTGAATCCTCACATATTAATTTCATAATAGAAGCAATATTAGAAATTTGAGCCATGCGTTTACGTAACTATTGCACGATGTTTCGAACAGGCATGCACGAGAGGCGGATCGCCAAATCCAACCACCGTGTTTTGTATGCGGCTCACGACCTTCCATGCAAACAATGCTTTCATGCTCTGCTAATTCTTCAAATATGCGTCTAAGGAAGTGACGCCCCGAACATTATGTTATGTTTGTTTATGCAAGAGGCTAATTTCGGACATATCGTAACGGGGATAGTATCACTTATAGTGGACTGATTCTTGAGAATGACACAAATGTTCATTGGAATATTGAATTCTCATTCAATCAATATTAAAACGATTGTTTCTTATTCGAACGTTATGATATCGATATTTTACTTGGTAATTTATTCCGCAAATAAGCGACACTGTTCCAACTTCTTCGCCTCACACGCGTTTGGCTCGAGAACTGTCGCGCGCGAGGACGAGAACACAAGAATAAATGCCTATAAATACGCATGGATTCATCAGGATTTGTTCTGCAGCCCGGACGAGTAGAACACCCCCCTATTTCAAACTCTAATGACTTCATACAAGTTGTTACACTATGCAGAGTGACGGGCTTCCCAATGGAGGGAAATCGTACTGAGTACCGGCCTCAGAATGACAATTGATTTGCCGCGACGAAAGTGTTGCAGATTGATGCCTCTATGGCTTCGATTTGGCGACTTTCACTAAAGCCAGTGACCGATTCGACGTCACTGAGATGTCGTTTCTGCGATTATTGAGCAATCAAATCAAAGTTTGACAGTTACACCACGACCGTTTAAATAAAATGTGGCTCTAGTACTGGTACCTATTCACTGCAAGCCCTATCGAAATATACGGGACTTGTACCTTTTGCCACTAGAATGTCAAAATAATAGTTTAATTTAGAGGATTAAGTATATTAGGTAGGCAGGTACCAGTGGCGGCGAGTGAACATTTTCGATGGGCAACCCGGAACAATAAAAGTTATGAAAGAGTTTATAGTCGGTAACTATAGGCTTGCCTGAAAATAAATTTTAGGCAAGCCTGTGGGAATCGGCTTGTTTGGGCGCTCCGCCCCTGGGTACGGAGACAATTACTGCCATTTAAGGCGCCGTAGGTTCAGCGAAGTTAAGCGAACAGTTTTTGAAACAATATAATGCGTCTGTTTATAATAATATGGTTTCAAAAAAATACGAATAGTAATCTTGAGGCTTTTCTGCAGGGAAATCAGTGCTTCGAAACATGACTAAGCAAATTTCGCACTATAGAAAAAAATCACGAACATAGGTCTAAAACACACAAAAATACACTTAAAATATTCATAACAAATTATGCACAAAAGCTATAAATATTAAAATTGCTTCTAAAAATCGGCAATATCATGTTTGAGGGAAATCAGTGTTTACATTTTTATTTATTTAAACGGCCAAAAAATTAAAATTAAAAAATATGATATCCGCGCTTCCGAGCACGCACTTCCATCTCGCTCACGCTTATGGTACCTACTTACCTTATGCACGCTCACGCTTATGCTACCTACGGCGCCTTAAAGACGATCAACCATATCTAAAGACGCTTGAGCGATAGCGCCGGTACATGTTAGTGTTACATAGTTATGCTCAGATGTTTGCGAGCACCTCGCTCGCTCAGACATATTCGATGGGGACACCGGACAGTGCGCTGACGACAATGGACCATTAACTAACACACTAGCGAGCAAGCATAATTATACATTGCATACATTAGCATATAATGGCATAAGTACCTTGTATTTCTAGAACTAGTCATAAAACTCGTGTTAAAATCGTAAGGTCGGGTTTCTTGGTGCACACTGACTTCAACAATGGCAAAATATTATTATTTACGCACACATGGTCCAGTGATTGTGCCAAATCGATATGAAAGCCACATCATGACTGGGTTATATCACTATGAAATCTCACAAAGTTATATACTCTCCGAGATCCACCACTCATAATTAATGTGTGCAAGTTATAGTATTTTCTGTGTAAGTAGTTACGCCTCCTATTGTAAAGCCCAGATGAAGCGAAGTAAAAATATCACTTTATTTAGAACTAGTTTATGGATTTTTTTGGTCACGGCCGTTCATATAGAAGGCTTCTCATGTGAAGGGGCCGGCAGCCGAGTGTCCAATGCGAAATGTAAACAGAACTATACGGACCAAATAAGGGCATGTAACCGGTTAATCATGGTCATTAAAAGAACAACTTTTTTACACCTGCTATTCAGAAAAAAGTCATTGTTGCCCTCTAATAAGGAGTCAAAGTTGTACTTTTCTTCCCTGTTTTTGCTATTCAGAAAACAGTCTTTATAGCCTTCAAATGGGGGATTTTAATTTTCCTCATAGAAGACGTGAAAAGCAATATGTGCCACTCGGTAGCAAAATTATTTCAGGCGTAAACATTTGAACTCCTCGTTACGCTCAAGATTCTACTTTAGATTATTTCGCTTCACTCAGGATTCAATATACCGCCCTCGCCGTACATATGTAATTTTGTTCCCTTGAGACATAATCTACTATAGTTTCATTGAATAAAAACGAATAGAAATAAATGAACTGATGTTAACGATGAACGATTACATTCCCTGAACATGAAACGTCATATAATATGATGATCGAGATACACCCCCGTTTTATATTAAGGTAACATTTTTGTAGTTCATCGAAATGACAGTGATACAATAAAAATATTGATACATATAATATAAGCTAGTTAGACCAATCAACACCGATTAAATGGATATTAATATTGATAGTACAGCTATATTCAGAAGTGCAAAATGCTACGGTTTTACGAATTCTCTATATTTAACTGTAGCGTTGATCAATTGTATCTTATGTAGAATGACATAATTTCAGTGCAGTGTTGATGCTAATCAAACTTGGATTACTAACCTATTGTCTCTACGATTTCGGATTGATATATATCTAAAATACATTATGTCATTAGCAGATTTAGCAGACAGGTGATTTTCTTTCCTGCATAGCTTTTAAAAATGAATAATAATTGCTGCTTGCCAACACTAACTCTAAAGATTCAAATTAATTTAACCATAATTTTATTTATAAACCTAAATTGTATATGTATTGAATATTATTTTGTTTGTATTTTTATGTATTTACACCGCCTTTAATACGAGTCACGCAGTATGCTGTCCCGCACACCTCACTGGATCCACAGAAAACCAGCGCCGTTGGCACTGCTGTGTCAACTGCATTCCTGAGTGGAGACCTTTTCGGTAGCACATCCCTATTTGTTAGTTCTTAAGGTGCATTATGTGGATATGTGTGTAATGATGTGTTAGCCGAATAAATGTCTATTCTATTCTATTGATTAGCATACAAAATGACAAATAAATTCGCAACTAAGATTATAATCATAACGATAATAGGTCTTATTTTTTTATTATGTTTGCAATAAAATGATAAAAAATACGAGGTTTGATCATAAGCATGAGGTAGAACGAGGCCAAAGTTTTGAACGGAGTAAATACCATATATTTATAAGCACGTTCCGTATATCCGAGTACAGTCGTGTCTATAATTGTTGTTTATTAGAGCCGTGACGCGGTGGACCGGGAAGACCGCTACTTACATATCGCCGTTACCACGGCATTGGTTTACGTTTCATTGGAAATGAGTTAGTTACTTCACATGTTTCATATCAATAAATGAATAGTCGGCGGCTAGCGTTATTCCCGGTTCTGATGATGTTTGTTCTGTAATAAATGAGACGAAAAATGTATAAAAATCTTTGACGTCAGCTGTTCCATCTTTAAACTTCGCGAGGGTTGACAAGTTAAGATAATACAATAGTATGGTCAGCTGCTAAACATCTTCGCGTCTATTTATATCAGCCACATGTATGCTCGTTGGCTCGTAGGTATACAATTTTATAATGCAAGTAAAAATAACAGGGATTGGCTAGCTAGACGTTCCTTAATCATCAATAACAACTACGAACGCACACAAACAAACCATGTATTTAACATTTATTAATATGTAGAGCCGCTGGGCAACCTTCCTTATAAGATTTCACAACGCGAACATTAATCGACATTGCCGAAGGCCAAGTTATTCGGTCCTGCAAGTTAACTTGAGACTTTTTCTAATTACCTATTCCACCACATGCAAGGTTACCAGCTTTCCCTCCATGGGACTGCGGTTTTTCTTTCTTATCTGTTTCGCTGTTATTGACATGCCTGCACTATCATTGTTAACCGGCTGTACGACCTTGGTGAGTTGAATAAGTGGCTGCAAATAATAAGCGTGCACTGCTTTTTCAATCTATTAGCGACATTAGCTGAGTAGTTTAAAAAAACATAAGAATTTCGAAAGGTACCTATTGAGTGTTAGGATGTTTATTATACTATTGAGAACTTTTGACAGCATTGCAGGCTGACCTAATGAATTGGCTATATTCCTAACAAAATAGAATCAGTCAGTTAGATTACCTATATAAAACTATTAGATACGATTTTTTTATTTTGTCAATCAAACAAAAAAAAGGAAATATATTATAGCCCGTTAAAGTTCCACGTAACGTCACATTAGTACCTACACTTTATAGCATCACTAGCTTCCGCCCGCGACTTCGTCTGCGTGGACCCGAGATAAAAACTATCCTATATTTTAAGCCAGGCTATAAACTATGTTCTTGCAAAATATCGTCAAAATCGCTTGAGCGTTGAATCCTGATTGAGTAACAAACATCCAAACATGTAAACATCCAAACTTTCGCATACATAATATTACGAGTATTAGTAGGATAGAATAATGTGACATCACGCTGAACTTTAACGGGCTATATCTTCATATTTTTTTGTTTCTCGTCCAATATTTTTAATTTTTATATAACCTAACTGACGGACTAAATTGAAATATATTTTGAAAAAATGAAAATGAAATGAAAATAATTTACTCCAGAACAAGTCCATATTAGCAATTACATCAAAATAATTGAATTAAATTAAATACAAATGTTACGAAATAAATTAAATTAAATTATAGTTAACCAGTTAGTGTTAGTTAATTTTGTTTAACCAGGAAAGTACAGGAAGCACTTACGGGTGAAATGGCACTACAGACTACGGACGACTTGTTTCAAGGTTCAGGGATCCTTCAAGATAAGATTCATCGCGCCGTGACGTGACGCGCTGGAGTGCGCGAACCTGACGCAACGTTTAGTTGAAATCATTTTGAATCTGACCAGAGATAAGAGTTTAGGTAATGAATTGCTTAACATTTCGTAACAAAAGTTGGTATATGACTGTATTTAGAATTCGTAAAATTTTACATTTCTTACAAACGCAGAAAATCAAAGTGACTTAACTCCAATGTAACTGAGATGGGTTTAGCGGGCGTTTATGAATAAGGGCATAAGTGTCTTGAAAAAAGGGCATTGGTAGTATAGTGATCTCGGACGGATGTGCGGGCGCAGCTCCGTGACGCGGTCGCAGCTCCGTGACGCGGTCGCGCTCGACTCGTGTGAAAGCTCGCCTGTCCAACACCGAGAGCCCATGGCTGGCCCTATTTTTATTTTTATCCTCCTCTCGACCCAAGGGCAGCTGCTCTCGATCGACGCCGCTCGATCGTATCTTAATTATCTTTTTACATAAATGCTACTTTTTGATGACGAAAAATGCTGAAGTGCTTTTATGGTTTCCGATTATGAGTAGATATAAGTTTTTTTTTTCATGTCGGGTATATTTTACTTTACTATTGCTGGCTTTGCACATTACGGGGTTTATCCCAATGGGCAATTAGGTATCCCTCTCGCACGAAATGTGTGTATAATTTATCTTGGTCTCCGATTACGCACAGATGACGGTAGTTCACAACAAAAAAAAAAAGAGGAGATTCTACATATCATACATATGTTCCACTGCATTTTTTTTTGTGTTTGTTTTTTTCTTTATTCGGAAGTGTTTCCTTTTGAGGTGGTCGCATTTCACCAAGCCAGGAACCGGCACGAGTGCAGTAATTTCAGTATGTTCTGTTATAACTCGTGTATTTACCTACCCTCGGAAATTGCAAGTTGGTGGAGTAGAACTGATTATAAAGAGCACATATTATGACTTATGGACCTCCTCATTAATGTAAAGTACGTCAAAGATTCTGATATGATTCCGTTATTTATAGTAGCAACCAATGAAGTGGCAAAGGAGTTCCGTCGATTCCTCAAGGATCTCAGAATCATGAGATCCTTGTGGAATCGACGGAGCTCCTCAAATATTATCGGCCCACATATAGCAACTTGGGTTTTTTCTGTAAATATAATCAACGCTCTCGGAAAACAATTCATGTGGTAAAGTGGAAAGGAAATGTGGAAATGTTCATGTATGTGGCTTGCCGAGGTACTTTAAACTTAGTTTTTAAAGTAGGTAAATTATTCAGAGATAACTAATATTTACATTGTACGGTAAAGTACAAAATGAAGTGAGTTTACGAAGATAGTTATACTACAGCAGTCTGTACTATTAATATAATTAAATAAGAATGAACAAACAGTTAACCGCGAAGTACAGATAACGATACTCACATAGATCTTTATGTTGGTGATGCAACTGTTCCAAGTTACGTAAACTTAGCTAGGTATTATTTACTTAGCTACCTATCATTTTCCACGGTTGTTAAATTGAATCGGTCGACTTGTAAAGGTGAACAGCCGGACGTACGAAAGGTTTTTCCGAAGCTTGAAACGGAGAACTTCGTTCGCTTCTCTCGCTCTTTCAATTCGGCTTAGCTCAGTAACCCTTACCATACTACGTTACTACTTGAAAACTGTAATTCGGCATGGGTATATTAATCAATCACGCCACAAAACAGTAGAATAAAATTTTGAATTATTTATTTTTCACCTAAACTGGGGATGTAGTTTTTTTTTCACTTTAATCCTGCGGACTTGTGGGCCTGGGACACTGCGAGATTGAACAACTTAACTTTGTCGCGATTGTCCTACAATATAGCCCCCCTATTCTGTAACTTGTTTTAAGTTCACCTCAGCGCTCACCCACAAATCTTGACACCGCAATGCGTAGTAACTAAGCGTAGGTACAGGTCTAGTTTCGTGATGGGTGACCGGCGGGGTGAGCTGCATTAACGCGTAGCGAATAACAGCCCAGTACGTCTATCATGGGACGGCCGCGACATAATCTCGATTTTCGTGCACTATACCTCTTGTTCTAAGTGTTCAAATTAGAGAGAGACGGATAGTGCGAGAAAAATCGAGAGCTCGCGCGCCGTCGCGTGATAGCCGTGCTGGGCAGATTAACTAATCAATTACCAGTCCATGTGAGAGCTGCTATAAATGTATATCACTGTTTGAATGTCGCGAAGCGGCTCAGAAACTTAGCTATTATATGAGTCGATACCTGACCAATTACTATATAATGTAAAGGTCATATCGAACTTGTACCTACATTGAATTTATTTCCTGTCCGAAATAGCTTATCGCCGCTTGACGTCAACAACAATGCACCTTCATAAATGCCGTAAATATCCTTTGTTTTCGCAACTTCCTTCGGGTGTAGTGCTGGATGCAATGATTAGGCAATCAGGCCCCGTATCATGGTCGGCCACGCAATAAGTGACAAGATAGAGCGTCCGCCTCGTTCTATCGAACGGTGACAGCCAGTGACGGACGCTCTATCGTGTCACTTATCTTGTGATAAGGCCGACCATGATACGGGGTCAGGTGACAAAACTTATCGACAAGGTGCACAGCGGTTTTACAGTATCACTGGACAGATCTCCTGTTGCAATTATTAAGTTGAATAGGCAGGTTTCGACTATAAGGTCGCGTTCAATAACATGGATTCGTGTCATTTCACTACTGTGTAGTGGGTTTCGTTTTAATTGTCACGTCCGCAGCACAATGCCAGTTGAACATAATCTGTGACAATGTAGTAGCGGCCAGATGAACAGCCCCGTTATTCTGCAACTTATTTTAACGTCACCTCACCGTTCACCCACAAATATAACTTGACGCCGCGATTCGTAGTAAATACGTGTAGCGCAGAGGTTTAATTTCGTTAGGCGTGTTGCGTGAGGTGAGGTGCATTACAGCATTCCGAACAACATCCCTGGCTACATTGCGTGTTGTCGCTCAGGGACGCGGCTGCACGCTGCGGGCGAGCTCTTTTCATAAGTCTATGTTTATTAACTTGATTGCCCTAAATATCAAAAAGAATTTCATACATAAAACATAAAGTTTGAATATGAATCGATATTTTGTACCCCAACCGTAGAAACTCCCTCGATTCAAAGGAAATGAGTTCAGTTAGATGGATATTATACTCGTAATTACAGGTATATGGTTAAGTTAAGATTATTTTTGATATAACTCAAATAATCTCAAGTCGGTATACCTACACATGGGTTGTCTGTATGATGACCGCTCCAACGCGCTGGCTGTTGTTCGGCCTTACAAGAAACGGCCTCGCAAGGATCTGATAATAATAAGCCCCCAAAAAACTACCTAGTATACCGATTAACTGAGAATACGAAAGGCAATTAAATATTGTTACGTGACTAAACCATATTGCTTTTCGAAGCCGATAAGGTCTTGTCTAGATCAAACATACCTTACGGCAAACAATACTTAAGATTCATCCTTTATGAATATAGGCATGATTCCTACGGTTTTTTTCGATGCCATTTGAACCAGTTTTTGGAGAGAAACAGATGTTTGTATGGGAGCAACTATAATTAAAGTAGATACATAAATAGACAAACAACGGTATTGGCAGAATTATTTTTTAGCTTTATAAAAAAATACATATATTTTCTAAAATTTCAGGTTCAATTATCTTTTAATGATTTTGTTTATATTTGCAATTTGCACTTTATTGCTATATCTAGATGGTTTACTATCCATATAGCAACACTCCGTTATGAATTTTATCATAAGGAAACTAACCTATTAAAATACCAGACAGCCGAATGAAATGGTCTCAATATTTGGGTAACACAATAAATGTAAAGCTCGGGGAGAGCTACTTTACTTTCACTATTCTCAAGCCTCCCCGCGGCCCGCGGAGCATTGTCTCCCACTCATTATGAAATCGAGAATAACATCTACTTTAGGGGAAAGTATTAAATGCAAACTTAAATGGGTGCACTCGGCCGCTGGCCAATTATTTGTTATTACAAACAACTTCCGCACTGTCCGGCGTTTGTGTTATCGTTATGTAAATTAGTTCATACGCTCATACGTAAGGCGGCATTCACGTACAATTTAGTATTGCACTGTCTTTTGCCCGCGGCTATGTCCGCGTGGAATTTCTTTATATCATAGCTCCATACAATCTTCCGTCCGTCATTTCACCCGCTTACTAGGGGATGATATCCGAGATAAAAACTATCCTAATGTACGAGTACATTCACGGGATTTAAACTATCTTCACACCAAATCATCTTAATCGGTGCAGTTTGTATAAGCGTGAAAAGTTAACAGACAGATATAAGTAGTTACTTTCGCATAATAATATTTTACTATATATTATAGTCCGACCGCTTCACTCAGTCCTCGCCTGCGCGCCGTGCAGGCGAGAACTGTGTGATGGGGTCGGACTATAGCTTATGCCAGCGACTTCGTATTCCGTATAATTTGTACTTCCAAACAAACTTTCAGCCACATTTCTCCTCCTCAGGGGATGATTTCCGGTATGAAAAATATCATATGTCCTTCTCAGGTTATCAAACTATCTCCAAACCAAATTTCACCTAAATCGGTTCAGCGGATTAAGCGTGAAGAGGTAACAGACAGACACACTTTCGCATTATTATGGATGGATATCTAAAGCTAACACATACGTACTTTTACAGCACTGAGCATATATATGCTAGAAGAGTGTATCATCCGCGCGCACAAAATCACACACACACTCACTCTCTCTCACACACACACACACACACACACACACACACACACACACACACACACACACACACACACACACACACACACACACACACACCGCTTACCTTTTAGTAGATTAAAACTGTTATTATTTCTTAATTAAATATTGTTTTTTCATAAACCATTTGTTGTTATGGAAGAGCGGGGTTTCCTGATACAGGTATTCCATACTTAATAGGAAGCCCCAACCTTGTAATCTGATATCACTTTTTTTACGGAAATAAATATTTTTTCATTTTCATTTTCATTTTCATACACTACTTTTCAGTATACAGCCCAATGAGGTTGTGTAAAGTACCTATACATTACTTAAAGATTAATGTCGTTTTTTATTCCGCTGAAAGTAAATCAAGAGCCGAACAATCGCGCAATTGTACAGGTGCCTTTTATGTACCTAATCACCTGCCAATTGCTCTAATGACCGCGTACCTGTCGACATCGTATCACGCGCATCGCCAACGACTCTACGACTGACAATCGGTCATTCCGTTCCAATTTATGTCAACGTAAAGTTTTCGTAAGGCAGTTGCGAGTAGCGAGTGTAGCGGTTCTGCGGCGCTACCACGAACTTCGAAAGTCGACGTTCGTAATACATGCATCCCTGTCACTCGAATTAGGGAGTGCGATAGAGATGGAAATACCCGAACTTCGACTTTCGAACTTCGTGGTAGCGCCGCTGATCTAGAGCGCACGCCGAGAGCTGACAATTGACTCCTATGGAGAGGTCGCAATAATTAAATTAGCAATGCACTCCTAATGTGAAAAGCAAGTCAAGTCGGGATTGCGATCTACTCAGTGGTACTACTTAGTACTAGTGTACTGTATCGTATTGGATTATTCATATACAGTGAAACCTGGATAACTGGGACTTCAAAGGACCGGCAATTTTGTCTCGCTTATAGAGGTATCCCACTTAACCCAGTCTCAGATATCCACGTATAAATAAAAATATGTCTCATTTACAGAGGGTTCCATTAATAGAGGTGAGAAGAGGTTATTTCAGTTACCTATAGAGGTGCCAATTTTAACTAAAAATTAACATTAGGTACCTATAGTTACATGAGCTTTACAATAATCATTCTTTGTGTACTTAAAAGGAGACCCCAACCTAGAATTGTGTATTACTGTAATCTTTGTTTACACCAATAAAAATATTATGATTTTGATTTGAATCAAAAAAAGTTTGGCAGTAAACAGAAATAATCTAGCACGTTTTTTTATAAACAGTACAAAAATGCATACAGAATGCGTCAATTAAAAATATCTGTTACATTAGTTTGTCTCTTAGAAGCAACTTGAGGTTACAATCAGCCGCAGCAAGTGCGAAATTTGCGGGAAGACTAAGAATTTGTATACCTATCTACATAGCGGAAATTTGACAGAAATAAAGTCCAAGTTAGAGAGGTAATAAGTTGACGTTATCTCAGTTATAGGGGTGAAATTAAAGAGTGTCAAAGAAAACAATTTAGCCAAAAAAATCCTTAAAATAAAGTCTAGGTAAAATTCAGTGCTAAAGTGTCGGGACCTAGGTATGAGTCCCAGCTATGGTGGTTTCTCACTTATCCAGGTCCCACTTAACCAAGTTTCACTGTACCTAATAAACACAACGTCTCACTCTGTACCTCTATATATATGTGTAAAAATAGAAGGAAGGCATCTCATGTATATTATAAATAGCTCTTGATATCTTGGCCAGACCAACTAAATGCGCAAGTTTGGATGTTTGTTACTCAATCACGCTTAAACGGCTTAAAAACCGATTAGGATTAAATTTTGCACGAAGATATTTTATAGTCTGGATTAAAATATCGGATAGTTTTAATCCCGGGTCCACGCAGACGAAGTCGCGGGCGGAAGCTAGTATCATATAACAAGACCGTCATTTCAAACAAATCGTAATTAATTAATTGGTAGCAGTTGTTTGGAATACAATATTTTGAGCTCGTTATGTTTAAATCATTACGAGTATTTTATAATATTCAATTTATTAGTGAATGTCCATTCGAGTAGATGGGATGATCGTTGAGATGTTATAGGCCGCCATCGCCACGACGGTATCTGGTTCCTGGGAGTCATGCGGTTACACAGTAACTGTACCGGCGGTTGACGGATGGCCGCTGTCGTGTCGGAGACGCTAATGCCTCCAACGAGGTCAGTGGGACCTGCGCTGGCGCACGAAGACCCACTAGGTACTCTATTTGAACTTGGAACAAATAAAAGTGCCATTTATCAGCCGCACGCTATTAGGACGCGATTATGTTAACCGCAAACTATGAATCTAGGTTAACGTAATTGCAAGTTATGCGAAGTTGTTAGGTACCAGCAGTTGGTGGAAAATATTTAAAAGTGCCTTTTTGCAGTAATACATCATGGTATGTTTTTTTTGTTCATTGAATATCGTACCAAATATTTAAATGCATAAAGCTCCCTAGGTACTATTATTCAAATATAGGTATACATTAGCAGTTCCAATAATATCGAATGCCACGAGTACTATCGACAACACAGCTAACTAACGATCGGTGCACCTTAAGTGCATTGTAATAAATAAGGTTCTATATAAACACAGGATGGTCAGTTAACAGTGTTGTCGTTTGTACCTGCGAGTTCCAGTTTAATGTCATGCCACCCCTCTTGCCGAAAATCGCTAGCAAAGGTTTGTGATACATTTTAAGGATGCAGGGATCTCGTTTGCCGTACAATTATTGATGGAATTATGCGACCACGACGTGCCGCTACCAAGACTTTTTGAACCATAGGTGTTGTCCTAGTACTATCCAGATCAAATCCATAATTCTGCGCTTAAAGCTACATTGGTACACCAAAATTGCCGCTGCTTCTTTATGAAGTCGTCTGTAATTTCGTTCAAATTGGGCCGAGGGGTTGTCGTTCTCTCAGAACGGGAAGCCCTCGGTCCCACTATTTAAGATTGATGATCCTCATGCATGATATCTTTGTAATTAAGTATGTATAAGTATGTTTATAGTTTATATATGTATATTATAATTGATTTGTGTTTCCATTCGAGTCTCGCCATTTGGGATCACGATCTCACAAGCACCACTTAAGTTGCTGATTAGCCCAATAGTTGACTGGTAGAAAATGCCTGAAGTCAATAAGTCCGTCACTTGCACTTCTTTTTATTTGTGCAATAAAGTTTAAATAAATAAAATTAATATTAATAAACCCTGATACCTAAATATATGAAAATTCTAAATATTGTGAGAAATTTGACATAGACTTCCGGATTCCAGCTAAAACAATGTCTGAAAAACGGCTGACAATGTGTTGCCGAGATAGTGTTTCGTAAACAGGCAGAGGCGGACAACCTTGTCGGCGCTGATACCGCATCTTATTGTTCCCTCGCATCTACCTCGTTCTATGCGATTATTTCTTAGTGCATAGGATCTTTACACGCTAAGTAACTATCTACACACCATACTGCATTGTTTTACATTATATATGTAAATAACATCAGTTTAATTTAGGAAAGGTCTGTGAGATTGTGGCATTCATGGTAAGACCGTATTGTAAGGCCGTTATGACTTTTGTAAGTGTAGTTTACGGAACCGCTTATCCGATTTCAAAAAATCTTTCACCTGCATGTAGAATGGACTTTTTGGGTGATCACAGGCTATATTTGGGTGATCACAACTAGCCGTTAGCCCTATCTAAGGCGGATTTCATCAAGTTACGATTGCTTATCGATCAACGTTCAATTTGGCGCCGGCAGCTGTTCTCCCAAAGAAACTTGTCAAACTTTATATACATTCAGATTTTAACGAACACGGTTATGATACAGACGGTGCACGGTGTGGTGCAACACACCCTTCTTACTCGTAGTTTTCTAGTTAAAAGCTAGCTGTTAGTGAGTGAATAAAAACAAAATACATTCATTGAATTATTATGGGCTCTACAAACCATACAATTATCACTTCTGATTTGTCAGCCCCAATTTCTGAATTTAGGGATACCATTTAGTAAATATAATATTGCCATACCAAAGCACTGTCTCACGATTGCGATATTGTTATTTTTTCCTAAGATACGAACCTATTAAAAAAAAATACAAAGACTTCAAAGCTTGACTCAAATCGACTATAAAACGCGTTTTTATAGCACTATGACACCTTTAAAATACAATCTCTTTAATAAATGAGTGTTAAATTTGTGGAAAGGCTAATTATAAATTATTATATAATATTTTTATTATTTTACTTCAAAATTATCTGACAGAAAACTTGGCTGATCGTAAATATTTCTATGGTCCAAATTGTGTTGGTTGTGATGTGCATACAATTTGCACAATTTGTCAGTACAACTCGTTTGACAGTTGGATCACCAGCGCAACATGCCTCCAGACGATAGTAATTAGTCAGTCTCTGATAAATTGGGGCTGACAAATCATGACATGTATACACCCGGTTAGAGGTACATACAATATCAATATGAAGTTGTGGAGTTAAAATTCTCCTAGATAGGTGCACCGCCCGTACAACTAATTGATTGGAAAGTATTGGTCTGAGTGAAGTGAAACTAACAGCATTTACTACAAGCAACGATCACGATGTCATTTACTAGTCATGATTCCCCGCGTTTGTGGTAAATGCCGGTTTCTTGAGATGTAATAGAATATTAATTTAGAGATTCATGGAATTATGTAAGTCATCTTATTGAATACGTTACATAATACCTACCAACGGAGTTACAGCTTTGATGCGTAGCATCCTAGGTCTCAGAGGCTGTTACATACCTCCATAGACGTCAGCCGATAGGTTGGTAGAAATCTTTGTAAAGATTTCTACTGTCTGTGAGCTCGTCCCTTGTTTAATTGACATCTATTTTAGTAACTACCAAACGGTTCGTCTGAAGCGAATGGTCGATGGTCATGGTCATGTCATGAGCAGCTAACTGTACTAGCTGCCCGCGCGGCTTCGCCCGCGTATTACATAGAACGCATAATATATAAACTCAACGCCGTATTAAGATTCCAAAAAAGCTACCAAAGAATGTCACTGTCACAAATGTCATTGTCAGTGTGACGTTCCAGATGTAGCCAACCCATGCATAAAAATATATTATTTCGTTGTTACTTAGATGTGAATGTGAATCATCCTATGTTTTTGATGTTTTCTATGCATTCATCGCCTAACACATCTCGGCTTGGTATATCAAACGAATTATGTACAAAGCACTACCCCCAAGTACTCAATTACGTACCTATACTAGCTTTTTCCAGCGAATTTTTCCGCATTAAGGTTATCACAACAATGCCATTCATCCATTATTAAATACCAGACATGTTAATCCTTTGGGAATGACTTCAGATATACAAAGTATTCTACACATTCTGTTTCATGGTTTGGTTTTAAACTATCCATGTGCCAAAATTCATCGCAGTCAATTGAGCCGTTTTTCATACACACTACTTTGCTACACGTGATTTGTTGCCAATATTACTATGTCCATATCAAAAAGATTTACGCACATTATGAGATTATTAATAGTTACCAAATGATGTTAAAACCTGAAGTATTACCACAGTAATATGAACTTTTCTTCAACAAAACAGTTTCAATCAAATATCTCTTTTTGAAATTAATATTTACATAAGATTATTTATTTAGGCGGTTGCATTTAATTTTAACTTTACAATGATGTATAAATAAATAACACGTACATCATTTAGAAAAGTAAAAACTTACCGATGCAAAACTATTTAGTGGCAACCCATGGGTAGTTTTTTTGGAATCTATATACGGCGTCGAGGTCAATAACCATAACCATTCAGAGAGACCGCTCTATACGCACGTGAAATAACTTTTGAAACCGGATAAGCTGTTCCGGAAGTTATACCCATTACATACAAACTTACAAAGCTACAATCTCACAGATTTTTCTACTTTATAATATTAGTGTATAGATATAATGGCCGAATTCATACACGGTTAACAAACCTCAGCAAAAGCGGCGCTAAAATTTGTTGGTCGTTATTTGTCACTTTGACATTTGTGTTCGTAAGAAAGGGACAAAACACATTTTATTTATCACTATCAGAGGTATTTTAAGTTTTATGAACAAGTAGGTTAATGTATAACACCATTTCTATGAAATCTAGAACAAACGCCATAATAATTGCGTATGAATGACGTCGTCGATAAGCAGAGCACAAAAAATTATAAATACACCGCAATATTATTTCACTTGGTACCTCTATACAAGCTCTATATCTCTGCGGACTGAGAAGAAAATAATTGGTATTCGAGCCAGACATCAATCTCGGTCCATGCTCCATTTCGTTTCGGTTATGTGATCATGGATGAGTGCGTCGGCAAATAGAACGCGGTATTCTCATATTTTCTATTTAAACTCTAATCAGCCAATCAGATCAGCCAAGTAGCCAAATATCTCGGCACCTACACATTCTTTATTATTGTAACTGTAAGGATGTGTTACGATATAATTGGTTACTCTGGCTGCTAGTAACTATAGGATGCTGACTGTATAGCTTCATGGCATAGCTTTTAGCTATCAAAAATCGTTTAAGCTAATTCCTACGAAATGCGTATATAAGTGTTTTCTAAAGTATATACAAGATGATAACTAACATTAACTAAATTAAATTAAAACTAAGTTAAATCTAAAAAAGGCCCCCGAGGCATTGTACCGAGGATGCTGGCGACATTTCCGCGCTGAATTGCAATGCTGATGCGTTGCGCGAGAAAGCCGCCATCTCTTCGGTGTTTTAGCCTTGTTACTTTTAAGTAAGTATGTATCTATACTTATTTCTATATGGTCTAGCTAAGATAAATACATCGAGTTAAACTTCTTCGTTAGTATTGTACTAAGTGAATAAACGTTAACTTCTTGGTAACTAGATACCTAGGTAGTAGAATACAATAGATAGAAAATAAATAATAGAAAAAAAAGGTAGAATAAACTCGACGTTACATTAGGTACTTTTCAATTTCATAACATAAATTCTCAGCAAACAATTAGAAAAATGAAGAGCCGCCCAGGTTTGGGTCAATGAAATTTGTTCAAGTGTGCTTCCGTTGTCGCGGATGCACACTTGTATAACTCAACAAAGAAAATTCCTAACAATCATTAAAATTTAATGGGTTAAGTTAACAATTCATTAAATAAAAAACTTTTCTTTCACTTCTCATGCTTGTAAAGTTCGTATTTATGATGGGTGTAATGTAAGCAGCATTGTGTAGGTTACAACATCCATTTTATGCTTGTCTTTGTAATTTGTATCTACCGGATATAATGCCTTAAGGGGGACAATTGTTACTCGCGTCCGCAGGAGCCTACCACAACCCTCCACGTGTCCCCTGGGTGGTGCTAAAGAGTGCCAAACTTTAAAGACAGTATAATGTATGCCATACGATTAAATAAATAACTGCTTTATTTGGGTTATGCATATTTTTTCGACATTGAACAGTCTACTATTGCTGGAATTACACTAACGGGGTTTATCCGAAATCCCAATTAGGTATCCATTTCGCACGAACCGTGTACTAAGTTATAATCTCCGATTTACGCACGCTTTACTCTTTATCATAGCTACAAGCTTGTTGGGCTTGCTGCATGCCTATAGGGTGGCTGTCGTCGCACATGTCACCGCGTCTGCATAACGCGTCTTGGCATCCGTCCTCTACCTACTACTCTTCCTCGCCATACATATTTTGCATTAAGCTACCTAGGAATACCAATAAACAAAAGCCTCGAAATACTTCACGTTTAATTTTTTTTTTAACTAATTCTAACTTGTAACGTTATTTTTCATTTGAAACTTTAGTGGATAAGATCAAAACTTTATGATCTTGAAGAGCGAGTCCTCCTGACACAGGCACAAAAGTACCTACTACGAGCTCAAGCCTATGTATTTAAAACACCACTGTTTAATTTTATTTTATTTATCATCTTTAAGATTTTTAAAATTGTACATAAAGATCAAAAACTGGACCTTACCTTCATAAGAAATGGTGACGTCACTTGTTAATGAAATAGTACATTACGTACAGTCAGCATCATATAGTTAGTAGCAGCCAAAGCAGCCAAATATATCGGAAGACGTCTTTATTACTATAGGAGTAAGGAAGTGTTACGATATATTTGGCTACTTTGGCTGCTACTAACTATGTGATGCTGACTGTACCTAGGGCGGTGAATTCGTGAATGGCCCAGATCGCAGGTGTTTGTAATATGCGATCTGGGGCTTTACGAATTAACGCCCGTGGTGAGTACATAATTTTACGTCTTCACCTGGCTACAATGCGAGTTTTACCGTACGCGCAGCCTACGGTATAACTCGCATTATGGCCAGGTGTGACGTAAAATAATTTACTACAAACTTCATAATGAACAGTGTTTTTAACGTACTTATTATAAAAGATACAAAGTTTATAAACAAACAACTAGTCAACATCACTCTCGTTACGTTTGTAGAGGTCTAATTACCTACCTATAATAGGGGCTAACTTTATTTTATAATGTTTAAGTAATTAATTACATCTGTGTTAAACTAAGTCTACTCGTATGGAATGAGTGGATACAGCATGATTTTAGGATGTGATAACAAAGTTGTGGTCAATGTCAAAAAAAGGGCAAACAAGATAGGTAAGTGGATTCTTTCATACAATTCGTGGCCAGAGCATTCAATTGCATATAAACCAGATAATAATCTCTGTTGTAGATATTTAATATCCATAAATCATAGACACGGACTTACATCAAAATTTGTATCTAAGTATACATCGAACCTTTGAAAGATTTGCGAACTGGAAGTATCTGGACTTTCCTGACTTTGTTTCTGTCTTTGTTGGTGATTTATTTTAGTTGAAATATTTAAATCCGTGAGTGGCCCCCGCTGCGCTGCGCCACGCCACAGTCAGATCCTTTCCGACGGGACTAACCAAACAAAATTAACTTTCAAGTTTCAGCTCTAGCTTGCTAGCTATATCTACCTAAATACGCAGCTTACTCATTCCTGCAGAGTCAACTAATTAAACACAGGTTAGTAATTAAAACAACATTCTGACCTACAAGCTATTATATAATCTGTGCTACAAGTTCGGCGTAAGTACCTAATAGGCAGTGCATGTGCCCGCTTAGAATCTTGTACTTATAGGAAACATTAAAGGTTAAAAAACCGGCCAAGAGCGTGTCGGGCCACGCTCAGTGTAGGGTTCCGTAGTTTTTGTATTTTTTTTTCAAAAACTATTCAACCTATCAAGTTCAAAATAATTTTCCTAGAAAGTTTTTATAAAGTTCTACTTTTGAAATTTTTTTCATATTTTTAAAACTTATGGTTCAAAAGTTAGAGGGGGGGGGACACAATTTTTTTTACTTCTGGAGCGATTATCTCCGAAAATATTAACATTATAAAAAAATTATTTTAGAAAACCCCTATTTATTTTTAAATATCTATCCAACAATATATCACACGTTAGGGTTGAAATTAAAAAAAAACACTCCCCACGTTACGTATAGGGGAGGTACCCTAATAAAATAAAATAAAACATTTTTTATTTTACCACTTTGTCGGCGTAATTGATATACATATTAGTACCAAATTTCAGCTTTCTAGTGCTAACGGTTACTGAGATTATCCGCGGACGGACGGACAGACAAAGCGAAACTATAAGGGTTCCTAGTCGACTACGGAACCCTAAACACATTAAAAATACCTAAATGACGGAAATCGAATTGAGAAAATGTATACGTTCTTCTCAGTAAACATAGGTAGACTAGCTAGTAATACCTAAACGCATAGCAGCTAATTCGGTTTTGTAAACTCTTAAGGACTAGACACAACACGCTTTTTTGGTCTGTCACCAAAAAATCACGTTAACTGTTTAAGTTCTTTAACCTTTAACATTATTGAATTGAACTATAACTTACCTTTCCAGCTGGTTAGGCATCGAGTAAAAACTGTAAGGTTGTATTACTATTAACACTGTCGTTTATTGCGTACTCTGAGCTATCGAAACTACAAAGACCGACTTTCCTGTCGGATTCTCTCTGAACTTTATCTTTAGTGAGATGGTGTTATCATGACAGATCGGGGACTCTTACCAGTTTATCAGTAATGTAATCTGGGAATAACACGTCAATCATGTAGCCCTGTCACACAACACAACCCGCGTTCTTCTGATAAGTGTCCCTACTGTCTCTAACCTTTTGCGGTGCACTTTTGTCATGTAGATAGATGGAGATCATTCGCCAAACTTAAGAGTATTTTATATACTATGTTGATTGTATTGGTCCCGACTGTTCCTTTTCCGTGTCGTAAAAATTCAGTGTTGAACATTCACAATCCTCTGGGCTCTAACTAGGTATGTTCCAATTATCAGCACATTGAAAACCACGGGACTCCAGAGTTTTGTTTAAACCGCTGCTTAACTAGGTATACGCTTGATAGAATTTAGGTAGGCACGTTATGTACGCTTATGTACAACTTGGGCGTTATTTCTAATCTAATAGGAAAGTCACACCATAACATAAGTCTACTACTAACTTGCATGAACCCTTCCTCCTTAATATAAAGTTAAATACTACCTAGCTGGTTAACCGTAATACTAAACATCCTGCGACCAATCCTGTAATCGCAGAGAACTGTTGCAATTTTTCCTGTCCCAACATTATTTTACAATTTCCAATTGTTCGAACAGGAAAGAGTTCCGTCCATTTGTAGCAATTGTTCAGGACGTCTCTTTTGTAATTTTGCGTAGTGATGTGTAGTGATGTGTAGTGATGTGTAGTGATGTTTGTGTAGTGATGGATGGATAGAGGTACTTGGATGACGCGTAGACGCTAGATACAGATAGGTACAGTCAGCAGCAGAAGTGGCTGGGCAAAATAACACGCTCAAAATTATCCAAACAGTCCGAATCCTCTTGACATTAGAGTCGTGTGTATGTGTAGGTAATTTTGTGCATTTTACCCGCGTACTTTTGCAGCTGACTCTACCTTAGTTCTTCATTTTGCGGCCTTTTAGTTGGTCAGATATAAGCAGGTGTTTCATAGTAGGTAAGTAGGTCTTGTATCTCATAGGTGGTTATGTAGCTGTCTGCCTGGGTCGTTAGTACAAGTTGTACAAGTAACGTACGTACAGTCAACGTCAAAGATATGTATGTTTACACTTTCGCGCCTTGTTCCTTGGTAAAAAGGCGAAAAATGTAGATATCTATACTTACATATGCTTAACGTCGGCTGTGCAAAGGTAACAGAGAAATCTTGTTCGTAGTTACCTATTGCAAACTTTGTCATCCATCATCAATCATCATGTTAGTACCTACACACTACCTACTGTACAATAATTTTCCGCTTATTTTAGTAGCTTATGTAGGTAGGTAAGTTTTACACAGAAAATGAAATAGAAATTCATTAGGAATGAATGAAACACGAAGAATTTCGAATTGAGATAATTCTCTGGAACCAAGACAAAAACCTGGATCTAGATAATTTTGGGTTTATTGAGATTCTTTAACATTTGACTTGATTCGTCAGGTTTCAGCGGGGTAATGCTACAAGGCCTGCAGGCATCAAGGGCGATTCAACATTGGGCACATGTGACGGGGTGCGGTGCGAGGTCAGCTTGTAATTTCTCTTTAGGAGCTTTTTTTTCAGATCCGATTTATACCTACTTACTGTTTATTATCGATGATTTCGTTTTAAGCCTTTATCATTCAAATATTTTAGAAACAATTTGTATTCTAGGCAGTAAAATAATGATTTAATGAAACTAAAAAAAACTTGATACCTACTTACCTACTATTTTGCACGGAACAAGGTTTTTTTCTGTGTACTTAATCTTTTACATAGTACAAATAAGTATATTAATTTAGTACAGTCATCAGCATCATATACTTAGTTAGCGGCAGTCTAAGTACTTAGCCAAATATATCGGAAGATCGGAAAACGGTCTTTATTACTATAGGAGTTAGGATGTGTTATGAATGTTACGATATATTTGACTACTTTGGCTGCTACTAACTATATGATGCTGACTGTACTTATACAATATGTCCAGGAAAGGTATTATAAATAAATAAATAAATAAATATTAAGGGACAATCTTACACAAATCGACCTAGCCCCAAACTAAGCAAAGCTTGTACTATGGGTACTAGACGACGATAAACATACTTATATAGATAAATAAATACTTAAATACATAGAAAAACATCCATGACTCAGGAACAAATATTCGTGCTCATCACACAAATAAATGCCCTTACCGGGATTCGAACCCAGGACCTCTTGCTTCGTAGGCAGGGTCACTACCAACTAGGCTAAAGTGGTCGTCAAATAATATAATTTTGTCTAGAGTGAGTGTCATGGCTTTATTGCCAAGGATGGAAGAGTGCTCATTTTACGTGATAATAATTCTTTTTACGGCTTCGGCTCCATAATATAATACCTACATACAAAATTAAATGAGCAAAGCGCTTCTTGCGTCACTCGCATTGTATTGTACTAGTATTTGCAGGTAGGTACACCTGTCACTCAAATTGCAACTAAAGTATTTTTTATTGTTTGCTCTGATAACAGTGATAGTATGAAAGAATCGAACTAAATACTTAACGTCGAACATGATCTCATGCGACAACCCTGCTTTATACCTATATACCTAGACAGTGGCTATGTCATTTCGAATTATACCGAATTTCAATATTTGTTAATTAACAACTTATTTTGATCAGCTCTAGGGGGTCCTAAGATAGCAACTCGCTCGTACAGACTACAGTCGAATTCGCAAAAAGCAGAACAGTAAGTTGAAGAAACAGTGGAATTGGTTATGGCAAGGCATTATACCATGTGTAAACCATCAACTGTTCCTGTGTGTTGTATACAAGGTAAATTATACGTAATATTGCATAGGTAGGTACTTCCTTACTTACGTTTGTATAGTTACATAGATAGGTACACACAATTTCCTAACTTTCCTTTATATATTTCTTCTAATACATACAGTTTACAATACTTACTAGATACCAGAAACATCTAATCCCTTCTCTTAAGATAAGTTGAATGTTGTACCCAAAAAAAAACTACTATATTTAAAGCGATATTATCACTCAGTTACGTCTTGCCTTTTTTTTTGTACACAAGCACACCTAGACCCTAGTTGAATTCCTACCCGACATATTATTTTTACCACCTGTAAAATGTATTTATTTCAACAAACAATAACAAATACCTACAGCATGTAAATTTACTCACCCGTTTGACGCGGGACCAACAGGTGGGTAAAAATCCTTTAAGTTCACTACGCACTAACGTGACCACGGAAGAGTTTTGTTACACAATATTTTCTTGTGCAGAAACAAAATGGACTGTGTTTGGGAGTGATTCGTGTGAGTAAGTTGACGAACGCAACGCCGGTACGTCTGCTTCGGTGCTGCTTCGAAGTGCTACTGCCTTGGCTGTGCCTAGCCTACACTACAGTACAGCTACACCTACACTGCCTACTGAGTGAACTGAGTGAGTGAGCGGGACCGGACCGCGGACGCAAACGCCGCCACGCCGCTAGAGCGCACCGCCCGCCCGCAGACCGCGCTGGCTGTCAGCGGAGCACCCTGGTATTTAGTGTTGGGTAGGACATGAAATTAAATTGGGTTTGTATGAGCACCTCATTTCCAGGAAATTAGGTTTCATGTTCAATACTCTTAATTACCTTTCGCCACTACAAACACAATTGTATGGTTGATGGAAAGCACACAGGGGCCCGTTTCATGAAGCAACAAGTTACAAATTACAAGCGAGAGTCTCTTTTTAATACCTTTTGATAGAAAGAGACTCCCGCTTGTAATTTGTAACTGTTTGCTTCATGAAACGGGCCCCATATATCCTATATGGTCTGATGGAAAGTTAGACGCGGGGGGCGAGTCCGGAGTCCGGAGCTCGAGGGGCGAGGCTTTGAGGTTTGAGCGAGTGAGGAGCGAGTCGGTGCCTCGTGAGGAATGAAGTACCTAGTACATTTTTCAAGTGGGAAATGATGAGACAATTTCATGAAATGAGTATGACAAATGAGGTGCCTCACGACTCACGAGTGAGTAACCCAACACTACACCCGGGCACCGGCCCGCCGGCATGGGAGTCACTAAATTCGGGTTGTGATTGAATTGATATTAATATTGTGAGTCTTGTGCATTTTAGAACCTGCAGGCACTTACTCAAACTCATACTCAAAATATTTATAGCACACATAATATTACAAGTAATAAAATGGATCCTGTAAGGGCACAGCAAAGAAATCAATCAAATATAAATATTTGAATTAGTTCGATCACCGGAAGTACCTAGGCGACAAGTGCCGGTGGGGGTGCGCTTAGGGTGACCGGATGTCAGGAATTTTCCTGACATGTCAGGAATTTTAGACAACGTATGCGGCCGGAAAAGGGAAATGTCAGGAATTTTCGGCAAATAAATGAAACAATCAAATTGTATACACTGGTAACTTTTATTTTTAATCACAGTAACAAAAAAGGTAAAGCCACAAGTACTTTGGAGCTTCATAAATTGTAACATATAAAATAATTGTAATTATCTTTTTACGATATAAACATAAAATCAATCCTCCTCCGTCGCCCCGTCGCGGCCCACGACACGATACGTAAACAAATTAACAATACGCCGCGAGCGCGAGCGCGTCAAGCGCGTCAACTTGGGCCGAAAATCAGGAGTTTTGTCAGGACTTTTGAAATTTGTATCTGGTAACCCTAGGTGCGCGCTGCGCTCATACACTGTCGTTGGGGATTTTAATAAGTACGTTACCTACCCTTATATTTTAAACATTATTTACGATCGCTTTAGGCTTGTTGGACCCTGCCTACGAAAAAAGAGGTCCTGGGTTCGAATCCCGGTAAGGGCATTTATTTGTGTGATGAGCACGAATATTTGTTCCTGAGTCATGGATGTTCTCTATGTATTTAAGTATTTATTTAGTCGTCGTCTAATACCCATAATACAAGCTTTGCTTAGTTTGGGACTAGGTCGATTTGTGTAAGATTGTCCCCTAATATTAATTAGTTTAGATATTTACTTATTTCTGTTAAAATATTTGAACAAGACCTAGTATTGTAGTCTTTGATGGAGGGCGACAGTGACAGCTATTCTATTCCCAAACCTACCGAGTATCTAGTTAATATAAAAATCTATTGATGTTTACCTTTTTACTAGGGCACGCTGACGTTATGTGACTTTGCTTGGTATTTGTCAAACGTATGCCAATTTATAGTAAAAATGACGTTCACTTCGGTCACTAGTCTTTCGCACTTGGCGATTTAAAATTATAATAATTTTAACTATATCTACGACAATATGGAAAACAAGGGATTTAGTAAGGCAACTTCAAAAGTTAGCCGTAAACCGTCGAAAATAATAACTAGTACGAAGACAATGGAAACCACGAAAAAAGCAAGCGGGGACTGTGGCGACGTTTCAGAAAGTACTTCCCATACTCAGTTCTTTAGCAAGAAGAGAGGATTCGACGATTACATGAGAGTTACGAGGGACAAATATGATGGGGTCCAGGCTTCGGATACTTCGTCGGAGAGTTTCGGTTGCATCCATGGTTCTCAAGGCAAACAATATACGGCAAGCGAACAGCTAGAAAGAACGCTTCTTCATGAATTGGATCCTGTTCCTGTAGGTAATCAAACCGTTATTGAAAGCGGATGCCGGCAAGGAAATTTCATTACCTTTTTATTTGGATAGATACTTTCCATCACCCACATACCATTTAGTGCAGGCAGGTACCTAAGTGTCTCTTGGTCATGATTTCGTTTGCGTGACTTTATGTTGACCTACAAAACTGTCTGTCGGTTAGAATAACGTGTGTACGAAATATAGAGTAAGTACAACAACAACTATTTTGAAATTTGTTATTTATGTACCTAAGTATTATACATTATTTTCGTGTGCATCCATTATATAACAAACAACACATTGTTGTCTATGCCTGTGTAAGTTAGTGATAGGTTAGGTTAGGTTATGTTCAGATATTATAGAATCTCGTTCAGATGTATATGTATTTGACTCTATTTAGATTGGTTAGTCATTACAAAGTATGATCTCAATAATTAGATGAATCTAACTGGTAGACGTTCCTACACCTACTACCTAATAGTGACATATTTCTGGATTTCAATATGTAGGCCTTCTCTAGAATATCCCTAACCCAGCTAGTTATTATTTACCCATAATTTTCTGTTATAAGTATTTAATATCTACTTACCGAGAACGGAGTAATGGCATGGTACCACGAGTTTGATGTTCGCACATCACCATCTGCAATTACCATAGAGATGCAAGTGAGTAGATACTTGAACTAGGAACTCCGTTCTTCGGGTTTCGCGTCGTCTTAGCCGTGAAAACAAAAGCTATGGTTGGTTCCCAGATGGGGCATGGACCGACACTTGTCCCCCGGCATACGGGTGGGAGATGGCGACGAAACTAGTGTTCCTGGTGAAGGACGCAGCGCCGCTGCAGCAGCTCGCCCGACTCAATGCCCACCTGCAGGACTTCGCCACCACTTCTCGGGGCGGATATGTATCCTTTACTTATTATTATAATTACTCGTGAGCCAAACCAGAAACGCAATGTCGGGAGATGAATGGGATACATGGCTGTACCATGATCTTAACAACCATTCGGCTGTCTGTCGCGGCACACTCGCTCTTGTATGAGTATCTTATTACAATATTTCTCCATAATATAATATATATCGTCGTCTAGTACCCATAACACAAGCCTTACTGAGCTTACTATGGGACTAGGTCGATTTGTGTAAGATTGTCCCCTAATATTTAATTAATTAATTTATTTTATTTATAATAGGTATTCGTTAAATAATTAGTTCACTAGAATAACGTTCTGAATTTATTATCAATCTCCTTATAATGTATTCAGAGAATAGACTATCTTGACAGTGTAATCACAATATTGGATTTCCTGAAGACAACGTATTTAAAAGAACCCGACCTACGTGGCGGATTCATATCGTTATTAGAAAATACACGGCAACCTATTATATTAAATAGAAATGCAGACATGGCAACCTACTTTGATAACGTCACCAACTACATAGGATTTATAGGTGAGTGGAAAGACGATAAGTTCCTAAGTTCTAAGTTGGTACCTATTCGCTATAGACGCTATAGTCTTACCGTTTAACTAAGACGGGGGACTAGGGGTACGGAGATACCTTAGATGCGCGATGGACGATGGCGGTCTAGAAAGGGTAAAGGGCACCGAGCGCGCCGTCTCAGATAAGCGGTCTACCTATAATGACATCAATGACATGGGCATGACACTAATAATAGATTAATAGCTTCATATAAATATGAATATATACATAGTAAGTTATTAATTATAAATGTGAAAGGTTGGATGGTTGTTACTCTATCACACGCAAAAACTGCTGAACATATAGGTATTATAAATAAGTAGTTAAATTAAATTTGGCACAGATATAGTTAAAAACCTGGATTAAAAAGATATAGAAAGAAAGAAAAAACATACATTTAAGAAATTTGAATAAATTTCGAATGAAAGTTTATACCGTAGGTCACGCGGACGAAGTACCTACCGGCCAAATAATAGTAAAACTATTAAGAGGTACTTAAATCTTTGTAAATTTGTGTTTACTAAGTCAATATCAAAAATATCTTATCTGATTAAAAAAAAAACACTAATTATACTTAATTTGTGTTTTTTTTTTACGGAACTTGGACGCGGGCTGATTAGGGTCATTGTCAGTCAGTAAAACAAAAATCGTCTTTTCGGTGGGCAATAGTTAAGGGCTTATGGTTATATATAATATGTTTGTATAGCATAGAATTATAGAAGGAGCGACGCCGTTTATGCGGATTCAGAGTTCAAACAAAAATTAGGCTTTAAAGCCCTTAACTTTGGTAATGTCCACCGAAAAGACGCGCACCTAAATCTGACAATGACCCATTATTGAAATTGGAACCACTTCGAGCTGTTATTCGCATTCGCTAATGCTAATTAGCATTAATGCGGCTCACCCCGCCGGTCACCCGTCACGAAACTACGCTTAGTTATAAGATATATTTGTGGGTGAACGGAGAGGTGAGGTTATAATTTCCAAAATAGCGGGATTACGTCTATTAGTCGCGGCGTCATAATATTATGTGGATGAACGGTGAGGTGAGATTAAAACATGTTACGGAATAGCAGAGTTGTTCCCGAAAGTTAAGGACGCTGACGCGCCTGATTTATAATTCCCCGACCTTTTTAACTAAACAGGTACCTATACCAAAATTGTGGATATAGGTACCTATACCAAAATTGTTGATATATTTGTGCTCTCATATTCTAATATGAACAGCTAAGACAATCACTATCGCACTACCTTTGTGTATGACCCAGTATTCCGTTAAAATAAAATAGCTTTTCTTACATGGAGTTTGAAAATTACCGACCCAGTGCTGATGATTTATGTTAAGTGCTACTTCGACTAAAACAACGCAAACATCAAGTTGAAAAGTACTTAAATGAAAATAATTTCTTAGTTCATTTACGGGATCCCCTTCATTGGCATAATTTTTTTTAGACTAATATAGTTTCGCATAATGGATTTGGCATAATTTCTATTGGCATAATAATACTGTCGCATAAGAATACTTTGGCCTACTACTTTGTTTGGCATACTATGGTTTTAGAATAATTTTACTTGGACTAATTTGTATTCGACTAATACTCATTATGCATACTATTGTATGGGCTAATAATTATTTATCATATCTGTTTTGAAGCTTTTATGCGATCCAATAGAGAACCCCCAGATGCTGACCACGACATGCTCAGACATGACGGACCGGGAGCCAATAATGCACGGCCCAATAATGTACAGCCTGATAATCCGCGTCCACTTACTCTACTCGGATTATTGGGTCGTGCATTATCAGCCCGGACAAAAGGGGCTTCCAATTATTTCCCCGAACCAAGTTTGCTCAGGGTGATAATGCACGGCCCAATAATGTACGGTCGAGGTCATAAATACGTTTACACTTTTGCACCTTATTGCCTTGTAATAAGGTGCAAAAGTGTAAACATATTTATGACCTCGACTGTACAGCCTGATAATTCGCGTCCACTTTTCGTGGACGCGGATTATTGGGTCGTGCATTATCAGGGTGGACAAAAATACTTGTCATAAGCGAACTCTGTCTTAGGTTGGTTAGGTTAGGGGTCACTTGTGTCCCTCAGACCAGAAATAGACACCCCGCGCAGCGGGGTGGCGTCGACTCGTTGGAGATTATTAGTCCGCACAGATGAGCGTCCTAGAAGTAATAATGCACAGCCCAATAATCCGCGTCCATACTGTAAATGGATTATCAGGCTGTACATTATTGGGCCGTACAATATAATTTTTTTTTTTAGGACACAATTTTTATGCGTTTTGTAATGATGCCAAGTAATTATTATGTCTTTTTGTATTTATGCTCTCTGATGTTAGTCTTTGTGATGATTATGCTATTTTCGTTTATTCTTTTTAATTTTATGCCTAAAAATGTATGCCATAACATGATTAGGCTTAACGCTAATTCGGCTTTAAAAAATTATGCGTTATTATATTATTCCAAATGATTTTATGCGATCCAATAGAGAACCTTCATTTACATATACAGGCAGATGTAGTAGGTAGGTCAATTCGATCATAATAAAATGAATATGTAGGTATTAGAACTCTCTTTATTCACGTACTGTTAGAATGAGAGCACGTTCATCACAAAGGGGTAACGAGGCCAGTGCCTTTTGTACTCGGGGGAATATTACTCCTAATATAGAAGTGCATGGCTATACGATCCATGGGCATGACTACATTATTTGACTACCAATATTAGCCGAGACGACTATTATATTCTGAGTATGAAATTATCATTAGAGACTACAGGGTCGCCAGGACCCTCGGATCCCCATACAAACGTAGTTTGGTTCTCATTTTAAAAGGACCTTACTTATGATCCGACTCCCGGCCGATTTCGGCCACAGCCACTGCGTTCAAATATGCTGTCGACGGTCGTGTGGTACCTTACTACTACGTATAGTGTGAGTACAGAGGCTCTAGTATAAGTTTTACCGAAACAAAACGTTATGATCGCGTTTGCGTTTTACCCTCAATTTGTATGGGATTTGACAGCTAAACGCAAACGCGGTCGTAACGTTTTGTTTCGGTAAAACTTATACTAGAGCCTCAGCTAACGTTGGTGGTTTCTAACGGATGTCGAAGCCACTTAGTTCAGTAAATTGGTACCTATTTATGTTACTGTTAGAATTATTAATTACTAGCTTCGCATCCTACTAATATTATAAATGGGAAAATGGATTATTATTGTTGGATGATGGGATCTATGAGGAATTGAGGGCTCCTCAATTATATTAGGCACGCGTGTAGTGATTTTGGTATTTTCTATTATAACTCGTGTATTTACACCCGGAAATCGTAAATTTGGTGGAGTGGAATTGATGATGAAGACCACAGATGACTTATGGAATTCCTCAATTATGTACTTAAAAGTACAAAAGTACGTCACAGATTCTGATAAGATTCCGTTGAAATAGCAGCTAATGAAGTGCCATAGGTGATCCTTTTGGAATCGACGGAAGTTCTCAAATATTATCGGCCCACATACAGCGATTCGGTTTTTTTCTCTAATAATCAACGCATTTGCTCTAGGAAATCAGTTCATGTGGTAAATTGGAAAAGAAATGTGGAAATGTTCTCGTGGCTTGGCGGAGTACTAAATTGAAGTCGTTTAAAACTTTGTTTTCAAAGTAAACTATTGTATCTAGAGTATGGAGTTAAAAACTTACTTGCAAAAGGGGTTTTGGAGAATCGGTGACGATCATCCTTAAAGAGACATTAATTATTGAAGGTACTCTACTGATCGGATTGGAAGAGGACGAACTGTTCGCGATTGTGTCGGAGGCCGCTCTGTGGCACCTATCGGCGGCGGACGCGCGCCGACCGGCGGGCGCGCTGCGCCACCGCGGCACGCTGCTGGCGGCGGCGCCGGCGCTCTACCACGCCGCGGTCAGGATGCTCGCGGTCACCACCTCCCGCCGTTTCCCTACCTTCTTGAAGATCGCCCTGTTGCTAGCTAGCGCTTCGCAAGAAAATTGTGCGTTCCTGCCTGGCTATTTTGCTAATCGATGATTATAGAAATAGTACAGGGTGTCCCAAAGATCATGCAATATCTGAGTTATTAAGAAAATTATTTATGATTTGTTAAATTGGGTTAGTAAGATTTAATTCTTAAAAAAATATACATTGTAGAATATTATTATTATACCGGCCATTTGAAATTGCGTCGATTTGTTAAGCAGCTCCAAGTCTTTTTTTACTCCTTTTTTATTATTTTGTCGGCACACAGCGCTTCGCAACAATACTTACACAAGCCGAAGGTTTCTTAACCTGCTATGAGCATACGTTGCGACTAAACGCTGAATAATAACATCCGAATTAAGTAACTGATGTACCTAATAGTTAGAGACTCCTGTGCAGTCAACATCTGCACAAGAGCTTATAATTTACCCCCTAAACCAACCTTATAAGTTGCGACTAAAGGCTGAAGAATAACATCCGAATTAATGATATAATGCTTAGAGTACATTTTTGCCCTCTTTTGCAGCGCTTAATCAACACGGCGACAAGACTCGAAAATTCTCTCCCTTGTGCAGTCTTGAGTCTCCCCCCGAACTCTTGTATACTTATCTTTAACAAAGCTTAATTCTTCTTAAAGGCTAATTTATAACCACCCAATATGAATATCGGAAGTCGATAAATGAGAAGACCCTATGACAGCTAGTGTAGCCAACGTCAATGTCAAGCCGAAAACAGGTGATAGGCAAAATCATTACAGTAATCAAAAATAAATTAAACAAAAAAGAAGTCATGCATGAAAAAAAATACAGATATTTAAAAAAGATGTTATACTCCCCAGAATATTACTGGTGTCTAGTAAATGAAATACCTACTAAAGTTAAAGCATAAGTGTCTTTTTAGGCCCATTAATTTTAACTGACTTTTTGTGTGTGTAGGTACTTATGTTTTTTCTTATATTAGTTATGACTTGGACCTATCGCCCCTTTGCGACTTGACATTAACTTTTGGGACACCCTGTATATGGAGTAGGCACCTGTACATGAGGCAAATGGCCTCCAAGGCTTTTCTAGGTATTACGCGCGGATGTTTTGTCGAAAATTGTTCGCTACTGTCGGTCGGTTAGAGTACCTAGAGATGATGGCTAAAGGATTTATGGTTTTATAAAACAGTCTTAGTTCTCTGTGAAGTTGTAGATGTAGAGAAACAATAATTGTACTTATTCAGCAGATTTTTTATATAAAGTGGCCGTCAATAGAACTTGCTAACTATGTAAACAAACCGTCATACTGAAATTGACATTAAATGTCAATTTCAATACATTGTTTGTTTACATAGTTAGCAAGTTCTATTGACGGCCACTTTAATGGGAAATGTTACATTCGATAAGCATATTACCTTATCTCTTTTAAAAAGAAATGAGCGTAACATATTGCGACTTTGCGACATGCGTTACTTAAGTAATACCTGCTGTAAATTATGGATATTCGCCGATATCACATACATTAAGCTTGTTTCTAATATGAAAGCGTCCGTGTCCAGGTATCCAGCTGCTGAAGGAGAACATATTAGAAAATATATTTTACCGCTTCAACCCATACTTCCCCGAGAGAAAGTTGCCGGCGTACGACATTAATCCAGCCGATCCCCAAGACCACAATGTTCAATTGGGTGCGTCACTTTCATATTCACTTATGAATTATGGTAATCAGATCAGGTCTCGCCGACTGTTATTAACCGCGCCGAATGTGTGCTAATTATATAGCCATTACACCTAATGAGACATTTGTAACGGTGTTATTGGTAACACATTCGCGGAGAGAGACACTGTCCTCGCGCATGTCATCGACTTGTACATAAATAGGTACATATATATATTACATATTACGTACATACAGGGTGTATCAAAGTGGGGGGTGTGAACCGATCAAGGGCATGTTCGGTAGTGCATTATTTTTGATTTGTTTTTGTTTACATTGAAATCTTTGTTTTTATTTACATTACAGTCTTAGTTTTTGTTGACATTGCTTGTGTATGTCATCAAAAACGTTATAGCTGTCACCTGCTTGTCAAAAAAACATACAAAAAATATTTGTTTTCATATAACACAGCCGTGCGCGCAGCGGTTAAAAATGAAATAATGGGAGGGTTTATTCTCAGTTTCTCAGGGTTTAGTCTTCACCCTTGCGGGGGAAATGTTTTCATACACAACCAATGTCAACAAAAACAAAGACTGTAATGTAAACAAAAACAAAAATATCTATGTAAACAAAAAGAAACAAAAAATATTAAACATAAACAAATGCATATTTGGAATCGCAATGCACTAAGTACCGAACATCCCTTGCTCGGTTCACACCGAGTATGTCCCTGCTTGGTTCACAACCCATTTTTGATACATCCTGTACATAAATATCTGGACAGGACTCTATTGTCAATGTCATAAGGGCGTGCACAGATATCTATATATGTCCTTATTTAGGTACGTATATTAATAGAGTGCCCGTGAGTGTACATTCGAACTGGATTAATAGTCCCCGGGCGAGGCCTATTGTCAGATTTACTTTCCGATGATAACTTGTATTTATTTATTTATTTATTAAGGATTACCAACAGATAATACATCTTACGTGCTCTTAAATCTATACATATAACAATCATGACTGATGCTTATCTATTTATAGGTAACCACAACTTGTATAAGTGTCTTGTACATGTGAAAAGATGAAGAAAGAAAGATGTAAGATGATTAAAGATGATTCAGTTGAGATGAGACAGTTGTACCTATTCATGTAGCCCTTTGTACGGCTTCAGCTGCGGCTCCATTGGTTTGAACAGCGGCACCATCCCAAATGGTGGAAAAAAATATAATTTTGTACCTAGTTTCGTCCCGATTAAATATTATTTTTTGACGTGTTTGGGAGGCTCCCGTACTAACCCACCAACGAACGGCGCCCCAGCTGACGTTCACGTGGGTACAATGATACAACTCTCTAAAGTGTCTTGCATGTTATCGCCCGGGAGGAACTTTGAAAATCAGTTGATCGCACGCAGGCGATTCGAAAGTATTCTAGCGTGTATTGTTTAATGTCAGTTTGCGTAGGTACTTAAAACTTATTTAGCAGTAGGAACCGCTTTAGCGACGGTTGTCATGTAAACATGTATGTTGCCGACAGGAGACAGCAGTGTGAACCTTCACACGACACTGACTTTACTCCTAGTGCTTGCCAAGACACTCAAACAAAGCAGCGAGAACGACCCTACATTTCATAAGCAACTACCCGGACCGGATTATTATGCACAGAGGTACTAATTGTTTTAGAAATGATTTTGTTTTGTATAATACCTCCACGTCACCACACACGTCAATAAGAAATGACAATGACACCATGCCAAGTAGAAGTAGTGTGACGATATGTGGATTAAAAAGTTAACGGATCGATCACATATGTGTAGAAGATGCGGCGGTTTTATTCCACCAGCCCGATGATGAGTTAACGATATTTATTATACCTATGTACACATCCATTGTGTATACACAGTTTCATGTAATTCTAGGAGCCGATTCAAACTTGAAATAATCTTTATTCAAGTAGGCCTAGTAACAAGCACTTTCAAATCGTCAGTTAGAAACATAATCCTAAGCTAATTTTTTAGAGCAATTAATTATACATAAAAAAAAAAATCTAGTCTAAAATGTTTCTAGAAAAAAAAGGTCAAAAATATATAGCAAGATTAATAAATTAAAACACAATGTCATTCATTTACAATTATTAATTTAAAAAAATCAGTCACAATTAATTCCGCGGAGTTTTATCATTCATGTAAATTAAGTGCCCGTCAATAGAATTTGGTAACTACATATGTAAACAAACCGCCATATTGAAATTTTCTTTCACTATGGCGGTTTATTTACATAGTTAGCAAATTCCATTGACGGCGACTTTAGTGTAGTCTTGTGTGCTATAATAAGCTTCCGAAATAAGTTTACGCTTCACATAGTTCTTAAATTTATTAATAGATAACTCAGTTACGTTTCCTGGAAGTTTGTTAAAAAACCTTACACAATTACCCATAAATGATTTTTTTTTCCTTGCTCAGCCGAACTCTGTCTATTCGAGAGATTAGCAATATGGGGACGCCATTGAAGCTAATGTTATACCAAGAAAAGCTGTACTTCCAATTCCTCATCTTTCACAACGACACTTACTTGCTCGTGCTTAACGTGATTCGTGACATGTCAATTATGTAGATGGGAACAGGAAAGGCCCAATATTGATCCCTGCGGTACACCCATCGAGACCAATGACCCCGGTGATCGCCGTCCATTTACTACGACTCTTTGTATTCTACCGTGTAAATAAGATTTAAGTAAATTCAGTGCTGATCCTCTGACTCCATAGTAATAGGGTTTCCTCATCAATGTTTCATGGCAAACGCAGTCGAAGGCCTACATTGGATTGTGTCGAGCATGCTGGGGATTCGAGTGATGTTAGTTAGAGCATCCTGGGGACTCCTAAGATCATCGCGGGTAGGGTCGGTCCTGGACAAGACTGTCAGCTGGCTCGAACGGGGCGAGTGGCGTTCTCGAAGAGAGGCCTATGCTCAGCAGTGGTGTTGGTGGTGTGGTGAAAAATGTGATGATAAATATAATAATAATAAATTTTGTAATAACAAGTACCTAGGTACCACTGCTGAGCAAAGGACTCCGTTTCCAGACAGCCCGCCATCGCCGACTAGTTCTGCCGCGTCTCCGTTTCGAGCTGTCTGGCGTCGGGAGTCAGACGCGGTCTTGGCCCACAGTTCAAATTGATGACGTAACATTAAATTGCAGGTGCTTTGTATGGGCGTACAGATACGAGTGCCGCGCACGAGGCCACCAGGCCGAGCGGACGACGATGACTGTGATCACGTCTGCCCTGATCAGGTGCTTCGGTGGGCGGCTAGAAGTGTTCTCTTCGGTTTTGATGCCTGGTTAGATAAATGCATACCCTAGTTTCTGCCATGCGAGATAAATGTTCTATTAAACGGCTTTAGAGCTCAGATTTGATAACATCTCTATAATAATAGTTGTCTTGTCATCCCTCACTCTGTAGTCTGTACGCGTTTTAAACTTATATCCTATACTAGCGACCCGCCCCGGCTTCGCACGGGTACTATATTATTCATATAAACCTTCCTCTTGAATCACTCTATCTATTAATAACCGCATCGAAATCCGCTGCGTAGTTTTAAAGATCTAAGCATACATAAGGGACAGACAGCGGAACGCGACTTTGTTTTATACTATGTAGTGATGAAGCATGTAATGTTGTATGCCTGGGGGGGCATTTCTCTACAGCTTACTGTACTTTGTCATCAGATGTCATGTCGCTGTCAGTAGCGACGGAGTTGCCCCTTTACAGGGGCTGGGTCGCCTCGGTGAATATTAATACTTCGCAGGCAGACGTGCAATTCAAGAGAGTTCTCATATACCTGTGCGTCGACTTCATTAAAGCCTTTCCTTCCAACAAATTTGTAAGTAAATATAGGATGTTGATTTAGGTAGGTTAGGTAGTGGCCGAACAAAAAACGCTGAACGGGACTGCATATTAAACGAATGAAAATTTATGAAGACTGTGAAAGACCGGTAGAACATGGCGTACATGTTCGTATTAATAAATGTACCTAGTAGTGACTAATAATAATAGAAATTCCAAGAAATGCTGTGTGTCATGCATGTGTTTGCGAAGGTGCCTATTTCGGGGGGTACCAAGAGACAATTTAAAGCTAAATTTGCCTTACTTAGTGTTAGTCATTATCAGTTGATAGAGTCCCAGCACTGGTTTGTCGGCTTGATGTGTTTGCTGGACCCGGGGCTCCTGCAGCTCAGAGCCAAGTGGTCCCAGCCACTGTACGAAGAACTCAGACTTACGGCTCTACAAGCGTTGGTGTGCACTCTGCCACTGGCCAATCTCGATTTACCTACTGATTGTGCTTTAATAAGGAGGTTAGTAGTATTTTATTGTAAGTATTGCCGAATGAATAATTCGCTGTAGACGATTTAATTTTGTAATAATAATAATGACCTCTACACGTAAGAATATAGGGCAGAAGGATGTAATAGAATTCGTCAACTTGTCCTACGAATAAGTTATATTATAATCCCACTCACCGCTTATATACATCGCACATCTCTAGAGACATTGTCACCTTATACAGGGTGTTTGCTCCATTGTTTGCCAAATTAAAACGGGAGGTAGGTTGGGTCTTTTTTTTTATTCAAGTTGAAACGCGTAAGCATATAGAAAATTTATAAATTATTTCAAAATAATATACAAAAAAAATGCCAGTGGACACTAATTTTTTTTGGAGGCCGGAAAAGATAGCTTTGGGTCTTCCCCACCTACCTGCCGTTTTAATTTGACAAACGATGGACCAAACACCCTGTATATCTCACGGTTTAAATATTCCTAATACGTAAGGATTACTACAAATAAACTAGCTGTGTTTAAGGCATTACCGCAATAAGTATGTCTAAAGGTTCAGTTTATTATGCCGTAGGATAATGTGGTACGTGGAGTGGTACACGTGGAGCCCCTTCGAACTGGGGGTGCTGTACTGGTGCCTGCGGCTGCTGCTCGAGGCCGTGGGCCGCCACGGCTCGCCGCGGCGCCCACGGGCTGTCAAAGACTTGTTCGAAAGCCACGGAGTCATCATTCTAATGCGTAAACTTATTCATTATTGGTGTAGCTGTAGTTATCTGGTAGGTAGATAAGTACTAGTGGACTACGTCTATGTCTGGGTGCTGTCTGGTACCTGGTACCTGCAACTACTTGGGCCGCCACGGCTCGCCGCGGCGCTCGCGGACTGGTGCCTCGGTGTACCTGTGGACGTCTTGTACGTAGAGGGGTACTTGTGGAATCATGGACTCCGGTTTGAGCTGAGGGTGCTGTACACCAGTACTGCTGCTGCCGCAGAGCCCGCTGGCTGTCAGAGACCAGGGCAGTTATTCGGAACACGCTAATGCGCCTCTAGCATCACGCCAAACGAAACTAGACCTCTGCATACGCTTAGTTACTATGAATATCGCCGCCAAGATACATTTGTGGGTGATCGTTGAGGTACCATGAGCTTAAACAAGTTTCAGGATAGCGGCCATAGGGGGCTGTTCGATACTCACGTCATCAATCATCATTCAAATTCGTAAATTTAATTCATGATTGGTGTAGCTGTCGATATCTTTTGTAATCTACCTATGTAGGTTGTCGTGGAGCCCGTGCCACCAGGGGCTTCTGTACGGTGCCATTAGAATAGTGTAGGTAGGTACCTATTTATAGCAAAACAAAAAATTACGAAAACCAAGGAAGGTAGTAGTGATATTACATACAACAACAGAACGGCGTACAAAAAGGACTGAAGAAAATTTTTAGTTTTTTGCATGAGAGACTCTCGTCAGTAAGTTTCTACGTCGTTAATTGTTGTTCCGATCAATACCAAATCCTAAGAAGATGGTAGCTTCCTTTTGCTCTACGTAAATGCCATCAGCTTGCACATTGAGTGACCTCGGCGGGCGGCCCCCGACGTGGATAAAGTATTCTTTCAGTTAAAAATAGTCTTTTAAAGATATCATTCACCTTAATATCAAAGCCTTGTAGAATAATTACAGTATGATTAATAAAGAAAAATCAGTCATAGACATTCATGGGACTGCTAATGATGATTTATATAACAAACAAAATATTGACAAAAACCAAATCAAAAAATCAATAAATAAAAAGTTGTTACGTCATAGAGCCTTATCACACTTGCGATTTGCAAGCGTATTTTGTATGAAGGCGATGACGCAGCGTGTTCGCCGCGACTGATAATTGTATAGAAAATACGCTCGCAAATCGCAAGTGTGATAAGGCTCATAATGTTGCGTTATAAATTAATTAAAATATGTACATTAAATCAATGTGAATCGTCTAGAACTGGGGCCCATTTTTCCAAAGCTTGTAAAGAGACGTCCGCTTGTATTACAAGTTTAAAGTGGTACGACATGGGGCGCCTTTCTTCTCAATGAAATTTATTCAATAAAATATTGAACATATCCCAAAATTATGTCCGTGGGCCTTCTTAGGGGTATAAAAATAAACAAGTTTCTGTCAAAAATGTCATTTTTGGTACAAGGTTTTATTGCCGACTGTACTTTTCGGTATACCATCATCAACTACTCATTGAGACGATTCTAACGAGCCCAAACTCAACGGGGTTTCGTCGGTTAAGTACTGAATTCCCATGGCCACGTTCTGTATCCATCATCAGATCAGCTCGATGGTACCATAATATTGAATTGTCATCCAAACTATACTTATACACAAAATTTCAGCTCAATCGGTCACCGGGAAGTGAGTCAAATTTAACTTGCAAGATTTGATTACAGACAGACAGACAAACAGACAACGGACAGGTGAAACTAAATAAAAGCTTGTTGTACAATTGCTTAAAACCAGAATAACTTAGGTACTTACACCTAATTGTACTAAACATACTGACAAAAGTTGCTTTATTTTTCTCAATTTAAAAGATATTTAAATGTTGGATAATTTTAAAATGTGCCATATTTAAATTTAGATATAGTAGACTTGGCTGAGACTATGAAGGACTTAAGTAAGATGATCGATGAACTCAGTAAAGCTTCCGAGCGAGTTGGTCCAAGGATGAACATGGATAAGACGAAGATCATGTCAAATGCCCATGTCGTACCAACTCCCACATATTACAATCGGACACTTTACGCTCGAAGTTGTAGACGATTATGTATACCTAGGACAGACTATCCAGTTAGGTAGGTCCAAGTTCGAGAAAGAGGGCAATTGTCGAATCCGAGTCGGCTGGGCAGCGTTCGGGAAGCTACGGCACATCTTTTCGTCCAATATTCCGCAGTTTCTTAATAAGACGAGAGTCTTTGACCAGAGAGTGTTGCCAGTGATGACATATGGCACTGAAACGTGGTCGCTTCCTATGGGCCTCATAATTAGGCTCAAAGTCACCCAAAGGGCAATGGAGAGGACCATGTTGGGAGTTTCTCTGCGTGACCGCATCAGAAATGAGGCTAATCCGCAGCAGAACCAAGGTAACCGATACAGTCCTCCGAATCGCTAAACTTAGTGGAAATGGGCGGGGCACATACCACGTAGAACCGATGGCCGTTGGGGCGGAAAGGTTCTCGAGTGGCGACCACGTACCGGAAGGCGCGGCGTGGGTAGGCCCCCCGCAAGGTGGACTTATGACCTGGTAAAGGTTGCTGGAGTCCGCTGGATGCGGGTGGCGCAGCACCGGTCACTTTGGCACTCTTTGGGGGAGGCCTTTGTCCAGCAGTGGACGTCTTTCGGCTGATATGATGATGATGATTTAAATTTAACAAGACAGCCACTGTTTTTTTTTCTAAATCGCGTTTGGGTAAAAACTGAAAAGTAGTTTTGTTTGTGACTGTAAACGCCACATGCGATCATCACAAAATTTGGACAACCACAGTTAATTAAAGCAATGACGCGTAATTCAATGTTGGAAAGGCAACCGGATGGCTCGCGGTATTAGAGCTCCCGAAGTGATGTGGAACCGCCCTGTGCAACCCGAAATGAGCCAACTGTGACTGGTTCGGAAATAAGAGGGGGTGGTAAAAAAAAAAATATCACGAGGCAACCGGATGAAACGTGGTAGCCTGAAAGTGTGTATGCTGTGCTGTTTATATAATGAAATTTTTATGCCATCCCTCCTAGTGCGAATGGAGCCGAGTAAGCAAGCGAAGAAAAATATATATATATATTGGCAGGCAATCGCTTGAAATTTGGCATGCTTGTTCTTCATCACATACAAAACACTGTAAAAAAAAATGCCATCCGTCCCGGCCGGTTGGTTATCGAGCCGTCAGATGGAAGCCGGAAAAAAATGGTGGTGGACGAGAACCTAGGAAAAATGCACTAAAAATCATTAAAATCGGATGGCATTGGTTTTTCGAGTCTTGTAGATGTGATAAACAATATGCACAAATGCCATCCCTCTCCCATGAAATTTCATCCCGCTGTGGCCACCCTTACAAACGCGAAATTCGTCATATTGGGAATACGCGCAATAAAAGGTTTTGCAATCAATTGCCATGGACAATTTTTGCGTGAGAGGCACGGTGCGGGGCCTCTATAGTTGCTGTACAATCAAAAGAACTCTTCTTTCAGTAAAATTTCCTATCTTCAACATTCTTTCAACTTCCAACTCTGGCGACTCGATAACCAACCGGCCGGGACGGTTGGCATTTTTTTTACAGTGGCCCATAAAAAAATACAAAAAGATGACTTAAACAGGGTGGTAATTTTGGCTATGAAATTTAGATTGTGCCCTAAATCTAAAGGGTTAGCCGTGAATTGTACGGAGAGTTCCACGTATCACACTCAGTTTAAACTATGCATCAATGCATCTGCATACCTAAATACTCGTAATATTCAGAGCAATGACACGTAGTTCAGTGCTTCAGTGTCCAAGAGGCAAACGGCTCGCGGTATGTGAGGTCCCGAAGTATTATGGAACTTGTGGAACCGCCCTGTGCAACCCGAACTAAGCCAACGTGGACTGGAACGGAAATAAAAAAAAGCATGGAACTTTTTTTTCGCGAGGCAGCCGCTTGAATCAGCGGTTGCCTGAAAGTGTGTATTACGCTGTTTATATAATGAAATGCCGGTCTAAATCGAATACCTGACGACAATTTTTATTTATGGCCACCTATTCCGATCCGAACATACTTCTGACGATGCCCACTGCGCCGGGTCCCGAAAACAGACTTAACGGCCATGGTTCAATCAGCCAATATAATAGTTTCATTTTCGTTTGCAATTGGCAGATTTATGTTCTACACTAACATCCCAGCGCGACCCGCCAGTGGAGATGTGCCAGGTGGTCATAGCGCTGAGTCTGCGCGTGTTGGCCAGCGCCCTCGAGACCCAGCAAACGAGGGTCAAGTGTCAAGTCTATCCGCAAATCAAGTGGCCCACCTCGATCAATTCCCTCGCAAGGACCATGTTGAGTCTCATTCTACAATCGCTAGAAAGGAGTTGCATTATCAGTGAAAGGTCATTATTTCATTGCTTAAAAATGTAGTAGTAGGGTAGACCGGGGGCAATAGTACCACTTTAGAAATAACTAGCTGTACCTGCGACTTCGTTTGCATGGTAATGTGGTGGAAGTTAACGCATCTCATCCTCTTGGACACAGGACACATGCCACATGCAGTTCTATCAAGTAAAACGATGAATAAATCTATTTTAGCTGAAATGCCGTTAAAATTCATTTGTCTTTATGTCACTGATATTTAAATTAGGGCCGATTTTTAAATTCCCAGATAAAACTATCTGTTAGATAAATGTTAGCTCTGTCCGTTTGTTTCATAATGACCTAAGAAAAAGATGGTGATAATTTTAACTGACGGATAACTTTATCTAGAGATTGAAAAATCGGCCCTTAGAATAAGGGGGTAAAGGTTTAGTAGATGTTTGTGGCAATAGATCCAAAAGGTAGGACACAGGCTGCAGCATTAAATGTTTAGTGATCTTCTTCTCTACATATTTTAAACACTGTTTTATATTAAATAAATAAAAACGTGATGACCGAAATGATCTTGAGTCACTCAGACTCTCAGGTAAAGATGTGTTTAGGAATTAGTAATAGATATAATCCTTTCGAGTACCCATTGACCGGTAAGTGTTTACGCGGAAACAAAAATCTCTATTTAATTAGACAACAGACGGCTAATTTATATTTTCCAAACTATCCTAACCACTAAGTTCTACAATAATAACGCGAGTCCGAGACCCTTTATTTTCTATTAAAGTAATTATTCAAAATATTGAAGTAATATGTTAATTTTTTTCATATTGCAATGTTTCAGATCGCACTATCACATTCTGCCAAATCTTGTGCATGTTCCCGCCATTGCCAACTTAATGAAATGTGTTTTGCAGGCTTCATGAGAAAAGTACTCTCCTGTAAGTTGGCCAATTTCTGTATCTCTATAATATTGGCTGAATGACAACTTGAACGCGCGAAGTACGAAGTTATAATACCGCCTTAATACTGACGCGCTTGATAATTAATGTTTATAAAAGGCCCGTTCTGTACTGATGTAATACATACTGTTTATTGCTGATAAATATAAATACTGACAAACCAGGACGGCTATAAGCTGAGTATTTGTCAAGATACTGCACGGCTATCACAAGACCGCGCGCAAGCTCTCTGGATTTTTCTCGAACTATCCATCTCTCTCTTATTAGACAACTTAGAAAGAGACGTATAGTGCGAGAAAAATCGAGAGCTCGCGCGCCGTCTTGTGATAGCCGTGCAGTATCATGACAAATAATCAGCATGTTATCTTGCAGAATCTCAAATAGACTTTATGGCTGAACGCAAGAACAGCGCTATGCCATGCCATTAAAAAAAAAAGAGTCAGACTTTTGACGGTTATCGTTATTTTGTTGAAATTTGTTGATACATTTATTGAAATTACGCCTCAATACGAATTTAGCGCATGTAAGTTTCCATATCAGAATCGTTTTTTTTTATGCTTTTGAATTTAATATGCGTTTTGTGAAGGTCTATCACAACACCGGATCGAAATTATTACAGATATGGCGGCTACGATTTCAAGCAGAAGAAATTAATAATTTAATGAGGTCAAAATCGTCGCAGTTGGATAAAAACTATCTTGAACGGAAGCTAGAGTAATAATGTACTTGTAAAAAAAGTTGGTTTTTCCGTTCATGGGAAGCTGAGATCACGCGGGATAGAAATTGTTCTGTTGTTGTTGTTGTTGTTGCTTAGTTTGATACTGGCTGATTCTTTTTTTTAATTTAGAGATTTATTATAAGTGAGAGATGAGAGATGACCTATAACTCGGAATCTAAAGCTACCACGTAAAAATCGCTTAGGATATAACATTCTAGTCTCATTGGCTATCAGAATCTAAAAAAATATTTTCATTTAAACGCATCAGAATGGTGCAAGTTGAGTTTGTGTTCATAAAGTCCTTGTGTTACAATTGACCTACGGGTCAATTGTTCCAGATAATCAGAGGTAATTAAAACCCAAAATAATGTTTAATCAATCTTTAATCATTGTTAATTTCTTAAAACGAATCAGTCTGTTACGTTACATCAGTCTTAATTATAGAGACTCGTATTTACACTAGACAAAGGTAGCATTTCAGTTGAACTAAACGTAACATAATATTTTCCAAGTTTTGAAACATATTATGTCGACTTATTATAAAAAAAATACTTAGGGGTGCTGATAGCAGTCATAGCACTAGCAATAACAACATCTCAATACAACAAAATAATGAATTATTTAACAATTACTAATCCCATACAGTTACAATTGACCGCTGGTACAATCAAGCCCATCCTTCACCACAAATAATACCACTGAAACGGATAGCATTGCGGGTATTATCATATACACATCCCGAATTATCGTATGAATCGTCGGGATGAATCATAGGTATAACATAAAATACCCGAGATGTAACTTGTTACAAAAATAATTACATTCAATTGTCTTATTTTAGCAGTCGTGTAAAAACTCTGGGCCAATTGTAGCACGATGTCAATTGTAACGTTACAATTAACCCCGAGTGTTGTGGTTCAATTATCCTTTTTTACTCGCACTCACTAACCTTCACAAATCTCGATTTCTATATCTAACTGGCCGCCACACTGTGACACATAAAAACTTTAATAACTAGAGAACCACAATTCAGTACATCTTTCACACTACGACTATTCAATTATAAACACTACTACAAAACGTAAATCGTAAATACTACTTACTTTGGTCAGTCAAAAATGCAAATCGTCGTATAGCACATGCTTTTCGCACGGCAGCGAGTGGCTGACTAGTGGGCAGGTCGAGAAACGCTCAAGGCACATTGGTGTATACACACACATGCATATTTCGATGTGGTAGCAGAGTTATAGGCGATGGTACTATTGACCCGTGGTACTATTGACCCCGGTCTACCCTAGGTAGTTACCTACCTAAATAGTAATCGTGCCCTTAGACACAGTGTGGACACAGCCAAGGTGAAATATATATTTACCTGAGACGTGGATCTAAACGTCAGATATATTTATTTACGCTGCGCAGCGGCGCAAAGTTATTAAGGTACCTATGTGTACGTCGTCCACTATGCACCAACGCCTGCGCAGCGCGCTGCGCAAACTGATTGACCCGCGTCTCGCCCGAAATGTTTGCACAGCCATTTGCCGGGTGGACCCGACCTAGACCCGACATAAGCGACGAGTTAACGTAATTACACTAACTGCATATAATATTATATACATACTTACATGTTATTTACAGTATTTATCGGTTACATAATATCTCTCGTAAAGCGTGTGTTACAGTTACATACTTCTTACTAATAGTTTGTCCATTATACTTTCAGGTGGTTGGTATCGCTCTTGAATTTCATTTGGGAAGGGATAATCTGGAGAGACGACTACAGAAAACATTTTATCGCTAACAATGGTGTATACCAGTTGTTAGATTTAATTACGGTAAGCCCTTGCACTTTTAGACATAGACATAGAAAAACTTTATTTAACATCACATTTTATGTAAAGGTACATTGTACAAATTAGACTTAAAAAATAGACTTAAAACATATACAATATCGTACCAGGCATTAACATTGTGTGATGCTAAAAAGGGGCTTGACTCAGCATAATATTGTAGTAAGTACTGACCTACACTGCAACGCTGGTTTTCAGTCAGATTCTTATAAGTTTTCATTCTAATATTACGTCGGAACATAATGAATATGTACTTGGAATGTGAGTAATGTTGTTTGTATTTAAATTTATATATAATTACTGTGGTTTGGTTGAACTCATATTAGGTATAAATATATATGTTAGGTAATAAGTAAGTATATTCAAAATATTTCTTTTCGCGTATCATAATCTTGGTGAAGATAATAATTTGAGGCTGAATATCATTGTGTAATTATACCTTTTGAAGAACCCCCGTTGAAACATCATTGACAACTTCATTGGTGATGGATAAACGTTGTAGCCTTTTCAGCAGCTGCGACAGGAACAGGATGTATTGGATCGTGCCAATAGACTGCTAATATTGTTCACAATTGTTTGTCAATGTAATTGAAGCTAAATAGATTTATCAGACACGATAGCACGATAATTTACATCCAAGATAAAGCATTCGTTCCTTTCGCTTTGATACACTTAATAGTACAGTCGATATTGTCTAACCTTGAAATCCCGGGGACTGATGAAATTTGCTACGAACGTTCGTTGGAAACCCTGTTTTCGTCCCCCAAAAGTTCCCGGGTCAGGATCTCGTAGAACGGCCGCCGTCTTGGAAGATGTACTCTATGAAAACATGGTCTAGAGCAACATTAAGCTGAATAAATTCTGCACAAGCTTGTAGTACGCAACCTTGATGAGCAAACGTACTCTTGTAGAAAAATGCATCCACATGTGAGATTTTCCCTCAATGTCTCCCGAGAAAAGATTCTGCGTGACAACATTTCATATTTTTGAGCCCTAATTTTTATAGGTTCTGTGTATTTGGTTTAAAAAGACAAATACGCTGATAGTTTATTTATTTCTCTAGGGTTCGTATTTAATTTGTTATTAATTTTTCAATATTTACTTATTCTAAAAGGGCGTAACTCCAATTCTACGCAGGAATACCCTATTCTACGCAGGAATACCCTTTACCTTAGTCTTACCACGATCGAAAAAAAAAGTGATCTGACATTGACAATGACATCTGACTTTGCCATTGTCACTGGAGTAGATATGTGGTGTGTTGTTTGTTTAAATTGTACTATTTGTTAAAAAGAATTCAACGATTTTATTGACGAATTTGGCTGTGATAAGGGATACCGATACTGCATTATATAAATACGACACCTTGCATTCACACGGATCTTTGGAATTACTGCTCGACACCACTCCGCTTTATTTTTATACGGTACATGGAAGAAATGTTTGTCCGGTTTCTTCAAAGAGTCATTGTTACAACTTGGCACGAAACAATACTTGGTGTACTTAGGAGCAGAATACACCTCGTCGATCCATGCGGGTTTCTATAATATAGAATCTTTTAATTTTATTTTACTTCCTTAGGTTACAGTCGTTAACATCGATAGTAAACAATCTACGTCAATGTCAAATTCATATTTGTGACAGCAGACCTTTTTTTTTCTGTAACATAAGATAAGATAAGGCACAGGCTATCCATTAACTATGTCGTAGAATTAAACCATATTTTCAGTTGTTTTTTAACTATTTTATTAAGCTATATATTTTTTTTATAAATACAGTATAGTGTTCGGGGGGCAATATGCTTTTGAATCATATATTCATTTTGAAGTGTTTATAAAATGAAATGTTGTCAATTAATGATAGACAATTTATTCAACTAACCATGCTATAACCATGTACCTACAGCCCTTGTTAGGGGCGGGCTTGGCTTGTCCTCTGGGATGTGTGATCTCAGAAACGAGAGTGATAATACCGCCAACAAACTGTTTGGCGGTGCCTTAAATTGTTTTAACCATAAGAATTGTATAATTGTGGAACAATAAATAAATAAATAATAATAATAACTTTCATTTGATACCCTATACAATGCAACGTATCTATACTACACACGTTGCATTGTTTGGACTTTGGGTGTACTTTGCACTTTTCCAAACGCGGCCGCGGTGATTTTGATTTTGACGACGTCATTACGGGGGAGACCGACTCCTTAGAGACTGTCTCCTGGCAGTTTTGGCATTCAGGGGACATGCCTAACAACATACTAAAATATATATGGCGCTGGTATCCGAAAGTGAAGTCTTTTCCGGTAACGGCATGCACTAATAATTGCATACAACTAGCTAGGACAATTAGCACAAGGCAATCCCCCTTATCCATAAAACTTAACCACCCTCGGTTATCTAAAATGTATTTTGTCCTGTTCCCACTAACGTAGTACTAAGTAAAGACAAACGAATTGTAACTAAGGCTAAGATTTATAAATTAGGGCATAGGTATAAGACTTGGGCCACCGTAGCCGACAAGGGACGAACGCTTCATATGGAATGGGGCATAAACCCGTTTGTGTTATGGGCGTAGATGACGCGCGCATCAGTGCAGTGCGTGGCGTTGGCGCTGTTGTGCGACCTCACGTGCGACGGCGGCGCTGTCACGCAGCTCGTGACTTGGCGCGCCAGCGCCGCGGCTGCCAATACTGTGAGTAATATTCACGAGCATCCATTGCGGTTTACGACGCGTACTTTAGTATTGTTACTCTTCAACAGGAAGGTACCAGTATGTAACTTATTCAAGATTGTCAGTCAGGATTCAGGCACATACCAAGGATATAATTATGGTCTGTGGATACAGGGCTAGCATTAACCATATAAGGCGCCACGGCCGAGTCATACCTTTGGCGTGTTCTATATTTTACGGCGCCCTAATATACCTAGGTAGGACTCTGTATACTTCTGGGCCCCGGTCGCACAACCCTAAAGCCGGCCCTGGTCACTATTTATCCTGGTAATAAGTGACCGAGGCGAGACCCGAGCGGGCGAGACAAGGTGAGAGCATCATGTACACACTCGTTCTCGGTCTGTCTCGGGGTGTCTCGACGAGTGTGTACAGCCGGCATTACATGATGCGTGTGTTCTCGGATCTGTTGCAGCACCCTCGCGTGGTCAAAGCACGTGCTACGATTGCGTCTCTCCTGGCATCGGTCTTCCGAGACGAGTGCCGCAGGATAGGCATATGCATGAACCATGATGGAGTCATACAGGGTAACAATAACTATAAGTATATCATTGCTGTTAAGTTCTAATTAGAGATGTCCAAAGGTTTTCTGTACGATATCTGTTCTATCTTCAGTCCCACCCAAGTTCAAATAGAAAGAACGAAATCGTTCAATGCAATGAAAGTCAAATTATAATGGGAGTTTCGTTTAATTTTAAACAAATTAATATTCATCACTTTTATCCGCTTGCTTTTGTTTAGGTTTGCGCAGTCGCAGGGGGCTATATACGGTGCCCCCGACTAGTCGAGCAAAAGGGAAAAAGAGGCACGGCCATACCATCCTTTTCTCGAAGCCATTCGGGCTATTTTCGACACCTCTGTAACTTGAGTTGTGGAAAAAACTGGAAGACTAAATTTCCAGTGACCTGTTGCATGACATAGCTATATATTTCCAAATTACATTCTATTCGAACCAGTACTTTAAGTCAAAGTTCTTCAATTTTGTCACTGATTCACTCACTTACCTACTGACCGATCAACAAAATTCTAAGGTACTTCTAGCAGATCTACAAACTTGAACTTTTGCATGCGGTTAGTGTTAGGTGTACAATGCACTAGAAAACTATAATTACGTTATTTGCGGTTGGTAAAATCTCACAACTTTTTACGGTGGAAGAGTATCGAGACTTGGCCTATTTTTTACGTGGAAGGTCTTTATGTAAGTAGGTACAATAATGTGGTCTATTTTGCAGATTTAAATAATCCGTTGAGATCGCCCCGCGTTCAGAAAGCATTAGAAAATCCGAAATTAGACACGGCAGTACATCTCAAAAACCCTATTTCCTATGCTGCTGCTAATTTGGCAGGTTCTCGCATGTCCAAGGTAAATGTTTAATGAGAGGTGAGGCGATAAATTTAAAGCCTCAATTGCAGAGTAAGAGTATTTTTTAATGTTTATGTCGAATCTATAGCTTGCTTTCATCTTACGAATTTACGATACGATAGGACGAAAAGTCCGCGCCCTAGACTTATGTCTATATTCGAGCCGCGCACAAGTAGGTACCTACATAGAGTAGCCTAACTTAAGTTTTTTACCTATTAACGGTAATGAATGAGTGTCAGTAACAAAATTACGAAGTTGGATTGTGTATTTTGTGTGCATTACAATAAGGTATGGTTGAGATTATTTATTGTGTCCAAGTTTTTATAAAACTGTAATTGGAATTAGAATCGTCTAACTTTGACAGCTTTTTTGATACAATTCGGCCAACTCAAATAATCTCAAGTAAGCATATTTAGAAGGCATACGACATTTAACCTTTTGACAGCCAGGGTGCAAAACAAAACGCTGCCTACCTGACGCCAGTGATAAATTAGAAGTTACGAGCAAGTATGAAAATTATGGTCGTCCGTGGCCGTCGTGGCGTCAATGCACGACTTTTAGTTGTCGGCCATAGCCGACTGGCTGTCAAAAGGTTAAGCTCACGCTAAACGTAGTTGTGTTTATATTTCAACGTTTACCTACTAACTGTTTTTAGGTTTATGCGCTGATGCAGATGTTGTCTCAAGACCTGAATGACAAAGTCATGGTAGCGGATGAAGCGTATAACCTCTACAAGCACATACAACTGGCGCCCAAAGACGAAGTAATCATTTGATTTAATTATTATGATAACTTTATAAATTAATTGATCAATGAACGAGTGCGTGTAATTATCACGATTTCAGGTTATGCTAGTGCTGTGCTCACATTATTTGACGGAAAAGCTGATGGAAACGTGGACTGAGATACGTATGCAAAGCCCGAACCTCGAAACCCGTGATGCAGATATTCTTGATGAATTCCTTCACATCAACAGGTACGAACAGTAATTCCTTATAGGTACTTAATGTTCCGACTAGGAAAGTGTCACTGACATCTGAACGGTTGTGTTGTGAGAGTTGACGATCTGTACAGTCAGCGTCATATATGTAGTTAGTAGCAGCCAAGGTAGCCAAATATTTTGGTACACGTCTTATACTGTAAGGGTGTGTTACGAAATATTTGGCTACTCTGGCTGTCACTATAGCTATATAATGACGCTGACTGTACCCAAGTATATCTGTATCATGTTAGAATAGCACCCGCCCGTTCTTCCCATGAGTGTCGTAAAAGTTGAATAGGTATTTATCAGGTAACTTTATTAGACTAACCGAAAATAATATTTTTAGTGGTTGGGCAGCTGAAATAAAGCGACAACAAGAAGAAGTTGTTGAGAAGGATCGAAAAAAAGTAAGAACCCTCTTAGATAAACTCCTTAGCTAGAAACACGATACCTGGCGATTTACACAAGCAAGTTTTATTAGGTACATTGCGAGTTACCGAGGTATTTATACTGCGTTTTATCTATCATACCCTGCAATTTTGCATGCAAGTTCTTGCATGTGTAATTTGTGCTTTATGGGTAGGTTGTGTAGTTCATTAAAACCTGCCAGTAACCATTTGGCGCTGGATAGTTACAGAAGACTACAAAGAGATGGATACGGCCAAAGTTACAAAAATATGTATACCTACACGACTTTATTGCCTTTACATTATTAATAAATAATAATAATTAAAGTCGTGTATACATATTTTTGTAACGTTGACCGTATCGATCTCTTTGTAGTCGACTGTACCTAAATTGGTATTCTCAATCCCTTTTCGGTATTGGCATATTACTTACTGTGTAATGTGTCAATTACATCGTACAGAAACACGAGGACGAGTGTTCGCTGTACTCGTTCCTGGCGCGCGTGCGCGTGAACATGGCGCTGGACGCGCTGCGCGAGGTGCGGTGCGGCGCGCGCACCGTGTCGCGCGAGCGGCTCACGCACGCCATGCTGGCGGACGCGGTGTGCGCGCACCAGCGCCGCGCCGGCCATGCCGCCGGCCTCGGCGAGCCTGTGCTGCGCACGTACGCGCCTCCGCTCGACGATCAGGTACTGGCTTCATCGCAAAGTCATCGCAACATCTTCAGCCCAAAGACGTCCACAGCTGGACATAGGCTTCCCCAGAGTGCCAAAGTGACCAGTACTTGCTTAAATTGATTAAAATCTTAATGTAGTGTTACAACGGTCTCCGAAACAAGAGGTGGAGTGTCGCGAGTGTCGCGCGCCCGGTGTTGCCAAGCCTTAACACGTTCACTGCCAGGAACGCTTTCCGCTACATACGGGCAAAACCACGAGATCAGGATTCTTGGCAGTGAATATGCTAAAATATAGGTAGGTATAGCCCGATAACATGACTCGAACAGAAATTAGAAGCCCTATATCTCGCAAACGAATCACCGAGTTGACAAATGGTGTTAAAAAACCCATAATAGGACCAAATATTTCGGTTCACGTCTTTATTACTGTAAGAACTGTTACTGTAATTTTTTCAACATTTTATTCTACTGTTTTGTCGGCGTGGTTGATTTATATACCCATGCTGGATTAGTTTTCTATTAGTAATGGTTACTGGAGCAAAGCCGCAGACGGACATGGCGAAACTATAAGGGTTCCTTGTTGACTACGGAACCCTAAAAAGGTCCTTTAGTCGAATCCCAGACCGAATGTTTTATAATAGGTCGGCGCCGTGGGCGGTCTAGAAAGCGAAACATCAGAGTCAGTTCTTCGAAGTCATAGTCTGAAAAATACTTAAATATCGAATACGTACTTGGAATCAGATATGGATGAATAGGTATTATTATAATTTTAATTTTAAAGCGTATAATTTTTACATTCAACAAACAACGCAATGCCAATACACACTGTCCCGACTATAGGTACATGACGTATGCGCATTACTATGGTATTACTATGGCATTATGGGCCTTAGATGCCTGAAATAAATGGTTTGTTATTATTACTGCCATACCTATTTGACGGCCGGTTGACGACCGGTTAGCCTAGTGGGTAGTGACGCTGCCTACGAAGCTGAAGGTCCTGGGTTCGAATCCCGGTAAGGGCAAATATTTGTGTGATGAGCATGAATATTTGTTTCTGAGTCATGGAAGTTTTCTATGTCGAATTTAAACTTTCGTGAGACATGTTGCAATAATACTAACAGTTACACTCATCCTGAAGAAGAACTCCTGAAGAGTTCGAAACATGTCGCCCGTAGTGACATTGAATACGTGAGTTAAACCGTGTAACTGTTAGTTTTAGTTTTCTATGTATTTAAGTATTTATATCTATTATATATATCGTCTAGTACCCATAACACAAGCCTTAATGAGCTTACTATGGGACTAGTTCGATTTGTGTAAGATTGTCCCCTAATATTTATTTATTATTTATTACCTATATGATGCGTATTACAGCGACACTACCTCAAGGTCAAATGGCGGCTTGTCAGGCTATACCTACATAGGCTACATTCCTAGTAAGATACACGCTTAAATTTATATCGGTGAGAGAAGCACGAGTAGGAGTGTGTTCCCGCCGCCTGTCGTAAAAGGAGACTAAAGGGGGCCATTGCGGTCGCGAGTGTTCCATGTAGCGGAGGCCGGGGAACTTGCGGGCTCGAGTGTTCCATGTAGCGGAGGCCGAGTCACTTGCGGTCGCGAGTGTTCCATATAGCGGAGGCCGAGGCACTTGCGGTCGCGAGTGTTCCATGTAGCGGAGGCGGAGGCACTCGCCTAAAATCCCCAGGGAAGGCGAGGAAGATCGTTTTCACGAGCTATCTAGCGGGACACGAGCAGGCTCTCTCGGGAGGCCTCCGCATGAGAGCGCAGATGGTGGCTGCCGTGGAGTTTATAGTGGATACACGATGATTTTTAATTCGTGATCAGGAGTAAATTTTTCTAATTCTGTAATTGATACCAAACACGACTAACTCGAAGTTACCTAAAACAGACGTTCTTTTTTTTCTGAATAAAACTGAATAAGGAATCACTGCATAATTCAAAATCATTGTCACCCTAACGGTAGTTCGCGAAAATTTGACGTACATGAGTGTTTTAAGTATCTACTTAACTTCAAGAAATGTAGGGTGGCCAAAGATTCAGTTGATATTAGTGTTAACATTATCATTAAATTTAATTAGCTAACGGTGATTTAATTGCATGAGACCTCATCCATTGAAATCCGTTTTGGCTGTTTATCAATATTTTTCGACTCCAGGGGACCTAGACAAGGTTACAATCGACAAGCGCTAACGCTAACTAATAAAATGTATGGGAATTGGGAATGACAGATGTTAACGAAAAGTGTTTCATCGGCATCTGTCATTCCCATACATTTTATTCGTTAGCGTTAGCGCTTGTCGATTGTAACCTTGTCTACGGCCCCTGATCACGGACTACAAATGATCGTGTATAAATATATATATAACCCAGTCATCCCCCGATGACGCAGGCGCTGGAAGGGCTGCGCCAGGTGCAGCGCGATGCCGGCAAATCGGGACTAGGGTCATTATGCTGGTTACGCGACCACCTGAAGGAGAAGGTTTTTTTCTATTGAAGATAACATCAATTCTACAGACCCTATTGAGACAATTATTTGTACATGCATTTTTTTTGTTGTCTTAGAATAGAAATCTACTAAAAAACCGAGAAAATAACCTTTCAGTTCACCTACTCAGCTAAGTGGTCGCCAACCGGCACATGAAATTAGGTGGTCACTAACCGGCGAAATGACCCTACTTAACTCCCGGTTTAACAAAGATCCGTTAAACCTTACGTCGGTAAGTAATGATAATGCCTAAAAATGTACTAATATAATAACGCATGTTTATAAAACTGAGGCAAGTGCCAGGGCTTGTGGTTCAAGCCTGAAGTTTTCATTCAGACAACTTCACGCTTGAACCACATTGTGTTAGGTAAATGGTAAAAGAAAATGCTTTTTTTTTCAGGACGCAACTGTTCGATATGTGAAAACCTACAGCATCCCAAACAAGAACGCTAAGGAGAGTCCATCGCTGACTCTATACAGCGTTTATTAGTTTTGTGGACATGTAACTATAAAATTAAACTGGGCTTTATCCAAATAAACATTGTTCGTTATTCACGTACATACGTACTCGTAATACCTCGGCGAATCATTCAAGTTTAGCTTGAGACTTTGTAAGTTAAGGGACTCATCGGGTTTAGCTGCGCCCTGCGGCATGCAGTTGGGGGTTAGCTGCGCCCTGCGGCATGCACGTTGCACAACTCACAATAAGATGTTGATCAGTTTTAACTCAACGCTGCGTTGGGTACAAGATTAAGAATAGCTAAAGCCCATACACAATACCCGCCAAAACCGCGAAAATCCAAAGTTGGGTCTTTATTTTCCTTTTTTTACTCAGCCTACTCAAACAATACATTATTTTACGACACAATCACGTTAATACTATACGAGGGGCGTCTGAAAAGTTCTAAGCCTAAGGTATTTCGAGGTTATATATGTGTTTATGATACTGGCCACTAGAAAGGCCATTTAAAAACAAATTATTCAAAAATAACATGTCACGTTTTTATTATTCTGTTTCGAGATATTCAACGGAAAAGTACATCATGTGTGAATTACCAACGAATTTTACGAAAATTGAGCACCGTGCTGTAATTAAATTCCTTACAAAAAGTGACAAATCACCGCAGTGTATTTTTGAGGAAATGGCTATTATTTACGGTGATTCTGGGCCTTCTTATGCCACAGTCAAAAAGTGGAGTCGCTTATTTAAACTCGGACCGGAATCGATCGAAGACGACCCCCGCTCAGGGCGGCCAATATCGGTAGTGACCGAAGAAAACGTAGCAAAAGTCAAAAAGCTGGTATTAGAAGATAGAAGAATGAAGGTTTGGCAAATAGCTGAGGTCTTAGGTATTAGTAAAGAAAGAGTCGGAGAAATTTTACATGAACATTTGTACATGAGTAAAGTCAGTGCTCGTTGGGTACCGAAAATGCTAACGGCCTTCGATAAAGTACGTCGTGTGGAAACTTCTCGGGCGTTTTTAGAATTTTGCGAAGATGATTTAGATGAAGTTTGTTCCCGAATAGTCACTGTTGATGAAACATGGATCAGACAGTATGATCCGGAGTTTAAGTCTGAGTCGATGCAGTGGATTGATAGGGTGAAAGGCCGCCGAAGAAATTTAAAGTGCAAAAGTCGGCCTCTAAGTTAATGGCTACGGTATTTTGGGACTGTGATGGCATTCTTTTAATCGATTATTTAGAAAAAGGCTCTACGATAAACGGAATTTATTATGCAAATCTAATAAGACAGGTGCGACAAGCCATAGTTGACAAAAGGCGGGGTAAACTAAGGAAAGGCATTTTGTTTTTGCAAGACAACGCACCCGTTCACACCGCTAATGTTGCGAGGCGTGCTCTGAAGGAAGTTGGTTTTGAGGAAATTGACCACCCACCCTACAGCCCAGATCTAGCCCCAAGCGATTATTTTCTATTCAATAATTTGAAGAAAGAGTTGAGGGGAAAGCGATTTAGAAGTGACGAAGAGATGAAGGCGGCTGTACAGGAGCATTTTGAAGGGCAAAATAAAGATTATTTTTTTAATGGCCTAAAAGCACTGTATAAAAAATGTAAAAAATGCATTGATTTAGGAGGAGACTATATTGAAAAATAAACACGAGTTCATTTTTGTAAATTGTTTTTTTCTATCTTAGGCTTAGAACTTTTCAGACGCCCCTCGTATATAGTATTTCATCTCATCTAAAATCTCACTTAATGTAATATATTTATACTTATTGCCTACTTTCTAGACTCTACAACAATTTACTATAGATCGTATTCAATTGGCGTAGAGTTGCATTAGTTTTGTTTCGGTCGCTTTTAATAACGAAAGGATACAACTAAATTATTCAAATTTCAATACCATTTTGTAATGTATGGTGGGCCTTAGTAGGATAAATTATTTCGCGGTTTTTGTCATAATGCAGTGTCCGATAGATATAGTTACTTTAAAATATAGATTTTTGACTTTATTATTAAATATTTATGAGGATTACACAACATACTTTATTTCCAACCATTTCATAAGTTAGATCTACAGATTTATACACGGCTAGCACAAGACCGTGGCGCACCAGAAGGCCTGTCTCTTTCTAATTAGAGCACTAATAAAGAGGCGGATAGTCGTATCTCGCCGCGAGACAGCTCGTGTGCGGTCTTGTGCTTTCCGCGCAGGTGTTATAAAACTAATAAGTCAAAGCAGAAATAAACACTACCAGATAAAATAAAACATGATTATTAAATACAATAATATTTTTTACACTAACGTATTCGCTGTGCTGTCACGTCAAAAATATCACTCAATCCACAACATTTATATATACTTGCTTTCTTTTCATATTGCATAAGCTTTTTTGGCTTTGGCTTTAATATGCTACTTATTAGATCCCCTGATCCAAATTTACTTACTGTATGCCATCCCAATCCATCAACCATTTAGATGCTAAAATTCTAATCAGCTGTTTGGCTGACAACACTACACAATATCAAAATAGGAAGATGTAGCATGGATAAGTCATAAATGTATTCGCTCTGCGCTAGATACAATACTTTTATACAAAGATAAATCATTTATACAAAAATAATAACTAAAATGTTCACATATATTGTTATCATAAAATTATTCTGGATTCTTGGAGTGTTTGTTTTGTGCATTTACATCGCCATTTATTCAACTAGGTTAACCTCATATCATATGTTCTTATAAGTCATATATATATTGTCTTTAGTATTGCTTCAATGTTACAAATCTATTATCTTTATGTAAATTACCCTAACTATGCACTCAAAGACATACATTAATTAAATATGTAAATTATTTGCTTTGCCTTGGTTAACTTTGAGTACGTAATATTTTCACCGTGTAGTACGCACAAATACAATTTCGCACTGGTGTACAAGCCACCGAATATATTAAGAGCTTGGAAGCACGACAAGTTTATTGGAAAGGGAGCCCTAGCGTGTTTCTGACTAATCTTTCAGCGATGTCGTTGAATTGTTCTCGGTCTTCCCTCCACATTTTAGCTGCATCTACATTCGCCCCACTTTCGTCGTTAGGTTCTGGAAATAAATAAATGACAATAAGCTAAGAGGTACTTTATGTGTCATATTGAAATACTATCAAAACCACAACCGCACCACCAAGGGTATGGCCAGGGGTACGGTGGGTCTGAAGGGCAACTAAATATGTATCTTAAATAATTTTGTATTTTGAATAGGCACATCAAATATAAAAATAATATAAATATAAAATTAATGATCTCTAAGTATGAGCAATAACTTTTTTATTTATATGGGAAACGTCGCAATGAAGGAGGACAGTAGATATTATACCTTTGTTTGTCAGTGACACAAGTATGTGTAAAAAATAGGTCCTTATAAACATTGGTTTGTTCAGATATGATGATTACTGTGATGACTTATTTGACAATACTAGGATTTATGAAATTTGCAACCTTCCTGCACTGGCACGGAGACTGGATCAACTGCAACTTACCAGCAAGCATACTGACTACAGACAGCAGTATTTTTTCAACACTTTGAACTGGCGACCACCTTTCAGCACTACTCTCATAGCCCATGGGGTCATCCCCTGGCGCGTGGAGAATGGATATGCAGACGCGGCCGTCAGCATATACTGAAACATAATCAAGTCCACATTATATACCTCAGTTCAGGAGTAGACATTCAAATACTCCATCATTGTAATGTTTTAACACTTAAAGCAATACTGTTATTCTATGAGACACAATGTTCCACAACAAGTGAAATCAAAAGGTTTTTGAAATGGTCACTATGTCACTTGCACAATTAAGAGGAATCCAACGACAGCTTATATGTTGGAATCCGTCAAACGGTTTAGGCAGCAGGGTGTGCCAAAGAATAAGACATACATATACATATGCTCGAAAAACATTACCCTTCTCCCCTTCTGCAGTTGGGTAAAAATATCAAAAAGCCTCAGGGTTAGGCATGTTGAACTATTGCTTAAAAGTATTATCACGGTACAGCCCCCCTAGCACGCTAGGTTTTATGTCCGACATAAAGCATCTGTCCCTCTTGCACTCGCATATTTGCCAGAATGGGACGAATGCTTTATGTCCAACATAAAACTTAGCGTACTAGCCCCCCTGGTACAGTGATAACTAGCACAAACATAAAACTTACTTTACTAAAAATAATTTCTTTTACTTACTATTAGGATGAAACATTTCACAGGTAAACTGCATCTTGGGAGGGCTCAAAGGATAGTCTGGAGGAAAAACTAATTTCGCTGGAAATATGCCACCTTCAAAGCATGTCCCTTCTGGGCCCCTGTAAAGTGACAATCACGAATGTTCGAAAAACCATAAATGTTATGTCCATAATGCCACCTGTACAGTGTAGGAAATTGAATGTTTAGCCCTTTTGACCTTAAAACATTCACTGCCAAGAATATGCACTATGCTCGATCCTGTGTTTTCCTTGTACATAGCGGAAAGCGACTATGGCGTAGGCGGGCCGCTAGGCGGGTTCCCGGCAGTGAAAGTTTTAACGATAATCAAATAGAGTTGACATGCATGACATATGTGCCAAACCTTAATTATTCTTGACTGTATGAATAGTAACATTAATAACTGAAGCAGGATTCGAAAATATTCGATATTTATTATAAATATCAAAATATTGGATATTTATGATATATATCAAAAGTTTGATATACATCCATTTTGTATGAATGCCATATTATTATTTTATTATTCCGACAAATTAAACCAAAACATAAAATCTTCTAACTCAGGCAAAAGCAAGTAAAAAACATAAAATCTTATATGTATATCAAAAAATCTACTCAAAAACATAAAACTTTATTTATAAATTCTAATCAATCAACGGTCATACCTACACTTATTTCTGCATTGATATATATCATAAAAAAATCATCAGATATATATCGGATATAATATCATGATATATGTATATCCATTGATATAGGTATATGCTTGAACCCTGATCTGAAGTCCATTGGATGATTTTTTCAACATTTGAATGGTAAAAATTTGTATAATTAGTATCACTTGACAAGTCAGCAAAAACTTTTGAGTATTTGTCTTTGCTAGGTTTAGCTTGGTTGCAATGTGGTCATGTCTCAGTCAAGTCTTGTCTGTCCATGTTGGAGAATACCCACAAGATCTTTTGCTCGTCTTTCTCTTGCACAACACTGCCTAATTGGCACTGGCACGGGACAATGCCTAAAGTGCTTGAGGATTTTCATTTGTACAGACTATAATAATATCTTTTTGATGCAGTTCCTTCAGGATTTAAGCATTGGTTTGGTTGAGACAAGTAGGTTGAGATTTGGTTTGATTGTTTGTGTCCAGGACCCATATCACCCAAAAATAAGAGGCGTAATTAGTTTACAATTTAGTTAGACTGTATTAAAATTAAGGAATGAATTGAGTAAGGGAGCCACTATGAGGGCCTTTTTGTAAAACCCTCTTTAAATAAATAAGAATATAAAAAAAAATACAAAAGATGAGACATTATTGAAGAAAAAGTGATGCTCACTAATTAGCTAACAAGGCAGATAAATTACTTACGTAATTAGAGCTTCCCACTCAAAGAAGTTCTCTTCGTTTATCGGCCCAGCTATTATTCCTTCTGGCGGATTCACTGTAAGTTCTGAAAGTTCGACATTATCATTCCTTGAGTAAATCAAAACACTTCCTAACCTAAGGACGGCTTTACTTAAAGAACCATTAAATTATTTCAATATTTTATTGCGTAATAAGACTCCATAATGAACACTATCGTTCATAATTTATTTACACGTAAGGCGGCTGATAGTCAATATTGGCAAATCATAATACGTAAGCAATAGGTGACCGTGAGAACGAATACACTTACGTTTATATTCTGCCATTAGCCGTCGCAATGCAGACCCCGCCATGGTAAGATGTTAATCGGCCTTTAAAATATTTTTAAATCTTCACGCATCGATTCACTTAATGTATTTATTGATAATGAAATGTATTGTATTGATAGGCCGAAACCGACTAGTGTCCAAAGACTACAATATACATACTGAGATAGACAGGCAACTCAGCCAAATTGAGAAGGCATTTTATGCTTGCGTACAAGCGCCATCTGTGCTATGGCGTATAAAACTTTTCAAACGATAAAAAAAAAGAAGGAACTTCTCAATTCGGTCGTATTTTATTAATCAGTATTTTAAATGTTTGTAATAACTGTTGTGAAATGAAACGTAAAAATGAGGAATACACAGATTTATTTAAGTTATTAACAATACATTAGTAACTTCATGCATGGAAAGGAGCATATTATTAATATAAAGCAAGAAACATTAAAACGACACGCTCATCCAAAACCAAGGTCACTCGGTACTACATTTTCCTAGATATTTCTCAACAAACCGCCGCGCTCGGTCGACTAGCAGTGTCTATAGCCCTTCCAGGTCCTCCAGTAATAGATAAATGCACAAATCACAAACAAACTTCGTTGAATATTAAAATTTTAATTGGATTTATTGACGCAAATTATGTCAACATATTTCACGCAAAACGACATTATACTTATGTCAAGCAGACACAATGTTGTGTTACCATTATACAATATACTGTTCTCCTTGACGTGATATGATCTATTTGCAACCTCCTTTCTTGCCAACCTCTAATTTTACTCCTGCCTGCCATGTCATTGTCATTCAATATTTCTCCGTGTATTATTTCAAATAATGTACAATTTTATGTTTATTAAAACCTGAATACTACAGGTTTTCTCATTATTTAACTCCTCATATTCATTTACGTAGCACGTATCAATCTCCCTACATCAAATAAAATATTTGAATGTAACAACACTGATATTTTAGTTCGCTACAGCATAAGCTACCGAGAAATTTGGCGAGTAGGTGGCATCACCGTTTTCAATCAAAATCTGGATTTGCAATAGGTTCTAAGTTTCCATAGCATGCTAGTGTCCAAATCAAATCCAAAAAAAACCGAAAGGAAAAATGCTTTCGTTTCGTGTACGTTCTGAAATACAATTCAGGCAGTGTTTCGAATATGGTATTTAAGTAAATATGGCCTCTAATTTTTGGATTTAATGGTCAGGTAAATAATATGTTGATCAAATATTTATTTTAAATAAGTCTGAAGTGTCAGAATAATACAGAATTAAATTTAGTGACATGTCAGTCCTAGAAGTACTTGATGATTTCACAATTTTCACACATTTTGATATTTGAACGAAGCCCGAAGACGTCTTAAGTGTTTCTCATGGGCCATATACATTACATGATTAGTCAGCCCCAATTCATCAGAATCTGACTAATTGCTATCGTGTGGATGCATGTTGCGCTGCAATCCAACCGTTAAACGAGTTTTCCCGACTAATTGCATGAAAATCACAATTTGAACCATGGAATTGGCATGATCTGCCAAGTTTTTTTTTTTCTCACAATATTCATTCAAACAAAATTGAACGACAATTAAAAAATATAAACTAAAGAATATTGTTTTAATATTTTACACTGTAATTACGTCAATTTTTTTAAACCGGTGTTTCGTTACTACAATTTCATTCAGTGTGGCTAGTTAATAGTAAGAAAGTGAACATTGCCGCATTCAAACGGTCCTGCGAAGCGGACTGCAAGATTGTTACTAACCGATGAGATAGGGCGAGACAGCACGTCTATCATGAGACGGCCGTTACATACTCTCGATTTTTGTGTGCTGCACGGCTATCACGCGACGGCGCGCGAGCTCTCGATTTTTCTCGCACTATCCGTCTCTCTCTTATTAGAACACTCAGAACAAGAGGTATAGTGCGAGAAAAATCGAGAGTGTGTCGCGGCCGTCCCATGTTAGACGTGCTGTCTTGCCCTATCTCATCGGTTAGTAACAATCTTGCAGCCCGCTTCGCAGGACCGTTTGAATGCGCCAATTTTCGCTTTCTTACTATTAACTGGCCACACTGAATGAAATTGTAGTTGCAGTTGTTACGCCTGTACGCTACGTCCAATTATGACTTCGACATGTTGGGCTGACAAATTGGGGTAAAATCACATAATCTGGATGCCCCATCACTGTATTTCACTCATTATTCACTTGGCGCTGCGTCACAATAAGTACTGTGTGTAGCCGTTGCGTGGTTGCATCTCTTTCATTTGCCTAGGAAGGAAAAAGATGCAACATGCATATTTGGGCAAATACCGCCAAGTGATGTGCCAGTGCCAGCATAAAATGTCTGCGCTGCGGTGTTGGTGTCTGCCAAAGATAGAGCTTGGATAGAGCCGTGTGAGATTACCGTACCTCATGGGTTCTACAGATTACCCGATTTTACAACAATTTGTCAATACAACATGTCGAAGTCATAATTGGGTGTGGCGTACAGCCCCCCTAGCACACTAGGTTTTATGTCCGACATAAAGCATTTGTCCCTCTTGCACTCGCATATTGGCCAGAATGGGACGAATGGTTTATGTCCCACATAAAACTTAGCGTACTAGCCCCTCAGATGTAACAATCCTACCACGTGTGCATTCAATTTCTCATTACAACTCGTTTGACAGTTGGATCAGCAGCGCAACATGCCTCCAGCACGACTATCATGAGACGGCCGCGACATACTCGATTTTCCTCGCACTATACCTCTTGTTCTAAGTGTTCTACTAAGAAAGAGATGGATATGTCGCGGGTCGTCTCATGATAGATGTGCAAACAATAGCAATTAGTCAACATCTGATAAATTGGGACTGACAAATCATGACATGTATAGATCTCATTATAATCGGCGTGTGGTAAGAAATATTCCGGTGCGTTTCACCCGGCAGATGTATTAGTGAATGAACTATGATTTGGGCAAACGAGCCTATTTCACAATTATATAGAAGTCGGCAGTAAAATATAGAAAAGAGCGGCAATTTATTTTTAAGCAGCACTGTTTACAGCTTGGCAAAAAACTCTAGAAACGGAACTTATTTTTTTCCAGCCTGGTAACTTCGTTAAACTTGACATATGCTAGTAGAGTAGGCGGATGCCGGATTGTCAATTTGTCACTGTCGACACTGTCACCTGTGTCAAACTATTGTTGTTATTATACCGTAGTTAGATTAGATTGATATCGGAACTTTCGTAATGCCCGTTTTATTTGTTTTTCTTTTATATGATTTAATTCGTTATTTCGTAGTTAATTTATCTCACTGACTCTGGCAAAGGCCCTAGAGGCTGCCATTTCTTTTTTATAATAATAATAATACCGTAGTTATACAATTTCGCGAATTTATTAGCATTAAAATGCAACGAAAATTCCATATAATGAGCATGACAATACGGGGTTTCGCTCGGGAAGTAATTTATAATGTATTCAAGCGTTGTCTTGCGGAATATCAAGCCGGAATCATTTAGTCGGAATTGGACAATCTTTACAGAAGAACTGCTGGAATTACAGGTTTTAAATGATTGTAGACTACTATTAAGTGTTAAAATATCAATTATTTTATTAATTTTATTTATTTCTAACGCTTCAATCACAGTAAATTGATAATTTGCGTCTCGTTTACATAGTGCATTTTAGAGGTTATGTTTACATAAAACCAACTTGATACCTTGATACTTGCAATATATTCGCTGAATTTTAAATGTTTTAATTAGGTGTAATGGACTTGGGTGTGTCCAAAAAAACAACGACGAAGACCACCGGGGGATGGGCAGCAGCATCCCTGGAGTTCGGTGGAAACACTGCGATCGCCAACCCGCATGCCAAGCGTGGCGATTATACAATTTTTGTTTTATTTTAATTAAGTATCACTTGCCACTGGCAATGGACAAATCTTAACCACTGGTCTTTTGTACTGCCCAGCAGCAGTTCTAACCGTTACTACCCTACATATTCCATCTGCACCGGGGTGCAGAGCGACGATACGACCTAATGGCCATTTTAGGGGGTCTAACTGTTCATTAACTATGAGCACCATTGCTCCCACGTTAATATTAGCATGGGTTTTGTCCCACTTTGCCCTCTGCTGTAGTGTGTGTATGTATTCACTTTGCCATCGGTACCAGAAGGACTGATAGATCTTTTGAATAAGTTTCCACCGGTGCTAGACGCTTGTATTTAAATCTACCAATTTCTCCACGGGCATAATCGAAAGAGGTTCTAAGGTCAGCAGATTGCCCGGGCTTAACGCTGCGAGGTCATTGGCGTCCGAACTAAGAGGCGTCAAAGGGCGCGAGTTTAACATCGCCTCTACCTGTGTCAGTACTGTATAGAACTCCTCGAAGGTCAATCTTTGCGTACCGATAGCACGAGCGAGGTGCGTTTTCACCGACTTGATTCCGGGTTCTGCTAAACCGTTGAAATGAGGACTCCCAGGGGGACTGAACGAGAACTTAATCTCCTGGGACTCAGCGGCCTTTTGCATAAGAGAACCAAGGTAGTTGCTAGCACCGATGAAATTTCTGCCCTGATCGGAAACGAGATGGCTGCAGCGACCACGACGAGCGATAAAACGGCGCAAAGCGGCCAGAAATGCCTCCGTTGACAGTACGGATGCCATTTCGATATGTATAGCTTTCGTGGCGGTGCACACGAAAACACAAATGTACCCTTTAAAGGTTTTGGCACCACGACCACGTCCGAAAGCTATATTGAAGGGTCCACCGTAATCGTCAACTGAACTCGAAAAGCATTTAAGTTGGTTAACAAGGTACGATGGATAGTTTCCCATAAACGGAGCAGGGGCAACTTGTGGACGAACACGAAAACATTTAATACAGCCGGAGATTACCGTTCGAATGGCGCGTTTACACGACAATATCCAGAAGTTTTGTGCAATGAGATTCTGGAGAGTTTGCGCACCAGGGTGCATGAAGCGAGTGTGATACTCCTGGATTATCAGCGAAGTGAGGCGATGAGAGCGGGGCAATAGTAGCCGGTGCTTTGCTTCGAAGCAGATCTTTGCATTAGCCAAGCGACCACCCACCCTGAGAAAACCCACCTCATCCACGAACGGTGATAGTTTGCGGAAACTCTTAGGAAGTGAGTTTGGTGAACCTTTTTCTATGAGTTCCAACTCTGACGAGAACGCACTCTCTTGCACAACTTTAACTAACATCATAAGCGCCTTGTGAATCTCTGGTGGCTGTAAAGCTCCGAAAACACGATAATCGACGGTTTTTTGTTTACAGTTCACTGTAAACCGAATACAATATGCTAACACATGTTGAAGTGTTTTTAAAGATGAGAACCTTTCTAAAAGGTCTCCGACTAAATCGTCCTTATTGGTCGATACGAGAACGGTAATTTTTTGTTCGTCATGAAGAACATCTTTACTTATCGACAACACCGACTTGGGCCAGTTTTCACTGGGGTCCCTAAGCCAAGAAGGTCCGTTCCACCAGCAACTTAGGTTCACTAAGTCGCTAGGTAGTAACCCACGTGATCCACAGTCTGCCGGGTTATCAGTGGTTCTGACATGATGCCAGGAGTCGGGAGGAACTATTTCTTGGACGTGGCTCACACGATTGGCCACGAACGTCTTCCATTTGGACGGACACGATTTTATCCAAGTCAACGCCACAGTTGAGTCCGACCATGCGAAGATCTCTTGTATCGAGTGAAAGGGCTTTAGAGCCTCCACGACTGACGCTATTGAATCTGATAAAAGAACCGCTGCAACCAATTCAAGACGTGGCACTGACAATTTACGTAGTGGCGCAACCTTGGACTTAGCGCAAGCTAATTTGACGAAGATATCGCCATTTTTACACATCGTACGAAAATAAACTACGGCACAAAAGCCACGTTCTGGCGCATCACAAAGTCCATGCACTTGTAACACGTCAAATTCCCCGACTATACGGCGAGGAATAGCCACAGAGCTCAACGACGAAAGTTGGGCCTTAAATTCCTGCCATTCAAGCCGAACGTTTTCCGGGACACTGCTGTTGGAGGTCCACTTCCTCAGGTGGAAACCCCCCGACGACAATATTTTTGTGAGTTCCATCTGAAATAAGCGAGCCTGCTCGACAGAGTCCGCTCCCGTGACGACGTCATCGACGTATATGTCTCGAGCGAGAACAGCTGCACCGCCAGGGCAGACTTCTGCAGCATCGCTGGCAAGCTGGGCCATGGCACGAAGAGCTTGGAACTCAGGGTTGCAGTTCAACATGCGTTCCAACGAAAGGAATCGCCTAAGTGCGATTTCGCGCGAATTGAAGAAGGAAGGTTTGTTCGCAGGATCGACGAAAGGTAAAGGTACGACGAATCTGCCTTCTTCATTGCGATAGTATTTTGCCCGAAAGTAATCTTCGCAGCGTTGGTCCTAATCGGAGAACTAACATTCTCTAATTCCCAAAATTTCTTTATGGAATCATCGAGCGACAGGTTTGCGAAAGATTCGAAACGAAAATACAATGTTTTTTATTGTTACGACAGGAGGCGATGGCGTTTGAGGTGAGTTGACTTTTGTCACACTCGCCCATGACGATCCATCCGAAGAGCGTATTCAACGCGATAGGTTGCCCAGACTCCCCTCGCCGAAGGCCAGGTAGCAACGACGACGCGAAAATATCTGCATTAAGCAGCGGCGCCGAGCGAGCGAAGTCAGGGTCAGCGAGCGATAAGTTGTTTATGTGCGACCACCTTGACGAATTGACAGGTTGGGTAGGTTGGTCAGCACATATCGACGATAAAACGAGAGCTTCGAATTTAATATTCGACGACAAAGTTGTGTTACCGAGCGGCTTAATTTCACACGACAGTGAGCCGAGCGGTTGAGCGACAGAATTGCCAATGCCATATATACGGCATGTTGGCCACGACAAATGTTAAACCCTAGCATTTTTGCGCAGGATTTCAAAATAAAATTACACGCGCTAGCGCAATCGAGAAGCGCGCGCACAGGCCGGAATTCACCGGACCTATCCCTAATTAAAACATTTACAGTCGAAAATAAAATTATATTTTCCCCAGTCAGTGAAGTTAAAACTGTGTTACTATTGTTGCTATTTATATTACTACTGGGCGGCGCGTTACCAGCCTCGGTGCGTGCGGGCGTCTGCATATTCTTGGTGAAATGTAACAAAGTGTGATGTGAACAACTGCACACACTACAAAGAGAAGCACGACAAACTTTCACTCTATGAGCGCTTGAAAAGCATAATATGCACAGACCCTTTTTCTTCACAAAATTAAAACGATCATGGTTGTCAAGTTTTAAGAATTCACTACAGCTGGTAAGACTGTGCCGACCAGTACAAAAGACACAGTTCGGACTTGAGACGACAAATGCTGTTTTATTTTTAGTCAATGGTTTAATATTCGTCAGTTTGATGTTTGAATTTTCTAAAGCTTTGCTTCGCTTTTCAATAAAGTTTTTCAAATCATCAAAGTTTGGAATATTAATGTTTGAAGAAAGTTGTAATTCAAGTGCTTCACGAGTAGCGATATCAAGTTTTGACCATAGTAAATAATACAGCATGAAGTTCTGATCGGGAAGATGAAATTTTAACAAGATGTTTAAGTTCTCATTGAATGTTCGGAACACTCTTTCTAAATCATTTTTGTTTTTAACTGATTCACAGTTCAACATCTTTTCATAGAACATAACAGCAATTTGTCTCTTCCTATCGTAATAGTCAGACAAAGTCTCATAAGCGTTGGCATAATTGTCACCTGACAAAGGAAAACTTTTAATTAATTCATATGCGGAACCCTGAACACTCGACAAAAGGTAATGTAATTTTTCAACATCACTGATAGTGCTCCGCTTATGAATCAGCGAATCAAAGAGTTCCTTAAAGGACACCCAGTTCTCCAATTTCCCATCAAAGAGTTTGATTGATATTTTAGGCAATTTAGCTAAGTTGTTTTCTGACAATAAAGGCTTAGTTTCAAATTGTGGCCGTAAAATTCGGATTTGTGCATCATGAAAGTCCTTTTCGATGTCTTTAAAATCGTACTCATTATAACCCTACAAATCCGAACTTTCGATATGCTCTAAACGCATCATATAATAATCCCGCGCGACCCGGAAACTATCCACAGTCGCGGGTTCCCGATCACTTGAACCCTCTTCACTCATTTTGTTTTAAATACAAACCAAAACACTCAAAATCATGCAAAAACAGCGAAAACACAATGTTTGTTTACGAATTGACGTTTGACGTTAAATTAAAGTTTCGACAGATAATGAAATGAATGATAGGCTATTTCTACTCACTAAGCTACGTTCCGTTTCACGTTTACGAATTGTGCAATATATTATATCGAGTCTATGGTATGGAAGTTGTACTGCCAACATAAAAAGAAAACCGAAAGCGACAAAAAAGATTGCGTACAACTAACACGATAAATTTGGCCCAGGCAATTTCTCTAGTACCCCACGAAATGTAAAAAAAACAATTATTTTGTAAAATCACGGAGAAAATACGTAAAAACTCACGGCAAAAGGTACTTTTCAAGAAAATCCTGATCGATGGACCAAAATGAAGTGTAATACTCAGAGCTCGGATAGGGTGAGCTGTTTTGAGAGTTTGCATTACATGGACATACCTGTCAATGGTATTTGTCCAAAGTGTAATTTAATTAGGTACCTTGCTTTGTTGAATTATATCTATACTTAAGTCGATATCAAACGTAAGAAGAAATACGTTGAAAATAGTAAATATAGAAAAACTGATAGTTCTTTTACACAGAAACTTTATAATAAATTAAAAATCGTAGAGAGTACTCTTTTTGCAATGCATTATCATTATAGTTTAATCATAATCAATTAAAGTTTCGTTTTGTTTTAATATTTATTTTCAGGGTGTATCCATATTAACATTAACGCATGACATTAATGACATAAGAATAGCTCACCCTGTCCGAGCTCTGGTAATACTATAGCGAAAGGCGAGAAATCTAAGTGGACTGTATCAAAATGAGTCCTCGCGCAATTGCCGTGATTTCACAGGATAAATGTTAGCGTCTGAACGGATTGCGTATCGGCTTACCTGGCGATCTTCTAGGCGAGGCTCAGCATACAGGAAAGGCACTCCCTCAGGCTAAGCTCAGTGCTGGATCCAGTTAAGCGGTACCCTCGGTCCTACCACTTTCAAATGCACACACAGGTAAACTGTCGCCGATAACAATCCTTGTTCTTCGCGGAAGGTGAAATGAGTTACTGCCTTGGCCCGAGAAGCCCAACCACTACATATTGTGGGCGATATCGAAGATAATCTCGTAAGAAACGGACGAGCAACGAACTATCTTTCTTCGAATCCAGCCCATCGACACCTCATAGTATTATAAATCATGAACGTACTTTGTACCAACGTTGAGGCATAGAAATATTCTTATCGAATTAAAATGACTGCTGATGCATTTTGGTAGCAAATACCATACTTGCTAATCAAACATAGACGTATTATACTTTTCTTTAGGTTGGGATGATTGATTCATGTCAGATTATTATTCGTGAATGTGGTTTGCCGCGTATTTGTCATTTATTGTGTTTTAGTTAAAATTACCTTAGATGTTATTTAAATGGGGGGCAAATCTTTGAGAAAATGTGAAGTTTGTGGTATCAGGCGTGTGAGACGGTTAACTTCTGACGTATTTTTGGCCAGATTTCCACTTGAACCGGACGTCGGTAAACTGATGTTTATATGTGATATTTTCAAACATTCTTGACTAAAGCTTTAAAAGTTACTAAATTAATTAGTCCGAAGTAGATTTAGTCATTGATTGTACAAATATTATATACTTAAGTAAAGTACTTCTTGTCTAAAATACAAACAGGTAACCTAACTAAAACACGAATAGTGTGCGAACAACTTATCGATAAACCTCTTATTTCAGATGTCGATTATGGGTAAAACTAACAAGAAATTAGCATTTGGCGTATTTACCTATACAAAGGCTGAACGAAGACAAGTTCATTTGTGGAAATCATTTTCCACCCAGTGCCTTTAATAAAAAGGGATACAGATTACAAAGGAATGCCATACCACTTTTGAATCTTAATGCGCCACTATGGGACGAAATGTTAATGGGGTGAAAATGAGAAATAAAAATATTTTATAGCTTAGTTTTATTTTATTAATACCAGTAATACTCAAGTTTACTGGTATAGTAGAGCAGCACGTATCGCACATTTATCGATATCGATAAACGTAGGTACCTAATGGAAGTGTCAAGCCCTAGCGTTCTTTTTTATATGTTGGTAGGTTTTGGCACGTATTGGTGGGTTGGCACAAAGTACGTTCATAATTCGGTACAAGGCTTCTTTGAGAGTGCCGACTCTTAAATAAAACGTAGTGATTAAGTACTCTGTGTTCGAATCTTAATACTATCTGTGTTGCCATACTAAACTCGAAAATAGAGTGGCAACTGGTGTTGCTATAATAATAATTTAAATTTACCCAAAGTAGGCAATATTGAACACCGAGTACACATTAAGTTGGTCGACCATTACTCGGTAACTGCTTATGCCTACTTAGCCGTAATAGTTTTCCTTTTAAATTAATTATATGGACTACTCCAACGAATATTTTCACATCCCCAGTAGTAGCTACTTAGCAGGCAAAGGGGGCCGGAGATACATAACTCAATCAAAAATTTGGGCTTTAAAACCCAATATCGCGCAAACGAATCGAGTTGTACAATGGTCTTTAAAACCCATAATATTTTTGAACAAGCTATCCAACGATACCCATACACTATGGGTTTAGCGACAAAAAAAACTTACAGCCCCACTTTAGGTGTAGGGTAGTATTACCCTCACATTACCCTACACCTAAAGTGGGGATGTAATTTAAAACATTTTTTTTTCAAGATTTTATTGTAGGTACTGTTTTGTAGGCGTTGGTATATAAATTACAGTTTTCTATTAGGTAGTAAGGGGTACTGAAGCTAAACAGCAGACGGACAGACGGATATGGCGAAACTATAAGGGTTCCTTGTTGACTACGGAGCCCTAATAAGTTTCTGTCAAAAATTTCATTTTTGGTACAAGCTTTTATTGCCGACTGTACTTTTCTGAATACAATCATCAACTACTCATTGAGTCAATTCTAACGAGCCCAAACTCAACGGGGTTACGTCGGTTAAGTACTGAATTCCCATGGCCATCTTCTGTCTCCATCATCAGACCAGCTCGATCGGGCTTGTAAATGACAATATTTACCAATAAATAATACAATACAATACAATGGTACCATAATATTGAATTGTCATCCAAACTATAAGTACTTATACCCAAAATTTCAGCTCAATCGGTCACCGGGAAGTGGGAACTTGCAAGATTTGATTACATACTAACAAGGCAAGTTAAATAAAAGCTTTTAAAAATGGCTTGGAGGGCTGGATTAGCTTTTGGGCTGGTTATGCGCATTAGCTGCCTCCATCGTAGTGCACCTCCGCAGGCACATCAGGCAGGCAGCGTCAGTCTTCCTGGCAGGCGCGCCGTAAAAGCGATTCTCAAGCGTTAAAAACATTTTGCAACCAACAAAAATCCTAAAGGTCTCTGCCCATTACACCGTATCATACCATGACCGTGCTATGAACGTATCGGACACGGAATGTAACGCGACACGGACTACTATGCCCACTAGTGTCCACATCGTTTCATATCCGTGCATAACGGGTTTAGTGTCCGTAGTATCCGCGTATCGTCCCCGTAGCATCGTCAGCGTAGCGACGTCTCAAGGGGGTAATGCAATTTCTTCTGCTTTTACGCAATCAATTCACAGATTACTTTCAAACGTCAGAGGGACAATTAGAATGGGTTTGTTAACTTACTGTATTTTTAGTGACACATAATTTTGTTGCAGACTGTAGGTTGGTACTTACAGTAGCGGAAAATAATCTATCATATTTGTGTTTTTTTTTAAGTATTTTTTTTGAGAAAGACGATGATAGATATTTGTGCTCACTGGCACCTTATATGCACTTGGCATATGATATATATTTGTACAATTAGGCGGTTTTGTGCGCATCTACACACATTCTTACGCCGAGGTATCTTTGTTCTTGTTTAGTGCGTACCTATTCAGACCTTTACAGTTTCACTAAAGTATGTACGTCTGTCTGTAGGTTCATATTGACTAACTTAGCCTATCTGTAATTTGGCATAACTATGTAGTAATCTATACATATTATAAAACTCTTGCGTTACAGACCGATTGAAAGACAGCGCACAGCCTAAACCGCTAAAGATATAAGCATGAAATTTGGAACATATATTCTTTACGTACGTGGACATGCACTAAAAAGAAAGGATTTTTCGAAATTCAACCCTTAAGGGGGTGAAATAGGGGTCGAACCGTTGTATGGAAATCGTTCATTTGGAAAGTTGTAGACTTAAATCTTTGTATGAAGGCTTCTTACTAAAAAGCAAAACAAATTATTTAGCGTTGTTATACAAATCATCCCCTGAGGGGGTTAAAAAAGAGTTGAAAGTTTGTATGGGAAACATATCGTTTTCAAAGTTAGACGTTTAAAACTTCGGTCACAAGCTCCTAATGTACGGTCTAAAACATTGATAAGGATTATTTTCTAAATCATCCCTTGAAGGGGTTAACTAAGATAGGGGTTGAAAGTTCACATAAGTAATGTGTCATTTTTAATGATAAACTTTGGCTAGAATCATGAAAGCAGGATAGCAGGTTTCTTTTATAATATGTCGATTGTAGATCTATCCAGAAATATTTTTTTAAACTTGCCCGGTAAAGGGGTGAAATAGGAGTTGTACCGAGAAGACGTTCTTATAGAAACTTAGTAATTTGAAAATTCGTAGGTCCTATATACGTTCTTTATTTATAACCCAGATAATTGACATAGCGTATTCATCAAAATTCATTCCCTATCCACCCCATATGGTTTGACAATAATAGTCAAACATGCTGAGTACCTAGGGTGATTTATGGAATTCATCGCCTAAAAGCGTTAATATATAGCGCGTTAATATATAGTTTTTATCGATTAGTGTAGAATGTGTAGAATACGATAGATTTTTTAAATGTATACCATAATATAATACATTATGAAAAGTATACAATTTAAGCAGAAACGTCTGTTGATAATTCTTAAGATATTTGTAAAACCGGTGTTTTCAATTTAAATTTAGCAATTAAAACTAATGAACTCGAACGGATTTAGATAAAATTTTCCGTACAGATAATTTGAGACCCTTGGAAGGATATAGGAGAGTTTTTATCTCGGAAATCATCCCTTAAAACGGTAGAACTTTGTTTGGGTCGGCGATAATTAAGGTTCCGTCTGCAATAATTTAAAAGCAATTTTTTTTCACGAAGTCGCGGGCAACAGCTAGTAGGAACATAATAGTGACACTGACAAAAATAATGAAAAAAAAAGTTGGGGTCTTTTTATCAAAAAAATGTAGAGCAACTATAATTTTATTTTTATTTTAAAACCATCCGTTATATTGGAAACACAGTGTGCTGTAGCTGCAAAATACTTGTCTTGTCTTGTGATATAGACTTGTCTTGTATCTGTCATAAGTTTCAGCTAGGAATCATAATACTACGGGACTAGGTCGATTTGTGTAAGATTGTCTCCTAATATTTATTTATTTATTATAATTTTTAACGTTAGCTCAAAAGTACAGGTACAAATCACAAGATCTTGACCAGTCTTTTTTTTTCAGGTAGGTACAGCATTTTGGCTAACTGTAAGTATATCTTATTATTGCACAGTCGTCCTGAGTACCAAATTACCAATCTGGAGATTGGAGAACGACATTAGATAGGTAGGTATCTACTCGTATTCCACTTCACTACGATAATCTATCCTCGTAAGTACCCGCGTACCTACTTAACTACCTATACAAGTACAAATTCAAATCGAGTTTCGAACTATAATAGAACTAACAGGTTCCAAATTCAACATCGCAAAAATCTATCTGTGACTTACGAGGTTAAGTGGATGATGGTAGTGCCACTTTCGAAATCACCGCGGGCTGTCATATCAAGTGTACCACAAAGGGAACTATCAACGTATGCGGCGGCATTATTATTACATCTATGTACAGTTTCAGGAACTGCAGAATACGATAGTAATTAGTTAGTTTAGACGAATGTGTCTGAACAGTGATGAGTCGTCACAACACGACGCGGCCTCGGCGTGTGGGCGCGGCGTGGTTACATTTTGGTCTTCTGTATATTTTGATAGAGCCGCGTATGGCTCGCCAGTGAAAACAAAGAGATCCGTCCCGCGCCGACAACCCTTTTGTTTCGCTTTGGCCTTTAATACTTCGGAGTATTACTTACTTTTAATAAAACATTACCTTACCTACCTTTTAACCAGGTACTGTTTTTAGTTGTAATTGTTATTATTATTAAATGATATCTCATATTTATAAATGAATGCTGCCAAAATTTTATAGGTACCTACCTCATATTTCTTGACCATCACGTTTTTCTCTGTATCCACATTTTTAAGTTGTTCTTGTTTTGAGACTGTCTAATAGGATTTGATTTATATGTATAAAATATTTATTTATTGAATGTGACAAAAGTACATACAAAACATTTCCACAACGCAGGTTTCGTCAATACAACCAAACAGCATCTGCAACATGCTTCGTCAATTAAAATTTGATTTGATTTACTTAAAAAACTACGTTTTAACCGACTTTAAATGATTACCCAAATCACTTCAAGTGTGCCTATAAAATCTTAAGAGGTTACCGATATCTCCAGGAACCTATTATCAGATTCTCACCTGATGACCATGGGACCACCTAGGAAGGATGCCCTTTCAGACTAAAAAATAATTTTGCTAATCGGTCGAGGCATCTAAGAGTAATCGGGTATACTTAAAAAAAAAAAAAATCCGACAAATTGAAATTCTTGTTTTTTGAAATCGGTTAAAAAGCACGGTTCCTGTTTAAAAATAGTTACACTGTTACGTTTACTAAGGAATACAAATACCTTATATTATATTACATCCCCAAAGTTAGTCTACAGAAATTTGACGTTTAGGTAATCTAAGATTAAGTCGTAATGTTATGGTCGAGTCCCCATGGCCTTCAATTAAGAAACCTGATTAGGAGAGACGTTTCATACTGTGCACATATTTTTAAACTGTACCTGCCTATCCTATACCGACTTTATTCTTTATCCGTCAAACATGTGGCCGACCCGGACCTTTATTTTTGTTTACATCCGCTTTTAAGGGTTAAACGGTTACGCATATATCTATTACACGCTAAAAAACTGTCGTGTTTTGTTTTTTACCAATCCTCGGATATTAATATTAGTAAGGTACAGTCAGCATCAGAAGTAATAGCTAAGCAAAATAACACGCTCAAGATGACCTACGCAGAACCTTATTCCCTTGCATTGCAGTTCGTGTGTAGATAATTTTGAGCTCTAGGACCGCCTGGCATCTTTTGTTGCCGACTGTACATGCAAATCAAAGTTAGGTACCTATATTTGATTGGCTGGGGTAAAGTTTCAAAGCGCATATACCTTCACTTTGATTCGAGGGGTGACGTTGATCAACATTTTATTTACCTATTTATAAATAGGTAAAGTTTGTTGGTAAACAGTAATTTCAAAAAATCCTGTACCACTATATATCTATGCTCGTGGATACTTCTAGAAGGGACTTTTGCTCCAAATGCTTTCTTTACCGTACCCGAGCGGAAACCCGGGGCAAGCTAGTTTAACATAAGAAGATGTACCTAGTCATTCAATTACATATTATTAATTTCTAAACGAGCCCTTCGATAGCGGTGTGTCCATATCAAATTATATAATGTGCTGATAAAAATAAAACTGCTTTCAAGTTACCTTTGTCGGGCGGCGATTGTTTATGCATGGTTTAAAATGCGATCCCTCTACCTAACCTAATTGATTTCGTTTCAAGTTACGTGCATAGATATTGTTACTTACACTAAATTAGCAATTTCGCCTCTTGCTTCGACTATGTCACTTGTTTATTTAGGTACTATACGCAATTTACTAACCTACCTCACAACGCTGGCTCTACTCATGTCCCAAAAAGGATCTTGGTCTCTGACAAAAGAGAACGCCACTTCCTTCCCTAGTGCCCCGAGGATGGTTAAATATTGGGCTTCGTCGCTCCGCGGTATCTCGCCCGGCCTGCCAATTCGGATATTTCCCGCTATCCTCCCAGCTAGTAGAGAGGCGCTCGTTTCCCCGCTGTCCGCTAGCTTCCAGACCCGGGCCTTAGTTTTTCCATATCCCTATTATTCCTATATCGAGTCCCACATGAGAATAAAATGTATTCCAAGATTAGTCCATATCATTTTGAGGTTTCGTTCAATGGGCCTTTCTAAGTAGATATATTATACTTTCTTCAGCAGCTTTAGGCCCGATTTTACCAAACTATATTAAGGATTTCCTACTCTAAGATTACATGATTAAATTTTAAGGACTAATACAGTGTCTGACTTCAATAAGAACATATATTTTAAGGGCTGAAAGTATAAGCCCTAATAATGAACGTAAATTGGTAGGTATCTAGTTAAAAAAAAAGCTTTTTTTTTTCATACAAATTCATTCGACACAATGTATCGGTAACAAAGATAACAACTGACATTTGAAACTAAACTCGAAAATCTATACTTGAAAACGTAATTAGGGACCAAAAAAATAACCCTAAAATTGCCATTATAATGAAAAAATAACCGAGACTGGCTAACTTACACTCTTCCAAATGATGGACGTACCTAGCTAAAAACTGGCTATTTCCATGATTTGGAAGAGTGTAAGTTAGCCAGTGTCGGTTATTTTTTCATTTTAATGGCAATTTTAAGGTTATTTTTTTGGACTCTAATTACGTTTTCAAGTATAATTCAAGACCAAAATGGGTTGCCACTAAAATAAAATATGTTTACGGTGGTATATTTTCACTTTTTAAAAGACCGCACTAAGTAAATTGATTTATTGGTAGTTTTAAACCTACGATCTAAATAAACAAGTTAATTCAACTTACTAACACTAAAACAAGATCGCCCGTACATAAGCTGAGCCATTTTTCAGATTAAAGAATTCTTTAACAATATTTCTGACGGAGGCGGGGCCGTGCGCAAGCACGTGTGCACGCACGCACACATGTTATGAAATTCATGCAGTCTCAGTTCCGAAATGTAACCGTTAACTACATATTTTAATATAACCAGCACAAACACAAATATCACAATAGACATAAAAGCTTAAAATTAGCGGTAAAAAAAAAGAAAAAGTATTATTCCAAATGCGGGAGGAGAGCAGCACTGTTGTCAAAGCTGAGCCATCTGGCTACGAGTTTAAACTTTAAAGCGGTGTCGTGTACCGCGGATACACATACTGGTGGCGCGTATGACGGCAATGCTGATTCGTGCTATCAGCCAGCCCAGTATGGTGCTTAGGGAGCGGTTCCTGCGATCTCAGATTTTCTCTGCCATGTGTTTGATAAATGAGGACAATTGGGACGCCGTCGACCGATGACACGAGTGGGGTGAAAGTTACGTGTTGCATTTCGCCGGTGTTGGAGTATTTTCTTTGTTTTTCGCTTTCGGCAGATTTTAGGATGGTTGTGACGGGTAAGAAGGAGCGTCAGTGTCAACGACACGGATATCAAATGACGCCTCCCTCTGAGCCACCCATAGGTACACCACGGCAGGATCAGGTCTGCATCTGCACGTAGTCCGCAATCCTTTTGAGAAATTAAAGGTTAGGTAAACGAGAGCCACGAGAGGTCTCTTACCTCGTTATGTCGCCGTGTAATGAGGCCACCCGTTTTACAGCAGAGCGCGTGGTCGATGTTAAAGTGACTGTTACCGCAGCCATTGATATGTTGACAGACTGCTGTTGACTATTAAATTATGACTATCACGAACATTGTCAAACTTACGGGCCACAAATGAGTAGTTTAATTTCGAGTATTGATGTACTTACGTCACGTCGTGGCGTGATCAGTAAACGTTTGATTTCTGAGTAAGAGGTGTCGGGTTCGAATGCCAGAGAGCGAAAGGTTTTTTTTAATGTTTATAAGTTGAATTATCATCATCATCATCATCATCAGCCGAAAGACATCTTCTGCTGGACATAGGCCTCCCCCAAAGAGTGCCAAAGTGACCGGTCTTGCGCCATCCGCATCCGACGGACTCCCGCGACCTTTACCAGGTTATCAGTCCACCTTGTGGGAGGCCTACCCACGCCGCGCCTTCCGGTACGTAGTCGCCACTCGCGAACCTTTCCGCGCCAACGGCCATCGGTTCTTCATGCGATGTGTTCCGCCCACTGTCACTTAAGTTAAGCGATTCGGAGGGCTACCTTGGTTCTGTTGCGGATAGCCTCATTTCTGATGCGATCACCCAGAGAAACTCCCAACATATCCCTCTCCTTTGCACTTTGGGTGACTTTCAGCCTTCTTATGAGGCCAGTAGTATGCGTATAAGTTGAATATAATATGTATAGCAAAATACTTATGTCAATTCACGAACATAAAATATGGTTTGGTATCATAGGTATAAGAAAATTCACTAAGTTGTCCTTCTATTAGTCACTTTACCCTAGCAGTTGTCTAACAATTTTAACGGGCTAATTCATAGTTTAATACACATTTACTAATTAAATATTGCTCTTGTTGGGTATTTGCTCAGCAGGTGAACTATTTGTCAGGGCATTTTACGGTATTGTGATGATATCACTATCACTACATATTTTAGTATAAAAAAAAATGTCGCTTCCCGCTGTCTGTGCCTATGTATATGCTTAGATCTTTAAAACTACGCAACGGATTTTGATGCGGTTTTTTTTTAAGAGATAGAGGGATTCAAGAGGAAGGTTTATATGAATAATATAGTACCCGTGCGATGCCGGGGCGGGTCGCTAGTTCTAAATAAAACTCTATTTTCCCTTAAGTACTATCTATAATTAAAGTGAATTTCCCTTTTTTTCATGCTTCTCACAAAAGGCCATATAAAAAGAAGATATCGATTTGTTTTAGATTTATTGATAACTTTTCACACCACTAGACCTTTAGTGTCGATAATTGCCTATCACTTTTTCGTCTGAGTACGTACCTATTTACCAGATCGTTACCTCCCCAAAAATCTTTGCGATAAGGACAACTGCAGCTTCGACTAAAAGTTCTAAGTAAAAATTCATAAATGTCGAGGTTTCCTCCTCCGAACTTAAGCAATTGTAACAAAATTTTGGGAAATGAACGAGAAGGAAATAATGTCGAACTGTTTTGATTTTTGCGCTTATGTTAATGGATTTGAGTAATCGACTTGGTGTGTTTTAAGCTTTTTTTGTAGTAACCTAGCCCTTATAAAAATAAGAATATCAAAAAAATCAAAACACACAGACATAATGATGTAGATCCTATTAAAAAAAAACATTAATCTACGGTCAAAAACCTCGGAGGAAACAGTCGAGAACGTTTGTATGGAAAAACTACCGGTGGTTTTTCCTTTTCAAAATATTTATAGAAGATTTTGGTAACAATTACACTTCTAATACTTCAGGTATTCATAACATTTGGTACCATTTATAAGCAATAGTTGTGAACAACGGTAGATACAATTGAAATATTAAGTATATAAGGTAAGGACCTACCGGTCGATTCACGAGAGCTGGCGCGGAAGATATATGAAACTGTCATTAATTTCATAGCTAGCTCTACATTGTGAATCGACCCATATATTACTATAAACTTGGCACCTTAATTGTAAAATCCTGAGGGGATTTCACTAAAATAATCTATGGGGAGAGCTATAACCTATCAATCCTAGCTCCTACTGCCCTAAACAATCCTAGAGCCCTAATTCCCTAGCCCTAGCATAGATTTAACATATACACATATAAATAAGAAGGATGTCTGCACCATGAGACCTACGGGTTACAGACGGAAGGTGTGGAGGATATGGGTAATAGGTTGGATATTCACTGCCAACTGCACAGACTCTTGCAGTTGATTACGGCTACAGGTGTCTTGGCCACAGTGAAGAAATATACCCTTGTCGATGAAGTAAAGTCCGAGTCCAAATCAGAAAAGAGAGTTTATTATAGTTTATACTATATATACAAATTCTGTTTTGATGAGTGCGTCTATACAATAATAATCCCGTCACCATCCACCCGTCGCCAGCTATGTGGCTAGTACATACACCTACTAAACTGTAAGGAGAAAAATATCTTTTGTAATTTACGTCGAGAAAAACCGCGAATAATTGGCTATAATTTTGTTTTAGGAGATGATTAAAACTCGCCATTTAACACCAACGCACACACACAAACACGGCATTTTTTGTCTATTAACACACAAGTTATATCTGTAAGAATTTATAATATTTTAGTTTTGGGAAAAATATCCCAAAACTAAAATGATAAGTTAGATAAAAATACCTTTTTAAAAATGCATACCTATTCCCGATTGTAAAATGTAACTTTTTGAATATAGAAAATCTTGGCCACATCTACAAATATTTACAATGATTAGATTATCAATGCAAAAAAATATGTTCTAATCATAACTATGCGAAGTTACCGTTACATAGAGATAAAATCAATTGTATTAACCTAATTTATCTCTTCAAAAGGAGCTAGCAGAATAGAACAATCACAATCACATTATACAAAATACATTTGGGGTTATCTTCCGCCAATATAAAATAACGAATATAACGATCTCGGTATTTTCAGCTTTACTTTAAATCATTTAGTCAGTTGCAAGTTAGAGCCAGGCGGCCTGATCCGTTCTCGCCGGCCGCTTCCCGTTGTCGACGCTGACGGACGCTGCGCACATGGCCACGTTCATAAAATATAATTTACTGCCACGTTCAGCGTTCAAGTTGGCTGCGTGAGCGCGTGAACGCGGCGTAGTTTCAATTAAGAACATCAAAAATTGCTAGTGAAGATTAGTTGCCTATTGTGTCGGTGATTCAGACATGGCTCAAGGTGCTAAGTATCATGAGTCCATGATACTTAGCACCTTATTGGTGTAGTAGGTATGGCTGATAGGAGAAACTGTCTGTCGACGTCGACCATATCGATCGATTTTAACCACGTAGTAACGACGACTAAAAAGTCAAAATCTATCACCGTATTGAAAAAAAAAAACACATTTGTTTGGTAAACACCCACTTAGCTAGAGGCGTTATCATTATCAATTTATCACACGCCGTAGTATTTTTGTTAGACGCTGTGTCTTTTACATTTATCTCAGCAATCTAATTAAAAAGTATCTTGGATTCTCACTATATAGTAGTAGTCAAGATCAACCGGATGTAAGTACCTGGTCTAGATATCTCCTTCGAAGGACCCCCTAGATGTGAGTTTTGGGCTAATATTCCAGGAAAAATACGGTTTTGTAAAACATTAATTTGTAATAGCGTGTTTTTTTTTCTTGCATGTTGAAACGTTTTTCAAGAATCCCACAAACTCTCCTCCCCGAATTAATTATATTATATAGTTTTAAATTAAGCATTAATGGTCTTTTATGAATAATAATTTATCTTTAAATATAGATCAATTTTTTTGTAAAGTAACCAAAGTAAAGATTAAAACATGTTACCTATTAATTCATATTTTTTCCGACTGTTCATGTATTTTTTGATATCTGATGTTTTATTGGATTATACGAGTATGTCTTTAAGTCATTACTTACTTGAATGATGAATATATCCGTTACTAATTTCCAAATGAGTATTTTCCATACCCACCAGTGAAAATAAACTGTCTGGATTATAAATAGGTTGGGCCTTCACATACTTGTTTTGGGCTTTCTAAGAACAGAGCACAATTACTAAGTATGTTACAATGTATGAGATGGCTATTCGGAATTAGGTTTCTAATTGCTGACGCCTAGTGTGCGGCTTATCTGTATGCAGGTGTCGGGTGTTGATAAATCCCAGAGCAAAGGATGCCGACACGTGATCACAGTAGGTCAAGCCAGTCTTTATCAGTTAATAATGTATACTCGTATGCTTCAATTCAAACGTCTTGCCGAGAATTAATATTAAAAAATATATAGACTTGTTTTCAAGGATACCCAGATATTAGTATTCTTGTCATTTATTGTGTTTGTGCTTCTGAACTCGCAATTAATCCTACTTTTATTAATATACACGTTACAATAGGGATGATGACTATGATATTTTTTTATGTCATTCGAACCAGTGGAGAAGAACAAAAGTTTGTATGGGAGCAACTACAATTAAAGAGCATAAATACCCAAAAATTTGAGACAAAGATTGACGTCACTGGCGGCAGCGCAAAACGCTTCATACTGATAGACACACAAGTATGACGTCACAATTGTAAAAAGTAGTTGTATTGTTGTATGGAAAATCCGGTAAATTGTTGTTTCGGTTGTTACGAAACGATACTCCCACGGTCAGCTCTCACGAGTCACCACCCAGTCATACCCTTTTCTCGAAAATCGATTGCTCTTTTGCTTAGTGGGCAATTAGCCAATACAAGGACCGAGTTAACATCATGTGAAAAGTGTGGAAAACAAGTGTCTTATGCTTCCATCGCGGTCGCGTAAGGTCGTCATCGACCTCGATCAATCATTTTAGTTCTAAAATTAAGTTAATTTGTAATCTCACGTCTGCACCGTTGTAACTTTATTATCAATTAAACGCACTTCGAACATTAAGTGTTGGTTTCAACTTATAGTCCCCTAGATGGCCCTTACGTTTGTGGCGCAGTCGGGGAGTAGTCGAATCAGTGCGTGATCTAACTTCGAGAGTCGCCTGATAGTCGTTTCATAGACTTTACCGACTACTTCGAATCTACGAGTGGCCATCGGCGGTGCCTACCGTGGAGACAGCGGAGCAGCAGTGGAAGGGCATCACCTACAATCTACATACCGATGAGTTATCCAGCCTATTTTGCTATGCAGATAGTGTGAGTTTAGAATTAAGAGCTTATTATACGATTCCTATTGGTGGCCAATCCAGTCTGCAGCCCTTATCCTAGACATAATTAGTTGCCAATCCCATTTGCAACTCTTAGTCTATTGTAGTAAATACATATATTAATTTATTAGGTAGGTCCATTATTGTTGCCAACCTCATTTGCAACTCTTAGATAAATAGTATAATTAGTAGTTATAGGCAAGTTCATTAGTAGAATCTACCAACATTTTTCACCCACGTGGCAACCGGGTTTTTCAGCCTGATCCTTAGCAATTATCGCGATTTGATAGGAATTTAGAAGACATTCCAGAGGAAACAATAGGCCTAGAAATTACGACGACCCCAATAAATGAAGGCGCCTCCGCGGCGACGCAAAATGCGTCTGATGTTACTGAACAAATATGGAAAGCTTTACGACTAGTAGCTGAGTTTGATGGAAATTCAAATGTGCTCATAAGATTTTTAGACATTTGTGACCAATTTATATTACACTATATTAATCCAGCCCCTGGGCATGCCCTCAACAATTCAGCCCTATTAAATGGTATTCTAAACAAAATAACTGGCAGGGCTGCCACTACTTTGGCAGCCAATGGCATTCCAACGGACTGGAATGGAATCAGAAAAACATTAATAAATTCCTTTTCAGATCACAGGGATGAAACAGCCCTATACACTGATTTATCTATGCTTACACAGGGTTCCGATACACCGCACGTTTTTTTTTTTTTTTTGAACGGCGTCAAAATTTACTAACCACAATAATGACCTATGTCCAGCTACACTACACGAGACCGTGCAAACTACGATTGAGGCCAAACGCAGTCTTTATCAAAAGCTAGCCCTGCGAACGTATCTCAGAGGCCTACACTAACCCCTTGGTTCACGCATTCGCTGTATGCGGCCCATCTCTTTAGAAGAGCCCTAGAATTCGCGCAAGAAGAGTTAAACATATTGTACCTAAATAATAAAAACGCTCAACATAAAACATTTAAGGACCTTCAACAATTTCAATTTTTTTTAAATACATACCATTTAATCCACAATTAGTACAAAACAACCAATTCATTCCCAGATTGAACCCGGTTATGAATCAAGTACGCCCTATAAATAATTTCACCAACCGGATGACTAATGCGTTTAAAATAAACTCCCCGCAACAACCACCAATGTTAGCCCCTTACGAACAAGGACCTTCTATGACGCAACAACGTATGCGTGCCCTGCCGCGATCAAATATGACTATCGGTTTTAGGATCCCACCCCGACAAAAATATCAGCAAAATCGTTCTGCTCCAATGAGTGGAATAAGCCACCCAGTAGCGAGAATTTTACCCCCTACTTATCAAAACGGACATTACCAAGTAAATATGAATGAAATGCATGACATTGACTATCAAAACGAATACCTACTTTGAAAATTATCCTTGTGACTATTACTATACTGAACAAGACAGCCAATACGAGACTTATGACAATGTCAATATTGACCAAGACATAGAAAACTATAATGAAAATGTACAGTCGGATTTTTCCCAGAAGCCTCAGTCAACATCCCCCAAATAGAGCTAAACCTACAGGACAAGCGACAGCTTCCATTCGTTCAAATTTCCAATCCGCCACTAAAACTACTTCTTGACACGGGAGCAAATAAATCTTTTGTTAGCCCGAAAGCTGCTGAAAAATTCTTTCCAAACGTTCCGCTTAACTATGATCCTTTTGTCGTCACAAATATCCATGCCACTGCCCAGAACGACTATTCAATAACTCTTCCTTGCTTCACAGAAATGAACGACCAAAAACCTATCAAATTATACATCTACCGATTTCACGAATACTTTGACGGACTGATTGGACTAGACTTACTAAAACAATGGCGATCTAAAATCGACCTAGACTCCCGTGTACTCAGAACGGAATTCGCGAATAATCCAACACATATGTATGAGTCACGCAACCCTGTATCGGCAACGATTCCCGCTAAATCCAGTGGAATGATAAGAGTGCCCATTGATATTTCCCAGGGTGACGTTTTTATAGACTACTAAACCATATGCGGATGCTACATCTTAGATTGTGTAACTACGGCTGACAAAAACCAAGCCTTAATAGAAATATTTAATCCATCTGAAAATGAAATCAATTTTAAAATTATAAAACCATTGCACGCACATCTTTAGTGAACAGAGTACATTGATACCTAACGCCACACTTGCAGACTGCAAGGGCAAGCCCGGACGCTTCCAGGAAGTGTTATCGCGATTGCACACGAACCATATGAATGACGAAGCGAAAGCGAACTTGTTGTGTTTATGTAAAAGTTTTAACAAACATATAGGCATATACAAAGATTTGACTCTCCAACAAGCTCAAATTTTAAATAATTTAACGTTCAGTCAAAGGAAATTGGAGAAAGCTTTCGCCAATTTTATTAACATTACGAATGCAAATAAAGATACTTTTGCCCAACATGCGCACCTTATCCAAATCTTTAACATTTTCAGCGAAAATGTAGACGATCTTTTATCTGAGCTGATTAGAATAGAAAATATAGGTACTAGCTTTTAGTCGCACTAATTCAATGCACCATTCACTTTTAACAATTAATGACTTAAGTAATATGATAGGCAATATAAAGGCCATTTATGGACCCGGATCCTTATTAGATATAGATATTAGGTATTATTATGATATGATTAGTTTAGGATCATACTTTATTGAGAAAAAGGTCGTAATAGTTCTGAAATTTCCCGTTATGTCCCCAACAACTTATGACCTTTACAGACTGTGTCCAGTACCCAATAGATATTTCCAAATTATTATACCCCCGTATCAATTTCTGGCAACCAACTCCAAGGAACTCGTATACATGGAGGCAGAATGCCCTAAGATCGACACGTGGTACATCTGCAAGCAACAGACTATTCACCAAACCCGTACCTACTCGACAAGACTGCATCACCCGGCTCATACATGAGCAAGGAATGGATGAACTATGCCGATCCACGCCTGTTACACTCACCAGGGAGGCTCTCCTAGAACTCGATAGCATGCATTTTATAATTTCATTCCCGACGGACACGAAAGTATTCATATCATGCCAACAAGAAGAACATCGTATACTGAAAGGTAGTTTCTTAGCTACGATTCCAAGAAATTGTCGCTTGCGAACACAGGAATTCACAATAGTCAATATGGATGACAAGTTGCGAGGACACGCATTAGAAATCATGACTCTGCCGAAATCAGCATTGGCACCCACTTTGCGGCAACAGACTATGCATTATAACCTGACTACAATCAATTTGGACACCTTGCACGATGTTCAGCACCAGGTAATTTTAGAACCACCTGCTCCAGTTATAACGAAAACAGAAGCATTTTCCAGTCTGTTTCATACAACCATACCCACATATGGGATCATCCTACTAGGAGCTATCGTTTTGATCATCTTCTACTACTACAAGCGACTACAACCCAACAAACAAATCATAAGCGAAATTGAACTTCCTACGTTGAGCTCCAGTACTCAAAACCCTGCAAGATCGTCGAGCCGCAACATTTTCACTAGGCATTGAAAAATAGTTGCTCTTCAAGGAGGGGAGGTGTTACGAAACGATACTCCCACGGTCAGCTCTCACGAGTCACCACCCAGTCATACCCTTTTCTCGAAAATCGATTGCTCTTTTGCTTAGTGGGCAATTAGCCAATACAAGGACCGAGTTAACATCATGTGAAAAGTGTGGAAAACAAGTGTCTTATGCTTCCATCGCGGTCGCGTAAGGTCGTGATCGACCTCGATCAATCATTTTAGTTCTAAAATTAAGTTAGTTTGTAATCTCACGTCTGCACCGTTGTAACTTTATTATCAATTAAACGCACTTCGAACATTAAGTGTTGGTTTCAACTTATAGTCCCCTAGATGGCCCTAACGTTTGTCGGTCGCGAAATACTGCGTTTAAGTACATAGTTGTTATTCAATATTGTTTCTATAAAAGCGTAAGGATTCTATTGGCAGCTTTAAATTTACTCTTGGACAATAAAAAAAATGTAGGTAACACAGTTTTTGATGCTCTTTTTGATTTCAAGCCGCAACTTGCCAAAATAGGTTAAACATTCATTATACGTTGATGGAAGAATTACCTTTACTGAATCTGAATTGAACTGAACAGTGCCAAACACCATATTCAATACACTAAATATCAGAATATTTCTTTTTTTTCAAGTAGGTTACTATAGCAAGAATATCATCTGTAATTATTATGAGACAAAGAAAAAGAAAAATTTATAAGAAATACTAATACCGAACTGTATTAAAATTATAAAGAAAAATGTAATATCTACTACTTAGTAGGTATAGAATCTATATATTTAAAATCCAATGGATTTAAAATATTCGAGTGTGTTCAAGGTCAAAAGATAGCCGCAAAGGCAATGTTATTCACAACCAGCTTCGGCTCACATCACCAGTCCTCTACTATGGCTAAGCACCGCGATTTGTAATAAATAAGCGTAGTCGAAGGTCAGACTTATATTGGTTTTTCTCAGTCAATGAGTTGTGAAACCAGCCCAGCGCTTGCGCCGCCACCGATGCGCGCTACGCGCCATTTTGTGGGCGGCGCTTCGTAGCTTTCAGGACGGCACTAATCTCTCCCTCGCCTGAGCCTTTAGTGTAACGGTCATGAAAAGGAGAGCGAAGCTTGTTCGTTTTTTTATGTATCGTAATACTTAGTGATTATTTATCAATAAAGTGTGATTCGTTGTCGTGATTTCCTTTCGGTCGATAAGTGAGCAAAATGCTACAACATTGCTACGCCGGTCATGTCATTCCACAGCATTTACGACTGCTTACGTAGGTGACTTTAATCTTAAATAGTAGTATCCTAAATTAAGTTGTAGTAATTGTATAGTGCTAGTAACTAAGTAATTTGGCCACATAATGTTTATAATACAGATCAGCAACCCGGCGCGGAAGTGCCGCGGGGTACCACGCCGGGCGCTTACTGCCCGCCATTAGATATCTATGCAGTGATGACTACGAAGCATCGCTTAGTATAATCTGCATTGTTTAACTTATTTTTCTCAAACATGCAATGAAATATTGACGTTGTGTTCTTCATAATGGGCTTCGAAGTGTCACGTTTCGGGCGCAGCTTGACGAGAGACCCGTAATGGCATTTCATACAAAATTGGAACTGCAAGATGGTCTTTTTTAATTTCCAATCCACAATTTGTGGCACAGGATCACGGCGTTCAGCCATGAAAATTAAAGTTTGGAGTTTTTTGGAGTTTTTTTAAATTTATTTCATTGCATGTTTGAGAAAAGCACTATACATACCTCGGCGTGAAACGGGGTTGCCAGCCTCATAACTATCCGACCTTGCTACGCTCGGCCGTCGAATGTACAGTCGACAACACAGCTAAGTGACCATCGGAAATCTAATCTGACCTTAAGTGCATTGTAATAAGGTTCTAGGTTTTCACGGTATGGTTAGTTAGGTGTGTTGCTGTGTGTACCTACTCGGCCGGCAACTCCTTACTTCCCGGCCTCTGTAGTAATGTACTATTAAAATTGTAAATTAAGTGTAGAATGTTTCAAATAAATCAATTGAAATAGGAGCTCCGGGAGCTCTTACTTAGCAAAATAAAATAAATAAGTCCTCTCGTGAAAGCTGCATGTTGTATAACAATAGGTATAGGTACCCATGTTGACACGTATTATTCGCCTCGATTGTTATGAATTAAGATTGAAAGTGTCAGGCATTGCGACTGTTACCTTACCTACCACATGGATTTAAGTTATTGGTACCTACTACGATAATTGATGATTGGAGAAAATTTAATTATGATTTCGAAAAGCCTGAAATTCCAAGTTTTTTTATTTATAACACAGCCTTGTGATTGACCACGATAGTGGCTTGTAAATAGGTGATGTTTAGGCGCTTATCCACACTGTTTAATAATTACACTATAAGCCCACACGTAGCGACCTTAAAATACTATTCTAATGCGTCGTATCATGAGCGATATTCTAATGGCCCATTCCTATAAACGAGCTTGAGTAAATAAATCCAACCAGTTTAATGCAAAAGTTTTGGTTTACGCTTTATGGTAAATATTTGGTGTAGGTATACTCGTATACATCGTATAGCCGTTTTATAGATATAGTAAAATGTTTGGTTTAATTGTGCTAGGTCAAGAGCGGGCGTTCGACAGGCGTCCTTGCGACGGGTAAATATTATTGTCTAAGCGGGTTCTCCGCTGTTTAGTGTTTGTGGACTCATGGCTGCTGTGCGAGCCGGCGGCGGCGGCGGCGGACAGAGGCCGTCGACCGCACCATGCTGAATCTCCACTTTCCTGGCAAGCCCAGGCCTTCTCCGATGTACCACACGGTGATGATTTACATTTATAACGGGTAAGTCACCTTGTGTTGTTATATACTTTTATCGTGTAGGTGCCGTCCTATTATATCGCAGGTGCTGAGGTAGCTAACAACTTAGAAGAATTTTACGACTGCACAGATTTACAAGTACCTAGTCGCATGAAAATGACTGAAATGTATGTAACCGCATGGGCAAGTGTAGTTTTGCAAATAATATAATGAGAAGAGGCGGTTGTGGGAGTGGTGTGGCGTTGTGGGGCGCGGCGGTAGGCGGCGCGGAGCGGCGCACGCGCCGGCGGTGGGCGGGCGCACTGTTGCCCTGCACGCGGCCCGGCGCGCACGCACGACACGCATGAAGACCGAGGAGCAAGCGACGGAGGAGGCGGCCCGCCGCCCGCCAGCCACCCGACGACAAGAAAAACCACCCTTCTCCTACATTGCCCTCATAGTCATGGCGATCCGACACTCTCCAAACAAAAGGCTCACCCTTAGCGAAATATACAGTTATCTCCAACAAACATTTCCATTCTTCCGAAGTTCATATCAGGGTTGGAAGAACTCCGTGCGTCACAATTTAAGTCTAAACGAATGTTTTGTGAAGCTCCCGAAGGGGCTGGGACGACCGGGGAAGGGACACTATTGGACTATCGACCCGTCCTCGGAGTTCATGTTCGAAGAAGGATCGTTCAGAAGGCGGCCCCGGGGTTTTCGCCGAAAGTGCCAGGCGTTGAAGCCTCAGTTTGGGAGCGGGGGATATTTGTGTGGAGGTGGAGTGTCAGCGCTGCCACCGTCTCAGCCCACCGGCTACGAGCTGGCCGGCAGCAGCGGTGCCGGCACAAGCAACGCGGGCTCCATCGACTACGGTGCCTGTGCTTACTCGCACACCGGCTCGTCGAGCCAGCAGCTGCCCTACGGCAGCGAGTACTGCACGTATGGCGGCATGGCCGAGCGGGAGTGGCCACTGCCCTACGGCTCGGTGGACCCCAGCTATCGGCCGCCGCCGTCCCCGCCACCACACCACGACCTTCCAGATCTCATACCCAATTACCAATATGTGACCAATGACCACGGTGAGTTGCATTTGTTTAATATTTGGAGTGAGAACCGTATTCTACTAATCAGTTACATAAAAATATGTATCCGGATATTACTAATCTAATATTAGGCACAACAGGGTATATTTTAGGGTACGACATTTTTTTTTGGATTTTGATTCATTTGGGTCATGCTTGAAGGCGGACTATCCCTACGACATGCTGCTGGAGCATGCCACTTTTTGGAAGTCAAGTCGCGGACCTTACGTTATGTCTAACTTGATCAATACTTGACTTCATGATACTCGTATTGTTGAGGTCGATTTTAGTCAATAATTTAATCCGCGTATTTATTCATCAATTTAATTTTTCAATGTTTTCGCTGCTAAAAACATTGTTGACCCGAAAGTCGCAATACGGATGCAATTGTTATAGATCTACGAAAATGTTTGGCTAAAAACTTTAAACTAGGTAACAAAGAGGAATGATCTTTGAGGTTGTACGGTTTTAAGGCTTAACACGCGGGCGGAGTCAATTATAAAGAAAGGTCTTCATTTTTTACACGTTTACAAACTTGTGATATTTGGTAGATTTCATTTATATTCGCTTATAACGTTATAACACGTGCAATACCTACGAGTAAATACTGTAAAATGTAGGTATTTTTAGGGTTCCGTAGTCAACAAGGAACCCTTATAGTTTGGCCATGTCCTTCTGTCCGTCTGCGACTGAGCTAGTGACCGTTACTACTAGAAAGCTGTATTCAGAATAAGTATATAAATCAGTCACGCCGACAAAAGCCCAAATGTTTGTTCTAGTCAAAGTGTCCCCACCCCGTGCTGGCTAAATGGCTGCTACTGGGAATGTGAAAAAAATCGTGGCAGTATTACATAGGTATAATGAATTTAATAGGACAGCGATATAGGAGGAGGATATTTAATATCACGGCTAAATAGACATTACTAAACTCGGATTCTTAATTAGATTCCATCAAATCTACCACAGTGTTGCCATTGAAATGAAACATTCCAACAATAGTAAATTTACTCTTGGCGAAAAAATGCACGGAAGTTATTAATTTATTAGTAATTTTAAGTATAACATTTAAATGCTCTGTTTAAATAAACATGCTTATATAAAAACCAGTTGTATAAATAAATATTTAATCGAAGCTATTTTGTGGTAGAAATGTTCATATTGCAATGGTAAACCTTCAGGTCTCGATAACATTTGGTAAGAATCCGTTTTTATACAATAATTATCGTTTGAAAATATGGGTATATTATTATTCCTTGAATACGTAAATTTGAAAAAATAAACCAAGACCTAGTCGTGTTGGCTTTTAAGGCGTATTACACTATCCTGTAGCATCATTACTAGAGAAGGGGAGAACGCCCCTTTGTTCTCCATACAGAAAATGGATACTATATTTTTATTTGGACGTAACCTCCTTCCTCTTCTTTTTTTATTAATGGCTGTCCACCGCGGGGTATTTCGTAAAAACCTGGATTTCTTTCAATCGGCCATCTTCCCTTTTCGAAGGTTATCGGCAACGTAACTTCCTTATTAATTCTTTACACCATTACAAAGCTCCTACCTACCTACGTTAAGTTTTGTTTGTCACCTACTGTAAGATAATTATATTTTTTTTTATTAAGAAAGGCTTGTTGGCATCTGGAGCCTCATACTGACATTGACAGATGTTAATGAGACGGTGACATTTCTTGGTAGATTTGATGGAATGTAATTATTAATATGAATCCGCGCTTAAGTTACCGAGTAATACTCGTAGTCGACCAACTTTAAATGTACCTATGTACTTGAAAAGGCCAACTAGCAAAAGCATATAGGCATACTTTACATTTAGCATAATCTTTTTTTGCATAGTTGTTGATTGTCCTAGTTCGTATTGCTCCTAATCCTAAATACTCGAAAATCTACATTGTTAAATTTGTTATCTACGCCTATTATTATATGACATAAAACATGTCTGGCCTAATGTTGGTATTACTACAATTGCAATGCCTAAAATATTTAACTATGAACTAAAATTTGTATACGGTGTCATAAATTTACAATCGGCGAAATGAACACGGTGTTTTTAATAATCGTAATTTTATTTCTTAGGAATTATGAAATTCCGCATCATCTATTTCAGACTAACTATTTGGGTGTTCCCTTAGTTATGTTAAGTAATGATTTAAAACAAATAGATTTTATTTTAATATTACGAGTCCTATTTCCCGTAATAAATAAATAGAAAGGCGCAAGGCTAGTTCGAAGTAGTTTCAAAGAGATTCTGCGGCAGGTGTAGGTAGGTACGATATGACAAGCGAACTGAGGAGGAGTGTTAGGAAGAATCGCGACCATACAGCGTGCGAGCCGAGCGAGCAAATTGAGCGTGCCGCGGCCCGGCGAAGCGCCAGAACCAAACAATTTTATACTACCTAATACTTACTTATTATATAACAGGGATGTTGCAGACATTAAGTTTTTGCGGATGCGGATGTAGTGTAATTCATGACAAGAAAGGAGCCCACGCGGCGCGCGTTTTAGATATTTTCACCATAAGTTAAAAAAAAATCTTCGTTTCTGGCGTTTTTGATTTTTTCTCTACGATTGTAATTTAGTCTCAACGTGTTTGATGATTGCGTGCTATCATAAAATGGACGTTGCTTAATTACGTTGTTTAGTGTTTGCCCCCAAAATCCGCATCCGCATCTGCATCCGCGGATGTCAAAAAAATCCGCGGCATTCCTGTTATATAAGTACAGTTTGCAAAGCGTTATGTTTGCTATATTTTCTTTATTTCTTTCTACTTCCCGGTATACCTTCATTTGCCTGAATTTCTTTTGTCATAAAATATCAGTTGCCATAATAGTCAATAATAATAATAAACCAGTCTATATACGTCCACTTCTGGGTACATGGGCTCATGGATGAGAGGGAACAGTGCGGGTTGGGGACTTGACATACACCTTTGAATTTCTTCGTGGATGTATGCAGGTTTCCTCACGATGTTTTTCCTTCACCGAAAAGCTAACGGTGAACTGTAGTCCAAACAGCATGAGTTCTAATCTAATATCAGGAATTGTAAATTTATGCACAATTTTATTTAAGTGTTCGATAACGGACACAATGTATATTATGCACTACAATAATTAGGAACATCGATGTTATTCGTAACCATTTCGGCGAATACATATTATATACTTACAACAATTATTAATTAGGCCAAGCGTTTGTCGGCGAAAAGCGGTTATGCGACAAGAAAATGAAAAGAAAAGAATGAAAAATTATGCCATCGGATATAAACTCGTCAAAAACTGTCGCTGTCATGAGCCTGTGATACCTTTCAAATCCAAATTAAACGTGTGTAAAAAAAAGAATCTGCCATCGAAATGAAGCATAAATATAATTTTTAAAATTCACCCGTATAATTCAATCACGTCAAAATCAATATATATAAAACAAAATCGTGTTAGTTATAGAATAAAATCTGTTTTTTTTTTATGGTATGGTTTATAATTAAATCCCCACTTTGCGCGTAGGGGGAGGCTACGCGCAAAGTGGGGTTTTAGTTTTATTTCTAGTTAAACGCATGGCGGGGTGTCGTAGGAGAACTTGTTTAAAATTAATATGGGTAATTAAATTAAATAGCATTTTTCAACTAACTGATCATAGTTTGCCTGATATTGATTTTGGGTTTTAAGATCCTGACAAGACCTAATTTGGTGAAATTGATGTTATTTAAGCAGTTTTTTAAGAAAAACTATCTAGAACTAATAGTTTCACGTCAAATAAAATATATGTTAATATTCACCATATTTCAAAGACCGTGGACGGGCTCGATGTATAATTGGACGAAATCGGCTCGATAGAAAATAATTGCAAAGATTGGTCTTAAAATCACATTAAACGGTTCTATGTCTTTATTTTTTTGACGTAGGTATGGGTCTGCAATTAAAAACATGAAGACGACATATTCATACCTAAACCGCTAACGAGTCATATTTCACAAATAATCCACCCTTTTTTTATTTCAATATTTATGTAATATTATCTTCAAAAACCGGGCCGCCCAGTAACACTCGCTCTCGTTTACTCCGATACAATTAGACAGTGTGCGCGCTATCCAAAATCCTCAAGGGCATTTTTGTGTTGACAGCGTCTTAAAGCCATAATTCTTGTTAGAGTCAAGTGTGCCACTGGGCTACTACTTACTGGGAATGTGAATAAATTAGTTGCAGTGGTACATGTAATTAATTTAAAAGGAAAACTATCACGGCTCAGTGTTCAATGTGACTCCAAAAATTTCTCCATGCTGTTCATCGCATAAATCAATCAAGGAATGCACTTTTATTATAAAATATTTTTTTTATAATAAAAGTATTTGAAATAGACTTGTGTGGTGTTCTAGTCTTGCGTTCAAAATGCATTCCTTGATCGATTTATGCGATAAACAGCAAGGGCAATTTTTTCGAGTCATATTGAACACTGCTAAGTAGGCATAGCTAGTTACCAAGTAGGCGACTTAAAACTTGTACTTGGAAAGGCCAAATTTCGTACAAATTCGGCCGACGCAATCACACCGTTGGCGCGCGCATGGCGGTGGAATGTAACAAAGACAGACAGACAGGTAACTACGGAACCCTACACTGCGCATGACCCGACATGCACTTGGCCGGTTTTTAAATACATTATGATCAAAACACGGGCGTTGGTTGACCGTAGAGAAATGTGACGTCATTAGCTTGTATTTCTTTGCAAACGTCACACTAACACAGCGTTTTCGACGTTTCATAGAAAGTTAGTAGTTTTGACTATCAGTCATGTGCCGTATTGCGTAAAATTATTGTCCCCCCGACGCAAAATATACAAAACGCAAATGGTACACAATTACACTACACGCAAAAACACTGGTGAAAAATACAATACCTACGCAAAACGTACTTGCCTCCCACAACGCGTATTGTAAACAAGCGGAACTCACAGAAAGCAAACGTATAAATCGGAAAAGCACTACTCAGTACTCACAGATCGTAAGTACAATACTCAAAAAACTCAAAATTTGCAAAATATACAGATAGTCCTACACGCAAAATGTACAAAAAGCGAAGAGTTCGTGATTGGCACCCAATAGGCCAGACATTGGTATACTTATGGCCGGTTCCAATAATCAATCCACCGATAGAAAAAAAAAGACCGGGTTGCACTCCGGGAGTGCCGGCAGAAGTGAAAACTCAATGACATTGTATCAGTTTTTCGATCAGGTCACGTGACATCTTACGGTGTCACCCTAAAAATGAATTTGACGCAAATTTATAAACAATTATCAATTATTTAGGCGGACGGCCCGCGGGCGCGTTGGGTGCGACGGGCCCGACGCGCCGCCGCGGCGCAACGGTGCCGGGGTCCGGCGCGCCGACGGGCGGCGGCAAACTCAATACCAATTTGTTATTGCCATTGCCAAATATTTTTCAAAACTTTATCTCTTTAGGAATAACGTCTAAATTCGAACTATTCGAATTTGCAAGAACAGCAGATGGCGGTGCACGGTGGCGACCAAAATATCAATTTGTTTTTGCCGTTCGTAAATATTTTTCTAAGCTTTATCTCTTTAGGAATAACGCCCAAATTCGAACTATTCGAATTTTCTCAATAGCAAAACGGTGAAGGACGCGTTGGTATTATTACAAATTTATTTGCAGAATATGCTATTGCAAAAAGTGTTTAACGGCTTTATACTCTTACGAATAGCGTTCAGTTTTGAATGAAGTCGAATCGGCTAAAAGTGACCTCCTTCACATCTGACGTCACAAAACTCTGTCGCGTATTTAACAATTTTTCCCCATCCCAAAAAGTGCTCAGCGCCGCTAAAGAAGTTTTCACTTCAAAAATCGGCCAAGTGCGCGTCGGGCGACGCGCAGTGTAGGGTTCCGTAGTTGCCTGTCTGTCTTAGGTAGCGCGCGCCAACTAAATGGTGCGGTTGCGTCGGCCGAATTTGTACGAAAGTTGGCCTTTGTAAGTACTTTCATTTTAAGTTTAAATTTTATTTATTTATATAGGATTACCAACGGATAACACATCTTACAATATCTAAGTTCTGTCTAGTCTAACTGGATGCTTCTCTAATTAAATTAAGAATACACATTAAGATTAAGGGTTACAAATTAAGAAATCATATTTACTTGATACATGCTTTAAACATGTTTAGCTGTTCATGCAATATTTTATACTAAAGAAAAAAGAACAAAAAATAAATGTAAATAAGACCTAATGCAAAGATAATATATTATATATTTACTATGTACTAATATTATCAATAATTTATCATGATATAAGTTGGTCGACTATTGATTGGGTAACTAGTTATGCCTACTTCCCCGTGATACTTTTCCTTTTAAATTCATTATGCAGGCAGTAGTACATTGCCACGAATTTTTTCACATCCCCAGTAGTAGCCATTTAGCCGGCAGGAGGGGGGGGGGGGGGGACGACACTCGAACAAAAATTAGGGCTTTAAAATGGTTTTAAGAAACCCATTATATTTTAGAACAAGCTGCAACGATACCCCACACTGTAGGTTTATCAAGAAAAAAAGTTTACATCCCCACTTTACGTGGAGGGGAAGTACCTATACCCTTAATAAATACGTTTATTCTTCTTTTTTGTCGGCGTGATTTATTTATATTCCCATGCCGAATTACAGTTTTCTAGTTGTAAGGCTTACTGAGCAAAGCCGAAGACGGACAGATGTACGGATTTGGCGAAACTGTACGGGTTCCTTGTTGACTACGGAACCCTAAAAACGTTATAAACGACCAGGAATCGAACCCGGTCAAATGTTTGTATTATTACGGAAACTAACTAACTGTCGATATGATACAGAGAAAGAATATAATGGAAAAATAAACCATCTTCGTCTGTAGCCCCCGACAGGATTCGAACCTGCGACCTTTCTATTAACGCTAGACTGCTCTACCAACTGAGCTACGAGGACAGTGACGTAAGCTGTGTATTCTTGCATTACATTCCCGCCATGACGGAATGTAGGAAAATGCCATATTACTCGTTTTATTTATGGAATAGGATACGGAATATTCTATAAATAATACTTCCGCCCCACTTCACTCCCTTATTTGCTAGGATAAAAACTTTCTGATGTCATTCTCCGCGATATTGAACTATCTCTATACCTATCTGTAAATTGCCTTTGTCATTAATTGTAAGAATGATGTTTCGTGGTGGAGTGAATGAATGTATTTATTATTATTATTATTATACCAAAATAGATAACCAAAATAATTATTTACTGATAAGCGTCATTATTGGAGTAGGAACTAGTAATCTACAAAACTCAATCAAATTGTTAAATTTCAGTATTATTATTTTATATTTTTTGGATTTCTATAAATATTATATTCATTAGAATCCATAAAATAAAATTCAAATATCGTTCATAAATAAATCATAGTAATTATATATTCATCAAAAGTTTACACTCACTATCGTAACGATTCGCTTAAGAAATTTTGATTTTTTTACTGAAGCACTGACCCTACTTTATTTTTCATTCACCTTTCAATGAGTTTGTACTGGTTGAAGCTAGGATTGTTCCCAGTCCTCATTTTCAACGAATGAAGAAAAAAAGTGGCGATTGTATTAGGTGCTCGTCGAATATTGATGCCATCACGTTACATGCACGCAACTTAAACTTATAACCTCGGAATATTGTTATCACTTAGGTAAGTTATCCATACTAAACATATATATGTAGGTTCTATGTCAAAAAGGTATGGAAACCACTCTATTCTTAACACTGTTTGATTTACAATGTACCGCCTACTCACTTCACTTCCTATTGTTAACAGTTAGGTGGGTAGATATCGTATACCTACAAGAGATAGGTACAGCTCCTCGTACTTCCAATGAAGATTAATCTCTCATCTCTCACTTATAATAAATCTCTAAATTAAAAAAATAATCAGCCAGTATCAAACTAAGCATTGTTGTGTCCCCGAATGATTTCAGCTTCCCATGAACGGAAAAACACGTAACTTTTTTTATAAGTACATTATTACTCTAGCTTCCGTTTAGGATAGTTTTTATCCGACTGCGACGATTAATTAATTTTCGGAAACATTTGACCTCAATTTTTTTTTTTTGGCCGCCGTATCTGTCAACTGTCAGTGACGTTAAAATGGCGGGCTTGCCATAACTATCCCACAGTAATAATTTCGATCCGGTGTTGTGATAGACCTTCACAAAACGCATATTCAATTCTAAAGCATAAAAAAAAATCGATTCTGATACTTATATCTTCTCCTTTCTTCCCTTCTTCCTTTTCCTTTCTTCTTCTTTTCTTTTTGATATGGATACTTATATGCGCTAAATTCGTATTGAGGCGTAATTTGAATAAATGTATCAACAAATTTCAACAATATAACGTAAAACGTCAAAAGTCTGACTCGTCCTTTTTTTTAATGGCATGGCATAGCGCTGTACCTACTCGCGTTCAGCCTTATACTCTATTTGATGGGGTGTATACATGTCACGATTTTTCAGCCCCAATTTATCAGAAACTGACTGATTGTTATCGTCTGGAGGCATGTTGCGCTGCTGATCCAACTGTCAAACGAGTTGTACTGACAAATTGTATGCATCACAATCAACACAATTTGGACCATGGAAATATTTATGATCAGCCAAGTTTTCTGTCAGATAATTTTGAAGTAAAATATTTAAAATATTATATAATATGAACCCATTAGCAATTTAGGTGACTATAATTATTATATTAATTTCTAATTGCTTTCAATATACACGGTGAATTTGAGTAACCCGACAGATTTTAACCATCGCTTCCAGAGCCTAATAGGAGTAAAAAAAGTAGTATAACTAATGGTCTAAAACGGCCTAGTTTTCGAGATATTAATTATTAAAAAAAAAATACACATTAAAAATTGTCAAGTATAACACACCCTAAGGACGTGACGTAGCCAGATGGATCTGACACATTCATACGCAAGACTACTACCTGCTGATTTCCGGCCAGTCTGTTTACAAATCAGTGAGCTTAGATATTTATTTTTTTTAATTTTTAATTTTTATTTATTTTTTAAATTTTCTCTTTCACTCCTTTAACTAAAGATTTGTTTACAAGAGAGTAGCATCGGTAATAGATTTTTTTTTTTTTTTTTTGCTGTATTTGCCCTATGTTTATATAACATTATTTACTCGTAATATCATCAGGAATTTGTGGTTAAAATCTGTCGGGTTACTCAAATTCACCGTGTATATACCTGAGGATCCCGTGGGACCTTAAATGTGTATGGATCTGACTGAAACAGAAAATGGTCGTAATTTAATTTTTTGTTTTGCTGCGATTGCTATCAAAATCGATATCTGACGATCCGCATGTACCTTAAATAGGACTTTGTCGTCAAATCTGACACAAATCGCTGACACAAATTGCACCAACACAGTGCATCCTCGGGAACTATAAATATATCCAGTATCAAAAATGTACAAAAACCAAATGTCGGTGATTAAATCAATAAGTAGTTTTCTTATACGAGTGTATTAAATCACACTATGGCCATAACTGAATCCGAACTCAAAAAAATGTCGCAGCTACTGCACGTTTACATACTTACGCATTGATTTTCCAAGATGGCGGCCTGATTGTAAGAAAGGCGCCTAGAAAAATGTTCTGGGTTGCCAGTCTATACATCTTAGTACAGGTGCCGGCAAACTTCGTGCGCAACGCGGGACGAAGGGGAGGGGCAGTTCGCAAGGCGAATTGTACGAGCGAGCTGTCCCCCCACTTCGTCCCGCGTTGCGCACGAAGTTTGCCGGCACCTGTAATGGTAAGTCAATGGTTGTCTAATTAAAAAGAGATCTTTTGTTCCACGTAAACACTTAGGTACCGATCAATGGGTACTCGAAAGGATTATCTATTATTAATTCCTAAACACATCTTTACCTGAGTATTGGAGTGACTCGAGATCATTTCAGTTATCACGTTTTTATTTATTTAATACTAGCTGATGCCCGCGGCTTCACCCGCGTGGTTATAGGAAAATGTAACATATTGAATTTTCCCTTGGGATTTAGATGTTTTCCCGCTGGAAAAAGTAGCCTATGTCACTCTCCAGCTTCTAAACTATCTCCATACAAAAAGTCACATCAATACGACGTCCCGTTGCGACGTGAAAGAAGGATAAACAAACACACACACACACACTTTCGCATTTATAATATTAGTAAGGAAAAACAGTGTTAAAAATATGTAGAGAAGAAGATCAATAAACATGTGTCCTACCTGTTGGATCTATTGCCACAAACATATATCTACTTAACTTTTACTCCCTTATTCATAAAACTTAAAATACCTCTGTTAAATAAAACGAGTTTTGTCCCTTTCTTACTAATTTAAATATCAAAGTGACAGATAAAGACAAACGAATTTTAACGGCATTTTAGCTAAAATAGGTTTGTTCAACGTTTTACTTGATAGGTTAAATTAGAACTCCCACCAACATTACCATGCGAACGAAGTCGCAGGTACAGCTAGTGTAGACATAAAACAGATGTACCATAGGTGATCGGCAAATCACCAAGAAGCGTACATAGATGGCTAATAAATGCCCCAGGCAGCAGAGCCGGATAATCGCCGGTTTATAGCCTCCCATGTGCGCTCGCGCCCGTTTCTGAGAAGCCCGAACACTCCCTTACGACTGTCGTAAAAGCTGCGGTAACATGTGCAATGGCAGCGCGCATCGATCATCTAATGCACTGCTTCTACTCTGCGAAGCATACTGATGAAGTATATAAGTAGAGTTTATTTGGAGGTGAGAGCGATGGGCAGTGTTGTCGAAGCCATAGACCTTAGGAAAGAAGGAAAATAATTTATTAGCGCAAAAAATCCAGTTATATAAAAGTGAAACATAAAACTCTACTTGATGGGTAATACACCTACCTATATGAAGTGTGCAGTAAATACACTCAGTTTGATGTCACGCAGCGAGCCAAAGCACACCTTCGTGACGTTCGTTTCGTCTTCGTTTCCACTAGAGGCATTATTTGGACGTTCATGTATAGAGTGGTATTCTAATGTGATAAGGCTAAACCGGGTGAACCTAATCCTGTGAATTTGATAGTACCAAATTTCTGCGTTTTATCATATTTATAACTAGTAGCGGATCCAGGGGGGCTAGGGCTAGGGGATCTAGTGTTAGTACACTAACATGATGGCTACTTAGTAAACAATTGGACCAAAGAAGCGAGTTGATTGGGCTATATAAATTGAAATGTAAGATTTAGTATCCTACTTATTCCGGTCTGGTTGAATCCAGCTTAAACCTTATTTATACTCGAGAACACCTAAATGTTGTAGAGTGATGAAACTGATGAATCATAAAGGCAGACTAACATATCCTGAAATCCATAAATAAAATAAAGAATGGAATGTAATTACCACGATATTTTTTACAGGATTGCCTTATTTTTCTTTGAGACTATCCTTGAAATATAAATCGTAAATGTAACGCATTAAATAATGAAACTTTGTATAATATTTTTTTTAGAGTAGACGTGATGTGATGTACCTGTAGGTATTGCGAGCGAACGAAACGAGAGTGAACGAGGCGCTGCGCTGCGTACGCGCAAGCCAGCGTAGAGGGTATGATCTGTTTACATGAACGCCCGTTTGTTCCGAGCGTTTGATCTTTATAAATGCAATAGGTATTTCGAGAATATCGTCGACGGCGAGTAACTCTAACGCACGTTCGCTTTAATAAAAAAAATCAAGAATGATTTTAAGAAAGACAACCTTGATGTTCTGTTTATTCGTTCATAGGTGCTCCGTTTATGAGCATTTTTGATTAGACATCTGACGTCTGTTTAAAAAGATAATTTTGTGATTCACCACTGCTCTAGAACTATGATAGGATTGCAATGAGAAAGAAATATTTTTGTTACAGTTACGTAATCCTATTACTTGCTATTCATGATTAGATTAAATTAATTGACTTCAAGATGTGTTTGATGTTACGCGAACTACCAGCACTGGCTACAAACTACTGCAAAGCCAGCATCATGCTGAGTTGGGCCCATTTCGTTACACGGCACAGATTCACATTTTTTTTGTCTTTTCTTGTATTAGTGTGTTGTCATTGTGTCACGATCACGAATAAATAAATATTACAAGGATAATATAACTTATGTCCTCTTGTATGGTGGATTTCAAACTCTCCCAGGATTATTTTAGCCATCCATTCGTGAAATATATTTTAATGGACAAATTCGATGTATAATATTATTCTAGGTACTTTTCACCCCATCACAGCAGATGGGCGAAGGTCGTGCCTATATTCGTATCTTCTACTATTGAGGGAAAAATCTAACCAGCATGTATATGTTTTCCTGTCAAAGTTGTGTACTAAAACTTCTGCAGAATTTATTAAGCTCTAATGTTGCCTTAGATTATATCTTCATAGAGTACGTAGGTTTGGCACATAGGAAACTCGAATTTCTAACGAATGGAGTGTAGGTACATTTTCCAAGATGGCGCCGTCCTGCGTGGTCCTGGCTTGCTGGCTAGAGCACTTTTCGGAGGCGAAATTAATGATTGCAATAGATTTTCCGACCAACCAACAGGGAAACCTACTTTGAAAGCAGGGCTTCAACTATTATGTACCGATGTTTATAGTTGCAATAAAGAAATTTGTTATTATTATTCTATTAATATATTCACTTTATTTTAGCGTTTTAAAAATACTGCCATTCACGGGATTGAACTAATTAAATTGAATAAAAATAGCAAATATATATATTCATTTTTTGTAATTTAGCAACGTTGTTTAAAAACGTTTGTAGGTATAGCTTGCTACAAGAAACAATCCACCGTAAATTAAGCTCTACTTGAAAGTAATGTACGTTTTTCAATTACTTAATTGCCAGGAACTATTCATTATTCAAAGTGCGCAACTTTTCAAACGAGCGTTGGAAGAAATCAACTCTCATTTATCCATGCAAAAATTTTAGAACAAAAGTTAAACCTAACGTACTTATATGTACGAAAGTTACGTAATCGACCAGAGGTTTCCAAAATTCCAAATGGCCGACCTCCTCTGAAAATATTGATTTAGGAAGCTAAAGGTTTGCACGATATTTCAAACTTTGGTCATTGATTGTTAATACAGGAATAGGCAATTAAAGTGCAGTATTGCAGTGCAGTGTAGGCAGTATTTCGTTCAACTTTCTCATAAGATTACATTTGGTTGGATGTTTACCTATTCTGAAACGGGGATTAGAGTCATTCGGTGTAACAGCACGCTGTGGGTATAAGTTCGCAGCGCCCCGTTGTCCGACAGGGGTCAGGGGGAGGGGGCCTGTGCCCCCGCACCCTTATCGGATATGCGTTATAGCATAGCAGCGTTATAGCAGTGTCGTTTGCACCTCCATTACGGAGCCACGCCGTACGCAAACGCAAAAGAAGTGCAAGTCGAGGCAGGTCGCCAAATACATAGATAGATAAATTCTTTATTAGACATAGACATACCTACTTTACATTACATTACAGGTAAAAATTATTCATATTCATCAACAACACAATACTATAATTAACATAATTCGATTATAAGGTACAAATTTCGTGTTACATCCCAAGTAACACAGTAAGCAATATAACTAATCAGTAATCACTCGTGGTCTTATGTACAGTTCTACGCTGATATAAACTCTTACAACAGTTCACCCGTGAACTTATAGCTGCATAATAGCATTAAGTGTCAATTAAACAGCTCAGTCTGAATAAGAGCTGTATTTCGGTATAGAAAGGGTACACACTTTTGCCCTTAATCAGCTTTAAGCATATTTAAACACTATAAGCTGTTTAAGGGTAACTTAGTAGAGAACGTTATGCTAATTGCTGTTTAAAACAACACATGTGAATATTTATTACGTTTCTTTTTAAGATACCACTTGTGAACTATTATAACGTCAATAGATGTATAGTGAGCTACATGTGTACGTTACTATTGCTCAGGGCTGATTTTTTCCCTGCTAGTCAGCCTTTATTCAGCCTACTGATACAATCTGCATAACGGCTGTTTAGAAGTTCACCAGAATGCTTATAGCTGTTTAGAATAATATTAGTGAATCAAATTAACGGCTACTGCTGAACAATGTTTCACATGCGATGTCTGATACAGACTTTGGCTGATTACACATACACAAGTGAATCTTTGTGTAGCTAATAACGTCAAAAAGGCTGTATTGCATTTATTAGTGTGAGCGTGTCTTATTCCATGTTTAAGCATTTTTAAACACTATAAGCTGTTTAAGGGTAACTTAGTAGAAAATATTATGCTAAGTGTTGTGTAAAACAACACAATATGTGAATATTTATTTAGGTACGTTGCCTTTTTAAGATACCACTTGTGAACTTTTATAACGTCAATACGAGGGCTGCCTTTTAAGTTGTGTCGTTTGGAAAATCTAAAGACAATTTAAGTGTTAAATGGTATTTATTGTTTTTCAAAGTAATCACCGTGATATGTAATACACTTTTTCATTTGATCGAACCAGTTTTCGAAACACTTATTCCAGTCTGAAGTCGGGGTCTCCAAAATGGCCGTTTTGTATGACTCAACCGCTTCTTCAGGCGTCTGGTACCGTTGACCACGAAGTCGTTGCTTGATTTTTGGAAAAGTAAAAAAATCGTTAGGGCTTAAGTCTGAACTGTACGGCGGGTGTTCCAGAATTTCGACGTTTTGCTCTTTTAAAAACGCAATAGTTTGCCGGGCGGTGTGCGAGCTCGCATTATCGTGGTACAGTCTTATACGACGTCTTGGGTTATTTTTTCGAAACTCGCCGATGACTTCTGGTAAACAGACAGTGGTATACCAGTCAGCATTAACCGTTTTACGATCCTCGAGCACGATGGTGGCAACGTGGCCACTTTTCGCCACAAACGTGGCGACCATTTTTTTCGAAGTGCTCCGTGAGCGTATTACTTTGGTCGGTTTTGGCTCATCTTGGAACACCCAAACAGTCGACTGCTGTTTAGAATCGGGATCGTAGGCATATATCCAAGATTCGTCACCACTGATAATGTCGTAAACATGTTTCGAGTTTCCTCGGTTGAATTGCCGCAGAGTTTTGCGACACCATCGAACGCGAGCCGTTTTTTGGTCTTCACTGAGTAAATGTGGTATCCAGCGTGAGATCAACTTTTTTACGCCTAAGTGATCATGCAAAATACTGTGAACACTGGTCCCTGAAATACTTAAGGAAGCTTCTATCTCACGGTATGTCGCATGGCGATCTTCGATGATCAGTTGCCGTACAGCATCAATGTTCTCCTGGGTTACGGCTGTTTTTGGTCGACCTTCACGATGTCTATCACCAAGACTAGAGCAACCACGTTGAAATTCTAAATACCAGCGTTCCACAGTCCGAAGGCATGGTGCTTTATCATTGAAAACCGTAGTCAACTCTTCGAAGCACTGAAGTCGCGTTAAGCCCCTTTTGAAGTTGTAAAAAATTATCGCACGTAAATTTTCCTTCGAAATTTCCATTTTCACAACTGACTTGTCAACTTTGAACGAACGCTGTACTAAAACGGTTGGGCCGATTTCGAGTCATTCTTTTGTTTTCGAATTCTAAATTCAAGTATTTTAACGTGACACTAGTTCTTTTTTATGCAATCACGGGAGGGTTGCAAACGACAGAACTTAAAAGGCAGCCCTCGTAGAGGTATAGTGAGCTACATGTGTACGTTACTATTGCTTAGGGCTGATTTTTTCCCTTCTAGTCAGCCTTTATTAAGCCTACTGATACAACCTGCATAGCGACGGTTTAGAAGTTCACCAGAATGCTTATAGCTGTTTAGAATAATATTAGTGAACCAAATTAACGGCTACTGCTGAACAATGTTTCACATGCGATGTCTGAGACAGCTTTTGGCTGATTACACATACACAACTGAACCTTTGTGTAGCTAATAACGTCAAAATGGCTGTATATTGCATTCATTAGTGTGAGCGTGTTTTATAGCAGCAGTGTTTTAATTCTCTAAATTAAGGAAACATGAATAAATCGTGGAAAATGAAATCGAGAACTGGAGGGGTTAGAAGAAAACTTATAAAGGATTACCAGAAAATTACAGACACGCATGAAATAAGACCTACATCAAGTGCGTTACAAGATGTGACAGCAAACTTTTCTATCCATCATGTGGGTCCCGTACAAGATATTAGCAACGATTTTTTAGCAAGGAGTGCATGTTCGACAAATAGTCAAGATCTGTCACAGGATTATGTTTGCAGTGATATTGATAATTTTGAAGAAATATATAGTTCAGAAGATAGTGAGGATGAAGACTACTATGATGGCGATAATGAAAAAAACTTTCTATTTAGGGAAAAAATAAGGACGTGGGCGGTTGAAAAAAATATTAACCAAACCGCTTTAACAGATCTTGCGAAGATTATGAACGAGATGATATCGGACATATTGCCAAAAGATCCAAGGACTATTTTATCTACTCCTAGACTAGTCAACATAAAACTAATAGAAGGTGGCGAATATTGGCACAACGGTATAGAAAACCCCTTGAAAGATATTTTAAATAACTTGCACGAAGAGGTGAACGAAATATCATTAAATATAAATTTTGATGGATTGCCAATATTTAAAAGTTCGAAGCAGGAATTTTGGCCAATTTTATGTAATATCCACGAAAAGCCGAACATAAGGCCTTTTATAATTGGAATTTATTTTGGAAATGGGAAACCGAAAGATTTGAATAGTTATTTAGAAGATTTTATTAGAGATATGAAAAAAGTACTCAATTAAGGATTTCACTGTTCTGGAAAAACTATTAGGGTTCAGATTCGATGCTTTATATGCGACTCGCCAGCAAGGGCTTACATAAAGCCCCAACCCCATCCTGCGGTCGATAGCGGACAGGTTAGATTGCCCGTATATGAGGCACTGTTGTGAAATGCATGTTTCCAACAGTGTATATTTTATATAAGAATTTAATTTAATTTTTATGAAAAAACCTAATTGTAAGTTATATGTAATTTTCTGTATGAGTCCTGGGTTACTTGAAATAAATGTTTTCATTCATTCATTCATTCATAAAAGGTATATGCGATACATACCTATATATTATATATGTTAACTATATATATGCGTCTATATTATATAATAGAATAATATTTATTCGTAACACAACAAGTTTTAATTCCTGTAGTTCACTCAATTGACCAAAGGTTAATTGTAGAGACCCCTTACAGAGAAAAGTTCACCTTTTTTCCTGTCAAAACTGTTATGTCTGTATTTTGACCAGTGCCTTGTTGTACAATAAAGAATATATATATACATATAAATGCATTACCTGTACAATTTTTTTTTTTAGGTGTTTGTAATTTTAACGGCAAACATGGGTGCTTGAAGTGTGTTACCATTGGAGAATATTCACACAACTCACACACTGTTACATTTCCCGACATAAACTGTCCTGAGAGAACTAATGAGGGCTTTAGAGATAAGATTTATGAATCTCACCATAAAACTGACTCCCCATTGCTTAGTCTTCCCAGCATTGACATGGTAAAAGACTTCCCCGTTAGTGATTCACTACATTTGCTTGACTTAGGTATCATGAAACGACTTTTAGTCGGCTGGCGTGACGGGAACTTCGGCAAATACGTTACAAAACTTTCCACACGTTTATCAGTACGTATACAGACCTAACCTGCCTACTGTATTAAAAATACGAATTGTAGGTACGAGCTACGAAAGCTTATATGCTATCCAAACGTTCACACTGTGCGGGCGACTCGGCATGACTGGCCTAAGCTGTTGTGAAAAGTTACTCTGTCCTCTGTCGCTCAAATACGAAAAGTGCGAAAGAGATAAAGGTATACTAACAAACGCGAAGCTCGGTAGGCACTATGGAGGGGCGCGCGCGCTTGCGAATGTTTATTTACTTGTGCCTAAACATGGGTACCTACCTACATTACACATTTAAATTTTGGCTATGCGTTGTCGTTTTAGTTGCATGTTAAATGAAAATTTCATAAAATAACTAAATTAAGTTATAGGTATTTAATGAATACAGTGTTGTGTAGTTTTCACATTTAAATTCAAAGGTATATATCTGTTTTTATCTATTGTTTATTACTGGTATAAGATTCTACTGGTAAGTTTTATGTTTTATTGCGGATCCCTAACGGGCCGTTGTAATGAATCACCAAAGACACAGAAAACAGCTTACAGCTGTATTTGCGGTCACAAGTTACACTTATTACTAGTTTAGGCTGAATAACGGGACTCAAGTGAATCATTACGCAGACTATAGCTGAAATATAGAATAAAAGTGGTTCACATCGGTGCAGAAAACTCAGTCACCATTTTTTTTGTATAACCTTTAAATTATGGTCCTTTATCTTTTACTTTTGAGGATATTTCAAACATAAAGTATTAATACATTTCTAATATTTACTCTTCTAAGGCCAGTTAGAACAGTTTCTGATCTATTATTGATGAAAAACAAAAGAAAACGGATTTGGCATACTTTTCTTCGGTGTATATTTGCCGTTTATTTTGTAAAAAACGCATTATTCTTGGAGCGCGTGAAAATTTTCTTAGATAATATATATATATAATCACAATAAAATCGTGCCCGCAATAATTTTTCACTGATATAACGAAAATTTAAGTACAATTACCGTTCATAGGTACTCGTATTACAAATATAGATATTCCGCCATTCACCATTGATATCACGTACACTTTAAGCTCAGCTTCTGTCACATAATCTATAATGCTTTCAAAGAAAAATATTAATGTCAATATGAAGAAAACATTTAGCTTACGTTCTTACTTGTCCAGCTAAAAGTGAACTTATGGAGGTTTAAGATAGATATAAGGGTTCACATGAGACTGAATAAACTCCCTCGTGCTCTTTTAAACAGCCAATATTCAGCCTCTGTCGTCTGTGACCCTTAATACAGCCATTATACAGCTACTATTAAGCTATTAAACAGCCATGTGAACTTAAGGCTGAATAATTTGTGCCCAATTAGGATGAATAACGGCTGAAAAAGCGCTTTTTCAGCTCTTATTCAGCTAAGTTATTCAGCTTTAAGCGTATACATATTATAATAAACAGCTCTTATGCAGGTTTCTTGTGTTACTTGGGATAGTCCTTACATTATATCTTATTTCTTTAAATTCAATAAATTCCTTAAAGCTATAGAATCATTGCTCAATAAGCCACTTTTTTAGTTTAATGTTAAATGCTGGGAGGCTCACCGCCGCAGTTATAGATGGTGGTAACTTATTGAAGACCACTGGACCCGCAACATGGACTGTCTTAGTAGTCTTGCGAAGCTTGTGGGAATTCGTGCTAAGTTTATTCGCGTTACGAGTGATCTGGGTACAGCCATCACCTCGTCTCGCATACAACGACAGGTTTTCCCTACCGATAGAGGTTTTCTACGATCTGGGGAAAAGTGAGTTATAGATGGATTGTTGGAGTTAAGTCAGTAGTTTTATAATAAACCTTTGCAAACGAAACACGCGCTGCCAGTCAGCTGCTCGGCCTCAGAATTCTAGCCCGTATTGCAATCACACTCATTTTCTACAACATACATGGCTATGAAACCGCCGTATTTTTTTCATTGTACAATCTGGAGAATAGTTATAGATGGATTGTTGGAGTTAAGTCAGTAGTTTTGTAATATTTTATAGTGTTTAGTAATTCTTATGTTTACAAAAGATTAAAAAAAGAACTGTAATAATAATTAATTAATACGAAACTTCTGACCGATTGTAATTTTTTTTTGTTTGTGGTCAAAGTGCGACATCAAAAGTACTCACGCAATTGTTGCGTACCCAATTTAAAAATAAAATATTTTAAATATGCTCATTTTATTGGAGAACACAGCAAAATTAGTCTATGTTGTTGATTATATACTTTTATTCAGAATTTTATTGATAATCCTTCCATGTAATTTTGGACGTGTGGTTACCCAGTACGGTTTGCGCAATTTTACCCGCATGTAGGGTCAAAGTACGCGTAGTGAATATTCAACTTTTTAACGCGTACCTATAGGGACAAAACTGTAAAACTTTAAACATACACTTATCCAAACAATGAAAATAGATTCGTGTATTTAAGTATTTTATAAACTGTCAGTTTGGTAAGTAATAGCTTTTTTATACCTTTTTCGGACCCGAGTAAAAAAACTGCGTGCTCTTGACCCGAATGACTCTATTATTTATTTTATTTCACACACTCAGCTTGTAATCTTGTAGAAACTCAAATATAGTTTTTGGCTGAACGCGTGAACATCGCGATGCCATGCCATTAAAAAAAACAGAAAGAGCAGAAAGAGATGATAATCAGACTTTTGACGTTTGACGTCATTTTGGTGTTTGTTGATACATTTAATGAAGTTACACCTTAATACGAATTTAGCCCATATATGTTCCCATATTAGAATCGATTATTTCTTTATGCTTTATCGTTTAGTACCTATGTGTTTTGTGAAGGTCTATCACACATACCGGATCGAAATTATTAATATTGGATAGTTAAAACAAGCCCGCCATTTTGCCGTCACTGAAAGTTGATAGATATGTCAGCTAAGATTTCATGAAGAAGAAATGTTTCGGAAAATTTATTAATCGTCGCATTCGGATAAAAACTTGTGGCTCGGATTTGTCCCTTTTCTCTTTTATTACTCGAACTCCTTCGAACATCTTTAGAAAAAAAAACGATATATTACTCGACTGAACCTAGTGAACCTACCTAAACAAAAAAGTTAATTCTGACTCATTCAACCTCTTTTTAACGACGGGGTAAATATAGAACTGGTTAAAATAAACGCAGTAATTGACACTGAGATCGATCCATGTGGCGCAGCGCAATGTGTGCGGTCGCTTGCAGTCGGCCCGATAGGCTTGCCATCCCCAGCCAAAGTTTAAACAAGATTATGCGTCAAATCAGTATTTAAAAACACCTAATGCATCCAACGGCATAGGCGCAATGCTACAAAAAATATCCATCCTTTTACAGCCCAAATCTCTTGTTTACACAATTTTATTTTTGTAAAACATGTTTTTTACATTTACTCAACAACCGTTTTTAGAGTTACGTATTCGTACGGTGCCAATAGAACTAATAAGTCCGTCCGTCTGTCCAACCCTTTTTTGCAAGTATGTAATTTTTAAAAGTTTGAGGTATGCGTTTTTTTGTGGTAGGTAAGTGTTTTTGGTGAGTTATAAAAATAGATCGAACGGTGTCAAATATTTGGATCATAGGTCCTTGGCAATTATTATACACTTTTGTAGAGTTCTTTTTTAAATGTACTTACTCATATCTCTGTTGACAACTTACCTTACTGAGACGTCAGTTATCTGACACCTTGGCCGGCGGAAAGACTTTTGAAGTCAATTTACTCAAAGCTAACATTCCATTTTTTATAAGCAAATTCAATACATAAACAATTCTCAAACGACACTGACTCGAACAAAAATTTGGCCTTATATCTCGCAAACGGATCACTGAATTTAAAAATGGCAAAAAAAAATATTACATCCCCACTTTCAGTGTAAGGGATACCTCCCATACCATAAAAAATGGGTTTGTTTCTACTGTTTTGTCGGCTTGATTGATTATATACGAGTATACATGCCAAATTACAGTTTTCTATTAGTAACGGTTACTGAGCTAAGCCGCAGACCGAGAGACAGACATACGGACAGGCGGACATGGCGAAACTATACCTAAGGCTTCCTTGTTGACTACGGAACCCTAAAAAGCGTATGCAAGCTTTGATCAATCCGGCAGTACGAGTATGTCAGATAATAAGTATTATATAGTCCACATCGTAAAAAATACTCGATACATTTTATTGCAATCATATGCATTTGTACCTACTTTCAATAATTTGACATACTTAAGTTCTTTGCTGTAGCTGTACGTATCAAATTTTTTTGTTGCTGAGCTTATTCACTAATTGCTAAATACCTCATGCTTGTAGGTAGGTATAACTTGAGCGATTTTTATATTATTGCGTACTTGCGCACAAGTTATTTTTATTTTTACGTAAGCATTGTTTTATATACAGTCAGCATCGTATAATATAATAAGTTGCGGCCAAAGTAGCCAATATATCGTAAAACATCCTAACTCTTACAGTAATAAGGACGTCTACCGAAGTAAGTATTTGGCTACTTTGGCTGCTAATCCATACTATCCATCCATCCATACTAATATTATAAATGCGAAAGTGTGTCTGTCTGTCTATCTGTCTGTCTGTCTGTCTGTTACCTCTTCAAGCTTAAACCGCTGAACCGTTTTAGATGAATTTTGGTATAGAGATAGTTTGAGTCCCGGGAAAGGACATAGGATAGTTTTAATCCCGGTAATCATCCCCTAAGGGGGTGAAATGGGGGAGGGTGAAAGTTTGTATGGAGCTGCGATATAAACGAGTTCCACGCGGACGGAGTCGCGGGCAGAAGCTAGTAATATTATAAATGCGAAAGTGTGTCTGTTACCTCTTCACGCTTAAACCGCTGAACCGATTTGGATGAAATTTGGTATAGAGATAGTTTGAGTCCTGGGGAAGGACATAGGATAGTTTTTATCCCCGAAATCAGACCCTAAGGGGGTGAAATGGGGGGGTGAAAGTATGTATGGAGCTGCGATATAAACGAGTTCCACGCGGACGGAGTCGCGGGCAGAAGCTAGTAATATTATAAATGCGAAAGTCTGTCTGTCTGTTTGTTACCTCTTCACGTTTAAACCGCTGAACCGATTTGGATGACATTTGGTATAGAGATGGTTTGAGTCCTGAGGAAGGACATTAGGATAGTTTTTATCCCGGAAATCATCCCCCAAAGAGATGAAGTGGGGGGTGAAAGTTTGTATGGAGCTACGATATAAATAAACGAGTTTCACGCGGACGGAGTCGCGGGCAGAAGCTAGTACTAACTATTTGATGCTGACTGTAAGGTATATTGTTGTTTAAAAAGTGATTATATATGTGATACGATACCTAATATCGGATTTTTAATTAGGCGAACTAACTTGACAGCTGAGAATGTTGTCAGACATAGGAAAAAATAAATAGTGATAGGTTTATGTCGATACAAATATGTCGATATAACGCTGTACCTACTATAAATCTGATTCAAATTGTATTTTATCAAGTACCCAATCATACTAAAGTATGGAAAAGGTTTTATATAATTAGAAAATAATCATATTTTACACATCTTGCATAGGTACCTACATTCATCATCCTCCTAGCGTTATTCCCGGTTGTGCCCCTAAAGAAGCCCTGGGTCCGCTTTGACACCTAATCCCAAGATTTGGCATAGGCGCTAGTTTTACGAAAGCGACTGCCATCTGACCTTCCAACCCAGAGGGAAAACTAGACCTTATTGGGATTAGACCGGTTTCCTCACGATGTACAATGTATACATCTTGTACCTATACATTGTTGAATAATAAATCTATTTTATGTTAATAACTTTACCAGAATCCCTATTTAAACTGTATTAATACATATGTAGACATATTTATTTTTACAGTTTAAATAGGAATTTGAATTCATAAAGTAGGAACCTACCTTGCATAGTCCTTCCACCAACCGTGTCAGTAGTAGAAAAGCCGAAAATACTTACTCATCTATATGTTTATACTGAAACTAACGTAAGAAAGAAATATAATTAGTCTCTCAGCTGCCTTCCAGAGACACGAATGGTGGATCAGCCTCTATACATCTTATTCGTATTGGCAAATAATACAATAATAGCTCAAAGAACTTCAGAAACCAAATTCTATCAAGCTATGTTTACACAAGTAACAAGAATGATAACAACACTAGTATACAAACTGCTTTAGTAAACCTTTTTTATGAACTGTTTTTTTATATATCGATATTAACAGCACTAGCGAAACTGTGGCAACATTCGTGTGCAATGAACTGTCAAGTTAGTTCGCCTAATTAAATCTCCGATATTACTCGTGCTAGTACCTATAAGATTGACTTAAATTGAGAATGTGTACGATTGTCACTTGTCACATATTTATTTTCCTTGATTTAGGGAGGATCGGAGGCGCAATACCAGATTTTCAAGGAATGGCCACCTGGTGTGTGACCTGATAACGTAGTTCACTTAAATGGTCTACAATCATAACTTTGTATCAGGTACAGAGAAATACACATACCTTTATATTATTACTAAATTCTTGGCGAATTATTTTTCGATTACAATGCGTTTCTCAAATTCATGTGTGAAATTAAATTTGGCCAGGTGTAATGGCACACGGTCTGAAAGTAAATGATTACAAGTTAGTCTTATTTCACGCGCTTGATTTGACATATGCATGTATCTACCTACATTTTATTCTGGAATATTGCGTCCCCGTGAATCCTTAATGCGAATTCTGACGTCAACCGATGTTCGGGCGAACCTGCCAACTCAGAGTCCGTTTTAATTTTTATTACTGATCATTTGAGCACGAGCGTGAATAATTAAATATCATAACGCCTGTAATTTAATGTATTTCAAAAGTTTGTTGGCAGATTTCCGGCATTCAGGATTCACAGTATTTTGCAGGCGAAAGTATTTATGCGATAATCACAAAATATTACAAATCTGTAACAAGGTGCTATGTATGAAGTGTATTGAATTCCGCATATCAAAACGGTGTATCAGGATTAGTCATCTTTATTGTAGCAGTCATTTCCCACAGCTCAAAGCAAGCATGCCTCTTAAAATCCTATAAATCTTTAGCTGAGCGTTTAAAGTACGTATCGTTATTTGGAAAAGTTGTGTGCGCCGGCGCGTGTCTTTCGTCGCTTGCCCACTCGAGAGCATTTACCAGCGAGCCGTGATCTACGAGCGCGCGCGGCGCGCGATGACAACCGCGCGCGCCGTACCGCACTAGAGCTGATCGCGGCCCTCGTTACTCAACCACTTGAACTCGAACACAACTATCTCTTCCTCTTTTTCATAGGTCTTCCCTTCAGCGTATATTGTCTTTAATAGGTGCTTACCATGCTCGAATAAAGACTACATACTGTTCTTCAGCGGTTCCACAGATATAATGATTATTAAATTAGCATTAAAAGAGGATTGTAAACATATTCTGCTGCCAAGTACCTAATCTCAAATTTTATACTATCCATTCACGCATATAAATTAGTTACCATTTTGCGCCTTAACTTGCAGCTCACGTCTGCGGCTTAACTCATGTTTTGGCCAGTGTGTCATACGAAATGAGAAAAAGTGGAATTGGAATGGTAACTATTTCATATTGGTACGTAGGCAATAATTCTTGTAGCGGGTAACGTGCAACATCTAACAACACATGTCTTTAAATTCTAAGAAAATAGATTCAACCCGTTGGGTTTAATACCTAATACCGTCCAATCGGGAGCAGTGGTGGGTTTGTTTAAATTACGTCGATTACCAGAGGCGTGCTGCACGTGGTGCCGACAACAGACGCGGCGCAGGCGCTCGCCGCGATCGATGGGAACGCGCCCGCGCCGATGCCGACGCCACCAAATTATACGCGTACATTTAATCGGATACATGTTTCACAAATCACTTGTCTTGTCCGTGTATCATCAGCACCCCACCACGGCCAACGTTTAGCGGAAAACTCGGTGACTGATACAACGAGCCATTACACTGGAATATTTTATTTAATGAAGTGTTGCGATATCTAATGTTATGATGGAATTCTGTTAAATGTTGTTTTATGTATTTCCTAGCTCTTTCCTATTTTAGTTTGTTACAAAGCGCATTTCATTTTTCAGAGACTTCAGAACGGAAGAATTAATTGTTTATTATGTGTTGCGAAAGCGAATGATTACCTACGAATGGGCGAAAGTAACAATTTTATGTAATACTCGTAATACCATAAATGTGAAGTTATTTAATTTTGTTCGTCAGGTACACCGTCGATGTTCGCAGGGATGCGCGGCGTGCACGGGCAGATGCTCGGGGGCGGGTCGCTGGGGCTGGGCGGGTTCGGGCTAGGGTCCCCGCTGCCGGCGCTGCCGGAGCGCAAGGCCTACGCGTCGCCGCCGCCGACGCCGCTGCCGGCGCTGTCGGCGCTGCCCCCGCCCGGCTCGGCCGCGCCGCCGCTGCCCACCGTCAGCTCCGCCTCGGCACATGCCTACTATGATCACATGAAGTACTCGCTACACCAGTAGCAGCTAAATACTGCCGAAGCCCAAATATATAGCACCAGCGCGGGCAGCTAGGACTACAGACCAAGGACTCTCCCCGTGTGTGATCTAGACAGTTATATCTAACGAATAAGAATCATACATTTTTCTGTGCGCTTACTTGCTCTGTAATTGATGTTGGTGTAAGTACTGTGTAAAACACTTGAAGTCTGATAAAATAGTTATTTTACATTTTCGGCGCATCGGTGTAAATGAACCATAAACTATATTTTTATGAATATATATTATACCACACATCATTAAAATAATCATATTGTTGACAATAATGTTCCTATGTTTGCGTCATAATTCTTCCATTAGTACTTAAATTCAAAGGAATATGCACGTTACAGAGTGAGCCAATTTTATTATTAGGGATTAGACATTTGTAGGTACCCAAATATTGTAACCAAAGGAAGTTTAAGTAATGCTCGGTAGGTATTTAAAACGATTAGCTGAGTTGAGTTGGTAGGTATATTTTAAACATAGGGAGCTCTCCATTATTATAGTGATATAATAATATTTACATACTTGTCGTTTATTAAATGGTTTCACCTGAAATGAAGCCCCTGATATTTTATACGATCGATATTGACGTATCTATACTCTATACATTACAGTCTTGGCTAAAAGTATTGAGTAGGTAGGTACAAGGGAGCACAAAACGTACGTGCGTTTTGCATATTCAAATAACACTTTAAATCGAGTATTTATCATATTTAATTGACGTTAAAAATTGCATGGAAAAAATGCAATAAATGATTTTATTGTTGGTGTTTACGATTTTTTATAGGCCTCAGTTTTTTCGAAATAAGATGGACTAAAGTTATCGTATGTTTTTCGTCAATGTGTGTTTGGTAACTGTAAAAAATAGTTATATTATAAGTTACAAAGAATAAAAGAGGTACTCAATACTTTTGACCAAGGGTATATGGGTAAGGGTATGGCCTATAGATTTGTGCGCTCGATATGACTCTACTACAGGTGCCTAGGAAATTGGAATGCACTTGTCGTGTACAAGTATACCATGTGGCCACGTTCCTAGTGATAATGGAGGTAGGTACATATCAATAGAAAGAATAGAGCTAGCACACTTAGTTTGAGAGAAATCCCACTTATAGTTAATATACCTAGAATCTAGATACAAACAGCAACACCATAAACTGAATATTCCTGGTCCTTATCGTTGCAATAAGTCCACCAGCTGCCAGTTAACTGCGGTTACTGTACGCTTTAGAACCTGACTATTTATCTTACTGTGCTACATGCTAGTTGTTTACACAAATAGCGGTCTGTAATTTCCAAAAGGGACAAACTTCTTTATTACTTTCCTAATAAGTATGTAGTTGTTAAGGCTATATTTTGTACACCTCTTTTTATTTCAGTGACCAATACTTTGTAGTCTATTTATTGTTACGTAGGTAACTCGAATCGGCGGAAGTCAGGATTCTCGGGAGCTATATAAGTGACAAGATATTTAGTTTTTGCTTATCATTCCGCATAAATACAGTCGTAAATACGGGGCCATACGTTAGGTATCATTTAGCCTTCAGCACTGAAAACTTACGATTTTGTTGTATCCTTTATAATTATAATCAGTAAGTAAATAATTTGTATAATAGAACTGTGTAAGGTTCATTATTTTACCGCTAATTTTCATTCGTTAGTTCATTTCTGAATGACATGTTGTGTTGTTCCTCTTTATAGTTATATTAAAAGTGTATAGTCTTGGTTGGGTTACCTGGAATTCTAATTCTCACTCGTACTCAGGAATATCATGAAGTTGACAATGTTGAATTAGCAATGTTAGCGCTATAAATCGCTAATAGGTATAGACGGAGAGCTAGCGACCAAATCGGTCATGTGGCTTCGGCTGTATTGAAACTTCGTTAGCTACTTCCCTGAACAACCTTTTCCGATAATCTTCGTGCTGGCAGGCCGCGGGCGGTGGGGGCGGGTGTGGTGGGGTGGGGAAAAAAATGAAAAAAAAATGTGGGGCAGTTGCTCTGTACTCCCTGTGCACCCAAAAAAAAATTTAATTCGATCAGGTGGTGGGAAAAGGGGTTGTCAGCGTTAATTGAAAATACCTAGCTGTATTGGCTTTTTTTCTGACGCGAGATTAATTGATATGTAAGCCTCAAAACAAATAGCCATGCAAAAATATCGGTGGAAAGGTATCGAAAAAAATTGTTGAAATCGTTGGATTTCGTTCGAAAATGTGCTGAGGGGAAGGCAAAAGCGGACGTGGAGGGGATATCAGCCGGCAAACGCGTCAGCGCGCTCACGGCGCGTCGATTGTGTTCAGCTAACAGAGAGTAGCCGCTGTCCTTCTCGCACCCGTTGAACGGGAAAACCCGAACGTTTCCGAACGAGCAGCTACTCCCCTCCACGTCCGCTTTTGACTTCCCCTCAGCACATTTTCGAACGAAATTTAACGATTTCAACAATTTTTCCGATACCTTTCCACCGATATTTTTGCATGGCTATTTTTTTGGGGCTTACATATTAATTAATATCGCGTCAGAAAAAAAGCCAATACAGCTGAGCCCACATGAAAATTATTATTATTTTGGTATTTTCAATTAGCGCTGCCAACCCCTTCCCACCACCCGATCGATTTAAAAAATGTTTTGGGTACACAGGGAGTACAGAGCAACTGTTGAAAAAAAAAATTAAGTCGCTGAACCCACATTTTTTTTAATTTTGTTCCCCACCCCACTACACCCGCACCCACCGCCCGCGGCCTGCCAGCACGAAGATTATCGGAAAAGGTTGTTCAGGGAAGTAGCTAACGGAGTTTCAATACAGCTGAAGCCATATGACCGATTTGGTCGCTAGCTCTTAGACCAGTAGGTATTCCAATGTAGATACTTATTAAATTGCTGCAAGTTTTGACTCCCCTTGCCCCTTGCCCCGCCCCTATCCTTGTGCCACAAATAATTATGAATGTTTTATTCTTTTATTGACTAAGGATTATTAGTAGTTCTTATATTTGCTTGGATGAATGTAATATTTACATTTATATTTTACAATATCGTGTAGATAATTATTTTATATACCTACATATTAAGTACTTACTGAAAATGTTTGGCATTTGTGCTACACGTTTCTGTCGTACGTAGAACAGGAGGTGCGTGAGTGCAGTTGCCACTTAATGAATGAGTAATATACTTAGCAAACAATTTATATTGGTTAGGATTTATCGTTTTGAATAAATTATCTTTATTTAACCGTTACTTTTTGTTCTGTTCGATTAACCCTAAACTTTACGAGGTAAGTAACATGGAAGTAAATACAAAATTAGGTTTACTAATGTACCTATAACCAAAAAAATATTAGCACATTATCGTTTGACAAAAAACGCTACATCGGATAATCACTTGGCAAACGTGTTATTGCGCAAAAGTTTCATTTTACAAACGTTTACTAGACAAACACTTATTTAGCAATAAGTACATAACGTCAAATGTATTCAATGATAAAGTGTCAATTGTACTTGATTATTTTTATTGCACCAAATAATATGTTTGGCAAATTTTATACACTTACCAAAATATCACACACACAGTAACAGTTGGTATAATATTTAAAAAAATCGGTTCTGGTTCTGGCGCTTCACCGGCCGCAGCCGCGGCGCGCTCGCTTCGCCCGCTCGGCTCGCGCGCTGTATGGTCGCAGTTCTACCTAACACTCCTCCTCGCTTCGCTCGTCGTCGTACCTACACCGACCTATTCTCAACTTTCACAAATTCTACTTATTGCATTTGACACCGTAAGTAGCCAAATAATAACCTAACCTAGTTTCCTAGCAATAAGTAGTTCGTTTCTGATGAAGTAAAATTACTTGCCCAGAATATGTAATAGTTGAGAATTTGACACATTTTAGCAACTGTTCCTTTTAACAAAAGAAACAAATGTCAAATAATACATTAGTGCAAACATTTTTAGACCAATAGTAGTTTTTACAGGTAACTTAGTTGCTAAAATTTAATTTGCCCTAACGATCATTTATAAAATGTAAATTTTCCTGTTGACAGTGTTGACTACCTATTTGGTCAAATCAGTCATTTGTAGAAAGTTGAGTTGTAAAAAAAAAAATTGTCAAAACACAATTTTGCTAATCGTTGGTTTTTGGTCAAAAGACAGGCCACCACAAAATTAGTTAGGTTCTCATTATAGACATATAGGTTCGGTCAGATAAGGTTCATTTTATGAACTAGTTAATGTACCTACTTACTACACTCGAAATAAAAAAAATTACACGCGCTACGACAATGTTTCACGCTTGCAAAAACATCTGATACGCTCGAACGGCTCTACAAATAGGGTTGTGTGTGTGAAGCAAACTACGAACGATGCAATTTATCACCACAACTGACAGAGACGCAGAGCAGATATAGTTAGAATCAATGGTAAGTATTGCTGTCTCATTCCTACTATAGCTGCGCTGCGCCTCTGACTTGTCGGTAGTGAATTGATTAGTATGTTTGTATTGTGCCTCAGATATTTGTGGACGCCCTGTGCCTGAGCAGTGAGATTAATTACAAGACACTTACTTAATTACATGCACATACATATGTAGGCGCAATAGAAAACGCACGCTTCCGTGTGGAAGGCAGCAGCAAGCAGTTGATCCCGGCTGCTGTCTATGACAGTAGTTGTTAAGCCGAGTTAGAGGCCTTCGGGCGGCTTAAGAACTTCTAACAGTCGAGTTGCCCACTCACTTGACCGAGGGGGGACAACTGTTACTCGCGTCCGCAGGAGCTACCTACCACAACCCTGCACGTGTCCCCTGGGTGGTACTAAAGAGTGACAAACTTTAAAGGCCAATATAATATATGCCATACGGTTAAATAAAAATAGAAAACGCATTGTAATGCCGTAACTGCTTCACACCGTTCCGTCAACCGTCGTTACTATGCCATAGAGCCACCCCAATCCCCAGTACAAGTGACGTTATGGGTCGGTAGATAATAGGTTAGTTTCCTTATGAGGTCTATACATGTCATGATTTGTCAGCCCCAATTTATCAGAAGCTAATTGCTATTGTCTGGAGGCATGTTGCGCTGCTGATCCAACTATCAACCGAGTTGTACCTACTGACAATTTGGATGCACATCACAATCAACACAATTGGGACCATGGAAATATTTATGACCAGCCAAGTTTTTTGTAAGATAATTTTGAAGTAAAAAATTATATCATAATTTATAATTTGCCTTTACACAAATTTATCACGCATTTATTAAATAGTTTGCATTTTAAAGGTGTTGTAGTGCTATAAAAACGCGTTTTATAGTCGATTTGAGTCACGCTTTGATATCATTGTAATATTTTTTAAAATCAGGTTTGCATCTTAATGCGAATAGCGATATCTTAGAAAAAATAAATAATATCAGAATCATGAGACAGTGCTTTGGTATGGCAATATTATTTTTACTAAATGGTGTGACGTCTCGCCTTTGGGTCTCTCAGGGTATACTTGCATAAATAAAACAACCATTGAATGCTATTAGCTCAGGCGCACAGACGTGACCTCGCCTCGCTCACCGACAGCTAGCCGGCGACTGCCCAGTGCTGTCGGTGTCGGTTCGCCTCAACCTCAACACAGCTGCTAAGTGCTACCCTCGCGTATATATTTGTGGTGGCAATACGCCACATCTCTCCTTTTTTTTTACAAATTACATAATATTTTACAAAATTACAGTTTGATCTTTTAAACGGTTTAGTCTACTTACAAGTTTACCCCGAGACATTAATATTTAAGTGGTGCATTTTATTCCATACATTCATAAAATATCCTTATTTATCTTTATCTAGAACAGAATTTAGGACCACCTTATCAGATTGACGAAAGCCTTGTGACCAAGTTTAACTTATCTATCTCTCTTTTTTTCAATTTCATTTTTGTAAATATACAAATTACCTTTACGTCACTGGGCAGTAAGTGAGATTTACCGCCCACGGGCGCAGCGGCAAATCTCACTTCACACCCAAAGAGAATATAACCACTATTCATACCCAGGAGAAGACGTAAAATTAATGTACTAAGTATAGGAGGTTGTATGTCAAAAACATCTAAAACTGAATAAATTATACACCGTTTATGATTATCACACTGTCACACTGATTGATATTTTAATGTGAAATTTCGTTGATGTTGTCAGAGACATAATAAGGAGAATCTGAAGGAAATTGTATTTATACAACATAAATTAAAAACTTCAATAGCGCGATGCAGAACATCACCAATTTCCATGCATATTCTAGCCTTAGTAGGTAATTCTCCAGTTTTTTCTCAGCGTCTAAACTCCGTTAAACCATATGAAGCGTATAAAAAGTTTAATCGAGTTAAAGTGACCCTCAGACCAAATTTGAGACTAACCGATTGGATAAAGTCGGGTATACGCAACAGCGTCATCTTTTGTTGTCAAGTGGACGCCGCGTGGCGGCGATGACAACCAGTATAATTTTGGTGGCCAATTCTAGCAAAAACTACTGAACTGATTTTGATGGCACTTTCTAATATTGTAGTTTAGACCTCAGAATAGGACATAGCGCGGCCTTTTTTTAGATATAATTTATTCAGAGGGTGATATAAGGTTTGAAAACCGGCCAAGTGCGTGTCGGGCCACGCGCAGTGAAGGGTTCCGTAGTTAGCTGTCTGTCTTAGTTACATCGACGTGCGGTGTGGTTGCGTCGGCCGAATTTGTACGAAAATTGGTCTTTCCAAGTACACATTAAGTTGGTCGACTATTACTCGGTAACTACTTATGCCTACTTGTCCGTGATAGTTTTCCTTTTAAAATCATTATATGTACTACTACCACGATTTTTTTCACATCCCCAGTAGTAGCCATTTAGCCGGCAGGGGGGGGGCAAACTAATCACTGTAGCCACTTTCTGGAGGAGCTGGGCTGGTTAGAGTAGCTACCCCACCGATTCACGCAAAATAGGCACATGGATGTCGACTTGCGGAAACGCCCAGTATAACTAATAAACTAACATAATCCTTACAATTAAATAATAAAAATTGTATGACAACTGCACCTAAACGCAGTAGGTATTTCACGACCAAAACAGTAATTTACTTACTTATTTTTCCATACAACGATTAGTACAAATAGATAGCGGTGATGTCATACCTACTTCTGAGTCAATTAGTATGAAGCGTTTCGGTTGCCGCCAGCGAGGTCCATCTTTGTCTCATTTTTTTGTCTATTTATGTAAAGGTGAACCAGGATCTATTGAGGGTGCGCCATGTTATGGAAATTTGTTGGTACTAATTTCTAGCAATGGCAACAATTATAATAATAGACAACATCTACCCTCTATGATAGTTGTCAATATTGACAATGTAAACATTGCTTTGTCTAGTTTCGTGTGAATTATTAATAGACTGCAATAATCATGCCGAAAGTTTTAGATTTTACAGAGAAAAAAGTTGTAAATAGTGTATACCTATAGTTATTTTTTGGAAAAAAAACGTGCGGGAGAGAAATTTCTTCCATTAGAAAACATAACGAAATTGGCATCTGAATTGACAGGTAAGTTTCAAACTTATGGACAAATGTCACTATAGTCAGGTCGTCACGATTTGGTTGATGTCTTGTAATAATTTGATTTGTGTATTAGGTGTATCGCATGCATCGGTATCACGAATTGCTAGCGAAGGGCGTAAGGGCGGAATTAAACGACCAAACCTAAAAAAAAGAAAACAAAAAAAGAAAATAGATTTGGATGATTTTGATTTATGTGTCATACGTCGTAAAAATCACGAATTTTATAGCGTAAAAACCGAAGAAATATCCAAACATCAAACTTCGCACTTATTAAAGTTGTCGGAATAAAACAAAAATCATCTGCCAATTTCCATTGTCCCCACTATACAAATTGTTCATTCATTCTCCTAGCGTTGTTCCCGGTTATGCCCCTAAAGGAGCTCGGGGTCCGCTTTGACACCTAATCCAAAGATTTGGCATAGGCGCTAGTTTTTACGAAAGCGACTGCCATCTGACCTTCCAACCCAGAGGGAAAACTAGACCTTATTGGGATTAGATCGGTTTCCTCACGATGTTTTCCTTCACCGAAAAGCTAACGGTAAACATTCCGTACATAAGTTCCGAAAAACTCATTGGTACGAGCCGGGATTCGAACCCACGACCGCCGCTTGACAGCCGCATGCCTGAACCACTAGGCTACCGTAGCTATTACCCAAATGCCACTATACAAATTGTTGCTATATAAAATTCAAAACGAGCGCCCTCACGACAATACTCCCAAAGTTCTGGTTTACCTATACTTTAATTATAGTTGGTCCCATACAAACATTTGTTCGTCAGTAAAAACTGGTTCGAATGCCTATTAGGTAGCTGCATTACATCCTCTCGAGCTGTCATCGCGACGCACTTATGGCTTATCGGTGCGCAGGCGTCGACAAGCGCGCGACTACGGCTGCTGTGCGGCTCGACCGGAACGCAACGCAACTGGCTTTTTTTAACGAGTTCGATTTTGATCGAGCTTACTTGGCTTCTGTTTAGCACACAATACTGCCTATCAATATACGAGTATCATCTTATGACATATTACGCCCTTAGGTGTCACGTGAAGAATTCTTAACTACCTACTTATAGTAATAAATAATTGCTAGTGGAAACGTAACGACCTGGACAACGTAGCCCACGGACGCATTAAACTTTAGAAAAAACACATGCGCTATTCAAACTCTTTATTGATTTGATGATTCACTTTATCGACGCAAGAGACAGAAGGAAACGCTATACACGGGCCGATATCGCTAGGACTGCACAGGACGGCTAGCACGCGACGGCGCGCGAGCTCTCTCGATTTTTCTCGCACCATCCGTCTCTCACTTATTAGACCACTTAGAACAAGAGGTATAGTGCGATAAAAATCGAGAGTATGTCGCGGCCTTCGTGTGCTAGACGTGCAGGTGTCGGAAGCACGGCGGCTAACCCAATCAAGGCCACATACTAGATTTTCTGTGACCTTGCTTGGCAGTCCTGCCGATTTCGCTCGTGTAGCGTCTCCTAAAGGCAGGTCCCTCTGTCTCACACTCAGTGCACCCTTGGGAGCTCACGCGACTTTAGTTTATCTCTAGGAACACAACACTTCTTACATATTCAACAAGGAACCCTTATAGTTTCGCCATGTCTGTCCGTCTGCGGCTTAGCTTAGTGACCCTTACAGTATAGTAAGGGTCATTGAGCTAAGCTGAGAAAGCTGCAATTCGGCATGGGTATGTAAATCAATCATTCCGACAAAATCTATCTATCTTCTATACATATGATATGATAAAGCTGAGAGAATTTTTGTCTGTTTATCTGTTTGTATGTTTATGTGAACGCGCATCACGTGAAAATGGCTGAACAGATTGTGATACAAACTTTACTAATCTGTTGATAAAATCTCCGGCCAGGTTTTAGGCTATAAAAATTAAAAAGAATAGGGTGCAAAGGGTCAAAAACTGGGGTTGAACTTTGTATGGGAAGTCCTCGAATCTGTGAGCTAAAGACTTAAAAATTGGCAAGCATAATATATTTGACTAGAAAGTAAAAAGTATTCAAACTTTTTGCATTTTTGCTACAAGTTTGAATAGGGTTCTTTTTATATAGATAAAACGTGTAAAATCACGGAAGGTAAAATAGTGCTAGGCGGCTAAAGAAAACAGGTTGATACCTCCATCGATAGTAACTGTTAGACATTAGAGACCTAATTATATTGGAACTTCAGTCACTGACGACGTCGCTGTTGATATTGAAAAACCAGTACCTAAACTTGATCTCTGCCTATATTTGCTATGAAATCATCAATCGTCATCTAAAGTTGTTTGATAGGTTGAGTTGAATACTTATCTCGAATTATCATAGTTCACCAACGTCAAAGGATGTGGGTATAAAATTTGGACCAAACGGTATTCCGCGGAGAATTGAGTTTTTTTTATGTAGAAAACTCCCGTGACTTTCTGAAATATTATTGGGTCTTTCATTTCTACGAAAACCTCAGCCTTCACTTTGCTTCTTCTTCGCTTGCCTCCCTGTTTACCTTCAGGATTTCGGCCCTCAAGTTTCGGTTGCAAGACACCGGAAGATAATGAGTGTCCTTAGGGGTCATTGCTCGTATTGAGGCCGCTCTCAGAAGGGTTGCGAAGGGCACAACGAAACCTTTCCGGGCCGGCGGGCCTTTCATTCCAACGAAAAGGCCTCGCTTGCCTCGCCGCTCACCTTCGGGACTTTGGTCTCGGGTCTCGCTTGCAAGACAACTGGGGATAGTGAGTGTCCCCGTGGGGCTCGCCCTCTGGCCTTCAGACCTGGGGCTCGCATAGGAAGCGCTCCCTAAAAGGGTAGGTACTTTAGGCATCAATATAATATTATTGACGACCAAGTTTATGAGGGTGTTTATTTAAATTCGAAGAGAATTTAAACTGTTACACGTACAATCTATTCAAATGAAATAATTATTTTCAGTTAGTAGTATGCGTAGGGTAGAACCGGTGTCAATAGTAACACGGGTCAATATTACCATCGCCTATAACTCTGCTACCACATCGAAATATGCATGTGTGTATATACACCAGTGTGCCATGAGCATGTCTCGACCTGCTCACTAATCGGCCACTCGCTGCCGTGCGAAAAGCATGTGCTATACGACGATTTGCATTTTTGACCGACCAAAGTAAGTATTTACGATTTACGTTTTGTACTAGTGTTTATAATTAAACAGTCGTAGTGTGAAAGTTGTACTGAATTGTGATTCTCTAGTTATTAAAGTTTTTAATGTGTCACAGTGTGGGAGTCAGTTAGATATCGAAATCGATATTTTGTGAAGGTTAGGGTGTGCAAGTAAAAAAGGACAATTGTACCACAACAATCGGGGTTAATTGTAACGTTACAATTGACCCCGTGCTACAATTGACGCAGAGTTTTTACACGACTGCTAAAAAAAGACAATTGAAACTAAGTATTTTTGTAACAAGTTACATCTCGGGTATTTTATGTTATACCTATGATTCATCCCGACGATTCATACGATACTTCAGGATGTATATAAATTATAATGCCATCCGTTTCAGTGGTATTATTTAAAATTTATTTTTGGCGAAGGATGGGGTCAATTGTAACTGTATGGGATTAGTAATTGTTAAATAATTCGTTATTTAGTTGTATTGAGATGTTGTTATTGCTTGAAAGGTGTGTGCTATAAGCAGCCTAAGTATTTTTTTGTATAATAAGTCGACATAATGTTTCAAAAACTTGGGAAATATTATGTTATGTTTAGTTTAACTGAAATGCTACCTTTGTCTTGTGTAAATACGAGTCTCTATAATTATTAAGACTGATGTAACGTAACAGACTGATTCGTCTTAAGAAATTAACAATAATTACTGATTGATTAAAACATTATTTTGGGTTTTATTTACCTCTGATTATTTGGTATAATTGACCCGTACTAGGGGTCAATTGTAACACAAGGACTTCATGAACAAAATCTCAATTTGCACCATTCTGATGCGATTAAATGAAAATATTTTTCTAGATTCTGATAGCCAATGAGACTAGAATGTTATATCCTAAGCGGTTTTTACGTGGTAGCTTTAGATTCTGAGTTAAGTATAGGTCATTATTTCTAAAGTGGTACCATTGCCCCCGGTCTACCCTGTGGTTAAACGTAATAATATGATCTAAACCATAATTTATACGCGTACGAAGTCACAAGCAGAAGCAAGAATTTCTACATGGTAGAAATTCTTGTAATCTTGACATTTATGCAAATTTATATTGTAATTTTTATCGTGTAATAAATAAATCTAATCTAATCTAATCTAGTGGTAGAATAAAATCATGAAAAACATTTTTTTAAGGTACCTCCCGTAAGTAAGGTAGCTACTTCCCTACACGTAAAGTTGGTATGACATTTTTTTCTCATTAAACTCATAGCGTGAGGCAAAGAGAATATAAGCACTACGGCGTGAGGTATCGTAGGATAGCTTGTTCAAAAATATTATGGGTTTCTCATGACAATTTTTCAACTTAGTGGTCCATTTGTGTGATGTTGGGCTTTAAAGCCCCAATTTTGTGAGTCAAGACTCAAGTGTCCCCACCCCCAGCCGGCTAAATAGCTGCTACTGGGAATGTGAAAAAAATCGTGGCAGTACCTAGTACATAATAATGAATTTAAAAGTAAAACTGTCGAGCTTACTGCGGACTCAACTACAAAAGTAAAAAGAGATTGGGTATACATACAGCGTGTCTCTGACTTAGGGGCTTTAAATGCAAATGTCCATTACGGTCCTGAAACTGAACCACTTTTGTTCCGCAACTTTGTAAAATAACTATTATTTCTATCATTTATTCGTGTTTGAACTTTAACTGTACCATCAATGTATTGCAAACACGGCCTCATTATTTGACATCCATGACACTGACAAGTATGAAAACTAACTAATGGATGATGTACATTGAACATTTTATTTTATTTGTATGGAATAATGAAAATATAAAAAGAACGTATTTTTGAAAAGTTGTAGAGCAAAAGTAGTTCCGTTTAAGGAGCATAATTGACATTTGCATTTATAGCCCCAAAGTCAGAGACACGCTGTATATCCAATACGTCCAATTTATTAGAGCCATCTGCCTTTTTCTTTAATCTGTGGCATTAGCACGACCCTCCGTAGTTATTCTTATTCCATCTACAAGCGGTTTAAAATTTGCGTTCAAATTTGACACTTACAATTTAAAATATTAAAACTTCTTTGATATATATTTAGTAATGTTCAATGAAATTTATTTGAATGAAATTGTGGATAAAAAAAGCACTTGGCAGATCATGCAAACTGTAATGTGCATGCAATTTCTCAGTACAACTCGTTTGACAGTTGGGTTGGATGAGCAGCGCAACATGCTTCCAGACAATAGCATTAGAGCTGACAAATCAAAATCATTACATGTATAGAGTCAAAGACTACAATATACATACTGAGATAGACAGGCAACTCAGCCAAATTGAGAAGGCATTTTGTGCTTGCGTACAAGCGCCATCTGTGCTATGGCGTATAAAACTTTTCAAACGATAAAAAAAAAGAAGGAACTTCTCAATTCGGTCGTATTTTATTAATCAGTATTTTAAATGTTTGTAATAACTGTTGTGAAATGAAACGTAAAAATGAGGAATACACAGATTTATTTAAGTTATTAACAATACATTAGTAACTTCATGCATGGAAAGGAGCATATTATTAATATAAAGCAAGAAACATTAAAACGACACGCTCATCCAAAACCAAGGTCACTCGGTACTACATTTTCCTAGATATTTCTCAACAAACCGCCGCGCTCGGTCGACTAGCAGTGTCTATAGCCCTTCCAGGTCCTCCAGTAATAGATAAATGCACAAATCACAAACAAACTTCGTTGAATATTAAAATTTTAATTGGATTTATTGACGCAAATTATGTCAACATATTTCACGCAAAACGACATTATACTTATGTCAAGCAGACACAATGTTGTGTTACCATTATACAATATACTGTTCTCCTTGACGTGATATGATCTATTTGCAACCTCCTTTCTTGCCAACCTCTAATTTTACTCCTGCCTGCCATGTCATTGTCATTCAATATTTCTCCGTGTATTATTTCAAATAATGTACAATTTTATGTTTATTAAAACCTGAATACTACAGGTTTTCTCATTATTTAACTCCTCATATTCATTTACGTAGCACGTATCAATCTCCCTACATCAAATAAAATATTTGAATGTAACAACACTGATATTTTAGTTCGCTACAGCAACAGCTACCTAGAAATTTGGCGAGTAGGTGGCATCACCGTTTTCAATCAAAATCTGGATTTGCAATAGGTTCTAAGTTTCCATAGCATGTATAGAGTCCTTGACGTGCGAGTTGTCAGAATTAGCAGAAATCGGAATAGATATTTGAAAATATATTATTATGATTATTACTTAACTTCAAAGAGTATAATAAGTATATTTATGTAAAGAGTGGCAACACCAAGAAATTACTGGTCCCACAGCCGCCTAGCAGCGAGTGGATTGAACTACTCTGACGCACGCATGCGTGCAGTGTGCACGCTTCACATACACACTAACGCACACATACATATTCACGCATCACGCACACACGTATACAAAAGTTGTATTCTCTGTTTTGACTTTGAAGCCTACAATGCGACTATCAAAGTTAGGAAGAAAACGTTTCTAAAACATGATATAAATCACATTTTAGTTACCTAAGTACGCTTCCCTTCATACTTTGCCAGTCACATTGTAGGTTTCAAAATAATCACACAACTATGAAATGGATCTGAAAAGTGAAACATGCAACATTCATATAAGTATTTATTCAACTTAACAAATAACAAATTATGTAACAAGAACTTTATAAAGCACAACCTTTTTAACAAAAAAACACGAGACAAGGACGAGATTTAGCTTCAAAACTTTAGATTAAATCTCCTGGACCAGATTTAACAAATCCACGTACAGCCGATCTACACTGCATATTACTCAACCTCAAATTATTTACTGCACACATAATACCTAGATATTATTTTTATAAACAGATACTGTGTCTAAAACTATTCCTGATTTTATTTAAATATGATTTAAATGTGTTTTCATTAAATGTTTTTATAGACAATACATTGACATTTATTTACTGACTGACACGTAGGTATGTATACTTCATCTAAAACCACAAAGGCCAGGCCGAACAACAAACACAATTCCATATTAATGAGATATTTGTTCATGTTCAGCTAAATAAAATGGATACTTAATAAATTCTATCTCAAAACATAAAAATATATTTTATTTCATTTCAAAATCTTAAAATTTATTGTCGTGGGTCTATTGTACTGACATCTATTTCCATTTTCTGTCAACAACATTAAATACAGCGATCCGCTTCGCCAGAGATGTCACTACTTTCCATACAATAAATCGGCGTGTCGCCTCTTTTCTAAGTTTCCAGCCCCTGCTTAACTTATTAGACTACTTACGGTATACACGATTTGACGATTAGTTTACAAGTATTATCAATATGACTATGCACGATCATATTAATTTTGTACTGAAAATATTGAAAATATCGTCATTCTTCGGCTGCAGTGGATATCTTGTCACCTATCCGTTCCGACAAACGTTTAATTCCATCAATAAAATAGTAAATTCCAATGTTCTGGTCACGGAGAAGAAGCATATCCCGGAGTACATCTACATAGACGACCCCAGTTACGACCTTACATTGAGAATGGAAGAAGTTAAAGCTAAGGAGCAGTCGGTAGGGTGGAATCGTATTTGGAAGAGTTTGAAACACTCACTGGCGTGGAGATTACTGTGGCTTTGCCGGCATGGAAATCGGGAACAGCGTAACATAGCGCTAGTGCAACTGGCTTCATTCAACAACAACAAAGATTGGGACTGCCTAAAGCTCGCGCAGGCTATCGACAAGAACACGGCGGTGCTGCTGGCGCGCACGCGCGGCGCCGACCTGCGTTACTTCCTGCCCCCACCCATACATGTGAGAAGAGCAGCAAAATCACCTGAACTACTCTCTTACAAATTGCATGACTTAATTGCAGCTGCCCAGAATCTACAGCATCATAGTTGTATACAACACTTCCTATCCAAGTATTTTGCCAATGTTCAGGAACAGGCGATGGAGCCTGACAATATTCCTGCCAAGCCAGACACTCTAAGTGAACGTGAGCGATGCTTGATGTGCTTAGATGCTTTGCATCACCATCTTAGTCTATTTCATAACAGAAATTGTGATGAAGATCCCTCTGTCAAGTTATTAACAAATATGGGTATATTGTCCTGCCTTGCTGAATTTTTGCTTAGGAATCCTAATGATGATGAGGTGGATCTCGCTGTTCTAAGAGTTCTTACCGTGTTGAGTGTACATACTAGTCTCCTCGCAGTGTTTTTTCAAAATGGTCTGATTAGAGAACTAGCAAGATTTTTGCAGACGGGAGATATAAGATTGTCCAGTTCTGCAGCTGTGTGTCTAGCAAATTTGTCTGGAGAATATTGCTACAGACCAGGGCTATACCTGCTGCACCCTATTTATAGAAATAGTGCCACACCAACATGCGACACACTTCTGGTGCATGGCTTGAGAGGTGGGGTTTTTGTGACCTGGAGGCAACGGGATCAGTCCTGTGCGCCAGTTCATATCTTGGAAGCCACATTGGCAGATCTTGAATGTGGTGACCATATGCCAAAATATATGGACCATGAATTTCAACAGGTACTGGAAGAATTAATTGAATTGGAAGATGATGCTTTACTTGCAAATATGGAGGTAGTGTTACAAGATCTGCCTATTGCTTCCAAGCGAGAGCCAGCAAGCGTATCCCCATACCTGGTGAAAAATAAGCGCTTAGGTCTGCTTCAAGAAAAGCAGGACAGGTGCATGTACACCACTTGCTGGCCTAAAGATTGGCTACCACAAGATTGCAACAATCTCAGGATTATAGGCATAAATTACTTCACTTCTCTATCTGACTGGCTGGAGACATGCCCCTTGCAGGCTTCAGACATATCCACTCGGGCCTCTGAATTAGGTCCTAATCTAATTGATGCCGGAGTAGGCAGCCGAAACACACCTATAGTTTGGCTAGCTCACTCAATGGGAGGGCTCATTGTGAAACAAGTTCTCAATGTGGCTGCACAGAGCCAGGATCCAGAAACCAGTAAACTGTGTGAATGTACCAAAGCAGTATTTTTCTACAGCACACCTCATAAAGGAAGTGCGTTAGCAACCTTGCCCAGGGCCGCGGCTGCGGTGCTGTGGCCGTCTACAGATGTGCGCCAACTGCAAGAAAACTCTCCAGTATTATTAGAACTGCATAAAATATTCCTCATGTATGCTGAAAGATACAATTGGGAAACAATTAGTTTTGCGGAAAGTTTACCAACTTTAGTAACAACATTCAAAGTTCCTATACATTTTGTTGAGGCAGTGTCCGCTGATTTAGGAAGAGGACCTTTCTACCAACTGCCTGTTGACCACTTGTGTATATGTAAGCCAGCAACTAGGCAAAGTATTTTGTATACAATATTATTAGATGTATTGCGTAGGGTGACAACTAAGGATGTATCTCTAAAGTACACCAATATAGAATGGATTTTTAACATGGTGTGGAGTGCTCTGCAGAGAAAAAAGGATGAAGTCATGGAAGTTTTGGATGACACCCAGAGCAGTGAAGGCCTACGATGGTCTGAACGGATTTTGTTGGACATGTTTACTGATGGATTTACAGACTAGAATAAAATATTATGTAATCTTTTGCTTAGTTTGGTTTCTATATCCGATATCATAATTAACTTGACCAATTACCAGTTTCTTTTTGATTTCTATATTATTCCATTGCTGAGGAAATAAGATTTTGAGTTTATTTATACATTCATTTTATTACATTACGCATCTCGCTCGTCGTATCGCTGTCGTGTTAAAGTGTCCGTGTAGCGGTAGATGGCGTTGTTTGAGAGTTAACTGCTACACCTAGCGGTGTATACTTGAACGAAATATCAAGCGAGGGACGATTTCTCGGTTGTCAAGGGCTAATGATTAGAGTTGTGCAAAAAATTAAATAGATGTCACAGGGGTGCATTTATTATACCTAGGCCAAAATTACATCGATGGTTAACGCCTATCCTATATATACTCCACAACTCGCTTAACTAACATGAACTTGATCGTGTTTATATAGATGGGATATAAGCATTCGTCCTTCACTAGCAAGTAAGTGCGAGAGGTACAAATGCATTACGTCCGACTTAAACGCGATCATGCAAGGCCGAAATTATGGTCGAACGTTCTGAACTGTTTTGTTTTTTCGTGTCTGTATGGCCCAAGAGGGCATTCAGTGCACTCATTATTTCTACTTTCTGCCACAGCAGATGATGCAGATGAAGGGACTGAAGCGACATCTATTAATTAACTTGCCGTCTGCTCCGAAATGAATGTGCATTGAAAAACTAGATGTCGCTCAATGGCGAATACATGTGTTTGTAGAGCTGTGTTTCTACTACAATAACGTTCTACATAAAATTAATATCATTGAATTAACTCTCAAAAATAAATGTAAGTAAACGGGTTTTTTTTTAGAAAATCTATATTGGTTTCTCTTGTGGTTCCCTCTTGACTAAGTATAGAGAACGGATCACACGGAGGTACTACTGCGAAACATACGCGCCGCGTACACATAGATAATAATATAATATAGCTGAGCAGTAAAACAAATCCGTACTAAAATCCGATGTGACGCATTCGCACAGACACGCGTGGCGACAGTAAACTTAAGCGTAGTTCGGGGTAATCGGCGGTACCCATCAGTCCGCGTGCCGCACATCTGCCGCGTAGATCTGGTTTACAGTGCAGTTCATGTCTACATTGTCTACTGCTTTATATTTCAACTAGCTTCTGCCCGCGACTTCGTAGACTGTAGCTCCTTACAAACTTGCGCCCCCTATTTCGCCCCCTTAGACGATGATACCCGGAATAAAAAGTATTATAATATGCTGGTATGTTAATCCAGGTATACCAAAATTTATTTTAATCCGTTTTTGCGTGATTGAGGTCTAAACTTTAGCATCATAGCCTAGCGGCGGCTGCGAGTCGGAAACGATAACGCAGGTTAAGCAAAGATGGCAGCGGTCAGTCTTTGGATGGGTGACCGCCTGATGTTTGAGTGGGTGGTTAATATAAATGAGCGCTTCCGTGCTTTGGAAGGCACGCTAAGCAGTTAACCCCGGCTGCTGTCTATGACAGTAGTCGTTAAGCCGAGTTAGAGGCCTTCGGGCAGCTTAAGAACTCCTAACAGTCCACTTGCCCACTCACTTGACAAAGGGGGGACAACTGTTACTCGCGTCCGCAGGAGTTACCTACCACAACCCTGCACGTGTCCCCTGGGTAGGGTGGTACTAAAGAGTGATAAACTTTAAAGGCCAAAAATAATGTATTCCATACGATTAAATAGTTTATGAATGAGGTTTATTCACGATTTTTGCTACGGTGATAGAATTGTGCTGAAGTTTACCAATAAAGTGAAAATTTAATTGATAGTCTGGCAAACGAAAGCGTGACCTGAGAAAACGCGGCACATTCAAAAAATATACATGTGGTATTACTAATTATAGTAGGAAAAAAAAGTTTTGATAATTGTATTTTTTTTTTAATCTATTTGTATAATAGTTGTTTGCGAACTTCTTTTTTTGCGGAACACACCACCACGTCTTTAGACATAGTCTTCTAACATAAGTATAAGTAAAAGGATAATCCTACTAATATTATAAATGCGAAAGTTTGGATGGTTGGATGTTTGGATGTTTAGATGTTTAGATATTTGGACGTTTGTTACTCAATGAAGCTTAAACGGCTCAACCGATTTAGATGAAATTTTACACGAAGACAGTTTATAGCCTGGATTAAAATATAGGATAGCTTTATCCGGGCCCACGCAAACGAAGTCGCGGCCGGAAGCTAGTTATTAAATAAGGGATAAACTGGCCAAGATGGAGTCGGACTTTCGCAGCGGTGAAACGCGCCGGGTGCCTTTGAACGTGTTTGTTACAACGGATATTTACAATAATATAATGTTCATGATTATGAGTCACAAATTCAATGAAAAAGAAACATTATTCATGCTTGATGTGTAGGTATAATGATAGCACCATCTACTCGTAGCGAGCATAATTTTGATACAATTTCAGTTTGATAGAGGTCGTTGATGTTAGTTGTCGATTTGCGCCATCTACCGAGCTTAATTTTAGTCCAATTTCAGCTCGATAGATGACGCTTATATTATGTTTTTGATTTCATTTAGACTAATAAGAATAATATACCAAACAGTATGACACGGAATTTATTTGATTCTAGGGACCGAGTTTTCTCGGCTGTAATACTACGAAAAATCGATTTCTATACAAAATTAATCAAAAAACCAATAACTGATCGTTTACCAAAAAAAAAAACGAAATAAAACGATAGAAAGAAAACTAAAAACCTCATCGCTGGGGTTTTAACTCGCAGCCATCAACAAACCAACCATTGGGTAACCATTGGTCGTTATCGAAGAGTAAGCCTGCCTTTTGCGAGAAAATACGGAAAAATAATAAAGCTTAAATCTACAATAAAACCCAAGTGGATATCTCGTGGGATCAAAGTATGTAGCAAGAAGAGAAGAGCCTTACTATGGAAATATCGATTTTGGCCTAATAAAGTTGATAAAGATAATCTTAACACCTATAATACTAGATATAAGAAAATATTAAATCTCACACAGCGCTCACAAAATGACCACTTTATAAAGCAAGCCACCAACAAATCAAAAGCTACCTGGCAAATCATTAATAAAAACAAACAACTATTCCCGAAAGAGCCAATATTAAAGCTAATTAAGAACGGTGTGACAATTACTGATCCAATTGGTATAGCCAACGCCTTCAATAATTTCTTTATTGACCAAATTGTGGCAAAGGGCAATAATGTACAAGGTAATTTAAAAACTAACTGTAGCCAGTCTATGTATATGGCACCTACTGTTCCACATGACATAATGACCATAATTAAATCACTAAAAAATACAAATAGTGTCGGATATGACGATATAAATACTAAAGCAGTAAAGCAGGTATCGCATATAATTATCCATCCCCTAAGTCACATTGTTAACCTCAGTATCACAACGGGGGTATATCCAGACAAGTTAAAGCCTGTTGTTGTGAAACCTTTGCATAAAAAAGGGGATAAAACTAATATGTCTAATTATAGACCCATTGCTCTAGCAACGATATTTTCTAAGGTGGCCGAAAAAGTGATATACGAGGCACTCTACAATTATTTGGAGAAATATCATTTGCTAGCTGCAGAACAGAAAGGCTTTCGTAGAAAACAATCCATAAATATGGCAATATATGATCTTATCCAGCCATTAATAGAAAATTTAGATAGACGTAACAACGTGTGTGCCATATTTATGGATATGACAAAAGCGTTTGATTATGTAAATCACTCAATTCTTTTAAGGAAGTTGAATGCTTATGGTATTCGTGGCAATATTTTAGAGTTGCTAAAATCCTACTTGAGCGATAGACGTCAATACACTGAGCTCTCTCAGATCTGCATGCACACTAAATATGTAAAGGCTTACCGATCTGAAAAGAGGCAAATTATATATGGCGTGCCGCAGGGAAGTGTTCTCGGCCCGCTACTATTTTTACTTTATATCAATGACCTACCTCGACACGTCAAACATCCAATGGTATTATTTGCTGATGACAGCACTGTTATTATTAAATGTAATGATGTTAATAACTATGAAATAGAAATTAATAGTACTCTAAAGGACATAATTGAATGGCTCAATGTGAATAATTTATTAATCAATCTTGACAAAACGAAAATAATGCACTTTTATCAACGTAAATTGCCTGTTCCTATCATTTGTAATTATGAAGGGGCACTGATTGAATCAGCTTCTGTTACCAAATTTTTAGGAGTAAATGTAGACAGCCATCTCTCATGGAACTCACATACTGAGCAAGTGTGCCTAAAACTGAACCAGTATGCCTATGCACTTTATAAACTTGCAAAGCAAGCAAGTCCTAATGCTGTATTAACTGCATACCATGGTTTTGTAGCGTCGACCTTACGTTACGGCATAATTTTTTGGGGCAATTCTTTAAACAAGGAAGCGGTGTTCAAAGCTCAAAAAAGGTGCATTAGAGCAATGTGTGGCCTTCAACAAATGGACAGTTGTATATCACATTTTAAGGATTTGAACATCTTGACAATGCCCTCTCTTTATATTATTGAAGTAGTGATGTTTGTCAAAAATAATCCACTGCTATTTAAAAAAACTAGCTTTACCAGCAAACGTTTGGGGCAAAAATATAGGGAGGATTTGAGCACAGTTCCAGCAAACACCGCTTTAGTGCGTAAGAGTGTATATTCTCTGGCGGTAAGGATTTATAATAAATTACCAACAGAATTTAAATTGTTACCAATGTCACTCTTGAGGCATAAATTATTACCTTTACTCATAAATAAGTGCTATTACTCTGTTTTAGATTATTTAAATGATGAACTTAATTGTACGTAGTTATTTCTGATGAATATATTGTAAAGTATTGTTATTTTTAAATTTGATTATCTTATTTTTGACATTATTTTAAATAATCTTTGACATTATATCCTAAATACATCTTTGACATTATATTCTAAATACATCTTTGACATTACACTCTAAATACATTTTTGACATCATATTCCAAATGATATAATTCACAATGCTTTATTAATAATCAAATGATATGTTGTAATGTAATTCAAGACTAGATATTTAAGCCAATGTTTTTGTACGCCAATCGGCAAAACATAGTGCAACGTACAAAACTGAACATCTCTGTTTCTATGCAGCCATCACCTATGTTTGACAAATAAAAACACTTTGCCTTTGCCTTTGCCTTTGCCTTTGCCTTTGAAAAACTACTTTTCTCGAAAATTAGACGAAGCTAAGCTTTTTTTTTTTTTGGTTTCTCGGCCCCGTAAACCCCTATACTGCAAATTTCATCAGAACATGATTACAAATATATATATAATCAATTTTACATCCCGTGTTTTTTCACATTTTATCTATATTTTTTTTAATTTCTAGTCAAGTATATGCTTGTCAATTTTCAAAGCTCATAGATTCAAGGAGGCCCCATACAAACTTCAACCCCATTTTTAACCTTTTTGCACCCTTATCTTTATATTTTTTATAGCCTATATGTTGGCCGGCAATTTTCTCAACAGATTAGTAAAGTTTGCATCAAAATCCGTTCAGCCGTTTTCACGTGATGCGCGTACAAATAAACAGACAAACTGTATATAGATGTCTTCGCCGCCACGCGACGTCCACTTGACAACAAAAGATGGCGCTGTTACGTAAACACGACTATCAAATCGGCTATCCTCAAATTTGGTCTGCGGGTCACCTTAACTCCATCAAACTTTTTTATACGTTTCCTATGGTTTGACGGAGTTTAGATGCCGACAAAAAACTGTAGAATGATGTACTAAGGCTAGAATATGCATGGAAATTTGGGATGTTCCGCATCGCGCTATTGAAGTTTTTAAGTTATGTTGTATAAATACAATTTCCATCAGGTTTTCCTTATTATCTTTCTCTGGCAACATTAACGAACTTTCACAATTATTATATGCATAGATAGATAGATAAATATATATTTACTGATGAATCTCATGATTACGCCATACATTCAGCCGCAAACAATTGCGTTGTCAACTACTCTGCAATATCGACCAGCACGTCTATCATGGGACGGTCGCAACAAACTTTCGATTTTTCTCGCACTACTCTTGTTCTAAGTGTTCTAATAAGAAAGAGACGGATAGTGCGAGACAAATCGAGAGAGTCGCGCCGTCTTGTGATATGTGATAGCCGTGCTGGGGCTTGGGGATCGACCTAGGACGAAACCACAGATTTATATAATAATGTTGGCCCTCGCCACATGGAACACCCCCCCCCGCTTACAATTACAGACCGATCAACTTTACATATGGCAGCTTGTCATTCCATAGAAACTTGTCAAACTTTCCATACATTCATATTTTAACGGACACCGATTACAGACGATGGGGTGGACTGCACCAACTTACGGTTACAGACCGATCAACGTTAAATATGGCGCAAACTTGTCAAACTCTCCATACATTCAAATTTTAACGAACACTGCTTACGGTTGCTACAGACTGTTTGGTGCAACCCACCCATCACTGTTTATGACAGGCGGGTGAGACCGTAGACCTATTCCTGGCTTCGACCCTTTGCCAATACCGATACTGCTGCTGCCCAGCATCAGGTGAATTCTTATTTACTGGCGGAGATTACTTTCTATTTTTGGATGTTTTTCTTGGACAAGTTGCTCGCCCAAAACATTTTTTGGAAAGTAGGTACCTAAAACATAAATCCTCGGACCGTGATTCATAATTTTTCAGCCACTCGTTCCGACTCAGCTAAAATTTGGCACACTTAGGTATGTAATGTTTGGTTTAAACGAAATATCATGGCAACACCAAGCTGTTCTGATGGTGGAGACGGAAGCTGGCCATAGCGACTCCCAAACGGAGTCTAAAGGTCTCTACCCATTACACCGTATCATACCATGACCGTACTACATATGAACGTGTCAGGCAAAAAAATATTCTTCATATTAAAAAGTGGCCGTGCCGGAACGGTCTAGTGGGCGTCATCTCATAATACCTCATACATACAAATAATATTTTCTTGCATGTGACGGTACGGTTACGGTCATGGTATGATACGGTCTAGTGGGCACACACCTTAACCCGTGTCTGGGTTTATTGCAACCCTCTTAACGAGTAGACATGACTGTACAAAGAAAGCAACATTAGGCAATAAAAGCTAGTACTTATCTAAAATGAAATGATTGATAGAAACCTATATTACACTTGACTTGTCTACAATATTTAATTATTTGTCTATCCAGCCGGCGTCGAATAAGAACGAGCGGGGCAAAACGTGGGCAAGTCGAGCCTTCGTAGAGGTACATTTCGATTAGCTTACTAAATAAAAGTACCTCACCTTGACATGGAACTAGCCAGCAGACAGATCGATATCACGCTCGGTGCAGCTGTGACGAGACTCAATTAAGAGCATCGTGTGCATCGCCGCACCTTTACGCATCCTAGCTCGGACCTACCTATTGTATGCATTTTGTGCACATTTCAACGCAATAAGATGCACAATACAGCTTGTATCAGTGACTATAATATTTCTCTACTTATCTTCCATCATCCTCCTTAGCGTTATTCCCGGTTGTGCCCTAAACACACTACTTTTACGAAAGCGACTGCCATCTGACTTTCCAACCCAGAGGGAAAACTAGACCTTATTGGAGTTTTCCCTCACCGAAAAACCTAACGGTAAATATTCCGTAGTACATAAGTTCTGAAAAATTGAATGGTACGATCTGGGATTCGAACTCACGACCGCAAAACTATCTACTTATCTCCCAACCAAGCTTAATCAAAATGAAGTCTTCGCCTCTTTGTTTGCAGCACGGCTATCACAAGACGGCGTGCGAGCTCTCTCTATTTTTGTAGGTACCTAACCTACTACATATATTATTTTACTTATACTCTACTTATAATAAATCTCTTTTTTTTTGGACGTTGACGTGTTACTCGCCGCTACACACGATATGATTTACGTAACGAATATGTCTGCGGATATCCCTACAATATTCTAATTTGTTTATAAAAAAAATGTGTAGTTGTGATACCGAGTAACCATTAATGATTAGTTGATTTATGTAAGTAATTTATATTTTTGACTGCCGTTTAGCCTAGTGGGTAGCACTACACTGCCTACGAATCTGAACGTCCCGGGTTCGAATTATGGTATTCGTGTGTTCAGCATGCATATTTGGTCATGAGTCATGGACGTTTTCTATGTATTTATTACCTGTGTATTTATCTGTATACGTATATTTATCGTCGCCTAGCACCCATAATACACAGGTTTGCTTAGTTTAGAACTGGGTCGGTTTTTGTAAGATTGTCCCCCAAATATTTATTTATTTATTTTTCAATGAATGGACTTAAATTGGAGAAATAATTTTTATTTCAATTTTTGAATGTATTGTATTATTATACAAAAAAGATGCCAAAACCAAAACTAAATTATTCACCGTCGTCACATTCCATAACACTATCGTTTTCTGAACTTTCTTCACTGTCAGTCTCAGAGCTATCAGACTCGTCCTTTACAGATATAACATATAACATACTTACAAGCCTTTATCCCTAAAACGGGTAGGCAGAGCACATGAAACTTGTGTCCAGTGCCACTGTTAGCATAGTAATGAAAGATATAACAAACTTATCATATTCATCGTCATAAACTCGGTCGTCTGCATAGTACTTAACTTCATATTTGATTACGTGGTCATCGGTTTTTCTCCATTTTCAGCACTATAATTACTAAACAAGGCTGTAAGGGCGTCCTTTTTCTGGTCTAAATTCGAATCCACGTAATTGCTCGCTAACTCTCCTTTAATATCACCCCATATCATCTCGATCGGATTGAGGTCGGGATGGTTTGGAGGCAAACATCAACTGAATACTGTTTTGGCAGATTTTGGCCATCTATCAATGGCATTAAATCACACTTTCGCATCGATTTCTTAAATGGAACATTGTGTTTCGTTAGCCAATCTTGCATATCCTTTTTAGGGTTCCGTAGTCGACTAGGAACCCTTATAGTTTCGCTTTGTCTGTCCGTCCGCGGATAATCTCAGTAACCGTTAGCACTAGAAAGCTGAAATTTGGTACTAATATGTATATCAATCACGCCGACAGTGGTAAAATAAAAAGTGTTTTTTCATTTTATTAGGGTACCTACCGTATACGTAACGTGGGGAGTGTTTTTTTTTCATTTCAACCCTAACGTGTGATATATTGTTGGATAGGTATTTAAAAATGGGGAGCTGAAATACCGCGCGAGCCATACGGCTGCCGCTTGGACACTGCAACTACGCGTCATTGCTCCAAGAGAAGAATAGTATTTTATGCAACTGTTGTATAAGAAGGGTCTTAAGGCGAAACAAGTCGAATGAAGCTACATACGCGACACTAAAATAACACTAGGCGGCGCAACATTATCGTAATTTTCCCCAGTGACACACACACACACTACTATATTTCACGCACACCATATCACTTTACAGCGGCAGGTCACTAACCTTGGTTTTTTTTCTTTGGTGACATTATGAATTGAAATCAGTCGCCGACCTCCATTGAGCAAGCAAAATCGTCAAAACATCTTATTGAAAAATTACAGAAACTTATTGACAGTTTCGTATTCTGAGTAGTTGCTTAGGGTACATTTTGGTATATGAAATATGTGCTATTGATAAGTCAATGTCAAGTCAATTTATAACTATATAGGTATATCGCATTCAAAATCGGTATAACCAGCGTAAGCGGGCCCAAAACGCTGGTAAACTATTCGCGACGGAAGCTCACGTTAAACTAGACATGCAAAATTTGCGAGTACGGTACGGAACCCTCGTGCACGAGTCCGGCTCGCACTTGACCAAGGGGCAATCAGAGTATAAAAGCAGCACAATATGTCTGATCTAGTGAATTCCTTAGCTTGAGAGTAGGTAGGTTAAGAAAAAGAAACAATTACTTCATTTGTATGTTTTATACCACAATAATATAATTTTATGTGTAATTACGTCATACGATTGCATTATCAAATATAAATATAAACAATATCTATTATTTTATTTTTATAGGCTTGTAAATGCACATTTATACATGCCATGGAATACGTTGCTATTTTAGCTGCATTTATATAAAACAAATATTTGCTACCTACTTCTTCTTCTTCATTTGACTCTCAAACTCTTACTCAGGTCCGCCAGCAACCCGCCTAGCGGGCGCCTACACCGTAGGCGCTTTCCGCTACATACGGAGAAAACCACGGGATCCGCTGAAACAATGACTCGTGTCGTATTGAGCGTAGCGCGTAGCAATTCTTGCTAGTGAATTAGTTAAAAACATGGAGTTGAAGTGTAGTTAATAACTACTGTATCTTGAAGAACTGTCTCCAATCGGGTGACTATATTTTGTCTTGAATTGATAAAAATAACACAATTTGCCTCATGCTTGCAGATTCCGAGTTGATATTATAAATATTCTGACAATGTATTTCCACAATATTCAATTCGTTGGCACTGCTGATTTTTGAGGAAGAAAACACGACAATTTCATTGGACGGCTTCATTATTACGGCGGGATCGCAATATATTATCATAATCGCCTTAGTTTGTACAACGATACGATGTTCCTTGTAGTTATACGAGTATTATTTTATTTATTCAAATGCACTTGCAAAAATCAATAGTGTCTAAGACAACATAAATGACAAATGTCAAACCTACCTATATGTCAGATGTAATGACAAATACACACACGTACACCCACGTACACCGTATAAGACAATGTGCCCTGTGTGATAAAAAAATATTCCACATACTAATTAAAGGTATTCGAACATTTTTGATTAAGAACGGGCTCTAAGAGGAAAACTATGAAAAATCGGGTTGTAATGATAGGGTTTGAATGTAATATTGGGTTTTGCTATAAAACAAATGACAGAAAATCTATTTTGAACGTTTAACTATCCTCATTAATGAATTTTTCCTAAAAACGTATTATTTTTATTTTGCTGGTATTTAATTAGCGAATTATGCAATTGTCTAAACGAAAAAATCGCGACAGACGTCCTTCCAGTACGACGCCTTATGGCCATCTGCCTACTAAAATTGAAAGGAAGTGACTTATGCGTGTCCGATTTGTGCGTGATTTTGTATTTATGTGCTTAATTCTACTGATTTATGTATATTAAAAATAAAAGGAGCCCACTTGTTTGTCACATATATAATAAGGAACAAAAGAATACAAAAATAAATACTGCAAATTGAATAGCAAAAAATGGTTCAGGTTTTTAGTCAACTCGGGCTACCAAAAAACGCAAAATCAGAGCTAACTTTGCCATCCTAATCTATCGAGGCAAATGAATCAAATCGTGTTTCCTCATATAATTGTAGCAAATATCTTCAAATATCATTTAAAGAAGAAACTGTCACATTTTATGTAGTTTTCGCGTAATAAAGTAGGAAATTCGAAGCCCCATTTTACACCTTTGTGGTAATTTCCTCAAGAGGCCTCACCTTAACTTAAAAGTCGTGGGTTAATTAAAGACGCCAAGAGCGTTTTTAGACCAGTTATGCACCGTTGCATACAATACGTTTACTACGACAAATTTGATAAATAGCATTGTTTTGACTTTTCAGGCAGCAAGTTTCAAATCGTTATTTTGCTACTCACGCAATTTCTTCAGAAGTGCATATATTAATATCTTATTTATTTATTTAAGGGACCACCAACGGATAAATACAAAAATCCAAGTAAGATGTTTAGTCACTTATAGGTACTTAGGTGCCCACAGCTCGCACATGTCACACATGTGTGAAATCAAGAATAACAGAAAACTATCATATATAATTTACTTTAAAAACAAAGTTTTAACCGACTTCAATTTAGTACTCCGCCAAGCCACGAGAACATTTCCACATTTATTTTCCAATTTACCACATGAACTGATTTCCGAGAGCAAATGCGTTGATTATTAGAGAAAAAAATCCAATCGCTGTATGTGGCCCGATAATATTTGAGGACTTCCGTCGATTCCACAAGGATCACCTGTGGCACTTCATTAGTTGCTATTTCAACGGAATCTTATCAGAATCTGTGACGTACTTTTAGGTAAGTACATAATTGAGGAATTCCATAAGTAATCCTTTTTTTTTTAGTCGCTAAAAATTACATTAATTAATATTTACGCTTGATAGTAGGTTAGTAAAACATTAGCAAAAGTTTTAAGTAGGTAGACAGACACATTTAAATGTTCGCCTTAAAAAATTTAGAATGTTAATAATTGGATAATTTAAATATATTATATCGACTACATCATGTAGAACAAATCAAGTAGCAAGTTACAGGAAATTAGAGTTACCCGAAGCCAATCAAGAAATAAATGGCAATCACCCACCAGACTCCGTGATAAAAGATATGAGATAACATATTTTTGAATTTACTTTTAGTATCATGGAAGAAAAAGAGTATGAGGTCAATCGACGAGTCCGACTCGGCTCTGGTCACGCGTAGTGTAGGGTTCCGTAGCTGCCTGTCTTTGATACATCGACACGCACGCGCCAAGTAAATGGTGCGGTTGGGTCGGCCAAATTTGTACGAAAGTTGGGCTTTCAACTACATTTGAAGTCGGTCAACTATTACTCGGTAACTAGTAATGTCTACTTAGTCGTGATAGTTTTTCTTTTAAATTAATTATTCGTACAAACGCCAACAACTCACCATCCTATATTTATATTGAACTATATTACAATCCACATAAAGGGCACGGATGGTCAGTTAACTGTGTTGGCGATGGTACTACTGCCACGATTTTTTTCACATTCACAGTAGCAGCCATTTAGCATACACGGGTACAAGACACGTGACACAAATAAAAATTTGGGCTTCAAAGCCCAATATCAGGCAAATGAACCACTGAGTTGAAAAATGCTATCCAACGACACCCACAACATGGAATTGCAAAGAAAAAAAAATTACATCACCACTTTACGTGTATGGATGGATGAGTACCCTAAAAAAATTTTTTTTTTAAAATGTGTACTGCCGTTGGTGTTTTTGATTTATATGTTCATGCCGAATTACAGCTTTCTAGTGGTAAGGGTCACTGAGCTAAGCCGAAGACGGACAGCGGCCAGACGGACATGGCGAATCTATATGGGTTCCTTGCTAACTACGGAACCCTAAAAATTATAAGGTATGTTTTATAGACTTCTGCCCGCAACTCCATTTCCCATTTTAGGGAAGTGGGGGGTTAGAAAGAGACAAAAAGTAGCCTATGCCATTTCTCCATCCCTTCAACTATCTTCACTTAAAAAATCACGTCAATTCGTCGCTCCGTTTTGCCGTGAAAGACGGACAAACAAACACACACATACACTTTCCCATTTATAATATTACTAGTTTACTCCGTCCGCGTGGAACTCGTTTATATCGTAGCTCCATATAAACTTTTACCCTCCCCATTTCAACCCCTTAGGGGATGATTACGGGGATAAAAACTATCCTATGTTACTCTCCATCCCTTCAACTATCTCCACTTAAAAAATCACGTCAATTTGTCGCTCAGTTTTGCCGTGAAAGACGGACAAACATACAAACACATACACTTTCGCATTTATAATATTAGTATGGATTTCCCATTTATAATATTAGTAGGTATGGATGCACTAAATTGTTTTATAATTTCAAATTTAGAATTAACTAAGGTATAAACTTAAGTAACATAAAAATATTTATAACGGAATATAACTAAACTAAACCTATAAAAAGTAAATGCCCCCCAGGTAGATAGACTTATTATACTGGTTAAATTCATTTTTAACCGACTTCAAAAATACGGAGGATGATGGGATCCATTAGGAATTGAAGGAACTCCTCAAATATATTAGATACACCTACGCATGTGGTAATTTCGGTATTTTCTATTATACCTACTGCCTGGAAATCACAAATGAGTGAAGTGGAACTGATGATGAAGACCACAGATGTCTCCTGCAACTCCCCAATGATGTACTTAAAACTATAAAAGTACGTCACAGATTCTGATATGATTGAAATAGCAACTAATGAAGCGCCAAAGGTCTCAGAATCAAGTTTCTCCAACTCCTCAAATATTATCGGCCCACATACAGCGATTTGGTTTTTTTTCTGTAATAATCAATGTTCTTGTGGAAAAGTGGAAATTAAATGTGTAAATGCTTGGTGGAGTACTGAATTGAAGTCGGTTAAAACTTTTTTTAAAACTAATAACAAGATAACAACAAAATAAATAAAATAACCAAACTAATTATAAATTATTCAAAAACGAAATTAACCTAAGTTGCCCAGCCATAGAAAGAAGACCTGTTGTATTGGTAATAGTACATTTTGATACAAGTGAGTATGTTGATAATTACATTAGAGGCGGAATTGTTCACGCGAACCGCATGTGAGCGTGATAAGAGAGCCGAGGATGTAATTATCAAAGCTCACGTTTTATACGACGTTTTTCAACACATTTTGCGAGGAAAATCATTTTCATAAGATGAAAATTTTAGAGGCCTGCCAAGCTATTTTCTTTACTTAATGATGGCAACAGGTTTTTACTCACATATTGTACGTCGCCAGGATTTTCCAGTGGCGTCCATTCTATTTATCACTTTTCTAGTCACCACGAGTCAACAATTTTGATAATAACCAAACACGCATTAACAATGTTTACAAATACTTGTGAAATAATCTATAATCACGCAACAGTTTTTTTTCAAGAGGTAAGCGCAGTGCGTGCGCATGTGTTAAGCCAGACAGCCAGACTTAGATGAAATCTCTAAACAACCAATACAAAATAAAATAAATATTTCAATTTCAATAACCAAAAAGAAATAGTCAATTAATTAACAAATAGTATTTTATGCCATCGTTATATAATGTATGCTTTTTCAGTCGAGTACCACGTTTAGGCCCCGAAGCTTGCTGAGGGGCCTAATTAAGGTACGAGAGTTAAAAAGCTAATTAAGTATATAACTATTGCATACAATACTTTTTCTACGAGTTAACGGTAATAATAATTTATTAAACGAACTTGGTATCTATTGCAAATCGCCCTGCTGAAAGGAAGTGCAGCCAACCGCTTTTTTATTTTTGCGCGTTGATGTCTTCTGGAAATCGAGCCTCGTGATTGGTCATAATTCATTTCAGTTCTGTGTACAGTTGTATAATAATTATTTCGATTGTCCATAAAGCATAAACTTTTTCATGAGAATAAAAGTATTCCATTGCGTTATGGTTTGCGAGGTTCTAATTAAAAAAATATAGTCGACGAGTATAAAAAAGGATTTAATTTGTTTAGTCAAGTAAGAATCCTTTTGCCGAGAAATAAAAAAAAAGCTGTAAGTACATTCTGTACAACCCGGTTAATTTAAGAATGCACCGTGTTCATGCATACATCTTGCTGCAAGGTGCCAACAAGACTTAATCGGGATATAACCATAACACACGAGTGTCGTAATGTTATAAAACACGCGTGTTTAATACCCAGGTTTGTCAGCCTAAAAGCGACATATTAAGAGGTGCGTTACGACCAAATGTGTTTTTTTCGGCAGTCGGGTAGCCCTGTAGTGGAAACTACCCACAGGCCAGCAAAGATCTGCAGCAACAGCCCTTCAGTACCAAGGTCCAAAAAAAAAAGACCAAATGTGTTAAAAAGGTATGTTGTAAAGTAGTAGCGCATGAAAGTGGCTAAGGAGTGATTGTAGGAAGGTGCTAGGCTAGTAATGCGTATAGTACGTATCGTGCCTATTAGTCAAAAAGCGTGAAAAAGTAAATTCTTATAGGAGAGCCACGCAAGACCACGGACAAATTGAGCAAGTCGGTAAATATAAATTTCCAATTATAATTTTCACGAGAACACGGCGCAGTGCCGCTTGCGACGCGTTGGCTTTCCTCCAGCTTTATATTTAAACGGAACGGTATGTACTGACATTTTATGAAAAGGTTTTGAAATAATCCAAATCTTACCTGCACCACCTCCTATCAAAATCTCCAATCGTACGGTTAGGTGTGACGTACCTGAACTTGTTCGACTAATTCCCGTTGGCTACGAGACGCATCTTCGAAGTTTATGTTTAATCACTGAGATTTCGGTTTTGTCGATATTACGAAATAAGTAGGTACTAGCCCATTTATAAAATATATTAAATAGAGAAGTTTATTATCTTTTTATCTTAATACAAATGCACAATACAAATATCTCGTAGGTAAGTTAGTTTTAGGACAAACAATATGTTATGATTATGAAACATGAATATTAGGACAATTGAACGTTATGACAAAGTACAATAGGGAAAAACTGTTATGGCAAGTGACTTTAGGACATGCGTTAGTAGGGGCTAGGAATTGCGAGGGCCACCGATGTAAGTACCTAATTAGTAGGTACTGTACTGCACTCCACGGCAGGTATAAGGTAACGTAACAGGCGACCGAGGGTACACGTACCTACTTGAGTGAAAGAAATAGTAGTTTTGGTTACATAACTCATCCATTAACTACTGCGCCTGATAACCTAATATAAATTAATTAATTTGAGGTTCGCAGATGATCTTATCCTCCTAGCTGAGAACGTTGCAGACCTAAGAGATATGCTTGACGAGCTCCATGTAGCTTCTCTAAAGGTGGGCCTCAAGATGAACATTTCCAAGACCAAGATCATGGCAAGTCATCCACTCAACATACCAAATGTTACTGTTGGTGGTTCTCTAGTGGAACTTGTGGATGATTACATATATCTTGGACAGTGTTTATCTTTTGGCCAAGAGACCCAGAGGAAAGAGGTCGCTAGGCGAATTCAGTTAGGATGGGCTGCGTTTAGTAACCTAGCGGATGTCCTAAAGTCCGAAATCCCACAGTACCTTAAGACAAAGGTATTTAACCAATGTGTCTTGCCTACCCTTACTTACGGGACGGAATCTTGGGCACTCACCAAGGGAGTACTGCACAAAATGAATATGGCGCAGAGAGCCATGGAGCGAGCCATGTTAGGCATCGCATCTCCCTTGTAGACCGTGTCCGAAACACTGAAATCCGGCGCCGAACGAAAGTAGCGGACCTCGGCAAACGAATAACACAGTTAAAGTGGAGGTGGGCTGGACACTTGGCGAGGAGGAACGATGGGAGATGGACAAAACTGGTTACTGAATGGTGGCCAAGGTCATCGAAACGGTCAGCGGGCAGACCACCAGCTCGATGGACCGATGATATCTGCCGAACAGGAGGCAAACATTGGATGAAATTAGCACAGGACCGAGGAGAGTGGCGTAATAAAGAAAAGGCCTATACTCAACAGTGGGTGGATACGGGCAGAATAAATAGATAGATAGAATTTATTTGGTTGTAGATAATAAGTAGTAAAGAAAAGCTGTTAACGAAACTATACAACTCAGTGGCTGTAAAGCTCAAACCTTGACCAGGTTTTTACTCGAAGTTAGGTTATTTGACCTTGTAGCTCTCTAGCAAAAAGACATTCCACGGGCCTTAGGGAAATATTAGACGTAAGTATACTTTGTCAATAGAGCCATAATTGTTATGCACTAGCTGTACCTGCGACTTCGTTTGCATGGTAATGTGGTGGGAGTTAACGCATTTCTTCTCTTGGACATAGGACACATGCAGTTCTAATTAAACCTATCAAGTAAATTATTAAAAAAACATATTTTAGCTAAAATGCCGTTAAAATTCGTTTGTCTTTCTATCTGTCACTCTGATATTTAAATTTGTAAGAAAGGAACAAAACTCGTTTTAATTAACAGGGGCATTTTAAGTTTTATGAATAAGGGGGTAAAAGTTTAGTAGATGTTTGAGGCAAAAGATCCAACAGGTAGGACACAGGCTGCAGCATTCAATGTTTATTGATCCTCTTCTCTAAATATTTTTAACACTGTTTTATATTAAACTAGCGACCCGCCCCGGCTTCGCACGGGTACTATTTTATACATATAAACCTTCCTCTAGAATCGCTCTATTAAAAAAACCGCATCAAAATCCGTTGCGTAGTTTTAAAGATCTAAGCATACATAGGGACAGACAGCGGGAAGCGACTTTGTTTTATACTTTACTCAATCACGCTTAAACCGCTTAACCGATTTGGATGAAATTTTGCACAAAAATAGTTTATAGCCTGGATTAAAATATAGGATAGTTTTTATCCCGGGTCCACGCAGACGAAGTCGCGGGCGGAAGCTAGTTTAAAATAACTGCTGAATGTTATTGGGTAGGTACTTATAGTACCTATACCTAAATACTATCTTTTACGGTAATTATTATTATTTTAAACACTTTAAAACAAACATCCAAACATCTAAACATCCAAACATCTAAACTTTCGCATTTATAATATTAGTAGGATTAATAGTAGGTCTGATGTATGGTGTCGGATTTAAATAGCCAATAACAATCAAGTTTCTTCCCGTGGGTGTCGTAGTATTCGATTACGGCAACGGGGTAGAAGTGTGCTGTGGTGCTCGTGGGTCGTGGGTTATCGATAATGGCGATGGACATCATTACCTTTTCAATGCAAACTAAAATGTATCAATTTTACGTATCGTTTAAGTCTTTATGAATGTACAAAATAACGAATAGACTAATCTTGTGCTTACCGATCGTAATAAGGCGGAAATGTTGACAACAACTTTCTTTTAGTGCTGTTTTTTCTAAGTACCTACTATATGTTTTTTTGCAAAAGGCGCATTTTCTTGAAATGTTGCTGGCGTTATCTGTGTAAAGTGTAAACCTGAAAATAGGAGCGGGTTCTTCCGTATTTTGCGTATTATATTATTTAATACGAGGATGTACAAGCCAATCTCAATCAAATCTACTATGTTAACGTAAGTATACGTATACGTTGCGTTGCGTGTGACGCCTTGACGACATGACAAGTCTTGACAGAATGTTAGAAGGAGAAAATACGGAAGTAAGAGAGCATGTGTCCGCCGTTGGTCCGCCATAATAGAGGCACAGATAGAAAACTTGTCACTTGTCAGATTTGATGCTTAATTTGAGCAAATGGATGTCATTCTGCTTTTTGTTCCTAGTTGCGTGACACTGGTGGCACCTAGCAACAGACAGAGATTAATAGATTTGAATTTTCGCTGGTTTACATATTTTTACAACTCTTTGTTCACTGGATTTTACGGATCTTTTGCGCATTTTAAACATGCTCTAACAACACTTTTTCCCTGTGTAGACCGCAGCCCGAGTTTATTTATTTCGGTGAGATCCAAGTGCGTGTAAATAATAATCGGCGTGTTAATCTTATTCAGAGATCAACTGGTGACGTTTTATTTACTATATTTTTATACTCTTGTTATTATTTCTTAGGGTTCCGTAGTCAACAAGGAACCCTTATAGTTTCGCCATGTCCGTCTGGCCGTCCGTCCGTCCGTCTGTCCGTCCGTCTTCGGCTTAGCTCAGTAACCAATTACTACTAGAAAACTGTAATTCGGCATGGGTATATAAATCAATCACGCCGACAAAACAGAAGAATTAAATCTTGGAAAAAAAACTGTTTTTTTTGGGGTAAGTAGGTACCTCCCCTACACCTAAAGTGGGGATGTATTTTTTTTCTCGTTAAACCCATAGTGTAGGGTATCGTTGAATAGCTTGTTCAAACATATTATGGGTTTCTTAAAACGATTTTTCAAATTAGTGATTCGTTTGCGAGATATTGGGCTTTAAAGCCCAAATTTTTGTTCGAGTCATATATGTATGCCCCCGCAGCCCTGCCTAAGCCCGCCAGAGTTGCTGTATTGTCTCCAGCTTGCGGCGATAATACTTAAGCAGTACAAAAGTCAACGGGGGCTCGGTATCCATACCGCTTGCCGACGTGCCACTCGAATAGTTGTCGTTCTGCCGCTGCCCAGTGTCTCTCAGCCTACGCCGTTGCCGCTTGACAGGGGCTCTTCAGCTGTTCCAACAGCAACTACAACACTGGCTGAAAGACTGGGGCTGCTGAAGGCAAACATCCCACAGAATGTGTAGTCAAAGTCGTCGCGGAAAACTCCCATCGAGCTTGGGAGCTCCTATATTTACCTTTCCCTACTCTGTTCTTCATGCCGACAAATCAAACATGGATTTCCTCATGACTCAGATAAAAAAGAATGCTTCGGGGGTCTCCGAGTTACCTCTTATTCCCCAAAATCGCCAAAAAATTCATCTACAACACACTATTATAAACAAAATTGTAAAATAAAAGCAATCGAAAATAAAATTTCTGAAGGAAATGTGAGCAGTAGGTACAGGTCAGCCGTCAGATGTAAGGAGGATCATGTCACAAGGTGCAACAATGGGAGCTGCCTAGCAAATACACCTACAACAGTCCAGTGCCAGTATGTCAAGTATTTACACTTTAGTTTGAAATGAAACAGGTTAATAATTAAAAACAATGTAGATACGGTATTTAAATTTTGAAATTAGAACGACGGAGATGTCATGTTTTAGGTGAATTTTCGCTTTTCTCTGAATCGTTCTGTTTATTGTGTTTGTTAGTCAAAAATGGGTACGATTCAAGAGAAGTTAAACTTGTTAAAAGCCTATTTTGTAAAAAAAATGTACTTGTCGACAGCTTTGGTGTGGTACACGATTAGATATCCGACGAGAGTATGGGCAAGTTATTGAAAATATCTTGAAAAAACTCGTCGAATATGGCAGCTTCAAGAAAAAAAACTTCCGCCGATCACGAAAAGTTTTCACCAAAGTTTCACCTTGTAACTACTTACCCTACGAACGGTATGGAAAAAAGTTTCTTTAATTTGTGGGTGTTCTAGAACTCTAACGTTAGTTGGTCTCAAAAAGTATTTTAATCCTTAAGGGGTCGAATTTTGACAAGTTTTGAATCGTATCTCCTACTTTTGCACTACAGATAGAACTATAAGTCAAACTATCGGTTCTTCAATCTTTTATCTCCAGTTTTATTTACCGGATTTTGAAAGAAATGAATACTTAATTTTGTATGATTTTTTAAAACATTGTCTAAAAAAACACTTATTTCGTATCTCCATTGACGTGAAAAATCTAACATATACGAAATCTACATATTTGGGTTCGTCTATGACGTCTCTAAAAACGTGTCTAGGGTTTTCATTTAAACTAATTAACACATAAGTTATGGCTAGAAAACCAGTTTTTTGCCCTAAAATTGTTCAACTTTGATGCCAAATATCTCGAAAACAATGAATTTTGAATTAAATATGGGATACTATATTGCTTAAAGCCGTTGTTGTTAATATAATGAATGAATGAATTAATGAATATTATTTATTACAATCCATAATTTGTTAGTAGGTACATTTAATGTCAATAGCATTTGTTAGCAAACATTTAAATAATAAATAAAACAAATACAGATCAGAATATATACCTAATTACAACATATTTTTCGGAGTGAAGCAGCCCGACATCGTGTGCATTTTCACCCAGAAAACCAAAATGGGATTGTCCCACCGTTCGGCAATCGCTTTCAGGAAGCTGTTGGTGCAGTCCCACACCCTGCGCATAAGGGATGCGACTCGTTTACGGATTATCGAATAGAAGCAATCCGTTCGAGCCTCCGCAAACATGCCCGATGCTGAGCAATGCTTCCTCAGCCCCAATAGCACCCTGATGAAAGCATTGTTGTATTGGACACGGAGAGCCCCGCACGACCTCCGCGTGTATCTGGTCCACAGGCCACACGTGTACATGGACTGGCAGTAAGCTCTGAACAACGTCACTTTGACCTCTCTGGTACACTGTGCGAACCTGCGAGCCAGCATATTGCAGCGGACGGCCAGGGCTCTCCGCTCCCTCTCCATGTCTAGGTCATCCGTGAGATCATCCGTGACCCAGTGACCCAAGTATTTAAATTTATTCACCCTAACAAGTGGCTTTCCGTTGAGTGTGACCGGCGGTAGGTACCGTTGGGTAAATTTTATTCCCGGCTTTGAAAACCAGAAGCTCACTCTTCGTTGTATTATACTTAAGCCATGATAATATAATAAGCTACAAAAAACATTAGAAAACTAAGGGATTCAGGTCGAAGGTCATTGGCGCGTATGGGAAACTTAATAGCAATGGGACTGACAGGCATTAAAAAAAAACTTAGTGCATTTTATCAATAATCTGTGAATGTCGATTGTCATCACTCAAGTTAGTAAAGGTCTGCTAAGAGCATTTTCGCGTAGCAGCAAGGGATCTAGATAGTAGCTGCCCTTACTGCCCCAACTTTCCACCCTGTATAGCGGGTCCGTGACATGCTTGCTAGGGGTCCGCGGCCACTTCGTTCATTCTTAACGTAGGCAGGTACGTAGTTATAGACACGTGAAACATGAGATTTTTTTTCAACATTTTCTTCAACAGGGGTCCGCGGTATTTTTGAAATTCTGAAAGTGGTCGGTGCCTAACTAAAGTTTAAGAGCCACTGCTGTATAGTCTGGCAAAAAGTCTAGAAAATAATAGGGATATCGCTATCGCTGATATGTCAACACGAATAGTACGACCTAGACACTTTGATACTTCACTTTTTACTAGGATATTTCCCGTGGGTGGGATTCTCCCGTGGGCGCACGCAATATGATGTAAACATCTTTTTGTTAAATTTTATGTTCCTACATAGGTATACATTTTGCATATCTGCGATATTAGGTGTGCATTAGCAGCCTAGACTAAGTTAAATTAGTGATAGATAGTTATACTCATGTAACTACAAATGTAATTCTCATATAAGTGAAGATGTAACTAACTTCTTTTGAGAATAAATGATCTTAAACCTGATATTTATTTTTATTTGGATCCTAATTTAGAAAAACAATCAAATACATATCGGTATCGGCTTTAAAGCCCAATATCTCGCAAATTAATCACTGATTTGAAAAATGGTTATAACCCATAATATTTTTGAACGAGCTATCCAACGATACACCACATCATGGGTTTAACGAGAAAAAAAATATACATCCCCGCTTTAGGTGTAGGCGAGGTACCCTAAAAAAATCTTTTTCAAGATTTCTTTGTACTGTTTTGTCGGCGTGATTGATTTATATACCCATGCCGAATTACAGTTTTCTAGTAGTAATGGTTATTGAGCTAAGCCGAAGACGGACAGACAGACAGACAGACAGACAGAAGGACATGGCGAAACTATAAGGGTTCCTTGTTGACTACGGAACCCTAAAAAATCATACTTACAAATACACTGTCCAACTCACGTATTCAATGTCGCCCGTAGTGACATTGAATACGTGAGTTGAACCGTGTATTTGTAAGTATGATTTTTTATTTGTTAGTATTATTTCAACATGTCTCACGAAAGTTTAAATACACTTAAAAATCATCAAATATATTGCAAGTACCAAGTTGGTTTTATGTAAACATACTTAACCTCTGAAACGTACCTACTATGTTAAACAAGATGAAAATTATCAATTTACTGTAATTGAGAATGGATGAAAATATCAGAAGTGGCTGATTCTTTTTTTGGTGATAGGAATAACGTTCCTTAGTACCAGAAAAAAGTTTCAGATTTTTTCGCTGCGTCAATAATTTTTGAAATATAAAAACAGTTTCCGCCCCTACGTTTTGTACTTCACTCGGCCATGTACGGCATTTTCCTTGGTCCGACTTATTAGACTATTGGTATTACAACAAAGAAACGGTGGAAAACTGACACTGACTATGACGTTGACATCTCTCTAACTAAACGAAAATAACCTTGGACTTTTGAATGATCCTTGCGACATGGCGGATCGTGCTCCAGACATTTTTTTCATTTTCTGCATCCTGCTGTTTAAAGTATAATTTTGATAGCGTACTATGCAGTGAATGGCAAACGACGTGACGGCTACAGTTAATGAAGAATTTTCCTGGAAATGCGAATAACCAATTCTTGGGCATCATTCAGCGGTTCGTGGTCGCGGCCGCCATTACGTTTTGTACTGCTCCAGCTATCACCCAGTGCATCGTGAAGGCCTTCCAACGTACATCTTGCTTATAAATTGCCATTTCTCTTTTATAATAATAATAATAAAATAACCTTGTTTGTTTTGACTATGAGTCTATTGCTATTTACAATTCGATGCATTTTGTGAACTGTTTCTGCCTCCGAACGTTAATAATTGCCTGCCTGAACGACTACTTTTTGCTTCGACCCTAGATTTGATTTTGGGTAGCTTTACGACGAGCACTGCATCTGAAACTGGACTATTGATTCGTTTTGCCGGCGTATTGATTTTGTTAAGCTCTGGTTTTCTAGGATAGCGGTGCCGTCATATAGCGGCCGTAATACAGCGGTGAATGACGTCACTAGAACGTTGTCTATGTAAACTAAATGGCGCGGTTTCCTAGAGGGCGGTGATAGATACCGTAACGTCAAAAAGCGGTGCCGTCATTTGAATGACGGCCGTCTTGACGGTGTCGGATAGTTCGTGAACGTTTTTTTCGAACGTAATCGATAGCGGTGAAGCAATTTTAATATATATTTTGAGTTTTTTTGACCGGACCGACGTACGAGTACCTATACGTACGGCGTACAAAATGAGTTCCAACTCCAACTGGAGCAGCGAGGATGACGAAATTTGACTAGATTTCGTTTAGATTTTAATAAGTGATCTTCCACTCTACGATTATTTTCCTCTTCTGATAGTTCATCCTCCAAGTAAATTATTAAAGGTAAATCAAGGTCGTCCATTTTCTCTCCTGCATACGTTGTTTGACGGCGTACTGGGCCGTGGAACTTTCCACATGTCGTTATCATAAAGACGGCCGTCTTTTTGCGTCCGTAATAATACGGTCGCTATATGACGGGACCGCTATTCTAGGAAACCAAAGCTTTACGTTTCATTCACCATAAACGCTATAGAGATCTAAAGACATGCGTTATACCGACGTGCTCCAGGAATGATAAAACCCCCCAGCTTCAAGTTCTTTGCTGTAAGAGAAGGGTTGAAAGAAAATTGGTGTCAATTTTAGTTAGTTGTAATACTGGGCATTTTCCGCAAGTCGACATGCGACTGCCTATTTTGCGTGAATATCTAATTATTACCACAAGCTACTCACTTCATTAATAAATATTGCTTATTAGATTTTATGTTTGGAAGTTGTTGCTCTGTACCTTTCATGTGCACTAATAGGGAATAATCATGATTTTTTTTTTTATATATTCTATAAGTAATTATATAACCGGAAAAAATATAACACTCACAATAATAGTCGTCGCGGAAAACTCCCATCGAGCTTGGGAGCTCCTATATTTACCTTTCCCTACTCTGTTCTTCATGCCGACAAATCAAACATGGATTTCCTCATGACTCAGATAAAAAAGAATGCTTCGGGGGTCTCCGAGTTACCTCTTATTCCCCAAAATCGCCAAAAAATTCATCTACAACACACTATTATAAACAAAATTGTAAAATAAAAGCAATCGAAAATAAAATTTCTGAAGGAAATGTGAGCAGTAGGTACAGGTCAGCCGTCAGATGTAAGGAGGATCATGTCACAAGGTGCAACAATGGGAGCTGCCTAGCAAATACACCTACAACAGTCCAGTGCCAGTATGTCAAGTATTTACACTTTAGTTTGAAATGAAACAGGTTAATAATTAAAAACAATGTAGATACGGTATTTAAATTTTGAAATTAGAACGACGGAGATGTCATGTTTTAGGTGAATTTTCGCTTTTCTCTGAATCGTTCTGTTTATTGTGTTTGTTAGTCAAAAATGGGTACGATTCAAGAGAAGTTAAACTTGTTAAAAGCCTATTTTGTAAAAAAAATGTACTTGTCGACAGCTTTGGTGTGGTACACGATTAGATATCCGACGAGAGTATGGGCAAGTTATTGAAAATATCTTGAAAAAACTCGTCGAATATGGCAGCTTCAAGAAAAAAAACTTCCGCCGATCACGAAAAGTTTTCACCAAAGTTTCACCTTGTAACTACTTACCCTACGAACGGTATGGAAAAAAGTTTCTTTAATTTGTGGGTGTTCTAGAACTCTAACGTTAGTTGGTCTCAAAAAGTATTTTAATCCTTAAGGGGTCGAATTTTGACAAGTTTTGAATCGTATCTCCTACTTTTGCACTACAGATAGAACTATAAGTCAAACTATCGGTTCTTCAATCTTTTATCTCCAGTTTTATTTACCGGATTTTGAAAGAAATGAATACTTAATTTTGTATGATTTTTTAAAACATTGTCTAAAAAAACACTTATTTCGTATCTCCATTGACGTGAAAAATCTAACATATACGAAATCTACATATTTGGGTTCGTCTATGACGTCTCTAAAAACGTGTCTAGGGTTTTCATTTAAACTAATTAACACATAAGTTATGGCTAGAAAACCAGTTTTTTGCCCTAAAATTGTTCAACTTTGATGCCAAATATCTCGAAAACAATGAATTTTGAATTAAATATGGGATACTATATTGCTTAAAGCCGTTGTTGTTAATATAATGAATGAATGAATTAATGAATATTATTTATTACAATCCATAATTTGTTAGTAGGTACATTTAATGTCAATAGCATTTGTTAGCAAACATTTAAATAATAAATAAAACAAATACAGATCAGAATATATACCTAATTACAACATATTTTTCGGAGTGAAGCAGCCCGACATCGTGTGCATTTTCACCCAGAAAACCAAAATGGGATTGTCCCACCGTTCGGCAATCGCTTTCAGGAAGCTGTTGGTGCAGTCCCACACCCTGCGCATAAGGGATGCGACTCGTTTACGGATTATCGAATAGACGCAATCCGTTCGAGCCTCCGCAAACATGCCCGATGCTGAGCAATGCTTCCTCAGCCCCAATAGCACCCTGATGAAAGCATTGTTGTATTGGACACGGAGAGCCCCGCACGACCTCCGCGTGTATCTGGTCCACAGGCCACACGTGTACATGGACTGGCAGTAAGCTCTGAACAACGTCACTTTGACCTCTCTGGTACACTGTGCGAACCTGCGAGCCAGCATATTGCAGCGGACGGCCAGGGCTCTCCGCTCCCTCTCCATGTCTAGGTCATCCGTGAGATCATCCGTGACCCAGTGACCCAAGTATTTAAATTTATTCACCCTAACAAGTGGCTTTCCGTTGAGTGTGACCGGCGGTAGGTACCGTTGGGTAAATTTTATTCCCGGCTTTGAAAACCAGAAGCTCACTCTTCGTTGTATTATACTTAAGCCATGATAATATAATAAGCTACAAAAAACATTAGAAAACTAAGGGATTCAGGTCGAAGGTCATTGGCGCGTATGGGAAACTTAATAGCAATGGGACTGACAGGCATTAAAAAAAAACTTAGTGCATTTTATCAATAATCTGTGAATGTCGATTGTCATCACTCAAGTTAGTAAAGGTCTGCTAAGAGCATTTTCGCGTAGCAGCAAGGGATCTAGATAGTAGCTGCCCTTACTGCCCCAACTTTCCACCCTGTATAGCGGGTCCGTGACATGCTTGCTAGGGGTCCGCGGCCACTTCGTTCATTCTTAACGTAGGCAGGTACGTAGTTATAGACACGTGAAACATGAGATTTTTTTTCAACATTTTCTTCAACAGGGGTCCGCGGTATTTTTGAAATTCTGAAAGTGGTCGGTGCCTAACTAAAGTTTAAGAGCCACTGCTGTATAGTCTGGCAAAAAGTCTAGAAAATAATAGGGATATCGCTATCGCTGATATGTCAACACGAATAGTACGACCTAGACACTTTGATACTTCACTTTTTACTAGGATATTTCCCGTGGGTGGGATTCTCCCGTGGGCGCACGCAATATGATGTAAACATCTTTTTGTTAAATTTTATGTTCCTACATAGGTATACATTTTGCATATCTGCGATATTAGGTGTGCATTAGCAGCCTAGACTAAGTTAAATTAGTGATAGATAGTTATACTCATGTAACTACAAATGTAATTCTCATATAAGTGAAGATGTAACTAACTTCTTTTGAGAATAAATGATCTTAAACCTGATATTTATTTTTATTTGGATCCTAATTTAGAAAAACAATCAAATACATATCGGTATCGGCTTTAAAGCCCAATATCTCGCAAATTAATCACTGATTTGAAAAATGGTTATAACCCATAATATTTTTGAACGAGCTATCCAACGATACACCACATCATGGGTTTAACGAGAAAAAAAATATACATCCCCGCTTTAGGTGTAGGCGAGGTACCCTAAAAAAATCTTTTTCAAGATTTCTTTGTACTGTTTTGTCGGCGTGATTGATTTATATACCCATGCCGAATTACAGTTTTCTAGTAGTAATGGTTATTGAGCTAAGCCGAAGACGGACAGACAGACAGACAGACAGACAGAAGGACATGGCGAAACTATAAGGGTTCCTTGTTGACTACGGAACCCTAAAAAATCATACTTACAAATACACTGTCCAACTCACGTATTCAATGTCGCCCGTAGTGACATTGAATACGTGAGTTGAACCGTGTATTTGTAAGTATGATTTTTTATTTGTTAGTATTATTTCAACATGTCTCACGAAAGTTTAAATACACTTAAAAATCATCCAATATATTGCAAGTACCAAGTTGGTTTTATGTAAACATACTTAACCTCTGAAACGTACCTACTATGTTAAACAAGATGAAAATTATCAATTTACTGTAATTGGGAATGGATGAAAATATCAGAAGTGGCTGATTCTTTTTTTGGTGATAGGAATAACGTTCCTTAGTACCAGAAAAAAGTTTCAGATTTTTTCGCTGCGTCAATAATTTTTGAAATATAAAAACAGTTTCCGCCCCTACGTTTTGTACTTCACTCGGCCATGTACGGCATTTTCCTTGGTCCGACTTATTAGACTATTGGTATTACAACAAAGAAACGGTGGAAAACTGACACTGACTATGACGTTGACATCTCTCTAACTAAACGAAAATAACCTTGGACTTTTGAATGATCCTTGCGACATGGCGGATCGTGCTCCAGACATTTTTTTCATTTTCTGCATCCTGCTGTTTAAAGTATAATTTTGATAGCGTACTATGCAGTGAATGGCAAACGACGTGACGGCTACAGTTAATGAAGAATTTTCCTGGAAATGCGAATAACCAATTCTTGGGCATCATTCAGCGGTTCGTGGTCGCGGCCGCCATTACGTTTTGTACTGCTCCAGCTATCACCCAGTGCATCGTGAAGGCCTTCCAACGTACATCTTGCTTATAAATTGCCATTTCTCTTTTATAATAATAATAATAAAATAACCTTGTTTGTTTTGACTATGAGTCTATTGCTATTTACAATTCGATGCATTTTGTGAACTGTTTCTGCCTCCGAACGTTAATAATTGCCTGCCTGAACGACTACTTTTTGCTTCGACCCTAGATTTGATTTTGGGTAGCTTTACGACGAGCACTGCATCTGAAACTGGACTATTGATTCGTTTTGCCGGCGTATTGATTTTGTTAAGCTCTGGTTTTCTAGGATAGCGGTGCCGTCATATAGCGGCCGTAATACAGCGGTGAATGACGTCACTAGAACGTTGTCTATGTAAACTAAATGGCGCGGTTTCCTAGAGGGCGGTGATAGATACCGTAACGTCAAAAAGCGGTGCCGTCATTTGAATGACGGCCGTCTTGACGGTGTCGGATAGTTCGTGAACGTTTTTTTCGAACGTAATCGATAGCGGTGAAGCAATTTTAATATATATTTTGAGTTTTTTTGACCGGACCGACGTACGAGTACCTATACGTACGGCGTACAAAATGAGTTCCAACTCCAACTGGAGCAGCGAGGATGACGAAATTTGACTAGATTTCGTTTAGATTTTAATAAGTGATCTTCCACTCTACGATTATTTTCCTCTTCTGATAGTTCATCCTCCAAGTAAATTATTAAAGGTAAATCAAGGTCGTCCATTTTCTCTCCTGCATACGTTGTTTGACGGCGTACTGGGCCGTGGAACTTTCCACATGTCGTTATCATAAAGACGGCCGTCTTTTTGCGTCCGTAATAATACGGTCGCTATATGACGGGACCGCTATTCTAGGAAACCAAAGCTTTACGTTTCATTCACCATAAACGCTATAGAGATCTAAAGACATGCGTTATACCGACGTGCTCCAGGAATGATAAAACCCCCCAGCTTCAAGTTCTTTGCTGTAAGAGAAGGGTTGAAAGAAAATTGGTGTCAATTTTAGTTAGTTGTAATACTGGGCATTTTCCGCAAGTCGACATGCGACTGCCTATTTTGCGTGAATATCTAATTATTACCACAAGCTACTCACTTCATTAATAAATATTGCTTATTAGATTTTATGTTTGGAAGTTGTTGCTCTGTACCTTTCATGTGCACTAATAGGGAATAATCATGATTTTTTTTTTTATATATTCTATAAGTAATTATATAACCGGAAAAAATATAACACTCACAATAATATTAAATAAGCAAAAAAAAGTTAATTAAAACTACTATCATTTTCGGACGATCAAAACGCCACCATTTTGGCGCGCTCATTTGTGACGTCACCGTGCAGTGTGCACTAAGAACAAATTAACAAAAAAGTGTTTGATTCACACTTTTAATAAATGTGAGTGATTAAAGCTTATAAGATCAACTTATTGTAATGGAAGAGCACACTAAAGCTTATTATAAATATTGTATTGTCCTTATGTGTGAAAATAACATTAAAACTGCAAATATTTTCATATGCCCAAAGGTGCAAATATAAGGATAAAGTGGTGTAAGGCGATGAGGAGAGATAATGTATCGTGCTTGAGTAGTTTATATTGTTATAAAGATCATTTCGACGTGAGTATTAAATATGTATGTACCTAAAATCTTTTTTTTTGGACTCGCGAACAATATAAACAATAACCTAACCTCAAAATTGTAGGTATTATATACTTATTCATAAAACTATTCCGATTCCCAAATTTTTAGTTATTAATGTTACAAATATTATGATTTTTGTTGATCAACAGCTGACTAGGAGTGTTTATTTTGATCATGAAACGTTTTAGCTAAGTTTCTTTGTTTGCACTGTTAATCGAAAATCGAAGTTGAAAGAATTTAATCCTTTTTACTGAGTGACCTACACTTTGTTTTATTTATCAGCCTTGACGAAAACAACCTAGTTTGTTTAAGTTCATAAAGATGTGCTCAACATTTAACATTCCTAATAGGTACCTACATATCTTTGATTATATAATACTAGCTTCTGCCCGCGACTCCGTCCGCGTGGAACTCGTTTATATCGTAGCTCCATACAAACTTTCACCCCCACTTCATCCCCTTGGGGAAGGATTTCCGGGATAAATCTATCCTATATCCTTCCTCACGACTCGAAACTATCTATATACCTTTCATCCAAATCGGTTCAGCGGTTTAAGCGTGAAGAGGTAACAGACAGACAGACAGACAGACAGACACACTTTCGCATTTATAATATTATAGTATGAAAGTATGGATTAGTATGGATAGTATATAGTATATATAGTATAGTATAATAGTATATAGTATGGATAAATATGTACTCATTTTTTATTCCACTTATTTAAGAAAGACACCTATTTGAAGTAGTTTAAAAGTCTAGCTATTTGAATCGCCAAAAAAAGGTTATAATTACTTAATTGACCAATCTCACGAGTATAAAAACTAGGAATATGAAATTTTATTGAATATCTGTAACTTATTTACCTTGCAGCTTTTACTTCTCTTAGTTCAGCGGATGTAAAGTCACAAATATTTGCGAAGTACGTATTTAGTCATCATGAACACATCAATTTTAGGCAGATTATCCGACTGTGCCTTGACAAAACCGCCTCCAGTCATTGTGGCGAGTCTTTTTTCACAAGGAGTCACTGCTTTCAGTTAATAATTACCAAAAAGCACTGATTATTTATCATAAACAGCGGCAAAACAATACGAATAACTTTCAATAATCATACTAACGACCTGTTAACAGTAGACACCGATTGCACGGTGACGTCACGTTTCGCTCCGCCAATAGCGTTGCGTTTTGGAAATTTGCGAGGGAATTTGAAAAATGGTACTTTTAAACAATTAAATTAATCAATAGAAACATGATAATTTGTAAAAATAATCATGTGTGTATATTTATTAAGCAATATAGATTACACGTGATTTTTTTTGTCCATTTCTAAATCACATGCATATTCCCTATTACCGACTCTCTGGATACAGGATCTCAGTTCAGATGCATGTGAATAATGTTAGTACAGCCCACGTCAAAGATCTGAATAAATTTTTCGCCAGGTATAACACCTGCTTATTACCATGCTTGACGTATGGCTGTGAAACTTGGACATGCACAAAGAAAAACATACAACAGATTGCAGTGTGCCAGCACGGAATGGAAAGAAGCATGCTGGGGATAAAACGAAATGACAGATGGCGACTTACTAAGATCAGGGAAAAAACTATGGTGGGCGATGTTGTCATAGACATTAGGAAGAGAAAATGGAAATGGTTTGGCCATATGGTTAGAAACAAAATAGAAAAATGGACCAGACATATTACAGACTGGTTTCCAATATACAGGAAAAGAGGGAGGGGAAGACAACACAGAACATGGGGAGATGACTTCCCGCCCAAGTGGACAAGATTGGCACAAGACAGAGATACTTGGAAAACTTTAGAGGAGGCCTATGTCAGTGAAAACTGACAACCTGACGCAATAAAATAAATAAACAAATAAAACAAAATAATATTAAATTGTAGAAAGTCAGTGAATAAAGGCTATTTGTATTTGTATTTGTAGTAGTCTACAATAATTAAAGGCCTGTAATTTCAGCAGTTCTTCTTAAACATTGTCCAATTCCGAAAAAATGATTCCGACTTGATATCGCAAGACATCGCTTGTAGTCATTATAAATTAATTTACGAGCGGAACTGCGTATTGTCTTGCTCATTGTATGGATGTTTTGTTGCATTTGAATGCTAATATATCCGCGCAATGTACTATTGCATTACAGTTAACATTACTTATAAGAGAATACGTCTACTAGCATATGACAAGTTTCACAAAGTTACCAGGGTCGAAAAAAACTAGTTTCGTTTCTAGACTTTTTTGCCAAGCTATACGAGTATATCTATAATTTATTTTAAAAAACAAGTTTTTACCGACTCAATTGTAGGTACTTTGCGAAGGAACACACATCAACAATCCTTTCCACTTTACCACATGAACTGCTTTCCGAGAGCAAATAGTTTTTCTTAAAAAACTGCTTAAATAACATCAATTTCACCAAATTAGGTCTTGTCAGCCTCTTAAACCGAATCATATCAGAATATATGACGTACTTTACATCATTGAGGAGTTCCATAAGTCATCTCACATCTGTGATCTTCATCATCAGTTCCACTTTCAAAGGGCCTTGCAAAAAAAAAAGGCACCAGTTGCACCAGGCAACTGGTGCCTTTTTTTTTGATGGCACACTAACGCCACCTTGTTAGATGTGTAGAGTACTTTCCATACAAACAATAGTTACTATGGCAGCTCAGCTCTAAAGTACATCCGTCTTGAGTTGCGCGTCCTAATCTATAATAGTATTCGACCATTAAAAGTAACTCATGTTCTCAGTTTTCATATTTTTTTAGATACGCGTTATAGATTAAGGAGACAAGACGGAGGTACTTTAGAGCTGAGCTGGCATAGTAACAATAAATTGTATGTATGGAAGTACTCTACACATCTAAAAAGGTGGCCTTAGTGTGCCCTCAAAAAAAAGGCACCAATTTTGAGCAAAGCCCTTTTGTGGTTTGCGAGTGTACAAGTTATAATAGAAAATACCGAAATAACTACACGCGTGCCTATTAAAATTGAATGAATTCCTCATGGATCCTATCATCCGACTGGCTATTTGAAAACAATGGGACCAATCTGGAAGCATATACTTTAAAATAAAAAACGACTGTACGAATCCGTTCATACTCGTAAATAGCAGAGTTCTGAGGACACCATCATTAAAAATAATGTTTTAATAAAAACAATCCAAATAAGAACCTCCTCCTTTTTTTTGAAGTCGGTTAAAAAAGAATTGGTATACAAATCGGTTTACATAATCACATAAGACAAAAAACACTGGACATATGCCTCCCCCAAAGAGTGCTAAAGTGAGCGGTTCACGTGATAAAGCGAGCGGTTAACCCCTCCCCCCCCCGGCGTACCCGCCACACCAAATTACTTCACGTACCATTGCATCGTACCAATTATGGTCAAAACTCAATCTTGACAAGAATAGCAAGTAGATACCTACTTATGACGGCTCATTCCAACAAGGTGACCCGTTTATCTCATCCAGATATGAATTTAAAACACTAATTATTAAAGAACTTTCCAAGTAGGTATGTTTTATCTTTTCTCCCTCTCTCTCCGACTGATTGACTTACACACACACACACACCCATACACACACACACACATACACACCTGTAGTGTAGTCCTCCCTCTTGTTAATTGTTTACTAACTAACCAATTTCTTACAATTAATGATTACTATCTATTTACCCTTAAGATACGATAAGATAAGATAAGATTCATTTATTGTCCAGAACTGTGTACAAAAGATAACATAATAGATATTAAGTCCCAACAGTCTGCCCATTTCGGGCGTAGGTACAATAGTAAATTACATCAGCAATATTATTTAATCAAGACATACAAAATATTCATTCAAATTATAAAAACATTTCATTAATAGCCATTCCTTGAGCTTTCTTTTAAATTTAATCTCATCTTGTGACTTGATATACTCGGGTAAATTATTAAAAAATTTAATGCCATTGACATAAGAGCTCTTGCGAAGTATAAAGCTAAAAGGTCTAACAGTACATACGTCGTTTTTATACTGAGATCGGGTATTAGATTTAGAGTCACTTTTTTTCATAAAAATGTCATTTCGTTCTTTTACTAATAAACTAATTTGTAGTATATATATACGCGTCAGAGTTAGTATTGCATTCTCTTTGAAAACGTCCTTATTTCAGATTCAGTTTCAGATTCAGATTTTTATTCATAAAATACATTATTTTACATGTCAAATTGAGTAGACTGTATAATAACAATACAAACCGAATAATCAATATAGTTAGGTCCACACTCAGACCTAATACCTACTGTATAACTTTCAAGGGAGTTCTGTCATTGACTATGCATATAGTATAAAAAGCTGCTGGTTAAAATGTTTTGTGAATGCTGTTGAACTTCTAAATAAATAAATAAAGAGTTATCGCTGAAAACCCGACCGCCAAGTGCCTTAGTCGCGCAGGCTAGTACAGTCAGCAGCAGAAGTAGCTACGAAAAATAACTCAAAATGATTTATACAGTTCTTATCCTCTTGATATTAGAGGCGTGCGTAAGTCATTTTGAGCAAGTGATTTTTTCATCCGCTCAGCTACTTTTGCTGCTGACTGTAATAAAATACTCCAACCAATGAGATTTAAGCGCAAGGTACTTAACACTTTGTATACTTACTCCCCAGCCTTACCTAACGGATGGCAAACATGGATCTACAACGTAAAGACAAAGAATTATACGAGTATCCAGGTGTGTCAAAGGAGAAGTATAAACTTAGAGACAAAAAGAGAACCTCAGAAATAAGAAAAATAACTAACGTCATAAAAGGACTCGACCAATCAAGATCCTTAAAATGGAAGTGGGCACGCCACTTTGCCAGATTCGAAGACCAGAGATGGACCGAAGCGGTGACATAATGGCAAGCAACTCAAGGGACAAGACACCGAGAGAGACCACAAATACGGCGGAAAGATGATATTATCCCAGTTAGCTGGATCAAATTGGATCAAGAAAGCACAAAACAGAACACATTGGCAAAGGTTGAAGGAGGCTCCTATACCCAGAATGGGTCCTTTAATTAGATATACTCGTAAATATAATCAAATGAAATGTAACTACATGTACATTTAAGGAATAAACGGCTCTATTATTGTAATAGGAGCAGGTGAATCAAGCTGAAAAGCAGGCCAAGGTTCGTCTACAATGGCGGCGTCGATAAACGCCGCGCCACTTATCATTAAGAAACAGTTGCGACAATTCATTGAGTTATTTTGGTATCCCGCAGAACACAGTGGGTGATTACTTACCGGCTGAAAATTGTGATGATGATGATTCTCACAACGAAAAATGTTATCTTACATCGAAATTCCGATTTATGATACGTTTGCTCCTCGCAGCAAGGCGTGTGTATGAAAAAGGTGCATTCTTTAAAGAACTAACAAGTAACAGGGTTGTACAGTATTTTTTAAACTCGGCAAATGGATTCTTAGACCAATAAAAAAATAAAAACCGAGAGACCTTAGAGTCATCTGTCCGGCCATCAGTGACTACTGGGTAAGTGGGTATATGAAAAAAAACATGGCAGTAGTATATAATATAATGAATTTAGTCAAAGTTAAGTAGGCATAACTACGAGTATTTTACTTGAAAAGGCCAACTATCGTACACATTCGGGCGACGAAACCGCGAGGTTTAGTTTGTGCGCGCGTGTCGAATTAACAAAAGACAGGCAACTACGGAATCCTAGACTACGTAGGCAAAGGTAAGGTACATAGGTATAATACAAATTTAATCAATCTAATTAATAAAAAAATGATGACACGCTTGCTCTCTATAGTGTTGTGTAAACAAGTATCTACAGGTTATAATTAAGTTTTGTTATCAGTTATCACTCACTTATAATAAATCTCTGAATTAAAAAATAATCAGCCAGTATCAAACTAAGCATTGTTCTGCTACGAATTTTCGTAAACATTTGACCTCATTAAATTATTCATTTCGATCGATCGATCGATTTTTGAGTTAATGGCTTCTGTCCAGAGGGACAATTATGCCAGCGTCAAGGTTGGAAGCTACACGAAAGTGTCTTGAAAAAACTGTCCAAAAGGTGATTTGATCGGTTGAAAGATCTAAAACAAAAGACAACACAATGTTAGGCTAACTACAACATATACATGATTAGTTTATTCATTTCTTCTACTTGAAATCGTAGCCGCCATATCTGTCAACTGTCAATGATGTCAAAATGGCGGGCTTGCCATCCATAGACCTTCACAAAACGTATATTAAATTCTAAAGCATCTAAAAATAATCGATTCTGATATGGAAACTTATATGCGTTAAATTAGTATTGAGGCGTAATTTCAATAAATGTATCACCAAAATAACGTCAAATGTCAAAATGTCTGACTCTCTTCCTTTTTTTAAGGTTGCGTACCCAATGGGTAAAAACGGGACCCTATTACTAAGACTTCGGTGTCTGTCCGTCCATCCGTCTGTCTGTCACCAGGCTGTATCACAAGAACCGCGATAGCTAGACAGTTGGAATTTTCACAGGTAATGAATTTCTGTTGCCGCTATAACAACAAATACTAAAAACAAAATAAAATAAATATTTAACGGGGGCTCCCATAAAACAAACGTGTTTTTTTTTTGCCGTTTTTATAGCTAATGTTACGGAACCCTCCGCGCGCGAGTCCGACTCGCACTTGGCCGGTTTTTTTAATTTTTAATGGCATGGCATAGCGCTTTTCTCGCCTTCAGCCATAAAGTCTATTTGAGTTTCTGCAAGATAACACGTCATATTACATATTTGTCACGATACTGCACGGTTATCACGTCAATCTCTACGAAATATCCGTTTCTCTCTTATCAGACAACTGAGAAAGAGACGTATAGTGCGAGAAAAATCGAGAGAGCTCGCGCGCCGTCTTGTGATAGCCGTGCTGGTTTGTCAGTATTTATATTTATCAGCAATAAACAGTAGGTATACATGTATTAAATCAGTTTAATGAGTATAGAACGGGCCTTTTGTAAACATTATTATTTAGCGCGTCAGTATTAAGGCGGTATCATAACTTCGCACTTCGCGCCTTCAAGCTGACATTCAGCCAATATAGAGACACAGAAATTGGCCAACATACAGAAAAATACTTTTATCATAAAGCCTGCAACACACATTTGATTAAGTTGGCAATGGCGTGAACAAACACAAGATTTGGCAGAATGTGATAAGTGCGATCTGAAACATTGCAATATGAAAAAAATAAACATATTACCTACTTTAATATTTTTAATAATTAGTAGACCCCGCTATCGGAGGTGCAAAATGGTAGCTGTGAAGTTCTTAGGGATAGGTAAAAATATTTATTCTGTCGATATCGATACTTGATTTTTCTGTATAATTAGTTTTTTATGTATACGTTTTTTATCGTTATTACCATTTCTTTGACTATAATTTAACATGTTTTTATGCCGAGAATCTAAAAAAACCTGATTATTCATTAAGAATACGGTATCCCCTTTGGTGGAAATAAAAGAGAGATTTACATTTTGTTTATAATTCATTTATGAATGGTTTGTGCTGTGAAAACGATAATTTCTTAGTAATGATGAAAGATTGAAGATTTTAATTTATAAAATGTAAGAATGTTTAATAAATGTTCCTTTTGTAATTATATAGTCATATTTTATAAAATAAACACGTTTAATTAATGTCATCGACTATCATTATGGTAAAGAAAAATTATCGATATATAGCAATAATTGTCGACATGTAGCATATTTCAAAATATTTTTTTACCCATCCCTAAGGATGGCTCGAAATTGACAGCTACCATTTTGCACCGCCGATAGCGGGGTCTAATAATTAGGTTTAATAGAAAGGGACTCGGACTCGCGTTATGGCTGTAGAACTGAGTGGTTAGGTATAGTTTGGAAAATATAAATTGGCCGTCGGTTGTCTTATTAAAAAGAGATGTTTTGTTCGGTGTAAACACTTACCGGTCAATGGGTACTCGAAAGGATTATCTATTATTAATTCCTAAACACATGTTTACCTGAGAGTCGGAGTGACTCAAGATCTTTTCAGTCATCACGTTTTTATTTATCACTATCATTACATCACTACAAATAAGGGGGTCCACGCGCTTTTTGGCTAGATTTGACTAGTTTTGAGTTGATATTCCTCCGTCAAAACTAAAGATATATTTATGGCCTAAACACTTATCGGTTCTTCAATTCGTTATCTACATTTGCACGAGAATTTTTATGAAAATAAGTAATATTTTTTTTTGTGATTTATTCAAATATGGTCCAAAAATTTCTTTATTCGATGTTAGTATGTTGTTTATGCACTTTAACATATGAAATCTACACATAACTGTTCCTCTAACAACCCACGAGAGCTTTTTAGTCAAAAAATACGTCCAAAAAACTGGTTTATTGGCCTGAAATGGCCAAAGTTTACTGCCATATATCCCGAAAACGGTGAGTTTTGAAGTAAATATGGAATACTATTTCGGTAACCTCGTTGTTGTTATTACGATAAGCCATAAAAAAACGAATAAACCGACAGTTACTAGACGCCCCTTAAGTATTGTGAATAATTATTATTAATTATATAATTATTGTTTCATTCCTTTGCCTATTCTTACTTAGTTTTTCAAAACCTGAACAGGTTACACAGGGTCAACACGTCTAAAAATATGCAGAGCTAACATACAGCTAGTCTTATGCGCCAACGTTTGGCGTACTTTGCAAATATTCATAAATGCGTGCATGAGAATGGATTGTTTGCCTCCGCTCCCGTAGGTTCGTAGAAGCTTCCTATGGATACATACCTCGTTTAGATCTATTATGCCATGCTAATGCTAGGGAGCACGAGCAGCGGCGCCAGCGACAGTCATTTTTACCATATTTTTAGGCACAGTGTAGCAACCAGATGTACACTGGGTACCCTTATGAGTTATGAGTTAACGGGCTGGTTTAATTAGTCAAGGGCGTTATATCTAACCAGTCGAGTTAGGTGTAGAACATGAGATTCAAACCCCTATGTTAATAACTGGGGTTTGAATCACATGTTCATGTAAAATCTTTGTCTTAGTGCACACCCACGTTGTACCTGGCCGTAATTTATCGATATCGATAACATTTTAGTACTACATCCCTATCGACCGTATCGTCTTCGTTATGTTGGCAGGAGGCAGCAGGAAGTCGGCCGCGTTAGACGTTTATTTTTATTTGTATTGTGGTATGGCAAAATAGCTAAACCATGAATGAGTTATCATGTCAAAATCAAATGACAATGTCACTGTCATCCAAAACTTATTTCGAAGCGCCGTCTCTGAGAACGTAGTGGTTATATTCTCTTTGGGTGTCGCTTTCACAGGGTCTTTAGATGTCACCAAAGACGATGTCACTACACCAAACTGACCGGTGAACATACAAATATAACATAACAAACGAGTTCAGGACCCGATGTAGCTCAGATTGCGTCCGTGAACTGAATAGTGACCTCATCGTGTTCGAGATAACCAATTGGTTTAGTTCGCTGAATTGCAAAACCCCGGATAAATTTAAAGTCATGACGAATATGTTTAGGTTTAACGGAAGCGTCCTGCGGAGCGGAACAGTCAACATTTCTCGAGAAAGCCGCCCGCCCCAGAGCCACCAGACATCTAGACGGCCTAGGCGCACTATACGTAGGTACTCCGCTGGCTGGCGCAGCTGGTAGCTGGGATCAGTTCGCTAAAGCCGGGTCCACATTTGTGACAAACCGCCGAACCGAACACCGTGGCCGTGACAGAGCCGGGAGTTTGTACCGATAGTGTGGACGGAATTTGTTACACGTACAAATGTTACGATCAGTTATCCGTTCAATTCTCCGAACAAAATATCCGTACACCCAAACATTGTACGTACTGCCACAATGTGGTTATGATAAATGTGGACGATGTTTTGGTTTTGTTACGGTAAAATGACACGCGGCACGGGCCGATCCATCCAAAGTCGGTCTTTTTCAAAGGATGTTCGGTACTGTCTCGGTGTGCGGGAGAGGTCCACACTGCGATTTTTGTCACGCGTACAAGCACGCGTGTCATCACGCTAGTACCTACATGGGATTGATGGATCAGGCGAATGCCCGTCTTGACAAGACAACACCCGCTCCCCCGCCCCTCGCACGTATCCGAGAAATCATTGCAACAATATATTGAAGGTAGATAGAAATCTAATATCTCTCAGTAACGGATTTCCACCATAAATATTACGATTTCTGAAAAGTTCACTTTGCCACCATCTCCTTTTTTTCGCCGCCCTATTTTTTTTTAAAGCACAAAGTAAAACAAATGATGCACTTGCAAGAGCAATATTTAAATACATTTCGGCTAATTCTTCTGGAGACGACATGACTGCGTTGATTGAAGTTTCAAAATGGCATCCATCGGTTGTAGAGGACCATCGTAACATTTGTACGCGTAACAAATGCCGTCCACACTATCGTTACAGACATCGGGCTTTGTCACGGTCACGGAGCTACCACCAGCGTCCGATCCGCGCAAACTTCCACCCGTCCACACTATACGTAACAAGTCCGCGGCGACATCACAGTGTTCGGTTCGGCGAATTGTCACAAATGTGGACCCGGCTTAACGGTGAGTGTACCTACTTGCGGAAACAGCCTTACATTCAGAATTTCCTGATGGGCAACAGACTCGTCATAATGATTTTACACTCGGATCTGACATCAGCGGACAGGACAATTGTGGCTAATTAGCTACATTTCGTCGTGCTAACTGATTGTCATTTCCTCCCGATTTATTGGTGAACATTATCACTTGAACCTACCGAATTTGAAATATCTCATAATTATCTAAATGTATGCCTAGTCCAGTTATTTAAACGGTTTTATATAGTTAGACTTTCATGGTTCAAATCTAGAAATTTACCCCCTTCATGTAGACCGATTGACCTGAAATTTGGTACACTCTTTAAGTTTCGATGTCAATACAGTTGTAAAACCAAGATGGCCGCAGTTACAAAATGGCGGATTATATACAAGTATACAACGCATTTCTTCTCTTGGACATAGGAAACATGCAGTTCTAATTTAACCTATTAAGTAAAACGTTGAACAAAGCGTAGCTAAAATGCCGTTAAAATTCATCATTATCTGTCACTCTGATATTTAAATCTGTAAGAAAGGGACAAAACACAGTTTATTCAAAAAAAATTTAAGTCTTATGAATAAGAGGATAAAAGTTCAGTAGATGTTTGTGGCAATAGATAGGCTGCAGCATTCAAGTTTATATTGAGCTTCTTCTCTATTTATTTTTAACACTGTTTTGTATTAATTAAACAAAACACGTGATGACTGAAATGGACTTGAGTCACTCCGTAGATGTGTTTAGGAATTAATACTTTCGAGTAGGTACCCATTGACCGGTAAGTCTTTACGCGGAACAAAAGATCTATTTTTCATTAGATATCAGACGGCCAATTTGCATCTTCCAAACTATACCTAACCTAAGTGGTTCTACAACCATAACGCGACCCCGAGCCCCCTTGTCATAATTACTCTGTTTTTTAGGGTTCCGTAGTCAACAAGGAACCCTTATAGTATCGCCATGTCCGTCTGTCCGTCCGTCCTCGGCTTAGCTCAGTAACCATTACTACTAGAAAACTGTGATTCGGCATGGGTATATAAATCAATCACGCCGACAAAACACTACAATATAATCTTGGAATTTTTTTTTAGGGTACCTAACCTAAAGCGGGGATGTATTTTTATTTTCTCGTTAAAAACACGGTGTGGGGTATCGTTGGACAGCTCGGTCAAAAATATTGGGTTTCCTAAAACCATTTTTCAAATTAGTGATTAGTTTGCGACATATTGGGCTTTAAAGCCGTAATTTTTGTTCGAGTAATGTGTTCCCCCCCTGCCGGCTAAATGGCTACCACTGGGGATGTGAAAAAAATGTGTAGTTGTACATATAATGAATTAAAAAAAAAACTATCACGGACAAGTAGGCATAAGTAGTTAGTTACCCAGTAATAGTCGACCAACTTAATGCGTACTGACTTGGAAAGGCCAATTTGCGTACAAATTCGGCCGACGCAACCGCACCGCACGTCGATGTAACTAAGACAGACAGGCAACAATGGAACCCTACTCTGCGCGTGGCCCGACATGCACTTGGCCGGTTTTTTTTTTCATTTATTGGAGAGTAAAGTGTATACAAAGGCATATATTCATAAAAGTATTTTCCTGTTTGTTGGTCAATTTCTGTGTCTCTATATTGGCTGAATGTCAACTTAAAGGCGCGAAGTACTAAGTTATAAAACCGCTTAAATACTGACGATATTGATCATTAATTTTTAAATGGCCCGTTCTATACCGATTTAATACATAGGTACTGTTTATTGCTATCTATATTGGCTGAATGTCAACTTAAGGGCGCGATGTACTAAACTATATAATACCGCCTTAATACTGACGCGATTAATCATTAATTTTTAAATGGCCCGTTCTATACCGATTTAATACATAGGTACTGTTTATTGCTGATACTTAATATAAGTAAATACTGACAAACCAGTATCGTAACAAATACTCAGCGTGTAATCTTGCAGAAACTCAAATAGACTTTTTGACTGAACGCGTAAACAGCGCGATGCCATGCCATTAGAAAAAAAACAGATGATAAGAAAAAAACGGACTTTTGACGTTTGACGTTATTTTGTTGAAATTTGTTGATAAACATTTATTGAAATGGCACCTTAATACGAATTTAGTGCATATAAGTTCCCATCTTAGAATCGATTATTTTTTAATGCTTTATCGTTTAGTAGGTATGCGTTTTGTGAAGGTCTATCACACACACGGGATCGAATTTATGAATATTGGATAGTTTAAGGCAAGCCTGCCATTTTGCCATCACTGAAAGTTAGTTGACTAGGATTTCAAGAAGAAGAAAATAAAAAAAATATGAGGTCAAATGTTTTGGAAAATTAAAAAATCGTCGCAGTCGGATAACAACTATCATAAGCGGAAGCTGGAATAATAAGGTACTAATAAAAAAAGTTTCATGTTTTTCCGTTTATGGGAAGCTGAGATCAATCGTGACAGAACAATGCTTAGTTTGATACTGTCTGGCCCCTATTTCACTAACTTGACAATTGTCACCTGACAACGACAATTCTCTGTACATTGCTGGTCCCACAAGTAACCTAGCAACCATCTTAACCTCTAGAAAAAGCAATGTATGGCGAATTGTCAGTGTCAGGTGACAATTGTCAAGTTGGTGAAATAGGGGCCTGATTATTTTTTAAATTCAGAGATTTATTATAAGTGTAGATAAGCGTCGCATGTCTTGAAAAGTGACCTGCACTTTTTTGACAACTGAGTGCGCAGTGTAGTGACCCAGTCGATCCACGTTCGTGCCTCAAGGGCATACGTGTGGGATGCATACCGTGACCCCGAGGTAGGTCGGATCCAGGAAAGTATTCAGTATTTGGAGAGGGAAGCCAGGAACGAGCCTCTCTGCTTGCTCTGTCTGGCGCGATCTGGACCTGTACTACGGCTAAGAATAGATTATGTAGTACATTATATGGCAGTAAATATGGAAATCTTCAAGTCGGCAAGCAATTTTAAAAGCATTCTTGGCATCCTCTTAGCGTCACCCTCTCACCCCCAGTCTCAAAGTTTGTGGGCAAAGCTCTTAGGATTACGGAATGCAAACCGGTCAACCGGCTTACCGGTTTACCGGTAAATTGACTGAATATGAGGCCGGTGAAAAGCTGGTAAATTAAAATAACGATTAATTTACCGAAACACGAATTATCAGAGAATATTATTTAAACGATTATCGATACTTCATCGTCATAATATTATCTTAATAATCCTCCTTTTCAACCGGGTTTATCAGAAGGCAGGAGGTTTTTAGTACGTCTGCATGTTTACTATTGTCTGTAAAAATAAAGCACAGGCGTAGATGAACTCCCACCATCTCTAATAAGACAATGTGCGGACACTCTGGCGACCCCCTTCTGTTACCTCATCAACCAATCTTTTAACGAGGGACTTTTCCAGACTAACTTAAGATAGCTCTGGTAAAACCAGTCCATAAAAAGAAGTCAAAAACAGACCCCAACAACTACCGGCCCATCGCTTTGTTACCAACGGCGTCCAAAATCTTTGAAAAAGCTATGTGTGCTCGAGTTTAGTTAGGCGGCGAAAAGTGCTGCCTATTGTGATAGGTCTTAGACCTCCATCCGTTTTGGATAAAGCACGCAAAGATGCTTCATATATATATGTAGGGTCATACGGTTGGGTTTTACTGGCCACTGAGAAGGCAGTTACAAAGTTTGGTTAAAGACTCAAGCAACCGTGGGCCATTATCGCCAGCTGATCCTGATATAAGCTCCTTTAAATGCGATGGTCGGATTCCGTCCAATCCCGCAGCAGAACTATAATCAAACGAGCCCAGTGCCAGTGCAACTTCCTCCGGTTTGTCCGAGCAAATGGGACATAATCTGTTCGGTTGAGAGTCCGCAGTAAGCTCGGCCGAATTCCACCTTCCATGCAAACGTAGTTAAGCTCTCATTTTAAAACTACGTGTTGGATTGTGACGAAACTGTGCATATACATTGACAAGAGGTAAATCTATGTTTGTAATTCCAGTGCCAGAGGCCTCTGGCACCGTGGAGGGGGAGTTAAAATACCGTTCCGCCCGGCTTCATTCTAAAAATTCTAACTGCCCATGGTTAGCTCATAGGTCAAATTTAGTATCAATATCGGATTAATCAATAACGTTGAATTCATTTCTGATATAAAAAAAAAGAAATTTATCAAGAAATGTATAAAAAAATACATGATAATCTATTTTAATAACTCCATTTTTTTATTTTGTTTTTAAATTTGTACAAAAAATACGAAAATAATTCCAATTTAATATAGATTTGAATATATTTTTTTAAATTACCTTTGTTAACACTTAATATTGTGAAAAAAAAAATAAGTAGCGTGCGGCAGCATACCGCTCCGCCCGACATAGGTTAAGTTTGGTATCAATTTCGGATAAATCAATAATTTAGAATTAATGTGGGGTTTTCAAGCAATTAAAACATGTAAGTATTTGGTAAAAATCGAATTATACAACTCCATTTTTAGGGTTCCGTAGCCAAATGGCAAAAAACGGAACCCTTATAGATTCGTCATGTCTGTCTGTCTGTCTGTCTGTCTGTCCGTCCGTATGTCACAGGCATTTTACTCAAAAACTATAAGGTATATTTGAATAAAATTTTCAGAGTAGGTGTATTTTGTTAACCGCTTCATAGTTTTGTAACTAAATTACTAAAAAAATTTTTTTTAGGGGTGCATGCACTCCATACATAAAACTGAAAGTCATTTTTTTTTCATTGCAAGCCCACGTGTGGCACATCAATCGATAGGCCTTTCAAAATAAATATAAGGTTTCTCAGCAATTTTTTTGATTAAGTGAATAGAGTCGGAGATAATCTCCTCGAAAGTCACTAAAATTGTGTCCCCCCCTCTAATTTTTGACCCGTGTATTTTAAAAATATGAAAAAATCATACTTATAGAGCTTATTAAATTCTCTCAGCGAAAAATGTTTTGAACAAGATCGGTTCAAAGGTTTTTGAGATATTTCTAAAAAACTGCCTTCCTTAAAGAAAAGGACGTAAGTGCCATACGATTTCAGTAACGATACGACCTTTTTAATAGGCACGGAACCCTCGTTGTGCGTGGTCCAACACGCACTTGGCCGCTTTTTTTATTTGAGCCGTTGTAAATATTGAACGGCCAGCTATTTCTGTATACTAACAATATTAAAATAATTCCAATTCAATAAAGATTTGAAAAAATATAACTTTTAACTACTTACCTTTGCAAACAATAAATAGTGTGAAAAAAAAACATGTAGCGCGCGGTAGTAAATACCACTCCGCCCGACTTCATTCTAAAAATTCTAACTGTCCCTGGTACGCTATAGGTCAAATTTAGTATCAATTTCGGATAAATCAATAACGTAGAATTAATTTCTGGTGAAAATAATGTCATTTGTCAAGCAATTAAAAAAAAACAAAAAATCGAATTATACAACTCCATTTTTTTTTTATTCGTCGTTAAAATATAGAAACTCCAGCAATTTCTGTACCTATACAAAAAATAGTAAAATAATTTCCATTTAATAAAATTTTGAATAGAGGGGTAAGGTACGTTAAAGTAAGTTTAAACTAATAATAAATTAAATAGGTAGTGAAAATTTTTTTTTAAGTCGCGCGCCTGTCCTCATATTTTACCGCCAATAACTGAAGAAGTGCACATTCTGGAGACCGAGTGTCTGTGCTATATTCATTCTTGTGATCATAAAAATGAAGAAAGAATGAATAATATTTCCCCCCCTCACGGTGCCAGAGGGGGGGCTCCCGAGGGCAACTGATCTTAATCGGCTTATTTTGACAAAAGGAACAACTGTGCCAAGTTTCATACTTGTATCAAAAAAAGTAAGGTTTGGCCATTTTATGTCGCTAAACACCCTCACTATAGGGGCCGGGATGGAGACGGATGTTTAGAAAGTAAGCTGGCAAGGGTTTGTGGGCTGCTCTATCATCTGACATAAGCATCCGTACGGCAACTCTGAGATCACCCTCAAAACTTTTGGACTCGATCAACCTAAGGGTTGAAGGTGGTCTAGAGGGTGAAGATTCGGCTTCGGCAAAAAGAGAATCAATAACCCTAGAAGACTCCAAGTTTCTCTTAACTTTGGTTGTTAAGTAACCGGTGTCAGAATTTCTATGTGCTTTAAGGGCTGGGCTTTATATTAATTCATATTTACTGGAGTGAATGTATATAAAATAGACTAAGTATAATTATAATAACAAACTGTATATTATCGAAATAATTAGAATAATCACACACATACATGCATACTCGACTACTCGTACGCCTTCACGCCTTCATTCCCAAAAGCCTACCCCCAGAGCACATGAAACTTGTGTTGCAGTGCCATCCTTACTAATATTATAAATGCGAAAGTGTGTGTGTGTGTTTGTATGTTTGTCCTTCTTTCACGTCGCAACGGAGCGTCGTATTGATGTGATTTTTTGTATGGAGATAGTTTAGAATCTGGAGAGTGACATAGGCTACTTTTTCCAGCGGGAAAACATCTAATTCCCACGGGAAAATTCAATATGTTACATTTTCCTATAACCACGCGGGCGAAGCCGCGGGCATCAGCTAGTTTTAGCATAAATGTGGGTATAGAAGATCGACAAAATGTAAAAGGTATAGCAGTTATAGATGGCTAACCATGTTCCTTATCCTTCCTTCCGCTTCTAAAATTAAGGCTTCTCTCGTGCTTGAGGTTAAGTTTTTAAGAAATAGGAGTTCGTTTGTAGTAATTCAAGCTCAGGTACCTTCTTTATAGTTATACATAGATGCCGTAACGCATAAATATATACAGCAAACCTGTCGATTGCGAATAACCAAGCGATGTGGCTGTCAGTTTCATAAGCCGACCAGTTTGCTTTTTACGAAATAGTAGGTACATACTAACACACTTACCTAGCCTAGACGTAGGTACGTATAAGTCGTTCGTTCCGTCGCCCGAGATATGCGCAAGGTGCAAACGCAATGCATTCGCGTATATTGACTATTATTTAAAATAAAACAGTCAAAAAATGTATGTGTAGAATATAATGAAAATAAGTACTTAAGTATTAAACAAAACTTAAACCTTTATACATATTTAAAAAAATCCTAAGGGGTTCCACGTGCTTTTTGACGAGGTTTGAGTGGATACTTCTTCGTCAAAACTATATATTTATGGCACAAATGCTTGCTACATTTGCACGATGAGAATAAAAAAATATATAAGTATATTTTTTTTTTACGCTTTATTTAAAAAAGCTCTGTTTTTAGTATGCTGTTTATGCACATTTATATACTTTTTTTTTAACATGAAATCTACATTGAACTGTTTGTTATTGACGTTTCTAATGACGCAATAGGTATTTTTATTTTTAACCCATTTTCACAAAAGTTACGTCTTAAAAACTGGTTTTTCGGCCTAAAATTGCCATAGTTTGGTGCCATGTATCTCGAAAACTGAGTTTGTAAGTAAATATTGTGTCGAGTGCTCGACGCTGTAGGTACAGTCGACTACAAAGAGATCGATACAGCCAAAGTTACAAAAATATGTATACACGACCTTAATAATAAGGCAATACAGTCGTGTATACATATTTTTGTAACTTTGTCCGTATCTATCTCTTTGTAGTCGACTGTACTAGTATATTGTATGGCATGGGCACTCTATGTCAAAGTGACATGGTTTAAATTCAAATTGAAGAAAAATGCTCTTTTTTAGAATTTAACCCTTATTGCTTTGACATGGAGTGCCCATGCCATACAATATACTAGTACCTACTTACGGCGTCGAGCACTCGGACGTTTACCTTATTTCGGTAAACCTCGTTGTTGTTAATACGATATGCCATAAAAAACACGATAAAACGGACAGTTACAGATAGAAAGGTCATTGGGAGCTAGGAACGCCTTAAAGACCACACATACATGTGGCTACGGCACGATTTGACCAAACTGCAGATTTAATAGATTAATTTTGAGGGAAATCGGTGATATCCGGTTTTGTGCAATTGATGTCTGCTTTGGTTACTTAGATGTGTATTTAGAATGTAGCACTAGAATAGGTACCCCTTTTCGGAATTACGGCGCGAATGTATGTATATATTTAGAATAACCGCCATCCTCCAATAATCTCTCACTTATAATAAATCTCTGAATTAAAAAAAAGAATCAGCCAGTATCAAACTAAGCATTGTTCTGTTACGAATGATCTCAACATGAACGGAAAAAAATGTAACTTTTTTTAGAAGTACATTATTACTCTAGTTTCCGCTTACGATAGGTTTTATCCGACTGCGACGATTAATTAATTTTCGTAAACATTTGACCTCATAAAATGATTCAATAAAAAATCATTTTTTTTAAAAATGGCTTCCATCTAAGTTAAGATGATTTCGCCAGTGTCAAGTTTGCTTATAAAGCGACGTTGTTCGGTAGTTTGGTCAGTCGTCAATAATGCAATCAGCGTCAGAAGCTCCGCTTGAGAAGCAAGGCGTCCACCGCTGACCGCATCCCCGAGGAAAGACCCCATTAAATGATTAATTTATTCTGCTTGAAATCGTAGCCGCCATATCTGTCAACTGTCACTGACGTCAAAAATACTTTTATCATAAAGCCTGCAACACACATTTGATTAAGTTGGCAATGGCGGCAAACTACACAAGATTTGGCAGAATGTGATACTTAGTGCGATCTGATCTGAAACATTGCAATATGAAAAAAATAAACATATTTACTTTAATATATTTTTAATAATTACCTTTAATAGAAAGGGACTCGGACTCGCGTTTTGGTTGTAGAACTTACCTAGTGGTTAGGTATAGTTTGGAAAATATAAATTGGCCGTCTGTTGTCTAATTATAAAGAGATCTTTTGATCCGCGTAAACACTTAAGTACCGGTCAATGGGTACTCGAAAGGATTATAATCCTAATAATAGATATATCTATTATTAATTCCTATTTCCTAAACACATCTTTACCTGAGAGTCGGAGTGACTCTAGATCATTTCAGTCATCACGTTTTTATTTATTTAAAATAAAACAGTGTTAAAAATATCTACTTAGAGAGAAGAGGATCAATAAACATTTAATGCTGCAGCCTGTGTCTTACCTACCTGTTGGATTTATTGCCACAAACATCTAATAAACTTTTACCCCCTTATTCCCCTTTTACACCACGAAGTCGCAGGTACAGCTAGTGCAGCAATAAATGATGCCGATCACAGTCCTCGACAAGGTTTCTCTTGTTCATCTCTCGAATCCTCACCCAAAATGTATTTGCAATCATTTTTTTTTTAATCAGTTGCGTCCAAACATCCTTAATTAATAAATCAGCAATATTTCGTTCGTATATAAAATGTCTGTAGGTAAGTGTTTTTTAGAAAAAAAACCCTTATTTCTCTTGGAGACTACGCTTGAATAAAATGTAGTGGTTTCTGTTCTGTAGGTGCGCACGAACGAGGGACGAGGGCTAGGTCGACACTCGGTGCCGAAACGCCGAATGCGAAACTAGGTCAAGATGATTTTAGAATCAATACTCGCGCAGCTCCGTCCTGTGAGGCGAGCAGCGGCCTACAGATTATAGTACGCGAATGCTTGAAGAGAGCTGTTGGACACCACACATCTCTCTCTTATGGAAGACACTACAAACCAAACCACATTGTATTGAATATTCGAAGGATTTGATACTTTAGTTGCTTTTAGGGAAAAATGTGGTATTTTCTGTTTCATTACTGATCATTACTCATCATAATGAAACCTCAATAAAGATCGTTTAAAGTTGCAGGTACGGTAGATAGGACGTACAATTCAAAGTAAGCGAGTTGCAGGGGCGGTATCAAACGCGTGGGTAATGAAGAGCTGCCTGGAGGTCTATTCTCGGATGCGCTACGTATTAAGATTACATGGGAAAGGAATTGATTGCACGTGCTCGCTTGTGCAAACGCGAAGGCAAATATGTAAGGAAGTGAGATCTGTTTGAATTTTAATTTAATACGAATTTCATTTTGATGTTGGCTCTGTTGAGTATCTGAGTGAAAGCTGGCATTGACTTATTTGTCTTTCGAGGTGCACATAATATTGAAATTCAAAATGATCTGTATCACACACATGGTTTATTCAGTAGGCATTATCTTAAGACGAAACCAGACTTTGTTTTGATAACCGAACGGCTCGCTCCTCGGTAGGTATTATATGTTTTTACAATCGCGACCGCGCGGCGCACTTTTCTGTGTTTGTCATTATCTCTTGGTCCCGTTTTTATATATTTTTAAGACGTAAATAAACCGATGCCTAGGCATCGTCTACATATAGTATTTTTAATTTGATCAGCGGCTAATATCTAGGTAATCTAGGTACGAGTATATGTAGTTATGATCACTGAGGAGAAGTCTAGTACTTTAATATTCAAATCTAAAATTGATGGAACGTAATTCATAATTATGTTAACCTTACGTGATGAAAATACCAGCGAAAATTAGTTTTATACCTTCGGCGCTTTCTTTATGAACTTTCTTTGAACTGCTCGAACAGAAAGTCCTTAGAAAATTCTTATAATGTAGATGTCTTAAATTGTGTTTCTTGTGAACTAACTAAAGTAATTAGTGTATTGTGATTTGTAACAGTCCATTAAGTAAGCCTATTGAGACTCGTAGGCCTCGTGGCCATGCAAAGTCAGTCGTATGAAACCTATTTTTTCAATAAACTACGCGGTCTTCGCCTTTGATGCTATTCTAACTCTGCTTTAAGGGAATGTGAACTTTTAAGCCTAATATTAATTAGTTAGTCCATTCGCATTGCAACGTGTTTTGCATGCTTGCTTTGATGTACGCCGTCGGGCTAGCGTGTGTGAACTAAGAACAAGTCTATACGCACCATATTCAAATCACATTATTACAATGCGAAATGACGATCCAAAATTACCACTCTGAGAGCCTTAGGTATAGCCCGCGACCGCGAGCTAGCAACAGATTTTCGTGACCAATTTTCGTCAGTGCGATCACTTGTAGAAAGCTTCAGAAAGTTGTAGAAATCATGAAGCCCTCATTAGAAAAAAATGATTTGAGGGCAAATTACTGAAATAATATTTTTTACATCAATTCACGTTCACGGGGCTTCATGATACAACTTTCTGAAGCTACTCACAGGTTATCGCCCGGAGGAAATGGCTGACAAAAAAAATTGTGCCTAGCTCATCCTCCTAGCGTTATTCCCGGTTGTGCCCTAAAGAAGCCCGGGGTCCGCTTTCACACCGTCCAGGCAATGAACTGACAACTTGTATGGAAAAATAGACAATTTTGGAAATAATTTATAATAGGTTACTTTTAATGTGTAACGGATATATTATCAATTAAATAGTTACCCAGCGACAAAATCCGGCAAAATTTCAGACATCGAAAAAATGATAAGTTAACTGGCTTCTGAAAAGTCACTAAAAATATTAATAAATGTTTTTGTCTTTATTTTGGTTCATTTACATTTGCTCTATAATATTCAAGATAAATCGTACAAAAAAAGATAATGCATGCTTCATTTAAATCTACATAATTACTTCCGGGTGGAAAGTTTGTCGGATTCTTGACTAAATCATCTTAGAATAACATTTTCAAATGTAATCAACAAAAAAAACGCTATTATAAATTAATGTTTTTCAAAACCGTATTTTGCCTGGAGTATAATCCCAAGATTTGGCATAGGCACTAGTTTTTTGAAAGCAACTGCCTCGATCTGACCTTCCAACCCAGAGGGAAAACTAGACCTTATTAGGACCGATGTTTCTATAATATATGCTTTCCCCGATAAGCTAACGGTAAATATTCCGTACATACGTTTCGAAAAGCACATCTGGTCGAGCCGGGATTCGAACCCACCACCGCCGCTTGACAGCCGCATGCCTGAACCACTAGGCTGCCGTAACTTCCCTAGCTCGCGGGCTATAAAATGAATGCATGCTTCCAGGAATGTTTCTCGAATTCCCAACTGTTTACAACTTTAAAGAACCCCGCACAAAATGATCGGTAAAAGCCGTTCGGTCGATTTGGCTGAAATTTTGTGAAAATATTGCCTCTAATACTCTGATCAACTGTGTGAAGTTGCAACTTTAATTAATGACTAGTTTTTAAAATATGACTATGTTCAATATTTTTTACTCGCATATAATTCTTATTAGTTAACGTACACTGTAGCAACCTGGCTTGTTATTATTTCCGTGGCAATATCGCGATAAAAAACATCACTCGAAGGTTCAAACTATCTTCACGCCGAATTTCGTCCATTCGTCCGTCCGAACGTGAGCGTGGAGAACTAACAAACTCGTAAGTATGTACCTAGGTACATTTCGATGCTAAACTGTATACTTAGTTATAATTCATTGATATCTGATTGGTTTAACAAGGCTACCTTTGGATTCAATGCGTTAAGTATGGTATAAAGCGCTCTTAATGATGGATACTTCACATTTTCTTCGTATCTGGCAAAACCTAAAAACCCTAAAGTTTGCTGTAACGTGCCCGCATGTACCAAGGGTTCTTGCTCCACTTTTACACGTGCAATAATAGCCTAATATTGCAACTTCACCCCTTCCGTTATTATGGTCTTCATCAAATGCAATCCACACATAATAAAACGTTGCGTTTCGGAATCTTGATGTAGCGCTTATTGAACTTTTCATCTATTTCGAAAACTCGCTCGTCTTCGTCTTCCGCTGCTAAGTCGTCAAATAAAATAAATATTTTGGGACAATCTTACACAAATCGACCTGGTCCCAAACTAAGCAAAGCTTGTAGATACTACATATACTAGAAGAAGTTAAACATACTTATATAGATAAATAAATACTTAAATACATAGAAAACATCCATGACTCGGGAACAAATATTCGTGCTCATCACACAAATAAATGCCCTTACCGGGATTCGAACCCGGGACCTCCGACTTCGTAGGCAGGGTCACTACCAACTAGGCTACTGAAATAAACAGACTGAACTGTACTAATTTATAATTACAACATCTTTGAAACATGTAAGTATACCTAAGCAACTTGATCACGTTATACGTAGGTATGTAGATTCCTATATCTGTTTTTAGGGTTCCTTGCCAAAAAAGTAAAAAAGGAACCCTTAGAGCCCCCGCAGACTGCAGACTTTAGAGCCCGACCAACCTATCGGCCGACTAATAGTAGTATAGTAGACTTCGCCTTCGTCCGTCTGTCTGTCACTACGTTAAATATCTCAAGAACTACTTGTGCTATCAATTTGAAATTTGGAATAGTTGTAAACGAGTTTAACGCACGTGCATGAACAATATTAAAAATATTCGGATATCAGTTCATGTGGTAAATTGGAAAAGAAAAGAGGAAATATTCACATACATTGGCGGAGTACTAAATTAGAGTCGGTTAAGAGGGGGCGTATCGCCAGGGAAAAATCAGAAATCACCCGCGCGCCCCGTACCTGCCGCGCTGATGCGTCTATTGCTGCCCCGCTCCTTCTCGCATAGTATATGCCCCGACAGTCAGATGAAACATGATGAATACCTATAGAAATTATAATAAGTGGAAAGAAAGACAAAATCTGTAAGTACCTATATTTGAAGATATAATTTTCGCTAGTAGCTAAGTCAGTTTCGAGAGCTATAACTGAAATGACCTTCCGTTTTTTTACTAAATCACGTAAGGGTTGTGAGCTAGCATAATAATGTCTCGTAAAAGGCTAAAGCAAAAAAACAGCTATAATCGAATTTAAACTTTTGTGTGACATATCTAAAATACTACTAATAAATCCACGGTTAAAAAAATAACGTAAATGTCACGGCAGGCGACATGTTTCGAACTCTTCGGGAGTTCTTCTTCAAAACAAACATCGAAAACACTAATCCTGAAGAAGAACTCCCGAAGAGTTCGAAACATGTCGCCTGTCGCGTCATTTAATACGTGAATTTATTAGTAGCATTAAAAAAAACTAATTTATTATGAAAACTTCGATCATGTTTATGAAAGCCAGATTTTCAGGCCACTGTGTGGCGGCCAAATTTTTCAATTCTGACCCCGTGTCATGGTCGGCCTTATCACGCGATAAGTGACAGGATAGAGCGTCCGTCACTGGCTGACACCGTTTGATAGAACGAGACGATGCCCCTATCTTGTCACTTATCGAGTGATAAGGCCGACCATGATACGGGGTCTGATCTCGGATTCGTACTTGGAGACAATGGAGACGCTTTGGCCCTTTAGTTATCAATTTTGAACATACTCGTATTAAAGAAAAACTGCAAAATTGTGTTCACTTTTTTAATATAAAAATGTCCAACTTCACAGGCAATAATTCGGGTGCAGACTCGAAAATTATTATTACTCCAAAAGAAAGAAGGCAAAAAAATATGCATAGTGATGAAAATCCCATTCAGATATCTCAAACAATTACGAAGCTACAACCGTTTTAATATTGCTTGTTAGAGAGAGAAAACGCAAACGGTGTGTGACGTCACATTACAGGATGCTGCCGGCAGGCCGCGTCGACGGCGTCGCCGACCACGATGCGCGCGGCACGTTGCCGTCTTCTGTGACGTCACATTCTTCCAGCGTCATCGTTTCATATGAAGTTGCGTTTTGCGAAAAAGGGACAGAACACATCCCTTCTTAAAACTTTGGACACTTATAACTTCGTGATTATTTAACCTTTTGCGTTGATTTTTTCTCCATTTGACAATTTTTTTTATCCTTCTTCGAGAAAATATCACATTATTTTATTTAGTGTCTACGCCCCTATTGTTGGAATCTAAAAGCGTCACCCGTGATGACTTTAAAGAAAAAAAATGACAATAATTACACGGTTCGCCCACGTATTAAACGTGACTACGGGCGACATGTTTCGAACTCTTCGGGAGTTCTTATTCAGGATTGAGTGTTTTCGCGGCGGTGTCGCTTGAATCACGACAAGATTCAAGCGACACCGCCGCGAAAACACTCACTTTATAGAGTACAAATTACTTTAATTACCCAAGGAATACCACTACCTACATTTTGTTGCTTAAAAAACCCTCGGAGCTATAACTGAAATATGGCCTTCCGTTTTTTTACTAAATCACGTAAGGGTTGTGAGCTAGCATAATAATGGCTAGTAAAAGCCTAAAGCAAAAAAAAGCTATAATCGAATTTAAACTTTTGTGAGACATGTCTAAAATACTACTAATAAATCCACGGTTAAATTCACGCATTAAATGTCACAACAGGCGACATGTTTCGAACTTTTCGGGAGTTCTTCTTCAAAACAAACATCGAAAACACTCATCCTGAAGAAGAACTCCCGAAGTGTTCAAAACATGTCGCCTGTCGTGTCGTTTAATACGTGAATTTAACCGTGAATTTATTAGTAGCATTAAAAAAAAACTATAATATATTATGAAAACTTTGATCATGTCTATGAAAGTCAGATTTTCATTTTTTTTAATTTTTTAATTCTGATCTCGGATTCGTACTTGGAGACAATGGAGACGCTTTGGCCCTTTAGTAATCAATTTTGAACATATTAAAGAAAAAGTGCATAATTATGTTCACTTTTTTAATATCAAAATATCCAAGTTCGCAGGCAATAATTGTTGGAATCTGCACTCTCGATAACCTTAAAAGCGACACCCGTGATGACTTTAAAGAAAAACAATGTCAATAATGTCACTACGGGCGACATGTTCCGAACTCTTCGGAAGTTCTTCTTCAGGATGAGTGTTTTCGCGGCGGTGTCGCTTGAATCACGACAAGATTCAAGCGACACCGCCGCGAAAACACTCATCCTTAAGAAGAATTCCCGAAGAGTTCGAAACATGTCGCCCGTAGTGACATTTAATACGTGAGTTGAACCGTGTAATTATTAGTACTGTTTCAACACGTCTCACGAAAGTTTAAATTCGAAAAGCAATGTCCGCCATCTTGGAATTCAAAATGGACATCATTTCTAGAATCTTCACCCTCGAGAAGCCTGCCAATGTATGTTGTTCTTTAAAAAAACGCGCATATTAATTTACAACGAATGTTCCAAATATTTTAAATAATGCGACCACTTTTTGAAATATTTCTGACTATGAATTCGTATTTAGACCTCTCAGACATCGATTTTGAACATAACCGGATTTATTCTCAACTAGCGATCCGCTCCGGCTTCGCACGGATACTATATTATACATATAAACCTACTTCTTGAATCACTCTATCTATTAAAAAAAACCGCATCAAAATCCGTTGCGTAGTTTTAAAGATCTAAGCATACATAGGGACAGACAGCGGGAAGCGACTTTGTTTTATACTATGTAGTGATAGTGATAGTGATAATCTTTCATAAAGTAAATACACGATCGACAGAAAAATGTTCGTCTAGTTTTGCATGTACTGCACAAATTATTCTAAGAAGCCGGTCACCCGCCGATCGCTGCGTAATCTTATAGTTGTATTTTGAACTTTATGATCTATATGTTAAGGTCGACTTTTAAATATATTATTTCAAAATGTAGCAAAATATCTACTGGAATGTAATGATACGTTCATTCACTGGACGAATATACTGGGTCACAATATTATTGAAATAATTATGTTCATCGTGCTGTCGTGAGAGCACAGAACGTAGTCCTCTCGTCTCAGCGGAGCGATTACGACTGACTCCGCCCGCGAACGGCAACAAAAGATATACAGAACCGCACGAAACACGCGACGGGAGAAAGGGTATCGCGCTAAATAAAAAAGGCCTATACGCCAAATACGTTTCACCTCAATAAGTCTGAAAAGGGACTACATAAAAATACCCCGCTAGTACTTTCATTAGGTAATGTGAAAAGCTATTATACACTCAACTTTTACTTAATTTATATGCACGGGAACCTCACACTATTGAAATTGAGTAAAAATAAGACATGTTTTGGCGGTTCTTTTCTATCGAGGCAATTTTGGTTTTGTATGGTTTTGTTCAGACGATTCAATTGCAAATATGATGTAGTTTTGGTATGTTCTTTTTCCTGGCATTCGCTTTAGTTTGTCATAGGTAAATATTCAATCTAAGAACCCCGATTTCGCGGAGCGCCCCCTCTTAAAACTTTGTTTTTAAAGTAAGTTATCAATTCTATGTCACCCACCGAAATGTATCTAAGAAACATACTTTGGAATAAAATACGAAATGTAATCAAGTCTCTTTCATTTTCCAATAAGATGTTTTGACAATTTCAGTTGCCCTAAGGAGGTTGGCGACTGGTTCAAATTCTTAGTCACAAAAAAAAACCTAGGTCAGTGACCTACTGTCACAGTAAAGTGAGATAGTGTGCGTGAAATGTAGTGGTGTGCGTTACTGGGGAGAATTACGATAAAGTTAACGCCCCCTAGCGGATAATTTTGTCGCGCCTGAAAGCCTAAAGATTTTTCCAAAATTAATTGGCGAGTAAAGGGCTATGTTCTGTGGAAGTGTGTACGGAACCCTCGGTGCGCGAGTCTGACTCGCACTTGACCGGCTTTTTATTCTCACAGAACAAAGGTTCTAATAGCTTATGGCCCTATACAGTGTCCGCATAGACGAGCCTTGATATCGCTACTCTAGGAGGAATGCGTACGTAGCCTCTGGCTCGGCCTTCTGACATCATGCGCATTACGTCATCCAGTATTGAACACGGCATATGTTCTTCTATATGAGCGACGTATAATTAAACACAGGGTTACATGTATAATAAATTATAGACGCCATGCGGCCTGCTATCGGCCTCTATGTGATGCTTAGAATCGAAACTTCCTATACAGTTCCTACCCGGTTTTATTTATTTACCTGTATTTGGGGGTATATACACCGGGTGTACAATGAGAGAACGACAGGAAACATGTCTTTGGAGAGATTTATTTAAATGTGGGTCATCTAATGTCTTTTCGTATTTCCGTGGACATGGTTTTTATACTTTTTATAGATCTATCTAGTTTGTATCATCACATTTTTGTATCCAGATTTTTTTGTTTATATACAGGGTGATTCAGGAGACGTGAGCAGGATCAACCCTACACATACAGTTAATGTTAATGGATCGTTTACCATCGTAATTAAGTTAAACGCCCACAGTTTTTTTTTACATTTTGTGTAAAAGTTTCATTCACAATAAATCAAGGTCACCCTACACAACTAAAAAAAAATTAACGTTAATCTTACCAATGCTGGTACGACTGAGTAGCTTATAAACTATTGAATCCGTAGGGTTGATCCTGCTCATGTCTCCTGAATCATCCTGTATAGTCGTGACGCACTGAAAAAAAAAAACTTACATACAACGATTGTGAATATGAAAACCCCAATGAAAGGTACACTGAATATTAATTAGTGAACTTTGCGATTCTTTTCGGGTTACGGGTGTTCATCGGTAGGCGGTTCATTGCTTAGGTATACACCGAGCAACATCAGTAAGACCAAATTTTCGACATTTTATTGCTTTACTTATTTGATTTTCTGTCAGATTATTAATCTAGGTAGCTCCATTCCCAGTTATATTTGTATGTATGTTATGAGAGAAAGTTTCCAGCTATATTTTGTGAGCCTATATTTCCCTGGTGTCGTTATCTAATCTAAGGTAGCGGCTATCTTTAGTAGTTTTCGCCACACTCGACCTAATTGCGTAAACACTGAGTAAACAGCAGTTTCAAAGTGTTAATTTGCTTTGACGTCACTGTGCGTAGCTATAAGAGTATTATAAGCCGCTGCTTGGATCTCGCCGTAAGTCGGTCACCGAGGGTTTATCACCATGGTAACCACTCTATTGAAGACAGAATCGATCCACATAGCGTTCTCCGGCTGGAGGTAGACCTTTCAGAGGCAGCTAGTGGTCGACTATCTGGAGAGGCTAATTAATCATCAACGAGGATTAAAACGTAATAAACGTAAATACGTAAAAACGTATATTCCTGCTTCGGGACCCTCTTGTTGTTTTTAATATTGTTCTAAGCTTTTATACGTAATTTTTTCTAGCTTGATTAGAATGACAGATGCCAAACTAACGTAACTAGAGGTACCTATACCTACTACCACTGTTATACAAACTATCGATACTATTCGAATGCAGTGTATACCTAGTGCTAAAAGTATATCGATGGTATACTTAATATTGTTGGGAACGTAACGTTGTAACGGTATTGAAATGGGACAAATATTGCTTGTAAAAATTAAATCACGTTTAATATGCGGATTTTATATAGACTTGATCTCAAAACAGTTAATAAAAGGTCTAGATACCGTGAAAACACTACGTAATATTTACTTATATTCTTAAGTGAACGTCATTACAATGTTGTTTCAATACGCTTGGATTGCTAGAGGTGAGGGTTATCGATTAAGAAAAAAGCAGCCAAGTACGTGTCGGACCACGCACAACGAAGGGTTCCGTGCCTATTAAAAAGGTCGTATCGTTACTGAAATCTTATGGCAATTACGTCCTTTTCTTTTTTTAGAAATATCACGAAAACCTTTGAACCGATCTTGTTCAAAACAATTTTTGTTGAAAGAATTTAATAAGTCCATGGTTTTTTTCATATTTTTAAATACATGGTTCAAAAATTAGAGAGGGGGGGGGGGGGCACAATTTTAGTGACTTTCGGGGCGATTATCTCCGACTATATTGACTTAATCAAAAAAAAATCTGAAAACCCTTTATTTTGAAAGGCCTATCGATTGATGTGCCACACGTGGGCTTGCAATGAAAATTTTTTTTTTTAACTTTCAGCTGTATGTATGGAGTGCACCCCAAAAAAAATATTTTTTTAGTCATTTAATTACAAAACTATGTAGCGGCTAACAAAATACACCTATCCTCAAATTTTATTCAAATACACCTTATAGTTTTCGAGTAAAATGCCTGTGACATACGGACGGACAGACAGACAGACAGACAGACAGACGGACAGACATGACGAATCCATAAGGGTTCCGTTTTTTGCCATTTGGCTACGGAACCCTAAAAACGATGAAATATTGTGTTACAAAATAAGGAATTGCAATATACATTGGCAACACACATGACCTCCGCCGTGCCGTGCCGCCATTTTGTATTTCGATGTCACCGCTTGTCAAATAACAATAATCAGCACGGCTATCACGCGACGGCGCGCGAGCTCTCTCGTTTTTTCTCGCACTATCAGAGAGACGGCTCTCTTATTAGAACACTAAGAACAAGAGGTATAGTGCGAGAAAAATCGAGAGTATGTCGCGGCCGTCTCATGATAGACGTGCAGAGGACTTACCGCGAAACGAAACCGAACTTCGTTCGTGTGTCTCCCTCTCTGTCGCACTTGCTAGTTCGTGCGACAGAGAGGGAGATACACGAACGAAGTTCGTTTTTGTTTCGCGGTAGCCCCTCAGTACGCAGTCAGACAGTACGAGTGGAAATATCGGACATAGCGCTTGCTCACCTTGACTTCTTATCACAAGTGAAAACAATTGACGACTGGGACAAAGTTGTTTTCGTAGATGAAACATGGTTAAATGCGAATCATAGTGTTGGAAAAATATGGACAGACTATACACCTCAGTCGTTAACGAAAGTTCCTGAAGGAAAGGGCCAAAGGCTTGTTATATACCACGCAGGGAAAGCCAGAGGTTTTGTACCGAACTGCTTATATACTTGCCAGTAAGCAGTTCGGTGCAAATTCGTACTGACTTTTATTTCAATACCGTTACAACGTTACGTTCCCAACCATATTAAGTATACCATCGATATACTTTTAGCACTACAGTCCCCCGCGGCTATGAAGTCAATCCTGACACATTGCGCAACTATGAAGTTTCTGAATAATGACAATGTCAACCATAGGAAAAAATTACATATTTACTTATTGCGTGTGACAGAATAGTGAGTGGCAATAATATCACAGACAATATATCGATACCTACACGTTAAGAAGTTCGTATAGCCAAAAATATTGTTTATGATTTATGATGATGTGCATTAATGTAAATAAAACGTATTACTTAATTGTAAAATTAGTTATATTAGTAATATTCTCCTTCAGTTAATTATAAATATTAATAAATAAATGCGTTTGTTTCTTTATTACTTACCTCTGGGAATGGAACTCTTTTTACTTAGACAAAACTTTTTGAATTTGAATGCAAAGTTATTTTTTATTTACCATATTTCCTGTCAATAAATTCAATGAAACGTCAATAGGTATACGATAAAACAATTTTAAGTATTGCCTTGATCGCTTCCAAAGGTTTATAATTTTGATTGTGCTAAACTTGTGCATGTTTTTGACTATTAATACCTAGTGCCATCCCCCATCTCAACCATTGACCAAGGGGCAGATTGAAGCAAGGGCTTGTTAATTTGGAATTTGAAATGCTTACTATTTGGAACACAGAACTATATCAAGATAGAAGGAAAGAGTGTATGTACTTCGCGTGGCAAAAGTAAGTCCGATGGACTTCCTTGCTCGCCGCGAACTTCAGTCCGCTCCCGACCTCGGAACGCGTGCGACGTCAGGTTATAATCACAAAATGACTCGGTGTTCGATACTGAGCTGTTCAAACACCACCAAAAAAGGTGAAGCTGTTAATCGTGGTATTTCCTATCATAGGTAAGTAATATTTGTCTTAAAAAACCTGTTATTAATTAAAAAAACAATTTATTTATTGCTCTGTATTATTTTCATCAAAATAGATTATGTCCAACTCTAGTTTTCCATTGCGGCTTTAGTTTGACGAGACACACTTGACGTGCGTTCAAAACCAGCGATGTATAAATAGGCTATTCAAATTGTCGAGTCGCTTCATGGTCGATTTATTCATTTTTCTGTCACTAGTGCTGTACCAGTTTGATGAACACTGTGATTTTCTTACTCGGTTAAATCGATTATAAAAGCAGAGAAATGAAAATTACATTTTTATATTATTATCTACTCTTGCGTTCCTGACCGATTGACAGACATCGCACGGCCTAAACCGCTAAAGATACAAGCATGAAATTTGGAACATATATTCTTTACAGTACGTGGACGTGTACTAAGAACGGATTTTTCGCAATTCAACCCTTAAAGGGGTGAAATATGGGTCGAACCGTTGTATGGAAATCGTTCATTTGGAAAGTTAAAGACTCGAATCTTTGTATGGAGGTTTCTTACTAAAAAACAAAACAAATGATTTAGCGTTGTTATAAAAATTCATCCACTGAGGGGGTCAAATAAGGGTGCAAAGTATGTATGGGGGAAACTTTATTTTTTGAGCTAGACTTGAAACTGCAGAAAGATTACATATTAAAATACAAAAATAAGAATTTTCAGTGTTTTAGGAAATACCACCCCTAAGGGGGTTAAACAGGGGTGCAAAGTTATTATGGGAGAAATTTCATTTTTTGAGCTAGAAGCTTGAAACTTTGTAGAAAGATTACTTATTTAAATACAAAATAAAAACCTTAAAGCGTTTTGGAAAAATCCACCTCCACAGGGGTAAAAAAGATGTGAAAAAAATAAGACTTTTTTAAGACTATTTTTCATTTCTCTGTCGGTTCTTATCGATATTTTGAATCGATACAAAATTATTACAACTGCCGCGTGCTAGTCGATGTTGACGAATCGATTTCGCGCGGATTATGTTTCTCGTCACTAAATTAGGCTTGTGACGTCAAATTATCTACGCAAAATGTTACACGCTCGGTTCCCATACTAATCGGCGCGCACTTTCCTTCTATCTTGATATAGTTCTGTGATTTGGACTTGTTAAGATGCCGAAACGATCGAAGAAATTCGTTCTTAACAGTCAGTCTCGTGAGCTTATCATACGTATTCGTGACTATTTTGAACGAGAAGCTCAAAACGGCGGACCAATATTGCCCGTGGCATCGATGTTGGATCGAGTTGCAGATGCTCTCGATATCAGCAAAAAACCTATTATAAAAATCACGAAAGAAAAGTGTCAAGTGTCTATTTATTACTTAATAGGTAGGTATTAAGGAACAGGATGGGCATTTTTTTTCATTTCTAGGTTCATAAATAGGTACGTACAATTTCTTTGGTTATATAATTTATGTTAATTTACGGTGTTCCTTATCATAACGTGGCTGTCATATAAATTATACCAATGTTATTTACTTTACTTGTGGGTCGCGACCCCCTCTGGGGGGTTGCTCAGGCTCTTGAAGGGGAGGCACATTCAATAAAAACAATGTGCTATGAAGGTAGTAGTAGCAGTGCTAAAAAAGTAGACGTCTCGATATTTAATAACATCTCCATTCCATTCCAGTAAGAGAGACACGCTGTTGTTCACCTTCATCATATCATCATCATCATCATATCAGCCGACAGACGTCCACTGCTGGAAATAGGCCTCCCCCAAAGAGTGCCAAAGCGCCCGGTCCTGCGCCACCCGCATCCAGCGGACTCCCGCAACCTTTACCAGGTCATCGGTCCACCTTGTTGGGGGCCTACCCACGCTGCTCCCTCCGGTACGTGGTCGCCACTCGAGAACCTTTCCGCCCCAACGGCCATCGGTTCTACGTGCTATGTGCCCCGCCCACTGCCACTTAAGTTTAGCGATCCGGAGGGCCACATCGGTTACCTTGGTTCTCCTGCGGACAGCCTCATTTCTGATGCGATCACGCAGAGAAACTCTCCATTGCCCTTTGGGTGACGTTGAGCCTTCTTATGAGGCCCATAGTATGCGACCACGTTTCAGTGCCATATGTCATCACTGGCAACACACACTGGTAAAGACTCTCGTCTTGAGACACTGCGGAATATTGGACGAAAAGATGTGCCGTAGCTTCCCGAACGCTGCCCAGCCGAGTCGGATTCGACGATTGACCTCTTTCTCGAAGTTGGACCTACCTAGCTCGATAGTCTGTCCTAGGTATACATAATCGTCTGCAACTTCGAGCGTAAAGTGTCCGATTGTAATGGGAGTTGGTACTACATGGGCATTTGACATGATCTTCGTCTTATCCATGTTCATTCTTAGACCAAATCGCTCGGAAGCTTTACTGAGGTCATCGAGCATCGTACTTAAGTCCTCCATGGTCTCAGCCAAGACTACTATATCGTCAGCAAACCGAAGGTGAGTGATGTACTCGCCGTTGATGTTGATGCTTAGCCTTCTCCAGTCCAGAGTCTTGAAAACGTCCTCCAGTGCAGCGGTGAACATTTTTGGAGAAATAACATCTCCTTGCCTGACTCCCCGTTCGGCAGCGGAATAGGTTTCGAGTTCTGGTGCTGGAGTCGGACTGACATAGTGGCGTTCTCGTACAAACACTTCAGCACTTCGATAGTCAACTTGGCACCGCTGGAGAGACTGTAGTACAGCCCAGGTTTCAATCGAATCGAAGGCTTTCTCGTAGTCCACGAACGCTAAGCAGTGAGGCAGGTTATACTCCTCGGTCTTCTGTATAACCTGAAGAAGCGTGTGGATGTGGTCTACGGTAGTAAAGCCTCTTCGGAAACCGGCTTGTTCGGGAGGCTGGAAGTCATCAAGCCTGCGTACGAGACGATTTGTAATGACCCTCGAAAACAGCCTATAGACATGGCTCAGAAGTGGGATGGGTCTGTAGTTCTTCAGCAGTGTTGTCACCCTTTTTGAAGAACAGCACCACCACCCCTCTGTTCCATACCTTTGGAGTTCTCCCTTCCAGTAAGACGGAATCGAACAACTTCTGAAGGGCCGTAAGGACCGGTTTTCCACCCGCCTTCAGAAGTTCGGCTGTTATTCCGTCTTCACCGGGTGCTTTGTTGTTCTTGAGCTGTTTAAGAGCCATTACAATCTCGTACAGGCTGATGTCCGGGATGTCGTCGGTTGTTCACCTTGATTGCTATGAATTACATTTGCGCCGCACAGCTGCCAGACTATAGCAGCAAATGCTGAGCCCCGAACCTATAGTCACACCTAACCTAAGTACCTACAATTATTTCTGTTCGATTTTGTGTCTTATTCCATACCTAATCTTTTTTGAAGTGAAAACTTCTTTAGCGGCGCTGAGTACTTTTTGGGATGGAGAAAAATTGCTAAATACGCGACAGATTTTTGTGACGTCAGATGTGAAGGTCACTTTTTGCTGCTAGCCGATTCGACTTAATTCAAAACTGAAAGCTATTCGTAAGAGTATAAAGCCGTTAAACACGTTTTGCAATAGCATATTCTGCAAATGAATTTGTAATTTTGTCCACGCGTCCTTCACCGTTTTGCTATTGAGCAAATTCGAATAGTTCGAATATGGACGTTATTCCTTAAGAGATTTAAGCTTTGAAAAATATTTGGCAACGCCAAAAACAACTGTTGTGATCCTGTGACAAAAAAAAATGTTGTGATCCTGTGAATATCTGACCGACAATTCCGTGTCTGTAGTTGTTTTGAATCTCGGCGACAAGATATATTTGAGGTTTTAGTGTAGTTATTCGGAACGCGCTAAATGCGCCTCAGCGGCGCTACCACGAACTTCGAAAGTCGAAGTTCGGGTATTTCCATCTCTATCGCACTCCATTACTCGAGTGACAGGGATGCATGTATTACGAACTTCGACTTTCGAAGTTCGTGGTAGCACCGCAGCTCACTCCTCACGCCTAACGAAACTAGACAGGGCCACCGAATCACGGCGTCAAGATAATATTGTGGGTGAACGGTGAGGTGAGGTTGAAACAAGTGACTAATAGCGGGGCTGATTGTGAATAGCACACCTGTGGTAGGTACATCTTACCGCCACAAGAGCGGGCCTCGTAAGCGGCACAGTAGGCCCGACTAACGGGACAATTTCGGCTATAGCGCACAACCAAGTTTTACTAATGTCATGATGGAATGTTGACATTTCATACTTGTCACGACGTCCCTAGAAATACCGTCTATGCAAATTGATACGTACAATACAAGCAACAATGCAAATAAGGTATAGTGATATAGATCATTCAACCTACGAGTACCTACTACACTGCATACAGGTAAAAAACCAGCTGTTCCATACATTTTGGCGGCTGAGCTCACGCCGTTTGTATGGAACAGCTGTTTTTTTTTCGCGATTCGGATACAACTTATTATCCAATTTTGATCGAGATGACCCACCGAATCACCTCCCAAAATTTGAACGGTGAATACTATTTCACCCTGTATTTCTATCTGTGAGTTCCTTTAATTGGCTTTGTATTACTATGTAAGACTTATATTATGTTTTTGCAGCAGTTGGTACTCCTTAAGCATAAATAAATAAATAAGTAGGTATATTTTCATATTTTGCCAACAGCACGGTAATCAATTACCCTGCTGGACTAGAATATAATGATTAAGATGGGTTGTGGTTAACCTAATTAATTAGCCAGTCACGGCACGTCATAGTTGTATGATTGTTGAATCCCTCAAAATGCCTTATCCCCCCCCCCCCACGAGCCCTGAAAGGTGGAAGTGAGCGCTTGTTTGTGGATTAAACGAGAACGATCGCTTCACTAACATCTAATCGTATATATATTCTTTGTAAAGCATTAAAAGGCTGATATCAGTAAATATTAATATCGGTCTCGTCATGAAGACCGGCACGCAATGGCTTAGGTACTTATGTATCTATTCAAAATGATTGAGGTCGGTATGATTCGGTGAATAGCGAGAGACACGTTGTGAAGCCCGCGCGGTCCTCTCCTATCGAAATAATCGCTGCATCTAGGCCACTCCGGTGCGATGAACCGCTGATTTTCGGCGGAATGGCAACTAGCACGCGATAACTGCCCAGAAATCGTCATCATTTAGGGAGGGGGCGTATCGCCAGGGAAAAATCAGAAATCACCCGCGCGCCCCGTACCTGCCGCGCTGATGCGTCTATTGCTGCCCCGCTCCTTCTCGCATAGTATATGCCCCGACAGTCAGATGAAACATGATGAATACCTATAGAAATTATAATAAGTGGAAAGAAAGACAAAATCTGTAAGTACCTATATTTGAAGATATAATTTTCGCTAGTAGCTAAGTCAGTTTCGAGAGCTATAACTGAAATGACCTTCCGTTTTTTTACTAAATCACGTAAGGGTTGTGAGCTAGCATAATAATGTCTCGTAAAAGGCTAAAGCAAAAAAACAGCTATAATCGAATTTAAACTTTTGTGTGACATATCTAAAATACTACTAATAAATCCACGGTTAAAAAAATAACGTAAATGTCACGGCAGGCGACATGTTTCGAACTCTTCGGGAGTTCTTCTTCAAAACAAACATCGAAAACACTAATCCTGAAGAAGAACTCCCGAAGAGTTCGAAACATGTCGCCTGTCGCGTCATTTAATACGTGAATTTATTAGTAGCATTAAAAAAAACTAATTTATTATGAAAACTTCGATCATGTTTATGAAAGCCAGATTTTCAGGCCACTGTGTGGCGGCCAAATTTTTCAATTCTGACCCCGTGTCATGGTCGGCCTTATCACGCGATAAGTGACAGGATAGAGCGTCCGTCACTGGCTGACACCGTTTGATAGAACGAGACGATGCCCCTATCTTGTCACTTATCGAGTGATAAGGCCGACCATGATACGGGGTCTGATCTCGGATTCGTACTTGGAGACAATGGAGACGCTTTGGCCCTTTAGTTATCAATTTTGAACATACTCGTATTAAAGAAAAACTGCAAAATTGTGTTCACTTTTTTAATATAAAAATGTCCAACTTCACAGGCAATAATTCGGGTGCAGACTCGAAAATTATTATTACTCCAAAAGAAAGAAGGCAAAAAAATATGCATAGTGATGAAAATCCCATTCAGATATCTCAAACAATTACGAAGCTACAACCGTTTTAATATTGCTTGTTAGAGAGAGAAAACGCAAACGGTGTGTGACGTCACATTACAGGATGCTGCCGGCAGGCCGCGTCGACGGCGTCGCCGACCACGATGCGCGCGGCACGTTGCCGTCTTCTGTGACGTCACATTCTTCCAGCGTCATCGTTTCATATGAAGTTGCGTTTTGCGAAAAAGGGACAGAACACATCCCTTCTTAAAACTTTGGACACTTATAACTTCGTGATTATTTAACCTTTTGCGTTGATTTTTTCTCCATTTGACAATTTTTTTTATCCTTCTTCGAGAAAATATCACATTATTTTATTTAGTGTCTACGCCCCTATTGTTGGAATCTAAAAGCGTCACCCGTGATGACTTTAAAGAAAAAAAATGACAATAATTACACGGTTCGCCCACGTATTAAACGTGACTACGGGCGACATGTTTCGAACTCTTCGGGAGTTCTTATTCAGGATTGAGTGTTTTCGCGGCGGTGTCGCTTGAATCACGACAAGATTCAAGCGACACCGCCGCGAAAACACTCACTTTATAGAGTACAAATTACTTTAATTACCCAAGGAATACCACTACCTACATTTTGTTGCTTAAAAAACCCTCGGAGCTATAACTGAAATATGGCCTTCCGTTTTTTTACTAAATCACGTAAGGGTTGTGAGCTAGCATAATAATGGCTAGTAAAAGCCTAAAGCAAAAAAAAGCTATAATCGAATTTAAACTTTTGTGAGACATGTCTAAAATACTACTAATAAATCCACGGTTAAATTCACGCATTAAATGTCACAACAGGCGACATGTTTCGAACTTTTCGGGAGTTCTTCTTCAAAACAAACATCGAAAACACTCATCCTGAAGAAGAACTCCCGAAGTGTTCAAAACATGTCGCCTGTCGTGTCGTTTAATACGTGAATTTAACCGTGAATTTATTAGTAGCATTAAAAAAAAACTATAATATATTATGAAAACTTTGATCATGTCTATGAAAGTCAGATTTTCATTTTTTTTAATTTTTTAATTCTGATCTCGGATTCGTACTTGGAGACAATGGAGACGCTTTGGCCCTTTAGTAATCAATTTTGAACATATTAAAGAAAAAGTGCATAATTATGTTCACTTTTTTAATATCAAAATATCCAAGTTCGCAGGCAATAATTGTTGGAATCTGCACTCTCGATAACCTTAAAAGCGACACCCGTGATGACTTTAAAGAAAAACAATGTCAATAATGTCACTACGGGCGACATGTTCCGAACTCTTCGGAAGTTCTTCTTCAGGATGAGTGTTTTCGCGGCGGTGTCGCTTGAATCACGACAAGATTCAAGCGACACCGCCGCGAAAACACTCATCCTTAAGAAGAATTCCCGAAGAGTTCGAAACATGTCGCCCGTAGTGACATTTAATACGTGAGTTGAACCGTGTAATTATTAGTACTGTTTCAACACGTCTCACGAAAGTTTAAATTCGAAAAGCAATGTCCGCCATCTTGGAATTCAAAATGGACATCATTTCTAGAATCTTCACCCTCGAGAAGCCTGCCAATGTATGTTGTTCTTTAAAAAAACGCGCATATTAATTTACAACGAATGTTCCAAATATTTTAAATAATGCGACCACTTTTTGAAATATTTCTGACTATGAATTCGTATTTAGACCTCTCAGACATCGATTTTGAACATAACCGGATTTATTCTCAACTAGCGATCCGCTCCGGCTTCGCACGGATACTATATTATACATATAAACCTACTTCTTGAATCACTCTATCTATTAAAAAAAACCGCATCAAAATCCGTTGCGTAGTTTTAAAGATCTAAGCATACATAGGGACAGACAGCGGGAAGCGACTTTGTTTTATACTATGTAGTGATAGTGATAGTGATAATCTTTCATAAAGTAAATACACGATCGACAGAAAAATGTTCGTCTAGTTTTGCATGTACTGCACAAATTATTCTAAGAAGCCGGTCACCCGCCGATCGCTGCGTAATCTTATAGTTGTATTTTGAACTTTATGATCTATATGTTAAGGTCGACTTTTAAATATATTATTTCAAAATGTAGCAAAATATCTACTGGAATGTAATGATACGTTCATTCACTGGACGAATATACTGGGTCACAATATTATTGAAATAATTATGTTCATCGTGCTGTCGTGAGAGCACAGAACGTAGTCCTCTCGTCTCAGCGGAGCGATTACGACTGACTCCGCCCGCGAACGGCAACAAAAGATATACAGAACCGCACGAAACACGCGACGGGAGAAAGGGTATCGCGCTAAATAAAAAAGGCCTATACGCCAAATACGTTTCACCTCAATAAGTCTGAAAAGGGACTACATAAAAATACCCCGCTAGTACTTTCATTAGGTAATGTGAAAAGCTATTATACACTCAACTTTTACTTAATTTATATGCACGGGAACCTCACACTATTGAAATTGAGTAAAAATAAGACATGTTTTGGCGGTTCTTTTCTATCGAGGCAATTTTGGTTTTGTATGGTTTTGTTCAGACGATTCAATTGCAAATATGATGTAGTTTTGGTATGTTCTTTTTCCTGGCATTCGCTTTAGTTTGTCATAGGTAAATATTCAATCTAAGAACCCCGATTTCGCGGAGCGCCCCCTCTTAACACGTTGTAACTATGTATACGTGACGTCTAAAACAGTTGTAAATATTCTCATCCAACTCCAGAAAACATGGAAAGGCCAGTGGAAAAAAATTAAAATCGCAAAGTATGGTGCAGTTCTGCAGGTCGCGTTACGTGATACGCATTGTACGTATATATAGGTAGATCTAAACGTCAAATTTTATATGGAAAAATTACAGTTAAACTGTCCTCACGCGCGTTTGAAACGTTACGTGGTTATACCCCTCTTGGTTTTTTTGGTATGTTGTATGGACCAGTTAGGGTAGTACAGTGGACCAAACATTGCAACTTCGTAAAACTTGGCTGCGCAACACGCGATAAACGAAAGATAAATTCTGGGTCTTTTTTCTTTTTGGTCTAAACGTCATAAACTAGCTATGTGCATATCATATTTTAAATTTTGATTAAATTTTTCGAAGTTGCAAATTTTTGTCCACACTACCCTAACAGCTGGTTGATCACGTAACGCATTGTACGCGCGTTCGGAACGTTACGTGATCAGGTACCCCTCAGAACCACCTAAATCAAACTTTGGGATTTTAGCATGTTTTAGTGTCGATTTCTACTGAAGGCCTAATGAGTAAATATTAGCCATTTAGATTATGATTTTAAAAGTATGTGATTTTAGAGTTTTATAAGTAGGTGATGGGACCGTAGAACTCGCGAGGTCACGAGCTTGTCTTTCCTACAATTTTTTTTTAATTTCTATTTCCAAAAACATTTTACGAGAATCGGTTGAGTAATGCGACCTCTACATGAGAACAGTCGGGCAGTAGGCATCTGTCCATCTGGACATAGGAAAGAAATTTAACCCAAGCAAAAAATAGACCGCTAATGAAAATGATCAAACTGACTCCGACGATGACTTTTGAATTGGTTGAATATAGTATTTATTTATTTATTGTATATTTGCGATATATATATTACATATGATAGTGTGTATTGTATTTTATATTGTATATTTATGTATGTATTGGCATGTTTTTATTTGTCTAGGATTAATACCTATTAGGTTTTGTTTTCATTTTCTCTGTGTTTTTGTACACGGTATAAGTTTGCCTATCTCGTTCTACCTACCTTCCTCTCAATTGCTCAACGGTTAGCTGGAAGAGATCCATAGGGATAAGTTCGCCTTTGTACTTTGATCTATTGTGTGACATGTATATTCTTTAACCTGTTATTGTGTACAATAAAGTGCTTACATACATACATACTCCGCAATCCTATAATAGAAAATTCGATAGTAGATCATGTTATCGATGCCTCGCATACAAAATTATAAATGTTATTCAATGAAAATATTACGATTGCTTCCTACTCAATGACCAAGTTGTAGACAAAATTCCCGGCGTTAGATACCCGAAAATCACAAATTTGGTGAAGTGGAACTGATGATGAAGGCCGCATATGACTTAATGGAACTTCTCAATTATGTACTTAAACAATAAAAGTACGTCACAGATTCTGATATTTAATTACGTAGAAATTAAGTGCCAGGGGTGATGCTGAGATCCTTGAGAAATCGACGCATTTGCTCTCGGAAAGCAGTTCATGTGGTAAAGTTGAAAGGAAATGTGGAAATATTCATGTAACTTAGCGGAGTATTAAATTGACTTTGGTTAAAACTAAAAGTTGGATTTAAAATTACACTATGGTTACCTTTTATAAAAATATAGGCTTAGATTTATAACTGGAGATATTTTCTCAATAAATCGTCTCTGCCTTGATAAGGGTTATGAGTTAAAAGTTTGAAAGTACCTACACTACATATTTACCTTCTTCCAAATGTCTATTATTTATTTTACCCGAGCGAAGCCAGGGTTTCATCCAGTTCATCACAATATAATACCGTCAGTCATGTCACAAAACTCACAATACTATGAAAATAAGCAAAATATACCAACCTTGCCGTCTCAACCTCTATAAGTTGACGAATCCTATCCTGCGTAAGCAGCTGAACTGAAATATTTGTTTTTTTGGCAAACCAGTCAACAATAGACGTACTGTTGCCGCTAACAACAAATAAAAAAATGTATATTTGAGGGAGCTCCCATACAACAAACGTGATTTTTTTGCCGTTTTTATAGATAATGGTACGGAACCCTTCGTGCCCGAGTCCGACTCGCATTTGGCCGGTTTTTTTTATTGCTATAGGCTTTACTCTTCACTTTTATAAGTCGCAGAAGTGGCGTATTTAAAAATGTTGAGATTCTTTGATCTGTGATCTAACTAAAGTTTTGAGAGGCAATTGAAGGTCTAATTTTGTTGCTGTACTTATAGTGTCTTAGTGGCTTAAGATTTGTATGTTCGAAACATATGAATTAGAAAAGTACCAATCTAAACCGTTCCAGAAATTGACTCATGAGATAAGTAAATTACTGTATTAAAAATGCGTCATTGTTTTTACGGTTTTACAACAAAACAAATGACAAAATAGGTTTATGTATGATTCATTGACATCAATATTCTTACAGCAGACACAGCACCAAGACACCCACACACACAGAAACATGTTAAGTTTTATGCGTCTGGAACTCAAAGGACTCAGGTTTTTTTTTTTAGTTTATTTACAAATATTGCGTAACACACATTCGCTCACCCCTTAGCTTTCATCATTTCATTCGAATTTAAGTAGATCTCGCTCAATCCTATAGCGATTCAATAGTTATTTAGGCTGCAAGTTCGGAAAGTATTAGGTGATTTCCGTCGAATGTAGAATTCGACTCGAGTCGAGTCTTTTCAACGCATTGTTCGTAACGTGCATCTGATATACCTACGTCGTTTTTAGGCTCATAATCCTCGGTATTAAAAAGGCGTGTTTTATAATTATAATATAACTTTACGGTACTTTTGTTTTATGGTTATATCCTGGTTAAGACACGTTGACATCTTGCAGCGAGGTGCATGTATGGATTTTAATAAACAAATTAAAACCGTGTTGTGATGTAAGTATTTCCTTTTAATAGATATGATATAGAAATGTTTCATTTAGTAAAATTAATTATTTTTGACAACATTTTACTTGAATTTGTATTGAATACGAAAATATTTATTTTATATTGTTACGCTCTATAGGTAGGTAATTTCACAAATGTTTGTAAACATTGTTGATGTTGGTTAAAGTAGGTATTATCAAAAATCTTGACTAGGGGCGAAAAAAAAAAAGGGGTAACATATTCTTGGCGATGAACACTATATTTACCTAAGTAAGAACTTGTTCCCTTCAATAACTAAAGAAAATAACTAGGAGCCTGTAACCATTTTCATCATATGAAAAGGACTTCCGGGCAAGTGTGCTGAAAAAGTCGTATGAATCTCGTGACCTAATTAATTAATAATTACATGCAATATTATTGTGTTAGGACTAGTAAGAATAGTCTTGCCGAGTGGGTGCTGGCTTGCAATGAATATTAGATACAGTTGACGATACGAGCTTGTCTCAAAACTGATATTTTAAGTAGGTACTTAATGCAAATAAAAGAATGTTTACTACATCTATTTTCCCTTTAGGTAAGGTACACTTAGATTATAGCGGATTCGAAAATGTAATACTTTTACAATCGATGACACAAATATGCACCTTTACTTAAACGTTTGATGCCGAAAGCTAAGGAATGATATAATTCTATGCTTGATTTAATTAATACATTGATTGAATATGAATCAATAACAATTGTTTCAAATATCTGTAGATATCACATTTAATATTCTCAAACAACCCACCCTACTTCATTCCCAGTGCAGAGGCGCCCTTCACGCGCACCGCGTGACTTGCGGTGAGCTGCAATAGACAGCCTTATCCTCAGGAATGACCTAGAATTATTAATAGATAGGTAGCTTTTATTCTAACGTCCGTTTTAACCCTTAAATGCATGATTTTTTGTATAACTTTTTAATAAATTGAAATAGATGTGTCATGTTGTATAGATTGAGGGAAAAATAAAGAAAAAAATCATAGTATTTAAAAAAACATATACAATATACGATGCATATATACATCATTATGCATTTAAGGGTTAATTACTCTTGATACTTATATACGTATTGAGGTTTGTTTCTGCCGATGGTTCGACTATGGCATTTGACAGCGCCAAAAAAGGCCGTTCACCAACAACACCAACTTTCACTTCATGGCTCGTGAAAAAATGTACCGACCTTTCTAACAAGTTGGTCTTTGCAACAATTGTGACGCAACGCGCAGGCGGATTTCTAAATGACGAGAGAGGACCGACAGACTGCGCAGGGCTCGGTTATTACATACCACTGCTTTTGAACATCACCCAATCATTTCAGTTACAGTAAAGTTAGTTAACGTCCCTTTGGTTGGCATCGGCACAATACATGACGTCAATCTTATTTCATAGCAATACAAGTGAACAATCATTGGGATACATTATACCAAAAATCTTTCAGTATAAATCGAATTCTAAGATCTGAATATTAGAAAAAACTAAATTTCTGGCAGAAGGTCGAAGGTCATCGCAATCCGAAAGAAATTTTTAATTCATGCCCTGGATTCCTATTATTATTATACAACTTTTTTTTGCCAATTTTGATAAACTAGCATCTTGACCTTGTACGAGTATGTTGTATGCTTTATGCTTCTTGCCACACTAAAAAGTGTAGGGAGTCGCCGTTTCCGTCGAACTAAAATCATGAAAGGCAAGTAACACCGATAGGTACATTAAAGGAATAATTATGAACACTGATATCGCATAAAAATACTGTTTGAATGTAACCAGCAATGCCCTAGAGATGCCCTAAAATAAAGTTCACATTGCTATAAATCGTGCGATAGTATAGTACGGTATTGAACCCACGTGCGCAATGGCAACTCGCTCTTGGCCAGTTATTATAATTTAGTTAGGCACAGACCCGGACCTTAGGCAATTCTCAAAAATCGCGCGGTTCTCTACTATTTTTAGAAACCCGTTTGGTGAGTCCAGGGCGGACTGGACTCACAAAGCATTTGGAGGTGAAACGTGTGAGAAGGAGACGGGCACGCGTCTTTTCTAGAGCAGGCAAAATAGGATGGGGAGACACCGAATTCTCGCGAGGTAGTATTCACTGTGGTCTGTTTGTAGCATAGCACGTAGCTCCGCGCCGACGCAGACAGTTATATTAATCAATAGAGCAGCGCAGTAACATTTCGGGTATGGGCGAACAAACCTGAAATGTTTACTGCGCGGCTGTTGTGTGCTTCATTAAATGGTGCATTTCAAATTATAGGATTGGAATTTACAAAATACAGTTGCGCCTTTCTGAGCCTCATAGTCATAATAACTGGTTGAATACACCGGAAGTCGGGAAGTGCATACGTACGTTCAAACACATTATTAGATTAGATGTCGCGATAGGTCTTTTCTTGAAATGTATACACTGTTTGTTTAAGCATTTTGCTAAGGCATCGTTTTACATGCAAACTTAATGTCATCAATACACAAATACAAACTCTTAACTTAACTAAGGCTGCGCATACTCCAGATCCACCTAGAGCTAGAGTGACTCCAACTTACAGCTTGGCAAAAAAGTCTAGAAACGGAAGTCTAGAAAGGAACGATTTTTTTTTTCGACCCTGGTAACTTTGTTAAATTATCCATATGCAAAAAAAAAAGTAGAGAAGAGAGTAGAGACGTATTGTCATATGATTGTCATCTGTGTCTTGTTATTTATTTCGCGGATGTTTTTGCAATTAAATCAAATGCAGCATAAATTCCACACAACGAGCAAGCCTATACAAACGATGTCTTGCGGAATATGCCGGAATAATGTCGGAATTGGACAATGTTTATAGATGAACTGCTGGAATGGCAGGTTTTTAATTATTGTAGACTAATATTAATAAGTGTTAAATTGTGACTGATTATATTAATTTTATTTATTCCTAACGCTACAATAACAGTAACTTGATAATTTCATCTTGTTTACATAGTGCATTTTAGAGGTTATTTTTACGCAAAACCAACTTGGTACCTACTTGTAATATATTTACGAATTTTAAGTATTTTAATAGTGTAATTGTAACCAAACTGTATATTGTAGGTACTATTTCATAAAATTCCTAAACTAAACTCGTTTACTTACTTACTAGCACTGTCTATATAAATATTATATAGGTAATGTTTATGAGTTTGTATGTCTATACCAATATGTATTTGATTGTCATTTTTCTACATTAGGAACCAAACAAAAATAATGTCCTAGTAAAACGTGGAGTAAGGTCAACCGGGGCAGAGGCGTTTACGGGAAAATGCGTCTATTAGAGTTTTTTATGTTAAGAAATGTTCTCATGTAAAATGTAAGATTTAGATTTTCAATCTTGGCAAAATGTTTCGCTACCTATGGGGTAATTGCGTACACCTAACGCAATTATCCCAGTTTCACTGCTCTATACCCTTTTCCCTGAATGTGTATTTTTTGGAAATCTAGATACCTCCATTTCCTGAAATTCGCTCAGTATAACAATTACGCAAAATTTATGTTTTTCCCATACTTACAAGTAAAAAAAAATACATACACAGCAATAGGTAAATTTACGAAAGCTTACCCAAATTAAATGATTGAAACGAATGACATGTATCATTATATTCTTTCATATTATCCTGTATTTGTATCCTTTTTTGAACACGCATATTGATACTTTCTGCTACTGATATGATTATATTCACACCTGAAAATTTTATTACTTCATTAACTGAAAATAAAAAATGTTTGCTACTTCTGGAATTAGCTGTGGGAAAAATCGTTTGTAAAATTACTGACGCATTTTGCCAAATTAACCAATTTCTATCTCAGCTCATTCTGTAACGTTTTTTGGCATTTGCAAAAATAGTAAATATGTGCCACGTAATATTTAAGGAAGAGTCTAAAAGGTTTTGAAGTTATTCCAAAAAGATAAAGACTCATTCTCGCATGCTTCTAAAATTCGCATTTTTTTTAAAAGCTACCACCGCTCTATTAAATATGAAGTAGCGAAAAAGTTAACTCGAGAAATTGATTAATGAAGAGTTGCATAAAACATACGACGTAAAAATATTTCAATACATTTAATACTTTTTGAATAAACGGAGGTGGAAAAAAGTATCCAAAATTAGTGACGCCGTGCCCCGGTTGACCATATCAAAATCTCTAGGTGGTACAATTCGTGTTGCCATATTAGCGATAGTGGCTAGTGGCCCCTATTATTTTCTTGACTTTTTTTTCCAGACGATACATAACAGTCAGAAGGATTATCATATCTGCTTATGTGATGATGCGTCCGCCATTTTGAACGTTTTAGTTGCTGGACAGATTGCGTTCGATATCGACAGACGGTACAGATGCTGTTCAAATATCAATCCACTGTCAGAATAAGACGAGGTGTCGGAAACCTTGACATTTGCTGTAATTTCATGGCCGTCACATTATTTAAACTTTATCATCACGTTAGGTATAATAATTTTCGTTCCCTGAACACGTGAACCTGCTGGAGATATGTTATTACCTACAATGTTGTGAAATTGCACTCGCATTATGTTAATATATCTAATACAATACAATATGATTGCGACAATCGTTAGGGGTTTAGTGAGTACCTACTCGAGGCCTTCTGTCCGGGAGTACACAGTGTACACTACACACCCGTCCAGCCCCCCTTTCTACCGGGCGGACGGTGCGTAAAGGAAACAAAAAGTGTCAATCGAGCTGCGTCAAAATTGCAAAAGTACTTTTGCATTGTAGCTTCAATGTATGCGATCCTTAATTTAAACTTAGTACTCACCTACACGTTCATTTAACATGATCATTTAATTCAGGGTTTTGTTTATTTATCTGATTTCAAGATAGATTTATTATGCTCTTTTATTTAATAAATAACCTAACTATGAGGCCCGAAAATAAATAGGCCTATAGTTAAACAGTTCGGTATAACGGCACATTACTGGCTTAATATTTATTGACACACAACCCTCAATCCGCAAGTTGCAAGCATCATCATCTAAATGAAAGACGAATATTTCAAATTATTAACAATCTATTAAGTGCACGCGCGATTTTTTCCTTGCGTTTTTTTTTCTACAAAATTTGCTTCTTTTTCATAAAACTTCGAGCATTATCGGAGTTCTTATCGCTTTTAATGTGGCGTGGTCTGTGCCAGCACACGCTATTGGATCATGTACGCACGGGAATTAGGTGTCGCATAAAATTTACTGTGATACGGCATATACGTTAGGACTGAAAGTTACTGATTTAAGTTATTACATTGGTTCAAGAGATAAATAATAATTTTGAAATCACTTTACTGCCCGCACTTCTGCCAATAGACTGGAATTCCGGGTGCAAGTAGTCTGAGCCCCACTAATTAGGAAAAAGTTTCTGACAATGATTAAATTTTTGGTAGAACACAGAACCGGCTTGTGAAAATTTTACAAAACTTACAGAAATGTACCTATATTCTATTTAGGCAAATCTATGTTTAAAATTGAATAGTTTTTTCCGAATGGCTCTACCTTTTGGTATTGTACCTGCCACTACTACCTATCTACTGAAAAAATTCATCCAAATCCGGTCAATCTTTTTTTTTGAAAAATTAAGAAGTTTCACTTTAACTACTTAGTAGGATTGAACAACAGAGCCTCGACACACAAAGCTAATGAACATTACGGGGCATTATTTCCAGTAATAATATTTCTAGCCGAAACGAACATTCCGTAGGTACCCGGGCTGACGCTGGAACATATCACCGGACTAAATAAAGTGTTTGTCACGGTCACATAACGTATTTCACTTATTAGGTAGGTCATTCGCATTGGAGGTGCCATTTGATTTTTGACACATCATCATACCCACCAATTCCACACCACAGGCATTGCTAAGGAAATTAAAAATAAAAGGTTGAATACATTTGTTACACTTTAACACCACCTAAATACTTACTACCTACTTTTTTACCACAAATAAAATACTTTTGTTTTCTAGCATATAAAGTGAAATATTTCGTATTGAAATTCGATATGTAGATGTTTACCTTCTAAGACTTTTTCTTTTTAAATGTGATGCACGAGTACTATATATCCCTTGGAATCGTTTGTCATTTGAGCAAATCGGTATAAACTATATAATAATCAAAATCATGGGCCGAACAAGGGTATTATAGACTAATTATTTTTGTAAAACCATCATCGTTGTGATCATCGATAAAAAATATATAAAGATTAATAAAAACTAAAGCTCTCCCCCATCGCACCAGGCTCAAAGGTCCCCATGATGCCCGTGTTACTCCGCTGAACGGAAATGGAGACCTTGTTGAACCAAGTATATACGACCCGGAACGGGGGTGACAGCCCCTCTCGTGTAACCTAACTCTTTAAAAAGTCGGCGGGCCTCCGAGTCCCAGGGTCCCGTGGTTTCTATGGCTACCGGTAAAAAAAAGTCGTACACCCACTCCAAGGTGGAGTATTTAGTGTGCTTCAACTTGGCAGCAGCCTCAAAGTCTGCTTCAAATGCGATGCTGCAAAAGTGCTTACGCAAGTAGCATCCCATAAAAGGCAGCGGCTTCTCCGCCATGGAACCAGCGTAGGGTCCGGTATTTTACCATCCGAACGGCAACTGCAGACGTTTGGCAACTTAGGCCGTGGGTGACCATTTTCACCCACCATTGCCCCGCAACGGCAACGGTGGGCCTCGCCCAGTTTAGCACCCAACCTAAGGGCAGTCGCTATTCTCAGCGAGTTGTTCTCGAGAAAAGTGCCAAGTTGGGCTGATGGTATCGCGTGCAGCCATGCTTCAGACTCCGGTTGCGCGAGTGCCTTGAGGCGCGCCATCTACACCTGAGGCATTGGTCAGTAAGGAGCCGTATAAATAAAAATAAATAAATATTTGGGGACAATCTTATGCAAATCGACCTAGTCCCAAACTAAGCTTGTACTATGGATGGGTACCTACAAGACGACGATATACATACTTATATTGATAAATTAATACTTAAACACATAGAAAACATGACTCAGGAACAAATATGCGTGCCCATCACAAATAAATGCCCTTACCGGGATTCGAACCCGGGACCTCCGGTTTCATAGGCAGGGTCACTACCAACTAGGCTACAGAGTCGTCAAGTATGTTTGCTCTTTGACTTTTCAAGACGCGGCCCCCCGGCAACATCCTGTAATGTGACGTCACACACCGTTTGCGTTTTCTCTCTCTAACAAGAAATATGAAAACGGTTGTAGCTTCGTAATTCTTTGAGATATCTAAATGGGATTTTCGTCACTAGGCATATTTTTTTGCCTTCTTTCTTTTGGAGTACTTAATACTAATTTTCGAGTCAACACCCCTATTCTTCGGTCATATACTATTTGGTTTGGGTTCATTCATTAGTCAAAATACATAATCTAACTGCTAACAGAAAAGGTTAGGTTAAGTTAGATCTGCGAGAGACGCTTACAGAACCGAACAGCTACCAGAAATGTATGTTAGGTTAGATTAGAACTGCGATGCTCACAGAACCGAAAAGAAGGTGATGTTAGATAAAAAGATGCGGTTTTTTTTTAATTTAAGAATTTCCTAAAAAAACTTATTTATTTTTACTAAATAAACATATTTTGGCTAATCAAAATAATTTATTCACTAACATCGTTAAATGAGGACTGCGGGCAGCTAGTCAATTATAAAGAAACAGAACTGCTTTCAGAGGTGGGACATTGTGCATTTACCCTGCTTCTACCTACGACTGAACGACAGACGTTTATAATAAATGGCGAACATTATGAATTTATGAATTGTTCATGTGTTTCACTCGCCTGTTTTCCAAGAAAGAGGGATAATGGATAGTCAATAGTGTAGAAGTGCTAAATAATTCAGCGAGCAGTTGGCATGCTTACGTAGACTACACTTGAATTCGCTTACTGTCTACTGTCGTGTTTTATGAGTCAAATGGCGCTGACAGCGACCTTGCGATCGATCCTGGCCTGTTATTCTGAGGGCGCTCATTCGCCTCACCAAGTCACCACATCCGTCACGCGTAACGAAACTAGAACTCTGATTACGCTTACACTGACCAAAAAGGATCAACCAAACTAAGTAGTTTTGTTAGTTGAAAGTTTCGTTGTAAGGAAGTAAACTTTAGTTAAATATAAACAATCAGTTTAGTAATCGGTCCAAAACTAGTTTTGTAGATTTTTTTTTTTTTTTCCTTACCTATCTTTCCAAGTTGGGCCCCGAAGGGGCTATTAACTAATTACCTACTAGTTTTGTAGATTGATATTTTTTTGTTATTGTTAACTGATTTTACGTAAACTAACTAGCGAGGTTGCAGCAACAAAACCAATTTCTACACACATCTAAACTTTGTGCTTAATTATTTTTAACTAGTAAAGTAATGAATCAACACATCAACAAAGTACAAAACTTTTGTTAAATTTTTAATAACCAGTTTTTTCCTTAACAATTGTTTTGTTCCTAATTGGCCAAGTTAAGCAAAGTAGTATGCCAACAGTTTCGCAAATTTAATTAAACTTTCTTTATACGTATAACCTAATGAGTTTCAAAGTAATAAGCATTTTTTTGTTCCTACCAACAAAAACCGATTGTTTATTCGTAACCGAACGGGCGGCGTGGGCGGGGGGCGGGGGGGAAAGACTGCGAGCGCCGTGTGGCCACGTGTGGCAATGGCAATGGCAAAGCAAGCAAGCAAGTTCATTCCTCAATTCCTGTGAGTGAGCTGCTAACTATAAACGGTTTGTCATTTTCTATGATTTGATTTCATAAACATTACGAACTAATGAGTAATGATGTAAATATAGTGTCGGCATTCATTTGTCATCGATCTTTCTTCATTAAGAATGTTCTTACTATAGGCTAAGCTAGTGTTTAGATATAATTAAGTAGATTGAACTGAAGCTAGTGCTTTTTATTATTTTCAGGAATTGTATACACTATTAAGCTCATGCAATGAACGAAGAGGCCTTCTCCTGCAGTATCAAGAAAACGGCCTATTGAATAATGCAGCCAGGCGACGACTTTGTAATATAATAATTAGTAATGAGTTGAAAGATTATCCAGAAAAATGCATCAGCAGCTCACGGTTGTATCAACTGGCGTACGCTATAACGCAAGCTTTTAAAAAGGAAAGTGCACAGCCGAAGCTTAGACAGACTTCCTCATATTAGGTACCTAATTAACTTTACGGTTAGTTATTAGTGATGTGTCAGTGTCACGCGACACTCGTATAGATACTGAAATATCCTTTGGTTTCTCGCGCCTTGTCGCGCCTTTCTATAGTATTGACTATCCGCACGGCCGGCGCTGAGGATTTAAAACAAGCAGTAACGAACGTCTAATTAAGTTTTCTTCCTGAATAATCTTGAGACTAATAGGTAGGTGATATATTTTTTAATGTGAATATGTTCTCACTGCTGAGGTGTAAAGTTGTATGTGTTACTCGAGAGCAAAGTATTTGGATCTCGTGCTTGTGAGTCCTTCGCTGCGCTCAAGATTCAAACTTTGCATCACTCGCTACGTTCGTGATTCAATTTTAGAAACTTTCGCTTCCTCAGGACTCAAAATCAGCACTCGCAGCAAAAACAGACTTTGCTCTCTTGTTGCACAAATAACTATTCTCAGGTTTCTTTTAATAAACTGCTTTGACACCGATACAAAATATTGACACCTCGAATTAAACGCCACGCACTGACCATCTATAAGCGCGTCCAAACGCCCGTGCCGTCCCGCCGCGGTGGTCAGCATACGGGGCATATGATAAAGCGAGATAGCAGCAATATACAGCCTTCTATCCCGCTCAATCTCACAGCTTATGCCATGTATCCAGCCAACCACGCTTGAACGTTTGGAGGCGGCTACAGACGGGAAGAGTCGTTTATTTTTGAAGTGAAAACTTCTTTAGCGGCGCTGAGCACTTTTTGGGATGGGGAAAAATTGTTAAATACGCTATAGAGTTTTGTGACGTCAGATGTGAAGGAGGTCACTTTTTGCTGCTAGCCGATTCGACCTCATTAAAAACTGAACGCTATTCGTAAGAGTATAAAGCCGTTAAACACTTTTTGCAATAGCATATTCTGCAAATAAATTTGTAATAATACCAACGCGTCCTTCACCGTTTTGCTATTGAGAAAATTCGAATAGTTCGAATTTGGGCGTTATTCCTAAAGAGATAAAGCTTAGAAAAATATTTATCAACGGCAAAAACAAATTGATATTTTGGTCGCCACCGTGCAGCGCCATCTGCTGTTCTTGCAAATTGAAAAGAGATAAAGCTTTGAAAAATATTTGGCAATGGCAAAAACAAATTGGTATTGTGTTTGCCGCCGCCCGTCGGCGCGCCGGACCCCGGCACCGTTGCGCCGCGGCGGCGCGTTGGGCCCGTCGCACCCAACGCGCCCGCGGGCCGTCCGCCTAAATAATTGATAATTGTTTATTGCGTCAAATTCATTTTTAGGGTGACACCGTAAGATGTCACGTGACCTGATCGAAAAACTGTTACAATGTTATTGAGTTTTCACTTCTGCCGGCACTCCCGGAGTGCAACCCGATCTTTTTTTTTCAGCGTAGTTACTAGGAATCGCGGCATCCAATTATAATTAGGGGAGTCGGATGTGGTGAGGGTAATAGTACATTACTACAGAGGCCGGGAAGTAAGGGGTTGCCGGCCGAGTACATATACGGCAGAGCGTAGCGAGGTCGGATATTTATGAGGCTGGCAACCCTTTTTCACGCCGAGGTATGTAGGTATAGTATAGTGCTTTTTCTCAAGCATGCAATGTTATAAATTCAAAAAAACTCCAAGAAATCAAACATTAATTTTCATGGCTGAACGCCGTGATCCTGTCCTGTGCCACAAATTGTGGAATAGAAATTAAAAAAGACCATCTTGCAGGCCATTACGGGTCTCTCGTCTCGCTGCGCCCGAAACGTGACACTTTGAAGCCCATTATGAACAACACAACGTCAATATTTCATTGCATGTTTGAGAAAAATAAGTTACAGAATAACCTAGCTGATTACGCTTAGTTACGACTGTTACGAGTACCTACTACGAATCGCGGCGTCAAGATATATTTTGTGGGTGAACGGTGAGGTGAGGCTAAAACAAGTTACAGAATAGAGGGGATGCATAGAGCAAGCTCAATGTGATTCGGAATTCGTACGTTGATTTAAGTAGACTCATTTTATTAGCGCTTGATACCCCTCGCAAGTCCCCTTTAAGCAAAATCTCACTGTTGTCACTCATGTTGCTTAAAAATTGACATACTTAGATCTTGATTTTTTGATTGATGATTATTGGACATGGATCTTAGACAAGTGGAATACCACCCGAACATGCTTAACATGTGTGTTTATCTGTATCGTAGCTGCCAAGCGGATGAACCGACATGTATAAGATTATTTTGCTATCAAGGTGGTTTTTTCTTACCCATATTAGCTGTGGATGTTTTAAATGTACATTTAACTACCTAACTGCCCGTAGATATGGCTCAATCCGCGTATTACATTACACAGAAAGCTAGCAAAGTCACGGTATAAAATATATTACGAGTTCATCCCGACGGTCAATAGTTTAAAACAGTGCATTATTTTTTTTAATCGGATTAGTAGATTTGGATTAAAAGCGGACCCCGGGCTCCTTTAGGACACAACCGGGAATAACGCTAGAAGGAGGATGGATGAGTAGATTTGGAGGTTACCATCTAAATACAAACTTATATTCAGAGCCATGACGCGTAGTTGCAGTGTCTAAGAGGCTACCGGATGGCTCGCGGTATTTGAGCTCCCGAAGTGTTGTGGAACCGCCCTGTGCAACCCGAACTAAGCCAACTTGGACTGGGGCGGAAATAGAAAAAAAAAAGAATTTTCGCATCTAAAGTATATGTATACATATTTATGATTATAAAACTTTTTAATTTGACCAATCAAAACAGTTCACCGTATTACATCCACCAATCACAACTCTTTAAAAAAACATTTGTATTTGCTATCAACTAACCAGAATACAGCTAGACATTAAAATCGACCAATCAGGAAACAGAAGTCATTTCAAACATTACGTGTTTTTGAAGTGAAAACTTCTTTAGCGGCGCTGAGCACTTTTTGGGATGGGGAAAAATTGTTAAATCAGCGACAGATTTTTGTGGCGTCAGATGTGAAGGAGGTAACAAACTTTTATATTTTGCTGCTAGCCGATTCGACTTAATTCAAAACTGAACGCTATTCGTAAAAGTATAAAGCCGTTAAACACTTTTTGCAATAGCATATTCAGCAAATAAATTTTTCATTTTGTCCACGCGTCCTTCACCGTTTTGCTATTGAGAAAATTCGAATAGTTCCAATTTGGACGTTATTCCTAAGACATAAAGCTTTGAAAAATATTTAGCAATGGCAAAATAGTAGATTGTTAACCAAGGGTTGAAAGACCCCCGGGTTAAACACTCTACTTTTCATTTCGAATAATAGGAAATTAAACAACAAACACCAAATACAACATCAACAAAATTTATAAAAAAAAAAACATTTAATTATTGCAAAAAATTACAATGAATTTTATTTACAAATATTGTCAAGTAGGTAAACGTACCTAACGACGTCTTTACTTAAAATTTACTGTAAAATTCGAGCAGTTTGTGAATGTAATTGAAAGGTTTTTTCCTGGAATATTTACATTTGATACTGTTTGTGACATTTGTGTATCTTGCACTGTAGGATCTGCAAATGTCGGAGACGGCAATATCTCATTAGCAGAGGAAGACATCGTAAGATCATCTCTAGCTGTAATATTCACCTCTTCACCCCTGAGATCCCGATATTGACAAGCTGATTCTTTGATGGAAGATCCTGGTTGAGGCGAATATTCAGCCGAGCATAAATGTATGGCCTCTGTTATTTTGCTTGAAATTTTTGACTTGCAGATTGTGCAGAATAGCACGGAGTCTTCGATGTATCCTTCGGCTACAGTACTGGATTTCCATCCGCCGTGTCGTTTGAGCATAGTCATATCCGCTCCAGGATCGGCTAAAAGGGTCGCAGATGTTCTCCGGAAGCAATGCCCAGAGTAAAGATCGGCATTTGGCAAGTTAAGATACGTCGCTATTAGTTTAGGCATGCCTGAGATGTTATTTTTGCCGATCACCTGCCTAAGACATTTGCCCCGTTGGTATTTCAGGAAAAAACGATTAGTTGGAATATTATCGGGGCGAAATCCTTGGTATTTCAGTACTAATTGAGTAAACTCTTTACTTTCTTCAACTACTACTTTTCTTCAAAATACGTTTAGCGTTTTTTTTGTTGATTTCATTTGAAAATGTTATTCTAAGTTGATTTAGTCAAGAATCCGACAAACTTTCCACCCGGAAGTAATTATTAATAACTAATTATGTAGATTTAAATGAAGCATGCATTATCTTTTTTTGTACGATTTATCTTGAATTTAAATGAACCAAAATAAAGACAAAGACATTTATTAATATTTTTACTGACTTTTTAGAAGCCAGTTAACTTATCATTTTTTCGATGTCTGAAATTTTGTCGGATTTTGACGCTGGGTAACTATTACATTGATAATATATCCGTTATACATAAGAAATAAACTATTATAAATTATTTCCAAAATTGTCATTTTTTCCATACAAGTTGTCAGTTCATTGCCTGGACTACTTCCCGCACGACAAATGTTGTCGTGCGGGAAGACGAATCAAAAAAAAGAAATAGACGATCAATTTTTGTTTTCGTATTCGGTAATTTTACAAGTAATAATTGGCCGTGTCTTTCCACGTTTTCCACAGTTATGTTTGTAAGCTCAACTCCTCTGCATGCGCCACTTATCCCAAAAATTAGTGCCACCTGTAAAAATAAATGCCTGTAATGCGTTGTGTTGAGAGCGAGGGAATTGTTCCTTCAGCTCTCAACACAACGAATCCTCAAATATATCAAGGGTTGGCAGCGGCTATGTTACTCCTTTGGAGTTGCATGCGTCTATAGGCTGCGGTGTCCGCTTATCATCAGGCGGTCCGTACGCTTGTTTGCCACCGTTGTTGTATAAAAAAATAAAAAAAGTTTTGATTTATTCGGTAACGATCAAGTTTGTACATTGGTGCAGTCGACTACAAAGAGATGTATCCATACGATGTTACAAAAGTATGTATACATAGACTTTACTACCATAGTAATAAGATATACATACATAACTTTGTAACATTAAAAAACATACTTATCTTTGTAGTCGACTGTACATAATCGTAAACAGCACAACATCATATGAAATCACACTCATAAATATGAAATCGTCACGTACCTTTATTGCCAGATATATATTTCGTCTGGGGCTTGATTTAAGAACGATTCCACATCCTGTGCAGTGAAAACCTTCGATTTTTTGCTTTTAAATCCATCCGATGTTATTTTTAGGAATGACTTTAAATTTGTATAAGTTTTAAAGTTCACTCCGTGTTTCGTGTGAACTGTGGCCTTCAACATCGAAAAAATGCTCCACTTTGCATCGAAAAAATGCTACCTTCAGAGTATGAGAGATGAAAACAAATTGGTTGGCGGCGGCGACGTTGGGGAACGGCGCGGGGCGAGCGGCGGGCCATCGGCGCCGGCCCGGCGAGCTGCGACGCGTCCCACTACCAGATCAAACCACACACAGCAATGACGCGTCCGTGATTTTTATATTAACACTAGCTTCTGCCCGCGACTCCGTCCGCTTGGAACTCGTTTATATCGTAGCTCCATACAAACTTTCACCCCCCACTTCATACCCTTGGGGGGTGATTTCCGGGATAAAAACTATCCTATGTCCTTCCCCAGGGCTCAAACTATCTCTATACCAAATTTCATCCAAATCGGTTCAGCGGTTTAAGCGTGAAGAGGTAACAGACAGACAGACAGACAGACAGACAGACAGACACACTTTCGTATTTATAATATTAGTATGCAAGTATGGATTTTTAAAGTGAAAACTTCTTTAGCGGCGCTGTGCACTTTTTGGTATGCGGAAAAATTGTTAAACTCGCGACAGGTGTCACGTGACCGTAAATGGTGAGAGATTCGGGACGAGGCTTGGGGGGGGGCCGATGCCGTAGTGGCGATGCGGCGCTTACCCCTTCGGCCAACACACAATAAGTTCTCACGCGCTCATTTGCAAGTGAAATAGTTTACTTCTGTTGCTACGGTATTCGTCGATTCGAAATGTCAAAATATTTAAGTTTTCATTTCTGCTGGCACTCCCGGAGTGCAACCCGGTCTTTTTTTTATTCCCTAATTACGTATACGCCATACGATTAAATAAATAAATTCCCCAAATCACAAAAATTAAAAAAATAAACGCCTCTGACCAACTATAGCAGCGTCGAAACGTTCAAGCGGGGTTGACTGCATACATGACATATAAGCTATGAAGATTGAGCCGGATAGATTGCTGTCTATCTAGCTTTATCGTATGCCCCATATGCTGTCCGCCGCGCGGCCGTTTGGACGCGGCTATTAGACGGTCAGAGGCGTTTATTCGTGGTGTCAATATTTTGTATCTGGGTCAAAGCAGTTTATTTTAAAAAAATGGCGCTAAATTGAACAATCTTTTCGCCTTGGAATAATTAGTGATTGTGGATGGATAATTTTTGTTTTTACTATTTTCTCGCAGTCGAAGTGAAAAGTAGAGTGTATAACTCTGGTCTAAAAGCTATATTACCCCTCGAACTATTTCCCCTCACTTCGTTCGGGAAAATAACCATCTCGTGGTAATATGGCTTACCTTAGACCCTTGTAATACAATTTACTATTTTTTTGTCGCCAGGCAGAAATCGAACCCAGGCGACATTTTTTTTACACCTTTCCTCTAATTTTAGGCTCAGTCCAACTTGGCTCAGTTCAGGTTGCACAGGGAATTTCCACAACGCTTCGGACGCTTAAATACCACGAGCCTTCCGGTTGCCTCTCGGAGACAGAACCATCATATTATTGTAATCTAGTACGGGAAGTAGTGTCACCCAATGTACGAGTATGGAACGTGCAAATTGTGGTATCGGATGAATTCACTTGGCACAGATGTATGATAGGTAAATCTAAGCTAATTTAGCCCGGTGGCCATCCGTCACCCCCTACCTACCCCCCAGGGGGTGGCGGATGGCTACCGGGCTAAATTAGCTTAGCTTTACATATATTACATCTGTGCCAAGTGAATTCATCCGATACCAAAATTTGCACCATACATATGACACTACTTCCCGTACTAGATACGAGTACATATAAACGTGAAAACTGACTGACTCACTTAAATCAACGCCCAGCCCAAACCGTTGAACCTAGAAAGCTGTTTTTTTCACTATAGGTAGTTTATATAACAAAAGTACCCACTAAGAAGGGATTTTTAAAAATTCCACCCTCAAGGGGGTAAAAAGAGGGTTGAAAGTTTGTATGGGGATGGAGTAAAATTTTAAGTGAGAGACTTGAAACTTTGTAGAAAGATTACTTATTAAGATACAATAAAAGTACTTTCAGAGTTTTAGAAAACTCCACCCCTAAGGGATTAAATTGTTTGTATGGGAAAAACATTCTTTTTTGAACTAGAAACTTGAAACTTTGTAGACAGATTATTTATTTGAATCCAAAAAAGTGCTTTCTGCGTTTTAGAAAATTCTACCTCCAAGGGGGTAAAAAGGGGGTTGAAATTTTATATGAGGATGGAGTAAAATTTCAAGTGAGAGACGTGAAACTTCGTGTATGGACTCCTTATCACAGTACAAGAATAGTAATTTTAGGGTTTTGGAAAAACCTATCCCTAAGTGGGTTAAATAGGGGTGCAAATTTGTTATGAACCGATTTAGATGAAATTTGGTATAGAGATAGTTTGAGTTCCGGGAAAGGACATAGGATAGTTTTTATACCGGAAATCATCCCCAGAGGGGATGAAATGGGGGTGGAAGTTTGTATGGCGCTACGATATAAACGAGTTCCACGCGGACGGAGTCGCAGGCAGAAGCTACATAGGGGTGCAAAGCCACCCTCAAGGGGGTAAAACGGGGTTGAAAGTTTGTATGAGGATGGAGTAAAATTTTAAGTAAGAGAGGTGAAACTTTGTGTATAGACTCCTTATCACAATACAAAAAAAAAAATTGGGTTTTGGAAAAACCCACCCCTAAGTGGGTTATATAGGGGTGCACATTTTGTGTGAACCGATTTAGATGAAAATTGGTATAGAGATAGTTTGAGCCCCGGGGAAGGACATAGGATAGTTTTTATACCGGAAATCATCCCCTAAGGAGATGAAATGGAGGTGGAAGTTTGTATCCAGGCGCTACCCAAGTAACACAGAAAGCATTTTATCACACGAATAGTAAACTTATGTAGAACTTAAGGTCCGTATAAACTCTTATATAAGTTCACCGAACATCTTGACGCTTTATATGGGCATTTCAAAACCATTATGATGCTTTACACTGTATAACGGTAAGATAATGGCATATCAAAATGCTTTTATAAAGCCTTTAGTTTTACTGCAGCAAACCACAACGCAATTGTACAGCTTTCAGCTGTTTTTAGTGCCATTGGATCTATAATAGCATTTTTAAGTAGTAAATAAATGCTTAATGCTATTTAATAGCATAAACGTGAACCATTATAATGCCATGTAAATCCGTTAAACAGCTTTCAGCTGTTTTTTAGGCCTTAGGGCCTACTATAGCATTTTTAAGTAGTAAGATAATGCCTAATGCTGCTGAACAGCAGAAACGTAAATCAATGTAATGCTTGCATTATTAAAGGTCACCCGAGTTCTGTTTTACAGCTAACAGCTCTTTAATCTAATACACGTGAGTGCGTGTAATGCGTAAAGCTGTATATAAACATTTATTTTACAGTATTCGTAAAACGATGTGTCCGTTAGTTATGTAGATAATGCGTTCAGAATCAGAAAGCCTTTTTATTCATAGGCAAACGGATTCCAACTGTACAAAAATTCTGAAATGGGTTTTATTGTTTTGCTCAAGGATCCCCAAAATTGCAATCAAGTAATGGCACTATTTTAGTCCACATCAAGTCTAGTGGCATACCGGTGAACCCATATATAACTACTTTATAGACAACGGCACCACAGTGGTTCACCAAAAGTCTTCTCTCTGGCCTCTGGCTTAATAATCGTTCACATGTGAGTATTTCTACTGCTTGCGGCATTAATTGGACTTTTTAAAGGCTCACCGGGCTGCTATAGCCCGACACCATTTTGTTTAATATTATAACCAAAAAATATTACCATGAGGACCTATTTATAAAAGTAATATACCTGAATAATAATGATATAACTTAATTTAATACTGCCCAACGAAAACTATTATGTCAATAATGCAAAATTTGTTGTATACTAGCAACAAAAAAAATGTTTTGGTTATTTCACAAATATCTTTATATAACACTTTATATAAAAACCACAAAATATCGAAGGCGCGTGAAAATATTGAATGAAACATATATAGACATTTACAGTAAACTACATTGCGCAGTAATATTTGAAGGCATAAAATAACTAAAGAGTTAAACACTTTACCATCTATCATAAATTTTGCAAACACTCGTCACTGCTGTCAGTTTTGAACACTCACGCATCCATATATTATATATTATTGCGAGACAATTAACATTTGTACTAGCGATGTATTCGATCGATGAAATTTTTATACTGATGTAGGCCTACATGTGAACATTTATAATTCTTTTAGTACATTCTAATTCTAGTCTAATGCTTTTGTAATGCAATTAACATGTTCATTATCAATAATATTGCCGGCTTAATGCTTCTGTAATGTCATTGGCAACTTCATTGACCATAATAATGCTGCTTTAATGCGATTGACACTTTCTTTGACCACAATAATGCTTGTATAATGCGCCTGTCATGCAATTAAACAACTATTGTGAACCTTTTTAGGATCTAAAGCAGTAAAATTTGTGCCCAAATAAGCACTACAATAGCCGTATAAACGTTTATAATGCTACTTTAGAACTAACTCAAAATGCCAAAACGATACACAAATGCTGTAACTCGGCTGTTATACTGCTTTGATGTGTTACTTGGGTACGATATAAAACGAGTTCCACGTGGACGGAGTCGCAGGCAGAAGCTAAATAGGGGTGCAAAGTGTGTATGGGAAAACTCATTAAAACTCAAAATTAAAACTTAATGAACAGATGTCTTTTGCGTTTTGGAAAAATACACCCCTAGGGGGTTAAATATAATTGTTTGAAATATAGTTTCATGGCACTCCCCCTAAATATTTTGGGGTTCCGTACCCAAAGGGTAAAAACGGGACCCTGGGATTACTGAGACTCCACTGTGCGTCCGTCTGTCTGTCTGTCTCTCACCAGGCTGTATCTCATGAACCATGATAGTTATATAGTTGAAATTGTTGTTAAATTGATGTATACAACAAATACTAAAAAACAGAATAAAATAAATATTTAAGGGGGCTCCCATGCAACAAACGTGTTTTTTTGCCGTTTTTATAGATAATCGTACGGAATCCTTCGTGCGGGGGAGTCCGACTCGCACTTGGCCGGTTTTTTTTTACGGCAAACAAAACAAACTATTAGATTCCGTTTTTGCCATTTTGGTTACGGAACTCTAAAACTGAGGTAGTTTTTAGTGATAATTTACTGTACAAATTAAAGTAATACTAATAATTGAACCGTTCCCAAACATCGTTTTTTTACATTCTAAAATACCTAAAACCATTTAAATACTTGGATTCTAAATTGAAATACTTATTACTGATTAGGGGCCGCACGGTCCGGCGTCCTAGGCACACACTCACGGACCCGGACGACGAAATCACAGCATCCATCGAAAGATGGAACGCTGCGCTTTCGGCGTCCATCCTATCGCGTATACCTCGGCGTTCCCGCCGGCGGAGATAGGGACATACAGTCCCTATTCGCCCGGTACCGCCGCATACCGGGTAGAGTCAGTCCGACCCAAGTCGGGCCTAGCTGAGTTTCTTGCTGGACTCTTCTCAGCTAGAGGCTTTAGCTAGGTCTAGGGCTAGAGGTTTAGCGAACCAGTGATAAAACTCCCATTAGTTCGACACCACTCACACCCCAGATTCGGTTGATACCGTTCAACCAATCTCACTGGAGCGCAAACTCGTAGAGTATTCCAGTGTTTAAACTTCCCCGTGTGGTCGTGCCGGAGGCTTCCCCTGGATTTTCCCCAGGCTACCCTCCCAAGTCCTCCAACCACGCAATTCGACCGCTATATTGGGTCCGTCCTAACAGTCAGGTTCAAAGAAAAAAAGAAAAAAAAGGCATGTTTTCATTATAAATGTGACAGCTGTGTCGGTAACACGTTAAGCGCAGCTGAGCAGCCAGTCGTTTATTATAATTGAATGGTAGTAAGAGCAACGTTATTGAAGAACTTTGTGTCTCAGCACAATTGTTTATTTCGTCTAATTCAAAATGATTCTCATACTGTACTTAGAGCCTTATCACACTTGCGATTTGCAAGCGTATTTTGTATGAAGGCGTTGACGCAGCGTGTACGCCGCGACTGATAATTGTATAGAAAATACGCTCGCAAATCGCAAGTGTGATAAGGCTCTTAGATATAAATTCTAATTTTTGCTATCAGTTAGAGGTATTCTTCTGCGCGTGCGAAGCCGCGGGCAAAAGCTAGTAAAGTATAAATTACTAAAAGAAACATAAAAAGATATGGACATAGAAAGTATTTACATAATAGGTATGTTTTTTTTTTTATTGTCTAAGAGTACGTAAATTTAAAGTTACCAACAGAATTCTAACAGTTCTATAGAAAAAAATTTTTTTTTCTTTGTGTGTATAGTATGTGTGTGTGTGTTTGTGTGTTGCAGATTGGTCCCATTCTTTTCAAAAATCCAGTTGGATGATGGGACCCATGAGAAATTGAGGGAACTCCTCAAATATAATAGGCACGCATGAAGTAATTTGGATGGGATAAACTTATTGTTCCGAATTTCGATAGTCAGAAATTTATATCCATATAATTTATAGACATAAACATCAATAGTCATAATTTTTGTTAAGTATAGCGCTTTATAGTTCTAACATTAATGACCTATAATATTAAGTATTATAATCACAAAAGTCAGAAAATTGATGTCCATAACGATCAAAGGTCTATCAATAATTATTCATAAATAGTCTGAGGCATATATTTCAACGTACTAATGGTTGTTATAATGCCTTGTATAATGGTTGATATCGTTTTAATGCCTAAAGTGAATTACGTCTAAGAAACCAAATCCAAACCAAAACCAAAGACCAAATCTATAACATCTATAGTCATATAGATAATTACTCAGAAACATTTCCAGACATACATTTGAAGGGGGTACTACTGTGGGGTGTCATTATGGCATGTGCTTTTTATATTTTTATCGCACAGAATTTTCGCTCTCAAATTAAAAATGGCCAAGATATTAGACCTTTAAGGCAGGCCGGTGTAGGTACGACGAACGAAGCGAGGAGGAGTGTTAGTTGTACCGCGACCCTAAGCGCGCGAGCCGAGCGAGCGAAGCGAGCGTGCCGCGGTAGCGGCCGGCGAAGCGCCAGAACCAATAATGACACAACATACATCGAAATTTTTACAAGTACAGATTAATCTGTTTTTTTTTTAAATCGCAGTACTTACACCTTATCACATTCACCATCGTCCGACATATTTGCGATCACTAAACAAAACAGTGAGCGGCATAGATACCTTTCAATCGCATCACTCCATACCCTCTTTATTTTTGCCTGAGTACCCACATTAATTATAAAGCAATCTGGAAGAACGCGTTCAGTAACATTCGGTAGTTAAAATTTTATGTATTTTATCATTTTTCTGGGAGTGTGTTTTTATAGGCTTTAACATTATGAAGACCACCATGACATTGATTGATATATATGCTATGACTAACTAATCAGATGACTACCAATCATTATGACTTGCGAAAAAAGACCTTACAACAATTATTATAAACTAGATTATTGCCTTTAACATTATGTAATTGCATACCACCGGGACATTGAATGTTATGGCTAACCAATTTTATGACTAACAATAATGATGACCAGCAAAAATCGGAACTCCAATTTATATTGTTAAACTTTATGACTTTCGACAATATGACTAGAAAAAAATATGGTGGAAAACGTTATGGACTGAAAATATCGGATCTTAAATTTTATGGGAAACAATAGAGAGACCCAATTTTGATATTTTCTATTACAACTCGTGTATTTACACCCGGAAATCACAAATTTAGTGAAGTGGCACTGATGATGAAGATCACAGATGTCTCCTAAAAACCTAGAATTCCCCAATGATGTACGATGACTATAAAAGTACGTCAAAGATTCTGATATGATTCCGTTGAAATAGCAACTACTGAAGTGTCAAAGGTCATAGAATCACCTTTCTTGATGAATCGTCGGGTCTCCGCAAATACTATCGGCCCAGATACAGCGATTTGGTTTTTTTCTGTAATAATCATGTTCATGTGGTAAAGTGGAAAGGAAATGTGGAAATATTCATGTGGCTTGTCGGAGTACCTACTGAATTGAAGTCGGTTAAAACTTTGTTACAACAACAACAAATAGAAAACAGTGTTGTCATACTTTTATGTCAATTAGTATGAAACGTTTCCGCTGCGCCTGCGAGGTCCGTCTTTGATTCAAAGTTTTGGATATTTATGTTCGTTAATTGTAGTTCTTCCTAGATATTAAGCTGTAGGTACATAATATATAATGTTGACCTTTGTAAATTTAATTCCTTTCTTTTATTTAAGTTATGCGATAATAATAATAATAATAGTTCCTCCCATACAAACATTTATTTATTTATTTAATCTTTATTGCACAAAAGAATATCTTATGGTACAAAAGGCGGACTTAATGCTATAAAGCATTCTCTACCAGTTAACCTTAAGGCAAAGCAGATAAAACGTGGGCAGTGCAACTTAATTTAAAACAAAAACTCTTTAACATGTCTAAAGATGGGATGAATAATAATATATAGTAGAATACGATACAATATAATATAATATGATATATAAATATATACCTATTAATACATTACATACACATACATATTAGTATAGATGAAACTTACAAATCAGATATATTATTTTTTAGTTCTGCCAGCAAAGAAATTTTGTAAGGACTTTTTGAAGACAAGAGGAGATTTTGGAGATTGCCTAATTTTGACAGGGAGACTGTTCCATAGGCGAGCTACTTGGACGGAGAAGGAATTGGACATAAAACCGGTACGGTGAGCCGGAATAGATAAGGAAAGGTTGCTGGTGGAGCGAAGTTGACGGACCCGAGAGACACAGTAATACTGAAAAAGAGTTTTGAGGTATTCGGGAGATTTAGGATCGTTTAGAATGGAGAAGAGAGTGCAGAGCAAACGTATTTTGCGGCGTAGGCGGATGGGCAGCCAGCCCAATTGGGAGCGGAAGGAAGAGACATGATCGTATTTTCGAAGACAGAAAATGAACCGAATACAATTATTTAGAAGACGATCTAACTTATCAAGAAGCTCACCATTCAAGTCAGGATAACACACATCACCATAGTCAATTATGGGCAATATCAATGTCTGCACTAATATAATCTTAGTTTTGATTGGCAAGAAATGCTTTAGCCTATTAAGTGCATGAAGTGAACCTAGAACTTTCCGACTAACCCCAGAGATCTGTGGCCTCCAACTGAGAGTGTTGTCGAGTTAAACACCTAGGTCTTTGACACTTTTGCTGTACGGGATAGGAGTACCATTAAACTCAACTGCAGCAATAGAATTAAAATTAAGTTTTGCAAGCTGCTGAGGGCTACCAATGACGATAGCTTGACACTTGGACGGATTAACAAATAAGCCAAACTTCTCTGACCACCGCTGGATGTGTAAGAGATCCAGATTCAGCTTGTTAATGGTAACACTAAGGTTACTCATGTTACAGTGATCGTAAAGTTGTAGGTTGTCGGCGTTCAGCTGGTAAGAACAGCGAAGCTCCGGGGTTATGAAGTTAATGAAGATGGAAAATAAGAGTGGTGTACAGGAATCGATAGCTACAACCGAGGAGAAAGCAAAAGCAGCTGACTTTCAGACAATATATTGACAAGATTAACAAACAAGAATAATAGACAAAAGGAAGAGACACTAGAGTTACAAAAAGTATATAAAACTAAATAGGCCATCCTCGACAAGTGGAGAAAGAATGCCTCCTTGAGGGAAGCCAGTTACTAGATCACACCAGTCGGATAAGGCTCGGTCGACACGGACCGCTTGCTAGCGCTCTCGAAGGTAAGCAGAAAACCACCTAAGGGACGACACGACACATTTAAATGTTCAAGCAGAGCAAGAAGAATCTCATGGTCAACAGTGTTGAATGCGTTGGAAAAATCAATAAGAATAAGAACCGGGGCCAATTGACTCTCCATGCCACGTCTGATGTCTTCCGTGACCTTCAGCAGAGCAGTGCTGGTGCTATGACGAGGCGAAAGCCAGACTGATAGGGGCTCAGAAGATTATGTGTGAAAATGAAACGACATAGCTGTTTTTGAGCCACCGCTTCAGCAACTTTCGATAAAAAGGGGAGTATTGAAGTGGGTCGGAAGTTGCTAAGCACAGTGGGGTTGCTGGTTTTTAGAAGTGGAATAACAAATGCCTTGCGCCATAGGGAAGGGAATTCGCCATTGAAAAGCGAGGCACTGATGATATCAGTCAATACAGGAAGCACACAGTCTAGAACCGACACTATCATATACCGACTGATATCATCACAACCGATGGCTTTGGATTTGATAGCTTTAATAATAGCCTTGACATCCGCTTGAGAAGTGAGAGAAAAGGAGAATGGGTCCGTGATAGAGAGGGGTAGGGAAGAGATCTCATGAAGAGTGTTTCATTTCATTTCATTTATTCAACATCATAAGTCATGCGCATTACAAGGGATGTTAATTAATACAGGTAGGTGGTTGGTACATGACACCCTGAGAGGGCACATAATGTTTTCTAGCGCTTACATATTGCAACAATAACACAATGTTTAATTTTTAAAATTATACATGCACACAGAAGTGGATAAAATTCTTAATACATTACGCTGTCAAAGTTTGTTCTTAATGAATAATACATTTCAATTAAAGCAATTACGGGTAAATATAAAAATGTCAAGGTTAAGAAAATGATAGAAATAATAATGTAGAGGTCAGCTAAAAGGTAATTGAAATTAAGCCATAATTAAAATTATACTAATTGACATTTTACAATGTATTGGCATTTAAATAATCATCAATGGAATAATAACTCTTCTCAATAAGTAGTTTATGTAATCTACTTTTAAATAATTTGTCGCTGGTTATTTGAATAATTTGTTCAGGTAACTTGTTCATTATAATGATGAATGATGGCCAGTTTTGAAATTGGGAGCTTAAGTTTATATTTATTATTTCTCTTCGAAGTAATTTTCTGTAGTGTGAACAAATTCGGATGATTTCTAACAAACATTACCGCTTCCTTTATATAAATGCATGGTAACGTAAGTATTTTTTGTGATATGAAGTGTGGACGACAACTATTGGGAATTTGCGTGTTAGTGAGGACACGTATGCACTTTTTTTGCATAACGAATAGCTGATGCGCGTCTGTGCTGGCACCCCACATCACTACGCCATACCTAAGCCATGAGTCTGCGTATGCGTAATATGCTGTTAATGCTGTTTCCAAATTAGTGTTTACTTTAAGGACGTTTAGTGCATATACAAAACTGGACAGTTTTGATTTTACTGTTTGTATGTGGGGTTTCCAATTTAGGTTGGTGTCTAGTTTTATGCCCAATAAATTAAATTCTGCCACTTCTTCAATAATTGTTTTGTCTATTTTCAACGCCGGTTGCAATGGTTTTTTCTGCACGGGCTTAAATTGAATTAGTTTTGTTTTATTTTTATTAATTTCGAGGTTGTGGTCATCGAGCCATTTCTTGGTAGTTTCAGATATCTCGCGTAACCGATCATTGCATTCGTTAGTGTCCGTGCAACTAAACAGCAAAGAGACATCGTCCGCGAACATTATACAAGTTGTGGAATCCAATATTTTTGGCAAGTCGTTTACATAGGCAAGAAACAATATACATCCGGTGACGCTACCCTGTTGATTCTGACATTGTTGTCGACGCAGCGGGCGAGAAAGAGAGATGAGAGTTAAGGTCCTGAAGAGAAAAGGAAGTGCCATCAAATGGACTGGAAGGTTTCCCGAGGCCAAGTGATTTGAGAAACTTCCAGACGTCAGCCATGGAAGATGAAGACACATTCTGGTGGATAAACCGTCGCTTCGCTGTACGTACCATCTGATTACAAGTTACAACGGTTGCGGGCCCTCTTGAAAAGTCTCCAGTTCTCGTCGCTGCGGTCACGCTTTTAAACAGTTTGAACGCACGGTTCCTCCTTCGCATGGCCATGCGAACGCCCTCAGTAATCCAAGGTGCAGGAAGCCGCTTGACTTTTGGTAAGGGAGCATGTTTGTCAAACAACTTTAGATGGCTGCATTAAAGAGTGTGACTTTGGTGTCAGTGAATGAAGCTGAGAGAACAGGAGACCAATCAATGTCCGCAGCATCGCGGAGCAATACATTCGGATCAATTTTGGCAAAACTACGCATAACGACAAACGCAGCGGCGCTACCACGAACTTCGAAAGTCGAAGTTCGTAATAAATGCATCCCTGTCGCTCGATTAATGGAGTGCGATAGAGATGGAAATACCCGAACTTCGACTTTCGAAGTTCGTGGTAGCGCCGCAGGTTTATATTTGGCGGGTTTAATTTTATAAGAGGCGAAAACTAGGTCATGGTGAGAAAAACCAGGAGCCGGAAATTGACCATGTTTTATAACATTATTGGGGATGGATGTAAGAATGACATCCAGCCATGTGTCAGAGGTAGCGGTGTGGTGAGTGGGATCAAGGTGAAGAATAGAAACATTTACAGACTGGACTAATGAGGTTAATTTGCGGCTCTGTGGAGAGTCTTTGCAAAGATCAGTGTTCAGGTCGCCCATGACCACATGATGTGTGTAATCCGAACTTGAGGGATTCCAGGACTTGCTCTAAATCAGAAAAGTAGTTAATAGTTGCGGGACAGTAAACTACACCCAGTACGGCTTTTACCCCTTTGACATTCAACTCGAGAAATAACCATTCCGCAGAACCAGAGTACAGAGACTGAGATAAATTTAAGATTTTGTACGGAATGGAGCTTCTGAGGTAAATGGCAACACCACCGGCGCCCTTTCCGGTCCGATCGTTTCTAATTAAAACAAAGCCAGGTAGGGCATAAGACGTCGAAACAAGGGTGGGTTTTAGCCAGCTCTCAGATACTAGTATCGCATGAACAAATTCAGACTGAAATTCCTCTGTGTCTCTCGAAAAGCTGGTTCGAATAGCATCGTAATAAAATCTTAAGTCACAAGCCTATTACTTAGAAAGATGTTAAATTATCACGAATGAAGCGAAATTATCTAGAACCATGCATTTTTTCCTCCGTTTCAATATTATCATATTAATTCAAGATGATAAGTAGATATCTGTTTCATTCAAGGCATTCAAGGTACCTATTAGCGGTCTTCCTAATTTATTTCTTGATTTATCTTTTTTGCATACAGTTCCTTTCAAAGATATAAATTGTATACTTAAATATCCCATTAAAGTGTATTCAGTGCACATGCACTTAAGAGCACTGGTATCGGAGGCTAGATTCGAGTTTCAAATCTTAGGGATATCCCAATCTTTAAAATCAGACTGACAGCGACTTGAAAGAAAAGCGATACCTACCTATCCTAGAGCCTGATCCTTCTGTCAAGTTTGGGCAAGACATCCAAAACAATTATTGTACGAAAAAACACCTTACATCCTATTATAATTTACGCCAGATCCCATAACGATTCCAGTTAGGCTTTACGGCAAAGGAAATAAGGGAGTGTCACACTTGTCATAATACTTACGAGTGTAAATGGAAATGCATAGAATACAGCCTTCCACGCAGCCGCCTATACCTGTGTTGCTGACTGTTGATGTGGCCAGCCAACGGTGTAGGTAGTAGACTGCAAGTACGAATGTATTATCTAGTCGCGATAAGAATGGGATTAAAGGTGACAGTTTTGCCATATACTGACGTCAAAGTGCATACGAAATGACAGTAGGTATTTCATTCCCAAACGAATCGCGGTGGTATACCTAATACCCAAGTGTATGTTCTCACGTAAGAAGGTCGGAGTATGTGTCTCATACTTTTCCATAGGTACCGTCAAATGCTGCAACTTTGCCAACTAGGTGCAACATTCTTTTTTTTAAACTTCAATTATCTCCCAAACTAACAAGGTTCGAGACTGGTTCGAAAATGGTTAGTGTTGCCGCAAAAACGGGTTGCCAGTAAAATGGAGCTTTTGCTGCCATTATTGCAACTAAGAAATAAATGTTAGTTTCGGATATAAATGAAGTTTAAAAAAAAGTCAATGTTGCACCTAGTTTGGCAAAGTTGCAGCATTTGACGATACTCATGATCAAAATACGATAAAAAAGTTGCTCCTAGTAGGACTTATATAATATACTATATTTTCCATCTAGTTTTTTACCGTGTATGCAACCTAAGTACCTACGTGGGACACTGTTTAAAATTTCGCTTGCTAGAATGACTTAATTCCAATTTTGCATTTTCTAACTTTTCAGACCGAACTCATGGTTCCAGCAGTGACATTCGCGAAGCGTTATTTTGAGGAAATAATTTTAAATGTTCTACGTGAAATTTCGTGGAAGTGGCGAAGGCCGCCGCTGGGGTCTGCGGACAGGAAAACGGGTCCCTATTGGCCGCGCGCCCGGGGGCGGAGCGCGGGCCCGGGCACCCCGCGCGCCCTTATCCCACCACCCATATTTAGAATATCCCTGAGACATCCAGTTAATTATTACTAGACTAGGTAAATTTTGTATCTACAATACTTACAAACCTAATCAGTAAAAATCCGGTTGTAGGTATACGTTCAATAATTTAATTTCAAAAGCGATAGCATACATAATTGCAGTCTGAGAACACATTCGCAAACAGCAGTAGGTACTGAATAGGAAAATAAATGAAGAGGACGCGCTGATGTTATATAGCTGAAACAATAAAGATAATGAATCTTTAAAAGTTTAAATTCGTAATAGGTCGGTCGAGTTCGCGGCTGTCCGGCCCGGCGGTCGCGCGGGGCGCGGGGCGCGGGGCTCGGCACGTCCGCTCGCGGATTGCCCAATTCCTGCCGCGCGAGCGCGCCCGCCTCCACGATTATTTCAATTTCGTCATCTTGTTTGTAGGTGCGATGACACAAACACGCTTACGACACCAACATTATGACCGTGCGAGCCATTTTCAACCTATATTCCACAGAAATATATACCTAACGTACATCCAACGAATCCAATTAGAAATTAATAAGAGCAGTATATATACAGATAACTGAAAATAAAATTTGTACAGGTCATAAGTTACATTTATAAAGCTATGCATACAAAATATTTAATATAAAATATTGTATATCGGCCGTCTTTAGCAGAAAATTCAGTGATTTCGCAGCCGAATTCAAAGGACAGCTTGCGTAATCTCCGAGGTCACTGCGAGACTGAGCGTGAGCCAGGCGGCGCGGTGTGCGCGCGAGCAGCCGGCGGCGCCGCGCGGTGGTTGCATGCCGACCATATAGGAGAGAGAAAAAGACTGACTGATATAGGGTAAAGTCGCGTCAATTTCTCTCCCCGACACGACTGACATTTATTCATCTTCATACTTCATATAGTTTCTTCGATGCACCCATCTTAGAAGCAGCTGGAAGTTAAATAAAAATTCAAACGACGAATTCACGCCGTATTTCATCAACCTGTTTAAACGACTGCTGTCTAAGACGAACGTGTAACACGTCGAGGCTGGAGATAAACTAATTGTAGATCCCGTGAAGAGATCCGCCCGCGCCACGTTACGCTCACTGGAGTAGTAATGATAATGACTTAAAACTTATTTAGCGCGATTTATACAAAAAATATCAAAATGGCGGCTCTACCACCACATTGCGGAAGTTACAAAAGTAGGTCGCGATCATCTCACATTTCTTTGAAATATAATTAGTATTTCGTTAGATATACGCACTTCCTCATTTGTTTCGTAACACCAATACTTTCTATCTCACAATTTGTTGAACTCTATTCACGAGAAAACTTTTTTAGTTATTAAATTAAAAGTAGAGTCAAAGTTAAACAAGTGTAAACTTATATAGCAAAGTGAGCAACCGTTGCGGACGACGTCCAAAAGGCGAATGTAGGCTCGTAGCCAAACGACGTCGTAGTGGCGGTCGAGTGAGGGGCGGGGGGAGGGGGAGGGGGGGGGGGGGGCGCGGGGCGGGTGCGCGCGCAGAGAAAGGACGCAAGTGGTGATGTAATCGCGATCGATGCACTCCGCTCCGCTCGACGCGACCGCCGCGCGCCGACACTGCCACGACAACTCGCGCTAGCGATTAAACCTAACTGCCAGTGCCAGCCGCCCGCTACACGCATCAAACTAATCGGACTTAGTGTTCTCGTAGCCCCGTTGGACTCTAGCATAGAAATGGCCAGGTTATCACTAAGTCTATCGAAAGTGCAAAGAAAGGGAGGCGAACCGCGCAGGTCAGTGAACCCCCCTGTGTCACGTGCTTGGCTCGCCTCCACGTGCAGCAACAAAGAGCTCTCCGATACTGCTGAACTAACGCTATGCGTGCAGTCTTCGTAGCGACAGGAGAGATATGAGCTCGTAGCTAGAAGAAAGAAAGAGCTAAGTTAATGTTGTAGCGTTCAGTATCGATTAGCAGAGCGTACTCGTAGAGCGAGCGAGGCGGGCGCTCGGAGGCCCTCGTGACTGTTCGCGGGCGCTCGCTCGGGTCTTATCTAGGTCACACGTGGAAACGTTATCCCCACCCCGGCGGCCTTGGCTTACTTTACGCCAAATGGCATAGCACCTCCCCTTCTCTGGCGGCGCGCGGAGACAGGCCCGCCACTTACTCTTCTACAGGGCTACATTATAAATTTATAAGGCAAAACTAATACGTTGATTTGATGATCATGGAATTAAAATATACTACAGCTTACTTTGACTAGATAGAGCTCGAATATTTACGTTTAACCTACTAAATGTCTATAATACATTGGTTTTCATAATGATAATTGATAACACTCCAGCAATCTACTAGTAGCGGATAGCTAATCAAATATACCTTAGATCTGATTTTTCTTACACTGAAATACCAACAGCAAGAGCAGTATTATCTGTCGCAAGAAACAGTAATAATCATTTTAAAGTATTATTTAGTTAATACATGCTAAAATTCATCTCTACATGCCTAATAATTCAACTGAAACATAAACCTAGCTTGCTCTTATTATTTTTCAAGTAAGAGGATTCCAGCTCTAGGTAAGTAATAAATATCTACTACCTACATTATATACCCGGGTATTACACTCGGAGTGTGTTCTGTGGCGCGCTATAGATGCTGCCATATTGCGGCATCTATTCGACCTGTTCGTTCGGGAGCCATCGGATAGAAGGAGCAATGCTGAAGTACCTATCAGAATAACTACACATTGTAATAAGATTAGGTAGGTGGGTACGTAGGTAGGTACATATTTGTAAAGTATACTGCATTGCACAATATAATCAAATTTAAAAGCAGTATAATAGTAGTATAGTATATAAGTACAGATATCTACTTAAGTAAGTATAACGATAATCTTCAAACAAGCGTTTAGATAAGGCCACCGAACAAGAAAGAGTTTATTCCAAGATAAGTCCATACTAACGAATCTCAGAAAGATTCTCTATGTGGATTTGGAATTAGTCTCATTAGGTATATATATTTTTTTAAATTAGTATACCTACTCGGAAGACCAAGCTTCGCTGCTTTCAGCTCGGCGATAACAAATGTTCTTGGAAATTACACCGAGCAATATCGATTGTTCGCCCCGTAAATCCTAGTAAGTATTTATAAGTATTATAAATTAACTGACCCTTTCAAACAAACAAATACAAAATATACAAATGCTTACCTACTTGTTTATAATATAGGATAGAATAAACTAAAATAGCGTTATATTACAAAAACTATATTATAGTATGCTATTTGTATTTATTTCTGCTTATTGTAAGTTATCTTACACACACACACACACACCCACACACACCCACACAGAGCTATCTCTGAATATATAGGTACGTAAGTGCAAAGTAAATGAAATTATTAAAATAATTATAAAGCATAATCTCGGTCCTTGTGCGGCGCGCGCGGCGGTTGGGGGCGGGACCATGCGCCCACCCTCCCCCTTACATTTTTTGTCCATGTGATAGATAGTTACCACTAATACTAAGAAAAAACGGGTCGGCGTTTGATAACCAGCCGAACCCAGCCGAGCACGCAAGCGGGCCATGGCCGCGGGTTCTTTGTTAGAGGCATCTACCTAATAATGCTTTATACCTAGGTACATAATTCTGCAAGTATACCTAACAAACAAAATCCTTCTTTAGGTACTCATCTTCTGTTTAATCAAAAATAAAATGCATTTTGTATACGAAGCGCGAACTGAATGTGTCTAAGTCGGTATAGATCTGCGGCCGGACATCCCACGGTGGCCCCTCGAATAAAATTCACTGGTGATGATGAAAACGGCGTTTCGAGCGACCTCGTTTAGATCTAGGGCAGCACCCGAAATAACTAGGGCACTGTTACTGCGCAGCCGCGGACACGGCTCGTAGCCATAGTACGATATGGCGTCCAAAATACGGGGAGCTCTGACGCCTCAAGCTATGCCACTCCTTTGTACCAAACTCATTAGGATACGGGGATGGGTCGGGTCTACATAATTTGGTGTGATTCGTTGGCGAAATCGACCTACCTTACATACACTGCGGCAATTTTATGCACAAAACAGTCGGATGAAATAAGCTATTTCTATCGAGATTTGGAACGCATAATGTGAGATATTTTTATAACAAATTAGTACGCCCGTTGAGCTAAAAAACCTTTGGGTGTCTGTCCTTTATCTACATAATGCATTATGTACGTACCTACATTCAAGATTTTCTTAAACAGATTTTTGTTCATTATTCTACCCACGACTTGTTTTTATGTTATCCTAAACGTAAAGTACCTAGTAAACAGTCCGATAGAAGACACATATATGTATATACATACCTGGAAGAGCTACGTTTTTATTAATATTGTACAAACTTAAGTACCTTTTCTGGTATATCGCGTGCGTTGGAGTCGAACGGGTGACGTAGCGCGCGAACAAAGAGACCGGGCACGTAGGTAGATATGCGTTAAAGTTAAAACAAATGAAACTGAAACTGAAACTCATTACATTACTGTAACGGCTTTGTTACGTACCAAGTTACTGTTGGATTAACAGTCGACCTTGTTAAACGATTAGCTACAATTACGCCAGCAAACACAGGAGCTCATGCATGTTTAGAATAATTGATATTATTACATTACTGCATAGAGGCCGGGGAAATAGGGATTGCTGGACACGTGGATATAGACGGCTACGGATACGAGGCTGGCAATCCCTTTTCACGCCTCTGCAGTAATGTACCTAGGTACTAATATTTATTATTCTTAACATCGGTATTGCTCGTATTACCTGTGTTTGCTGGCGTAATTGTAGCTAACAGTGTTTTTTTTTGTCAAACATGCAATAAAATTAAATAAAAATCCAACTTTTAACGCCATGATATATCTTGTCACGAACTGATATTGAAACAAAAGAAGGTCGTTTTGCAAGCCTAGACCTCCAATTGTGTATTCAATGAAATTCCATTATGGATGTCTTGTCTCACCTTGCCCGCAACATTATCATGTTCGTCGTTCGCAGCCTGTTATCACAATGTCAATATTGACGGAGAATAGTTATTTGTGCAACAAGAGAGCAAAGTTTGTTTTTGCTGCGAGTGCTGATTTTGAGTCCTGAGGAAGCGAAAGATTCTAAAATTGAATCACGAGCGTAGCGAGTGATTCAAAGTTTGAATCTTGAGCGCAGCGAAGGACTCAAAAGCACGAGATGCAAATACTTTGCTCTCGAGTAACACATACAACTTTTCACCTCAGCAGTGAGAACATATTCACATTAAAAAATATATAATAGTATCACGTACCTATTCGTCTCAAGATTGTTTAGGAAGAAAACTTAACTAGGCGTTCGTTAGTGCTTGTTTTAACTCATCAGCGCCGGCCGCGCCGTTAGTCAATACATACTAGAAAGGCGAGACAAGGCGCGAGACACCAAAGGATATTTCAGTATCTATACGAGTGTCGCGCGACACTAAAAACTAACCGTATTATTGATAAAATTCACAGATTTTACTAATATCTTCGAGATATTTTAGAAATATTTATCATTAGGTATCACAAAGATATTACGTGTATCTCGCGTGCACACCAAAAACTAAAGTAAAATACTGTCTTCGTCACGTCACTGACTTATATATACTTACTTACTACTGTATATCCTAGTTAGATAGAGAATTGATTTATCCTAGTCGTTTTTATATTTAAAACCAATATCAATAACGCAAGAATGAAGAATAATTATACCCAATAACTTCTGGAACAAATTAATAGCACGCATTTTTTTTAAAGGGGCGGGCCTTCGCGCTTGCGTTCGGAAACTGCATCTGTGGTATACGTTCATAAAATTTAAGATTGTTTAAACTACAAATATTAATTAGCTAGCGTAATAAAATTCATGTTTACCTATGTATTATGAAAAACGGAGTTTATTCTGAGATCTTTTATTTAAATTATCTTCAATAGAAAATTTCTTTGTATAATTATTTTGGTAATTTAAACTTGTTAATTTGATAGTTTTCGAACGTGTTACTTGTGTCGCGTTATTTGGGGGTCTACTTTGAAATTCGATGGTCGAACTATGGATCGACCTATGTCTGCCATTTTCTTTTTTCGTAATGGAATGAAAGGGACAGCGCTAATAAAGTTCAAATATTCTGAACTTGTAATATACCCCATACGACGAAATGTCAGTGCTCCGCATTAAAATTAAAAAGCTACTTTGTCTCACGGAGTGAGCAAAATCGCATTTTGCACACTGTTTTCACGCAGCAAAATATGCTTGTTCGAGCTGCTGAGGTGAAAAAATAATTTACCTACCTTCCTACCTACTTTTCTAAATTCTCGTTTACTGAGGAAGAGGGTGAGCAGAATGTGTTGTTAAAAATAAATTACAATTATCCTTATATAAACCAGTTCGTAAGACATGACATTTTTTTTTCTTTGTTCCTACAGATATTTGTGTTCAAATTTAAACTTTCGTGAGACATGTTGAAATAATGCTAATAATTGCAAGGTTCAAGTCACGTCTTAAATATACATACATATATATATCGATATTATTTGTATGACATATGATTTACGATATTATTTACAACCGCTGCGCTTTATTGGAGTTGATTGACATGAAAAACAAGTACCTATCTAGGTACTTTTCTTATCAAATCAACATAGATATTATAGATGAATTAGCAAACTAGAGTTCCTTGTAGGTACTGGTACAATTTGTAAAAGGAAGTGAAGAAACTTGATTTAGGTATACTCAACTACTTTTATAAACAGGAAACCGATGAGGTTTTTAATTTTTAAGCAGATTTTTAATATACAGGGTGGAATCTTGTACGTGATCCAAAATAGCAAAATGTGAATCTATCCATGATTCTGAGCAACTTTTATTATGGGACCAACTTTGTGTTATGCCAAAAAAATCCAACTATTTCATTAACTCTGCTCATTTTAGACTGACAAGAATGTATGAACAGGTGTGTTTTTTTTGGCATAACACAAAGTTGGTCCCATAATAAAAGTTGCTCAGAATCATGGATAGATTCACATTTTGCTATTTTGGATCACGTACAAGATTCCACCCTGTAGATACTATATGACAACTATATAACTATACTTGGGAAATACATGAGTGACTGACGGAGAAATTAAATTGCGCATTTACCTAGTAGGTACCTACTAGTGATAGGTAGTTAAATAGGTCAACATTAAGCAACGTCCAATAGAGCTGCCCCGATTATTCCGACTCTTACCTAATTATAACATTAATTCGAATATTACTTGTAGGTAAGGTAAGGTAGCAATAAATTAACGACAATAAACATTATGAAACATTAATCAATGTTATTACCTACGCATTTCCATAGAAATATGGAAGATTTCCAACAGTAACTGTACGATAATTGCGACGTAACTAGCTACAGAGTGGCGTCACATAGCCTCGACATCTACTCAATGCACAGAGTTGTAGCTAGGAACCTAGTTCCACGGCGCGCCGCGACCAGCTGTGATTCACAACCGGTCCCTCCCCTCACCACTCAAACCCAGTATATCTTGACAGCGAGATTCGTGATAATTATGTGTGAACGTATTCGTCGGTCAGTCTTATACTGGGGTTGCCAATATCAACCTAGAGACAGTCATGCGCTTATTACTCGTCTCGTAGGTATCTTGAGTCACCGTCAACGTTGCAATCAATCTAAACGCTGCGCTAGTGCTAGTCCTCGTTAACTAATGTAATATTATGACATTTGGAAAAATCTAGTAAAACAGACTACAAATTGTTACTCCGCAAGTTTTTCATGATTATGTCGTAATCGTTCATATTTGGCATGGGTATGGATTTTGCAATCATATCGTCGTAATGAAACGTAAAATTTGACAGTTAATACATACCTAATGTAGTTCACAATTAATCAAATAAAAGAGGGGGGGGGGGGGGTTGACCATCGTTGCTGATATGGCCTAGGGAGGAGTTAAAAAACGAAGACGTACTTAATTTATGGACAAGCCAAACCAATTTTCCTTTAAATACCAACAGAAACGATTTTTCAGTAGGTACAGTGGTAACTTTTATAAGATTGCAATAAATAGGTAGGTTCTTAATCATAGGCATTCATGAGGCTATGTAATGAAGTGTTGGTGTTACTTCCTTCATCTATTTCATATGACATTTGCAAGTACCTATTTCTGAAAACTATATAACTATTGAAAAACAAATTCTGGATAAGGTGTTTCAGTTATCACGTATCTCCCAGAATATATTTTATACGAGTTAGTACCTACTTAAATATGTGTCGTCCGAATAAGTGTTTGGTAATGAAACGTGTCTATCTAATAAATAAGTCGATTGAATGCCAAGCCTGCCTTTCATGAGTTGTTCACTGTAGAAGGCTGATAAGGCCGCGATAGCCCGCGCGGTGGAAATGTAGCCCGAAAAGCGTGAAAGGAAATCGCCAGTTATAATGTAAGTAGTGCTACCTAATAGCGCGCAGCGGGACTCACCTGGAGACGGGACGCTGCGAGGCTGCGGCTGGCGGCAGTGTGGCGGTGTCTACCATGTTTTGTATATTTATGACGGTTGCGGCGGGCAGTACGCTGGCGCGCGGGTCCACGTCGACGCAGAACGATGCCGCATTGTGCTCTCTACGTATGCGCGACAGATTGCCCCCCCCGGCCCCGCTACCCCTTGGCCTCTCGCAGCCGTAACGTCCTAACCGCAATAGAACATTACAATTCGATTGACACCCTTCAGGTTAAATAGAATCAAGGCGTAACTAGCCAAGCACTTCACGGCGCTACAACCGCCTATAATATAGATATTATATAATGTACTTACTGAAATTAGAAGATAAAAAACGTCTGGGTAAATGACTAAGTACATTAAAATAAATGCACAAGCAGCTCCTCTTAAATAATAACAAGGGGTAAATCAGGTTTTGATAAATTAGAGAAATTAGTGACGTCATTGTGTGTGAATTAGAGAAATTAGTGACGAATTACGCCATTAGGCATTTTTTTTAAGGCGCTATTTAAACAGGGACCCATCTACCAATGGGCGAGGCACCGTCTCCCGGAGAGAAAGTTAAAAAAACTGGTCAAGTGCGAGTCAGAATAGCGCTTCCAGGCAGAACCAACTCACCATATTCTTGACGACGACCCCATGAAATCTGTAAAAAGAGATATCGTCATGCGTATAGGGCCATCTATCGGTCTATGCGACTAATAATTGCAGCCTTGTACTAAGTCTGTTTTTCAGCATAGTTCGATTTTGATATATCCTTACTAATATTATAAATGCGAAAGTGTGTGTGTTTGTATGTTTGTCCTTCTTTCACGTCGCAACGGAGCGTCGTATTGATGTGATAGTTTAGAAGCTGGAGAGTGACATAGGCTACTTTTTCCAGCGGGAAAACATCTAATTCCCACGGAAAAATTCAATATGTTACATTTTCCTATAACGACGCGGGCGAAGCCGCGGACATCAGCTTCAGCTTCATCAGTTTTACTATAAATTCATACCAATCTGAAAAAATAAAACGTACAACACAACAAACACGCCAACGTAGTTTAGAAATGATTTAAAACAATTAAGAATAGAGTTAAGTACAGTCAGCATCATATACCTAGTTAGTAGCAGCCAACGTAGCCAAATATATCGTAACACTTCCTTATATAGTAATAAAGACGTGTTCCGATATATTTGGCTACTTTGGCTGCTACGAACTATATGATGCTGACTGTACATTAGTACCTACAGTTATATTCTTCTAGTAATATTTACATTGATTACCTATTATAATTCAGGTTGTAATTCATGCAGCTTTTTTTTTAATTGCCATTTTCGCCTTTTTTCAAGTGGCCGTATACAGGGTGTGGCCTGTAATAGGAGCAAAAAATTTAAGGGCTGACTCTATGTATTATCCGCAGTGATTCTGTAAAGGTACCAGTGTTTCAAGATTCTTGAATTCGGAAATAATCTTATCTGAAGTTGTGATACCTAAGTAATGGATCTCGACATCTCGATATCGTAGCATGCCAGTCATTAACTATCTTGGTAGAACACTGGGCACTTTCGTAATTGCGATTATACTAACTTTGGTTTTCTAATTCTTTTTGTTCTTTTTTTTCAATTTTACAAGATTTTTTGGTGTTTTTGAAGTAAAACAAAATGGATATCATTCCAGTTAAGCAAAAGAACACACGTACGCTTTTACTTTTTTTTTTTTTCTTTTTTTTTTTCAATTTTTTTTTCAATTTACTTGGATATAATTACTGATTAACTTAATAAGCCACCGTTTAATTTTTTGCTCCTATTACAGGCCACACCCTGTATTGTGTACTTAATTCAATCTACGTCATTTAACTCAGCATGGTGATTATTATAAAGCAAATTTTGTAATATGTACATATTTAAAGCTTCTAATAAGTGTCTCTATTGCATCCATAAAATATTATAAACGAACTCTCTTTCATTTTTATACGTTTGTATAAGTAATTGATGACTGCATCTACTATAATGTTCAACATTTTGGACAATGGGCAAAAATGTATGGAGCTTGGTCCAAGAAGCTCCATGATTGAAACATGTGCCAAACTAAAGGCTTTTATGCTTACTTCAAAGTGACAGCAGGGCATTAAAATTGGTCCTGGTGATTTTGGGAAAAAAAATACTTTATATTCGATTATATAATACTAGGTTAATTATATCTACATAGGTTTATATGTATAATAGTTATGCATGTAGAATCCTCGTGAATCAATCTATCTACTAAAAAACCGCATTAAAATCCGTTGTGTAGTTTTAAAGATCTAAGCATACATAGGGACAGACAGCGGGAAGGACGGGTTTTTTTTTTAAACACACAATTTTGTATGAGAACGTTTTGTATGATAAATTTCTATATCTATAGGTACCAAATTTCAGCTTCCTATGTCAAACGGTCTTCGAGAAAACTGGCTGTGACAGACGGACAGCCTCCGAGTGATCGCATAAGTGTTCCGTTGGACCAACGTTGGTACGGAACACTAAAAATGGTCAATGATAGCACTAATTTCGTATAGTGACCAATATTTTTATGCGTTAGCAAAAGTAATTGACGACAGAATCTATTTTAGTTGAACATGAAGTTTACTTATCATTGTCATAAAATAAATATTGGTCAATGATAAATTGATAAATCTAATTTCAATAACATAACTTATTTGCTCCTACTATCCGCTCTGAAGGACACACGGTAACTAACGGTTTTATCACTGGTATTTTTTTTCTGTGTTGTGTAGGTATCATACTAGGCAATAAAATATAATTTACTTTAAAAACAAAGTTTTAACCGACTTCAATTTAGTACTCCGCCAAGCCACGAGAACATTACCACATTTATTTTCCAATTTACCACATGAACTGGTTTCCGAGAGCAAATGCGTTGATTATTAGAGAAAAAAACCGAATCGCTGTATGTGGGCTGATAATATTAAAAAATATAAAATAAAAAGACGGGTTGCACTCCGGGAGTGCCGGCAGAAGTGAAAACTCAATAACATTGTAACAGTTTTTCGATCAGGTCACGTGACATCTTACGGTGTCACCCTAAAAATGAATTTATAAGCAATTATCAATTATATAGGCGCATGGGCCGCGGGCGCGTTAGGTGCGTCGGCCCGGCTCGCCTGCCGCCGTCGGCGCCAAGAACAGCGGACGGCGGCGGCGAACAAAATACCAATTTGTTTTTGGCATTGCCAAATATTTTTCAAAGCTTTATCTCTTTAGGAATAACATCCAAATTCAAACTATTCGAATTTGCTAGAACAGCGGACGGCGGCGGCGAACAAAATACCAATTTGTTTTTGCCGTTGCCAAATATTTTTCAAAGCTTTACCTCTTTAGGAATAACGTCCAAATTCGAACTATTCGAATTTGCTCAATAGCAAAACGGTGGAGGACGCGTGGACAAAATTACAAATTCATTTGCAGAATATGCTATTGCAAAAAGTGTTTAACGGCTTTATACTCTTACGAATAGCGTTCAGTTTTGAATGAAGTCGAATCGGCTAGCAGCAAAATATAAAAAATTGTGACCTCCTTCACATCTGACGTCATAAAAATCTGTCGCGTATTTAGCAATTTTTCTCCATCCCAAAAAGTGCTCAGCGCCGCTAAAGAAGTTTTCACTTCAAAAATATAGTAGCCCAAACGGACTGGAGCGGTGGCGGTGAATAGTAAACTTGACAACAACTGTCAAGTTTGACAATGGCTATGTTTTGTTATAAAAGAATATGAATAAAAAAATTAAGCTAGTTTTACACAACCTTTATTTTTGTGTACGGGTGCAGTTTAAAACAATGGGCGCGATTTAAGTGTTTTTAATTGTACAGTCAGCGTCATTTACTTGGTAGCAGCCAAAGTAGCCAAATATATCGCAACACGTCTTTATTAGTAGGTATAGGAGTAAGTATGTGTTACGATATAGGTATTTGGCTGTATGCACTACTCTCTTGCGTTATACAGGATGTTAACGGGGTCATGATCCGGAATGACAAAAAGCGAATAAGATGATCATACTGAACAACCTTTCCCATGGGACCAACCACGAAATCGCAAAAAAAAACCAGGTATTCCATACATTAACTCTCAATTAAATCGCAGTTAACTCACAGTTATCTCTTAATTGGCTCTTTTTTTTTTGCGATTTCGTGGTTGGTCCCATGGGAAAGGTTGTTCAGTATGATCATCTTATTCGCTTTTTTTCATTCCGGATCATGACCCCGTTAACATCCTGTATATAGATAAAAGTGTTAAATATAAAAACATATCCCTTCCTTTCGGCTCTACCGTAGTCGGGCAAAAATTGTGAAATCAGTGACGGACTGTTATTCGGAACGCGCTGAGGTGAGGTTAAAACAAGTTATAGAATGGGGCTGATTAAGCTTAGTTACTACGAATCATGGTGTCAAGATATATTTGTGGTGACGGGTGAGGTGAGATTAAAACAAGTTACAGAATAGCAGCGCTGATTACGCTTAGTTGCTACAAATCATGGTGTCAAGATATAGGTACGTATTTGTGGTGACGGGTGAGGTGAGATTAAAACAAGTTACAGAATAGCGGGGCTGATTTAGCTTCATCATCATTACTGAAGAGCCTTGCTCTTGTCGGTGGAGTAACCGCCACTTTTCTCTGTGCATTGCCAGCGACTTGACTTCCTCATAAGTACGACTCGACTTTATCCTTTATTTATCGATTCGATCGGCATTTTATGCTAGTCCAACTCGAACTTCTCCATTTCGAAATCAGCTAAAAAAAATAGAGTATCTCTATAGCCACATCAGAGCTCACAATAGGGAAAATCCATAATTGCCAGGGTCGCCGTCATCGAAATCGATGAGAATGACTATACACAGGTATATATATATATATATCTCTAGGCAAAATCACATCAAACATTGACGCCCTATCAGTTTATTTTACTCGGTAGGTACTGTGCGGTACAATACAACCTTAAGGTCACCTTGCACAAAATAATCAATAACTTTCATAACAGTTAGAAATTTGCATACTAAGGTGTGCTTAGGTACAATAAAAGTATTTGCATGAATGGTGAAAGTCAGTGCAATGTGGGTACCAAAAATGCTCAACTTATAATAAATTGAAGCTTGGAAATATTTTCCTGTCCTCTATAAATATAGACGCGGGGTATAATAATACCTGAATATAAAATTATGGATGACAACAGGAAATATTACTCATACTAAAAAGTGATTACACCCTCGTTGTTAGGTACCTACCTACAGTGTATTCAGGTATTCTGATCTGACTGAAGACTCGGGGAGCCTTTTGCCAGAAGACAAATAAATATAGTCACAATTGCGGTTACTGGTGTTTTAAGTGGGTATTTTATTGTTTATTGACTTTAATTAATAATCACCTAAATAAAAAAGGGATTGTGATAAATCTGATAATATACCTACATAGTCCTAGTATGTCCTGGAGGTAAACTTCCCTGTAGTTTCATTATACCCATACGTTACATAAATAACGTATGGGTATAATGAAACTATATTAAAAACTCAACGAACAATTTCCACAATAACCAAGTTACGACCGCTGTTCCACTTACCCTACAGCCCTGACCTGGCCCTAGTTACCTAGTTATACTGTTAGTTCCGGAGAGCACAACATTATTTATTTACGCACATGTCATTAGTGCTCCAAATTAAATGCGTTCAGAAACCGTAGGAAATGACCAGCATTATTACAACCGATTTTAGAACTTTCTTGTCTGTGGTAGTAGGTAAAATCTGTACTTTAATGTTATACAGATTTTTGTAACGATATGAGTTTAGATTTGGAACAGCTGTCAAAACTCAAGTGGGTCTCTATTCTAGTATCCATAGATATTAAAACAGTTATGAATACGAAACGTTAATTCAGTATGTTTTTAATATTTACGCACGACATTTGATCTCGAGTGACATGAGTAAAGAGGTTAAGGGACTTCATTCGTTTGTCTATGATTAAAAAAAAAAAACATTTGTCTTGACGGAGGGTCGAATTGCCGCCATTGCTGTTGTCATTTTTTTGTTGGTTTTTTGCTGTTACGAAAGTAGAATTGTGAACCCATCTTAGAGTACTTTTGATATGTGTGTAGATAAAGTAGTGTATGCGACTGTACATAATTAGGCCTTAAAACACTCGTGTGATCCTATTATGAAACTCGCTGGCACTTGTTTCATAAAACCACACTCATATTTTGGAACCTCTCATTATGGATCAGTTGCATAAACTACTATTATTCCCGGAAATATACCCTGAGGATATCGCACTAAAGGCCCGAATTTCGTATGGCAGTCGATTAACGGGTCCTGGGCGGTTGAAGTCGCGGCAAGAGTTAGTTTAACATAGGTAAGCAGACCAATTGGATGATTGCTATAATATTAACAGTGAAATTAGCGAAACATGCGTTACTTAGTTATCTGGTCACTTCGTATGACTGGCAGATCATAGCTAACATTTTTCAGTATTGGTGAATATTGGATCGTCCAATCTACGAGGCTTGCGGTGGAGGTAGGGGTATAGGTAGGAGGTGTACTAGGTAGGTAGGTATTTTAATTTGCGCCGTCCTAAACTAAAAATCTAACAACGAAGAAATATATCGATGCGACGTCCCTTCAAGATAAACTGCAAGGGCACAGACCAGATGAAGGAGGCCTACCGTAAAGCAGGAATTAAATAGGTCGCGGGGCCAAGGATGGGGCGAGGCGGCCCGCTGTGAAACTAGGTGCCCTACATGTGCACGGAACCACGGACCCTCGTACCGCTGCACACTGCTTTTTAGGGTTCCGTAGTCAACAAGAAACCCTTATAGTTTCGCCATGTTCGTCTGTCCGTCTGTACACGTAAAGTGGGGGTGTAATATTTTTTCCCCGCTAAATCCATGGTGTGGGTTATCGTTGGGTGATAGCTTGTTCAAAGATATTACTTATGGGTTTCTTAAAACCATTTTTCAACTTAGTCGTCCTTTTGTGTGATATTGGGCTTTAAAGCCCAAACCTTTGTTAGACTCATGTGTGCTACCGCACCATTTAGGTACTTGGCGCGTGCGTGTCGATGTAATAAATACAGACAGGCAACTACGGAACCTTACACTGCGCGTGGCCCGACACGCACTTGGCCGGTATTTCATCGAAGCCAGACCATACCAACCGCCGTAAATGAATTATTCGACGATCCTACTCGCCCCGAGAACTGGGTCGTCGTGTTACTGTGGAAATAGGCCACTATCGCACTACCAACTTTATCAGATTCATTTTAATATATGAGTAGAGTTTTGCTGATTAGAAGTGCGATTATATTAAAAATCCACATGAGACGATGTGCCGTTGATTATACTTAGGGAGACATTAGATTAATTATGGTTTAGTTTATGGCAAAAAGTTCGATTACAACAAATTAAGAGTAGGAACAAAGAAATAGGGGTAGGTACTTACACTTCGTATATAAATAAATAATAATAATAAATACATATTAGCGGACAATCTTGCACAAATCGACCTAGTCCCAAACTAAGCAAAGCTTGTACTGTATCCTAAGATACAAACTGAATCCATTTTAAATTATCTTTCTGCCATTAAGTAAAGTACCTCAATTAGTATACTTACTTTTAATTTTACATCCAGCCAATCCTAAAAACTACATAATAACAAGTAAAAAATGGTTATTTGACCAAAATACCCGCTACGCGCTGTGACGTTATTAGTGACGCCACAGATTATACGAGGGCTGCCTTTTAAGTTCTGTCGTTTGCAAACCTCCCGTGATTGCATAAAAAAGAACTAGTGTCACGTTAAAATATTTGAATTTAGAATTCGAAAACAAAAGAATGACACGAAATCGGCCCAACCGTTTTAGTACAGCGTACGTTCAAAGTTGACAAGTCAGTTGTGAAAATGGAAATTTCGAAGGAAAATTTACGTGCGATAATTTTTTACAACTTCAAAAGGGGCTTAACGAGACTTCAGTGCTTCGAAGAGTTGACTACGGTTTTCAATGATAAAGCACCATGCCTTCGGACTGTGGAACGCTGGTATTTAGAATTTCAACGTGGTTGCTCTAGTCTTGGTGATAGACATCGTGAAGGTCGACCAAAAACAGCCGTAACCCAGGAGAACATTGATGCTGTACGGCAACTGATCATCGAAGATCGCCATGCGACATACCGTGAGATAGAAGCTTCCTTAAGTATTTCAGGGACCAGTGTTCACAGTATTTTGCATGATCACTTAGGCGTAAAAAAGTTGATCTCACGCTGGATACCACATTTACTCAGTGAAGACCAAAAAACGGCTCGCGTTCGATGGTGTCGCAAAACTCTGCGGCAATTCAACCGAGGAAACTCGAAACATGTTTACGACATTATCAGTGGTGACGAATCTTGGATATATGCCTACGATCCCGATTCTAAACAGCAGTCGACTGTTTGGGTGTTCCAAGATGAGCCAAAACCGACCAAAGTAATACGCTCACGGAGCACTTCGAAAAAAATGGTCGCCACGTTTGTGGCGAAAAGTGGCCACGTTGCCACCATCGTGCTCGAGGATCGTAAAACGGTTAATGCTGACTGGTATACCACTGTCTGTTTACCAGAAGTCATCGGCGAGTTTCGAAAAAATAACCCAAGACGTCGTATAAGACTGCACCACGATAATGCGAGCTCGCACACCGCCCGGCAAACTATTGCGTTTTTAAAAGAGCAAAACGTCGAAATTCTGGAACACCCGCCGTACAGTCCAGACTTAAGCCCTAACGATTTTTTTACTTTTCCAAAAATCAAGCAACGACTTCGTGGTCAACGGTACCAGACGCCTGAAGAAGCGGTTGAGGCATACAAAACGGCCATTTTGGAGACCCCGACTTCGGACTGGAATAAGTGTTTCGAAAACTGGTTCGATCGAATGAAAAAGTGTATTACATATCACGGTGATTACTTTGAAAAACAATAAATACCATTTAACACTTAAATTGTCTTTAGTTTTTCCAAACGACACAACTTAAAAGGCAGCCCTCGTATAATAGTTCTACGAGTGACGCGCTCGTAGCAAACTTGCGCGGTGATTAAATCGCGGCGAAAATAAACGCGATACGTACATGTAATTTTGCACGCGCGTACTTGCACGATTAGGTACACTTAAGTAGTTACACTGTGTGAGTATTTTCAATCTATCAGAAGATCCCTCTCTTATTAGACACGTCTGATTTTGACTTCAGTAAAACCTTTTTTGAAAACCTGTGAATTGACGAAGGATAGAGAGTTCAAACGTTAAAAAAAGTCCTATACTTAGTGCGTATCGGACCACGCGCAGTGTAGGGTTCCGTAGTTGCCTTTCTGTCTTCGTTACATCGACATCGACACGCACGCGCCAATGTGTTTGTTGCTTCGGCCGAATTTTTTTGTTTTTTTTATTCCTTACATAACTTCCTAAGTTGGGCCCCGAAGGGGCCTCAACTAATTGCCGATAGCATAGGTGGTATAAAATTGCTTCGGCCGAATGAGTATATACGAAAGTTGGCCTTTTCAAGTACGATTTAAGGTGGTCGACTATTACTCGGTAACTAGTTATGTCTAGTAAGTCATAGTTTTCCTTGTAAATTCATTATATGTATTACTGCCACGATTTTTTTCACATTCTCAGTAGCAGCCATTTAGCCGACAGAGGGTGGGGACACTTGACTCGAACAAAAATTTGGTCTTTAAGGCGCCGTAGGTTCATAGCCTTCTCTCCCTCTCACTGAACATAAGCGTGAGCGAAATGGAAGTGCGTGCTCGGAAGCGCGTATATCATGTTTTTTAATTTAATTTTTTTGGCTGTTTAAATAAATCAAAAAGTAATCACTGAGTTCTTTCAAACATGATATTGCCGATTTTTAGAAGCAATTTTAATATTTTTAGCTTTTGTGCATTACGAATATTTTAAGTGTATTTTAGACCAAAGTTCGTGATTTTTATCTATAGAGCGAAAATTACTTAGTCATGTTCCGAATCACTGATCTCGCTGCAGAAAAGCTTCAAGATTAATATTCGTATATTTTTGAAACCATATTATTGTAAACAGACGCATTATATTGTTTCAAAAACTCTGTTCGCTTAACTTGGCTGAACCTACGGCGCCTTAAAGCCCACGATGTTACACATATGGACCACTGAGTTGAAAATGGTTTTTAGAAATCCATAATATTTTTGAACAGGCTATCCATACCATGGAATTACCGAGAAAAATTAAATAAAAAATTACATCCCCACTTTACGTGCATGGACGAAATACGTATTCAATTTTGTAGGTTTATTGATTTATATACAGATGCCGAATTACAGCTTTCTAGTAGTAAAGGGTCACTGAGCTAAGCCGAAGACGGACAGACGGCCATGGTGAAACTATAAGGGTTCCTTATTGACTACGGAACCCTAAAAAACGGAGATGACAGGTTAGTAATTTACATTTCATACGGTTATTCGCATATTCAATGAATCTCACACAATGAAATTCGTATTGTGATTTATTTCATAGTCAACGCATGGGTCATTCAAATATTTTTATGAATCAACGATCTATGGGCGTAAAGCTCAGTAAACCAGTAATACCGGAATCAAAGCCACACTTAACAGTACTTTTCTTAGTCAAAGCATGTCAAATGGATTTACGCGCGGTATTAAAGAGAATATTAATTTGCCCTGTCTGGTCGCTTCTTTTGTGGAGAGATGCAGGAATAAAGCTGCAAATCCGTAATAAATAGCTGGCATTTAAATGGAGAAAATAGTTTTACGATAGATTTTGCAAAGTAATTGAGATATTTAAATATACGAAGTACCACAGAAGACTGACTACGAGTATTCCACAAAATATAAATAAGTTTATACTCGTATGTACGTCCTCACTGTATTAAGTTAGCACAAGCTTGTAGAAGTTCAGCAATAACTTAATCCCAGAGCTCACCCACTTAATGTATGCCTTTAAGAAAAATCTTATACGATATGTTTTATAATAACAACACCAACTGCGGATTAAGTACAGAGGCTCTACTATAAGATTTACCGAAACAAAACGTTACGACCGCGTTTGCGTTTAGCTGTCAAATCCCATACAAATTGAGGGTAAAACGCAAACGCGATCGTAAAGTTTTGTATCGGTAAACTTAACTAGAGCCATCTACAGAGAGATCTAGAGATCTACAGAAAAAGTGAGAAGAGTTTTGACATATTATTGAATTTCATCTGGCCTGCTTTGGCGAGGTTTTTTCAGTAGGTACACCTACTTTGTATACCTACTAGTACTTCTATCTTTTATTCCGTAGGTAAATACCTACCTAAATGTAAGTAGACCTTTTGTTCAAATAAGCTTTTGACAAAAATGAAAGCTCACATCCCGTTTGGGGTGAGTTTGTATGGAGGTACGATATTATAAACGAATTCCGCGTGGACGAATAATACTATACTTTTGCACCTTATGCACGTGATTTCAGCATATCAGAATAACACCTACAAGGTTCTAAAATAAAGACACATTACCACGAGATGGTTAATTTCCCGAGCGAAAAAAGGGAAAATTGTTCGAGGGGTAATAATATGGCTTTTAGACCAGAGTTATACCTCCACTCTACTTTTCACTTAGACTGCGAGAAAATAGTAAAGACAAAGATTAGGTATCCAATAGGTAATAAATTCCACAGCGAAAGGATAATTCAATTTGGCCTTTTACGGCATGTTTTTTTTTCACCTCAGCAGCTCGAACAAGCATATTTTGCTGCGTGAAAACAGTGTGCAAAATGCGATTTTGCTCACTCCGGTCCGTGAGACAAAGTAGCTTTTTGATTTTGATGCGGAGCACTGACAATCGTCGTATGGGGTCTATTACAAGTTCAGAATATTTGAACTCTATTAGCTCTGTCCCTTTCATACCATTACGAAAAAAGAAAATGGCAGACATAGGTCGATCCATAGTTCGACCATCGAATTTCAAAGTAGAAAGCGCAAAGTGTATAAAGTGTATTTAAGTATTTCTATCTATTAAATATATCGTCATCTAGTACCCATAACACAAGTCTTATTGAGCTTACTATGGGACTAGGTCGATTTGTGTAATATTGTCCCCTAATATTTATTTATTTATTTATTTATAAAACGACCAAATGAACAAGTTTAAATTACCAAAATAATTATACAAAGGAATTTCCAATTGAAGAATATTTAAATAAAAGATCTCAGAATAAACTCCGTTTTTCATAATAAATAGGTAAACATGAATTTTATAACGCTAGCTAATTAATCATTCTAGTTTCAACAATCTTAAATTCTATATGAACGTATACCACAGATATGCAGTTTCCGAACGCAAGCGCGGGGCCCCGCCCCTTTTAAAAAATTGCGCGCTGTTTATTTGTTTCAGATTTCAGATCAGATTATTAGGTATATTATTCTTCATTCTTGCGTTATTGATATTGGTTTTAAATATAAAACTACTACGATAAATCAATTCTCTATCTAACTAGGAAATATAGTGAAGTCAGTGACGTGACGAATGCTTTAATAACAGTACGGCTAGTTTTTGGTGTGCAGTGTGCACGCGAGATACACGTAATATGCTAAAGTGTGACCTTGTGATAATGATAAATATTTCAAAAACATCTCAAAGATATTAGTAAAATATGTGAACTTTAACAATAATACGGTTAGTTATTAGCAGGGAGCGTACATTTCATGCCGGTTTCGTCATAATGACGTATTCATATAAACACACAGGATGATTCAAAAAACGAAGTGATACGACTTAGTAACCGTAAACGTATTTAGTAACTAATATTTTATTTTATTTTTAATTACTTATAGGCCACAACAACGTGTCTATCGATGCTATCATGAAATTGGTCAAGTTCATGTTAAAATCAAACTGTGTTTCTTTATGTTCCTCATGTTCTTTGTGTTTTATTGTTGGCAAATGTAATTTGATGTTGCTTGCTTTTGGTGGCAAACTTTGCTGACAGCAGGAACAATAAATTTGTTTATTATCTATAACTAAACATGGATTTATTTGTCACAATAATTTTATAGCCTCCATGGCGACCTAGGCCACTAGCAAAGCATTAAGTTTCCTGATCTTATTAAATTTAACTGAAATGTTGTTTCCGCATGTCTCCTATTTGTGACAAAGAGTAAACTTTGATGTGACAATGTCATATAAAGTTCTTTCAATGTCCGTCTCAAGTGTCAATATATTAGATCTACTTAAACGGAAGAGGTTGATTAGATAACAGTGATTAATCATTGATTAATGACATTTTCCATTATTGGGTACGGATAAATAAACGTTCGTTATGCCGTTGCTCTTTTCAAACTTTTTCCATCCTGTATGTAGCTTGACGTCATACGCCTGTCATCGGCATGAAATGTACGCTCCCTGGTTATTAGTGATGTGTCAGTGTCACGCGACACTCGTATAGATACTGAAATATCCTTTGGTTTCTCGCGCCTTGTCGCGCCTTTCTATAGTATTGACCACAGAACTATATCAAGATAGAAGGAAAGTGCGCGCCGATTAGTATGGGAACCGAGCGTGTAACATTTTGCGTAGGTAATTTGACGTCACAAGCGTAATTTAGTGACGAGAAACATAATCCGCGCGAAATCGATTCGTCAACATCGACTAGCACGCGGCAGTTGTAATAATTTTGTATCGATTCAAAATATCGATAAGAACCGACAGAGAAATGAAAAAGATTTATTTTTTTCACATCTTTTTTACCCCTGTGGGGGTGGATTTTTCCAAAACGCTTTAAGGTTTTTATTTTGTATTTAAAATAAGTAATCTTTCTACAAAGTTTCAAGCTTCTAGCTCAAAAAATGAAATTTCTCCCATAATAACTTTGCACCCCTGTTTAACCCCCTTAGGGGTGGTATTTCCTAAAACACTGAAAATTCTTATTTTTGTATTTTAATATGTAATATTTCTGCAAAGTTTCAAGTCTCTAGCTCAAAAAATAAAGTTTCCCCCATACAAACTTTGCACCCTTATTTGACCCCCTCAGTGGATGAATTTTTATAACAACGCTAAATCATTTGTTTTGTTTTTTAGTAAGAAACCTCCATACAAAGATTCGAGTCTTTAACTTTCCAAATGAACAATTTCCATACAACGGTTCGACCCCTATTTCACCCCCTTAAGGGTTGAATTTCGAAAGAATATATGTTCCAAATTTCATGCTTATATCTTTAGCGGTTTAGGCCGTGCGCTGTCTGTCAATCGGTCAGGAACGCAAGAGTAGATAATAATATAAAAATATAATTTTCATTTCTCTGCTTTTATAATCGATTTAACCGAGTAAGAAAATCACAGTGTACAGCACACTGGTACAGCACTAGTGACAGAAAAATGAATAAATCGACCATGAAGCGACTCGACAATTTGAATAGCCTATTTATACATCGCTGGTTTTGAACGCACGTCAAGTGTGTCTCGTCAAACTAAAGCCGCAATGGAAAACTAGAGTTGGACATAATCTATTTTGATGAAAATAATACAGAACAATAAATAAATTGCTTTTTTAATTAATAACAGGTTTTTTAGGACAAATAGTACTTACCTATGATAGGAAATACCACGATTAACAGCTTCACCTTTTTTGGTGGTGTTTGAACAGCTCAGTATCGAACAACGAGTCATTTTGTGATTATAACCTGACGTCGCACTCGTTCCGCGGTCGGGAGCGGACTGAAGTTCGCGGCGAGCAAGGAAGTCCATCGGACTTATTTTTGCCACGCGAAGTACATATACACTATTTCCTTCTATCTTGATATAGTTCTGTGGTATTGACTATCCGCACGGCCGGCGCTGAGGATTTAAAACAAGCAGTAACGAACGTCTAATTAAGTTTTCTTCCTGAATAATCTTGAGACTAATAGGTAGGTGATATATTTTTTAATGTGAATATGTTCTCACTGCTGAGGTGAAAAGTTGTATGTGTTACTCGAGAGCAAAGTATTTGGATCTCGTGCTTGTGAGTCCTTCGCTGCGCTCAAGATTCAAACTTTGAATCACTCGCTACGCTCGTGATTCAATTTTAGAAAATTTCGCTTCCTCAGGACTCAAAATCGGCACTCGCAGCAAAAACAGACTTTGTTCCTTGTTGCACAAATAAGTATTCTCAGGTTTCTTTTAATAAACTGCTTTGACACCGATACAAAATATTGACACCTCGAATTAAACGCCACGCACTGACCATCTATAAGCGCGTCCAAACGCCCGTGCCGCCCCGCCGCGGTGGTTAGCATACGGGGCATATGATAAAGCGAGATAGCAGCAATATACAGCTTTCTATCCCGCTCAATCTCACAGCTTATGCCATGTATCCAGCCAACCACGCTTGAACGTTTGGAGGCGGCTACAGACGAGAAGAGTCGTTTATTTTTGAAGTGAAAACTTCTTTAGCGGCGCTGAGCACTTTTTGGGATGGGGAAAAATTGTTAAATACGCGACAGAGTTTTGTGACGTCAGATGTGAAGGAGGTCACTTTTTGCTGCTAGCCGATTCGACTTCATTCGAAACTGAACGCTATTCGTAAGAGTATAAAGCCGTTAAACACTTTTTGCAATTGCATATTCTGCAAATAAATTTGTAATAATACCAAGGCGTCCTTCACCGTGTTGCTATTGAGAAAATTCGAATAGTTCAAATTTGGGCGTTATTCCTGAAGACATAAAGCTTAGAAAAATATTTACCAACGGCAAAAACAAATTGATATTTTGGTCGCCTGCTGGTCTGCGTCGGTCTGCTGTTCTTGCAAATTCGAATAGTTCGAATTTAGACGTTATTCCTAAAGAGATAAAGCTTTGAAAAATATTTGGCAATGGCTAAAACAAATTGGTATCGTGTTTGCCGCCGCCGGTCCGCCTAAGTAATTGATAATTGTTTATAAATTTGCGTCAAATTCATTTTTAGGGTGACACCGTAAGATGTCACGTGACCTGATCGAAAAACTGTTACAATGTTATTGAGTTTTCACTTCTGCCGGCACTCCCGGAGTGCAACCCGGTCTTTTTTTTTAATGATAGTGAATTTGGGAATAAAAAACCCCTGATGTTTTAAATTAATACTGTTTCCTGATTTTAATACAAGCTGATTAAATACTGATGATCCACCCACATCACAATCCGGATCACATGCATATTGACGTTTATCACAGGATTCACAATATACAGGGTGTTAACGGGGTCATGATCCGGAATGACAAAAAGCGAATAAGATGATCATACTGAACAACCTTTCCCATGGGACCAACCACGAAATCGCAAAAAAAAACCAGGTATTCCATACATAACTCTCAATTAAATCGCAGTTAACTCACAGTTAACTCTTGATTGGCTCTTTTTTTTTGCGATTTCGTGGTTAGTCCCATGGGAAAGGTTGTTCAGTATGATCATCTTATTCGCTTTTTGTCATTCCGGATCATGACCCCGTTAACACCCTGTATATTGCAGAATATCCGGATGATTTTGAAATCCGCCCACAGATAAGAATAATCTGTGAGCGACTAAAGGCACACTATACGAATCTGCCTGGTAGATAGTATGAGCGGTTTGCAGCTATAAGATAGAGCGAGATGGGGATACGGAAGAAGCAGAACTACCGTCTGGCCACCCTTTAATGCTGACGCGATAAATAATTAGCGTTTAAAGGGCCATTCAATACTGCTGCAAATACTGGCAAACTAGGACCATCAATATTTAATCACCGTGTATTGGCCGCCATTGGTCGATTTTAATATCTAGCTGTATTCTGATTAGGTACTTGTGATAACAAATGCAAATGGTTTTTTAAAGAGGTGTTATTGTGGATTTAATACGGTGAAGTTTTGATTGGTCTAATTAAAATGTTTCAATAAACATAAATATATGTTAAGTATGCATATTTTCTCTATAATGTATGTACTACTTTATCCCCGCTTGCTTAGCCTAATAGTAATATGACTTTTCGAGCATGAGAAGTAAAAAAATATTTGTATCAGTGTCCCTTGATAGTAATTAATACCAATCTAGGTCGAGTGTCGCCTCCTACGTGCCAAACACAGACTAACACGTCCTACATTGAACACACACATTCGTAGGCCACGTCCGAGAACTAGGTCGAAAACTCGCGCATGCCTCGATTGTCTCCTTGCCTGCTTACTCTAGTGTGGTTGTTTACGAGAAATGTGTATTTTTTGTATCTTTTGTTATTACGTCATTCGCCGCCAACATTTCGCGTCTATTACCTAAGCGCGTAGCCGATATACCTACCATTTTTTTTAATTCTTTACGAGCAAAAATCCCGACTAGCCGGGTCTTAGCTATAAAAGTGTTAAATCTTGTAATCCTCTTTGATTTAGGGCTGATAACAAACTACAATATTATGTACCATCTTGTATTTACCAATGTACCTACTCCAGGAAAAATACGGTTTTGAAAAACATGAATTAATTCCTAATAGGGTTTTATTTGTTTTGATTTTAAAATGTTATTCTAAGATGCTTTATTCAAGAATCCGACAAACTTTCCACCAGGAAGTCATTATGTAGATGTAAATGAAGCATGCATTGTCTATTTTGTATGATTTATCTTGAATATTTATAGAGCAAATGTAAATGAACCAAAATAAAGACAAAGATATTTATTACTATTTTTTCTGACTTTTCAGAAGCTAGTAAATTTATATTTTTTTTTGATGTCTGCAATTTTGTCGGATTCTGTCGCTGGGTAACTGTTTAATTGATAATATATCCGTTGCACATAAAAAATAAGCTATTATAAAATATTTCCAAAATTTTCATATTTTCCATAGGTATACAAGTTGTCAGTTCATTGACTGGACTAATGGCAGCAATAAACATACTGATTACCTACATACAAAAGTACGAGTTTTTTTAATCTAGACTCTAGACTATAGATGCTAGAGTCAGAACGAACGCGGGAAATACATAATGACAAACCAATATAATATGAAGTTGTAATGCGAAGTACGAGTGCCAGCTTGACCCTCTTTGCAGAGAGATGAGAGATGCAGGAGGTGTAATACGCAGGTACCTACTAATTTATGTAAAAACTTATTTTAAATGTTGCAGTCAGTTTTAAATCGCATGGAAAAGGCAGGGTAAGTAAACGTAACGCCCCAACTTAAGTAGCAAGCCTACCTACAACCCGAGAAAACACGTGGGACTATCTAAATTATAGGGCCCTGATCTAGAAATTAACAAAGGAACCCACACATCAGCGATAAAGAGTCGTTTCATGGAACTTTTCTTATGTGTGCGTTCCTTTTTGGGTTGGCGTTGCGCTACCAATAGCGGCGACCTACTCCCTGTATCGCAGAAGCTGCGATGGTGCGATGTATCACAAGAAGAACTCTGCAACGTTCGGCGGGTCACAGTATTATAGTATCTTAGAATACGCTTAGGTTACTTTGTCAAAAGCACCAGATGCGTGTGTGCCAAGATGACGACTGAATTGGAAATGCTTGTGTAGTGGTTAACGCGGGGCTCTTTTGGGAATCTGGTAAAACGAGATAGATACCGCGATGGAAAGTTAACTTGTAGATTATCTTTCTATTGACAGAGTAGGTATGAGGTACCTAAGTTTGAGAACTATCTCATTGTCTCATCAACAAAGTTAACGATCGTGTAACCTCGAGCCTTTGACCACATACGTATTGTATATTCACCTCAAAAGCTCGAACGGGCACATTTTGCTGCTGGAAAACAATCGGCAAAATGTGATTTTGTTCACTCGGTGAGACGAGTACCTATCTAAATTTTTAATTTAGAATGCCGCGAACTTTCATTTAATAGTGCACGGTGGTGCGGGGTGTTACAAATTAGAAATGTTTGAACTTCACTTTCATTTTGTTAGGTAGGTACAAAAAGTGGCAGAAATTGGCCTTTTCGTAGTTCGACCTTAAATTTTCAGTGGACCCCCGAAAAATCGCTAAACAAATAACACGTTCGGAAATTCATTAATATTCATATGCATTTATTTCATTCTCCAAGCATCTTCATTTTGCTTCACCGAAAGTGACTACTTATTCAATATCATATGATATTTCGAGCATGTATACGTTTTTTTGAGAAAATCTGTGGTGCGAGCCAGGATTCGAACCCCCGAACTACAGGTTGAAAGTCGCGTGCCTTACGAGTCGGCTACAGTGGTTCCCTTTGAGCTCCTCGCTACGCTTTACATTCTAACTTACAATCTCTCGATTGCTCGGTACTCAAAGAACTTTGCTCTCTTGCTGTAGAAATATAACGATTATAACTATATATGACGAAACTTTAAGGGGCAGCGTTTTTGCTAAGAGGACCGATTTTTGACTTTCGAGCGCTCGAAATCAAAAGCGAGCGAAACTTGTCACTATTATTTTCGCATGAACCCAATAATAGTTATTTTTGAAATCATCACTCGAAAGCTAGTGATTGGCTATCGATACTTTTGCGTTTCGTTGTATGCAAAAAGTAGATAACTACCGGTTTTTCTAATTTTTATTTTCAACATACCTAATAATATAGAGAATAAGTACTTTATTGGAAGTTGTGTATCTATAATATAGTAAATTGATTAATTTTAAATATATTATGCGTTTCATAAGAGAAAAAAAATCAAAACTAAGTAGTGAGTTGTAAGGTGCAAACATTAATAATTGTAAAACGAAACGTAATTGTGTGAGAAAGAGACAGTATGAGAGCGTGACCTGAGAAAGAAAGGGATAGAGAAATGAAAGGGATTGAAGATAAGTTTCAGCGAGAGTAACAGAGAGAATAAACTCATTATGGCCGATCCGTTGCTTCCTTTACTTATGGCCGGTTCCAATAATCAATCCACCGATAGTTTTCCTTACCAGCAGTTACTAATCTGGTAATCAAGTAAGATAATCTGTCAAAATGTAACTGCCGGTAAGGAAAGCTATCGGTATATAGTACCTAATGTTCCCGCCAATAGACTAACGATCTTGGTTTTCAGCCACAAAATTCGGCAAGAAATTATATATAATCGTACACCAGCCAATCACTTAGCATCGAATCAATATATTTTATTTAAATATAGTCCAAAATTAAATAGATAAAGTGAAGTGTAACGTATGGTTATTTACTGTTTACTAACAGGTTTCTGTATGTAATATATGCTTTGTATTAATAGGGTCATTATAGAAATACAATATTTATACATTCCCCTAAGCTATACCGCCTGCACAGATCACCTGTCAAACAGACAGTAGTCGGTGTTGCCAGCATAACTAGCGCGTTTATTAATACGTTACATGAAGTGTCAACATTTTCTACCGATAGAATTGAATACGAGTGGCCTACACCACTCGTTTTTAAATTTTCTATCGCTGCGCTCGTGTTTCAAAAATAGCATTTCATCGTTTTTGCCCGTTTTCGAGTGAAAGAGTCGAGCTCTCGAAAGTCAAAAATCGGTCCCCAGAACTCTAAAAACCAAAAGTGTCGAGTGTCCCGTTCCACGAAGATCCAAATCTCACTGTGGAGCCCCGAGAGTCGGGAGGCTCTAAACAATGTGACTTTACTAGTCGCGCTTTATTCGTAAGGTGCGACGTCGAAGCCCATTTGGATCTCGGAGATCGGTGCAGTACGGTTTAACACGTGCATCACGGCTCCGCGGGTCCCAATATAACTCAGTTCGATGTCGGGGCTCGAAATAGTCTGTAGACGACTTCACAAGTCTACACTAGTCGCAACACTGAGGCACTTGTAAAATTGTAATTAAGTAAGTTTATCTATATCCTATCATATTCTATTTAACGAGCAATATTTGTTATAATGTTATGCCATATGGCATTGAGTCCGCCTTTTGTACGATAAGTTTTCTTTTGTGCAATAAAGTTTAAATAAATAAATAAATAAATAATATAACGTTCTCGAAAACGGCTCTGACGATTTCAGCGAAATTTGGAATATAAGGGTTTTTCCGGGGGCGAAAAAGGTCTCTAGCTGGGTCTCATCTCATATCGGGAAAAATAGTTTTCTCCGTATTTACCTACTCTTTTTCACCCGAGTAGAGCTCGATCGCCCAGGGACTATATTGTAATAAAGTAAGGGCATCATTGTGGGGAGAAGTTAGATTGTAGCATAAAAGTATTGCATCTAGTTTGTGAGAGATTACATCTTTTAAATGGTGGGTCGTCGTTGGCCCGGATTTGGACAGGACGGCAAGCCACGGGCGGGCTCGACTGCGGGTGTGATCCACTTTCATTGACCTAATTCTTGTTACGCCCAGCAGCGTCTGTTAGGGCTGTACACCCTTATTTTTAATTCCATAGAATTCTGTCGTTTCCCAGATCAAAAAATAGTCTTTGAATCTGTAGTAAGAATTAAAGAAGAAGAAATAATAATAAATATTAGAATCTAATAAAGCATAAGTACCTTCTCTGAGGAAATCTAAATTTGTGGTGGGTATCATTCTAACGGTTGGCATATATTGCAAACCTTTGGTTTATGATTTTAGTATTTTAAAGCTATACGTACCATGTGGTGTGACGTTCCATTACCCTACTAATAAATACTATACTACAGGGTGGGCAAATAGGACATGTACAACTTGGATCTAAATTATTACAAAATTAAGCTATAAATATCAAACATCTGTAAGACTGCAATTATGCATGATCCGTCAAACATCCACTTTGCCACGTGGAATGCGAGGGACCCATAGGGTTTTCCATGACTTTTCGCAGTTCCCGGTTTAATTTTTACAGGGAATCAAATTCTTCGTTTTAATGTATCTAGCTTATTAATATGTAAGCATACACACTTAAGATAGTAATCAGAATAAGTAGTTTGATGACCTCATTTTTCAAGATTTTTTGACGTGGAAATATGCCTTTAATATAACACCCGTGTCACATACCGCGTAAACAAGTTTCACCCTCAAATAAAAGTTACGTTACAAAAGAACCTCATAGGTACTTGCCCACCCTGTAGTACCTAGAAGTATCGTTTTCGATGCAAACAAATCTTTATAACGATTGTACTTTGATCAACTTTGAAAATTGTTAACTAATTAACTTGTGTTTATAACTTCAAACCAGAATAATAAAGAGATAGACAACAGAGTATGTATTGCTTGGAAAAAGTATTGGTCATGGAAAGAAGTAACGAAAAATCCAGATATACCACTAAAATGCAAAACCAATCTATTTAGTACCTGCATACTCCCCAGCATGACTTATGGCTGAAAGATAGAAAAAACTAGAAGTATATGAACACAATATAGAAAGAAGTATACTAAACATTAAAAGGAAAGACAGGGTAAAACTAAAAACTATAAGGAAAACAACTAAACTAACAGAAGTGTCATATGCTATAAGCAATCTTAAGTGGAGATGGACGGGCCACATGATAAGAAATAAGAAAGAGAAATGGTCTAAACTAGTCACAGAATGGTATCCAAGAGATGGGAAAAGGAAGAGAGGCAGACCATTGCGCAGATGGGAAGATGATATAAAGGCAGTTGCAGGACCGACTTGGAGACGGACTGCAACCAATAGAAAAAATGGAAGATTTTAGGGGAGGTCTATGCCGAGAGGCAAACGGACCACACCACCGATGTCAATATATAATTATAACTTTATATTCAACTGTAAAGGTCGAGAATAAAAGGCTATTTAATTTTATTTTATTTATTTTATGTTAGGTATAGAACTTTAGATGAAGTCGATCAGGGATATACCTTACCAATTGTGATTTCTCGACTGGTAAAAGAAAATTCATTCATGCAATTTTAACTGTGGTAACTACTAATTTATATCGTAAAAAAATTGCGATTCTTGAAACGTCATAGTACTTGCCAGCTGCCAGATTTCCACGGAACTAAAAAAACTTTACTTAGCAGGGGAAATATAAATATAAACTCGAATGTAGCTTTTTATTTTTATTATTTCTTACTAAGGACAAGTACCGCAGATGCTCTGACAATATCACCGTTAGCTTTTGCTAATTCATCGCAACAATCTTGTAAAGAAGCAGCGCCGTCCACGGCCATCTTGACTCGAACGAGTTTGATGGCGCGGTGCACGTTCCACTCGCTCAGCTCCAACGCTTCCAGGCACTCTTCGGGCGACACCTGAGCACAACACACGCATAGTATCACGTCACATGTTCATTTATAGTGGAAAAATGTTTCAGTGATTTTCCTGCACCTACCTGTTGTTTGAGAACTTTGTTCATAATTCGGACTTCATCGGATTCCACCCCGCGCTGTCGCCCGTTCGGCTTCTGATCCGCGAATTCCAACAAATCCTCCACCGACACGTGATCTGAAACCAACAGCATTTAATCGATACAAAGCCGCTCTATGTGACTGGTCTCAATGCAAAGTTATGGAAATCGGATAGACAAGGACGTTACCCGTGGGGTAGTTTCCAAAGTAATTGGCAAAGTGTGAGTGCGACCAGTATTACCATTACCACCTTTCAAAGTTAGTTTACCTCTCTATTTCATTTTAAAATTGATCCGCACATTAAGGCTTTCAAAATACAATCACTGTATAGAACGGCGATTAGAAAGTTGAGCGCAAGTGAAAGTGAAACACCGCCATATTTTAAAATGTGAATGTACGTGGTAGATGACGCAGCTGTGTCCGCCTCAAATTAGGCATGATAACCGCGCATTACTATTAAAGCTCTGTGTACACTATACTTACCTATACACGTAAGCATAATCCGTGATATCTTAATCGCTAAATTGTCGTAAAATTTTCTAGTTTTTAAGCTATAGATAGATAAGTACCTATACTAACAAACAACAACTGTTTATTATGGAGGCGCGGGACTTCCTGACACAGGTATTTCTTACCTACTAGGAAGACCCAACCCTGATGCAACTTTTGCGATTCCCATTTATGAAATAAATAATTATTCAATTTTAATTTTCAACAGATTTCTACAGATACACGGTACTTTTCATTGTAGATATATCATCATCATCCTCCTAGCGTTATTCCCGGTTGTGCCCTAAAGGAGCCCGGGGTCCGCTTTGACACCTTATCCCAAGATTTGGCATAGGCACTAGTTATACGAAAGCGCCTGCCCTAACCTTCCAACCCAGAGACAAAACTAGACCATATTGGGATTAGACCGGTCAAAAATGTTTTTAATGATTGTTGAGTTTTAATTTGATTGTTCCTTTTAGATTAGCGGGTTTAATTTGGATTATTTTTGCGTACGTGTACAGTCGACGTCTAATAGTTAAAGCAACGAGGCATAGTTTCAGTGTCCGAGAGGCAACCGGATGGCTCGCGGAATTTGAGATCCCGAAGCGTATATTTACGGCGAGGGCGGTGTATTGAATCCTAAAGGTAGTGATGGATACAAGTGTTAACGCCCGAGACGAAGATAATTTTGCTACTGAGTGACACATACGATTTTTCACACCGACTATGAACAAATTTAAAAAAGATGCTGTTAAAATGACTTCACAAGTTTTATCGAATTTTCTTAATATTTATTACAAATTTTTAAATATTACGAAAAATTCATAAATTTTCATATAACGTTAAGTTGTTAACGTTGTAGTAAAGTTAAAACTTGAAATATGTTCGTTTTTAATCGATTACGATGAAATTACAATCGATTATTTTATTAAGATCTGTGTTCAATTGGCACATTGCGTAAATGATATATGCCAATGAATAAATTAAAAAAGTAGCTTGAACAGAAAAGTAGCATTTTGATCCCTCTCGTTGTGGAGCAAAACTTACTTTTCCGAATAAAAGGTGTGAAATAGTACATTGTTTAACGAGGGGCGTAAGTGGCGCAATATTCGCGAACAAGAGTCTATCAGAATTTAGGCTTTTGATGACTCGAGTTTGCATTATTTTTACGCCCGTGTTATACACAATGTTTTTCATCACATTTGCGAGGAAACAAATACATTTTAGATGAAATGAATACAAAGCGTAATAAAAACTGCAACATGTCAGTCGTCCATTTTGTTGAATTTGACGTGAGGCGCGTACGGCAAAGACCCTTCGGTATACAGCCACGATTTGAAAACACTTAAAAACATTTTACATAGACACGAAATAACAACATATTAAATCTGTAAATTCAGTTAAACATGTTTAAGTAGTTTTTTATTTTAAGTTTTAATTTATTTATAAGTACGTTTTCAGACATCGTATTTGATATAAAACCTCTTTGCTTTTTAACTGCCGCATGAGTGACAGATACAATTTAAGAAAAAAACCATTACGCACGTGGGCGTGTCACAGGTTATTACAGCTCTGTATTTCTGCGCATTATGAAGCCCTTTTCGGACAAGTGTGATTAAAAAAATATTGTCGTCGAATATTTTGATTGAAACAGTATTTCATTATATAAACAGCGTACACACATTCAGGCAACCGTTGTTTCAATCGGCTTCCTTACAACAAAAAAAAATTTTTTTTTTTTCTATTGCCGCCCTAGTCCAAGTTGGCTCAGTTCCGGTTGCACTGGGCGGTTTCACAACACTTCGGGAGCTCAACTACCGCGAGCCATCCGGTTGCCTCTTAGACACTGCAACTAGGCGTCATTGCTCTGAATATAAGAGATGTTTAAATTTTTCGCCTTATCACTTGGAAATGAGGTGCAAATGTGTAAACATATCTTTGACAACTTATAGCGTTTCATTGCCTAATCTCGCCATAGTGAGACGGGCCGGGCGGGTAGGGCGCGCCATTAAATAAATAAAATTAGGAACAATCTTACACAAATCTAACTACCCCATGATCTTGAAAAAAAAAGACCGGATTGCACTCCAGGAGTGCCGGCAGAAGTGAAAACTCAATAACATTGTAACAGTTTTTCGATCAGGTCACGTGACATCTTACGGCATCACCCTAAAAATGAAATTGGCGCAAATTTATAAACAATTACCAATTATTTAGGCGCACTGGCCGCGGGCGCGTTGGGTGCGTCGGCCCGGCTCGCCCGCTGCCGTCGGCGCCAAGAACAGCGGACGGCGGCAGCGAACAAAATACATACCAATTTGTTTTTGCCATTGCCAAATATTTTTCAAAGCTGCTTTATCTCTTTAGGGATAATGTCCAAATACGAACTATTCGAATTTGCAAGAACAGCGGACGGCGGCGGCGAAGAAAATACCAATTTGTTTTTGCCGTTGCCAAATATTTTTCAAAGCTTTATCTCTTTAGGAATGACGTCCAAATTCGAACTATTCGAATTTGCTCAATAGCAAAACGGTGAAGGACGCGTGGACAAAATTACAAATTCATATACAGAATATGCTATTGCAAAAAGTGTTTAACGGCTTTATACTCTTACGAATAGCGTTCAGTTTTGAATGAAGTCGAATCGGCTAGCAGCAAAATATAAAACTTTGTGACCGCCTTCACATCTGACGTCACAAAAATCTGTCGAGTATTTAGCAATTTTTCTCCATCCCAAAAAGTGCTCAGCGCCGGTAAAGAAGTTTTCACTTCAAAAATCTTCAGTGAAGTTTGTTTTAGACGAAACGGCTAATAAATAGAGACAGGTTATTGAAGCACAACTGGCCGTATCAGACCATGCGCAGTGTAGGACTCCCTAGTTGATCATTATAAACTGCGTACATAGGTACTGAGCAACTACCTAAAACAAACGGGCCCATATACCTCTACGATTCTTAGGACTACCCGTCCTCTACCGGACTTCCACGAATACATACATATTCTGCCGCGAATTTCCGTCCGCGGTAGATGACGGATCGTTATTTGTAAAGACTACTTAGCTGCGATAGTTTTCCTCTTCACTTCGTAATATTTACTACCGCCGTAAATTCTTGATCACACATAAAATCGCAACTTGACTTGATCATAAAAATCATTAAATATTTGGGGTTTCACCCCGGAATGAGAGATAGTAAGCTGGTAACTCGTTTGGCATTCTAAAATGTGTTTCAAAAGTCTCATATAATTCGATGTCCGCATCGTAAGTTATTAAAATTCAAATGGGTCACAAAAGTCGGTTGTTCACGATTATCTAGGTTTCTGTAGATCGAATGATGTTAACTTGCTAGTATAACATTTAAATAATTTTATACTAGCATACATTTTGCGACAAGTTTATTTCCAAACTTTTTTTATGTCGCGCTTAGTCGTTTTTCAGATGGGGGGCGGAGAGCGCGCAGTTACGCGTTACGCTCAAGATTACTTTAGAATCTTTCGCTTCACTCAGGATTCCATTTACCCCCATCACTGTAAATAAATGATTTTGCTCCCTTGTGATACAATCTACTATTTCATGGTTGTTTTAAGAGGATCGTCCGTTACGAGGCAGTTAAATTACTGAATACAATAGTCCCCGTGTGCAGATCATAGTAGTAGATAAGGCTTATCTACTACTATGATCTGCACACGGGGACTATTGTATTCAGTCATTTAACTGCCTCGTAACGGACGTAAGAGGATCGTCCGTTACGAGCGTGGGTGTACTCAAAATCGACTACGTGATAGGATTGATGTGTGTTGTGGGCGATACCTATGAAGCGATATTTACTTTACTTTGGCAATGCCCATAGCACAGACACGAACCTAAATCTCTGTATGACTCATTTGTAAGTTGTAAGGTCGGATTGGACCGAACATGAAGGACTGTAACCTGAGATTACACGTCAAATTATTAGGGACTAATCGTTTCACTTCTCTACCTAACGATTAAGAGGGAAGATTGATTAAGTTCCAAGTTTACGCTGGCCAGTCTCACCTTTAACAAGGGATCCCTCGGCGAAGTAGTCATACTGATGGTCTTCCGTCAGCGCGGGCTCGTTCACCGGCCTCAGGTAGCAGTCGAAGGGGTTAACCGAGCCCGGCCCCGCGCCACTCGTAAACGGGTTGGTGTCCACTTTCGGCTCGCACCCGTCGAACACATCCCGCCCGTTCTCCACATGCATAGGATCGCCAGTTCGCTTCCTTATGTACTCTTTGATCATCGAACTAGGAACCGCATTCTGGTAGATATTCACCGATTTTTTAGTGGTATCGTTGAATGATTTAGTGTCTAAATTGTGGTTGGTGGGCAGTTTTAGGGGGTATTTTCTAATGTGCCGCGGCTTGTCGATGAGCTTGGGTTTAGTCGCTCTAGGCGGCAGTGGCAGTTCGTTTTGGTTATTCTGAAATATTTTAATTAATTAAGTTTAATGGTAAAACTATAAATATTTCATCGTCACGTGACTTTGAAGTACTTACATCGTCGATATATGCAGCAGGATCACCGAAGACATTAACCATTTGCCTGTGACAAAAAAAAATGGTTAAGTAAGTACCTAAAATTGTGACCACGAGAGAAAGAGAAGCAATTGTGTAAGAGCAAAGCTTCACCGCTATAAATTTTACAATGCATGTGCTCGAAAAGAGCGTTTTCCAAGCACTAAAATCGTGCGGAAAGCGCCACTTTTTCGCACTAGTGCTTTTTACTTTTCAATTTTTTTTTAATTTTCAAGTCCGTCGTCAGCCCGACACAAAGAGTTTTTATTACTCGAGAAAAGTTTTACAAATATTTCAGTTACACGTTTTTTTTCATATAAAAGGTACATAAATACTAATAACGTATAAAATGATTTATTAATGTTTATGAATTTTGAATTTGGTCAATAAATTAATTAATTTCAAATATTCACTTAATGTGTTTGGCTGAACGCATATCTTTCTTATGCCTTTTACAATACGTTATTGAGTAATCAATAATAATAATGATTTATTGCGTTTCAATAGTGTCAGTATGTTTCTTAGAACTACGACGGTACAGCGTATTTTTGTTGTTTAATATATTGAGTTACTCAAAATTAATTGTGTTCTAAAACCACGATACAATGGCTTTAACTTTTAAGTGAATAAGCTTGACTGCAAAAGATGTGGAGAAGTTGTTAAATGCAATTCCAGATAATAAGTAGGTACCTGAAAATCTACCTGGGTTCTTCAATTTTAACCTAGATCTATTTTAAACCAACATTTCAACATTTAATATATTTCCTCACACAAGGCATAGTAAAACGTTGTATGATACACGCGCGTAAAGATGATTTCCGACTCGTGTCGAATTATACAAATATTATAAAAATGACACTCGTCGGAAATCACCTACTTTCCACACTTGTAGCATAAATAACTATTGCAGCAGCTCCACCAGCAAGAGTTTAACTCTTTTATTTAAGAGCCCGCAGTAAGCTCGGCCGAATTTCACCTTCCCATACAAACGTAGTTACGCTCTCATTTTAAAACTATGTGTTGGATTGTGACGAAACTTTGCATATACAATGGCATAAGGTATATCTATGTCTGTAATTAGTTTACATGGTTCCAGTTTATAAAACAAACGAAATAAAGCAAAAACAAGTTTTGTATGAAAAACTTAAATTCGCTGTATTTTTTTTACTATGGTATCTGAAGCTACATAAACTAATTACAGACCTGGATATACCTCATGTCATTGCACATGAAAATTTTCGTTACAATCCAACACGTAGTTTTAAAATGAGAGCGTAACTACGTTTGTATGGAGAATCGAGCTTACTGCGGACTCTTAAGTAGACAGAAAACTAGTGTTTTGACTGTTTGGTGTATTAGCTATAGATGTCACGCACACTCGCGAACGGCTCCCTGATATGCAACAGGCGGGGATACCGTGGGTCTATTATTGTCCAAGTCTACATGGTTGGCGCAGTGACTCCACTATACAATACCTGTGTTTTCAAGATATTTGCTTCTGCAGTGAATGGAACTCCGGTCGATTGGGCGCGCGCGAAAACAGGTATACACCAGTTTTTATAAGATATGTGCTTCTACAGTGAATGGATGGAAGTCGGGGCGTGATGCAGACTTGGAGCAGTGACCCTGCTACAGTATACCTGTTTTTATAAGATATTTCCTTCTGCAGCGAATGGAAATCGGGTCGTTCGGGCGCGCGCGATGCAGGCTTGGGTATAGTGGAGGGGCGGCGCGGCGCGTCCGAGGCGAGGTGCGACAGCAGCGACGCGGGCGTCGGCTGCTCGATCAGACTCGTGTACGCCAGCTTGCTCTCCTCGGACAGCGTTGACTGTGAATCAACAAATGTATACATTATTCAGGGTTCGAAAGGATAATTATAAATGATAATAATCGATTGATAATAACAAAAAATTGCGCTAGTGAAAGTGAACTGTGTTCGAAGTATTCGAACGTGTATTTCCGCACTTGCGTCTATCCGAACGGACGAAGTGTCAACGTGACGTGCCGCGCCATGAGGATTCCCCTTACAAGAATAATTTGTTTCGTTATAAAGGTATAAGAAGAATTTAGTTCGGATTATGCAAAGTTGAGCGAACTCGAGTGTCATTGGTTCTTATACTCCGATAATTATCAAGAAGCGTAATTATCTTGATAATTTCGAACACTGACATTATTAGATGCCAGCCCGAGTATTACAAAGAAATCAGGCTGTGCCACGGGATGAAAAACAGCCCATGTCCATTCGGAAAGTCCGTTCTATATCACAGGTGAAAGAGATTTGAAATCGGTGTTGTGGTTCCGGAGATAACCTATTACATACAAATTTACAATCTCACGCTCTGCCCGCGCCGCTTTGCCCGCGTATTGCAAAGAACGTATTTCTGGTGAACATAATATATCTTAATCTACGCACATAGACATCTACACTCTTAAATGCGTTCAGAAACCGTAAGAAATGACCACCAATTTTACTATGAAAACTTTCTTGTCTGTGGTAATAAATAAAATCTGTACTGTTATGTTATTACAGTACAGATTTTCGTAAGGTTATGAGTTTAAATTTGGAACAGCTGTCAAACTCATATGGGTCTCTATTCTAGTATTCATAGATATTTAAAAAGTGATCGATGCGAAACGTCAATTCAGTATGTTTATTTAAATATAAACCGCACGATATTTGATCTCGAGTGACATGAGAATAGGAACTTCATTCGTTTGTCTATGATTTAAAAAAAACATTCGTCTTGACGTAGGATCGAATTGCCGCCATTACAGCGGCGCTAACCACGAACTTCGAAAGTCGAAGTTCGGGTATTTCCATCTCTATCGCACTCCCTTAATCGAGTGACAGGGATGCATGTATTGGTTTTTTTGCTGTTACGAAAGTAGAATTGTGAAAAGTTTTTTGTAACTCACATCTTAGTTGAAAATATGAGTAGTAGTGACTCCGAGAACGATATGCACACTCCGCGGGATATCGTAAATGCAGCTACGATTGCAACAAAGATATTTTACAGGTAGCACTATAGTAGCAAATGTAGCAATGCAGGTCATTTTCCTTCGGCTTCTGAACCCATCTTAGAGTACTTATGATATGTGTGTAGATAAAGTAGTGTAAGAAACTGTACATAATTAGGCCTTAAAACACTCGTGTGATCCTATTACCTAAAACCACACTCGTATTTTAAAACCTCTGATTATGTATCAGTTGCATAAACTACTATTGCGTCACACCTGGCTACAAAGTGTCAATTATCGCCCGCAATGCCTGCGCATGCCGCCTTAGGTGAATAATGTACTATTATAGAATTCAATAATTCTCCAAACAATATCAAATAATATTCGACAAAATATTTGTTCATGTCACTGACGTTCTATTTTGAGTACACGCGGCTGTTTCTCAATAAATATACTCAATTTACAGAAAAAAATCTAAAAATCACCTTACGTATATACTTAGACCTCTGCGAGTTCTTTTGAGTTCATGGATGGCGCTTTTTAGTTAAATAGAGGTCTACGTCTCATACGAAAATTAATTACAGTAGGCTTATATTATTAGGACCGCTACATTACATTATACACTGCATTGTCGACGTTAGAATAGTACCCACATGAGTCGCTTAAATTCAAACTCAGGTAAATCCATCTGTCAGATCATGCGATTTTGGTATTATGAAAAGGTAATAGGGTAGATATTTGCAGAGAGGGTCGAATGGATTTATCCAAGTTTGAAGTTAAGCGACACACATGTTCTTTTAGGTTTTTCCAGATAGCGGAGTTATTAAAGTAGTAGGTAAGGTACCTGGAAATCAGGGACACTATGCGCTTCTTCACTGAAATTGCGTCGTTCGTGTTTGCCTGAAACAATAAAATGATAGGGAAAATTATACGTATATATATACAGCCATAGCCATGTATATAGCTTTAAGGACTTTATTGAATCGAAAGAAATAAGAAATAATGTTAGTACTATCACAGATCAAAGAATACCAAGTAGTACTATGTAATACGAAATTTGTACCTTATAATCGAATTATGTTAATTAATAATTTTTGACTTGTAATGTGTTATTCTTATTACCAATAAAGTAGGTCTATTTCATGAGGTAAAACTCCATTATTCACATAACAGAACCACGAATGAATTATTATTTTTACAAATACAAAGGACTATGGGCAACTTTGTAGGCAACTTTGCCCCAAAACCAACACAGCTAAGAGTTAGGTCGTTAAATAGGTCTTTAAATCTACTCCATTTCGTTCTATAGGCACCAAGTTGAATTCCAATGCAGAACTGCGATATTCATATGTTAGTCAGCGTGAATACGATCTATCAGAAAACGGGTTACTCAGAGAATACCGGTCATTAATCATTAGGATACCGAAGTGTGGTAAAAATAAGATACTTTGTAGCTAATTATTGGTTTTGAACGGTTATATAAGTAATAAAACATGATATTCCAGAAAAAATAACAAGTTAACCTCACGAATGTAGATCACGCCATAAGCGGTAAGAATATCTTCGGTATTAATATATTTTGTTTTAACTACCCACCAGAACGTCGTGTGGACGCCTTTCGGCTGATATGATGATGATGACCCAACAGAATGATTATATCTACAGAATTTTCATAGCTCGCATACTATGCTATGCGCTATTCACGCTGACAAACATAAGAATATCTCAGTTCTGCAATGGAATTCGTTTTAGTGCCTATGGAATGAAATAAAGTAGATTTAAAGACCTATTTAATGCCCCAACTCTCATGTTTGTTGGTTAAAATTGCCCCAAAATTTTGACGCATGGTCCTTTCAGTGATAAATAGATAATATAACTTTCTGTCATAAATTCATTTTTGGTAAGGTCTACCAGGGTTAATGCGTCAGTGGGGTAAATGCGTCTTTTGAAGATATCTTCGAGACGCAATATTCTAGAACTATTACAGCCCTCGATGTTCGAAGTGTGGTTACCAAACTTTCAATTTAGGCGATTGTAATAGTTCTAAAATGTTCAGTTTCGGAGATATCAGCAAGAGACTCGTTTACCCCATCGACGCATCCTTACAAGCTTTTATTGCCGACTACTTTTTTGCACAGTCATCCATCAAAAAGCCCAAATACTACGAATTTATCCTGTGTAGTTACTGACCAACTTCTCTATCTATCATCAGATCAGCTCGGTGATGCCATAATATTGCATTGTAACCGAACTTACGAGTACATATAAATATGCCAAATTTCAGCTCCACCGGATAATAAATATCTGTACCAGACTATATTGTCAATGCCATAAAGGCGTCTACAGGTATTTATGTCCTACAGGTTACGAACAGTGCAGGTCAAATAATCTATATATATAAATCTCTTGCGTTACTAATCTATTGATAGACAGCGCACAGCCTAAACCGCTAACGATATAAGCATGAAATTTGGAACATGTATGAAGGTTTCTTACTAAAAATGAAAACAAATGATTTACCTTTGCTATAAAAAAATATCCCCTATGGGAGTTAAAAAAGAGTTGAAAGTTTGTATGGGAAACATGTCGTTTTTTAAGTTAGCCATTTAAAACTTCGGTCACAAGCTCCTAATGTACAGTCGAGGTCAAAGATATCTTTACAATTGAGTGTTACAAAAATATCTTTACATTTAAATAAGTTTACACACTACATGACAAAAACGAACTTACAACGCACATGACAGTTTCATCTTTTCACTTAATGCACCAAAGTCCTGTTTACCATCTGTCTTCCATAGAAACATTTTCACACATTGTGACATAATAGTATAATTACATTGCATGTTACAAAATAAGATTTCCTGTCAATGTGCCATATATATGTTTACATTAGCAGTGGCACTTGAAACTTTGCGTTCAAGCGTACTTTTCTTTTGCTTATAGCTATTGCTACATAAATATATTTACAGGTTGATTGAACTGTTCTTAATTTAAATAATGACATTCAATTGTCATATGGTATGGTTCTTCCTTAATTTCATCATTTGCGTCTTGTATTTGTTATCAATTTCGGCTCTTTAACCGACTTCAACAAAAGGAGGAATTTCTTAAAATCGATTTTATGGGATCCTGCCGTTTTGCCAAAGTTTTTCATTACCCAAACGAATTTTGGCAACCGTTGTATTTGGTAATGCAATGTTTGGAATAATTTTAGTAGGCACATTTTCATTTGTTCAAATTTTCACTCAGCATAATATTACCACGGAAAATAACGGTCAGGCATTTGGTCTTTAGCAAATACTTTATTAAAGCATAAAATGTCTAGACATTGAACATTTAGTCAAATGAATTGTTATGACAAACAATTTAAAGACGACGGAATATTAAGTCGGAAAATATTATTTAGGCAGGTGCGTAACGATGCACGAATTTTTGAAACAATATTAGAGACCAGACCACTATTTACTACTTACCTAATACGTAAATATTATTTAAGTAAAATTTACTAAGCGTTTTTTTATGCGCCTTGAAAAATCATGCTTGGTTGCTTGCTTGAAAACTGACAACACAAATCATTTGCCTTATTATACTTGGCGTAAAATATGTTTTTCCAACTGAAACATTTGACTACATGAAATTTGGTCAAAGTAGGTAAGCGAGTAATTGTTTAAACGTTCACTTGCAAAAGATTGGGTTTGTGTTATAATGATGGTAACCCCGTTTTTATATTAGCTCCCTTGTCAACAAGAAACCCAATAGTTTTGCCATGTCTGACTGTCTGTCAATTGGCGGGTTCTTTATATATTCTTTATTATTATATTGTAGTCATGTTCCTATGAACATAAACGTAACGTTGTAATGTACTATTACATTGGGGTGTTACAAGCAAGCATAATAGATGATAGGTGCATGACACCCAGTAAAGGGCACTGAATATTTGTCGATCTTAAATCTAGATTCATATAATTAAACTAGCTGATGCCCCCGGCTTCGCCTGCGTGGTTATAGGAAAATGTAACATATTGAATTTTCCCGTGGGAATTAGAGGTTTTCCCGCTGGAAAAAGTAGCCTATGTCACTCTCCAGCTTCTAAACTATTTCAATATAAAAAAATCACATCAATACGACGCTCCGTTGCGACGTGAAAGAAGGACAAACATACAAACACACACTTTCGCATTTATAATATTAGTAAGGATGTATTGAGAAAGTCTTTTATACTGTATCATCTTAATTCTTTACTTAATTCACGTTAAATGTTTACTAATTAAAAATTATAACTTGGTGTTGTTGATCCATACTAATACTTTACAATTATCAATTATGAATGGAACGAAATTAATTAAATTAATGAAATTAATGTCGGTAGATAAATTATTAACAAGATTTCAATATGTTTACAGTAATAATATTATTATATATTATTCTAGAAGATCACAAATTTATGTAAGAGGAATATTCGTTGAGTTTTAAACCTTTATGAAGCCAATGACGGATATATCCGCACCATAGCTCTAACGCATAGCTAATTTCAATTAAAAGCGGTTCAGCCATTTAAATGATTCACTAACTTTGAAGTAAAACTATTCGTTTTTTCAAAAAATTAAGCTGAATGTGTTAAGTAAAACTATAAACTGCACAAAACCAATATATATTCTTACACATAACATACTACAAAACAACATAAATACGTTTAATTAACGGCATAATCTGTATGTACCTATCCTGATTATAAAATAAGTAGGACAAACTATATTTTTGACGCGTAATTTTTCACTTTTCTATGTTGGGTTGACCTTCTCTTAGAAGACCTGGGGCCCGTTTCATGAAGCAACAAGTTACAAATTACAAGCGGAAGTATCTGTCTATCAAAAGGTATTGAAAAGAGACTTCCGCTTGTAATTTGTAACTTGTTGCTTCGTGAAACGGGCCCCCTGCCCCATACAGAAAAAACGTCGTCGTTGACGTCACGCCCAAAATGAAAGAGATAGAAATATTTGACAGTATGGTACTGTTTTCGGTGATTGTCATTATTTGAAATAGGAACTGTGGTTTGTGTCAAACTGTAAAGATATTTATGTAGCAATAGGTGTAAGTAAAATAAAAGTAAGCTTGAACGTAAATTTTCAAGTGCCACTGCTATTGTAAACATATTTAGGGCACATTGACAGGAAATCTTATTTTGTAACATGGAATGTAAACCTATTATGTCACAATGTGTGTAAATATTTCTATGGAAGACAGATGGTAAACAGAACTTTGGTGCATTAAGTGAAAAGATGAAACTGTCATGTGCGTTGTAAGTTCGTTTTTGTCATGTAGTGTGTAAACTTATTTAAATGTAAAGGTATTTTTGTAACACTCAATTGTAAAGATATCTTTGACCTCGACTGTACAGTCAAAAATATTGATAAGGGATTTTTTTCTAATTCATCCCTTGAAGGGGTTGAAAGTTCACATAAGTAATCTGTGATTTCCTAAACCGCTAAAGTTATAAGCATGAAATTTGGAACATATATTCTTTACAGTACGTGGACGTGTACTAAGAAAGGATTTTTCGAAATACAACCCTTAAGGGGGTGAAATAGGGGTCGACCCATTGTATGGAAATCGTTCATTTGGAAAGTTATAGACTTCAATATTTGTATGAAGGTTTCTAGCTAAAAAGCAAAACAAATTATTTAGCTTTGCTATAAAAATTCATCCCCTAAAGGGGTTAAAAAAGAGTTGAAAGTTTGTATGGAAAACATGTCGTTTTTAGAGTTTAAAACTTCGGCCACAAGCTCCTAATGTACAGGATTTTTTTCCTAATTCATCCCTCGAAGGGGTTAAGATAGGGGTTGAAAGTTCACATAAGCAATGTGTGATTTTTTACTATTAAACTGGCTAGAAACATGAAAGCAGGACAGCAGGTTTCTTTTATAATATGTAGATCTATTTGCGGGGGCAAGGGCAAGGGGTGAAATAAAGGGGCAAAGGGGCTTAATCAAAATAATTTATTCTCTAACACCGTTAAATGAGGACGGTGGATGGAGATGGAAAGTTCTCCGTCTTTTAGCATTAGATATATTTGCTTTCAAAACTATACAGGTCGCCCGAACTAACGTAAGTAAACCTACTTGACGGATTTAAGCAAAAATTTCCAGCCATGTCGCTTTCTTTAATACCCTACATTATGAAAAATATACAATTTAAGCAGAAACGTCTGTTGATGATTCTTAAGTTATTATATTTGTAAAAACGGAGTTTTCAATTGAAATTTTTCGTACAGATAAGTTGAGACCCTTGGAAGGATATAGGATAGTTTTTATATCCGAAATCATCCCTTAAGATGGTAGGACTTTGTTTGGGTCGGCGATAATTGAGGTTCCGCCCACAATAATTTAATAGCAACCATTTTTCTAAGACAGTTACAAGTTCTACGCGGACGAAGTCGCGGGCAACTAGTTGCTAATAAAAACGAATTTCATTGCCTTGTTAACTAAAATACAAGACTTCTAATATTGTAAAGAATGTCGATACCTAGTGGTTAAAATAATATATGTGTGTTGTGTTGCTTTTAGTTTGTTTGTAGTGTTCCGAACCAAAATTGGTCCAAGGGAACACTTATGCGATCACTTGGAGGCTGTCCGTCTGTCACAGCCAGTTTTCTCAAAGACCGTTTGACATAGGAAGCTGAAACTTGGTATAGATATGGAAATTTATGGCCTAATTACATAAATAATTTATATTTCCTTGTTATTGTGTTCTTACATTCGTTGACATTGTCTTAATATTATATCTTTATTTTTCTCTGTTTTTGACAATCGTGATAAAAAATCTTATTTTTTTGATATGTATCTGTAATGTAATTTATTATCATGAAATAAATAATCTAATCTAATCTAATATTCACGTACGGTATTAGGATAAACCTGACTAAAATGACGATCTGCAGCTGTTTTACAATTTTTTCACTGAATTTACGAAAATGACTGTTTTTATACAACTTTATTATTCATGCGCGCGAGGGACATAACCTGTTGTGATTTAAACCAGTTGCACGATACTAAGAACACTATTTATTGACCACTTAATATATATTAAAATACGGAGCGTTGTTCCCGGTGTGAACGTTATACAGAAGTGACAACCTAAGAGCGAGACAAACATACGTCATAGACTCTTAAGTTCTATTTTCGAAACAATTTCAACAATATTCACGTACGGTGTTATTAGGATAAACCGCGGCTATTACCGATCGGCTCACAAAGATATATCGGTTACGAGTATGCACTATGCGTGCTATGACACCTCTCCTGCTCGTGCAAGCGTCCACAAATATAAGTTATTATAATGATTACAATTACAATACTGGTTATACTGTACCCTATAAAGTGCCTGCCCAGCCCTGCGTATTATTCCGTAGTGAACAAGGAACCCTTACAGTTTATTATACATATCAGCATATAAATAATACGTCTTTTCCTTACCATTAATGTCTTTTTCAGCGTCGTGCGGGATCGTATGATGTTTAGACACAAGCGGGAACTTGAAGTGAAACTTGGATCGGTCGCTCGGCGATTTTGGCATTTTAAAGTCATTCATTGACCTAAAAAAACAAAGTTTTTTTTTTAAAACAAATTGGTGGCGTGAGGTGCCGTTTCAAAATCCACCAATCATCATCAGTAGTGGATTTTGACAGCTTCTGCGAAAAAGACCTGTCGTCATAGTGCTATCAGCTCGTGACATAATAGGTTAATTTATCAATATGTAACTACGTATGTCGTCACCTGTAACACAAGCCCTACTATGGGACTAGATCAATTAACTAGATTGCCCCCTAATAGTTATTTATTCATTGATTTTATAGACCAGAGTCCAATACGACGTCACTAACTAAAATAAAAAAATCGAGTAAACTCTCGACATAACCATAGCTACAGTTCGATCTAGTCACTTTAAAAACTAGTCAGACATTCATGCGCGCTTTGTTGTGGCAAAGTGTACGAAAACACTAGTTGTTTTGAATTGCAGCTTTAGAATTAGCGAGCTTTTCGTTTTTTCATAAAGTTTTATTTATTTATTTCTTAGTTCAATAAAAAAGTTCTATAGAATTGGTTGATAAATGCGACCCGTAGAGAGCAGCCGGATATCTGGACATCCGTCCCGGGCCAAAATTCGCACGTATTTTGGCCCGACTGAGACGGAGATCTTCGATCGCTTCGCTCGCTCTTTCACAAACCTAAAAACAGAAAGTTGCACGACGCTTACTTGGTGGTTATTTCATTGGCCATCGCCACAGCGGTTTCCAGCGTCTTTTCATCGTGCGCCGACATCGGCTTCATGGTTCCCGTGTGAAACCCCTTCTTTTTGTCAGCTTTAAACGTATGAGATCTGAAAAATACGGATACACGTGACGTACAGGTACAACACTTAAGTAAACAGCTTTTATACTTATACTTAAGTATATGTAACACCAACAAAACAATTACCTAGTCCAGTGTTTTCAATATTTTGTATACGCGACCCTTTTTTTTAAATATCAAGTACTTACATCACTTTCACTTTTACAATTCGAATAGCCGAATCCTTTAAAAGGCTTCACGACCCCGGGGGTCGCGCGACACAGTTTAAAAAACACTGACGTAGTCGAACAATTCACAACTAAAAACTACATGCAAGAGGGTAACTAAAGTTTTTCACCCAGTAAATAATAAATAAGTTAATCGTTAATTTGAAATTCTCTGATCAAATGTGTTCGACACTGCTTAAATTAGTAAGTTTTAATACAAGATGACACGTGAACTGGGTAGGTAAATAATACACAAACTTTGCTGCACTGGGCTGGAGAGTGTCTAGTTACGCTTAGCAAGCTTTCGTTATCAAGATGTTTCCTGTGTCAAGCGAGTATAGTTTTACTACGCATATATGACACACGATTGCAGCTGTAAGTATTATTTGAAAAATATTGATTTCGACTTAGTTTAAAAAATGGGTATGGGCAAACACAATGATTTTTGGTAATCTGTATAGCTATAAAGCGAGAACTAAAAATCATTGTGTTTGCCCATTTCTCGCTTTATAGTTATACAGATTTTTTGGTCGAATGCTGCACTTTGTGATAAAATAAGCCGCTTTGCAGTGATAAACGATTTCACCCGTAGCAGCGGAAGTTTCACCCCTTAGGAATAGAGATGGCGCTACTTCGTTCAAAAATGTTTTAAATAATTGTAGAAGCTATAGGCTAGGCAACGAATGCTCAAAAAAGGTATAGAGGGAGGGCTTGAAACACAATTTTTGACGTCGTACTTTGTTTGGACTACATAGTTAGGATCATATCAAAAGTCCGCGCCGCGAGGGGGCGGTTTGAAGGGTCCATTTTTCGGTTCCTCGCTTATATCTCGGACAGTATGAGTCTTAGTGACATGACTACTTATACAAAATGAAAGCTGATTAAATTTGCTACAAGTTTTATTTAGTCAAGTTTTTCGATATCTTATATAGTTTTCGAGATATATGCTCTTGAAAGTCTGTAATCATTGAACAAGAACTATGACTGAATGAGATGTACTGTAGTGTGGGCTATTCCTCATAAACCTCAAGCAGGAAAGTAGCAGAGCATCAAATACGCTATCGATTCAGCAAGTCTATTGACATCCATTTACCTAACACACCGATATAATCGTCAAACAAGAAGATTTTTTGTCGAACATGTTCAACTTCAACAACAAGACACAGGCTCATTACATCATCATACTTATTGCGCTTGATGGATAAAGCTGATGCGCATATGAACATTATGTTCATCAAGCTTGGACGTAAGAAGATGAGGGATTCCTTTTTCTCGTCCCAAAGTTTCAAGGACGTGCTGTTTTTACACGCCTTTACTGGATGCGACGCGACATCTTCCGCATTTCGAAAAAGATTCGGTTCCTCATCACTCCCCATTACATATTCTATGCGATATGTCAGAACCTAAAACAATGCGATCCGCACGCAAACGCAGGTACAACTTTCACAAAGCTGGCTACAAGTGCCGAAAATAGGAAATTCGCAACGAGTGGGGATAGATTAAAACACGACCGAAGGGAGTGTTTTAAATCGACACGAGTCAATAGAAAAAGCACCATTATGTACTGTAAACAGTACATATGGTGCTACTTTCCCGCACTAGTGCGGAAAAGAGCACTTTTCGTGCATATGTCGAAACTTTAAAGAGCCATATGTACAGTAAAACGTTGTACGATACACGTGCGGATAGGTAATTCGCAACTCGTGTCGATTTAAAACACTCCCTTCGGTCGTGTTTGAATTTATCACCACTCGTTGCGAATTTCCTATTTTCAGCACTTGTATCGTAAATAACTATTTCAGCAATCAACTCCATTGACTGGACAACAGAGTTCAACGATTTATAACCTGATACCTGTATCTCCAAATCTTATACCCATATCAACTCAATTATAAAATTGCATGTTCTTCTATGAAAACCTAACTCTTCACGCTTTCCTGCTTGGTTTTCTAAGAGTCTGATAAGCACATTAAGCCAAAAACAAAAATTTGGCTATGATGGAAAACTCAATCACCTAGAGATTACCAAGAATTCAGGCTGCTTCACTCTCGTGCTAAAGTTCTACTGCGCCTCTGCCACCAAGACTACATAAAAAATACCGAAAAATCAGTTTTGCTGCTAAATTCTGTGTTTATCAAACAGGCTTTAGCGCTTCCGCTTCAGATCATATTCAACAAATACATGCATTTCCGTACATTTCCGGACCAATGGAACTAAAGACTGAAATTACCGCCCTATATCCATCTTGTCCTAGAATCAGTTACTTTACTACTTGTACAGTAATAATATTTTTTTCGTAATTCAGCACTAAGAAAATACTTTATATTTAAGTTATTTTATTTACTTTTATTTTTTTAAATTAAATTAAGTAATTTTCTTTCATATGACATAAAACCAGAGCACTTGTTGCGTTTGGAGATTTCTTTATTTTATTTTTAACAGAAATGCACACATTTGAAATTAAGTATTTTGTGTTGTAAGCATTTATGTCTAGTTTTTTATAGTACTTACTATTTACCCAGTAATATACATATGCATTAAAAAATACAATCATATAAAAAGGACCAGTTAAAGAAAAATTCAATCTTATTATGCCGGTTTTTCCCATAAGTTTTTGGTAAGTACATATTTTATTTTTATTGTTGTACATGTAATTTATACACTACTCTTTTATTTCAGACATAAAATATTGCAATAGGTCTATTCGTTTAGCTTGCACAATTTATTGAAATATTTTTTCAAGAAGTAGCGCCATCTCTGTTCCCAAGGGGTGAAACTTCCGCTGCTGCGGGTCAAATCAATCAGTTCAGTCCCTACTACCACTGTGCCAAGCAGCTTGCTTTCATCATAAAGTCATATCATTTTGTTCATAGCAAGTATGACTATATACAACAAATTTTGTTAATTCATCTTACCTGAGGGCTGTGTCGAAGTCAAAATGTCTAGCCGGTGAACCCTGTAAATGATTTTTAAAGTCAATTCATGTTTAAAAACAAACTCATTAAATGGTGCCTATTAATTATATAAATGACGAAGCCTGTCGCGGATTGCTCTATTGTTGTGCGTTTGTATGTGCCGATGCGTGTTGCTGAGTCATAGTTGTACAGTCACCAGTGTTAATATCTACCAAAACAAAGCGCGCATAAATACCTGACATGACTCTATTTATATGGCCGCGGCCGTAAGGACGTGTCAGATATTTTTTCCCACTTTGTCATGGCAGATAATATATTGATGCTGGTGACTGTACCCACCTGACAAAGCCAACGTTGCGGATTTAAATTGGTCAATTTGGTTCTTTTCTTTTTTTAAATAAATCATCTTCAATTATTTAATGAAAAATAAAATATATAAGTACATATATTTACGTAGACATAAGAACTTTTGATGCAAAAGTTACATATTTTAGGCCTTAACCCATTTGCTGTCACGCTAAGCTCATTGCGCTACGCCTTAGTCCGTGGCAGCTTAAACTGAATATGTAGCGAAAAGCGCCCGTAGCGCTCTGACGCATGAGTCTTTATTGGCGCTGAATGGTTTAACCCTTTGACTATTTGACAACTCTATCAATAAAGTGATTAAACTGTAAATCGATCAGAATACAATCCTTTTTGTTAGGGTTCCGCATTCGACAAGGAACCCTAATAGTTTAGCCATGTCCGTCTGTCCGTCTGTCCGTATGCGGCTTAGCTCAGTGACCCTTACCACTAGAAAGCTGTAATTCGGCATGGGTATATAAATGAATCACGCCGACAAAAAGGCCGAATAAAATGTTGAAAAAACATTTTTTTAGGGTACCCCCCCCTAAACGTCATGTAGGGAACATTTTGTTTAGGGTACCTCCCCTACACGTAATGTGGGGATGTAATTATTTTTCTCTCTAAACCCGTCGTGTGGATCGTTGTCGTGTATCATTGGATAGCTTGTTCAAAAATATTATGGGTCTCAATAAACTATTTTTCAACCCAGTGACCCGTTTGCGTGATATTGGGCTTTAAAGACCAAATTTTTGTCCGAGTCAAGTGTCCTCCCCGTCGCGTGGCCCGACATGCACTTGGCCGGTTTTTTTTATGTATGAGTGCAAATAAATATTTTATTTTTTCCGTAGTATAAACATCATCACATATTTTATTATACCTAGAGATTTTCCTAGCACGAACGTCGTGTTCTTAGTGCTTGACATAATAAAAACAATCGACAATGCTGTTATCTGTTATCAATAAGTACCACTTCAAAGTCATGGAGGAAAACAACAGACCTATATTTGAGTAGAAGCCGCACTACTTCGCGTGCCAGTCGTGCCACCGATCATGTACAAATGGACATTATACTTAGATATATTTTTGTTCCACTCTCATTTCTTTTTTTTCCGACTTTGAATGAATATATTGATTTAAACTTTCACGATTCTCACACATTATTTATACTAAACGGGACTTAATCGCGTATAATTAACTTATTCTATTTCGTATCAACGGGGGTTGTCCCGTGACCATGGATGTTGCAACACATCCGAAACGTCGGGAGACCTCAGTGAGGTAAATAAAATAAGTTAATTATATAATTATACGCGATTAAGTCCCGTTTAGTATAAATAATGTTTGAATGAATAGTTGTTACATGGAGAGTCTAAATGAAACTTTGAGTGTGTATTATCTCATTTGTCTGTCTAGATTATGTGCAGTCTATATCAAAACAAACGTGCCACATTGTTATATGACACTTCAAACATATTGATAAACTAAGTAGGTATCGGAAGGAAGTCACTAGCGTTGCCACATTCATGCTAGGAAAATCTCGAGGTATATTTTATTAGTCACGAAAATCAACCAGAAGGACGGTGATCATAAAGAAGTATCTTTTGCTTTTATCGCTTACAGCTTTGAGTTCAGAAATGTTAATTATTTACTAGTATATGATATCTATCAATATTGTTTTTGATTTTCTGTTGATGTTTTTCGGAATTACGTGAGTTTATATTATTATAAAGCTAAGCTGCGCCAAGTCTTGGCATTAGGTGCCAAACCGGACCCCGGGCCCGTTTAAGGCATTACCGGGACAAACACTATTAGGAGGATGATGCAATTATGCTGAAGGTGACTGACTGTTGACAACAGACTTTCACATACGCGACTAATTTAATAGAAGTTTGATTACAATTTTAATTTGGTAATGTAATACTTGATAATGATTTCACATATTCAAAGTAATTTCTCCAATCTGTCCTCAAACGAATTCTAATACGGAAGTTGGATCAAAAATGACAACATTAGATAATGGGAAAAGGTGAAAAAATGATTTCTGTACTCTTGTTGATAGGATAATAAAACGTAGTACATAGAACGTTGAAACTGTTAAGTTTGTTTAGAGGAAGTGCGGCGGAATGATGTGCTTAGAATGCTGTTAACTATTTTAATGAGTATACTAATGATACTAATTACACTATGGGAATTAAAAATATGTACATACTTACGCCAGCATCAAATATATTGTAGCAACCACAGTAGCCACATATATCATAACACACCCTTTATTACTATTGTCAAAGGTGTGAATTCGGCTACTTTGGCTGCCACTACATATTTCATGCTGATTGCAAATGTACCTACTGAAATAAAAACGTGATAAGGAATGACAGTGCAAACCATGAAATAAATCAAATATTCTAACTCGATTATTTCTTTCATTCACGATATGAATCTAGCCTACATATGCCTTCTTACCGAAAATCCAATTTGCGCTAAGCACCTGAATAAATGAAATTTTGACAATTGTATTATATTCCATATATTATGAACAGTACAATAAATCATTCCAAATGCAAACCAATAACGGAACTTTCCAACATATTTGCAAGACGAGCAAATCTGTTAAAACATTCAGTATGACGACAGAATAGGGGTGTACACTAAATTAAACAATCAATAATGATGTATTGTCTTGAAAAAGGACCAAGAATGTAGTTAAATGAAAAAAAAAAAAGCAACGCAAGAGGTTAAGTAATCAGTAAGTTATAATTCTTTTCAAAGTTTTAAGAGGGGGTAGGTATGTTCTGTCCCTTTTCCGCAAAACGCACCTTCATATGAAACGATTGTTGTTGACGCTCGAGGATCGTGACGTCACGATCTGCTAGCGTTTTTTCTCTTTAACAAGCAACTTTAAGACGGTTGTAGCTTCGTAATTTTTTGAGATATTTTAATGGGATTTTCGTCGTTATGCATGTATTTTGCCTTCTTTCTTTAGTTCTAGTAATAATATTTTTTAAGTCTACACCCCTATTATCCACATGGTGTGAGACTGGGCGACGGTAGCGTGCCAGTACAAAACTGTGGGTCCGTGATAGTCTGGGCTACCACGTGATAAACTGCAATACACCTGACAGAAAGTGGCAGTAGAAATCAATCATCATTTCAGATCAGATACTAATTCATAAGACTCCAACATTTTTCGGTATCGTTTCTAAAGAACTTGCACGCGTACTGCCGGTCTGGAACAAGTAGCAGCAAGGTAGGGAATAGTATACCATCAGAATTGTCGTAATGACGGTGAAAATGAGAAATAGACACGCTTTAGAATTCCCTTGAAACCCTAGAGCAAACTCAATTAATAGGATACTGCACTTACAGTTTCATCTGGTCGACCCCTGCTGTCCAAACTTCGAAACATGGATTCCATTTCATCCAGCAAACTCTGACTAAAATCGCCATAACTTTTCTGAAACAAATAATTTTACTTCAATTATTCACAATTTATAGAGAATCAAAGTAAAAAGTCATAATAAATCAATGGCAAAATATCAAATAATATTTTCTGTATTTTTGCCTGTTTTACATATGCTATATGTGGCTGGAAAACACTTACAGGTATTCCAGGACTTTCTAGTGGAACTAAATTTTCGGTTCTCGTACGCTCAGTCACAGTGCTTTCCTGAAAAAGAAAACGAAAAGCAATTGTTATTGGTTAATCCATACAAACAATAATATTTCTAAAAATACTTGCAAATCTGTTTTAGTGTTGATGAAGCCATTTTATAGGATACACCACACGCCTCGCCTCGCCTTAAAATTTGGACCAACCATTCCTCATGTAGGGATCACCATATTTTCTGTCATGTAATTAAAAAAATAAGGTTTTCAGACTTTTCTCTTTACTTGTGCTATAAGACCTTGCTTCTTGCATATTTATTAATTTCTATTTCACAATTCAGTGATTGTCAAAGCATGCGCAAATATGCGAAACACATATCTTTTGACTGCGTAAACTTAAAAGTTTGTTTTTTTCACAGCTCCAAGGAACTGCGTAGGCCTGTGTTGATTTTAATGTAAACTGGATACATTCACGCGTTACTGCCGAAAAAGGGTCTTGGCAGATGGACAACGAAGTGAGTCGTAAGGGTTTCTTTTTTGCCTTTTGACGTACGGAACCCCAAAATAACAGCTTTGGTGCCAATTGGCCACGCTCCTACAAATGAAAATACAAGTATTTCCCAAGCGTTACCGTGTCAGTATCAGATATCTCGTGGTACTCGTGAGGCTCGTCAGTCTCCGGAGCCTTTCCGCTGTCGTCAGTCTTGTGCGATCGGCCCAATGTAGCCGATTTGACCTGGCAGAATACACAAACATTAACTTGGTTAGAAGAAATGTGCGCAACTTAAAAGCATTACATGAAGCAATCAGAGGAACACAATATTTATACATACTTATGGCAAACACCATCACGACCTTTTTGTCAATTCAGTAGTTTTACTCGTCACTCCTTCTACATTGATTTAATCGTTATAACCGTTTTAATCACCTTAATCAGCCACTCTTGCGACAGTCGTATCATTATTTATTTTTGATTGTTCGTTGGTGTCATGCTATCTTACCGTCCGTCTCTCTTTTTAGTTAACTTGTAAAGTACCTAAAACGTCAGGAACTGAGTGACGACGGGTTTTTTTTTTGGAAGGTTTGATTTATCTCACATATTGGATGAAGTAACAAATAGCGAGTAGACCTATTTGTAGAGAATCTGTATGCAGTGAGCGTCAAATTTAAATTTAAAAGCAAATGGGCCAAATATTTAACAATAGGGATGCGGACTAAGATATTTTTATGATGTCATTCGAACCAGTTTTTGGAGAGGAACAAATGTTTGAATGGGAGCAACTACAATTAAAGAACATAAATACCCAAAACTTTGAGACAAAGATTGACGTCGCTGGCGGCAGCGGAAAACGCTTCATACTGATGACGTACCCACGCATGACGTCACTTGCACAAAGTAGTTGTATCGTTGTATGGAAAATCCGGTAAATTGTTGATTCGGTCGCGAAATACTGCGTTTAAGGACATAGTTGTTGTTGGACAATTTTGTTTCTATAAAAGCGTAAGGATTCTATTGGCTAAAGCTGCCAATAGAATCCTTGTGAGTGAATTTACTATTGGACAATAAAAAAAACATCATTTTTCTAAACTTTCAAGGTTCATATCTTTTTATGATTTTAATTACATTTTATAATTTATACTTTATTACGATAATTTGATGGTTTACTATCCATTTAGCATCACTACGTTATCAATTTGAACATGAGGCCGCATGCCTATTGTCGGTATACATGGAGAAATCCATACTAATATTATAAATGCGAAAGTGTGTCTGTCCGTCTGTTACCTCTTCACGCTTAAACCGCTGAACCGATTTAGGTGAAATTTGGTATAGAGATAGTTTTGAGTCCTGGGGAAGGACATAGGATAGTTTTTATTCCCGAAATCATCCCCTAAGGGGATGTAATGGGGGGTGAAAGTTTGTATGGAGCTGTGATATAAACGAGTTCCACGCGGACGGAGTCGCGGGCAGAAGCTAGTGATAAACAAATGTATATTACCTTACTTAGGATGCTCTTGCTCGTCGTGGGGTCTGTTATATTTTTGAGATTATGCTTTTTGAAATTCTTTTTCATGGACCCGGCGTCTGTAAATTGTGCAAAATCTAAGTGATACATTGCCTCAAACGTATCGAAATTCCCGCAATTAGATGTTTCGCCACCTGCTTGTGAATTCCAATTAGAAATTATTTTTTAGGTAATGGAACTTGGAGTCAAAAACACGACCGCAAAAAATTGCGCGTGCGCATGCAATACCTACTTTTATAAATTAATGTAACCACAGCATTCGAAGTATAAAAACACCACTCAAATACTTGCTGACTTGATATTTTTTTATAGAATGCCGAGTTTGATGTTTTTTTTCACATTGAAGCAGTTCCGAGTGTGCTCATTATCAAACGAATTGTTTAATGCTAGGTTTACACGGGCTTAGTATTTGGTATTAGTGTGTGATTAGGGACTTATCTGCAGAGTGACCAGTGGCAAGTAGCCGTCTTCACGTAGGTGTTAGAGAATGGTATTGGTACAAGTTCTTGAGTAATCAAACTTCACTTGTCATGAACGTTCACACCACTCGACAAGTGACAAGTATTAGCGGACTTTTAGCTGTGGGTAGGTGCTTGTCGCTTAGTAAATAGGACCGGCTTTTAATTACTTGCACTTGCACTAAAAAGTACTAAGCACTTATTCAACATGTTTACACACCTGTGACAAGTGTAAGTGACAAGTACTAAGCATTACCTACTAAGACCGTGTAAACCTAGCATTACAGTTGCACTAATACTAACCACTTATACAACATGTTTACACACCTGTGACAAGTGTAAGTGACAAGTACTGAGCATTAGCTACTAAGCCCGTGTAAACCTCGAGCATACGGCAGTGTGACAATCTAGGTTCAGACCCAACTTACACGGCAAGTCGACTTCATCGCAGTTGATGCCTGCGCTGGCGGCCAGCAACGGGTACGGCGATGGGCAAGCGGTCAGGTGCGACGGCGAGTTCGGGTTGATCAGCGGCACCTGCTCCAGGTCCTCGGACGGCTTGTACGGCGTCACTACCTGCCGCGGCGGCTGCCACAATCGACTCATAAGCCCAAACATGCTGCACTTGCGCTCGCGACTGTTCATCGCGTAATGTACCCGATATCCACGCGGGGTTATCGTAAGGACCCCCGATTGATACAGTTCGTGTGCATGAAGTCTATCAATAAGATCTCAATACATGCGAATTCATGTTAGCTCTCAAATGAATAATGATAGCATTGAATTGAACGGAAGTTTGAATAATGTCTTTGTCGGTAAAACTAGGAGGTAGTTTACCAATTAAACTATTTTCAGTTAACGGTAAGACAGATTGTCAAAAATGTTTGCGCAAAGTTAACATATGCAAAGTCTCGGTGGTACTGGTACTGCTAGTACATCAGGTGGCCGAATTTGAACGATTAACATGTAATGCAATGTTTACAAGAAACGTTGGCCAAGGGAGCAAGATGTGTAATATACATCCATCTCATTCTACCGACTACACTACGACCGCTGTCATATTAGTTTTATACTCTAACATTTGTCTCCTGTCCTGCAGGGCTAGCACGCGACGGCGCTCTTATTAGAACACTTAGAAGAAGAGGTATAGCGCGATAAAAATCGAGAGTATGTCGCGGCTGTCGTGTGCTAGACGTGCTGGTATCAATCCCGCACATGGACCTATGACACGCTATGGTACTTAGGACAAGCTATGGTAATAATAATACCACGTGCGAGCGAGCTGGTAGCATACAAATCTCGATAAGTGTGACAGAAAGGGAAATATCATTCGTTGTCCTTCTCATAGTTCCACTTTTTTTTATTTGCCACAACTGATTTAGTATGAAGTAATATATAAAGAACCATTACCCGTCCAAATTGAGTAGGTTGTTTATGGCAAGCCATCAGCCATTTTAAGACCAGTTCTTAATTTAGCTGGTTAGGAGCTTTTCCGTCCCTGGTTGTGGCATCACGTATAGCCTGTCCTGAGTATCATAAGTCCATGATCCCGTAGGTTTCAAGCGTCCCGTGCCAATGACGTCACGGGGCCAGTGGCGGCTCCAGGAATTAGGTAGAACTGACTGACTGAACATTTGTATTCCATATGCACCAAGCAAACAAATGAAGTGGACATATGGTATCGTGATCGAGATATCACGAGCTATCTTTCATGGAAATATGCACATGCAAAAGAAAACAGCCAAAACCAAATGATGGGTCAATAAGCAGCGTTCTTGTTTATTCCCAGACAAGTAATAATGTCGGGAAATAGGCATATATCATCAAACTTTTAAGAATAAACAAGTACGAGATACAATACCTAAACTTATGGTCGCGTTTATCATATAGGTCGTCAACGAAAGAAAATCCAACCGACACAAGTGACATAGTATTTGAAGACGAATGCGTTGTGTTCTTATTTATACGCTAGTTATCGAGAATTGACATTATTTCGCAGCAGTTAAGCTGTCAGTGACATTTAATCGAAGCCTATTAGAACGCTCGTTTATTGCCGCTGATGATACTTACGCAGCCAGCGGGGTCCAGGAATGAAATGTCACCGAAATAAGCCCCGTCGAGGCCCACATGGCCGGTATGTTTGACGTCGCCCTGCGGGCTCGAGATCATGCTGCGCTGGATCGTGCGCTTGCCCGTGTATGTGTGTCTCTTCACGTCACCGCGGGACAGCGCCGAGCGGGCCAGCCGCGTCGACTGCCGGCTCGGGTGAGGCGATAACCCAGCCACGTTACTCAGAGATTTCTGCCCGAAAAATGGATGATGAACGGTCTACGTCAGATATATGTTTACAAGTTTTACGTATATTTGACGTCGACTGCAAGATGATACACGATAAAGCCGGTCGGAAACCCCGTCGAACTCTTCAGGACTGCGTCTCCGAGTTGTCAATGAGTGCAGTCTTGAAGTCGGATGAACAAGCTTCCTCTAGTTAATAGTTGTGGAAACTGGTCCCGAAATGAGATTTGTGAACAAAGTTTACAAGAAATACCCACATATTACAGCGAGAACCAAAAATCGATGTTTTACTTAAACACGTGGAAAGAAAGAGACTGTTAACAGATCGTTTACATAAGATAATAGATGATAAGCCACACTTTACCCCCCAATTAATATATGATGTATCTTAATTACAAACAACAGAACCTAATCAGAAATGCCTGTTGAAATGTTGGAGTATCAGGAATTTTCGCAAAAAACTAACTTCTGACTAGGTTTGTTATAATATTTGTAACATAAGTCGCACACAAACAGACATATGCACCCACATGATTGATGAGACAGTGCTCGGAATGGAGTGAACCACGATACGTCAAATTGTGTACAAAGCTGAAGAATGGTTGATATGAATGAATGGAACGATAAAACAGTTGCATCTTTATTTATATTAGCTTCTTGCAAAACTTTTTCCATTACTTAATCACCTTTCTCAAGAGAGTGAAGGCCTGTACCCTGCATGGGATCTAAATATGCTGCTGCTTCGTATAGTCTACACCTCTTCAAAAATATGTTATCCTACATAATAACTGTAAGATAATTACAGTTATTTATTATGTAGCAATACTTACTACAGAGGCCGGGAAGTAAGGGGCTGCGAGTACATATAGACGGCCGAGCGTAGCGAGGTCGGATAGTTATGAGGCTGGCAACCCCTTTCACGCCGAGGTATATATAGTGCTTTTCTCAAACATGCAATGAAATAAATTAAAAAAACCCCAAGAAATCAAACTTTCATTTTCATGACTGAACGCCGTGATCCTGTGCCACAAATTGTGGAATTCAAATTAAAAAAGACCGTCTTGCAGGCCTAGGCCTCCAATTTTGTATGAAATGCCATTACGGGTCTCTCGTCTAGCTGCGCCAGAAACGTGACACTTCATGAAAAACACAACGTCAATATTTCATTGCATGTTTGGGAAAAATATACACTCAGAGGCAATGAAAACGGGTCACTTGCCATGGATTACTTTACAAAGTGACCCGTTTTCATTGCCTCTGAGGTAGCTTACCTTCATAGTTCACATTGGGAATTATACTCAGAGGCAATGAAAACGGGTCACTTTGTAAAGTAATCCATGGAAAGTGACCCGTTTTCATTGCCTCTGAGTGTATTATTCCGAAATATGAGTTTTCTAGCAGTCAAGCAACGGTTTTGTTAGATAAGAATTTGACATGTGATAATATAAGGTACTTCAACAGGACGAGCTCCAAGAGAATTACTGCAGTAACTATAGATCAAAATAAAATTTGATTAATAGGGTAAAATTGAATTCCTTGGAGTTTTTTGCGAGGACCCTTGAAATACCCTGAAAGAGAGGTTTGACATCCTCACTCAAACTTGTAATTGGTATTGACTTTTTTTTTACATTTTTATGTATTTGAATTTACCTGCATCCTTTATTTTATTTTGTACCAGCTCTATTAAGCGTGCTGCACACTAAGCAAATAAGGTAAGATTTTATCTGCGTATGCGTATGCGCGAGAGCGGAGACGAACGAGTCTATAGTTTAACTCCCCTCCCCAGTATACGCACATAAGATTTTACCGTATCTGCTTAGTGTGCAGCACACTTTTCTATTTCTACGCCTGTGCGGGCAGAATATGTTGTAGGTACATGTAATTCCTTTAAAACCAAAATTGTAATCACCATGATCTATGAAATAAATTATTTTGCCTTTTGTATTTGACTTTCTGTACGTAAGTACTATTATTATATATTTTACGGTACATATGGTGCTACTTTCCCGCACTAGTGCGGAAAGAGCATTTTCCGTGCATATGTCGAAACTTTAATGAGCCATATGTACAGTAATAGTTATTTATGCTCCAAGTGTGGAAAGTAGGTGATTTTCGACGAGTGTCATTTGTCACATGAGCGAGTAAACGAGTGATCCAACACCACAATACAATGGTTTTAACTTTTAAGTGAATAAGCTTAACAGAAAAAGATGTGGAGAAGTTGTTAAATGCAGTTCCAGATAATAAGTAGGTTCCTAAAAATCTACCTAGTTTCTTCCATTTTAACCTATCTATTTTAAACTGACAATTCAACATTTAATCTATTTCCTCACACAAGGCATAGTAAAACGTTGTATGATACATGCCCGTAACGATGATTTCCGACTCGTGTCGAATTATACATTCGCTCGCTTCACTCGCTCATGTGACAAATGACACTCGTCGGAAATCACCTACTTTCCACACTTGTAGCATAAATAACTATTTCATATCTCATGATGTCATGATAGTGGGTCGTTGTTGTTCTAAAAAGTGTGCAGAAAGTGACACGTTTCTGCTCTAGTGCAGAAATGTTGTGGATTCCAATTAGTCCTCGCCTTATAAGCATTATGCGGAAACTAATTCTAATAAATATCAATACTTACGCCGCTACTGACAAAGGGAAATAATTAAATTCTTACTAATTCATATAATTTATTTATTAAATATAAAATGAGTTTATGTTGTAAATTAATTACTTTTATTTTAGCTAAAATAATCACTAGGGTCTGGTCTGACAAATGGAATACCCACAAAGCTTTTTTTTAACTTAAAGTTGTGTATGTGAGCTAAGGCAGAAACGCATACAGCCACTCATCAACTAATACTAATATAGTATGAAAATATTTGAATAGGCTATTTTCGTCTATCACAATTAAATTATGAAAGTATGGTATTTATATAGTTTTGACTTTAGGAAAAAGGAATATAGGTACTATTTGGTTATAAAAACATGAGCAAGATTTTTGATTTCAAAATTAAAATCGTAGTTTTATTATTTGTATGTCACGTGACCGAATTACACCATATAACCATAAGCGCGAGCGAGACAGATATTTGCCTCTTTCTTTAGGAAAGGTGAGATGGGACTATTCTTTCGGCTCGGATGACGTCACGGTAATGGCCTGCCGTTTTTGAATTGTATACTTTCAATAAACATATTGTTTAATTATCCGTCTGTTTTTTTTACTTTCCTCGTATTCGATATGAAAAGTAGAGTATTTAACTCGGGTGAAAGTCACCCATTTCTGACTCGAACCAACCAAATATCTCTTCAGAAATGGGTGACTTTCAGCCCTTGGTTAACAATCTACTATTCGGAAAAGTAAGTTTTGCTCCACGATGAGAGGGATCTAAATGCTACTTTTCTGTTCAAGCTACTTTTTTAATTAATTCATTGGCATGTAGCATTTACGCAATGTGCCAATTGAACACAGATCTTAATAAAATAACTTGAAGTATGTTCGTTTTTACGATGAAATTAAGGTCAGGGTGGCCAAAGCCGTCAGCGGGGCATTTCCGTCAAACGGCGTTTGTGGCTATTCAAACAACAGTACGCGCTTACTGACTCGATCGGTAAAACAGAGAGAAAATTTTATACCCGCAGTCAAAAACAGATGGCGCTGTCTAGCCAGTGAACGGAAAAACCCCGCTTTCAAAGTTTAGTTGCGCTCTGAACTCGAATGCGAGTGTAGTGTGCTGCTGTGTTTCGTGACGGTGCGATGAAAAATGTACTTTTAGGGTTTAGTCAATGCGTTTGTTATATAGTTCGATATTCACGTTTGATGGTAGTTTTATTAATTTTCAATTATAATCTGTTGGTGAGAAACTATGGATGGTTAAATATTGGTACTAACGAAATGATCGAGTAGACAAATCCGTCAATTGTGAAACGGGCAAAACCGTCATGTGCCGGAATTTCCCCATTTCATATATTGCCAACCTTTTTGATATGACTTAGTTAATCAGTAGTAAATCAGCCTATATACGTCCGACTGCTGGGCACAGGCCTCCTCTCACGGATGAGAGAGAACGGGCAGTAGTCCCCACGCTTGCCCAGTGCGGGTTGGGGACTTCACATATACCTTTGAATTTCTTCGTGGATGTATGCAGGTTTCCAGACGATGTTTATCCTTCACCGAAAAGCCAACGGTAAATATCAAACGATATTCCGTACATAAGTTCCGAAAAACTCATTGGTACGAGCCGGGATTCGAACCCACGACCGCCATTTGACAGCCGCATGCCTAAACCGCTAGGATACCGTAGCTTAGTAGTAGCGTAGCGTAGTTAAATAATAACTATGATTATTATACTATAATTTATTTTCAACGATTCTTAGTTTCATTTGCAGAGGATCAAGTTTATTTTTATATTTTGCTTGATTTTTTTATTTGTTTTTCAACTCGGCGGACTGAGATTAGTCCCGATTAACAATCAGTAGGTACTAAAATTGTTATATGTAAAGGCATTACACACCAGATGTATTAGACGTGCGCTTCCTACTGCATTTGAAGGTATACATTTCCGTGGGACAGGACTTACCGCTTGTGTGACGTGAGCACGCGTGCGTCTCGCAAGCAGTGTGACTTGTATTGGGAGGGAATACTTAAGATAGCTACGTTTACATTTTAATGCCTGTCTACGTATACCCATCTGGTGTATATACGTCTTAGCGCGTGTGCATTAGTCCATATCATTATACGATTTCAATATTAAAATTGTAAGCACGGTTGCAAAGTTTAATAATTAATTTTGATCGATAAAGGCAAAATAGCAGTATGATGGTAATCACGCTCTTCGATTGTTGAGCATTTAGGGTCTTAGCTAAATTGGTCGTTCAATACTTGAAATGAAATGACCAATTTGCTTATTAAATATGATTTGAAATTAAAAATATTGTCGCGCCCAGCGCAGGCGGCAGGAAGTCATCTCCTCCGAGAGACGACACGCACACATCGGTAACATCCAGCCACCAGCATGCCAGCATGCACCGCCAGCATGGCAAACTATCATTCCTAAATGAAAGTGGACAGTGTGTTGTGACAATCCCGTGGACACAGTGAGTTCAGTGTGCGTGTCGTCTCTCGAAGGAGATGACTTCCTGCCGCAATCTCACACAACTACTCCAGGGCTAGACTGCCCCCCTCCCCCCGCCCTGTCGGCGCGTGCGTCACGCGCCGCTCGGCGTTCGGAGCGAGCGCGGGCAGTGATACATGCGACACCGCCGCGAAAACACTCATCCTGAAGAAGAACTCCCGAAGAGGTCGAAACATGTCGCCCGTAGTGACATTGAATACGTGAGTTGAACCGTGTAATTGTTAGTATTATTTCAACATGTCTCACGAAAGTTTAAATTCGATTCATAACTCTGTTCTAAAAGCCATATTACCCTACGAACAATTTCCCCTCACTTCGGGAAAATAACCATCTCGTGGTAATATGGCTTATTTTAGACCCTTGTCATACAATCTACTATATCCTGTTGTCAATTGATGTACGATCGCTCACCCCATTCCAACCACTGTACAGTCACCAGCATGAATATCTGCCATAACAAAGTTCGCATAAATATCTGACACAACTTTATTTCTAGGGCCGTTAGAACGTGTCAGATATTTTTGCTGCCTTTGCTATCGCAGATGCTAATGCTGGTGACTGTACAATGAGACTACTCACTTCAGTCTTAGTGTAGGGTTTGGTGTTGTTCGGGTTGAACATGCCACAAGCGCCTCCCAGGAGTACACCATGCCACATCGATGTTTTAGTAAAATTCCTGAAAACATGAATACTCTATCAGAAACTTCAAAAGTAAATTCTATCAAACGAACGCAAGTAAAACCACTTTGTGTTATGACTAAAGTAGTATTTAGCTTGCGTTTTTGAAGTGAAAACTTCTTTAGCGGCGCTGAGCACTTTTTGGGATGGGGAAAAATTGTTAAATACGCGACAGTGAAGGAGGTCACAAACTTTTATATTTTGCTGCTAGCCGATTCAACTTCATTCAAAACTGAACGCTATTCGTAAGAGTATAAAGCCGTTAAACACTTTTTGCAATAGCATATTCTGCAAATAAATTTGTAATTTTGTCCAAGCGTCCTTCACCGTTTTGCTATTGAGCAAATTCGAATAGTTCGAATTTGGACGTTATTGCTAAAGAGACAATAGTTATTTATGCTACAAGTGTGGAAAGTAGGTGATTTCCGACGAGTGTCATTTTTATACATGAGCGAGTGAAGCGAGCGAATGTATAATTCGACACGAGTCGGAAATCATATTTACGCGCGTGTATCATACAACGTTTTACTATGCGTTGTGTGAGATATATTAAATGTTGAAATGTCGGCTTAAAATAGATAGGTTAAAATTGAATAACCTAGGTAGATTGCCAGGTACCTACTTATTATCAGGAACTGCATTTAACAACTTCTCCACATCTTTTGCTGTCAAGCTTATTCAGTTAAACGTTAAAACCATTGTATTATGTGTGCTTTTGGAACACAATTCTTTTTGAGTAACTCAATATATTCCACAACAAAAAGACGCTGTAGCGTCGTAGTTCTAAGAAACATTCTGACACTATTGAAACGCAATAAATCATTAACTATTATTATTAATTAGTAATTACTCACTTTCACTCGACTTTTTCAACATATTTACATAAAATAACTCCAAAGTAAACAAGAATCACAACAATGGCGGGCTTTTTAGCATTAAATACATGCGCGGTCAACATATGCGCATTGCGCATGTGCAAGACGCCATGCTGTCGTATCACTAAAGGCATAAGAAAGATATGCGTTCAGCCAAACACATTAAGTGAATATTTAAAATTAATTAATTTACTGACCAAATTCAAAATTCATAAAGATTAATAAATCTTTTATACATTATTAGTATTTTCATCACACTTGCTCGAAAAGGGCTTCATAATGCGCAGACATACAGAGCTGTAATAGCCTGTGTTACGCCCACGGGCGTAATGGTTTTTTTTTTAATTGTATCTGTCACTCATGGGGCAGTTACAGAGCAAAGAGGTTTTATATCAAATACGATGTCTGAAAACGTATTTATAAATAAATTTAAACTTAAAAAACTACTTAAACATGTTTAACTGAATTATTTACAGATTTAATATGTAGTTATTTAGTGTTTATGTAAAATGTTTTTAAGTGTTTTCAAATCGTGGCTGTATACCGAAGGGTCTTTGCCATACGCGCCTCACGTCAAATTCAACAAAATGGACGACTGACATGTTGAAGTTTTTATTACGAATTGTATTAATTTCATCTAAAATGTATTTGTTTCCTCGCAAATGTGATGAAAAACATTGTGTATAACACGGGCGTAAGAATATTGCAAACGCGAGTCATCAAAAGCCCTCCGCCTTCGGCGTCGGGCTTCTGATAGACTCTTGTTCGCAATATTCCACTTCCGCCCCTCGTTAAACAATGTACTATTATGTACCTTTTATATGAAAGAAAACGTGTAATTGAAATATTTGTAAAGCTTTTCTCGTGTAATAAAAACTCTTTGTGTGTGGCTGACGACGGACATGAAAATTAAAAAAAAATTGAAAAGTAAAAAACACTAGTGCGAAAAAGTGGCACTTTCCGCACGATTTGGGTGCTTGGTGCTTTTCGAGCACATGCATTGTAAAGCTTTGAATAGTTATTTGTGTCACAAGGGAGCAAAATAGTATATTTACGGCGAGGGCGGTGTATTGAATCCTGAACGTAGCTAGGGATCCTACAATAGAATCCTGAGCGTAGCGAGGGATTCTAACGTAGGATCCTGAGCATAGTGAGGGATACAAGTGTTAACGCCCGAGACGAAAATAATTTTGCTACTGAGTGACACATACTATTTTTCACACCGACTATGAAGAAATTTATAAAAGATACTGTTAAAGTTAATTAAGCAGTTTTAACAAATTTTCTTGATTTTTATTAATAATTTTTAAATATTACGATAAATTCATAAATAAAAAAAAAGACCGGGTTGCACTCCGGGAGTGCCGGCAGAAGTGAAAACTTGCGAATTGCTTTAATTATCAGTATAAAAAAAACCTCCCCTCCAAAGCCCCCCCCTCCTCCCTCCTCCCCTTTCCCCCCCTCCTCACCTCCCCCCTCTTTCCCCCTCCCAACCCTATTACGATGAAATTACAATCGATTATTTTATTAAGATTTGTTTTCAATTGGCACATTGCGTAAATGCTACATGCCAATGTATAAATTAAAAAAGTAGCTTGAACAGAAAAGTAGCGTTTTGATCCCTCTCGTCGTGGAGCAAAACTTACTTTTCCGAATGAAAGGTGTGAAAAAATATTTACCAAAGGCAAAAACAAATTGATATTTTGTTCACCGCCGCCGTCTTCTGTTCTCGCAAATTCGAATAGTTCGAATTTGGACGTTATTCCTAAAGAGATAAAGCTTTGAAAAATATTTGGCAATGGCAAAAACAAATTGGTATTTTGTTTGCCGCTGCCGACGGGCGAGCGGCCCGTTGCACCCAACGCGCCCGCGGCTCTTCCGCCTAAATAATTGATAATTGTTTATAAATTTGCGTCAAATTCATTTTTAGGGTGACCTGATCGAAAAACTGTTACAATGTTATTAAGTTTTCACTTCTGCCGGCACTCCCGAAGTGCAACCCGGTCTTTTTTTTTAGTAGTTGACCTATTTTTTTACTTATTTTTAAGCTAAGCTATCGCAGGATACAAAACAAAGTTAATTCAAAGACGTAAAATTTTCTACACAGCACAGGCTGTAATAAAGAAAAGTCCGATCAGAGGCTCTAGTATAAGTTTTACCGAAACAAAACTTTACGGTCGCGTTTACGTTTTATCCTCCATTTGTATGGGATTTGACATCTAAACGCAAACGCGGTCGTAACGTTTTGTCTCGGTAAAACTTATACTAGAGCCTCTGACGAATATTACATAGATAAAGTCAAAGTAAATAAACGAGAAATTGTGTGACGAACTTCGAAATATGATGTGACTAATTGCAACTACGACCTTAGAATTCCTGCAGGCATCAATTACTTGCTTTGTGTTATGCGACGCCAACGCTCGATCATATTACTTACTCTTTGCCAAGGACTGTTATTATTTGCCCAGATTTATATTCTAATAAATTATTTCGCCGTCCATCTTCTGACTTTTGAAAGTTTACAGTTGTTTCGACCTGAAATGTATAATCAAGGTTACCGAGTGAAACTCTCGCCACATAACCTTTACTTTCATTCAAATTAAGTAACAATATGAAACGTACCTGTTCTGGTCGAATAGCTCTCAGTTTCGGCCCTAAATCCTTAAATTTTGGTCGGCTATGAGGTTCGTGCGACCAGCTCTCCAGCATGGTTGAGTAATAGTCGTCTGGACAACATTCTGGTTTTTCCAACCTCTGCAAAACAACATGTTTAACGTGTTATTTATAATTATGATGAAATGGTATTAATTATTACACCAGATACTATCACTGGCCACTTTTAAGAACAAATTGTAACTCCACCTGCTAAAGGAATAAACGTCTTCTGTCTAGCCAATGAAATATATACCTACTTTTATCTACACTAATATTATAAAGAGGAAAGATTTGATTGTTTGTTTGTATTGAATAGGCTCCGAAACTACTGGACCGATTTGAAAAATTCTTTTACCATTAGAAGCCGACATTATCCTATGCCTATTAGCCTGTTCATCAGGATGAACATGCTGTATAGAGCGCAAAATATAGTTCTAGAAAAATATGCAAAAACGTGACTAATAAATGTGTGCATATTTAGAGAAACTGCAAATTTAGGGTGTTGGTGCCGCCACACCATGTTTTATGGCAGTATGCCATTTTCAAAAACGAATGATTGTTAATATTCAGCTAGCGCATGCAGTGAGGGGGTACCAAGTATCTATCAACACAACGAATTAAGCGTCGACAGCGCGCTTGTGAGTCTACCATCAGCTAGGTCGTAAGCTAGCTTGCCCGTCGTGTAAAAACGTCAGTATTTAAGGTACAAGAGACGTGGATCGTTAGAAACTTCAATATAACCACTAATTTAAAAAAAAAACCTGAAAGTTTGGGGCATCTATTGCTTCAAGTATTTGCTGGCCGGAGAACGCAGCCCAGGGCTGGAAGCCGTACGTGAACATCTCCCAAAGACACACGGCAAACGCCCACACGTCACTTGCTGATGTGAATCGGAGATATAGGATACATTCAGAAGCACACCTTTAAATAATACAAAAAGGTATTTAACACCAGTAAATATCAAACTTCAACTAATATTTATTAAACACATACAGATAAAAGGAAAACTTTGTCTGACCACAGAAAACCATGTTGTCGCTGGTCTGTATTTAATCGAACGAGCGAGTGAAGCGAACGAAGTTCTACGCTTTAGCTTGGCCCGAAAATCGTTCGTTTGTCCCAATGATGTAATATAAAAAGAGGTAGATAGGTTATTTAGCACTCCAAAAGTGGTACACTAAAACTCAGCCAATTGACCTTTGCCTCAATGTCGCGTCGTCAATGGACGTCTCAGCTGTCAAATTTGGTGGCCATTTTTAAACACGGAATTTCATATAGACAACGTATCTACCCCTTTTTTATATTACATCATTGGTATATCCGATGTCTGTCCAGCTGTCCAGCTGTTCTCCTATACAGGTCGCATTTCTGAACCGATTCTAGTGAAATTTTGGGAGCAGGTTCGTTAACTATATAAGTTTTTTTTTGGCAAGTCGCTCGCTTGTTCGTAATAATATTTTTTTTTAATGCAGGCTCGCGCTTTCTACTGCCCACAGAGCCACTAGTAACTAACAGTGCGTTATTGCCGTTTTATAAAATGCTGTGGATTTGACTATGAATGAGTCAAATACCGTACTTGTAGTGAATAGATTAAAATTTCGTAAAATGTACATAACTTCTCTGGTACGTATGCAGTTAGTTTTAATTTAAGGAACACACTATTTAGATACATAAAAGAGAGGATTAATAAAACTCACCATGCTACCGGCAACTTGAGGTTGACATTGTAATTCGTTTGGTAGTAATCTTTACCGACGCCCAAAGCTCGGGACAGCCCGAAGTCAGAGATTTTTACCCTATCCTTGTTAAACACTAAAATATTCCTGGCTGCTAAATCCCTGGAAAAATAAAAAAATAATTTAATATGTGTACTATGCTGTTTTCAAGTTTAATAATAATGACACAGGCTCACATATTTTAGACCAAAAACCACAAAATTCGGAAGTATTGAACACTGTTCTGATGTAATTTATGAGAGTCATTAATTGACATGCACACATTATTATATTAATCTATGAAAAAAGGTGGTTAAGAGGAAACACAAGGGCCGTTTTTCCATAGAAAGGTAGTCCCCTGTTTTCTCCCTGGATAATGGCAGTAGAGCAATACATTTTTTTCATAAACCTATGGCTTCTATTGACAAATTCCTATATTTTCCTTTTTCTTCATAAATTTATTCCTAAAAAATATTAACCTAACCTAACCTAATATTAACCTTAAAAAACCTAAAAAAAATGCCAGATTTTCAGCTGTGTTCAAACAACCAGAAAACAATTTTGACTAGATTATTAAAAAAAAGGAACATATAGGAACACGGCCAAAGCATTTCTTTGATTTTTTACAAAAAAAATAGTTAAAAAGGTCAAGTTTTGGAGAAGAAATCAGGGGACTACGAAACGCTGATTTTATGTACTTGTAATAGGTATTTTCGGTCCAAGCTGCAGTTGTCTCTATCGCGCTCTGCGGGGGGAGGCTTGAGGTTGGCGAGACAGCAATACATTTTACTAATACCTATTTCTCAATTATCTCGCCCTTAGTGTTTCCTCTTAATTTAAATAAAAATCAGAGTAAAGTAACCCTTCGTTTAGTTAATTCTAATGTTGGATGTGCTTTTGGACTCACTTCATCACTAGATCACCAAATCGTTTAGTTGCTATTCTAATGTCCAAACAACAACTGTAGTCTCTGTCCTGACTGTTGCTGGGTAACGCACATGTCGCCCCAGCTACATAACATCAGGGGCCGTAGACAAGGTTACAATCGACAAGCGCTGACGCCAATAGAAACGAATAAAATGTACGGGAATGACAGATGCCGACGAAACACTTTTCGTTAACATCTGTCATCCCCATACATTTTATTCGTTTCTATTGGCGGTTTATCCCCCAGGTTTATCAGGTCCATCTTATCTTATACATTTGTAGGTACAGTCAGCATCATATAGTTAGTAGCACCCAAACATATCGGAACACGTCTTTATTACTATAGGAGTAAGGAAGTGTTACGAATTACGATATATTTGGCTACTTTGGCTGCTACTAACTTTGTGATGCTGACTGTACTACTATCTATTTTGTAAAGTAAAAAAGTTACCTATGTATCAGTCTTTTATTTTCCAGATAGGTCATTCCATCACAGATCTGTTCCGCGAATTCGCAAAGGTTTGTCACAGGGAAGTTTGGTCGGAGCGACACTTCACGGAGACATTCTAGTAGAGAGCGGAGAGGTGCCAATTCGGTTACCTGAGGACAAAATGGGTATCAATGTTTTGACAGAGGTACAATCAGAGGGAGGGGCCGAGGTCAGATGTTTTGCCGAAGTAATAGGTCATTTGAACTAGGTACGGTCACGGACTTTAATTGTAGAGCCATTAAGAGCTCACTATATACCGGACACTCCAAAGCTTATACATATAACTATTCAAAAACTAAAATTAGTTTAAAACTAAAGGCTCAACAATTAAAGTCCTTGACCGTACCTATTACTTCGACAAAATATCTAACCTCACTACTATTGTCATTTTAATTTAAAAAATAAAGACGGAAGATACTTGACAGTACCTACTGTTAATTTGAGGGTTGGGGCGTATGTTAACGGAAACAAATATATTTAGCCCCAAAATTACTTTTGACGTCACCAAATTCTCGAATCCATAAATACGATTATACACACAAAAAACCAATTGCCTAATAATAATTAGTCCGTAACTCATCAAAAAATGAATAAGTACCTATTTTTGTAATCATTGCAACTTTTAAACACTAAATTAGCCTCAAATCTCAAAATATTTAAGGAATTTATTCCAAATGAATCACTCTATGTGCCGACACTGTGTACTGTGTAGGCGAGTACGAATTCCAGCGCATTGATACGTAAAAGGAAAGGGCAGGCCTTCCCGAAGCGCCGGCGCAGCTTTCAGCTCCTATATACTTTCTTATATACCCACTCTATACTATATACTTACCACTACCTCTGTGGTAGATGTCGACCTATTAGGTATTAAATTGGTGCTAATTTAGTATTTTTGGGCAGAGAATGAAATATTTGGGAGTTGTTTAATTTAATAGATTATGAACTAAGATGTAATATTTGGTTCAAAATTAAATTTGGTACCTACTTGTTTGGGGCTAATTTAGTATTATTGGATTGTCGGGCTACGCGCAGTGTAGGGTTCCGTAGTTGCCTGTCTGTCTTAGTTACATCGACGTGCGGTGCGGTTGCGTCGGCCAAATTTGTACGAAAATCGGCCTTTCCAAGTACACATTAAGTTGGTCGACTATTACTCGGTAACTACTTATGCCTACTTGTCCGTGATAGTTTTCCTTTTAAATTCATTATAATGTACTACTACCACGAATTTTTTCACATCTCCAGTAGTAGCCATTTAGCCGGCAGGGGGGGGGGAGAACACATGACTCGAACAAAAATTAGGGCTTTAAAGCCCAATATCTCGCAAACTCATAACTGATTTGAAAAATGGTTATAACCCATAATATTCTTGAACGAGCTATCCAACGCTACCCCACATCATGAGTTTAACAAGAGTAAAAAATATTACATCCCCGCTTTAGATGTAGGAGAGGTACCCTAAAAATATATTTTTCAAGATTTTATTGTACTGTTTTGTCGGCGTGATTGATTTATATACCCATGCCGAATTACAGTTTTCTAGTAGTAATGGTTACTGAGCTAAGCCGAAGACGGACAGACAGACAGACGGACATGGCGAAACTATAAGGGTTCCTTGTTGACTACGGAACCCTAACAATGGTGTTCAACATTTGGGGTACGAGTATATAGTATGCATAAGAACGTCATTTTTAATTCATTTTGTGGTGCGGTGCCTACTACCCTATTTTAACACACATCGAATGGATTTAATGGACAATTTAAGGCGCAAATATAGCTGACCTTACGTCATTGGGATACAATTCCAAATCAGATATTTGTGCAATCGTTAATAATAGTATTTAATTTCATTCTATGTTCAAGTAATTCAAGTAATTTATTGCATTCATGTTGTTACATAAAGGTGTATCAAACATGAGCCCTGCAAGGGCATCGCAAATGAAGTATTTAAATTAGATACTAACTCAAAAACTAACAAAGGTTCAAGTTTGTCTTCTGAGTATTCACTAATAGTATAATACGCTTTTTTTATAAGAAATTATTTTACTTGAATTATAAATTTGTTTTCTTTGCTTTCTTTTTTAATTTTATCTGGTAGTTTATTATATATTTTATGGACATTATTAAAGGGCCGCATGAATGTAGTTTCTATCGGGATGGGGTTTTATTTCTTAATGCATATGGTACAGGTGTGTCCTCTTTTGGTATAAAATTCTGAGTATTTGCGGACAAATTTACATTTTTCTAAGATGTATAAGGATGGTAGAGTGAGTATTCCGTGTTTGATAAAGTACGGCTTACAACTGTCTATTTGTTTTAGGTTTACTAGTATTCTGATAAGTTTTTTCTGCAGGGTGAAGATGGTGAGAGCATCGGTGCTATTTCCCCAGAGGATAATTCCATAGCTGAGCCAGGCATATCTGTACGCGTAATAAGTTGCTAGCGCGGTCTCGAAAGTCGGTGGTTTTCTTTATTTCCCGTAGCGCGTACGCAAATCTGGAAAGTTTTGTTGTAATAACTTTTAAGTGTGGTGTTTGTCTATTACGATTCCTAGCAGCGTAAATGTGTCGGCCACCCCTAACGTTATGAAATTGTGGTTGCAGTTGATTGTTACCGGGTCTTTCTGATGGGTGGAATGTCATTATTGTTGTCTTAGTGTAGTTGATTTCCAGGTAGAGGTCTTGCATCCAATCTGTGACTATCGAGGATGGTTATTATTACTATTTATAGGTGATGAATTTTGTCAGGATGTTAGTCTAGAGATATCGTCAGCGAAAAGTATTGAAGGTTCTTGAATAATTTTAGGGAGATCATTGATGTATATGAGAAAAAGAAGACAGCCGATTACACTTCCCTGTGGTATAGAGGATGTGGTGGTTGTAATATCGGACTGCACATTTTTTATGCTATTGATATTAAAGTCGTAATTTTCTATTTCTACGTACTGAGTTCTATTCGTTAGGTAGGATGCAAGCCACTTATGTCCTAATCCTCGTATTCCGATGCCGTATAGTTTATAATAGGATTGGATACTGAACTTTATCATAAGCTTTAGTCATGTCTAGTAATATTCCTATTGCATATTGTTTCGATTCTATTATATTGAGGATTCCTTGAATGTATTTGTAAACTGCTAAGGTGGTCGATCGTTTTTTCGGAAACCGTTTTGTGATTCATCGAATATTTTATATTTTTCGCAGAAAGTATAAATTCGATTGCACATTGCTTTCTAAAATATTTTCACAGCTCTCGGTAATAGGGCCATGGGGTGGTAATTATTTGGATCAGTTTTTAAAAACTTTTTATGGATCGGCTTAACTATAGCGATTTTTAATAAGTCGGGAAAAGTGCCTTCTATGACGGATTGGTTTATTAGACCACAGAGATGTGGAGTAAGTTCGTCTGCACATTGTCTTATTAAAGATGGCGGGAGCTCGTCTACTCCGTGGCTGTTCTTATTTTTTAGTGTTTCAATAATCGTGTGCACTTCTTGAAAGCTTACAGGGGCAAGAAACATTGAATTCTCAGTAGGGTGCAGTACAGGTCGCCCTACGTGTTTTGAAGTTTGGTTTGTTTTCTGATGCGTTTCCTATGGAAACGAAAAAGTTATTAAAAATGTTTTGGATCGGAGGTAAGTACATTATTTGTATCTAGTTTTATATTTCGTTTATCTTTTTTCTGTTGCTTGTTCGTTTTTTCATATATAATATTCCACATTGTCTTAACTATGTTACTAGATTTTTTCATTCTATTTGTATATTGTATGTTGTTTATGAATAGCCTTGTTATTGACCAATAGGCAATGAGAGGAAAGTGCCTATGCTTAAATAGCTAGATAGAGCTACAGATAAAGAAAAACAAGTCTTCTTTTTCAGTCTTTATGACATTAACGTAAGTTTGAGTTTTACACAGATCAGGGCCTGTGGAAGTTTTTTCACTACTTACAATAATAGTAATATTTATTATACCTGTATCTACCTACTTACCAACATCAACGAGTCCAAATGTAAAACAACTCCGTACAAACGCACGATATTGGGGTGATCAATACTGTGCATTACAGCTGCCTCCTTTAAAAACTCGGTCGAGTTTGAAGTCATTCTCTCATGGCCGAGACACTTAATAGCCACTTGCAACTGTAATACAATACATTTGTTTAAGGAAATTTAGGAAAAAATATACATTTAATCAAAACACACATATTAAACTATAAAATAAACAGGAAACATATGAAACAAGTGTATCTCTGCGGCCGTGAACCGGACACTGGCTCAGCATTATGCTGAGGTGTCAGACACCTACAGTGCTGATTTTCAGCTAGCATTTCAGTTTGTATTACTTTACTTTCCACCTCGGCAATAATAGTATATAACTACAGAGGCCGGGAAGTAAGGGGTTGCCGGGCGAGTACATATAGTCGGCCGAGCAGAGCGAGGCCGGATAGTTATGAGGCTGGCAACCCTCACGCCCGAGGTATGTATAGTGCTTTTCTCGAACATGCAATGAAATAAATAAATAAAACTCCAAGAAATCAAACTTTAATTTTCATGGCTGAACGCCGTGATGCTGTGCCACAAATTGTGGAATGGACATTAAAAAAGACCGTCTTGCCGGCCTAATCCTCTAACTTTGTACGAAATGCCATTACGGATCTCCCGTCTCGCTGTGCCCGAAACGTGACACTTCGAAGCCCATTATGAAGAACACAACGTCAATATTTCATTGCATGTTTGAGAAAACATCTTTAAATCCTACTCATACCACGCGCGGCTCACTCCGTGATTTCGTCGCGCCGCTACAAGTATATACCAGCCACCAAATTAGTTGGTACCTGTGGTTAGCGGATACCGCGCGCTGCTACGGAACGCACGCGTTTGCGCTTTACGACATTCGGTTAAGGCTGTGCATTGGAAATTATCGCGTTCTTTGAAACGCCGTTCTGACTAGATTAAAAAACAATAAGGTCTGATTTTCAGATTCATGATTGTTTATCTGATTTTATCGATACAAAAATTTCCTCGATAGAAAAAATCCAAAGTTGGGTCTGTATTTTCCTTTTTTTACTCAGCCTACTCAAACGATACATTATTTTACGACACAATCAAGTTAATACTATAGTATTTTATCTCATCTAAAATCTCACTTTATGAAATTTAAATAAAACTTCTCTAAGTTAGAATCTCTATGTTTCGAAATTTGTCCAAAAAAGCCATTCCCGAAGAGTGTTACATCTCTTTTCCTCGTGCGCGGAAGGCATCAGCGTGTCTCTGTCTAGGGGGCGTGTTCGACTCAAATCAAGGCATCGCCTTAAGAGTCCGCAGTAAGCTCGGCCGAATTTTAGCTTCCCATACAAGCGGAGTTTCGTTCTCATTTTAAAACTACGTGTTGGATTGTGACGAAACTTTGCATATACAGTGACCTGAGGTATATCTATGTCTGTAATTAGTTTATATGGTTCCAGTGGGTACGTATCAGAATGTCTAAAATTAAAAAAAAAACTAACGTTAAATAACCTATGTTCAAAATCCCTAAAATCTAAATACCTACCTAATGGTTTTTTCCCCTAAATTAAAAATACCGAAAGCTTAAAATGGCTACGTATGGCAATGTTAAAATAAAAAAAAACGAACGTTAAATAACCTACGTTCGAAATCCCTAAAATCTAAATACGTAATGGTTTTTTCACCTACGTATACCCGTTCCAGTTTATAAAACAAACGAAATACAGCAAAAACTAGTTTTGTATGAAAAACTTTAATTCGCTGTATTTTTTTTTACTATGGTATCTGAAGCTACATGAACTAATTACAGACCTGGATATACCCCATGTCATTGTACATGCAAAGTTTCGTTACAATGCAACACGTAGTTTTAAAATGAGAGCGTAACTACGTTTGTATGGAGAATCGAGGTTACTGCAGACTCCTAATCAAAGCAACTTTTAACAGGGGATAATTGTTAACAGTGAACCTTCCGTACATAGTACTATTATTTATTATGTGCTCGTACTCCAACCTAGGTAAGTTGTAGGGTTTAGGTATCTAATCTAATAGTGTTCATTCCGACCTCCCTTAAGATAAGAGGATGGATATTACGATTAGCGATGGGACTGTCAATAAAATATCGCTGTACCTACATATTGGAAATATCTATAATTGTCCGTAAAAGCTTAAATCAATTTAAAGCACGTGGTCCTGATCAACGTCATGCAAGCAACCTTTTGGTCAACAGACACAAACTTGAAAAATCTGAGCAGTGTTATACATGGGTGATAAAATTTACAATCGCCTACCAAGTAAGTTAAATGAGGCTAAAATGTCTGAGAGTGCATTTGTTAACCAACTGAAGGGCTTCGTAACAGAAATAGTGCATTATTGTCGAAGCAAATGAAGTAGGCAATTGCTGGCCGAGTATTAATTTTTAAAGGACGACCATGGGAGTCCGTTTATTTTAATACGAAGCCAGCAATCATCATTGTATGTAACTGGTCTCTTTACCATTCATTTTAGATAGACATTGGCAGTTTTTGACGTTGGTAGTGATAAGGCGTAGACGTATCGTTTGTCATATTTAGCGATTATTAACGAATAGTGACTGAAAAATCGAATCGATTGCCGACTTTAAACTAAAACTCGCGATGGCGAGGGCTAGTTTAGTTGTGTTTTGGTTCAATATTTTTTTCATGTCATATTTTATTTCGGTTATAAAGGTCACTGGGCAACTTAGTATGAAAACTATACCCACGGCCTACAGAAACAAAATTGGTATGGATGTTTAGATAAACGTCCCTAGTTTACGAATATATATGTCGCATCAATGTAGAGTATGGGAAACTGTCCAAAAATTGAAAAAAAAAAATATATAAGTGATATACGGTAGTGATGAGACATTTTCGACTATTTGCATTGAATTGAATTGAATGTGTGTCTTGATCACACGGTGGAGCAACTGAACTCGTCTTATATACAGGGTGTTAACGGGGTCATGATCCGGAATGACAAAAAGCGAATAAGATGATCATACTGAACAACCTTTCCCATGGGACCAACCATGAAATCGCAAAAAAAAACCAGGTATTCCATACATAACTCTCAATTAAATCGCAGTTAACTCACAGTTAACTCTTAATTGGCTCTTTTTTTTTGCGATTTCGTGGTTGGTCCCATGGGAAAGGTTGTTCAGTATGATCATCTTATTCGCTTTTTGTCATTCCGGATCATGACCCCGTTAACACCCTGTATAGGCCATATGTGCTCATGGACGTATGATCTGGCTATCCTCAGGTGATAGTATGGGAGGTGTACCCAGAGTGTATACAGTTGAGACATATATCATTTGAAAGCTTTTGACAAGAGCTTTAATTCTTTCTATGACGCCGAAGACCGATCGCGTGCAGGGAAACTCCAATAGCTAATTTTATAACTGCACTGTGGCGTTTACTGGAACTAAATATTCTCATACTAATGCGCCGCAAACGTTTACGCTATTTTTATTGATTGCAATAGTTAATTCATACTACGTAATATCTTTAAACACATTTAAGAAAGAAAGAAAGAAAGAAAGAAGACATTTATTCACTACGCAAAAGACACACAGAGACAAAGGGAGTACAAATACAATACAATTTACACATAATGTGTGTGTCTTCGCGGCAGTGAATCGGTCGCTGTCTCAGCATTATGCCGAGGTGTCAGACAGACACCTACAGCGCTGATTTTCAGACAGCACCGTACGTGACCCACGGAACGCAACACAACATACCGCCGATACAAACGTATACACAAAATACATAAATAATTAATATACTAGTAAAATAAGTAACACAAGCACAATGGGATGAGAGACATGTGAAAAACGCGAAACGGTTGGGATGTTTAATAAAACAAAATGGATACAAATTAAATAAAGTGCTGGATGGGTTAGGGTTGGGATTTTTGGAGCGTCAACAAATAGCCCTTAAGCTGGCGCCTAAAGGTATACCTGCTAGACGCTCCTTGGATAGGTGGGGGGAGATCATTCCAACACTTGGACGCCGCGAACCTGAAGCTACCTCGAAACGCCGCGGTCCGATGCTTTGGCACCAGAATCATCGCCTTACACCTACGCGCACTCTTAGGCCATACAAGTCTACTCAGCAAATATGCTGGGACCCCAGATTGAACTATGCCAAAGAGAAGAGTGGCGAGGTGAAGCCGTCTGCGTGCAGGCATGTTCAGCAGACCAGCGGCGTTCAAGTAGGGAGTGATATGGGAGCGGGGTGGGACTCGGAAACAGAAACGAATGCATGCGTTTTGCACTCGTTGTATGAGCTTTTTTGTACGACCAGTAATGCAGCCAGCATAGACAACATCACAATAGTTTAATCTTGACAATATCAGCGATTCACAAAGGTTAACACGCAAATCAACACTTAAGTAATCGCGAACATTGTAAAGAACTTTAAGGCGGTAGAAGCAGTTACTCACAACTTTCAGTACGTGGTTCTCAAAGCGCAGCTTGCCGTCCATGAGGAGGCCAAGGTTAGTTGCTTCTACCACCCTCTCTATTGGTTCGCCCATGATAGCAATCTTACTGGTAGTCAAAGTCTCGAGGTTACTGATGGTATTACGGATTTGATGCTCTGACCCAAATACAACATATTTCGACTTGTTCGGATTAAGGACTAGGCAGTTCTTTTCCGACCAAGTAGAAATACGTTCCAGGTCTGCGTTGATGGTGTTGATCGCAACAGATATGTCCGTGGGTAAGCTAGAAAGGTATAACTGGAGGTCGTCAGCGTAAAGATGGTATCTACTGCCTCTTATATTGCAAGTGATGTCAGCACTATACAATATAAAAAGCAGGGGACCCAGTATTGAACCTTGCGGCACACCTCTTTCCACAGGGCAAAGAGCGGACCGCAAAGTGCTACCATCCATCCTACGCAACGCCACCGTCTGCACGCGGCCGGAGAGATAACTATCAAACCACTTCACTGTAGAAACATCAAACCCGTAATATGACATCATCGATAGAAGTAAGGACACATTTATACAGTCAAAAGCTCTTGAAAAATCCAAAAGAACGAGAATGGTACTCTCCCCAACATCCCGAGCCTGTAGAATATTGTCGACTACATCAAGCAACGCAGTAACTGTCGATCGACCCTTGCGAAAGCCTGACTGTAGCTCAGGTAGGATGCCATTTTCCTCCAGGTATGCTGAGAGCTGGTCGCAGACCACGCGCTCTATTACCTTTGATGCGCAAGGGAGAATACTTATGGGACGGAGCTCGGACAGGTTAGCTGGATTTGGCTTTTTTGGTAATGGAGTCACTTGAGCAATTTTCCAGTCCATCGGGAAAGTCATAGTCTGTATACTTCTGTTAATAATGTGGGTCAGTATGTCAGCAGTCCTAGGCAGCGTCAAAAGTAGCATGTCAATGTCAATCATGTCGAGTCCCTTTGCAGTCGTCTTAATTGATGTCAATATTTTTGTGACAGCTGCAACAGTCGTAGGTGAAAGAAAAAAAGTTTTATTGCAGTGTCTGTCAAACTCATAAAAAGTCATGTCCGATATTGGTATGTCCCGTTTACCTGGTATATCCAGAAAATGTCCGTTCAGTAAGTCAGGGTCGTCAAAATGATGCGCATTTCAATACCATTTCAATTGTTGTTTTTCGGTCTTCCCCCGCGGATTTTTTTTTTTTAAATACACAAAATGAAATGTAGGCTAGCACTCAATAATTTACAAATAATTTGATATCTGTAGGAAATATTTTGAAAACCGGGTCAGATTATGCCCAATGACCTTTATCAATTTTATCGACTCCTATCAAATAATCACCGAACAATAATCATTTGTTTGCACCTTAAAACAGCGTTTTCTAGTGAATCCATAATCTCATTACTTGATTTTATTTATTATTCCGATGGGTCATGCGCGTTATATGGGTGTTGAGACGAGTCAACAATAGGAAGCAAGATCAAGGACATACATACATATCACACCCTAGGTTTGATATTTCATCACTGCGTCTGCGAAGTTCACGTAAATAATAAAACTGGGCTAGTGCCAGCCGGACTGGCGCCCCGAGGGTTCCGTACCGTAGGTACTCGCTAGATATGTAGCAATTCTTAGCTAATATTATGATTTTAGGTCAACAGGAAGTACCCCATAGGTTTCTGGTTCCCTTGCGAATGTATGAATTATGCGGCATAAACGGCCATCTTTGGATTGCGTTCACTTAGAAGTTTGATTTTTCCACAGCTCCGAGGGACTGCAGATTCGAGTACTTATAACCCGGTTACAATACAGATATGGTCGATGACGTCTCGTCGGCGCTCTGCACGTCTAGCACACAAACGCCGCGACATACTCTTTATTTTTATCGCACTTTACCTCTTGTTCTAAGTGGTCTAATAAGTGAGAGACGGATAGTGCGAGAAAATTCGAGAGAGCTCGCGCGCCGTCGCGCGCTAGCCGTGCTGGTACGGTGCGCAAGGCGCGCGGGGCGAGCGCGGGTAGGTAAAAGAGGGAAGGGGCTTCACATTTCAGCGAGGTCCACAGATATTGTAACCGAATTGTATGTGGTTTTAATTTCATACTTCCACGCGTTCCTGAGAAAAAGGGTCTTGACAGACAGACAGAAAGACAACAAAGTTATCCTCAAAAGGAATAAAGGAACCTTATTCCTTCCTTTTGAGGTACGGTGCCAAATGAGCTATGTACAAGTGATTACTCACCCTCTGACTGCCCGTGGCCCAGGTGCCCTGTTGGACAACTCCGAATTGACCCATACCTAGTTCCTTATTAATAGTAATATCTTCCACTGGTATAATATGTTTGGTTGGAACTTTAATACTATTTTCGGAGAAGGGCTCGAAATCGATAGGTATTGAGCAATGACCCTGAAAATACTATAGCATTAGTTTAACATATTTCGATCTGAACTTCCTCATAAACGTCATACGTTCATTCATGTTTATATTACGATAGTAGGACTTGTAACTTATTTGAAATTCTTTCTCATTTTTTAATATCATCAGACGTTGATCTAAAAAGAATTGTAAGTACAGTCGAATTCAAAGAGATATATTTACACTTTTCGCCGCGTTACAATGTCTTTGACGTCAACTGTACACAACAAGTCCAAAACGACTATTGATAGAATTGTCAAGCTGAAACATAACAACACTTGCTTGTGGCAACCACAGTTGCCAATTTCGCGCACCCCTCAACTGATGGTGGCAACTGTGGTTGCCAAGCGAAGTATGGACTTCTTTGATAAAGAAAAATGGGAAGCAATTTAGGCTACCTTTTTTAAAATCCGAAATCAAGTGAGCGGTTAAGTAACGTTTACCTACGTACAGAAATATTATCATGGTTAATCCTTATTATCTAGAACTAATATGAGATATTAATCAATGGTAAAGCTAACCACATGTTTCAAGGGTTTATTTACTGCTAATACATAAGCGAGGGGCACACCGAAATGATCGGGAATGGATAACTAGGACTTAGTTACCTGAAAATCTTCTTTTATGACGTTAACATTGGACTTTTAAAACCATATTGGCATTCAAATAATTATGAAATTTTTTACTAAAAATCTGTTTAAGTTTTTAAACTCTGCAATGATCTAGAGCTAGCGCGGAAAAATCTCTTGGCGAATATTTTTTTCAAAAGTATTACAAGGCTTATTTGGTAGTGGAAATAGTACATTACTGCAGAGACTAGTAAGTAAGCCATCCTGGACGAGTATGATTTAGCCGGCCGAGCCGGAGGCGATACGCATCTGACGTCATAAATGTTCTATATTTAAATATTATGATATGTAATGGGATTTCATACTTTACTTACTGGACACTCTTGTTCTATACTATTTAAATATTATGATATGTAATGGGATTTCATACTTACTTACTGGACACTTCTAAAAATTGTCCAGGATGAATCACTTTCGGATACTATCTGCACAGATGTTATGGGAACATTTCGTACTATTTTTGAGAAAATATTTATATAGCATAATCTACACGTGGTATACCACGACATTTCGTTATCTATAAGTATTTGAATGACTCTAAAAATAACGTTATAAAGAAAAATGGTGTTTGAAAGCTATAATAGTTTCCTTTTGGGTTCCCTCATATTTTATACGAAGAAAAAATGCGACTTGTGTTGATTTTAGTTCAATTACCCTCGTGGCGCGCACGCGCCTTTTAAAAGGCCGTGTCAGTTAATGAGAATTAAAATTATTTCCATTTAAGAGAAACTTCAAATTTCACTGTTCGTTTTTGCGTGCTGGGCGCCACGAGGGGCTACTCTTCAAAAGTTCTGGTGAGAAAGGTCAAAAGCCATTAATAATATATTTTTTAGTTGCAAATTAAGAAACTATTACTATAAGCCTGAAATATCACGTTATCCAGGACTGGGGACCGATTTTTGACTTTCGAGCGCTCAACACTCATTCACTCGAAAACTGACAAAAATCATGAAATGCTATTTTGAAACAGTGATAGAAAATTTTAAAACGAGTGGTATTACCACTCGTATTCAATTCTATTGGTAGAAAGTAAGTGCCTGCCATTTTGACACTACAAACCTATTTACTTTTATTTGATTTTCGAGCGCTCGAAAGTCAAAAATCGGTCCCCTGATTGAGGTTTGAACTTTGTATTACGGCAGAAAAGCACGAAAATTTGCCATCATTTCAATGTCAACTTCAGCCTTCTTTCATTGTCATAAAATAAAATGGCTTATGTTAGACAAAAGCGCTTATATCATCATAATATAAACTTAAAAAAAAAACAATTAAGTTACATCTTCAATCGGGTTTTTCTATTCCCGTTCATTTCAGTGTGGCCCTCGTAGTTAATTAAAGCAACCGCCAGCGTGCAGCAACATGAAGTGAAACACAAATGGTAAACTTACAACTTCATTCTTCTTATTTGAGCTTAGGAGTTTCTTGATTTTATAAATGTAAGGATTAGGGAAATATTTTGAATAGACTTTCTTGTATCGCCTTTGTTCTGGCTTGGATAAGCCTATCTGTACCAGGTCTTCAGTCACAACAAACTTTAATTGTGACACTTTTGCAACTTTCAAAATATCCCTGAAGCAAAAATTTATGAATTTATTATACACATGCATACAAACAGTAGCGGCGTTAGGGTAGGGCGGGGTAGGGCGACCGCCCAGGCGCCGGACATAAAGGGGCACCGGCGTTATATGTCCTCTCGTTCATTGAGTTAGGGGGCACCCTAGAAATCTCGCCCAGCACGGCTAGCACGCGACGGCAAGCGTGCTCTCTCGATTTTTCTCGCACTATCCGTCTCTCTCTTATTAGAACACTTAGAACAAGAGGTATAGTGCGATCAAAATCGAGAGTATGTCGCGGCCGTCCCATGCTAGACGTGCTGGGCGCTGGTAGTGCTAAAACCGGCACTGCATACAAATGTCCAGTAATATAGGCATGAATAACATAAATACATTTTTCAGTGTTAACCCCGTCATTGACATGCTTTATTTATACAGAACTAGCTTCCGCCCGCGACTTCCACCGTGTGGACCCAGTATAAAAACTATCCTATATTTTAATCCAGGCTATAAACTATCTTTGTGCAAAATGTCATCCAAATCATTTGAGCTGTTTAAGCGTGATTGAGTAACAATCATCTAAACATCCAAATTTTCGCATTTATTATAGTATAGTAGCATTATAAACAGGTTAATATTACTTGCTTTTATAGCATGTTTGAATTCATAATATAAATACATAGTTACATATCATACATAAAAATAATTCAATGGCAGGGTAGCAAGAGCTGAACAAGCAACCAAATGTAAAGTTTAAATTGCTTCATAACAATTTCTTAGTGGATTCAAAGTGTTACATGTGACATGATTTTATTGTATTATAGCAGACGCATAGGCATGAAAAAGTGTTATTCATGCTTATGGAAAAGGCTCCACTGATGTGAGGACTTGACTTGACTCTGACCAGAGACACGGTTTGTGCTTCATAATCCTCTGCATGTTAAAGAACTGAATTTATATAAAGCAGATAATTATGTCCTTTGCCCAGGTCCTTGGGTCACACAAAAAATAGATTACTTGACTGATTTCAGCCACAGCAACTGTGTGTTCTAGCTTAGGTTTCAATGATTACCCATGACTGGAGTTTTGTTGTTCTACTCTCAGATGTACATTTAAATGCAATGCAACATAATCTTTTCAGTTCAAGTTATATCTTTCCCAAACCTTGTGAAACCCATGGTCCCCTGGAGAGCCACCAGGTACTGAAAGCTTCATGCTGTTGGAATTAAAGGGATATGGAATATAATAAGCCCACAAAGTAAGCAACGTCCTTAAAATAAGGTTTATACATATATTATAGCTGATGATGTTGAGTATTTCAATGTAATTTTAGCCTCATGACAGTATAGCAATATAATTATATACATGATCAACAACATATAGAGCATTTTCTATGTTGTTTCTCTCTCTATCATAATAATCCTAGTCACATCAATTTGCTATGAAGACTGAAGAACTGTAGCAGCTCTGCTATGACATATTTTACATTCGCTTTTGCCAAATATTGTAACATGTTTAAGCATTCTTAGGAGTTAACCACACCGCACACTATACATGCCGGTATCCTCTTGACTATGGTCAGAAATACAACCAATGTTTAAAATAAAGAATCATATTCATTTCAACCAATATCAACCTCCACACCCTGCAGGTAAATGAAATTAGTAATAGAGAATCAAAAGAAGAGTGACACAGTTCCTCCTCTGTGCTGCTGTCTCATCTTGAAAATGTCTGCAATACTTATCAATTTTAGCAATACTGAAGACATTTGAATGAAAAGGAGTAAAAATGTTTGAAAATATTTGCTATACAGAGTAAAATATTCTTCTTCATATTAGTAGTATGATCGAATCAGAGATCGGAGAGTAATAACAGTGTGATGCTCTGAGAACATTCACACTGCATATATAATTTAAACACATAGTTTTGTTCACTATTTCACTATATCAGTTGTTACTCTTACAAGTAAGAGCTGAAACATTTAAATTTTAACGTTGATACATTAAAAAAGATAATAATAATATAATTATATTATTATATAAAGTAACATCGCGAGTGCGTCCACCAAAAACGTTCGCCTGAATATTTTACGAACAGGTTCATCAAATATGAATGACAATTAAAACTCCTTACCTAAATAACTCATAATACTGTTGAAGCTCTGCTTCTTCCAGGAAATCCTTCAGATTCTCATTATCTACAAGAATTCCTTCTGAAAATACAAAATAAAAAACATTTGTTAGCCTGCTTAAAAATGCATCTTGTACATGTCGTATATCTCAGCAAAGACGCCACGTACCCATACCGACTTGGGAATAGAAATTCAGAAAATATATATATACACAAACACCATTCAATGGATCTACATTCAGAATCAAGATAATAGTACAAACAACTTTATTTATCTTGTAATGATGCTGCCTGTTTTATCTATCTAAATAATATCTATCAATAGTTTGTTTGACAATTCGAAGTGTGACCAGTTTTTACTAAGAAATTCTACCAATAATCAGTGGCCCGTTTCAAGTAGCAACGAGCTACAATTTTAGACGGCTAAATAGGCAATACAAGTCATGGGGTGTATACATGTCATGATTTGTCAGCCCCAATTTATCAAAAACTAACTAATTGCTGTCGTCTGGAGGCATGTTGCGCTGCTGAGGGGCTACCGCGAAACGAAAACGAACTTCGTTCGCGTATATCCGTCTCTGACGCTCGAACTAGCAAGTGCGACAGAGAGGGAGATACACGCACGAAGTTCGTTTTCGTTTCGCGGTAGCCCCTCTGATCCAACTGTCAAACGAGTTGTACTGACAAATTGTATGCACATCACAATCACCACAATTTGGACCATGGAAATATTTATGATCAGCCAAGTTTTCTGTCAGTTTTTTTTTTATCATCATTATCATCATAAACTTAAGAGCCGGGCTCTTGTCGGTGGAGTAATCGCCACTCTGTTCTTCTCTCTGCCACTGTTTTGAGCTCCTGATACGACATTACATTATCTTTCTCTTTAGCTTGGTCCATAAACGCACGTCTTGGTCTTCCCCTGCCTCTCCTTCCATCAATCTTTCCTTCAATTATAGTTTTTATGTAATTGTCATGCCGTATCAGGTGCCCCAACATATTTCCCCTTCTGTTTTTTTTTTATATTATATAATAATTTTTAATTAGCCTTTCCACAATTTTAACACGCATTTATTAAAGAGATTGTATTTTAAAGGTGTTATAGTGCCATAAAAACGCGTTTTATAGTCAATTTGAAGTCATTGTATTTTTTTTAATCAGGTTTGCATTTTACTGCAAATAGCGATATCTTAGGAAAAATTAAAAATATCGCAATCAGTTTATTGTCAGTGCTTTTACTTTTACTAAATGGTATCCCTAAATTGCCACAACTTGTCGGAAATTGGGGCTGACAAATCAGAAGTGATCATTGTTGGTTTGTAGAACCCATCAAATGACCAGCACGTCTATCATGGGACGGCTGCGACATACTCTCGATTTTCTTGCACTATCCGTCTCTTTCTTATTAGAACACTTAAACTAGAGGTATAGTGCGAGAAAAATCGAGAGTATGTTGCGGTTGTCTCATGATAGACGTGCTGTCGTTATTGGTAGTGCCCCGTGTAGAACTTGTGCTGCGCTTACGCAGGACAGGAAGCAGTAAATTTATGCGGTGGAATGAGATGAAACTAGGTCTTTCTCTCTTTAACGCATAGTTGCGTCCTGCACGGCTATCACATGACGGCGTGCGAGGTCTCTCGATTTTGTCGCACTATACGTCTCTTTCAAAACTTTGTAATAAGAGAGAGACTCGTTCTAATATAGTTCGAGAAAAATCGAGAGAGCTCGCGCGCCGTCATGGTATAGCTGTGCTCCACCACGGCCACACGGCCACGATGCCCCATTGTGTAGAGCAGCCGTATAGTCTATGCAAGACGTCCTTGTGTTACATAGTTATAAGATAGCGAGATAGAGATAAAACTGTGCACGATGTCGTCCATCCGGTATAGTTTGTTCCGATCAAAATTACAAAAATGCAGTTAACTTTGGATCAACTGCCATATATATATGAAAGGAAAAAACAAAGAGAATATAACCACTATGCTATAAGAGACGGGAACTAAGTTTTTGATGACAGTGACATTGTCATTTGATTTTGACATGATAACTCATTCAGGATTTAGCTATTTTGCCGTACCAAAATATAATTAAAAATAAATGTCTAACGCGGAAGGAAGTCGTACCAACATAACGAAGACGATACGGTCGATAGGGATGTAGAACTAAAATGTTATCGATATCGATAAATTACGGCCTGGGACATTGTGGGTCCACTGCACTAAGAAAAAGATTTTACATGAACATATGATTCAAACCCCTGTTATTAATATTTGGGGTTAGAATCTGATGTTCTACACCTGACTCGACTGGTTAGATATAACAACTTATATCATATAACGCCCTTGACTTATTAAAACAGCCTGTTTACTAATAAGGGTACCTAGTGTACATCTGTTTGCTACACTGTGGCTATGGCTAAATAGTATGGTAATAAATGACTGTCGCTGCCGCCGCTGCTCGTGCTGCCTATCATTGGCAGGACATAATATTAATAAATCTAAACGAGGTATATATCCATAGGAGCTTTTACGAACCTACGGGAGCCGAGGCAACCAATATATTGTGTAACCTATTCAGGTTTTGAAAAACCAAGTTGTAAGTAATAATAGGCAAAAGAATGAAACAATAAAAAAATTGTATGTGTACATTATTTGCAGTACTTAAAGTTTTTAATAATAATTACCGAAAATAGTTATTTGTTATACAAGGGGTAAAGTTGTATTTTACCTGCGAGTGTTCATTTGAAACACGAGCTAGCGAAAGGATCCTATGATTGACCACGAGCGAAGCGAGTGGTTCAAAAATAGAATCCTGAGCGTAGCGAGTGTTTCAACTCAAGAGACGTAAAATGACTTTTCACCCGTGTATAACACAAAACTTTTCACCTCACTACGGCGAGGAAAATAAGAAAAAGGGTTTGTACTATCAATTATTATTGATTTACCTTTTTATCAATACTATAATTTTGAAGTACTAGGAGTGTTGGTAAAATCGAAAATATTACAAAATAGCCTAAGGATATCTAGTCTTTATGGAACTACTCCAATATTGACATATACAATCATAACAATTATAGTACCTAACAAATAGACTAGAATAAATTATATAATTCCAGCCTCAGTAAGTAAGGTTTATCAAATGTAATATTAATTATATTTCTATTATATTATATTCAATAACTAGGTACATTTTGTCAATTTATTCAGTTTTGACAAAAATGGTACATATGTATGTCTTATCTTATCTTATCTTATATAGATGAGGGCCCTTTCGGATACACTTCGACCCTATGGGATCTTTTGTGCATTTGCCCTCTCCTTTATGTCTACTCCCAAGCTCGCTCCATCATTTCCACGAAACGGATGATGCAGCTTAACGGGAGCACCTTGAATTCCTTTGGTTGCGGATAGCCGTTACCAAAGTAATTCATTCTTTGTCTGGCAAGGGCATGACATTCACACAATAAGTGTTCCATGGTTTCATCCTCCTCGCCACACATTCTACAGTCGAGACTGTCCGATAATCCCATCTTGGCCAAGAGATCCTTGACCCCGAAGTGACCCGTGAACACCCCAGATATGGTTCTGAGTTGCTTCCTGCTGGATTTCCAGAGTTTGTTAGTCCAGCCCGAGTCCACTCCTTCTATGAAGAGCTTAGAATGCCTTAAGCCCGCCTCATTCCTCCACTCGTGTTGGTGTTTGGTTTTGGCGTAGGCTTTAAAGGCCGAAATTATGGTTCCCTGCGAGAGTCCCACAAATGGTTCTGGACCTACAAAGTGATTTGTAGACCCCCCTCTTGCAAGCTCATCCGCTCTTTCGTTGCCGATGAAGCCCTCGTGCCCTGGTATCCAAACTAGTTGCACCTTATTGTGCTTTCCAAGCTTGTTCAGTGCCTGGACGCCGTTATAGACTAGTCTAGAATCCACTTTCGGCGCCGTAAGTGCTTTAAGGGCTGCTTGACTGTCACTGAGTATATAGATGGTCTGCCCTCTGGTTTTCCTGTCTATATTCTCCTGCACACAGGCAATTATGGCGTATGTCTCCGCCTGGAAGACGGTTGCCAAACTACCCATGCTTACACTACTACTGTAGTCATTCGCATAAATGCCTGCTCCCGTACCGGATCCCATTTTTGATCCGTCCGTGTACCATATACTGTCTTCGATACCAGACTTCGGTGGTTCTAGACCTTCGGTCCATTCAGCCCTGGATGGAACTTTTGTTGTGTAGTTCCTATGGAATACAAACTTGGGTAGCATTTTGTCGCTTCCCATGTTTGTTATTCTGTCTAGGAAACCGTCAGTCTCCATGTTCGTGTGCTTAGTCTTTGGCATGCTGTCGCTCCACAATCCAAGAGTTCTTAGTCTGTAGAGCGATTTGCGCGCCTCTGACTTAATCACCAAGTGAAGTGGCGGTAGGTCCAATAGGACTTCTAGCGCCGCTGTGGGCGTGGTACGAAACGCCCCTGTTATAGCCATGCATGCCGATCTCTGCACTTTCAACAGAGCATCTCTGCATGTGCTCATTAAAGTCCTTGGCCACCATACCAGGCTACCGTACAACAGTATGGGCCTCACCATCATGGTGTAGATCCACCTCAGTACCTTTGGGTTCAGTCCCCATGTTTTGCCATACGCTGATCTGCACATTCCAAATACCCTCAGTGCCTTTGTAATGGTGAGATCTGTATGCTTCTTCCAATTCAGTTCCTTGTCCAGTGTGACACCTAGATATTTCACATCATTGGACAGTTCTAGTACCCTCCCGTACAGTTTTAACTGCTGTACGCCGCGAAGGGTCCTTTTCCTAGTAAAAGGTATTACTACCGTTTTGCCTGGATTAATGGATAATTGGTGCCGGTCGCACCATCTCTCCACTGTCTGCAGTGCCTTGTTCATGATTTCCGATACCGTGCCTGGGAATTTCCCATTAACCAGTATCACTAAATCATCAGCATATCCTACCGTGTGGATGGGACCTTTATTGAGTTCTACCAGGAGTGAGTTCACCACCAAACTCCAAAGAGTTGGTGAGAGTACCCCACCCTGTGGACATCCCTTTGTGGCCGTGGCCATTATCTCATCCCCCAAGAGAGATGACTTTATTAGTCTGCCATTTAGCATGTTGCCTATCCATTTACATAGGGTCGGCTCTATGCCATGTTTTGCAGCTGCTTCGCTGATAGCTTTATACGTGGTACGATCGAATGCTCCCTCCACGTCTAGGAAAGCTGCCAGACATAGTTCTTTATTCTCTATAGCCCGTTCAGCCCTGGTTGTTACCAGGTGTAGTGCGGTTTCCGTTGACTTCCCTGGCTGGTATGCACATTGCAGTTCATGCAGCGGATGTCTCCTTAATGGGCCATCCCTTATGTGTCTATCTACCAATTTCTCCAATGTTTTGAGGAAAAACGACGATAAACTTATCGGCCTATACGATTTGGCTTCACTGTAATCCGCCTTACCCGGTTTGGGTAGATAGGTTACTTTTACCATCCTCCACACACGCGGTACGTGTGCGAAGGCCAAGCACGCCCTGTACAATCTGCTAAGATGCGGGATTAGTACATTAGCGCCTTCTTGTAGTAGAATGGGGTAGATTCCATCTGGCCCCGGGGCTTTGTAAGGTTGAAATGTCGAAAGTGCCCACTTTATCTTTTTATGATCTACTACCTTTTTAGACGTGTCCCAATTGTGTCTCGTTGTACTTGTGGTTTGTTCCAACGCACTAATTGCGCCATCGTCTGTTACGCTGTCGTGTATTACTGAGCCTGGGAAGTGCGTGTTACACATTATCTTAAGGGTCTCCAGCCCCGTTTTCGTCATTCTACCGTCATTGTCCCTGATGGATGTGAGCGGGACCGACTTTGTTGTTGCTAGTGCCTTTGTTAGTCTCATTCCATCCGGTATTGACTCAATCTGATCGCAGTGGTTCCTCCACGCTCTCCTTTTTGCTTTCCTCACAGCCTTGCTGAGTTCTGTGAGTTTTTGTGCATAATACCCGAAGTCATTAGATAACTTTGCGTCATTAAATATTGCCCTAGTTTCCCTCCTGAGCTTGACAATCTCTGGGGTCCACCAAGGTAACTTTTTAGCCAGGGTTTTCTTCTCCGGGCAGTTATTAGTGAAGGCCGTGTATACGGCTTGTACTATTTTATCCGCTTCGAATTCTATGTCAATAATAGAGTTTAGCTTGCCTTTTGGGTCTCCTAGGTCCACTTTTAGATCACTTCTGAAGGCCGACCAGTCGGTGTTCCTCGGATTCCGTTTACGTACCGTATTTGATTTTATTTTAGTTTGGTACCTAAAGCAAATGTATCTGTGGTCCGAAAGGGATATGTCATCAGATACGTGCCATGAGTTGATTTTGTTACTAGTGTTATTAGTAGCCAACGTTAAATCAATAACCTCTCCCCGCCTGGAATTGACGAAGGTAGGTTCATTGCCTTTATTCAGTACTTGTAAAGAAGAGCTTACCAGGAAATCCAGTACCTTCTCCCCTCTCCTGTTGACATCTGAGCTGCCCCAGATGACATGATGAGCGTTCGCGTCGCAGCCGATTATCAGGTTGGTGTTCGCCCGGCTGCCGTATGCAACAAGATCCCGCAGTTGCTGTGTGATGGGATCCGTCGCCTCGTAGGGGAGGTAGGCTGATGATAGTATCAGCTCCTTACCCTCCCCCTTGTTTTGGATCATCACCGTGGTGAGATCCCTGCAACAGAAAGCAGGTAAAGGCATAGCATTGATGCCATTTTTGACATATATACATGTCCTCATATTATTGTTATTATCTGGACACAGGTGAACAATTGTTCCCCCCGTTCCACCTAAACCTCTTATTTCACGTTTATATATATATGGTTCTTGAATAAGAGCAATATCGAACTTGTCGCCTTTTAGCTGCCTCGCCAGAAGGGCAGTGGCCGCCTTGTTGTGTTGTAGATTAATTTGTACACACCTTAAACCCGCCATTGGCGCTCTTAAAGTTTTGGCTTGCTGAGGTCAGCAGCCACTTCCTGGACAGTGTCATCACAGGACATGGGAGACATGGAGGTCTCCAGGTACAGCTCTGCCATTCCCTGCAGGTCCTCCGAGCCAAACCCCGATAGCGGTGATGACTCTCGGGCCCTGCGGGATTCAACAAAACCGTCACTGGAGCCCGCCCTGTCCCCGGCCTCTGCTTCCGACTGCCCCTCCTCTTTGGCTGCCTCAGCCTCCTCAGCCTCCTTGCCAATGGCAGTTGGCACGTTGCCCTCCGGAGGTGTGCCCTCCTCGGACTCCCCAGGCGGCGGACCCCCCGCGCCCGTCCCCGCACAAGTGCCGTCCCCAGCCCCTTCAAGCGCCCTCTCCTCCGCGTCCTCTAGGAGCTTGAAGGAGCTCAGGTCAACCCCCGTGTGTAGGTGGTAGCCCGCTGCCTTGATAACGTCGGCCGACACCCGGTCCATCAGTATGATGCGCCTGGTGTTCGCGTCCGACGTCAAGGTGTCTACCACCTTCCACTCCTCCGTGTGTAGCGCAGGATTGTACCTCTGCAACACACGGAGAAGTAACTTTACGTCATGGCCGCCAACTATCTTCGTTTTCCATGCCATTTTGATTGGTTTTGGAAGATCCTTGGCGTCCATGACCCTCAGGCGCAGGCCAGCAATCTCCTCGCTTCCGATTGCTGACCTGAGCCATGCGACGGACTCTCTCCCTTGGCAATTGACGTGGAGAGCGCCCGCCACTACGTTGCCAAGAGTGACTCGGGGTAGGGGATCCGGAGCATCAACCAGAAGCTCCAGAATGAGCCCCTGGATGGCGCCCAGATGCCCCAACCCGATCTTCTCGGCCGGAAAGGCCTCCGGGACGATGGCCATCCTCTCACTTGCAGCCACTTCAGCGAACGAAGCTGCGACTTTCGTTCGCTTGGAGTCGCTGACAAGCAGAGAAGAGTCGCCACTGGCTCCCAGTTGCCTCTTCTTTTGCACCATCCCTGGCCCCGAAGTGGGTGCATCCTGGGGGGTGCCCTCGCTCAGTGTATGAGCCCTCGCCTTGGCGTTGTCTCGTCTCTTCTGCCTCCTGCTGCCAGCGACTCCTCCACCGGACCACGCACCCGCACCCTGGGGTACAGACACGCTATCAACGGCGCCCGGCTCGTCAGCAGGGTTTGGAAGAGGACCGGCCGGCCGGTTGCAGATGGCCACAGTTCCGCTGACCTCCCCTCCGGCACCTGCGCCAGCCGGTCTCCTTGCGGGGACCTGCTGGGCGTGTCCGCTTTTCGACCCGTGGGGAAAAGATCGGACGGTGCCTCCGGTTTGGACCGCTCCACCATGGCCTCTGCCTGAAAATGCGCCACGCGCCTTCTGCGTCCTTGCGGACCCCCTTGCTCGACTGTTACCCGCTCTCGCTCCCCTGTCTGGGACAGAAGTGCGTACCGCCGGTACAGCATTTGCGCTATGCGCCTTGGCCTCATCCCTTGCGGGTACGGCTTTCCCTACTTCGATAGTTTTTGGTTTTAAATTGTCCATGTGACCTTTTATCCTTACTTCATCAGATTGGCTCCCCACCCACCACGGAGCCCACACCCTGGGGATGCGTAAACGCATCAGGGCTACCAATCTGATATAGCGCCCCGAGAGTATGTTGTCTGTGAGTCCGCACGGTGCCGAGTTACTCGTCATCTCCTCAGACGACTCGTAACCCGTGCTCCACCGACTACAGACCCCATACCCCAGGACACTCGCCTGTGGCCATCCGACTGGACACGACAGCCGATTGATCATGGCTGGCTAGACCATGACCGCCCGTGTGAGGTGAATCCTGAGCCGAAGAAGAGTGTTGTCTCCCAGCAGTAACTATCCCGACCGCTGGTCGACTCAGCTACCAGGACCTCCCTCTCCACCCGTACGGGTCCCCGCGCACGGCACAAACACGCGGATGGCATTTTACCGCTAACCATCCTTCTTTGTGGATGGAAAGCCCGCTGCGACATGCCATGTCATCGCTTACGGCTGATTAGACGGGATAAATGGGATAGGATGGGTTGGGATATCAAAGGTATAGGCTCAACTGATTGTTTCCGTTCTGCCTGTTTCTATCGGTAGAACCAGGCAGCTAACAGGCGGTAACCTCGTGAAGGAGCCCAATCAGTTTTGCCTCGAGGATCTTAGCAACTGTGAGCTCCCCCCGAGGCCATCTACCATGTTAACTGCCGGACAGGCCGCTACCATAGAGACAGACCCAACACAAGTAGCGACCGGTCGCAAATTTTCCTTGTCTCTGGACCTGCCTCCGCCCACACGTGTATGTACTAATAAGTCTTTATTTATTCACATTTTAGTCACAGTATAGGTATTATTGATTAATTAACAATAATAATATTGCAATTATATTATTATATGTTTAATCAATAACTAGCTGCTTCTAACTGAAAAGGTTTTTGCACCTTTTTTGTGTCTCCATGTATTGAAAAGGTCAAACGCTTTCATGTTATCTTAAACGGCATTTTTCAGGCAATAAGCACAATTCTGCATTTTGCACGGTTTCCCGTAATTCCACAGTTGTTAATTAATACATCTTCGTCACTCAAATCATTAATTTTTAATAACAAACCAAACTAGAAAAACATGCGAATATTTTAGCGTTAGCGGCTTAGGTAATTGAAAATTGAAAAGTTTTGACTTAAAAGTTTTTTTTTATTATTTCGGATGCGTTTTGTTCGCACATCGACTTACTTGGACTGTCAGAACATTTTATCCGTTTGTAAATGCTGATCTTTATGAATTAAGTGTAAGACTGTATTTAGTGTTTTTTACTCGATGCAAAGCATTCATTGTGATGTTAAAAATTTAGCACTTTTAACGTTCTACGTTTTGTTAGCTGTCACATGTCACCTTAAGCTGTGTTCAAATGTCAAAACTCTTTCTTCACATGTGGATAAAAAGCGATTTTCTCAATAGGTATCAAACATACAAAAAGGGCTTTCCGAGGTAGTGAGGTGAAAAGATTATGTAGGTATACTATAAGTAGTATTCGATTACGGCAACGGGGTAGAAGTGTGCTGTGGTGCTCGTGATTATTGATAGGTACTTTTCGATGCAAACTATATAAAATGTATAAAGTATCATTTAAGTCATACATGTACAAAATAACGAATACAGGATAATCTTGTGCTTACCGATCGTGATATAGCGGAACTGTTGACAACAACTTTCTTTTAGTGCCGTTTTTTATACTACATGTTTTTTTGCAAACGGTGCATTTTCTTGAAAATGTTGCTGGCATTTTCTGTGTAAAACTGTAAATAGGAGCGGGTTCTTCCATATTTGACGTATTATATTATTGAATACGAGGAATCCAATCTCAATCAAATCTACAATTTTAACGTATGTCTTGACAGAATGTCCGAAGGAGAAAGTACGGAAGTAAGAGATAGCATAGCATGTGTCCGCCGTTGGTCCGCCATGGTAGATCAGATAGAAAACTTGTCACTTGTCAGATTGAATGCTGAATTTGAGCAAATGGATGTCATTCTGCTTTTTGTTCCTAGTTGCGTGATGGGGTACCTATATTAGGCCCACGATAACTCTGCAATGAATTGACAACTGCAGAAATCAAAAGTTTATTTATGGCAATACTGATTTATAGTGGAACAACTCGTTTTGATCCTTTTCATTTCATGATGCTTTTCATTCAAAATATTTTGTCAGTCTTCTGCTTATCTACCGTGCTGTTTGGTGTTATTTGTATTTTATTGAGTCAATCACATTACCCCATTACCGCCAATTGAAAAATAGGTGAAGTTTTGTTGAAATTACTACCATGTATTTAATATTAAAAATAAACAGATAACCATTATAAAATATCAAGAATATAGAACGGACTATTACAGACTCACTCGTAGAGGTTAGAATTTAATGTAAACTTTGCTATTTTTGCTCACGGACGGACTCCATTTCTTCTTTCACTTGAGTAATCATCTTGAATATGAGTTCTCTAACTCCACTTTTAATAGTTTTACCCATTTCGAAAGCAGGATTCGCTAAAAACCTCGAATAAAATTTTACGAACTCACAACTCAATGACATTAACAAAATGTCGCCCCAGCGTTATTTTTCTGGGTTGCCACGTAATATCTTATGCAGAGTTATCGTGGGCCTACTCTAATACAGATTATGTGAATCTGCAACTACATCTACAATTTCATTCAGTGTGGCCAGTTAACAGTAAGAAAGCGAAAATTGCCGCATTCAAACGGTCCTGCGAAGCGGACTGTAAGATTGTTACTAACCGATGAGATAGGGCGTGGGGCACACAAAAATCGAGAGTATGTCGCGGCCGTCTCATGATAGACGTGCTGGAAATGTATTTCATAGGTATCCCCATCCCGCTTTATCTTACAGCTTCATATAGCACATGCAGTCCGCAACGCAGGACCCTCTGGTGCTCGTTACAGGCTGTCAAAATTGACTTGACTTTGAAATAAAAACAGAAAACAGTGTTTTCTCTAGCGCATGTATTCCTACGTGATCTCTAGAGAATTCTGATAGTGATTATGATTTTATATGATTAATATTATATCAACTTGCACGACTCACGGTTTAAAAAAGTTGTCGAAATATGAGAATTACAGTTTAAAATATTAAAACAATATTCTTTAATACATATATTTCAATTTTCATTTAAATTTATTTGAATAAAAATTCTGAGAAAGAAAACACTTGGCAGATCATGCAAATTCCATGGTCCAAATTGTGATTTTCATGCAATTAGTCAAGACAACCCATTTGACAGTTGGATGAGCAGCGCAATATGCATCCAGACGATAGCAATTAGTCAGCTTCTGATGAATTGGGGCTGACAAATCATGATATGTATACACCCCATGACACTGGCTATAGAAGATAACCGCCTCCAAACCTCTCGGTATATTGTAGCTTACTTTTTCTACCATCAAATTTAAAACTTTTTATACTGGCAACATTGAATCAATCGTGCAAATAAATATGGCGTTACGTTTTTACAAAATGCAGTGGCAGATTATTTTGTTAGACTGTCATAACTAAATTTTTACTAAAGACTATTTCATTGGTTGAGACTCGAATTAAGTCATAATACGAAGTTACGTTGTTAAGTGAAATGTGAATTTATCGCGATGTAGGTGTCAATACTTACAATTAAATTTAATAAAATTCCTTTTTTGCGTATCAATCAAATGCGTTTACTCCTATTGGTTAGGCAGTTATAGTTTCATATTTGAAGTATGTTAATTTGCAAGTATTATTTTATATAATTTATAATCCATATTTGATAGAAACCAATTGTCAAGACTAATGTTCTATTATGTGCCTATTGTATTATGTTTTCAAATTTTATTTACTTATAAATAGTTACTTACCTCATGGTTTAAAAATTATATTAAGTATTGTAGTTTAGCTGTAAGTACTAGTGTTATTAAAACAAGAATGTAGTAAAGACTAAGTTATGATCAAGACAGCCTGCAGCAGTACAATGAAGAATATGGTGTGCTCCTATGATTTCCAGGTGAGTCTTGATTTTGGATATTAACTATCACACTCATATGCATTTGTTTTAACATTCATGTCTCTTAAATGTATTTTTCTCATTGGATTTGACACCAAGTGGGTCTATTACAGAATAATGTCATTGTGTGTGGCATTGTTCATTGTTTTTGTGTGTACAAACCCATTTATGTCATGTTTTTATTTCATGTAACTTCAGGATGTAATTGTGAAATTCTTTATTCAAGTCGCAATGTATTTTGATCTGTGGAACTTTGACTAGTGAAACATGGTTAATGGTTACTTATATAAAGTTTGCTTGATAGAAAACATAACCGAATATTCCACAAAATGGCCTGAGTGTATCTATTGCACAGTCTAGATTAAACCTCTTGTTTAGTGTACTTTATTCCTGGGTCTCTTAGTTGGTCATTCTTGGCAGAATGTCTGTGATATAGCGTATGATCTATCATGGCCGTATTCTTGTTCCCTTTATACAGCTCCACGCATATTGCAAAGAAATATAGCTGATGTCCATCCAGAATATAATATATATACATATACATAAGTAGAAGAATTTTTGCAAGGTCCTGTGGTTCCAGAGATTACCCATTACATACTAACTTGCAAAGCTACAATCTGAGAGACTTTTTGTCTGTATAATATTAGTACAGATTATAAAAAGGTTGTATTGAGGGGCTTAACCCCAAAACAACTCACCAAGTCAACACAACAAGGCACCAGTGGACATAAATAAAATAAAAAAATAAAATAGCCTTTTATTCTCAACCTTTACAGTTGAATATAAAGTTATAATTATGTATTGACATCGGTGGTGTGGTCGGTTTGCCTCTCGGCATAGGCCTCCCCTAAAATCTTCCATTCTTTTCTATCGGTTGCAGTCCGTCTCCAAGTCGGTCCTGCAACTGCCTTTATATCATCTTCCCATCTGCGCAATGGTCTGCTTCTCTTCCTTTTTCCATCTCTTGGATACCATTCTGTGACTAGTTTAGACCATTTCTCTTTCTTAGTCTGTTCTCGTTCATATATACTTTTGTTCATAATTCTTATGTACTTGGTTGCAACATTTTGACTTCTAGGGCGTTCCAGATCTGGCTGTGAAGTAAGGAATCAAACGCTTTTTTGTAATCAATAAATGCTAGGTAGTATTTCTTATTATATTCATTGTATTTTTCTAGTATTTTCTTTATAGTATGGATGTGATCAGTGGTTGCAAAGTCTTTCCGGAAGCCAGCTTGTTCATACGGTTGGTTCTCTTCTAGAACTCTCTCGATGCGTTGGAGTAATATTTTGGAAAATATTTTGTACAAGTTCGACAGACTGATAGGTCTATAATTGTTTATGTCATTCCTGTCACCCTTTTTATGGAGAAGTATAATTGTTGATGTGGTCCATTGTTTTGGTATCTCTTCTTTGTGTAGGATTTCATTAAACAGGTTGTTAATGTATTTAATTGTGGCAGGAAGGGTATTTTTCAGTAGTTTGTTTGATATTTGGTCTTCTCCTGTACGTCTAGCACAACTTGCTGACAAGTCGCTTCGCGCGCGACTGAGCGGCTCTTGTCTCACTCACACAGTGCTAATTAGAAAGAGGCGGGTAGTGCTTTATAATTCTTCCGTGATTGAATGGCTCTTGAAATTTCACTTTCTATAATTGGTGGTATATGGTCTTCATTCAGTTGACAATTTAAGCCTCTATAGTTTCTATCTTCATTGCTATTGTACAGTTGTTTATAGAAAATGGTTGCTGTGCTAAGAATATCTGAACGCTTTGTTTCTATTTTATTTTTGTTTTTGAAGTGAAAACTTCTTTAGCGGCGCTGAGCACTTTTTGGGATGGGGAAAAATTGATAAATAAAAAAAAAAAAAAAAATACGACAGAGTTTTGTGACGTCAGATGTGAAGGAGGTCACTTTTAGAGATAAAGCTTAGAAAAATATTTACCAACGGCAAAAACAAATTGATATCTTGGTCGCCACCGCCGTCTGCTGTTGAGTTCTTGCAAATTCGAATAGTTCGAATTTGGGCGTTATTCCTAAAGAGATAAAGCTTAGAAAAATATTTACCAACGGCAAAAACAAATTGATACCTTGGTCGCCACCGCCGTCTGCTGTTGTGCTGTTCTTGCAAATTCGAATAGTTCAAATTTAGACGTTATTCCAAAAGAGATAAAGCTTTGAAAAATATTTGGCAATGGCAAAAACAAATTGGTATTGTGTTTGCCGCCGCCCGTCGGCGCGCCGATGGGCCCGTCCGCCTAAGTAATTGATAATTGTTTATAAATTTGCGTCAAATTCATTTTTAGGGTGACACAAGATGTCACGTGACCTGATCGAAAAACTGTTACAATGTTATTGAGTTTTCACTTCTGCCGGCACTCCCGGAGTGCAACCCGGTCTTATTTGTGTTCCTGTAGTTCTGTCATTGCTTTTTTGAGCCCTCCTCTTTTTTCAATGTAGTTTGTGAACTTTTCTGACCTTGTTTTATTTCTATATTTTCTAATTGTGAGGTTAATTTGTTTGCTTACTTCAGCAATAGCTTTCCTGTTGTGTTTTCTATCCTCCTAGAGCCACTTTCTGTTTTCGATGAGAATCCTTGCTTGGGGTCCAATTTTATCCTTCTGTTCTTTTTCCAAACCTTTTTTCTTTGTGAACTTGTTCGAGTTCATGCTCGAGGATATTATAGTTAGCTTGAGTTGTCTTATGATTGCTTAATGTTTTTAAGCGATTTTCCAAGTTGTTTAAGATATTTTCTGGTATTTCGGTTGGGAAATGTTTTTGACAAAATGTTTTATTTTCTTTTGGGCGTTTCGAGTATATTTTTCCTTGTACCATTCTATGGTTGGTGTTGAAGTTGAGTTGATTTAGCATATTTATGTCTTTGAACCACTTTGGCTTATTGGTTAGTATAAAATCTATTTCGTTTCTTATAGTGCCACCTGGTGATATCCAGGTCCACTTTCTATTTGGTTTCTTTTTGTAGATACTATTCATGATTTTCATGTTATGTTCCAATGCAAAGTTAATTAGCCTTTGTCCGTTATTGTTTCGTTTGCCTGTAGAGAATGGTCCTAAGACATGGTGTTAATATTTTTTTCTGTTACCAAGTTGACGGTGAGTTGCTTGTCGAAGATCGTCATAAAACTTTTCCTTGAATTCTTCGTTTGCTACTTGAGTTGGTGCATATATTTGTATAATTGAGGTTGTTGTGTTGTGCCCTGACAGTAATATATGTAGGATGGCGATTCCTTCTGATATGGGAATAAATCCCTTAATTGTTTTCTTCAACCTTTTTTTCAACCAGTGGACAGGTAAAAAGGTAATATTTTATCCGGCGGGTCACTTAGGTATTTGTAAAACGCAAGCCGCTATTCTTATTATAAACTTCTTAAAATAAATAAATGAAACAAGTAAAAAATATATTTGTGGACAATCTGACACAAATCAACCTAGTCCCAAACTAAGCAAAGCTTGTACTATGGGTACTAGACGACGATATACATACTTATATAGATAAATAAATACGTAAATATATAGAAAACACCCATGACTCAGGAACAAATATTCGTGTTCATCACACAAATAAATGCCCTTACCAGGATTCGAAAACCGGGACCTCCGGCTTCATAGGCAGGGTCACTACCAAGTAGGCTACAGAGGTTATCATAAAATAAATGTGGTGTAAATATTTTTCTGTGTATTTTAGATCTTGGTTAATAAATCGAGTATTTTTCTGCTTCATTATTGTATCGGAAATACTAACTTACAGTTCACTCTGCACAAACCTCAAGAACTCTTTGTTCTCAGCAATTATGCAGCATTGTTTCAATCCAGGATGTGTTGAGGCGTTTTTTACATAATTATAATTCTTATACGTTGTAGTGTAAGTGGATAAAAATCTTTTTTTTTACGGTGTACGAAATGAATGCACTGTGATATTACACAAATCTAGTAACTAGAAAAATAGTACATTACTACAGAGGCTGGGATATAAAGGGTTGCCGGATAGTTATGAGCCTGGCAACCCCTTTTCACGCGGAGGTATGTATTATGTATAGAGCATTTCTCAAAAATTCAATGAAATAAATTTAAACAACTCCAAAAAATCAAACTAATTTCTAGAGATACTAAAAGTACCTACCTACCTACTAGACAAACAATATAACTAACACATATATTACTATTTCTTTGTCTGTGTTTTCGTCGGAACTCGTATTAAATCACAAAAACAACAACGCACAATAAATTCAGTAAAATAGAATTACAAAATGAAAATATATAAATTTTGCCTCATTGTTCGGATACTTGAATCAACTTTAAATTAGTAAGAACCTGCATTTTATTTTAAGATTCCGCAATCCGTTATCATGTTTGCCTATCTGCCGGATCAGTGTCATGATAAAACATTACCTTCATGCTGTATTGGCTGGTCAATTATCGCACTTAGTAGGCTGCAATGAAAGATGCTGATACATTGTAAAATGTCAGAACACTACACGTATTAAGTGATGTATGACTTATAATTGTTTACAAAATCGTTTTAGTAAACAAATACCTTGTACTATATGTACACTTGTACATATTGTGTTGAAGTATCATAAGTGAATGCCAGAGTCTTTACCAATCCAAAACAATATACAATATGATACTGTCAAATCTTTACAAATGTTGTGAATTATGTTTTTCCATCGTTTTCTACCGGAAAAGTTCGTATTTATCTTGGGTAAAAAAAAGTATTAATTTTTTTACAATAATTTTTATTTTGCAAGTAGGCCGTAATGGCACTTTTACAAGTCAAAATCCTACCAGCGTTTCTGAAAAAGAAGACCACTGTTGAGAAGAAACGCCGAAACAAACTCAACAGTCAGTCATTTATTGCCAAAAAAAGCTTATTACAATGATAGTTCTTAACCTACTTAAAATAAGTCAAACTGAATATTTGCGTTGTTCTACTAGAAAACATGTCCGAAACTGTGTTACATAATAAAAGGCAAAAAAAAATGGAAATGCGACTATTAACTAAATCCTTGGGTGTGCTTTCGTGTGGGAACTGTGTCATCTAGCTCCCTAGGCGTGATACAATGATTATTAAATTATGAATGATTAAGCTATTTTGGGCTCTGGTTTGGCCCATGCATTTCTGTCAATGATTTGAAAAGCCTCATCTGGGAACCGAACCGATCAAATGTAAAAAAAAACTTATAAATGAATAAAGATGCCAATCGGAAGGGCAAATATTGTTCTAACATGTATGTGCGCATACACACAAATCCCTATTAGGTAACATGGTATCTTCAAATAAAGAAACATATTGGTCTAAGATCCCTTGAAGAAATGTATACCATCATCTGTTATTTGATAATTACTCGTTAGATAATATTATAAAAATTGATAATTCGCACAGGGGTTGCCTAGCGAAACCCTGGACTGCAATTTATTAAATAAAATAAATACGAAGTGTAACTGTTTTGGATCAACTAACTTCGTGTGTTATTCATAAAAATCAAGCATTCGCTGGTAGAATATGACACAAGGAACAGGAAATACACGGGTTGCCTTTTCTCAGCCTGGACTGCGATGAGGTTGTCTGGTTTGAAGAGGTCACCGAGTGGAGTAAATATACCCTCATCTGTTATGTATGATTACAGAAACGAAATGATGTTTTTTTTTGTCTTATTGCGTAATTAAACTTGCGCGGGACGCGCCCTGTTTTTATTCGGCCTTTTTTTACATCCGCATCCGTAAAAAAACCTCATAGATTTCGCGCCTCGCGACATTGATGCGGAACTTCAGCGGTTGCGGATGCGGACTTGCAACTAGCTTCCAAACGCCCCGTTTTAATCAGTTTTCGATCGTGCAAAACAGTACCTGTTCCTTACTGCAGGGCTGTGTCACCCGTCACCTAATATCACGAAATAGTTTCATCGTGCCAATAATGAAAATAGGGCAAATAAAAGCTACGAGGGTCATGCCAAAAGAAATTAGATACTCGAAGGTTACAGTATATCAATTAAAAGTATATCAGTTAAAGTATATCATAATAGTATTTTTCACAATCGTGTTATAATAGAGAGCTTTTTAGTCGAGTACCGTGTTTAGGCCACGAAGCTTGCTGAGTGGCCTAAGTAAGGTACGAGATTAAAACGCTTGATTATGACACTTGTGAACAATACTTTTTGTACGAGTTCATTAAAATTAATAATTTAAGTCATTAATACGAGTATATAAGAAAACTAAATATCGTAAGTACTATATTGTCTAGTTCTACTATTGTAAAGGCTCTTTGACTTTTCAGGTAGCAAGGTAAGTTGGCTTCCTCTGCCATATTAGTTATTTCTTGAGGAGTTAATGATGTTTCGTCACTGTCACTACTCATTTTCTTAGTTTTTATTTTAACTTTTTAAGTTTAGCTTTGAAAAGAAAAGTTATCAAATCACACCACCGGCGTTCGTAATGTTGCAGTACTGTGCTGTGATTGTCTAAATACTATCCATTCACAAAGCGTAGTTTCTTTTTTATGGCCTGGATACAGCAGCAAGTTTAAGTAATTTTTTGACAGATGACGCGACGCTGCTACGTGCCGAAACGCCATAGATTGGCCATTTTGTATCGGATCGAGTCTCCTTAAACAAGGCCTTAAACAAGATTAATGAAATACGAAGTTCTATTTTCATTTATTTTTTTCGATTGTCTATAGCGTATCGAAAAAGTTATTTCGGTTGTTTCGGAAGTAACATAGACTATTCAACGATGAAAAGAGTGACGTTGCAGTATTCTCTATGAAATCGTAATACACAAATTTTAATCGACGAGTACAAAAAGGTTATTTGTCTCGCCAGCGTCGAATTTATTTATCATAAATTTGCACCAATCCACGCGACGGTCTTTCTGCAAATCGGTGAGTTTGTGCGGCACCCATCTTGAACAACGCTTATGAAGGAACAGTTGATCATGAATAATAGTTTGCAATGCTGATGATCCAATGCCCAGTTCACCTCCTACATATGTAATTCGTCGGTTCGCATGAATATTTTTTTCTAAAGCTTGCACATTTTCTTGAGTGACTGCGGTTGGCAGCCACTATATGCAGCAGGCACTATATGCAATATTTATAAATCGGTTTTTTGTCTTATTCCATGGTGATTGCAAAATCCAAGCAAAATCAACTGAACAAGAATTAAACAATTTGTAGGTTAAATTTGTTGTTAAGTTGTCATAGACTTTGACGTCACGCGCCAAGTGAGCCATAATGGCGGGCGTTTAAAACGCCTGAAAAAGTTTAAAATTTATAAATAAAAAATATTATACTACATTTTACATTTTTGGTGCTGAATATTATTTAACAGTAATAAAACGATATAAGCTATCGTAAAAAAAATTAAAAAAAAACAGTGCATATTCCCTATTAAAGACGCCACGAGCGTTTTAAGACCAAGTTATACACCGTTGCATACAATACTTTTTCTACGACTAATTTTAAATTAATAGCATTTGACTTTTCAGGCAGTTTTATTTATTCGTATGGCTTGGTACAGTTCGTTACAGGTTTATGTTGAGAGATTTATAAATAAATCGTAAATCGCGTTTCAGGGCATTCAAGGATAATATGTGGGATAATTTGTACGTCAGTTCCGCAGGTACAAGCAGGGGAGTCTATCCAGCCGCGCCGGTGTTTATATTGGGCGCAGCGTCCATGTCCCGTGCGAAGTCTGTTGAGGTTACACCAGTCGCGCCTCGGCAGCTGGGATCCCTTTATTTCAGAGCCTGGGACGATATCTGAGCCCAGTTTACCGGCCATTGTTGTGATCCAAGAATTAGACCATTGTCGCATGAGGTTGAAGTCCTGTTGTAGCAGATTTATTGCGATTTTGCTTGGTGGGTTTCTGGATTTTAGGCGGTGGTTAGTGGTGTCCATAAACTCGGGGCGCATGGGAAGGCATTGGTTATCACGGATCTTGTTGGCCTCTCGTAGCAGTGCGTGCTTCCTTCTCAAGTCGGGAGGAGGAATCCTGCAGAGCACTGGTAACCAGTGACATGGGGTAGAAATTAAGGTACCGGAGATGCAACGCATAGCCTTGTTGAGTTCCACGTCTACCCTGTTGGTGTGAGAGCTGCCCAGCCAAAGCCAGCCAAGATGATGAAAATATTTTGATTTGTTGCTTTTTCAGATCTAATTTCCAAAATATCGATCCTAGAAGAAAAATGATGAGGACCAAAAACTTGTAGAGAATTAAATTTGCTACAATTTTTGTCGTCACGGTTTTACTGAAAAATCAAAAATGGCCGAGTTATTTAAGAAAAACCGTTTTTCGAATAAACACAGGAGCCTGATTCAGTCTACTTTTTGAATTTACACTCCACGAGGGACCTACGAAAAAAAATCCAAGGACTGATTATTCACGGGTAGGGTCGGTTTTTTGGATATAATGACTGGACTAACAGGAAGAAAGGGGGTGGTGCTATTATAACCCGACACCACACGGGGGAATAGGATATGAACTACTTACATTAATATTAACATTTTACCCGACTACGGCTAAACCCAAAATAATGGTAATGGATTAAATAGATCGTTAAGGCGCCGTAGGTTCATGGTCTTCTCTCCCTCTCACTGAGCATAAGCGTGAGCGAGATGGAAGTGCGTGCTCGGAAGCGCGGATATCATGTTTTTAATTTTTAATTTTTTGGCCGTTTAAATAAATAAAAATGTAAACACTGATTTCCCTCAAACATGATAATGCCGATTTTTAGAAGCAAATTTAATATTTATAGCTTTTGTACATAATTTGTTACGAATATTTTAAGTGTATTTTTGTGTGTTTTAGACCTATGTTCGTAATTTTTTTCTATCGAGCGAAATTTATTTAATCATGTTTCGAAGCACTGATTTCCCTGCAGAAAAGCCTCAAGATTACATTTTTTTTGAACCATATTATTATAAACACACGCATTATATTGTTTCAAAAAACTAACTTAACTTTAACTTCGCTGAACCTACGGCGCCTTAAGTAAGTATTGATAATTTGCTACCACCTCAAGGCATCATTTGGAATCCATCATGCTTGATGGATTCCAAATAATGAGGTGGTGTTAGATTTCTCTTAATTGTTGCTCTTAAGTGTTGGCGCACATCGAGTTAAAAAAAACAATATCGCGGACGTGAGTACCCACCAAATCTGAAATCACAGCTTTAATGAAATTTCCGCAACATGATTATTCTGGAAAATACGGCTAAAGTGAAGTCCCAGCATAATTTAATATTATACGATCAAACGACCATAATATTATAAAATTACAATGCGAGGTACCTACTCATTGTATACCAAAGTCCCCGCACTATTCAATATTAGCATTACTATTGCCCCCGTCAATATTAATGAGCACGACTACAACCGTATAACAATTTTCTCAAACTTGCAATGAAATGTTGACGTGACTTGCTTCCAATTAGGTTCGGAAATACTACGTATCCGGTGCGATGAGTGAAGATGATATCCCCCCCTGAGCCCCTTGTCATACAATCTACTGTTCATACAGCCTTACACACCTAGGCCTGTAAAGCAACCTTGCCGCTGTTGAGGGCGCGGGCCAGCTGCCGGCGCGGCGGCGGCGGCGGCGGTGCAGGCGGTGCACTTCAGAAACGTATTATTTAGTTGTGTTAACCTACGAATAAGACAAATTGACTAGCTACTTTTTATTTTTATTTCATTCCAAGTTTGAGAAAAGCACTATACAAATTTCGGCGAGAAATGGGGTTGCCGGCCGCGTATCCCTATCCGCCCTCGCTACGCTCGGCCGTCTATATCTACTTGGCCTGCAACCCTTCGTTTCCCGGCCTCTATAGTAATGTACTATTACCAACAGCGGAACCCATTTTTGAAGTCCTTGAATTTAGCGTTTATCACGATCCCTTTTAAGTGGAACAATCTAACAGTGTCATCTCCAGTGGAAAACAAACAGGATACCTATATTCTACAAAATACGTAAACAATGTTTGATCTCTCCGTTTTTTGAACGTATTTGTATACCGGGAACGTGACGGTTTTTAGGGTTCCGTAGCCAAATGGCAAAAAACGGAACCCTTATGGATTCGTCATGTTTGTCTGTCTGTCTGTCTGTCCGTCCGTATGTCATAGGCATTTTACTCGAAAACTATAAGGTGTTTTTTTCATTGCAAGCCCACGTGTGGCACATCAATCGATAGGCCTTTCAAAATAAATATAAGGTTTCTCAAATTTTTTTTTGATTAAGTGAATAGAGTCGGAGATAATCGCCCCGAAAGTCACTAAAATTGAGTCCCCCCTCTCTAATTTTTGAACCGTGTATTTTAAAAATATGAAAAAAATCATGGACATCGGCCATTTATTAAATTCTTTCAGCGAAAATTGTTTTGAACAAGATCGGTTCAAAGGTTTTGACATATTTCTAAAAAACTGCCTTCCTTAAAGAAAAGGACGTAAGTGCCATAAGATTTCAGTAACGATACGACGTTTTTAATAGGCACGGAACCCTTCGTTGTGCGTTGTCCGACACGCACTTGGCCGCTTTTTTTAAATTGATATTTTCGACACGTCTATCTATAGGTACTGCAAATATAGTTGTCGGCATTTCGATTTTCAACATAGGTACCAAAGAATTCTTTTGATTGCAATATTTGTGATATATTCGAAAACATTAAAATCGAAAATGTGCGCCGTTGTATATTTTTTGATGCATTACAGCAAAAGTTAATTCTGTTTCTAAGAGAATTCACTTCTGAATAAGCCAAGATCGGGTAGAAATGCAGACTTCATTTCGCGTGATGTTGCCTTTGATGGAAAATAGATAATGTTAGTTCTAGGTTTGCGACATGATAACACTAAAACGTAGATTAGGGTTGACATTTTATTTTGAGACTAGCAGACCGCTTGGATAAGTAGTTCCGGAGATTACCCCTACATACCAACTTATAGACTTCTAAACTTCACCTCTGTATAATATTAGAGTAATAGATGAGGATAATTTCGCATTGAACATACTACGGCAAGAGGTTGTATGTGACCTGAGAAATATGTACGAGAAACCAGGCTAAAAACCGAATAATGTCGCTAGCCTCATTTCGTATCATTACGCGACTAGACTAGTATTGAATTCACTAAACCGCGGCTCTTATGGTATCCTTTTATTACACCTACTTTGAAATCCTAGTTTAAATTTTCCTACAGCCGACTTACTACATCTAACTTTTATTACCCAACTGCCACAGAAGGAGGGTTACGGCTTTCGACCGTATGTATATACATCTATGTTGGCAAGGAAATTCTATTTCACGGGCTACAGTGCTAACTTGATTTTGGCATATAAGGTGTCGTTCCTCATAATAGTAGGAGTGACACAGGCACATATTTGAAAAATGCAACTGGGTTTTAGATTTTTTTTCTGATTTTATAGGACTGGCGTTTGCGAATCTTCCCACGCAATATTAATTGTCATATCGGTGTGTCGTATGAATTTAATTAATGCATGTCGGTTCTTTTGTCCATGTCGTATGAATTTAATTAATCCATGTCGGTGGCTAGAGCTATTCTTCGACGGTTGACTTTACTTACAGGATACTCTAATAAGCAATTCATATTTTCCAGTCTCAAGACGAAATGACAAAAGGTTCTGACGCAAATCAGAACACCATATTCATAATGTATGAGCCCATATGCATTAGCACAACACAACGCAGCGGAGTGACGCTGTTTGGTCGCCTACATAATTCGTTTTTATATGTATTGTATGTATGTTAGGCTTTAAGGTTAAAGGTTTAGGTGAAGGTTGCTATGGGCCTTAGATGCCTGAAATAAATGGTTTATTATTATCACTATGTATACTACCACGACATAATTAACTAAAGTAGAGCCTCTCCTATTAAAGGAAAGTGATTACGTGATTAGCTTAGCTCCATTGATTCTCTTTCAAGCAACTGTTGAATGTAAATATTGGCCTGAGTAACAATAGCCGAGTCGTTAAATATTTAGCATTAAGTATTCATACGATTAACTATTTTGTTTTTGGTATTGTACCTATTCGTTTAAGCTGTGTGATGTCATTGTTAAAACGTCAAGTAACCTTACTCCAATTAAGTTTTCCTCTTCTGCCCGTTTCTTGTTATTTCTATTAAACTTCCTCTGCCTTATTTGATCGGCTGTTTTAATTATTGTTTTTGAATAATTGTCTCAATAGCTGTAGAGTTCTAAGTACACAATTCTAATATTTTTGTAGTGATAAGCTGTTCATTATCTGGGTGTAGTTTAGTTATTTGGGAAAAGAGCATGACGGATCACGCACAATGAAGGGTTCCGTATATTGTGAAATATAGTATATTGTAATTTTTCAATATTCGTGTACCTAATTAGCGTGAGGTTGTTAAACAAAAATTAAGTTATTTTACATTTAAATAATAAATATATGCATAATAACAATAAATTAACTAAACCCATTGGGATACGAGCTGAGATTCGAACCCACGACCGCCGTTGGACAGCCGCATGCCTTAACCACTAAGCTAACGTAGCTTATCTATATATATAAACGTAAAAGTCCTGACTGACTGACTCACTCACTTAAATCAACGCCCAGCCCAAACCGTTGAACCTAGAAAGCTGGTTTTTTCACTGTAGGTAGTTTATATAACGAAAGTACCCACTAAGAAGGGACAGAGACAAAGTTAATTATGTCTTCATTTATTTTTAAGGCTTAATATTGTGTATCTTGCGATGCTCACTGATTAACTTTGTTTTAGTATAGATTCTCATTAAGTGAAATGTATAATTTCTTTTGAGAAATAAAGTTCTTTAAACAGAATATTTATTCATACTGAATACATAATTGTCGTCCCAAGACTGACTTTTGTTTAACAACTCACGCTAAAATTATTGAAAATTTACGTCCTTTTATTTAGCAAAGGCAAGTTGTCCAGCTCTAACTTGAAGCCACTACCTTTAGGCCTTCTTTTCATTATGTTCGTGTTTATCCAACTAATATGATAAATGCGAAAGTTTGGATGTTTGTTACTCAATCACGTTTAAACGGCTTAACGGATTTGGATGAAATTAGGCACGAACATACGAGGGCTGCCTTTTAAGTTGTGTCGTTTGGAAAAACTAAAGACAATTTAAGTGTTAAATGGTATTTATTGTTTTTCAAAGTAATCACCGTGATATGTAATACACTTTTTCATTCGATCGAACCAGTTTTCGAAACACTTATTCCAGTCCGAAGTCGGGGTCTCCAAAATGGCCGTTTTGTATGCCTCAACCGCTTCTTCAGGCGTCTGGTACCGTTGACCACGAAGTCGTTGCTTGATTTTTGGAAAAGTAAAAAAATCGTTAGGGCTTAAGTCTGGACTGTACGGCGGGTGTTCCAGAATTTCGACGTTTTGCTCTTTTAAAAACGCAATAGTTTGCCGGGCGGTGTGCGAGCTCGCATTATCGTGGTGCAGTCTTATACGACGTCTTGGGTTATTTTTTCGAAACTCGCCGATGACTTCTGGTAAACAGACAGTGGTATACCAGTCAGCATTAACCGTTTTACGATCCTCGAGCACGATGGTGGCAACGTGGCCACTTTTCGCCACAAACGTGGCGACCATTTTTTTCGAAGTGCTCCGTGAGCGCATTACTTTGGTCGGTTTTGGCTCATCTTGGAACACCCAAACAGTCGACTGCTGTTTAGAATCGGGATCGTAGGCATATATCCAAGATTCGTCACCACTGATAATCTCGTAAACATGTTTCGAGTTTCCTCGGTTGAATTGCCGCAGAGTTTTGCGACACCATCGAACGCGAGCCGTTTTTTGGTCTTCACTGAGTAAATGTGGTATCCAGCGTGAGATCAACTTTTTTACGCCTAAGTGATCATGCAAAATACTGTGAACACTGGTCCCTGAAATACTTAAGGAAGCTTCTATCTCACGGTATGTCGCATGGCGATCTTCGATGATCAGTTGCCGTACAGCATCAATGTTCTCCTGGGTTACGGCTGTTTTTGGTCGACCTTCACGATGTCTATCACCAAGACTAGAGCTACCACGTTGAAATTCTAAATACCAGCGTTCCACAGTCCGAAGGCATGGTGCTTTATCATTGGAAACCGTAGTCAACTCTTCGAAGCACTGAAGTCGCGTTAAGCCCCTTTTGAAGTTGTAAAAAATTATCGCACGTAAATTTTCCTTCGAAATTTCCATTTTCACAACTGACTTGTCAACTTTGAACGAACGCTGTACTAAAACGGATTTCGAGTCATTCTTTTGTTTTCGAATTCTAAATTCAAATATTTTAACGTGACACTAGTTCTTTTTTATGCAATCACGGGAGGTTTGCAAACGACAGAACTTAAAAGGCAGCCCTCGTAGTTTACAGCCTGGACTAAAATGTAGGATAGTTTTTATTCCGGGTCCATGCAGACGAAGTCGCGGGCGGAAGCTAGTTTGGCTTATTTTTTCCATTTGAAAGTTTAACAACTTTTGTGACTTTCGGAGCGATTATCTCTGTATATTTTCACTTAATCGGGGTCTTCAAACTTTTTGACTCAAGGGCCACACTGCACTTAATATAATTTCTTGCGGGCCAAGACTTTGGTTTTCATGGCTGGTCATGACCAGCCATACCCCATCGCTATCGCGGGCCGGACTCCGCTTTCTTTCCGCGGGCCTGATTAGATGGGCTGACTTGATCAAAGAAAATGCTGAGAAATAGATAGGTTTTTTTTTTACTAGTAGTGTTTTTTTTTTCCGTATTCTGGCTGTTGTCCACGTTAATCCCCTGGCCTGATCCCCCAGGCGAAAATAACGGTTAGGTTGTTAGGTGAACTGCGACCCTACAGCGCGCGAGCCGAGCGAGCGAAGCGAGCGTCACGCGGTAGCGTCCGGAGAAGCGCCATAACCGAATTATCATTTTTAGGGTTCCGTAGCCAAATTGCAAAAAACGGAACCCTTATAGATTCGTCATGTCTGTCTGTCTGTCTGTCTGTCTGTCCGTCCGTCCGTATGTCACAGGCAACTTACTCGAAAACTATAAGGTGTATTTGAATAAAATTTTCAGGATAGGTGTATTTTGTTAACCGCTACATAGTTTGGTAACTAAATTACTTAAAAAAAATTTTTTTAGGGGTGCACTCCATACATAAAACTGAAAGTCAATTTTTTTTTTCATTGCATGCCCACGTGTGTGTCACGTCAATCGATAGGCCTTTCAAAATAAATATGAGGTTTCTCAGCAATTTTTTTGATTAAGTGAGTAGAGTTGGAGATAATCTCCTCGAGTCACTAAAATTGTGTCCCCCCCCTCTAATTTTTTAACCGTGTATTTTAAAAATATGAAAAAAATCATGCTTATTAAATTCTCTCAGCGAAAATTGTTTAGAACAAGATCGGTTCAAAGGTTTTTGAGATATTTCTAAAAAACTGCCTTCCTTAAAGAAAAGGACGTAAGTGCCATTAGATTTCAGTAACGATACGACCTTTTTAATAGGCACGGAACCCTCGTTGTGCGTGGTCCGACACGCACTTGGCCGCTTTTTTCCTAGTTTTATATAAAACGATTGCCGCTAATTCCCCTGGGTGATCGGGGTCAGGTGATTAACGTGGATAACTTGGTATTTTGTGGCTTTTTGCTACTTAGGCACTTTGCCAATGTCAAGTGGAGGGAGATTTGGATTTACGGATCTGTGGAGTGCACCTAAAAATTATGCCCTGGGGACTAATCAGAAATACTATATATGAATCAAAAAGCAAGTAAGTGAGCAATAGTAATAGTGAATAAAAAGATACTTATTATTCATAAATAGTTCTAATTTTATTTTATTGTTGTCAATAAAATAAGCCAAAGCCTTGGACTTTGGGCTTAAAACTGGCCAATAGAGCTTTTATTGGGGAGTTGAACTTTAAGGTTTATTAGTAGGTCATAGAGGGAGAATTCATTTGTATTACACTCGAAAATAATGTGTTCAATCGAACCAATACCATGCCCGCGACATTCAGCGCAATTTTTAACTTTAATCTTATATACAAATTCAGGGGAACACACATGGCCTAGCCTGAGACGAATGTGCAACTGGTAACACTTTTTAAATTTAAATTCAGTGATGTATTTGGACTAAAAAGTAATTTGATTACACGACTTGATATTAGTTGATATAATACTAATAATAATATTTATTTCAACCATGTAACTTAAAACTTAAGATACAAGGACCCGGAAGGGTGTAGCAACAAGCTATGTTCTAAATTTCATTCATATACACGTTATGGTTTTTGAGTAAATTGCATGTGACATACAGACGGATAGACAGACCTGGACCTGACGAAACTTCGTTGTTGCCGTTTTGGCTAAAGAACGTGGCGTGACGTGGTCTTGAAAATGTTGGTATTCATTTTGTTTGTGTGAACTTAGTGTAGTTGTACTATTATTTATTCTGTGGTGTAGTGGAATTAAATTTTAGATTATGATTAATATTGTAAGAACGAGCATTTGATTTGACCTGAAACTTGTAATTTTATTTTGGGTTTGGTGATCGAGTAACGCGTGCGCGCATGTTCGCTGTGTCGATGTGAATTATTTTGAGGCTGAGCGATCCCTAAAAATAAACGCGGGTGTGATGTCATGAAACAAGTGTTACGTATGGTATAGCAGACAGGGTATACGCGGCCAGTATGACATCAGTTGCGTCAGTCACTATAATTTGCGCACATTTTTACTAGCTTTTTATGTATCACCTTTTTGTTGCGTGTCTGTAATCAAATCTAACATGAGCCCGTTTCCCGGTGGTCGAATGTGCTGAAATATTGCGTGCATACCAATGCTGTATATGTCATTATGTCGTAGACCTTGTTTGATGATGGAGCTCGGAGATGGTAGGTACCTATCTGTTATAAAAGAACGCAACGATCGAGTTCGGGCTCGCTAGAATCGTCTCGATGAGTAGTGAACGACTGTGGAAAAGGATATAGTAACGATTATAAAAACATTTTAAATAAGACTATGAAGCAGGTTCTCATGGGAAGAATAAGAACCATAAGCATATATGCAGGTGCAGTTAATGGTGTGAACATATTATAATTAAAACTAACATCGGGGACATTCGAAAATAATAACTAAGTACGACTGGGAATATACATTTCAATTGTCAAAGTAAGTTTACATGACTAAGAAGACTGCGTACTGCGTGGGATGTGACCACCATACTCAAGTGAGCGGTATGTTATGATATCAACTCGTCACGCGTGGTTCGAATACATGATTATAATTAGAGTATCTGTTACTTTATAAGAAACTGATAAACATTATTAAAAGTTACGAATAAATAAATAAACGATGTACCTTAATATGTCCGTGGCTTAAGTTATTAGTGTTTATTACAGTCGAGTTCGAAAATACGTTCACGGACAAAGTGATCAAGAATATGTGAATACGACTTTATTGTTAAGGGCATAAGGTTGCACAGATATTTTTGAACCCTTGGGAACGTACCAACATACGAGGGTCAAACTGAAAGTTTCGTGAATAGAAAAAAATATGCAGTTAAATTGAATAAAAGTATTTTTATTGTTTTCTAAGTATTCTCCTTTATACTTTATATATATATAGCGTTCAAACCAGTCGTTAAAACACTTATTGAACGCTGAAATAGGGATCGTCAAAATGGCCATTTTAAAAGCCTCCACTGCTTCTGCCGGTGTCTGATACCGCTGACCACGCAACTTATACTTGATTTTGGGAAATGTGAAAAAGTCGTTGGGACTTAGGTCAGGGCTGTATGGAGGACGGTCCAGTGGTTCGACCTTTTCACCTTCCAGATACTCATTTGTTTTCCGAGCGGTGTGAGGGCGGGCATTGTGGTGGTGAAGGATTGATGCGGCGACTAGGGTTTTTTTCCCAAGTTCAGCAAAGACACTCGACAAACAAAGTGTAAAACTCTTTATAACGTTACTTTTTATAACGATAAACATAACATATACTTTATAGCGCAGCATTTCATTTCATTTCATTTCATTTCTATTACGAAGAAATGTGTTCATATTTAGTCACAGTAAATATTCACTATTGGTATTATTGTTTATGTCATCTTATCAGGTTACAAAAGACGCCGACTAAACCTTTGAGGCTCCGAAACTTTTGAGGTCGTAAACAGCCGTCGTGCTTTTGTTATTGTTAATTGCCTTAAACACGTGCATCATTACTGCGTTTACTTGGAAATTATGGTCTAAACACACCAGCTGTACCTATCGTATTATCAGTCGTCAACCATCTTTGAAACTGTTAACATGGCCAGTAAAAGAAAAGCGATAAGTGTTGACGGAAAAGTTTGTGTGATACGTGCTATTGAAAAGGGAGATTTAGTTGTTTTTCTTTCTTCACTCCATATAACGTTAACTCTCTATAACGATAAAAAATGCTCAGTCCCTTGAGTTTCGTTATAAAGAGTTTACACTGTACTTGTATACCAATCGGCATTGACCGTTCTACGATCTTCAAGAGGACGTGACCCGATTTGGAGACAAACGTAGCCACCATCTTCTTGACCGTGCTGCGAGAGCGAATAACTTTGGTCGGCTTGAGCTCGTCTTCGTAAACCCATACTCGACATTGGTTTTTAGTTTCAGGCTCATATGCGTATATCCACGACTCGTCACCTGATCCGACACTAAAAACTGCATTTGAGCTTCCTCCGTTGAATTTATCCAATGTTTTGCGGCACCAATTGACACGAGTCGTTTTCTGCTCGACAGTCAATAAGTGAGGGATCCAACGGGAAAACAACTTTCGCACGCCTAATTCTTCCTGTTAAATAAGTTGTATCTGACTCATTCTAATCCCCAAAGGCTCCTGAATTTCCCGATATGTCACTTGCCGGTCTTCTTTTATCAGCTGACGCAGAAGGTGGACGTTTTCTTGCGTAACTGCCGATTTTGGTCGACCTTCATGCGCGTCGTCCGTGAGGGACACTCGGCCACGTTGAAGTTCTGAATACCACCTGTATATTGTCGTCTTTGAAGGTGCTTCAATACTAAAGGCAGCAATCATCCGGTCTCCACATTGTTTTTGTGTAAATCCACTTTTAAAGTCGTAATAAATCATAGCTCTTAAATTTTCACGGGACAATTCCATCTTCAGCAGCGACTCAACGACTTGAAAAAACAATTGAAACTATGTTATATGTGGCCAGTGTGTTAATATGATGAAACTTCAGAGATTATAAAAAGGTATAATATGTGTCAAAAATAAGTTCGTAAGTATTAGATTCCCGATACTTTCAGTGCAGCCCTCGTATACAATAATAATTAAAATAAATATTAAGGGACAATCTAACACAAATCGAACTAGTCCCATAGTAAGCTCAACAAGCCTTGTATTATGGGTACTAGACGACAAGATATTGAATAAATATAAATACTTAATTATTAATGACATAGAAAACATCCAAGACTCAGAAACAAATATTCATGCTCATCACAAATATTTGCCCTTGCCGAGATTCGAACCCATGACCTCTAACTTCGTAGACAGGGTCACTACCCACTTGCCTAAGCCGGTCGTCAAAGTACGTTGACAACGTGTTTATTTATGAACTCGACTGTAGGCACAGTCTGCCCATGAAAAGTAATCAGATTTCATAAAACAATTTACCAACATTTAGAACTGCCCATATTTAGGCAGTTCTAAATGTTGCATGTTTTTCTAATAACAAACATACCAAATAATACATAAAAAACATCCGTTGTATCTGATCAGAACCCGAGACCTCAATGTTAATAAGCTAGCGGTTACTGACAACGCCATATTAATCGAAATTAACCTTCTTATTATTTGTAGCTTTCAAGTTTGACATTGTGTCGTGAAACATCTAGTCCTAATTTAGTTAACTGCAGTATGTCAACATCGCAGAACAGAGAGCAAACAAGCCTACACTCTTTTGCATGAATGTCATAACAATAATGGGCTCTAAATTTAAATGTTTGACATCTAACCATCACGCGCGTCACTCTCCCTTATCATGATTTAATTTGACAAAGTCCTAAAGTGCTCATCATTTTCAGGCACTTGTCCCAACGTCGGCGAGTAGCGAGTACTCTCATAGTAATTATTACTCGCGCGAGTAAAAGCGACTGAGCCTATAATATTATCTTTATTTTTATCTAACTATGAACTGTTAGCAAGAAAGGCTTGCTTTTGCACCCCCGAAAATTATTTCATCATCATCATCATATCAGCCGAAAGACGTCCACTGCTGGACATAGGTCTCCACCAATGCCTTTACAAGGTCGTCAGTCCACCTTTTGGAGGTGTCTACTCACACGTACGTGGGCGCCACTCGAGAGCCTTTCCGCCCCAACGGCCATCGGTTCGACGTGCAATGTGCCCCGTCCACAATTGTGAAATTCTTTAGTTGGCGTTAAGCATTTTAGGTTTACGAGTAGCTCCTTGTTAGCCAGCTGCCTTAAACAATGGGCAATGTAATTAATAATTCTCATTGCTGTCACTTCAAGTCTATAGATTGACATCTTACGGAAGTGAAGCCAAGCCGAGTATAGAACATCCAAACAGTCACAGACCCGTCTGACACAGAGTGCCCGACTGAGAAACAGTTTGCAGTACAATCGTTCTTGAATTATACAATATTAGATAGATTCAAATGTGTAAGGAGAACATCGTTGGATATTGGATAGTACTATCTATATTTAGGGCTATCGTCACACATTAACAACATTCATCTGGGTGTGTTTTTTTGCTCGTGTATGGTAATTATTGTAATTAATGAATGAATTACAGTCAACCAGGCACTAAGCGCTCGCGAACACATAACCTCGGTTCGGGATCGTACGTCGTGATGGCGGAGTTTTTATGACCCTCGTTAGCTTATACAGCTACTGCGTCACTCGACGTAGGCTCCCATAAGCCGTGGTTGGAACTCATTTAGCGATATCTGGGGGTACGGCAGTGCCCCCGCCAAGTCGAGCAGGACAGCGGCACGGCCGTACCATTAGGGCGTGCAGTACCGGGACCGGTTCCAAGATTTTCATTTCCCGGTTCTGGGTTGGGGCCGGTACCAAGATTCCCGGTTCTCTCGGTTTTGTATGGTTAGCTGATTTATTTTCATAGTATTTTTCTTTATGACATAATTTAACTGATAATCGTGTAAGTAACTCTAATGGCATTGAAAAAGAAATCATTGGAATAATTTGGAAAATGTTATAGGGAAAAAAATAGAAAAATGTTTTAGTAATAAAACACTAATCACTTTAATCAGAGTCTTCACCGTTAATTAATAAATCAGGTAACAGGAGTCATCGGCCATTATAACATTGTGTAGTAAGTAATACTTACAAACACCATATTCTAAACATTCTTATAATTTTCACGCGTCATCTTAAAATAATAATATAAAAAAATAAACAAATTTTCAAAGTTATACAAGTTTTAATATCTAAATCCGACTAGTTAAAGTAAGTATGTCGAATTAACTTGACGAGACGCTGATAATTACTATTAAGATAATTGTAACATTTGCAGCAATATAATAATCTACATAAAACTAATATCATTCTTTGTTAACAAAAATCATCTTACAAATAAATCAACATAAAGGACTAACCCAATACCTAATCTAATCATTGGCTTAAAAGCGGAAAACTGGAGATCAATAAGAGCCTTATCACACTTGCGATTTCCAAGCGTATTTTGTATGAAGGCGATCACGCAGCGTGTTCGCCGCGACTGATAATTGTATAGAAAACACGCTCGCAAATCGCAAGTGTGATAAGGCTCTTAGACACAAGAACGATATGAATTAAGAATGTGATTTAAACAAAAACATTGTAGTTGTATCAAGGTAAATAACAAGTCTTATTTATAACATTTATTAAACTCTGTGAAGAAAATAATCAACATTACTGAAACTTTAACTTAAATATAAGTAATAAATTATGTATTCAGGTCATTGCCAAATACCATAAAAAAAATCGAACGTAAATGCTAACATTTGAATCTTAAAAAATAATCTACTTTTGCAAAGTTTTAACAACGAAATCTGACTAGTTATGTAAGTATGTATGTCGAATTAACTTGACGAAACGTCAATGATTGACTTCAATTTTAAATGTGAACTTAAGATACAACTGATAATATAAATTTATATTTGACGTTATGGAAGGACCCGGGAGAACCGGGACTCGGTGCTCGGTACCGGTTCTTTGGATTATAAATAAATTCCGGGATTTCCCGGGAAATTGAGAACCGGTATTTCCCGGGAGCACGCCCTACGTACCATCCTTTTCTCGAAGCAGTTCAGGGCATTTTCGACCCCCCTATAACTTCGTTGTGGATAAAACTAGAAGCCTGAATTTTCAGTAACCAAGCAAGAATTGTATTAACACGGTATATTTCAAATTTCATTCAATTTGAACCAGTAGTTTAAGAATTATTACTAGTCATAAGTTTTTGAATTTTGTCATTCACTCACTGGATGACTGACCGATCATCAAAACTCTAAGGCACTCCTAGCAGACATAGAAGTAGGAAAAACTAAAATATTTTGTTATTTCGGTCCTGATTTCTAGATACACCAACTGCATAAATATATAAGATTACAAAGTTACATTTGCAGTGAATGGGACAAAAATGAAAAAGCAAGAATGGGACTGCATTCATAATTTGTATGTATTGATAACACCATATAACCTACATTTCATATGCATCCAATATCAAAATTATGGTTCCAAATAAAAGCTAATAATGTAGCGCATTGGAAAATGTGCTAATTTAATAATATTCAAAGTCCAAAGGCTGAAAAAAACCCAAATAACGGAAGTAGCCTGAAAATGCTCTAAAAATAAACAAACTTGGAATAAAAGGCTTATTTAACATACAATACGATTTATTTTTATTAAATTAGTATCGGGTATTGCCACCCCTAGCCCTGCTGACACAGTTTAAGCGATTGTTTATCGACCTAATTAATTTACTTACGTAGTCTTGAGAAATAGCGCCCCACTCTTCCAGCAAAGCTATCTTCAACTCGTCAACAGTGGCCGGGGCAGGATCCCGAGCCCGAATCTTTCTCTTCAGTTAGCCCAACATTTGCTCAATGGGGTTGAGGTCCGGACTCATCGCTGGCTAGTTCATGGTCTCGGTGACCCTTCCGGTATGAGTGGTATGACAAGGGGCATTGTCCTGCATTAGCATGAACCCCTCATCAAAATACCATCATAAGGGGCGACATCGCGTTTTCTCAGGTCACGCTTTCGTTTGCCAGACTCTAAATAGTTTTTTATAAAGCTAATATTTCAAGAAACATAACTACATTGGTAAAGTAATTTAGAAAAATCTGATTTACATAGAAACAAACACATGAAAAAATGCAGTGATTCAATACTTTTGCTCGCGAGTGTACCTACTACATAGCCTTAGGTATGTAAAAATCCATAAATGCAGTAAAGTTGTGTGGTGGCCAAGTTGCAGAAATTTATTTAGCAAGCAAATTAAGATTAATAAGAATGCTTGGGACTTATTTGCTCTACGAAATATCTCCCAACTTTCTACGGTGGAAGAGTTTCGAGACTTGGCCTCTTTTTCACATGGAATATTTTTTATGGGATCAATTTGACGGCTAAGGGCATTAAAGGTTTGAACTGGTTCGCATTCCCCCCGGCGCGCGGCGATCGGCGAACAAGGAAACAAATGAGCGGTCGGCTGCCGTCGCGTGTACCCTGGATTGCGGCCAGCCCTCTCGAACGTGGACGGTCGCTGTGACTCGCTCATGACGCCGCATATTTTTAACGTAACAGCGCAGACACACTATCGAGTGCCAAATGTAAAGTTCACTAACATAGATTTGGCAAGAGTTGCTATTTACGCGAAGTGTCTATGCTTTGCGAACAAATGATCGCAGGCCCCGTTCTTGTGATTAAACATGTCGCGTAGGAGTACCTATTTAATCGAAACTAAGTACTAGTACCTATCGGTATCTTGCCCCGCGATCACCCACACACTCATATCGATTTATAAAAGCTTCTGCATCCTATATTTAGTGCTGCTATATGCATATAATCAACGTGAGCTATGTACATATACTCCTATATGTACATAGCTCACATTGCGGAATACATGTGATTATACTTCTGTACCTACATAAATTGCTCGCACACTCAGTTTCACTACGACGGAAGTGATAATTTATGCGACAATACTTTCGTCTTGAAAATGGCACTGGCCAATTGGCGTACTGTGATATTGTTGACTATAAAGTACCACTATGATATGTACCTTCTATATTTGTGAACATTAAGTAGATTTATTTTATGATGCATTCGTAAAATCTTGTCCGAAAACGATTTTTTGTCATGTTTCATAGCCCCCGTTATTACGAGCGCATATACTTTTAACATAATCTTTAATAATCAACTGAACTTGAATTATTTTGCCGATAACGTTGCAGGTACTTTTTCTCTCATCTGCGCGGCTAGCACGCGACGGCGCGCGAGCTCTCTCGATTTTTCTCGCACTATCCGTCTCTCACTTATTAGACCACTTAGAACAAGAGGTATAGTGCGATAAAAATCGAGAGTATGTCGCGACCGTCGTGTGCTAGACGTGCAGCTCATCAGTTCCCTCAAGTAAATTTCCAAGACTTTCCTAATATTTTTTTCGTTCTAGATAGACTAAGTAAAGGTAAATCCAAAGACGACGTAACTCAAGTTATTGAATGTAGAAATTGAATTAGCTGCTGGAATGTAATTGAATTCAGATCCTTCGTTTTGAAGCGTAGATATTTCACACATCACCGATTAGGTATCAGGGTCGTGGTCGTGGCGAAATAAGTACACCAATTCGAGGACTTTATTAACAACTTAATTTAAATAGCAAAATCGTTACTACTAAACGAAAAAAGTAGGTTTCCCTTTGTTACAGGGTAACAGTACAGTACCTACGCTACGCGTGCATACCTACTAAATAATTAGGAACCTAATCGAACTGTTTAACTGTTATTAATTCACGAGTCGTGTTGTAGCACTTTTCTGCCCTTTACTAATTGCCAATACGTTTTCAATGTTTCTAAGCAGTGTTATTCTTACAATAGCACTAAGAACAGAAACACTGTATGACTGTATCGCAACTAACGCAGCAGTATTATGGTATAAACTTTACCTGCGGTCGAAGCTAAATGCTAATCAATAGCTTAGCATTTTGCTAACATACGAAAGGGTGAAACTGTAATATTATTTCTTCCTATTGAATGTGCAAAATAATTCAACAATTGAACTATACTGTAAGCTGTACAACAATATTTATTTACGATACAAGTGCCGAAAATAGGAAATTCGTAACGAGTGGTGATAAATTAAAACACGACCGAAGGGAGTGTTTTAAATCGACACGAGTTGCGAATTACCTATTCGCACGTTACAACGTTTTACTGTACATATGGATCTTTAAAGTTTCGACATATGCACGAAAAGTGCTCTTTTCCGCACTAGTGCGGGAAAGTAGCACCATATGTACTGTAATAGTTATTTACGATACAAGTGCCAAAAATAGGAATTTCGTAACGAGTGGTGATAAATTAAAACACGACCGAAGGGAGTGTTTTAAATCGACACGAGTTGCGAATTACCTATTCGCACGTTACAACGTTTTACTGTACATATGGATCTTTAAAATTTCGACATATGCACGAAAAGTGCTCTTTTCCGCACTAGTGCGGGAAAGTAGCACCATATGTACTGTAATAGTTATTTACGATACATGTGCCGAAAATAGGAAATTCGCAACGAGTGGTGATAAATTAAAACACGACCGAGGGAGTGTTTTAAATCGACACGAGTTGCGAATTACCTATTCGCACGTGTATCGTACAACGTTTTACTGTACATATGGCTCTTTAAAGTTTCGACATTTGCACGAAAAGTGCTCTTTTCCGCACTAGTGCGGGAAAGTAGCAGCATATGTACTGTAAAAGATAAAAAGGTTCTTAAATCTTAAAAATATATATGATTAGATTTTGCTATTGAATTTTGTATAGGATTACAACTCTGTTTTTATTTTAATTGCGATTCTAAACAGGCCCTATGTCTGTGACTAATAATTCCATCCATGTTAGACCTATATATAAGTGCGCCCCAATTTTAGACATTTTGTGAGAGCCAATACGAATTCATTTAGATTGTGTCGGTGCATGTATATCAATAAACCCTGTAGTACAGATTGACGCGCCACGCCATCTAGCGCTGAACGAGGATACTATGAAGCGAACGAGCACCGTGGCCGTTCGTAGTAGGACTCGGGACTACCACGCCGCGGTGTCGGTGTTGCGCACGTAGTTATCTTTTAAAAATAATACAGAGGTCGCTAATAGTTGGTTTAGGTAGTTGAACTATTATACTCGAGGCTAGAAGCTAGCTAGAACTATTATTTGTAAGATGCTAAGCCATTTATAGGTGACACACCTCATAATATCTGTCAAATATTAACTTGCCTCAACTAAATACATTGTTTTTTTTTAATACTCCAAAATTGTAATTCATAAAATCTCCATGCAACGAGGGCTTCAGAAATCTTCACCACACCAGAGGGGCTGCTAGCGCTGTCGAGCTGCCAAGACCGCATATGTACACTAATGAAGTATGTATAAAAAAAAAGCACTGGAATTTTAACCGGTTCGGATTAGGATAGTAGTTTGACAGATCTAACAGATGTACACTAATGTAGGCATGTACAAAAACGAGCACATGGAATTTTATCCGGTTCTGATTAGGATAGTAGTTTGACAGATGTAACATTTATCGCAATCTACCAGCCTTTTTTTTACATTGGGGAAACGCATCCCGCCCGCCACGGGGAGGGGGGTATGCAGGATTACCGTCTAAAAACCCAACGAGTGCCAGCTCCGTTTTAAGGGGGGGCGTCGCGGGATCGCTTTCCGCATTCGACCGCGTGCGTCCCGACGGGCGGCCTACAGGGTAGCGGGATGCAGACATTAAGCGCCAAATTAAAGCGCATTCATTCCAGTGGGACCAATTTTTGCAAGGTTTCCCCCGAACCCCGCACCGTCCCACTACGGCGCAGGAGGCAGTAAATGCGCGTAGCGCCTGGCTCTGCCTCCCGTCCGTCGCCGGCGGAGCGGATCCGCGAGGGGATCATTCTCGCGTGCCCGCTCTGTGGCCTCCTTCTGCGACATAACCTGGTCACTGAAGGAGGCTATCGCCTTCCATGCATCCTCATTGTCAAGCATGGCCCTAATAACACCCGACAACGAAACGTCCGACCGCGTCACTCATTCTAAATCAGTCCGTTGGGACCTCCGCGCTGTGCATTCTTCTAAAGTGTGACGCGCTGTGTCCACGGCCGCACCGCACTCATAGCAGCAAGGGGAGGATTCCCTCCCTATGCGAAGCAGATACTTACCAATGCAGCCATGGTTAGTAAGTATCTGCACCATATGGAACGTCAGGGTTCCATGCTGCCTCTCAACCCAGCGTTCTAAATGAGGCAGTCCCCTTCTTTCCACTGCCGGAGCGATTCGTTCTGGACAAGCGCTCGAACGCGGTCCAACTCCTGCCGATCGCGGAACTCCCCTGCCGCTCTTTTCTCAGCCCTATGTTGATGGACCTTAGCGAACACTTGTGCTTGGAGGTCCCAAGGAGGGTCCTCAGCTGCAATGAGATTAGACTGAGTAAAGATACAAATGAAACAGTATTCAATATCATTAAGCAACTTAATGACAGAAAATTACCTGGAATTGACTAATTACGTGCCTCAGATCTGAAGTACATTAACGCTACCATAACACCTGTAATAACACATCAAATAAATAGCTGTATCTCAACCTCATTGTATCCTGACCAGCTCAAGGTGCGCGTGGTCAGGCCTATATTTAAAAGTGGCTCACACACTGATACCAACAACTACAGGCCCATCACTATTCTACCATGCTTAGACGAATTAGTTGAGAGGTACTTCGGCAAGGAAATAAATAAGTTCTTAACACAAAACAATAGAATTAATTCACACCAATACCGATTTCAAAAAGTAAAAAGTATTTCCCAGCTGTTATTAAACTTTGCAGATTTAGTCACCTAAATGAAGAAAACCATGTGTTTTAGTCTTTATTGATTTTAGCAAAGCCTTCGACACACTGTCTTATAAAAACGCTTTTTTCTAAACTAGAACAGGGTGGGATCCAGGGGGCCTTGCTGAAAATGAGAACACATAGTGAAAAGCTAAAGGAACTGGTATACTTATCACCTTACATTTTTTTACCAAGTTATAAGAATATATATGGCAAATTTACATTTGTACAGTCGAGTTCTCCAATATCTACACAGACAATCTTTCAAAAATATCTATTCAGTGACTGTATTGTTACTGACATAAGACACATGTGTAGATATTTTTGAAAGGTTGCCTGTATAGATATTGGAGAAGTCGACTGTACCTCGGATTTCATGTTACCTCATATACTTAACCAACTACCATTAGATATAAATATACTTAAAAAACATTACATAGATTGTCATAACATCAGCACTGAGAAATAACATTAGTAAACACGAAATGTACTAGGATGTCTAGGACATTAAACTAATAGTAGATATAAAACAACCGGCCAAGAGCGTGTCGGGCCACGCTCAGTGTAGGGTTCCATAGTTTTTCGTCCAGAACTTATTTTGTAATTTTTTCAAAAACTTTTCAACCTATCAAGTTCAAAATAATTTTCCTAGAAAGTTTTTATAAAGTTCTACTTTTTGGATTCTTTTCATATTTTTAAAACTTATGGTTCAATAGTTAGAGGGGGGGGGGACACATTTTTTTTTAATTCTGGAGCGATTATCTCTGAAAATATTAACATTATCAAAAAAATATTTTAGCAAATTTTTAAATACCTATCCAACAATATATCACACGTTAGGGTTGAAATAAAAAAAAACACTCCCCACGTTACGTATAGGGGAGGTACCCTAATCAATAAATAAAAAAGACCGGGTTACACTCCGGGAGTGCCGGCAGAAGTGAAAAATCAATATATAACATTGTAACAGTTTTTCGATCAGGTCACGTGACATCTTACGGTGTCACCCTAAAAATGAATTTGACGCAAATTTATAAACAATTATCAATTATTTAGGCGGACGGGCCGCGGGCGCGTTGGGTGCGACGACCAATTTGTTTTTGCCATTGCCAAATATTTTTCAAAGCTTTATCTCTTTAGGAATAACGTCTAAATTCGAACTATTCGAATTTGCAAGAACAACAGACGGCGGTGGCGACCAGAATATCAATTTGTTTTTGCCGTTGGTAATAGTATTTTATACAACTGTTGTATAATTAGGGTCTTAAAACGCGAGTGGCGTGAGTTGCGATGCGAGCCTTGGCGAGCATCGCAATTAAAGACGCCACGAGCGTTTTAAGACCAAGTTATACAAATATACACCGTTGCATACAATACTTTTTCTACGACTAATTCTAAATAGCATTTGACTTTTCAGGCAGTAGTTTTTTCGTTAGTTCTAAACTACTCACGCAATTTCTTCAGCGGTGCAGTTATTTTCTTCTTCGTCCATTTTAAAAGGAACGTACACAGTTTTCTTCACTTCACAAACACGAATAAAATCTTAATAAGTTATTAATAACGAATAGTTATCATATTTCGTCTTTTCATTTTGAATTGGAACTTTGGTGGGAAATTAGAAATATGACACATTGACACCTCTTGTTTATGGTCTCTTTTGTTTTTAATTTCCTTGAACTTGCCATCCGAACCAAACTGAATCCGGATCCGAACCGAATCGGATCGGTTTATATTTATAAATAATGCCAATAATTGGTAAAATATGTATACACATAATACATGATCATTTTACCCTTTTCACGAAACAAATTATTTAATTGAATATTTTTGTTTCGTGTTATTTTTTTTTTTAACGAGGAAGTTACCCCGATCATTTTATAAACGAAGGTATAATGTACACCAGCGCCATCTCTCTCGCTAAGTCCGAAACTACCTGATGTGGTTCGATTAGAATGGAGCGAGCGCACAGCTCGCCCATTAGAGTGGTGCCAAGACTGTGAAACAAGTCTATAACTCGATACAGAGAGGGCGCTAGTCTTAGCGGGAATATAGTGGAAAAATTTACAACTTGCGTCACTGTCCTCGTAGCTCAGTTGGTAGAGCAGTCTAGCGTTAATAGAAAGGTCGCAGGTTCGAATCCTGTCGGGGGCTACAGACGAAGATGGTTTATTTTTCCATTATATTCTTTCTCTGTATCATATCGTTTACATGATCATTTATTTTTATTTTAGTAAATAATTTATGTTCTGCAAATGTTTGATAGTAAAACTTTTTATTTTGAAAAATTTGCTTATGAAGTTGGTACCACTGCAATATGCCGGCCGATTGAAAAAAAGTTACATGATTTGACATCGTGGTAAACAGTGCTTTTATGAAAATGTATGAACCATAAAAGTACACTAAAACAGTGCGTAGAGCATAGAGTTTTTCGACGACTTATTATCGGTGTCATTGTATTTGAGCTAGAGCCTATATAAATGACAGATAACGGTACAGGTGTAGAAAAATATTTTTCTAAGCTTTATCTCTTTAGGAATAACGCCCAAATTCTAACTATTCGAATTTTCTCAATAGCAAAACGCTGAAGGACGCGTTGGTATTATTACAAATTTATTTGCAGAATATGCTATTGCAAAAAGTGTTTAACGGCTTTAATACTCTTACGAATAGCGTTCAGTTTTGAATGAAGTCGAATCGGCTAGCAGCAAAAAGTGACCTCCTTCACATCTGACGTCACAAAACTCTGTCGCGTATTAAACAATTTTTCCCCATCCCAAAAAGTGCTCAGCGCCGCTAAAGAAGTTTTCACTTCAAAAAAAACTTTTTATTTTACCACTTTGTCGGCGTGATTGATATACATATTAGTACCAAATTTCAGCTTTCTAGTGCTAACGGTTACTGAGATTATCCGCGGACGGACGGACAGACAAAGCGAAACTATAAGGGTTCCTAGTCGACTACGGAACCCTAAAAATAATTAAGTCGCAACTGATTCTTGAAAATAATTTACTTTAAAACAAAGTTTAACCGACTTCAATTTAGTACTCTGCCAAGCCACGAGAACAATTCCACATTTATTTTCCAATTTACCACATGAACTGATTTCCGAGAGCAAAGGCGTTGATTATTAGAAAAAGAAATCGAATCGCTGTATGTTAATATTTGAGGACTTCCGTCGATTCCCCAAAATCATCATCACCATTGGCAGTTTATTAGTTCCTATTTCAACGGAATCTTATCACTTATCAGAATCTGTGATATACTTTTGTACTTTTAAGTACATAATTGAGGAATTCCATAAGTCATCTGTGGTCTTCTTCATCAATTCCACTCCACCAAATTATTACGATTTCCGAGTGTAAATACACGAGTTATAATAGAAAATACCAAAATCACTACACGCGTGCCCTAATATAATTGAGGAGTCCCCTCAATTCCTCATAGATCCCATCATCAACTGAATTTTTGAAAAAAATGGGACCCACCTGGAAGCATAAATACTTACAAACAAAAAATAAATTTATCGAATCGGCTCATCAATGACGGAGTTCTGAAGTAACAAACATTGAAATAAATACATTAAAATAAATAAAAAAAAATATAACCGAATTGAGAACCTCCTCCTTTTTTTTTGAAGTCGGTTAAAAAGTATAAAAGAAAATTGCCTTGTTTTAAATTCACACAAAACAGAAGAAATTGTTATATTCCTTTAAAATTCCACATAATTTCCATTGAACCATTTTACCAAACCAACCCCCGACGCAAAAAGTTTTATAAGTTTGACGAGTCTGTGTGCCTGTCTGTGGCATAGTACCTAGGTGCATACCTAAACGAATGGACCGATTTTAATGCGGTTTTTTGTCCGTAAATTGATGTGACCGAGATGGTTCAACAAAATCGGTTTAGCCGGTTGTGAGATATTGATCTTTGAAATCAAAATGTCGGGGGTTTTTAAACATGTCTAAGTTGTTCATTATATTCGTTCTATTGGAACCTGGGACTTAATAATAGGCTTAGGTGTCAAACATTTTTGGTCAGCTGCTGGCAAATTATCCGCCATAATGTTGCTAAACGACTAAAAAACTAAACTCGGATTCATAATTAGGCGAACTACGAGTAACTTGACAGTTCATTGCACACAAATGTGGCCACAGTTTCGCTAGTGCTGTTAATACAAAGTGTTTTTTTAACCGTTTTAGAGCTAAAGCCCACTTAAAGTATCCAAAACGTACTAATCATTCGTGAAAAAAAAAAGTATTAGTTAAGTTTTTAGTAATAAAATGTAATTAAGTTTGAAAAATACTGTATGGCGTGCGGTGCGAAGTTCGTTCACCCGGTTAGACTTCGTACCTATCTACATAAGATGGCGGCTAGCGGTCACTGCGGTCACTTGACTGGATGATTAAAATTTATTTATTTATCGTATGGCATTTTGGTCACTGGATTACATATAAAATAATAAGAAAATTGGCTAAAGATTTAGATTTGCCCTCTTCAAGTACTCTGTGGCGAGTGGAGTAAGACACTTGAGGTCCTCCATCCGTCCTGAAAATTTTGTTATTGGGCATTCCAGGACCATGTGGTTCACCGTCTGATCGGGGTTTCCACACACACACCGAGAGGAGTCGCACCGACCCCATTTATGCCAGTGGTGGGCGCAGTTTCCAATGCCTGTTCTTATGCGGTTTAATTGGCACCACACCCTGCGCGGATGGTCAAAACCAGGTGGACGCGACCTTGGGTTCAACGAAAACAGGCGTTCATCTGGCTGTTGTTGCCAAAAATTAATTAATATTAATACAAAAAAAAACTATATATACCTAATACTATACATAAAAAAAACCATAAAAAAACTTTTTTTGAGTTCTTTGTAATAATTGTAATGTATACAACTGGGCTACGGCTCTAAGACGGTTAATAAAACACCCCGTAAAGATATATAAAAAATCCAGTTCATACCAGAGGTTTAGTTAAGCAGCGTTATTGTGTTTGAAATTGTACTAATAATTATATGGAATGAACTAGGTGTTGCCCGCGACTTCGTTCGCGTAGAACAAGTTACCGTCTTAGAAAAATGATTGATATGTAATTATTGTAGGCGGAACCTTAATTATCGCCGACCCAAACAAAGTTCTACCATTTTAAGGGAAGATTTACGAGGTAAAACTATCCTGTATCCTTTCAAGGGTCTCAAATTATCTGTACGGAAAATTTCATCTAAATCCGTTCAGGGATTAGCGTAAAAGGCAACAGTGCAATGTGTTCATTAGTTTACATTGCTAAATTTTAATTAAGAACTCCGTTTTTACAATTATAAATATCTCCACAGACGTTTCTGCTTAAATTTTATATGTTTTCATAATGTATTAAAGAACATACACACAAGAACATTACTGGAAGTTTTCTTCGTCCAGCAGTTTTACTCACGTTAGTCCGGGCGACCTGTATAGTTTTGAAAGCAAACTTATCCAATGCTAAAAGACGTAGAACTTTCCATCTCCATCCGCCGTCCCCATTTGACGGTGTTAGAGAATAAACTATTTGATTATCCAAAATTAACTTTTTAAATTACCAAAATAATCCGCAGGTTAAACGTAACATTACCTTCTTTTCGGTTCTGGGAGCATAGCAAGTCTAACTTAACGTAACCTACATTTCTGGTAGCTGTTCGGTTCTGTTAGGGTCGTGGTTCTAACTTAACCTAACCTACTTTTCTTTTAGCAGTCGGATTATGTATTTTGAATAATAAATGGCTGACCATCCTACTAATATTATAAATGCGTAAGTTTGGATGTTTAGATGTTTGGTACCTACTCAATCACGCTTAAACGGCTCAACCGATTTGGATGAAATTTTGCACGAAGTAAAATTATAACCTGGATTAAAATAAAGGATAGTTTTTATCCCAGGTCCACGCAGACGAAGTTGCGGGCGGAAGCTATTATAGTATGTATGACCTAAGAATTCCCTCACATCAAAATTTACTTGTTCCTCATACATACTTCCAACCCTTTCTCACCTCTTTAGATGATGAATTTTAAGAAACGCTTTAATTAGTTTCCTACGGCCGTATTCATAAACGTCCTATAAGCCTGTTTTAACTAAAATGGCGTTAAAATTCGTCGTGTCACTTTGACATTTGTGTTCGTAAGAAAGGGACAAATCACATTTCATTTAGCAGAGGCATTCTAAGTTTTATGAATAAAGGGGCTAGTCTTTAACCGAAGTTACTTTAAATTTGTCTTGTTCCCCGTACAAACATACCTACAACTCCTTTTAGCCCATTAGGGGATGAACGTTTTTAACCCCTTATGGAATCAATTTCAAACAGTCTAAAACAGAAATTACAAATCTCTTACTTTAAAAATGTCTTGCTCTCCAAACAAATTTTAGCCCCCTTTTAATCCCTATAGGGGATGAATTTCAAAAAACTCTGGAATCAGTTTTGTAGTCTTTTAACATCCAACAACAACAGGTACAGGCTAAAACCGAAGTTTCAAATCTTTTACTATAACATTTTCTTGGTCTCCATATAAACTTTGAATCCTGTTTTAACCTTCTTAGGGGTGGAACTTTTCCAAAATGCTGAAAGAACTTTTTTTTATTCTGATAAGAAATCTTTATTATACCACGTTTTAAGTCTCAAACTCAAAAAAGAGTTTTCTCATCGAAACCTTGCACCCCTTTTTAACCCCCTTTGGGATAGACGTTACTAAAACGCTGGAACTACTCGTTCATATTTTAATTAGTAATTTTTCTATAAAATTGTATGTACCTAGCTAAAAAACAAAGTTTACCCCATACAAACTTTTTACCCCTTTTTAACCTTAGGGGTGGTTTTTTCCAAAACCCTTAAAGTTCTTTTTTTGTATTCAAATAAGTAATAAATCTATAAAGTTTCAAGTTTCTAGCTCAAAAGGAAAAGTTTAAAGTAATATTTCTACAAAGTTTCAAGTCACTAGTTCAAAAAATTATGTTTCCCCATACAAACTTTGCACCCCCATTTAACCCCCTTAGGGATGGAATTTCCAAAAATCCCGTCTTATCCCTTGCCTACGTCTTAAAAGGAAGTTCTGGTGTAAATTTCAACTTTCTAGTCCCAGTAGTTTCGGCTATCATGAATCAGTCAGGAAGTCTTCTTTTATATATGGAATTAATTATTAATTATTTTAGAAACGAATAACAATATTATAGCAACATAATAAAGAAATGAACAAATAAGTATAAATTAATTACAAAATGAATGAACCGAACTAACCTACCCAGTCATAGAAAGCAGACCCCGTAGATATTTAAAAAATCCAGTTCTTACCAGAGGCCTTGCAGAATACCACAGCCATAATAACTTAATAACACTACTACTTGCTCTGCAGTGTTGTCTTGCTGTGTGGTGTTCCTGGAGGTGAGCCAGGTCGCCAGAGCTCCCGAGGATGCGTTGTGTTGAGAGCGAGGGAATTTGTTCCTTCAGCTGTCAACACGGCGAATCTTCAAGCATATCAAGGGTCGGCAACGCCCATGTTACTCCTTTGGAGTGGCATGCGTCTATAGGCCGCGGTGTCCGTTTACCATCAGGCGGGCCGTACGCTTGTTTGCCACCGTCGTTATATAAAAAAAAAAAAAGGTTTAGTTAAGCAACATTATTGTGCTTGAAATTAAACTAATAATTATATGGATTTAATAATTATTTTAGAAACGAATAACAATATTATAACAACATAATAAAGAAAAGAACAAATTATTATAAATTAATTACAAATAGTTATTTGTTATGCAAGGCTGCAAAGTTGTTGTTTGGCGCAAGTGCTTGTATTGAAAGCCGAGTTAGCGAAGGATTGTAAGTGAATGAGCGAAGCGAATGCTTCAAAAGTACAATCCTGAGCATAGCGAGGCTTTCAAGGCACACGAGACGCCAAACAACTTTGCTGCCGAGCGAAACACACAACTTTTCACCTCACCACCGCGAGGAAAATTGTAAATGTAATGGAAGTAATTTGGACCTTCTACTCATTTCATCAATAAAGGTTTGTTTACATCTCATAAAGATATAGCATTTTATAAGTATCAAATGTAACATAAACATTTTTGCATCTTTAAATAACTCCACGCTTACCTACACTAAATAAGTCAAAGTATTGTAGGGTACTCACGATCACGCACGGGTAAACTAAGGCTCAAATACGCTTATTTTACTTTTTCCGCTAAATTAGCAGGCATAAAAATTCATATATGTATATCTTCTGCACTAAAATCTATAAATAACCACCATTATTTTGGTTTTACTGTGGCTTTAAAACAAAACAAAATTAAATGCAGGTAAAAATAATAAAAATAAAACTACATTTTAAAATTATTTATTCGTATTGTATCCTTATAAGGCGGTCTAAATATTGATATTTCGTATGTAATTAAGAAAGAATAAGTATTTTGAATTTAATTTTATCAAAATAATAACATTGAATTATTGGCAAACACCATCTGCACGTCTAGCACAACTTGCTGACAAGTCGCTTTGCGCGCGACTGAGCGTCTCCTGTCTCACTCGCACCATGCAAATTAGAAAGAGGAGGGTAGATCTTTCCCGACTGGCATTGCGGCGCGGCGTCAGTTGTGCTAGCTCCCCAGTTTCTGAACGCAGGATAATAACCTCTCATTCTGTATAGAAAAAAAGTTGGATCTGGCGATTGACCGTCACGTTCCAAATTCAAAAACTCTTTCCAGGCTAGCATGGGCTTTTGGGCGCAGATTTTGAGCGATAAAGCAAGCCTTTTCGAGCCGGTGAGGTGAAAATAAATTTACCGAACTAGCCTACCCAGTCATAGAAAGAAGACCCCGTGCAGCAGTTCCCCCTGCGGCATGGAGCCCATAACGCTGGCGGCTTTACCTCTGTGAATGTTATTGTAATTAAAAATACATCGATCATCAGTTTAGGACATCGCTAAAGACGCTGTCCGCCATTTTGTTTTGTTGACAGTTCCAACTAGGGCTGCCAACTATTTTTGGGTGAGTTATAGTATTTTCCAGAAAAAAACGACAAAAATATAGTACACTGTAAAAAAATATAGAACTTGCCTTGCTATTTAGTAAAAAACTTGGCAGTCTGAAGCGCTTCCTAAGGTCCCCCTAAATATAGTATTTTCGTGTACTATATATTTCTTCAACAGTATATAGTACAAAGAGTCAAAATATAGTACAATACTATATAATATAGTACGTTTGGCAACCCTAGTTCCAACCTTTCATTAACCAAGCCATTCGTCTTTCCGTCATGGTTCTGCTCGGAGCTATGTAGTACAGTGATTGCGAATCTTTCGTACCGTCGTTGAGTTATATTTAATAGTGTTGTTATCATTCGAATGATAATTATATTGGAATGCATTCTTGTTACTTCAAATCGTTTTGTAAAACCATCTAAAATGAAGAGGTCACAATCGTCCATCACAATCTGTAATGTAATAACAGCATTAGTTTTGGGTTTTACCTACCTATACCAAATTTGAGGATTAATTTTATTAGTGTAAACGTCCGATTTAAACCGTTCATCCCTATTTTGGCAAGTATGTGTGAGCGTGAGAGTTATGACGACGATTACTTATAAAATATACAAATTGAATCAGATTTATAGTAGGTACAAGGTTATATCCACATATATATATTTGTATCGACATAACCCGAGCACTATTTTTTTCCTATGTCTGGCAACATTTTAATGATGAATCCGAGATTAGTTACATAATAATTCTGAAAAATCCTGTCATTCTAGTAATCAATGACGTCTGAGCAATGTCAAAAAAGTGGATAAGTGAAAGATCTCGGTCTACACTCGGTGGGATTATATATGGTAATGATGGTAATGCTTAAACATGCTACATGTTTGCTTTGTCGACTTCCTAAAATGTAGTTCTCTATATTATTATCATTATAAACTACCGTTTACTCTACCATCGTACCCTAAACCGTAGAGTCTAGGGTACGTTGGTAGAGTTGGTTCCATATCAGTAACTAAAATCGCGTTCAATTTGATGCGATCATCGCTTGATCGCGCGAATCCCACGGACGCTTGCCAATTAGGACGCCTGAGGCAATATTGATTAACGATGATACACAGATCTGCCTGCTGTCAACAAGCTAGTTTACATCTTTACGGAGTTACCGTTTCAATTTGAGTTGTAAAGTGTTCTACAACTCAACTCCGGACTCCATAAGCTCATAATTTGTCTTCGTGAAATGACACGAAAGTATAAATAGAAATAGAAATGTCCGTTCTATGTTTATCTTAATATTTTTTATTGTTTGATGACGGGCATCTTCAACGTAATTCCAAATATATTTTTTTAGTCAAGATCTGGTGATTGGATCCACGAGGAACCTACGAAACATATCAAATGTTCAAGGGATGCATTTATCAGGTATTTTCTATACTTTAGTATCATGCATTTCCTCTCAGGAAGCACAACTCACACGTTTTAGGTATATAAGAATGTACTTAATGGACATAATAATAGTTCAACAGCTTAGATGAGATACCTTTAACGTAAACGGGATATCGATGCTTGGTACTTTTATTTCGATTTGACGGTTTTTCATGGAATCTTACTTACGGTACATGACAGTATAGGTACTGTGTGAAAAAAATCCCATTGGATGCATTAAATAGGCTGAAAGTCACACAATTCAACAACACACAACAGTCACACAAGTAGGCCTACCTACTACGTGTAACAGTATTACATGTGATCCACGGCTTTCGCAATAAAGAATTGAGTGACTTTCAGCCTATTTAATGCATCCAATGGGATTTTTTTTCAGTGGAAAATATCACAATTCGACGTGTTTATTATACATTCTGCGAATCGAAATATGTAGAAATGTGCCTGCAAAAAGCTGAAACGGTCTGGATCGTAACAGTTTTACAGGTAGATGGACAGTTTGAGTCTACCTATTCGTGGTTTCGTTTCCATTCCCTGACTAATTTGAATGCAAGCGCTGGAATAATTTAAGTTAATATAATATGCAGCAATAACTGCTTTACAGACTGATGGGCATGTTGAGTCTACCTATTCATGGCTAGGTAGCATTACGTGGTCATTTTAAATAGTAGCTTCTTATTTTAGCTAATTGAGGTCTGTTAAGTTTTTATGAAGAGGCTAAGTATTTTTAAAATTACGTGAGTGAACTATATACGCACAAATAAAAAAAAAAACATCGTAAAACAAAATATAAAACTAAAATTTAACAATACACTCATTTCGGACCGCAAAATAATAGCAATACATTCAACAGATTTTTCGCATCAATAGGTGAATCAAATTTAACAAATTGTAGCAAACAATGCGGCCGCCCGTGCAATTCCTATACAGTAGATACGGAATATTTATTTGTGCAACAAGAGAGCAAAGTTTGTTTTTGCTACCAGTACTGATTTTGAGTCCTGAGGAAGCGAAAGATTCTAAAATTGAATCACGAGCGTAGCGAGTATGTATCTTGTATTTATCGTAAGTATGAATCTTGAGCGCAGCGAGGGACTTAAAAGCAAGAGATGCAAATACTTTGCTCTCGAGTAACGAATACAACTTTTCACCTCAGCAGTGAGAACATATTCACATTAAAAAATATATCATAGTATCACGCACCTATTCGTCTCGTGATTATTAAGGAAGAAAACTTCATTAGGCGTTCGTCACTTACTACTTGTTTTAACTCCTAAGCGCCTGCCGCGCCCTTAGTAAATACTAGAAAGGCGAGACAAGGCGCGAGAAACCAAAGGATATTTTAGTATCTATATACGAGTTTCGCGTGACACATCACTAAAAAAGACCCCCCCCGCCTTTAGACATCTACTTCTACTATAAAAACACACAAATCGAAACAGTACAAGAATTTCCACTACTAGGTTTAGGTATAAACACACCTCATATAAACAAAATTAGGTATACAATGTCAAGCTTTATTTATGCATTTCGTGAAATAAAGAAAACAAGTGACCAGCAAACTGCGCTACCTGCTGCTGTTATACCATACCCATGCGCATAGTAAGTATACTTACTATGCGCATGGTTAAAGTATGGTATAATTTTGTAGCGAAACAGTACGGACGCATCAGATCTGTTCATATTATAAATAAATTGATCGAATCCTTGTAAATATCAAAAATACGGATATATGTAAGCCACATTTCCGAGAATACAATTTACTTACTTTACCAGGAATTTATATCTTAGAGCTTGTGCACAATTCAGGCGAGTTTTTTCGGCTTCTTTTTGACCCCCCTCTCCCCCTTGGTTATATTTGGCGAGGTTCTTAAGGGGCTACCCGAGGTTTTCATCGATTTTTGACAAGTTTTGAATCGTATCTACTACTTTTGCACTACATGTACATGTACGCTCGAAATGGGCAACTGTTGTTACTTTCTATATATTTTGAACACCTGTATGTACACAGTTTACAATGAATAAATACTTTACTTTACTTTACTTTACTTTAAATAGTATTGTATTTAGTAAATCTTGTTTGTTTTGCCAAGTGCTCCAAAATTTCGCAAAACTCGCTATTTTGAAGTGCTCAGTAAAGATTTATGTTTAACGAACCCGAAAAAAAGTATCTACTCGTGTGGTAGATATTTTTTATTAGTTTCGTTCACTGTAGAAAAATACACGTGAGGTCTCCCTACCCCTATTTTTTGCCCAAGGTGAAACGGACAAGTTGGTTCGCTTCGCTCGCCTGTTCAGTATTTTAATAGGGGTCCCTTTATTTCCCATAAACTTATTGTTCCGAATTTCGATGGTCAGACATTGATATCCATATAATTTATAGACATAAATCAAGTCATAATTTTTGTTAAGTATAACGCTAAGTCATAATTTTTGTTAAGTATAACGCTTTTTAGTTCTAACATTAATGACCTATAATATTAAGTATTATAATCACAAAAGTCAGAAAATTTATGTACATAACGATCAAAGGTCTATCGATAATTATTCATAAATATACCAGGACATATATTTCAACGTACTAATGGTTGTTATTCATATCGTTTTAATGTCTAAAGTGAATTACGTCTAAGATACCAAATCTATAACATCCAAAGTCATATAGATAATTACTCAGAAACATTTCCAGACATACATTTGAAAAGGGGTACTAGGTGCGGTGGGTTTATGACTGTTTCGTAAAGAATACGTTTAAATAAGCATGTTTTGTTAGAAACTTTTTTCTTTGAAATTAAAAATGCCCCAGATATTGGACCTCTAAGGCAGGTCGGTGTAGGTACGACGACGAGCGAAGCGAGGAGGAGTGTTAAGCGCCCCATACATGGTACGATTAATCGATCGCTTCGAAATTGGCAGCCACACACGAAGCAATTGATCGTTACGATCGAGCCATACACGAAGCAATCGATCGTTACGATCGATCATTTACTCGTTGGACATGAAACTAAAAGAGCCATACAAATTCGATGCTTCGTTACGATAGTCACGACTGCACGGGTTTTTGCTGCGATTTCCGATATCGTCTTCGATCTAGTAAATCGTTTACGATATTGAAATACACTATCGATCGGTCGTTTCGATTGGTTTGTAACGATGGATCGCAAAGATGAATCTTACCGTGTATGGGGCCCTTTAGGTGTACCGCTACCCTAAGCGCGCGAGCCGAGCGAGCGAAGCGAGCGTGCCGCGGCAGCGCCGGGCGAAGCGCCAGAACCCATAATGACACAACATCCATCGAAATTTTTACAAGTAAGTACCGATTTTTCCCAACTTTCGGGTCAAATATCTCGGCCATTTTTGATTTATGACAAAAAAGTTTCAAACAAACATACTTATTTTAACGTATTCTGATCACTAAACAAAACAGTGAGCGGCATAAATACCTTTCAATCGCATCACTCCATACCCTCTTTATTTTGGCCCATGTATCCACATTAATTATAAAGCGAGCGTTCAGTAACATTCGGTAGTTAAAATTGTATGTATTTTATTTTGTTTTTCTGGGAGTGCGTTCATAGAGGCTTTAACATTATGAAGTGTGACACCACCATGACATTGAATGATATAACTAACTAATCAGATGACTGACAATCATTATGACTTGCAAAAAAAGACCTTACAACAATTATTATAAAATGTGGCTAACCAATTTTATGACTAACAATAATGATGACCTGCAAAAATCGGAACTTGAATTTACATTGTTAAATTTTATGACTTTCGACAATATGACTAGAAAAAAATATGGTAGAAAACGTTATGGACTGAAAAAATCGGATCTTAAATTTTATGGGAAAAAATAGAGACCCATTTTAATACGGGTGTAGACTCGAAAATTATTATTACTCCAAAAGAAAGAAGCCAAAAATTATGCCTAGTGACGAAAATCCCATTCAGATATCTCAAAGCATTACGAAGCTACATCCGTTTTAATATTGCTTGTTAGAGAGAGAAAACGCAAACGGTGTGTGACGTCACATTACAGGATGCTTGCTTGCAACAGACCGCGATGCTGCGGCGCGGCACGTTGCCGTATTCTGTGACGTCACATTCTTCCAGCGTCATCGTTTCATATGAAGTTGCGTTTTGCGAAAAAGGGACAGAACAAAAAACTTTGGACACTTATAACTTCGTGATTATTTAACCTTTTGCGTTGATTTTTTCTCCATTCGACTACATTTTTTATCCTTTTTCGAGAAAATATGACATTATTGACTATTTTATTTAGTGTCTACGCCCCTATTGGATGTTTATTTGATCCGTCGTCAATTATCTCTTACGTTATCGCACGAGTATAGTTTATTGTATACATTTGACAACTAACTAACTGAGGGAGTGGTCCTTCTTTAGGCACGGTTAGTAGCTAGGTAGTATTCCTTATCCAGTGCCGTCACTATAGAACACTTCCACACATACCACTTCAAACAGTCAACTATAGAGCCAAGGTTCTGAGTGATTTGTCATGTGTTGCTACTCTAACAAACAAGCCATATAAGAACAGAGTTAATTCCCAATTTGTCCATTAAAAACTTGCCAGTTCACCACAGGTTAGCTGTTTATTCCATTTTGGTCAAATACGGCCTATCGCAAATAATAAAAAGGTCCTTAATAATATTTCCCACTACATTTTGATTGGTATAGTCAAGTGCAAAAATATTGGAGCATAAATACAACTGTGTCATATGGATCTTATGTCGGCGAATTAAGATTTTCGCATATATTCATGACAGGATTAATTTGATACACAGTTTTGCACTTGACTGCATACTTAATTGACTAAACATTAGTTTCACTAAAAATAATTACCGGGTTTGGTTATAAGTTCTACTCTACTCTACTGTGAAAGGTTTCGAGTTAAGTATACCTAATAACTTTTGCCATGGCCGGAAATGCAATTAGCAAGTTGGGCTTCTGATACTGAGCAACCACAGGCCTTTACTTTATTGGTACATACCTGACTATTTCCTGTACGTAGGGAATGCAATTACCGGGCAAATTTCATTACCGGTAAATTACCGACTTGAGTGAGGCAAAACCGGTTAACCGGTAAATTACCGGTAAATATAATTTGGGTAATAACTAATAAGTAGCGTTATTTGACGATTATTTATCGTAAAAATAAGGTACGATTTACTATAAAGAGTTATGTGCCGTAAATGCCGTAATAATCAGCTCCATTAATATATACATCAGCACAAGTGCCTACACCAACACAGCTGCACAGTTACGTGTAACTGTGAAAATATACAAGTGGTAGAGGAACACATGTACCTTGGACTTATAATAGATCACAGGCTCAACTGGGGACCTCATGTAAATTACGTATGCGATAAGCTGAGAGCTATCTTGAGTAGATTATACATTTTAAAGCATAAAGTACCGTACAGAACCCTACGTCTGCTATACCTAGCCCTCGCTGACTCTGTGATCGGATACGCCCTGGGTACCTATGGTAGAACCTTTAAGACCTATATGGAAAAAATATACAACCTACAAATTCGAATACTCAAAACTATTGTACCAAAAAATATTAAAGAGCATTATGTAACCGACTATTCACAACTATTTAAATACTGTAATCTACTTCCTGTACAAAAAAAAATTAAACTAGCTGTCTTAATTGAAGAATATCACAATCTTACAAAACTCAAAGCTAAGAAAAGATGTATTAGATTAAGAAAGTTATCATCCCAAAGCCAATTTTGTTTATCTAAATATAATAATATATATGGTGCTCGAAAATACTCATACTTACTGCCTAAAATAATAAATGAATTACCTGAACATGTACAAAACTTATATGTGAAAGGCTGTAAATTAAGAAAAATATTAAAGATGCACTTTTTAAAATGCAATAATGTAACCTATATTCTGTAAACTAAGTTGTACTAACTAACCTACTTAAAATACTTAGTTTTTAATTTAGCTATAAATTAGATCAAAAGAATAATAAGAACTCCCCATCGGCACACAAACCTCTCCAAGGTTTTGCCTAGATGGGCTTTGTAATGATATTCATTGTTTTTGTCTTAATCAATAAATTAAAAAAAAAAAAAAAAAAAAAAAAACTTGCTCAGAGCTAGGGAGGCCAGAAACTCAACTGAAAACGTTCCGTGAGAATTAGCAGGTAGGTACCTACTAATTGTTCTTAGTCCTAGATATTTCCATTACAATATCAGTACAATACAAAACAGTACCAGTAGTGAATATGGAGTCACGACGGTTAACGTGAATATTAGTATTATGGTGCATTGCCTGTTCCCGTCCACCCTTCATCGGCGTTGGCGGTTCATACAGTGCCTGCGGTCATTGTTTTGACTCCTAAATCTACAGATAGGTAATCCTACGGATTTCCAATTCTATTAAAAAAAACATGGGCATTTGACATGATCTTCATCCATAGACCAACTCGCTCGGAGACTTTACTGAGGTCGTACTCAAGTCCGCCATGGTCTCAGCGAAGACTACTTAACCGTCAGCAATTCGAAGGTGAGTGATATAGCCTTCGTTGATATTGATGCCTAGCCTTCTCCAGTTGAGTCTCTTGAAAAAATCCTCCAGTGCAGCAACACTGTTGGAGAAATAACAGCTCCTTGACTGACTCACCGCAGCAGCGGAATAGGTTTCGAGGTACAATCCTGGAGTCGGACTGACACAGTGGCGTTCTCGTATAAACATTTCAGTACTTCGATATAGCGGTAGTCTACTTGGCACCGCTCGAGGTAATGCAGTACAGGTCAGGTTTCGATTGTATCGAAAGATTTCTCTTAGTCCAAGAACGCTAAGCAGAGGGGCAAGTTATACTCTTTAGTCTTCTGTGTAACCTGACGGAGCGTATGGATGTGGTCTACGGTGCTAAAGAATCTTCGGAAACCGGCTTATTCGGGAGGCTGGAAGTCATCTAGCCTGCCGTAGGAGACGGTTCAAAACAGCTTATAGAGGTAGCTCCGAAGTGACATGGGTCGGTGGTTCTTCAGCAGAGTGTTGTCACCCTTTTTGAAGAAAAGAACCACCATACCTCTGTTCCTTGCCTTTGGCGTACTCCCTCCCAGTAAGACGAAGAGAGGTATTTCTTTGGATTGTGATGATGAGTATACCTCTGAAGTTTGTTATGGCGTCTATTGTACTTATTCAAACAGATCATTATTCATATGTCATAGAACGGAACCGAAAACGTGTTTGCATTTTAAGAAGCTTCTACAAACGATTGTATTATTTAGGTCCTATAGGCACATACATAAGGTTTACCGGTATACATTCCCTGTACGTGAATGCTAAATCAAGCGCTCACGCGGAATATGTCACTCGCCCAGCGTGGTAATTTAGCGGTGTAATTGAGTTTTTGACTTTACTATAAATGTTCAACCTTTCACCTCACCGCCTCACCTTTTCATTATCAAAACGTTGTCCGGGCTGGCAACATTTTTTTCCACTGATACGAGTAATCTATTGACGACCGGTTAGCCTATAATGGGTTAGTGACACTGCCTACAAAGCTGAAGGATCTGGGTTCAGAACCCCGGTAAGCAAATATTTGTGTGATGAGCATGAATATATGTTCTATGTATTTAAGTACCCAAAACACAGCCTTAATGAGATTACTATTATTACGACATGCCTGTCACGATTTGAATATACATAGAAACCGTTTGTTTACGTTCCTTATGTATTGTCACTTGCTGAAAATAAACAGACCACGAAACAACTAGCGTATCACCGAACTCTGCTGTAGTGTTAATTTATACACGTTATAGTCAATTTACATTAACTATGGGGCTAGTTCGAAATGTGTAAAATTGTCCCCGGATATTGATTGATTTATTTATATAAACCTTTTTCATAGAGTCTGGCCAGGGAGTCGTGTCAAAAGCATTATATTTTTTATATGTATGTAAGTTAATCGTAAGATGGTGCAACCCGCCCTTAGTAGCAATAAACTAAATAAATTGATGGGACTTGGCGTATTCTTATAGAAATAAGGAAATAAATTTCTAACTGTTAACCCTAACGTTTAATTGAAAGTTATCCAAAAGCACAAGGGAAGCCTAATTATTAAATTGGAAATGTAATTATCATGTGGACGGTAACTCGTACTCATATAGTTGAGAGAGTTGGTTGAGGCTATAATATGTAGATCAAACGAAACGTGGAACAAACATATGAAGGATTAACAAGTCACGAATAATGTGTTTTAACCCGTATATACTTCAATATTTTTTTACTGCAGGAGATTCTTATATAAATCGACCTTGTGCCAAGCTAAGCAATGCTTGTCCGTTGGGAACTAGACGACGATGTAGATAATTAACGACATAGAAAATGATCAACACTGGGAAACAAATATCCGTCCTCATCACATCACAAAGATACAAATACCCTCACCGGGATTCGAAACCAAGACCGCCGGCTACTTGGCAGAGGGTCACTGCCAAATAAGCAGAACTATTATATAATCTGTGAGTGACTAGGCTAAAGTGGTCGTTGAGTTGAGGGTGAACGCGTATAATTAACTTATTTATTTACCTCTCTTAGCTGTCCAGACGTTTCGGATGTGCCACGTCCTTGTTTACTGGACAACCCATGACCTGATCACAAAAATTTCAGGAGAATCGGTCGAGAAATATGACCTGTAGTGGAAAGCAGCTGGACGACCGAACATACGAAATAATTTTTGACCACGCTGAAACGGAGAACTTCGTACGCTTCGCTCGCTCGTAGCTTAATTAATAATCAGTAAACCCTCGCGTACCAATCGTTGTAAGAAGCTGTTTAATGATTATACTCATTTCAAAACTACAAGGCTTAAAACTTACGATGCCCTCGTGGGGTTGTTTCAGGGGATAAAAATATCCTTGTAGACCCAGCAACCTACATATGTACCTACGGTAGGTAAACGAGACGTACATGCATAACTTTCTAAATATAAATAAAATTGATGTTTATTCGTTGGTTTGGTATGTATACGAGGGCTGCCTTTTAAGTTATGTCGTTTGTAAACCTACCGCGATTGTTAAAAAAATAACTTATGGCGTTTTCAGCTTTTTGAATTATGAATTCAAAAACAAAGATTTTTTTTTGATTGGTCGAATAGTTTTATTGTAGCGTCTGTTCAAAGGTGACAAGTCGGTTGTAAAAATGGAAATATCATAGGAAAATATGCGTGCGATAACTTTCTACAACTTTCAAAGGGGATTAACTCGACTTCAGTGCTTTGAGGAGATCACTTCTGTGTTTAGTGATGCAGTACCATGTCATAAGACTGTAGAACGCTGGTATTTAGAATTTCAACGTGAGCACTCTAGTGACAAGTCGCGTGAAGGTCGTCCAAAAACCGCCATGATGAAAGAGAATGTCGATGCCGTGCGGCAGCTAATCGTCGAAGATCGTCATGTGACGAACCGTGACATAGAGGCATCCGTGGGCATTTCAGGGACTACTATCCAAAAAATCCTGCACGAAGAACTCGGCGTAAAAAAGTTGATCTCTCGTTGGATACCACATTTGCTTAGTAACGACCAAAATACAGCTCGTGTTAGATGGTGTCGCAAAACTATGCAGCGATTCAACCGAGGAGAGTCAAAACACGTTTATGATATGGTTATTCGTGATAGGTTAGAGAGTAGGAGAGAGTGGATGTATGCTTACGGCCCAGATTCCAAGCAGCAGTCAACTGTCTGGGTCTTCCAAGACGAGCCAAACCGACCAAAGTCATACGCTCACGGAGCACTTCAAACAAAATGGTTGCCTCGTTTGTGGCAAAGGGTGGTCACGTCGCCACTATTGTACTAGAAGATCGCAGGTTAACGCTGATTGGTATACCACTGTTTGTTTGCCACAAGTCATCATAGAGTTTCGAAAAAACAACTCAAGACGTCGTATGATACTGCACCATGACAATGCATGCTCGCACACCGCCCGCCAAACAAAGACATTTTTGAGCAGTCAAAATGTCGAAATTTTAGATCACCTACGTTCCCCAAAATTAAGCAGTCTTCGTGGTCAACTTTTCAGCACACCAGAAGGAGCCGTTGACTACCCCCACTTCGGAGTGGAATAAATGTTTTAAAAACGGGTTCGAACGGATGGAAAAGTGTATTAAATATCGCGGAGAATTCTTTGAAAAACAATAAATAGTAATAATCTAATAGATTGTCTATACTTATTTCCAACGACACAACTTAAAAGGCAGCCCTCGTATAATTTTAATTTACGAACAACGTGAATGCCACCCGACCTACTCTACTTACGACCCACATAACACGTCCTTTTCTAGCTGGAGTGCTGGAAATCTGGTTGCGAAAGAAATTTAACTCATTCCTTTTTGTATTGCCTTTGTGAAGTTTTATGTAATTAACAGTGAGCATAAAAAACGGAATATTTACAGTACTGAATAATGTGTGAGGGAGGATGGTAGTACCAGTATGTGTAGTTGTGTACCTACTTACGCGTTCCGAGCAGCTTTAACGTCAAATACACTTAGCGGGCGCCTTCCGTGCCTCGCCTCGAACAGGATCTTAGAGTTAGCTTATTTATTTTGCACCATATATATATAGGCGCAATAAATGCAACTAATGGTTCTGTGATGTTAGCTGAAAGTTATTTCAGCCAATTGAATGTATTTATTTTAATATGAGGTATCAAGTTGAAAGCAACTGTCGCCAAGCGCCAGCAGATTACAGCCCGTCAACCGTCATGTAACTGACCGATCTTTATGACGTCGTAATTTTCTCCACCAACGGCAGAATTGCTTTGACCTCTTATTATCACGTTATACTCACTTATATGACTTACATACTAGTACCTATACGCCACATATGATGCTGTCGTAGTAGACGGAATGTATTTAAGGGGCTCCCATACGCCAATGACCTTCGATCTGAATCCCTTAGTTTTCTAATGTTTATTATAGCTTATTATACTCGTATTAACAACAACGACTTTAAGCAATATAGTATCCCATATTTACTTCAAAGTTCATTGTTTTCGAGATATTTGGCATCAAAGTTGAACAATTTTAGGCCAAATAATTGGTTATCTGGCCATAACTTTTGTGTTAATTGGCTTAAAATGAAAACCCTGGACGAGTTTTTAGAGACGTCACAAACGAACCCAAATATGTAGATTTCGTACATGTTAGATCTTTCACGTCAATGGAGATACGAACAATACGATGTTTGTTTAGACGATCGAATTTAAACTTTCGTGAGACATGTTGAAATAATACTAACAATTACACGGTTCAACTCACGTATTCTATGTCACTACGGGCGACATGTTTCGAACTCTTCGGGAGTTCTTCTTCAGGATGAGTGTTTTCGCGGCGGTGTCGCTTGTATCACTGCCCGAGCTCGCTCCGCACGCCGAGCGGCGCGTGAAGCACGCGCCGACAGGGCGGGGGGAGGGGGGCAGTCTAGCGCTGGAGTAGTTGAGTGAGATTGCGGCAGGAGGTCATCTCCTCCGATAGACGACACGCACACTGAACTCACTGTGTCCACGGGGTTGTCACAACACACTGTCCACTTCAATTTAGGAATGATAGTTTTCCATGCTGGCGGTAACATCCAGCCACCATCACGATTAAAATTCGGGCGGCTCCCAATTTCAATCGCCTCGCGAATCTTGCGTGGCACATAACCTTTCTCCCGTACCAGCAATTTCGCCTTGTCGAAACGAATGAAATGTGACGCGCCTGTATCGCACGCATGTTCTCCGTGTGTGTGTGTGTTGTAAACATGTCGCCCGTAGTGACATAGAATACGTGAGTTGAACCGTGTAATTGTTAGTATTATTTGTTTAGACGATGTTTAAAAAAATCATACAAAATTAAGTATTCATTTCTTTCAAAATCCGGTGGACCAAAATGGATTGAAAAACCGATAGCCGTTTAATTTATAATTCTATCTGTAGTGCAAAAGTAGGAGATACGATTCAAAACTTGTCAAAAATCGATGAAAACCTCGGGTAGCCCCTTAACGTGGGATAGATAAACTCGCGGACAAAGAATACGGGTCGGTAAAATACCGTCATATTTCCTGAAATAATGCAAGGCTGTACAGTTTTCTTTAAATCCTGTCATGATCTTTATTTAATTCTACATCTAAACTGCAAAAAACATAGTAAAAAAAAAAGGTTTAAATCGGACTCGTAAGAACCCATAAAAATACAACGTTAACGGAGCCTTTTATCTTTATGATAGGATCTACATTGCTAATACAGTTGGATATTATAAAGAATACTATATTATGTAAAGAAAACTAGTGTTCAATATTAAATAAAAATTATTGCGGTTTTATAATTTAGGGTGACTTGATGTTTTTTACCGTGAGTGTACTTTGAAATGTTGTTTGAATTATTAAAGTTATACATAAACTCGCTGATGAAAAAAAGCGCTTAGAATTAACTGTTAAAGTTGGGTGTATTCCCTGTCGATTATTTTGGGGGATATCTTAATTCAAATTTGTGACACATGTTAACACATAGGTATAATAACGTAAATGCGCATGACCTATCGAATTAATTAATAAAATCAAGGAATAAGATTATGCGTTCACATTTACAAGTACCTAAGACTATAAAACGCTGTTTTAAGATGCAAACAAATAAATATTGTTTTTTTTCCATCACTGATCCCTAGTAATTTTATGATAATAATTTACCATGATTTGATATGTGCATTGTATTATGTTTGTCCGTCTTCGGCTTAACTCAGTAACCCTTCCTACTAGAAAACTGTAATTCAGCATGGGTAATAAATAAATACACCCTAAGTGGGGATGTAATTATTTTTTCTCGTTAAACCCACATGGTATGGGGTATCGTTAGATAGCTTGTTCAAATATATTATGGGTTTCTTTTGCGAGTGATTCGTTTGCGAGATATTGGGCTTTATAGCCCTAATTTTTGTTCGAGTCAGATGATGCTTCCGTAAGTTGATAGGAATCGATTAAATTTATGAATTTATAAACGAAATAAAACATTATATGAAAAAAATATTCAAACAACATACATAAATAAACTAGCGAAAAATATTCAAACAAATACATAACTAAACTAGCGCGCGCCGCCGCGCCTCAACGCGAGGTTTAGTTTAAAATCGGCAATAAAATCGATTCGATTTTCCATTTACTATCAAGTAAGACGGGCTTGGTGCTATTCAAATGTGGAGCTCGAGAATTTTCGAGGTTCGGTAATTTTTTTCGCGTCTCGAATGAAGCCAAATTTCTGAAGTTTGAGAAGGCTCGAGCAGAAACCCTTTGACACAATACCTATAAGATTCACAATTTTTTTGTGCTCGAATTTTTTTGACGCTGTAGGCGTTTTGCAGGTTAAAGGTAAAATAGAAAATCATTTCCATTTGTATTTCGCAGGTGTAAACACATGATTTTATGCCGGCGCGGCGAGCTGAATTCCTTGTTTTCGCTGTCGGTTTACCCTAAATATATGTACCTAAAATGTACGCATTATTCGTTGTTGGCGATATAAAAAGGTCTGGCAAGTTCCGATGCACAAAAGCTTTGGCAGTTTACTGTGGTCATACGAATGTTTTCTCTTTTGTTAGCATACCAAATCAATACTCCATATCTATCACTCCTATTCGGATAACTAACGTTGATTGTATTACATTTTCATTCTGAAAATAGGGGGTAAATAAGGAATTATTCATCCATATCCATGCTATCTTATATAAATAACTAGCTGTTGCCCGCGACTTCGTCTGCGTAGAACTTGTAATCGTCTAAGAAAAACTATTGCTATTAAATTATTTAAGGCGCAAGCTTAATTATCGCTGTCCCAAACACACTTCTACCATCTTAAGGGATGATTTCCGAGATACAAACTCCTATATCCTTCAAAGGGTTTCAAATTATCTGTAGGGAAAATTTCATCTAAATCCGTTCAGGGGGCTAGCACTGCTGACGCCGCGCCGCGCCGCGACGCGAGTGGAAAAAGATCTACCCTCCTTTTTCTAATTTAACGGTGTGAGTGAGACAGGACACGCTCAGCTACTTTTCAGCAAGTTGTGTTAGACGTACAGGGATTAAGCCTAAAGGTAACAGTGCGATGAGTTCGTTAGTTTAAATTGCTAAATCTAAATTGAGAACTCTGTTATTACAAACATAAATATCTTAATAATCATCAACAGAGGTTTCTCTTTCTGAAACATATTTGTTTTGTCTACTAAGCTAGATTACTGGATTTTTTTGCCGAAATCCGTCCAGTAGTTTTATTTACGTTAGTCCGGGCTACCTGTATAGTTTTGAAAGCAAACTTATCTTATGCTCCATTTAACTGTGAGAATACATTATTTTCACTAACCAAAATAAACTTTTTAATTTAACATAATAATCCGCAGGTTTAATCAAACATTACCTTCTTCGGTTCTGGGAGAATCGCAGTTCTAACCTAACCTGACCTACATTTCTGGTAGCTGTTCGATTCTGTAAGTGTCGTGGTTTTAAGTTTACCTATCGTACTTTTTTGGTAAGTTGGATTACGTATTTTGACTAATAAATAGCTTACCATATAGTATGACCGAAGAATTCCCTTACTTCATAAATTACTTGTTCCTCATACATACTTTCAACCCCTTTTAACCTCCTTAGAGGATGAATTAAAAAAAAGCTGTAATTTATCCGAAGTTACAGTTTCCTTACTTTAAAATTGTCTCGTTCCCCGTACAAACTTCCAACTCATTTGAGCCCCTTTAGGGGACGAGTATCTTTTAACCCCCTTATGGAATCAATTTCAAACAGTCTAAAACAGAAGTTACAAATATTTTACCTTAAAATTGTCTTGCTCTCCATACAAACTTTGAACCCCCTTTAGGGATGAATTAAAAAAAAAACACTAATATGTTTTCTAGTTTTTAAACAAAGAGTCTAATCCCGAAGTTACAAATTTCTTACTTCAAAAAAGGTCTTGCTCTCTATACAACCTTCAAACACCCTTTTGACCCTCTTAGGGGATGAATAAAATGAACACTGAAATCGTTTTCTAATCTTTAAACAAACAGTCCAAAATCTAAGTAAAAAATATCTTATTTTAAAAATACCTTGCTCTCCGTATAAACTTTAAACCCCCTCCCGTTGGGGGATGAATTTCAAAACACGTTGAAATTTATTTTTTAGTTTTAAACAAACCATCTAAAGTCGAAGTAACGAATGTTTGAATTTCAAAAATGTCTTGATCTATAACAACTTCGAACCCCCTTTAAACACTCTTAGGGGATGAATGAAAAAATGACGCTGAAAACTGTTTTGTAGTCTTTTGATAAACAGTCCAAGACCAAAGTTAAAAAATCTCTTACTTAATTTTTTTTTCCCTTCATACAAACTTTGAACCCCGTTTATCCCCCCATAGGGCATGAATTAAAAAAAATACTCTGACATCAGTTTTTTAGCCTTTTAACATACATGCTAAGACTGACATTACTAAATTCTTACTATATTTTCTTGTTCGCCATATACACCCGAAATCCCGTTTTAACCCCCTTCGAGATGGAGTTTTTTCAAAACGCTGACAGTGTTTTTTTTATTCTAATAAGTAATCTTTCTACAACGTTTCAAGTCTCTAGCTCAGAAAAAGTGTTTCTCATCCTAATCCTGCATACCTGTTTAACCCCCTTCCTTTGGGGAGGAATTTTCTAAAACGCTGAAAAAAACTTACTGTTTTTGTATTCTAATTAGTAATATTTTTAAAACGGCTCAAATCTCTACCTCATAAAAACTGTTTCCCATAAAAACCTTACACCCCTTAGGGGTTGAATTTTCTAAAACGCTGTACGTACTTTTTTTGTATGCTTATAAGTAACCTTTCGACAAAGTTTCAAGTTTCTAGCTCAAAAGAAAAGTTTCCCTCATACAAAACTTGCACCCCTATTTAACCTCTTTAGGGGTGGAATTTTCTAAAACGCTGACAGTTCTTTTGTTGTATTCTAAGAAGTAATCTTTCTACAATGTTTCAAGTTTCTAGCACAAAAAATAAAGTATCCCCCATACAAACGTTGCACCCATATTTTTCCCCCTTAAAGTTCTTTTTTTGTATTTAAATAAGTAATGTTTACAAAGTTTCAAGTTTCTAGCTCAAAAGGAAAAGTTTCCCTCATACAAACTTTGCATCCCTATTTAACCCCCTTAGGGGTGGAATTTTCTAAAACTTTGACAATGATTTTTTAGTATTCTAATAAGTAATCTTTCTACAATGTTTCAAGTTTCTAGCTCAAAAAAGAAAGTTCCCTTCATACAAACTTTGTACCCCTATTTAACCCCCTTAAGGGTAACTTTTCTAAAACGCAGATAGTACTTTTTTCTGTTTAAATAAGTTATCTTTCTACAAAGTTTCAAGTCTCTAGTTCAAAAAATAATGTTTCCCCCATACAAACATTGCACCCCTATTTAACCCCCTTAGGGGTGTAATTTTCTAAAACGCTGAAAGGACTTTTTTTGTATCTTAATAAGTAATCTTCTTACAAAGTTTTAAGTCTTTAATTAATAAAATAATGTTTCCCCTATACAAACTTTGCACCCCCATTTAACTCCCCTTAGGGATGGAATTTCCAAAAATCCCGTCTTATCCCTTGTCTGCGTCATAAAAGGAAGTTCTGGTGTAAATTTCAAGTTTCTAGCCCCAGTAGTTTCGGCTGTGCGGTGATGAATCAGTCAGGAAGTCCTCTTTTATATATGTATATAGATAATAAGTGGGAAAGTAACTCCCCCTGTTACTTTTTCACGCTTTTACAGCTGATCCTATTCTGATGAATTTGGTAGAGAGAGACAGAATATTTTTTTATCCCGGAAGGGTGTTTGTTTGTATCATCATCATCATCATCCTCCTCGCGTAATTCCCGGTTGTGCCGGGATTGCGATAATGAATACTATAGTCTATAATTCTATATATCTATGGGAATGTATAGTAGTAGCACACATCCTTCAATGCGGTTACCCAGTCTACGCGGACGAAGTCGCAAAGAAACCGCAACAATTTAATAACACTGAAAACAACTTTCTTTTTAATAATTTTTTGCCTGCCCCGTTTTTATAGGCCTTCTGCTTGTTTTGACGTATTGTACTCCAACACTGGATCCTAATTTCTTTCGCAATAACTGGTCGGTAGCTTTTCAGGTGGCGTAACCCTTTACAATTTCGCCCCTGTTGCGAATGGGGTGGGATTGCTTTTTGTCCCGGTTTGTATGGGATGTTGGAAAAAATATTTCTCATTCACTGTTTTTACCGATCGCAGTTTGAATAACATCCGTATGCTCTTTCTTTTGTTCCAGTTTTCTGTATGTATTTTAATATCGTATCCACTACACCACCTACCGACCCGTACCGTATCGTATCGTAGTACAGTCAGCATCAAAAGTAACTGCGCAATTGACGTCTTCAAAAGCTCTTAATCCCTTTTAATAAAGACTTTTGACGTCTTCGTTTGCCCAGTTACTGGTGTACAGTTGTACACCAGATTTTTTTAACAACCAAAAGTTGTAAGAAAAATCTTAGTGGCTTTACCTACGAGTATATAGTCCCTGGTCGAAATAAAGAAAATACGGATAAAACTAATTTTAAATGAGAACCAGTTAGATCGATTTTCCGTCCCCGTAAACACCTATATTGCAAATTTCATTGAAATTGTTAAAGCCCTTTTCGAGAATGTGATTACAAAATATAGATATAGCTAGGTATAATTTACATATAAGTATACGAATGGTCTAATCCCAATAAGGTCTTGTTTTCCCTCGGGGTTGGACGGTCAGATGGCTGTCGCTTTCATAAAACTATGTCAAATCTTGCGATTAGGCGCCAAAGCGGACCCCGGGCTCGATTGTCGACGTGTACGAGTATGTACACCCGGAAATCACAAATGTGGTGAAGTGGAACTGATGATGAAGACCACAGGTGTCTCCTGGAACTCCCCAATGATTTACTTATATCTATAAAAGTACGTCACAGATTCTGATATGATTCCGTTGAAATAGCAGCTAAAGTGCCTAAGGTCTCAGAATCACGGAACTCTTTCCAATATTATCGGCCCACATACAGCGATTTGGTTTTTTTCAGTAGTTAATCAATGTTTCCCGAAATAAACGCTAGGAGGATGATGATTGCTAGTTTAACAGTATAGTATACATAGGATATTGTCCCTTGCTTTGCTTCCGATCCTTATAATATTTCAATCCTTTTCGCGAATATGTGGTTAGGCCGTAGAAGAAATGAATTACCTGGGGTGCTGTAAACTTTCGAAACTATTCTGCTTCACCTGGCTGTAAATGAGATCTTATAGACTTTACATTCACAATCGCAGAGGGATTCGGAACTTAACCCAATCGGCCAAGACTTACTTGAATCGGAAAACGTTTGCGTAATACGAGTATAGCTATTATAGGAATACGCCATTTTTTTTTCGAATTCGAATTTTCAAGCCATACAATTGTCAAACATGCGTGCCTTGATTTTTATGAATGCAACTGATAAACTAGATGTAACTTTTTCGACAAAAACGTAGAATTATAAATATTGGTGCATATATTTGAATTTTTACGATTACGTTTTTATAATGGATGCCTTCAAAGGAAAATTACATTATATCTCATAGGAGGCTCAAACGAGGTCTGTTGCTACAAAACGGATCACACAAAATAGAAAAAACCCGTCTAACAAATATATAAATGTTTGCAGAAAAAAATAGCTTCATCTAATACTATTGTATTTTCAAATGCGAATAAGTTATTGATTTACTATTATGAACACCGTTTTCGCTACTATCGCGAGTGCGCTGAATAAGCAGGTCATGTCGTATTTTGTTTTTGTAGGAACGTAGAAAACACGTATGGAGGAATAAGTATTGTTGTAAGAGTATATTATATTCCATATTTAGTCGGTCGGTAAGGTAGCAAAGCCGAGGTCGGCGGCGGTGCGTGTCGTTATAGGTTGTAAGTATTAACATTGCGTGCGTCTCAGAGCGTAGCAAGACGCGGTGGAGTGGCGTCCGGCGGGGGTGGTTGATGCCGCAGCCTTAAACCGGCTACACCTGGGCTGCAGACGTGCTTTCGCTTTGTCCTCGGCCCGGTGCTCGGCGGCGCTCACACCGCCGCCGCCTCCGTCTCCGCCTCCGCCGCCGCCGTGTCGGTTCGCGTCGCCGCGCCTACCTCGCACGGCGCATGCTCTCCCCGCTTCTCTTGCGTCCTACTACGTCACGGTTTCAAATGCTGTGCAAATCTAACTAACGCCGATTAAATGAGATATTTGTCAGTGTTAATGGTCATCTGATTAAAGCCTCCTCATTATCAGCATAGAGTCTGTGCTCAAAGCCTGTACGAGCCTCCCGGTTAGAGGAGCACTCGAGAGGGAGCGCGGCAGCGCCGGTATCGATCTGAGCGTTTCGTGTGGCCGCTCGTGCACGACGTTTCTCTGGATATTCGCCTAGCGGTCGCCGTCGGCGCCGGCCTTGTAAACAGTGCATTACGCGCCGGGTTTACCTATTCCATCCGCGCGATCATGAACGCCGGATCTAATTAATATCGCGGCGGACGCATCTGAAGAGTGCCTAACACACATTTGGCTTAATATCTGATTGATCTCTAACGGCGGACTTTAAAAGGTAAGTCATGTTCTTTGTTGCAGATATCGTGTTTATTGTTCCATTTGTTTTATATGATGATTTATATTCAAATGTAAGAGGTTTTCATTTTTATTTAATGAAACTCGTGTCTTCTTTTATGTTTATTCGTTTTTATTTTATTCGCTAATATAGGTGTGCGTAAAGTGTATTGAAATATTTCTATTAGCGTGAGCTAGCCATCTGGTTTGTATGTCTAAAGTTAGATTGTTAAATCGTAAACCACGAGGAATCATCGGTATCGGTATTTGTGGAGCGGTTCCCTAAATGCGGTCGTGTATCATGATGAATGCGAGACTTAAGTAGCAATATGGTTCAGACCTGTTATAAACAATCGTAAATAATTAATTCTGAAAATCCATTGAAAATATTTTAGGGTGCCTACGGTTCCTGAGAGCTCTCCCGCACGTGATGGGTTATTCTTATTCTCACTGCGCATGTCTTGAGTTCTAATTTATTTGTCGTATGGGTTGGCTGTACAATGGAATGTACCTACCTGAAATCTGTAACTGTTGATTCACAGCGCCCCGACGGGCTCGAGTTCTTCCATTTGTATTTCCAACATATTTCGCGTAAACGATAAAAGTGAATGCCTACGTTATTCTAGTAGGCATCACATCTATGAAATAATGTTGTGAACAATAAGTTTACAAAATCGGAATTAAATGATCCGGTAAATTAATTGGTACGAACCACCACCACATTGCTTTAAAAACGACAATGCAATAAGAAGATATTGTAGCCTTCTCCTATAGAATAATTACATTCGTAAAATTAAGTAGGCATTGTAAAGTCAACAGGAAAATATACAAGTCACTCAAAATAAATGCAAACCTGTTAGATTTATTTTTCTATTTGAATGCTCAGATAATATATCTTTACTAACTCAGCTTCTGACCGAATGGGTCTATACGATTGAATGTTTCGACTTCATCCTCAGTTGTCTTTTTTCTGTCACTGATAGTGAAGGCCTTAAGGGTCGCCATGGTGCACTTTTCATAGAAACGTTTTTCATATTTCTTATTTATAAAACTGTTTCACGTTATTATTGTTTATTTAGTTAATTACATCATCTAACAACCACAAAATTTACAAAAGTCATGAAATTGTCGTAAATTATACTTTAGTTAATAGTAGTCACTTGTCACTTCACTTCCATGACTAAAAGGAAATCAAAGAGACCTCGCATGTAAGTCCATCAAGCCTTTTTGTATTGAAAATTGTATAAGCAGATCAGTACATAAGTAAAATAATGACTGTAGAAAATATATAATGCCTATAAAATTCAGTTTTTAACCCTACCGTGCACTTGGCCATCAAGAAAACGAAATATAATCAATTCGGCATACCTAGCTTTCACTGCCTCTTTAACCTAACTTACTGCGGAGATTAAGGACTGTCACAATTAATACAAACAAATTGGAATTTTCCTCGTATTTAGTGCTCAAGTTGCTTTCAGCTTCATATTTCGCTTAAAAAGTTGTAGCTTTTAGCTAAAATTTATTCTTCACTAGTTTCTGCCCGCGGCATTGTCCGCGTGGAACTCTTTTATTTCGTAGCTCCATACAAACATAACCACCCTAGGGAATGATTTACGAGATAAAAACTATCCTATGTCCTTCCCCGGGACTCAAGCTATGTCTATACCAAATTTCATCTAAATGGGTTCAGCGGTTTAAGCGTGAAGGGGTAACAGTCAGAGAGACACACTTTCGCAAACTATCCTATGTCCTTCCCCAGGACTCAAACTATACCAAATTTCATCCAAATCGGTTCAGCGGTTTAAGCGTGAAGAGGTAACACCACACAGGGGACAGGGTCCAAGCTTGGGTGCCGTGCGGTACGGGGGAAATGGGTTCCTATCTTCAGCCACATCAACTTGGTTTTGGGACGCGTTTAGGATGTGAAGCGGCAATACATGCCGTGCGCACTTTTGCATTTGATCCAGCAAATGCAGGTAACGTCATTGTAAAACTGGATTTGAAAAACGCTCTCAACTCCTTGGAGAGAGACGTTCTGTTGAGCGAGGTCGTGGAGAGCATTCCAGCACTCTATCATTTTCTTCACCATGTCTATCACTTTCACGGACCGGACCGTATTAGCTGTCCCAAGTTGGTGCTCAGCAGGGAGACCCTCTTGGGCCTCTCACTTTCAGCCTTGCTATTCATAAGGTCATCGTCGCGAGCTCAAGTCCCCTCTTAAGATCTGGTGCCTCGATGATAGGATTATTGGGGGTAAACCAGGAGAGGTAGAGCAAGACTTACTAGTCTTGTTGCTACGCTTAAATAATTAGGGGCTGGAGGTGGATACGGCCATGTTTGAGTTTTTCCCATGTGGTCCGGGGTTCCCCATCTTTGCATCAATTCTGAAGTGTTTTGCCGTCTCAAATGTAAACATACCTGCGTACGGCCCCAGTGACATCAGTTCCTTCGACGCCGCCATTAAGTCTACGATCGAGGCGATCGTTAACGTCTCCCTATTCTCCCTAAGGCGATTCTCTCACTGCACCGCATCCCGCCGCGGTGCGCGGAGCGACAGATTTTACCATTGTATGCAAGAATCTCAATTTATATAGAAAACGCGCCTAGTACAACTGCCAACGCGGCAATGCGTGTAAATAATCTGTCGCTCCGCGAACAGCGGCGGAACGCGGTGCAGTGGGAGAATCGCCTAAGCGAGGAGCAGTGGACGCAGGCTGCTCTGCCTATTCGGAACGGGGGTATTGAGGTAGTAATTTATTATTCCCTCATTAATAAATAATCTTTGTCTATGTAAACGCTCATAATTAATACTAGCTAATCAAAATATACCAGGCCCCTATTTCACCACGGCTACAGGTGCGACAATTGTCACAAAATATGACATATGTAGAATTATCGGTTTCACCACGCTGACAGGTGCGACAATTGTAGAAAACAATTGTCACGACTAAATATAGGGAACAATTTATCAAATAATTAAAAGTTGTTAACTCAAATAGCAATAAGTAAATATATTTAATCAAAACATAACCTTAACATTCGAAATAAAAGTTAATAAATGGAAAAAAAATAGCTCAACGTTTGAATGAAATGGGTGTGTATGATAAAGATTGGAAACATCTAAGAGATACAACTTGGCAATATTGGAGAAAGAGTACATAGTAAGTATTTAACAAGTTTGAATGATTAATTAGTTAAAGTAAGTTTTACAGTATTTTAAATTTGGAATTCGGTGTAAATAGGTACCTACGTCGTTCATTTAAAAACGCTCAATATAATTTTAGGGTCTTTATTAAAATGACATTTTAGCTAGGTACTTATACCTAGCGTAGGTATTTAGTATTTCTTACGATACTTACGTTTAAGAAAACGTATAATAATATAATGCAGAGAAGCCTCAAAAATATACCTACTAATAATGTTGCGAAGTGGCCAATAGCGTTTACGTTTCGGGTTTATTGCAATACAATGATAAAATTAAATGTAGATATTTGTAGTTTGCTACACATTTAATCAAATATTTTCGTAATATTATTTTGAAACTTACATACAGCCTTGGCCAAAAGTATTGAGCAGCCATGCTTTTTGTATTAAAAGTCGAAATTTTAGTCGAGTAGGTATAAGTATATTCACCTTTTTAGGGTTCCTTAGACAACAAGAAACCCTTATAGTTTTGCCATGTCCGTCTGTCCGTCCTCGGCTTAGCTCAATAACCATTACTACTAGAAAACTGTTACATTCACTAGTATTTTCTACATTCACTAGTATTTTCTATACAATTTTTACTTCATATAAAATTAATTTTTATTTTTTACGTTTCATAAAATACTTTAAAAAAATAACTGACGATTTGAAAGTGCTTGTTACTAGGCCTACTTGAATAAAGATCACTTTGAGTTTGTGTTTTGAGTTTGTAATTCGGCATGGATATATAAATCAATCACGCCGACAAAACAGTACAATAAAATCTTGAAAAAAAATTAGGGTACCTCCCCTACACCTAAAGCGGGTATGTATTTTTTTTTCTCGTTAAACCCATGGTGTATGGTGTATCACGGGGTATTGTTGGATAGCGCGTTCAAAAATATTACGGGTTTTCTTAAACCATTTTTCAAATCAGTTATTAGTTTGCGAACTATTATGCTTTAAAGCCTTAATGAAAAATCCGTGACATCAAAAGAAAAATTAATTCTTTCTTTAAATCTTCTTCTATATGCGAAATCATCAAGATCACTGTTACTATTACTACTACTACTACTATTACCCGCATGGAGAGCCATTTTCAACTACGCGTATGTCAACCACGAAATACTACAATTGTCACGCAATTCGACACAGCTTTAACCTCATGTCAAGATTCACCGACAATTCTACAAATATGTCGACTAGAAAAACATATTCTTGTTTTACAACACAATTGTAATACATACAATTGTAGCAAAATGCCTGTCATGTTTGTAAGTATTTCTATAGAAAATATTTTCTAAAATTGTAATATGTCACCTGTCGCTTGACAATTGTCGCTCGACATATGTCACTGACAATTGTAGCCGTGGTGAAATAGGGGCCAGAAGAACATAACCCATGTCCAATTATTAAAAGATATGAACCTAAAAACCCTCAATAACTTATTGTTATAATTCCCCCAATTACTAACCTTATATATGAGCTACTGAATTAAAGATTTAATATCAACTTGACAAAAACAAATTAATCTTAAATATAAACCACCTAATAAGCAAGTTGGCAGCGTACCGGATTTCTTGGCGTCGGCACATGGGGTAGCAGACCTAGTCGCTAACATACTATCTGTAAATGGCGACAGGGCGAGCATACCATATGTGGCCGACGCCTTGGTGGCGTGGTCGGCTCTCAACCCAGGGGTAGCCGTACCCGAGAACCTCAAAGTACGCGTGGGATGACATAGGTTGTAAAGCCACCCCCGATCGACTTATTGGTGGTGCTGCTGTGGCAGACCTTGCAAGACTCCTAGCGGTACCCCGGTCAGAATCTGGGACGTGGTTGAATGCGTTACCATTGCCTCAATTGGGCAGTTGCTCTCCGCCTGGGCTGAGATGTGTGTCATCAACATGTCAGCATCTGCGGTACCATGGTGGGTGCTGACGGCCATCAGTGCGATCACTCATTTTTTCAGTGGCCGCCGATGTACCGCGTCACCATGCCCTCAACGATATCGTCCAGAGAGCTCTCAGATCGGCAGGTGTTCCGTCCGTGCTGTAGCCACTGGGGTTTAGCCGCACTGATGGGAAGCGGCCAGATGGCCTCACTTTAGTGCTGGGGGCGGTGTTTGGTGTAGGGTGCTATACATGTGTCAGCACATTGGCCGCCACCCATATCAGTGATCTGCTGCCGAGACTCAAGCGGCGGTGAAGCGGCCATAATGTTGTGTTGGGGGGCGGATGCGAAACAGTTTGTTCGCGACGTAGGCCGTCGACTCAGACAAAAAGGGGAAGACCCCCGCTCTGAGTCGTTTCTGGTGCAAAGGCTTTCCATGGCTATCCAGCGTGGAAATGCCGTCAGCCGCCAGTATTATGGGGACTTTTGCACCAGGAAGTCAAATTAGACTTAAGAGTTAGGTAATTTTGTTTTGTAGTATATAATATGTATTATTGAAGTGGTTTTTAATGTTATAATATTGTAAATTGTTCATTGTGTTAAGAAATGTAGTTTAGTGTGATTATTATTCAAGTTTGACGAACTTTATTGATATATATAAATTCTTTACTTGCTTTAACTTTTATCCTGACATTTATAATTTGAAGGATGTAACTAAATCAGTAGCTAAATTTAGGGCGCTCAAATTGAGATTCAGAAATAATTCCGCGCGGGCGGGCATCTCGTATGATACTAATTTGAAAAATAAACTACATCTAGACACTAAGACCAACCTTATTCAGTTTTTCTTTGACTTCTTAATCACGTCTTGTAAAGTCATACGTCACCCTGTGCAAATAATTATTCCCGGAAATGTATCAATCGTAATTGACAATAATGATTCTAGACATTGTTTTGAGAAACCTACACGAAATATCGTGGAAATTAATTAACCTGGGTTTTCGTTTAAATTATTTGTGGCTTATTTGGTTTTTCTAATCTGTTTCATGAGATGACTAAAACTTATTGTTTTAAGACATCACATTGCCCATTGCCAGGCTCTAATATCTCAAAACCATATAAGAACAAAGAGTAGCCATTTCAAGACTAAAGTTACTCTTTTTGAAGAGTCTAAGTCTGTGAAGAGTCGATTTGTAGCCGGCGGGTGGATGAGGTGAGGCGACCCGATGCCGTTACAGTACCGGGTTAATGTATGTGCGTTATCCTTTAGGGTTCCGTACCCAAAGGGTCCCAACGGGATAGTTTTACTTCAGCTTGACTGTATCGTTTGTTATAAATACAACTTATTCCTGGCACTATAAATAAACTGTCATGACCTTTAGAAAATAAGCTGATAAGACATAATTAATTGACATTTGTCACAGAAACGATTCCTTTATATTAGGTTTCATATTATTATTGCAATCAAAAAATGCGAGGCCTTACACCCCAACAGCGAAAATCAATTGTGGACAAATGGTGCACCGTTAAAGGTATAACGTACCGAAAGCTAGCACAAATGGAAGGCGTTAATGTATTAGCAGTCCAAACTGCAATCCGTAAGTACGGTGAGGAATATGCCTTCAATGACCGACAACGGCCAGGCCAGTCATTTAGCATAATGCAAACTCGCTTTTAGAAATACAAATATGACTGTGTCTGATCTAGTTAAGTGATTCAGCGACTAAACGTAAATAGTCTTAACACATGGAAACTTGATTTTTGGTCCGGTTTTAGATACTGCTCTCCTTCCCAATACATTCGTGGTTGTATGGATGGGTCGCTCTCATAGTGTTTGACGGCTTTCAGTATCCTAGTTGGGATAGTTAACCATTTTCCATTTTTTTGTCATTTTCTAGAAGTCCAGGTAATTCTAGTTTTTTACTCTCTAAAATAGCAATTCATAATTAAATGGATTAAATATGGATATCAATAGTTCAATGAAATTAGCTGAAAATTTGGCAAAATTAATGGAGACTAACTTTTATCTATCAGGATGATATCCTTTATATAAAACTTGATATATATAAACTTTGCTCTATAACCTACATAATATGTAGGTTATAGAGCAAAGTTTATTTTTATCTACTCTTCCCCCTCCTCCGGGGCGAGCTTCACCCTATCTAGTTTTCTTAAGCTACAAGTTCTGGTTGAAAATGATTACTATCAAGATCATAGACGAATCATAACATTTTAACTTCCTCCTATGAGTAACAAAGAAGAATAATGCCCCTTAATAACACCGATGATGTCCTCTACTGTCATGTATTGAGGTCTTTCCTAGTTTTCTATTCTTACTCCTTGAGTTGACAAACACAATAACTCGTTATTTTGTCTAAATTGCCTGTAGTTTAATGAGATCTCGTAAACAATTCTAAAAGAAATGAATACCTTGTGAAGCATGACAAAGCTGTAAAGTTGTTATCTGGCGCGATGATATTGTGCCTATTGAATCCCGAGCAAGCCAGTGAGACTGAAGTTGAACTAGACCATCATCGTCGCCCGGGTTTCATAAAACATTTCTGAGCGTAGCTACGAGTATATTCAACGGCACGGCCGCTTAACTACAAATGTATGATACTTATTTATATATATGTACAATAAAATATAGAATACCTATTTGTTGAATTTTCAAGGGAATCACTTATTAAAATTTGTCTACGGTTTTGCGACAAGACCGATACTGGGTCTTATTTTCAGCCCAATCATAATTGTAAAAATTAAACTTTTAAAACTTTTATTAACTTAGTAGGTACCTACCGCGCTTTACTGAATGTTTGAGCTGGTTATGTTATATTCTGTTGACTATTTCTTACCGTTCTTGTCAATTACTAATCAGTTATTTCAGATAAATAAAATGGAAAATGCAATGTAATGTATAGTTTATTTTATAAATAGTGTATAGTTTTTGATTAAGTTTGATTGTTGCTCGCTCACATAAGTTTTTCTTCCCGCTGACGTCACCGAGCAAGCGCCCGCTACCGCTATTATGCCGCCTTGAAAGCCCCCATTCGTTTCCCCGTTACCGGCTTGTTTGACAGCCATTGTCATAACACCAGGTAAGCAAGCTCCCACACCTCATTGACACCCATCTAGTGTTCAAGGAATACGATGCATCTTTTTATTATTATTACTTCGGTTCATGATTTCTTGCCAACGGTTAGGTACATTACATAATTCCGAAGAGTCATTAACGAAAGCATACATTTGCGAATTTCATTATTCCGAAAACCAAGCAACCTAACAGCTGGAGGTATTTTTTAGATTTTTCAGGTAATAATAATACGAATCTAACCAATTTATGTATTCCATTAAATCACCTGCGTCCAAATTTGCTTTTATTATAATTACGGTTTCGAACAAATTACTCTTCGGAATGTCTCCCCTTGTTAATCCTGTGTAGGACCAAATGCTCAGTAAATTGTTACTGAACATTTTTTTTAATGAAATAACCTTTTTTACTTGTATTATCAGTATTTCTCTTCCTTGTTGCTAGCGCGTCACGAATGTTGCGTAAACTCGTCAAATAACTATCATGAGGGGGTTAGGCTCGTAAAACACACTTTCCCGAAATGTGCACTTTCTGTAAAGGTGCATTTTTTTAGAATGATCATTTTCCCGGAAAGTACACTGTCTCTAAAAGTGCACTTCCCGTTATGTACACTTTGTCAATAGGTGCACTTTCCCAGAATGTGCACTTTCGCAGAAGGTATATTTTCCCGGAAAGTACACTTTAGGGGTAGGGGCGTCCCTGTTTATAGTACTAAGGGTTTCTATGAAATAGTGCAAATGCAAACAGACGGACAGACGGACGGACGGACAGATAGACGGACGGACGGACGGACAGAAAGACCGAAACTATAAGCATAAATGTGTACCTTTTGAGAAAGTGCCCTAAATGGGAAAGTGTACATTTCGGGAAAGCGTGCGTTTTGAAAAAGTGCACATTTCGGGAAAGTTTCCAAATTGGGAAAGTGTACATTTTGGGAGTGTACATTTTGCGGAAAGTGCACCTTTGCAGAAAGTGCACATATCGGGAAAGTGTGTTTTACGAGCCTAACCCTCATGAAGGAACACGTGAAACAAGGTACGGTAAACTCACTGCATTATTTATTTCTAGGGCGGGTAGTGGCTAAACGTTGGTTATTTTGAAGTGTCTCAGGCTCACTGTTTGCTTATACCAGTGGTTCTTAACCTTTTACTGATGAGGGACCATTTGATTGCTTTTTTGTTTTGCCATGGACCACTTACTGTTCAGGGGTCGTTGTTTCGACTCGTTGGCACTTATTGAATTTTTTAAATCGATGGCTTCGCGGACCACTGCGGTTGCTTCCAGGGACCACCAGTGGCTTATACGATACGCGCAGGCGGTGGGTCTTGGACTACACGTGTTCTTGCGAGTTTTAACATACGTAGGTGACTTAGTGAAACCTTTCATTAAAATACTGTGCAATTTCCTCGCAGACGAGCACCTCTATCTAGTAAATAGTTGCCTTATCACCATAGAATAAGGTGCAAAACTATAAATATGTCTTTGTCGTCAACGGTACACGAGCCTCTAACAATATGTTAAATGACGCATTGATATTTTTATGCACCGTTCTAATTAAAATGTCAACTATTAGCGACATGAGAATACATAATTACATAATCACACGCTTTACTCGTCATTCCATATGACACTAGAATTGTAACGTACAATTTCTACGTTTCTTCGTGTCTAGAATATCAAAGGGAAACATTTTACTATAGTTTTGCTTATATCGATGATTACGTGCTTTTCAAATATAACAAAATGAATGTATTTGCATTTGAAAACGGTCTTCCTTGAAATCGCATGACGATTATCGCGCGATTTTTGTAAATAAATGGAATAGGGTACAAATAATGTATCAGCTTTTAACTGAAGTACCCTGTCGAACAAAGTCTTCGCTGAACATGTGGTTGGGACAATATGACTACTTGGTTAATTGAACACCGTGACTCGTACATTCGTTGGTCCTAGAACGATTTTGACCTTGTAAGGGTAGCACGGAATTATTCTGAACACTATTTAATGTATGTGTGTGATTTATGAGCAGATTAACACGGCACCCACTTTTTTATTTCTTAAGTAGGTAAGCCTGCAATATTGCTCATGAAATACTTTCTCAGCACTTCAGTTAAATGAGTTGGAAACAGCAGGTACGAGTAGGTATATATTAAGTGTGCCCAGGCAATCACTTCGTAAATATAAGAGATATCGAAAACCTTTAAACTGATATCGAAAGTAGGTACATCAGTAGATTGCCCAAGATCTAATGAGTAAAACTATGTACCTCACTTTTTACAGATACTAACTATTTCTTATTACTGTACACATATACAGGGTACCTTAAATTCTCAACATAGCTCATTTTATATCAAACGAAATATAATTCAATTTCCCTAAGATGAATAAGTATTCACAGATTGTGTAATAAGTTTACTTGAACAGACGAACTCGAAGCAACTAAAAAAGTAACTAACAACTATTTCAGTCGATTAAAATAAATATATTTTTTTAAACCCAAAAAGATTAGCACTGTTATGTTTGGTTAGTATTTCCTTTTGATATCCTAGGTATACCTACGACGAACTTGACCGTTACAATTCGAATACGACTACGAACCACTTTCGATATCAGATTATGGTTTTTGTTATCTCTTATATTAGCGGAGTATAGGTAGTGGTTAATACACCCTGCCTAGCCTGGGCACTCTTAACGATTACACCCTGTATAGATGAATTTTATTATAATAGATGATACCCTATGTTATTATACACTTACTTAGGTGTGATAAAAAGCTGCACATATAGTAAAGGGTTCCGTAACAAAGAAGCGTATCTTCTTGCGAAACTCAAAGCACTTACGTTTTCGCTACGGAACTTAAAAAATATCTCTTCCAAGACCCCCTATCCTATTATAGAGTTACTGGAAAGTAGTTTGGTAGTAACTTGCTGTTCGCGCCGTATGGTACGTGAACGACATTCAACTGTTAATGAGCCGCCGACAGCAACCGTCGCTTATAACATGACGTGACTGCAAATGAACTCAAGACCCACTTTGTAACTTAAGTATGTTATCTGCAGCTTGTGTTGCAATTTCAATTTCGAATCGATTGACATGGAGTCTGAATATAAACGGCGAGCATACCTTTCATACAAAATCTTTGCCAAAGTGCACGTTTTAATATGTCCCCCTGTTCCATTTCCAAACTATACGTTCCGAACTAATTAGGAACTTTAATGAAAAGGTTCTGTGAACTTCATGAGTCTAATTGAACAAGCGAGGAGAGCGAGACGAGCGAAGTCTACCCATGCAGCTTGTACAAAAAAAAAATACAACCGAATTGAGAAACTCCTCCTTTTATTTGAAGTCGGTTAAAAATGCATTAATTTGTCCGGCTGTTCTCTCGGTCGCTTTCTCAACAGATTCTCTGGAAAATTTGTGAACAGTAGCATTAGTATGAGGTTGCAGTGAGTCGCGTTTATTTTAGTCGCTGGTGACTGCGTAAATTATTAGTCAGGAGAATCTATACACCGCCCGGCGGTCACTCATAGGACTATAAAAATAATTTGTACCATGTGTCACTTATACGTTTACTTTAGTCGCAATCATTATCTCGATAGTTCGTATACTTTATATCGGTTATGACATTACATTATTTTTAAACGTTCTTTACTCGTAATTTGAGATAGGTCTCGATCGGATCTACGGTATCTCTTGACAGAATAACAAGTTATCACGCGCTAATTAAAGAAGCGTTTATTAGCAAGTGAAAATCGACTTAGGTAGTACGATACCGTATTTCTCGATATCGTCCAATGCCGTAGTATACGAGACCAACGCAAATAAATTACGCATCGAAAACTAATCGCTGTAGCGACTAACGTTTTGTAGTTGTTGCCGGAGAATAACGGTACCATGAGATACAAATTAGACTGCTCGAATTTGTGACAATCGAAATCTATTCGAAGCGCGTTTATTCGCTGTCGAGAATAGTATCGTAATGTGTGTTTTTGATAACCACTCGCTACAGGTTCGATTTATGAGTTATTATACTTATTATATTATGGAATTATTTAGTCAATTTGGAATTCAGTTTTTAGTTTTTGATATTATTTTTAACTGATAGACTCGTGTTCGTCAGCTCAGGAACTACAATATGTTATCAGACAAGCAGTTGTTATTGAGCTCGCTCAATCCGACAACGGGCACGGCACGACGGCGACGCGTTTACGCCTCGGCCTTTTTACATATCGTAAAAAGTATAGTGCCCGCGCCCCGGTTACTTCCTATCTGAAGTTTCTTCGGTTTGTCTTTGGCCTGAAGTATTAACCTTGATTGTTGACTTCATCAATTCCATTCCATACCCATAGTCGTTCTGAAGTGTAGTAATCTATTAGGAACAGGTCTTGTAGGACAATCCCTATATTTATAAAGTATATTTATCAACAGTTCAGTTATTGTAATGAGTAAAAAAACCTTAAATTAAATAGTGTGATTAAAGGTGAGAGAAAGAAAAGATTCGATATGATTCATGATTTTTAGAGCATCACTAGAACCGCCATCGTGGTAAGGTGTCATTAAGGTACTGGTTTGGATCCATGGCAGTTTTTTTCTATTTTAAACATTGGTATCAATAACATCAATAGGCATACCAATTTTATTAGATTTTCTCCATTATTTTCGCTAAACTCTTAACCCTGTTAATCTATGTTATATTTCTTGAAAGTATGGGCGCACATATTTAGTATCAGCATAAAGCTTTTTACCTTCAAATATATCGTAAAGCTATTTCTGTGAAACGCTACCCGCTGTTGTGGTCATAAATCACTTACCATTTCTTTATGTTTATGAACGGTTAACAGTAACGTCTTAAAATAACCAATCGCGTTTGATAATTTATTAGATGCTTATAAGTAATTTAAGTTGGTATGTCTGAGGGGTAATCACTTAACGGTTTTTTTTTCCATATAAAATGTGACATTTAGTATCTACCTGACGCGCGTACAATGCAACGACAGCCTTTTTGGAGTACCGTATAAGTATAACTGCCTATAGTCCAGAAGAACACCTGTGGTCCAAAATAAACTAATTCATTTCTGCCTTTTGTTTCGTTATTTTCTTAGTTTTCATTAACCGTTTGTAGGTATAGCTACATTGCTTCTCGTAGCGTTCATACTAAAAGGAATAGTAAATAGTCACACCGAATCGTCGTGACATTCTAGTTCATTTGAACCATAGTTAGACGATTAGGACTATATAGCTGGGAGGTTTACGGTTGTTTATTTGGATTACTCTTCCACTAGCCTTTCGTAAAGTGACCTGCCAAGTATGCATCCATGAGGCTCTAGTATAAGTTTTACCGAAACAAAACGTTACGACCGCGTTTGCGTTTAGCTGTCAAATGCCATACAAATTGAGGGTAAAACGTAAACGCGACCGTAAAGTTTTGTTTCGGTAAAACTTACACTAGAGCCTCAGAGGCCAGAACGAGTAACATGTGTTATGAAAAGAACTCGAAACGTCGCGGCGTCGGAATTAATTGAATACATAAATAGGTCATCATCCTCCTAGCGTTATTCCCGGTTGTGCCCCTAAAGAAGCCCGGGGTCCGCTTTGACACCTAATCCCAAGGTTTGGCATAGGCACTAGTTTTACGAAAGCGACTCACCGGCGATCTGACCTTCCAACCCAGAGGGAAAACTAGACCTTATTCACCGAAAAGCTGTAAATATTCCGTATACATATTAAGTTCCGAAAACTCATTGGTATGAGCCGGGGTTCGAACCTACGACCGCCGCTTGACAGCCGCATGCCTGAACCACTAGGCTGCCGTAGCTAATTTAATACATAGGCAATCCGTTTAAAACGTATTACTCATTGAATTACAGAAACCGTAGACAATGAATTAAGTATGTGAGATTTATTAGTCTTGTAGAATTGCTGCGTAACAATCGCCGTCTGCCACTTCTGGATAAGATTACAGTTTATTTTTAATAAAAGACTGTCCAGTGATTGACCCTAATCTCACCTGATGGTAAGCGACGACAGAGCCTAATGGTTCCTCTACACAATGGGCCATCATGGCGCAGGACTAGGGACACAGTTATGCGTTGGAATGCGATGGAAATATGTTTTTCTCCGTCTAACGCATAGTTGCGTCCTGTATGATCGGCCATGGTTGCCTGACGGTGGTGCAAATAAATAATTAAAATGTAAAAAATCTGCAGAAAATAATCCGTTTTGAGTCTAGATCCTCTACAAACTATTTTCAGTTAATTCGTTTACGGGTTGTAATTGACCTCGGCGCGAAAAGCGGTGTCACACCAATCTAGGCGTTAGTTGGAAAACTTGGAAACCAGTAACCTCGTAATACTTATCTTTAGAAGCGCTCATAGCCTAGCGGCGCCTGCGAGTCGGAAACGATAACGCAGGTAAAGCAAAGATGGCAGCGGTCAGTCTTTGGATGGGTGACCGCCTGTTTGAGTGGTTATTTTAAATGAGCGCTTCCGTGCTTTGGAAGGCACGCTAAGCTGTTGATCCCGGCTGCTGTCTATGACAGTAGTCGTTAAGCCGAGTTAGAGGCCTTCGGGCGGCTTAAGAACTTCTAACAGTCGAGTTGCCCACTCTCACTTGACAAAGGGGGGACGGACAACCGTCACTCGCGTCCGCAGGAGCTAGTGACAAACTTTCAAAAAGGGAAAATAATGTATGCTATACGATTAAATCAACTACTTATCTTAAGTACGAACATTGCTGTCTAGTGTTGTATTGTTGTCTATTGATGCATGTGTATGTAAATAATGTTTATTTGTTATACAAGTCTCAAGTAAATAAGTATCTAATATCGAGCGATAGAAACCTGAGTACCTATAGTGGCCTATTAGGATTGCTCTTGGGACTCTCGAGTTTCGCTTAAAATAGAAATCATTTTGCTACCGCTACCGCGTAACGCTCAGCTTTTTTATTACAAAGTAGGTATTTATTATTTATATACTAAATTAGATCCTTAATGTTTTATCAAAATAATCAATGGACGTTTCAATAGATAGGTGCCTGCCTTATTTCCACCTTTCGCCCACACTAGTTCAGTTTTGGCACACAACTACCTAATTAAGAGCTAAAGGGCTTTAGCGTTTTTAGCGCACAATCAGTGCAGCGATTTGAAGCAAGTCTTGGTGTTTTCACATTGACACCGTTTTACTTCATCTTCTTGCCGGTCAAGTGTCTGACCTGTGCAAGGTTGAGCAAAATGTAAGATTTCATAAACGATGTACCCATTTTATAAAAATCTAATTCGAAACGTTTCTGAAATTGGAGCTATAATATGGTAAGTAATATAGCAGATATATATATATATATATATATATATATGTAGCTAATATATATTGGCTTAAACTCGAATGAAGAAAAATCCTCTTAGTTCGAATTTAACCATATAGCTTTGACATAGAGTGCCCATGCCATATACTAGTACAGCGTCGAGCACTCGGACGTTTACCTTAATTAGCAAATTAGTTGTTGGTCGAACCACTAGTCTAAGATTTGGTATTAGAATTATACAACTAATACCATTACCTAGTACCATTTTATTTGATGATACAATTATAAGGTACTTATTCGATTATTTCGTAAAATAAAATTATATTATATTTCCAAAACATAATCGACACTCGACAGTAGTTTATCGATTTACAGAGAATTTTATATTTTGAACTGCCTCCCTGTTTAAATGCTGAATAATTCCCAAATACGTTGACTAAAGACGGATTTGCTACATGACTCTGCGGTTTACAACGGCCGACCCATAACTAGGCAGCGCCGGCTCAAACTTATTGAATTTCCTGTCGATACAAATAGCGAAAGGTAGCTTCATCAACACTTTACGCGCATTCATCGCATCCGGGCACCGATTTAGCCTTTAATCTATCTTCTTTTTAAAAATATATTTTCATTATAAAAAGGTATGTTTCCTGTCGAAGCCAGAGGTATAGTCCACTGCTGTGTGCCTCTTTAATGAAATCAGTACTGTATAAGTTGCGCCAGCTCGCTTTCACGCGTGTACCAAGCCTAACGGATCAAAATCGGTCCATGCATGTAAAACAATGGCCTTTAAAAATAATTGAAATGACCCGTTTGATATACAAAAGGATGGAAAGCCAGCGCGACGTGTCAACATGCCATCCGAAAGCAACGAGCGTGAATGTCAAATTCACTGTGGGAGCACGACACAGCGCCACGGCGCCAAGCCATTGGTGTCCTCATGAATGCGTCTACTGGTAGATCCGACCACCGCAAAGCGAATACTACGTGAAATTATGATGATAATTTCTACTGGGGAATTGGTAGAGTCTCCGAGGTGCGATTGTGGGGCCGTGGTGCAAGACATTGAGCACATCATCAAGAACTGCCCGCTCAGTAAATGCGAGAAGACTTGTTCACCCTCGGCTGTGAGGTAATCCTATGGAAACAAATTTCGAAAATGTTATTATAGTATACGACTGACTTAATGCCATACGAATAAATAAATAAACCGGCCAAGAGCGTGTCGGGCCACGCTCAGTGTAGGGTTCCGTAGTTTTTGTAATTTTTTTCAAAAACTATTCAACCCATCAAGTTCAAAATAATTTTCCTAGAAAGTTTTTATAAAGTTCTACTTTTGAGATTTTTTTCATATTTTTAAAACGTATGGTTCAAAAGTTAGAGGAGGGGGGTGGGGGGGGGGGACGACACATTTTTTTTTACTTCTGGAGCGATTATATCCGAAAATTCACATTATCAAAAAAATATTTTAGCAAACCCCTATTCATTTTTAAATACCTATCCAACAATATATCACACGTTAGGGTTGAAATGAAAAAAAAAACACTCCCCACGTTACGTATAGGGGAGGTACCCTAATAAAATAAAACATCTTTTATTTTACCACTTTGTCGGCGTGATTGATATACATATTAGTACCAAATTTCAGCTTTCTAGTGCTAACGGATACTGAGATTATCCGAGGACGGACGGACAGACAAAGCGAAACTATAAGGGTTCCTAGTCGACTACGGAACCCTAAAAAACTGGGGAATTTTCAACATTTTGTAAATTGTTGGCATATGAGTAATATAGAACCATAACGCACTGCATCTATGGACGCCTGCAACTCCAGACCCAAACTAGCGCCTTTCCGATTTGCTCTTTATTGATTTCACTTCATTGTATTACGAATTTCTGAACATTGGAAATATTTTTTTGAATCCATCCTTTGATGAATAGTTAAATAACCTTCCAAAATAAATACCATCCGTTTGTGTGCTATGTTATGAATAAGCAAATATCTAGTGCACTGCCGAACAATATAAATAAATCTGCGTTTCGTAATATTTCAAAAATATTTGATATCGCACTCGAATAGAAATGAAGAGCAGTTTAATATATTCGATTGGCAACCGCCGAAAATATTTTACGAGGCACAAATTTCGAGTGAAGGCCTGCTGCCACTAACGCCGAACAAATATTATGCGATGATAATAATATTTTCATGCATCCTATGATATAGGCGGATATCACTTATAATCGCCTAAAGGTAAAGGGTGAATATCCACCAGAGATGCGCAGAGTTGTGTTTTCACATATTTGAAGCCGGTTGTCAGCGAGGCGTCAAAACCTTAGCACCTCTCTAGTGTTCACCAGAGATGTGAGTACCCACTCAATCTTATATTGCTTTACCTGAAGCCTATATGCTCGTTTGTGACCGATAATTTAAGCGATGGGTATAAAAAGCGCTTGCTGGTGCCATAAAATACAACAAACTCATTCTTGCCAAATGAGATTTTTTCCCAATACTTATCACTACATAGTATAAAACAAAGTCGCTTCCCGCTGTCTGTCCGGGAAGCGATAATACCTATATGAACTTCCCCGCGTAGTCATGCCGGAGGCTTCCCCTGGATTTTTCCCAGGCTACCCTCCAACCACGCAATTTGACCGCTATATTGCGTCCTATTATAGCAAAAAAAGCTGTCTGTCCCTATGTAAGCTTAGATCTTTAAAACTAAGCAACGGATTGTGATGCGGTTTTTTTTAATAGATAGAGTGCTTCAAGAAGAAGGTTTATATGTATAACTCGAGTCGTAACCAATGCGCGAAGCGACATAGACGCGTTGATTTATAAGGGTCATTGTCAGATTTAGGTGCGCGTCTTTTCGGTGGACATTGCCAAAGTTAAGGGCTTTAAAGCCTAATTTTTGGTTGAACTCTGAATCCGCATAAACGGCGTCGCCTCTTCTATAATCCTATGCGATAAAAACATATTATATATAAACATAAGCCCTTAACTATTGCCCACCAAAAAGACGATTTTTGTTTTACTGACTGACAATGACCCATAATTAATTTTTAATTCGAAATTAGCGCGGCTCGGCCGCTGCTAACGATTTATAGCTATGAGTGCCGCCAATCAAGGTGACCACATAGTGAACGAGGTCCTCGCCTTTCTGCAAGAAAAACTACTGCTGGAAGGTCGGATGGACACGGTCTCCGCTATTCAGATCTGTTCGTCGAGTTTTACTGTGGACGACATCTGCGCAGAAAAGAAGGTGCTGTTCGAGTCCCTTGGGATCGTCGGCACGTATGTACCTCACCGGAGAGGAGACACAGCCGGGAAGAAGACCCTAGAGGATATCATAGATGTTCTGAGGGAGAACGAACACGTCATGCCGGAGTTCGTGGCGACGGGAGTCTCCAGATTGCCGTCCTACATACCGGACCATGTCGACGTAAGTAGCTTGCTGAAGGATATTGTGGCTCTTAAAGCAAGTTTAGCCGAAATAATGACAAAATTTGAAGCCTCGGAAGCAACTATCACCGATCTGCGCAACGAAGTTATTAGTTTGCGTAATAGCGCCCTAGTAAGTCGGTCACAGGCATCAAATTTCAAGTGCAATGACCGTCTCGGTACTAGCGTCAACGTATCGGCGTCAAGTGTCGAGTCGGTTAGTTTGCGTGTTGCTGACACAGCTCGTGTCGCAGCCGCCGCTCCGCCGCCCGCGTGCCCCCCGCGCGCGCGGCCTCCCCCGCCTCCTCGAAGTCACGTCATCGCTTTGCTGACGTCGTTGCCGGTCAGCCTGTCGCAGCCAACCGGAGAAGCGCACCTTCAAGAGTGCGTGAAGCCGGGGTTCCTCCAAAAGAGAAGCCCCCTCGCACCGACGTGGATAAGGAGGGTGTCACATTGGTGTCTAGTAAGCGCAAGCCGCGAAAGAGCCAGTGTGGTACAGCAGAGCCAGTTGGTTCGGGCCTGCGGGTTGCCACACCGAGTAAAGCGTTGTACGTGTCGCGCCTGCATTACTCCGCCACGGCTGATGACGTGGTGGAGTATATATTCACCAGAAGACGGGCTACTCGCTGAGGGTTTTCCAGCTGCGTTCGCGCCACTACGTGCACTTCAGCTCGTTTGTAGTGCGCGTGCCGCGGCCGCTGCAGGAGACCATCGCGTGTGCTGACTTCTGGCCGAAGGGTGTCGTGTTTCGGCGGTTCCGGGGCAACCTACCGAACTCTACACCGGACTTGACGACTAAACGGAGCCACACTGTTTCGTCGCCTAAATAATAATTCGTTTTTTAATATTATATTGTATGTATGTTAGTCTGTAAGGTATTTGGAACTATGGGCCTTAGTTGCCTGAAATAAATGTTTTTTTTTTTTAATAACTAGCGAGTACTATATTATACATATAGAGGAATGAATGAATCATACTATCTCTTTAAAAAAACCGCATCAAAATCCGTTGCGCAGTTTTAAAGATCTAAGCATATACACAGGGACAGACAGCGGGAAGCGACTTTGTTTTATACTATGTAGTGATATAGTACCCGTGCGAAGCCGGGGCGGGTCGCTAGTACTATAATAAAAGCCAAGAGCATGACGGACCGTGCACAATAAAGTTTTGTAGCAAAAGATATTTTTTTCATAGAAAACTTACACACTTATGGACCTTTTCTTCAAAACAATTTTCGTTGAAAGTACCTATTCAATATTGTTCATGTTTTTTTATTAAACGATTAGAAAGTTAGATTAGGCCGGGCAAAAATTTTCTGACATTCGCAACGATTATCTCTGAATATAATATATTAACTCAACTCAAAAATTTATCTTATTTCATACCTTATATGTAGTTGGATCTAATTGTATACCTAACCTGACATCTTGTTGTACACTATTTTATGCAAATAAACTTACTTACTTACTTACTTACTATAGTTTTTGAATAAGATGCAAGTGACATATACGTACCTACAGACAGACACATGACGAATCTATAAGGGTTCCGTTTTCGCCAATTTGGCTACGAATCTCTAAAAAATCAACGTTGAGATAAATAAAGTAAGAACGAAGTTTTACTGGACATACTTTTTGTTAGGATACGTTGCTTGTTCACCGGCCAGGACAGGTGGGTTACGCGAAATTTCATACTGTCGGCCAGCGAACGAAAAAAACATAGAAGTCTAACTAGCTCCGTCAAATGGCTCCACAGAAAGGGTGCCATGGCAGGCGGGTCGTCAGAACGATGCCAGGCAGTCGTTTAATTCGAACATGGCTGCCGTGACAAACTGTTAAACAAACCAAATGTTCCATTTCAATAAATATGCCTTGTTGTGCTGTAAAATGGTGTGTGAATCGTTCGGACAAGCACAACAAAAAAGATGGAATCACTTTTCACAAGTAAAATTTTGGCTGATATGAGACCCAGCTAGGATATTTTTTTTACCCCCGTAAACTGGTGCCGTTTTTAAGAAGCGTGTTTACGAATTAATATACTAGTTGTACAATATAGGACAGAATTTGTAGTCTCCATCATTGCGATCATCGTAGAAACCAAGGCAGTAACTTTTTATACTTTTAGTAGGTAGCTAAAATAAAAAATATATTTCTTAAACTAAAAATATTACAGGAACGTTATGACGACTAAATAGCTTCTTGTTGCATGTAACCATTCAACAATTATTAGTTTTCGTTGTCACTGTCTTATAGCTGTCGTCCGACGTGATGCACGACGGCTAATCACAGCAATGCATTCGTAAATTGACCAATCGCATTCATTTGTGTTGGGTAACAAGAAGGTAGCTGTGATTAGATGCACAGTTGACAATGCGCATACCGGGTTTTAGGCACGTATTTGGGTAGAAATTATCTAAGGAGCTCGCCTTCTATGATTTTTTCGCTCGTTGCTGTTGGCTATAACTAGATGAGTATACCATCGCCGCGGACGGGATGCAAGTTCTCGCATCGCCTTGCCTTTTTTCGCAGATGAAAAACCTACATTATACCTACAATTGGATTCGAAAATTAATGTGTTTTTGTTAATCCGAAAGTACATATGTTTTACAATTTTACTGGAACCTTAAGTGTAGTGTAGTGAGTGTGAAGTTCTATATTATGATATATGCCTTGGATGTTGACTTCAACGACAAAATAATTGAGATCTAAATGGGTACCAAGACTGCCAAGTTCAATGGTCACTGCTGAAATTTATTTATAACAAGATGAAATATTTTATATCATTAAAATATTATTTCTTATAATATAACTCAGGATTATATATTGAAGCCTTAGGTCTGACTTGGCTAGTTTCATATACACACGGAGCTGCTCGCCAATTCTCTTAGCTTGAACTTGGCTAGGGTGCAATTTAAATAACAGCTTTCAATTTAATTCGCTACGTCACTACCCACCCCTGTAAGTCTCCCACTCACTCAAAGTTCCGTCTCGTCTCTTGACAGCTTTGAAGTGCAGGCAGCATGCCTATCAGTGTAATCAAATCAGTGGAGCGCTGTTCTTAAGGACAGAGTTCCCAAGTCAAATTAGTTCCGGGTTACCTGAAAATACAGATCACGCCACTGCAATCAACTAAAAGCCAGGCCAGTATTCCATCCTTGATATTTGACAGAAAGTGAGCTGGTTTTAGAAATCCAACTATGTGTCTCTTGTGGCAACGTGTCATAGAGGCTGCTATTTTTACGGACAACATTTTCCTTTGACATTAGCACTCTTACAACTCTTTACTCTTTGCAACACGGAGCTCAGTGCGATATTAAAAATTGAAATAGCTGGCGTCGCTTGGTGATGCTTTTAGAATGCCTGCACGGAGCAGCACATTCCTGATTCAGACTTTACTGCTCATTAGCAACTCTGCACTATCACAATAGGTAGGTACTGCTCTTTCACAATGGCCATTCTTTGATCGGGCGCGCTCTATCCAATTTATAGTTTGTCAGGCTTCGCCAAAGTGCTGCAGGCTAATTTCAAAACTAACATTTACGCAGGTTTATTTCTTTGTGATAGTCAAAATAATGTAATACCAAAGTATTCTTTATTTGTGTCTAGTATTAACAACATGCTACTTCTACTCTTCACACAACTGCTTCTAATACTCTTTCTACTTTTTTCGATTATTTCAAGTCCTCTTAGCTGTACCATAAGCCGTCCTTACCTAATTTTATGATTCGTCATATTGGGTATTTTATGTGACATAAAAGGTACGACAATTAGGCTCAAGTCTATAAGTCAAGACGTACTTACAATACTACAGATATCTGCGTTTTTTTCTTTCAACGAATATTAAAATTTTCCGGAATCCAAGCAAAAATCTTAGTACCCTATCGAAGGTTCGAAAAACACTTGCCCGATTTTCACTTGACCGAAAACAGTTACCCGAATTCTTATAATCCATATACCATACTTTTGAAATGTCGCTGGATTGTTTTTCCACATTATCGTTTTCCCGAAACTCAATGAAGAACGATTGCCAACTTTATAATCGACCCAATTTTTTAACCACCTTTTCATAATTCCCATGCTACGTAAAATCTAAATCTCTTTTTCCCTAATATTATTTTTCGCCACCATTAAAAAAACATTCAGATATGCTAAAAACCCTACAGAACTGCACTTTAAAATTGCGATGCGAAAATAAACTTTTGCTAATAAGTGGGTCAGGTTCGATTTAAAACTGTGACCTTACAAAATAAACAATTGATAGAAGAGGGGCTTTAGATTAGGTCAAAACATTTAAGCAATTAGAGTGCTGCACGAGTGCTTAAAAAACTGAATAAGGGCGGCTCGGGGGGCGAAGCCCCCCGCAGTAAAAAAAACAAAAGAAACGTTTTCGGGATTTTAATATTCGGAACTACGATTTTCTAGCTTTTGATAGGTAACCAAAAATCTTCTTTTCTTTCTTGGGCATATATAATGTACTTGTACTTACAATTTTCAAAGCAAAATAGGTGACGTTAGTGATTAGAGTACTTGTCTGACACATTATGACTTTCAAATTTTAGACAAATTTTAAAGTATCAGACCATCAAAATAGCTCTAACGTTTTCAAGTAGTGGTCAATATCAGATAATTGGGCATTTTACAAAACATTTGACGCGGACATTTACTTTATTTACTTGAATTAGTAAAGGACGCTGTTTATTTGTATAAAATAAAAGAAGGAAGAAAGCTGTCGCCGCCGGCGAGCATCACTCTCGCTAGACACGTTTTATCTTTATCGGCGGAGCGTCCGTGACATTTCCACGCCCTGCGTCCCATCGAATACATCACCCACTACTTACTTCATTATTGCTGAATACTTTTAAAATTAACTTGCATGCTGTATCGTATGCAATGTCATTTTAAAATCAGAGCCGACATTCAGTACAAGAATTGAATTATAAAAACAACTTATTCTTGCAATTGTTGTGTGCAGTGCGTAGGAGAAACCACAAAAAACTATCAACAGGATAACGTTTTCAATTTAAATTTTACCCTTTTTGTAAGAATTAATCTAAGAAATGAATAAGTACAAAATTTGTATATATAACTTATACCATAATTTAATCTAAACGAATATTAGGGTAAAGATCTGTGAGGTTGTAAGTTTGTATGTACCTAGGGGGTAATATCAGGATGGGTATAGCTATGTTTAATCCCGCGGCTTCGATTGCTTTCTTTGTAATACGCCAGCGGCGTCGCGCGGGCATCTACTGGTTTAATAAACCTACTAGTACCCTACTTTGGTATACCTATAGGTAATTGTCGGTTTTAACAATTTTCATTACGTACGTACTTACGTTGTTCGGTATAAGTAGGTTACATGTACATTTTGTTCGATACTTATATCGCAATGCCATAATATTTCGATATCATTAGCTGAGAATAGCCGCACTTTTTTATTCGAGTGTAAATAACCCTCAAATAAAAGTCAGTCGACTTCACGTTTAGCATCTGAGAGCGAGAGGGAAAAGTTTTATTTTACCTTTAGACCTGATTAATACCGTTTAAGTGAGTAATCAAAACATGGAAGGACGGTGTTTATTTCTTCACTTCACGAATCGTTAGGAATGTATATAACAAAACCATGAAATATATTGATAAAATAGCGGGATCCCAAATGTAGCTCATCAAAATTTTACTAACAAGCTGAAAAGTACCTAACATAATACTCGTATATACTCCATAACTCCTCTTACATAGTATGGGTGGGTAATATTTAGTAGGGGGACAAAATAGAAACAATAACTTAAACCGATTTATTTATTGTTACAGATACCAAGATGGGCTGTTTCGTCAGCAAAGATAAGCTCACCAAGGAAGATATGGACTTCCTCAAGACGCACACATCATACGATGAGACCACCATCAAAGAGTGGTACAAAGGTTTTAAGGTAATCTGTTCACATACATAACACAGCACCATGACTGACCGAAACCACATCTAAGGTGGATGTCACACTGCGCCGCATCTCCGGACGGAGGTGCGTTTCTCGTTGTATGCAAGTACCTCAGTTTGTATATAAATTCCGTATGTTACGACACACTGCACCGCACCTCCGTCCGGCGAAATTTGTATGCAGCTCCGCACCTCCGTCCGGAGATGCGGAGCAGCGAGACGACCGCCGTAGTGTGGGTTGCACCAAACCGTCTGTAGGCGTTTAAAACAATATTTTGCATGTTGAATTTTATGTCGACAGAATACTGGATCTAGTTGTAACGTATTTCGGAAAATAAATATTTATATTTCGATTTTTATTTCAAATCGTAAACGGTGTTCTTTAAAATGTTAATGTATGGAAAGTTTGACAAGTTTCTATAGCATGACGGCTGCCGGCGACATATTTAAGGGGATGCCCTGATTCGAGTCGACCACGCCCCCATGACAGAGACACGCTTATGCCTTCCGCGCACGAGAAAAAGAGATGCAACACTCTTCGGGAATGGCATTTTTGGACACATTTCGATAAATACCTAACTCACTGAAGTTTTATTTATATTTCATTAAGTAAGATTTAAGATGAGATAAAATACTGCGTAAGGTATTGTATTAATTTGTTTGTGTCGTAAAATAATGTATTGTTTGAGTAGGCTGAGTAAAAAACGGAAAATAAAGACCCAAATTTTAGGCAATCTTGTATCGATTAATGCCCGGTTCCAATAATCAATCCACCGATAGTTTTCCGTACCGGCAGTTACATTTTGACAGATTACCGGTAGAAAATGTGTCAAAATGTTTCTGTTGGTAAGGAAAATTATCGGTGGATTGATTATTGGAACCGGCCATAAATCAGATAAACAATCATATATCTGAAAATCAGACCTTAATGTTAATTAATCTAGTCAGAACGGCGTTTCAAAGCACGCGACAATTTCCAATGCACCCCCTTAACGTTGATCGGTATGTTATCGTAAGTTGGTGCATCTCCCCCTTAGGGTGGGTTGGACCCAACCGTCTGTAATCGTAAGCGATGTTCATTAAAATCTGATAGTATGGAAACTTTGTCAAGTTTATATGGGATGATAACTGCAGCCGCCATATTTAACGTTGATCGGTATGTTATCGTAAGCTGTGCACCTCTCCCTTAGAACCTGACTGACCAGTAAAACCTGATAAAAAAAAAACCGGCCAAGAGCGTGTCGGGCCACGCTCAGTGTAGGGTTCCATAGTTTTTCGTCCAGAAATTATTTTGTAATTTTTTTTCAAAAACTATTCAACCTATCAAGTTCAAAATAATCTTCCTAGAAAGTTTTTATAAAGTTCTACTTTTGAGATTTTTTTCATATTTTAAAAACTTATGGTTCAATAGTTAGAGGGGGGGACACCTTTTTTTTTACTTCTGGAGCGATTAATTCTGTAACCCTATAAAGGCATTCCGCATAAAGGCGAGAGGTTCATAATAATAATAATAATAACATATTCTTTATTGCACCACAACATAAGAAAAACATGTTACTTACAAAAGTATAGTCAATAAATAAAGGTAACAACATGTTCCTACCATGCTCATAATTAGCATATCCCGAAAATGTACCTAATAGTTCCTTAAATTAGTGAAATAAGGGACGGGAGTTCGTAAGAAAAATAATATGTACAATGGTTGAAGTTGCAGGCTACTAGCTAGAATAGTTTATGTGTAACGTAATTTGCGCATACTTTAGTCTAGGTAACACTTTAATGTTTATTAATGTAATAATATTTTTCTCAAAAATGCTATGTAATGTTGCCATAACATTGCTAAAAAGACTACATACAGTAAGTGGAACATACCGAAGACTTATTAGAAGTGTTCAGTACGCGAGATTTTAAACATGGAATCAATTTTTGTCCAGTAAGTAAGTATGTAATTCCTATTACGTATCATGCGTCACCGACCTATAGAAAAACTAAGGATGTGAGGGCAATGAGGTGGTATATGAATTTAAAAAGATAATTCATCATCTGAACGCTATTTGATTTTAAATATATTCTTATTTAAAGTATACTTTTTAATAATTGTTTTAATTATAAGTACACTTGCAAATTATTCCCAGAATAAATTTAAATGAAAAAAGGTCATCACTGTTGGCAGTATAAAGAAACAAATGAATGCATATTTAAACAAAGTAGCGACAAGGTTAGTGTGGAAAAATTTGAATGCTGCGTTTAGTTCATAATTGTGTTGTGTAAAAGGGTGGACATAAGTTAAGATTATTGTTGATGTTCTGAATTATTTTATTGTGTTGTTTAAAAAAAAGTCCAAATTAAAAGTATGAACATTAGTTATAAAACAACTATAATTAAATTTTATCATTAAAAATTACATTGGTAAGACAGTGCAAAACAGTGCAAATAATTAAACGCAGTATTTAAAACAAAAAAACGCAATGAAATTAAGGCGGGATTTAAAAGGTTAATTGTTTGTGTGATTTATTACAATTCTGCAAAAAATTGTTGAGACTAGTCCGATTCCGAAATAGACGGCACTCCTCCTCACTTAAAAGCGGAGGTGGAGTTAGCTAAATATAGCTTACTTTAACCTAAATCCAAGGATAGGTATCAAAAAAATTACAAGTTATTCATTAAGTGGAAGGAAGAAAATCAAGCTATTAATTGGTCAGAGAATGTGATTCTGGCTTGTTTCAACCAACTGCGCCAAATAATGCAGTCGATATACTCAACAAAGAGAACGTTAAAATAAAGAACTATATACAAATTTAATAGCATAGATATAATAAAGAATAAGAATAATTTATTGAAAAAAACCTTATTGCTAACGTTACATTGTGCTTGCAATGTTACATGTTAGGGGAATTAATTAAATGCGCCTGAACTAGGATTATCCTGTATCTCAGGCAAAGAGATAATACTCATTGGAAAAGAAACAAATTAAAATCATACACATCAAATACATAAATAACGAATTATCTTACAACTTAAATAATGTGTGCATATTAATCTAAAAATATTTATTTCATTTACGTACGGAATTGCAGTGTCAGCGTCGACAATAAATGCAAACTAGGTCATCGAGTTTATTTTATTTTTAGTGGACTTTTACCTTAGTGCATAATAATATAATAGCATACATTGCAGTTTGATAGATTTACAGTTTACTAACCATAAAAAAAAACAAACAGAATAAAAAATTACGAGTTGGTAATACAAGTACATATTGGTGACAGATCTATATAACATCTTATGGGCTTATTTGGGTAACCTACCTATATAATAAAGAGACAATCGGATGGCTACAAAGGAAAGAAATCACAAATATTCAGGAGCGATGAATGTAAATAAATGCTGCCAGTATTTGATAACATAACGATATTTTCTCAAACATGCAATGAAATATTGACGTTGTGTTCTTCATAATGGGCTTCGAAGTGTCACGTTTCGGGCGAAGCGACACGAGAGACCCGTATTGGCATTTCATACAAAATTGGAGGCCTAGGCCGGCAAGATGGTCTTTTTTAATTTCCATTCCACAATTTGTGACAGATCACGGCGTTCAGCCATGAAAATTAAAGAGTGATTTCTTGGAGTTTTTTTAATTTATTTCATTGCATGTTTGAGAAAAGCACTATAGGGTCATTTCGCTGGTTACGCGACCACCTTCGGTTAGCGACCACCTGAAGGAGAAGGTTTTCTATTGAAGATAACATCAATTCTACACACCCTATTGAGACAATTAGTTGTACATGCATTTTTTTGTTGTTTTAGAATAGAAATCTACTTAAAAACCGAGAAAATATCCTTTCAGTTCACCAACTCAGCTTAAGTGGTCGCCAACCGGCACATGAAATTAGGTGGTCGCTAACCGGCGAAATGACCCTACATACCTCGGCGTGAAAAGGGGTTGCCAGCCTCATAACTATCCGACTTACTTCCCAGCCTCTGTAGTAATGTACTATTAAGAATTATAATATAAAGAATGTCTGTCATTAACTTCCTCCTAAGAGTCAAATTCAGACATTCAACAAACGAATATAAATGTCCCCGGGAAACCAATAAAAATATCCTTTAACAAATGCCGGAATATGAATGGTGCCATTTTAGTTTCTTAAATATATTTTTATCATATTTTCTTTTTTAATTTTTTAAGAAAATAACTATACTTGCTTCGACCGTAATATCCATCATGCGGGGCTAGCACAACTGACGCCGCGTCACGACGCGAGTTGAGAAAGATCTCTCCCTCCTATTTCTAATGTGCACGGTGCAAGTGGGATAAGAGACGCTCAGTCGCGCGGGAAGCGACGGAGCAGCAAGTTGTGCTAGACGTCCTGGCCGCGTATTGTAGCCGGACCTCGCCTGCGACTCGGTCCGTCTAATTCATACTCGGCCAGTATGGTTTCCTTACTGGTCTCTGCCGTAATGTACTATTATTGCTAACGTTGACATTTATTTCAATAATGTAAATATTTTGAAAAGTTGTCGTGCCTTTCGGTCAGTCTTGGGGATCTAGGTCTTCAAGATCGTCCTCGTTGATTGAATCGTTGTCTACTCAAGGGTCATTGGTGCGGGCTGTACCTACAATACTCACCTTGCAGCTTCATTTATAGAAATTGCTTTGAGATATACGAGTACATGATAATAGCGGCTGGGGCATTACGATCTAGTGACGTAAAGGCTGTAACTGAACGCCAGAGGTTCAATTGAACAAAAAATACTTGATTTTCTGACAAATTTACTGGGTAAAAACTAAGGAAGTGAATTTACTTGGTAAAAACAATACTAACGTAGTTATTTATCTACGCGCATATCATTCGGGCTCTAAAATGCGTTCAGAAACCGTTGGAAATGGCCAGCATTATTACAACCAATTCACCAGTGATATGTGTGTAGATAAAGTAGTGTATGCAACTGTACATAATTAGGCCTTAAAACACTCGTGTGATCCTATTATGAAACCACACTCGTCTTTAAGGCCTCTCATTATGTATCAGTTGCATAAACTACTATTACACTTTCACGCATATATAACACTTGCACATTTGGACTGGGGTAGTCCTTTCTATTACAACTGAAGTGGTAATACAACCGAGTTAAAATTTGTGAATGAATCTGGCACCACGGTCACTTACGGTGAAAAAATGTAACACACCAAATGTTTCCATCATAATAGCACAGTACCTAGTTGAAAACTGAACAAGTTTAGCGTAAAGTGTAATGAATTATTTGTATAGTTTTTTATGTAAAACATTTTTTTTTAACAAGGCGTGTTTGTATATAATATGTTATGTTTTACGCTTGCAGCAAGACTGCCCGAACGGGAGGCTGACGCCGGCGAAATTCGTCGATATGTACAAGATGTTCTTTCCGTCTGGCAACGCAGTCGAATTCTGTGATCATGTTTTCCGCACATTCGACATGGACAAGAACGGCTATATAGACTTTAAGGTAAACCCTCGGTAATAGTACACTGAATAGTGCTGCGAATTATGCGATCGATATGATTCACCTTACGTGTTTGAAGCTTGCATAGCGAATTACTAACGTTTATATAGTGTTGTCTGCTCGAGCGAGTACAAATTAAACATTATCTTTTAATGAATTTATTTATTTTGACTCTATTGCACGATAAAAAAAGTACAATTTACGGACTTAATGCCATAAGGCATTCTCAAACAGTCAACCATTGTGATTTAGTTGCGATTTTTGTTTGATGGTGTAAAAGTATAACTTGGAATTGACGTGTATTGGAACATTGTGTTTGTTATAGGAATTTCTGCAGGCGATTCATGTTACATCGAGTGGCACGCCTGAAGAGAAGCTGAAGTGGGCTTTCCGTATGTATGATGTTGATGGGAACGGAGTCATCGACATCCAGGAGATGACCAAAATTGTTCAGGTACACAATCATATTTAGGATAATTCAACGATTGAAGTACGATTACTACAACTTAATCACTTGGTATTCGTATCGAACGCTTGTTTTTACATTTACGAATGATGTGATGGAAATTTATTTCAGCTGAAAAAACTATTGCACACTTGGTATACACCGCAATGACATTTTGTACATTTAAAGACGCAAACGTAACTTGTAGTAGTACAACGCTAATTAAAAAAAAGTATTTTGTAAATACATATTTTACATAAACATACATGCTACGACGTATTAACGTCACGATGACTGGATGAAATCAATGGTTCTGAAAGAGGGAAAGATAAAAGATAAAATAACAAAGGAAGACCTAAAAGAACCAACGTGGACTAATAAAAAAAGCTTCCCCTTATCTTTACTACTAATACTACAAAGAGAAAAATTCTGTGAGATTGTAGCTTAGTAGGTTTGTATGTATGTAGGGGAGGGGTAATCTCTGGAACTAAATCGGATGGTTTCAAAAATGATTTCTCCAATATACGAGGGCTGTTTGATAAGTACCCGTTTTTTAAAGTTATGTATGTCACTGGCTGAAAATACGTATAGCACCGCTTTGAGGCATTCTTCATGGGCTTGAAAAGAAAAAAAACGGCGTCGCTCTTTTGTTTTTTTTTTCATTAGATCACTGTCAAATGAAAGCATTCGATTGTAGTTGCAAGTATGGAGAAAGAACAGTATCGGTCAGTAATTCGGTTCATGTTTTTAGAAGGAAAAACTTGTGAGGAGATAAAAGTAAAGTTGCAGGCAGTTTATAAGGACTGTACTCCTTCCATGACTACCATCAGATATTGGTTTAACGAATTCAAGCGTGGCAGAACATCCGTCTTTGATGAGGATCGTCCAGGCCGGCCTATTGAGGTAACTACGGAAGAAATGGTCAAAAAAATTCAAAATATCGTACTGGCCTACCGCCGAATAAAACTTAGAGAAATCGTTGACATTGTAAATGTTTCCATCGAGCGAGTACAATACATTATAGAAGAAAAATTGGGTATGAAAAAAGTATCTGCGAGATGGGTGCCGCGTTTGCTCACTGAGGAACAAAAACTGAACCGGGTGACTACATCTGAGTACTGTTTGGGGAGGTTTAAACATAATCCAAAGGAGTTTCTGCGTCGTTTCGTCACGGTGGACGAAACATGGATTCATAACTTTACTCCGGAAACAAAAGAGCAGTCAAAGCAGTGGATTTTACAAGGTGAACCTGCTCCAAAGAAAGCTAAAACCGTCCCATCGGCCGGAAAGGTTATGGCGACCGTGTTTTGGGATTCGCAAGGCATTATACACATAGACTATCTGGAAAAAGGTAAAACAATAACAGGGCACTATTATGCCAACTTACTGTGAAAATTTGACTCCGCGTTAAAGAAAAAACGACCCCATTTAACAAAGAAAAAAGTTCTCTTCCACCACGACAACGCACCAGCTCATTCATGCAAACTTGTAAAAGCAAAATTAAAAGAATTACGTTACGAATTGTTGCCGCACCCGCCTTACTCGCCAGATTTAGCTCCGTGCGACTTTTTTTTATTACCAAACCTGAAAAAATGGCTCGGCGGAAAAAGATTTGCGTGTAACGAAGACGTCATTGCCGCTACAGAGGCCTATTTTGACGAGTTTCAGAAATCATATTTTTTGAACGGCTTACTGAGACTGGAATACCGTTGGCAAAAGTGTGTAGACCTACATGGAGATTACGTAGAAAAATAAATAAATACATATCCAAAAAAAAGTTTTTTTTTCCTAAACACGGGTACTTATCAAACAGCCCTCGTATAAATTGACATTCGGAATGAAGCTACAATATACTAATCTACACTAGTATTTATATTATGTTAACCTGCTCGGTACGGTTAGCTAGTCGAGTTAGTACTGAAAAGGTTTAGTTCCCGTGACATTAAGTGTTGCTTGTGTCGGGGACTGAGAGGGGGCCTGCCGTAATCGTATTACTTGCTTCCTATACAAGTATACACGTGGTATCTTTAACCTGGGTTTTCCTTTGATACAATTTTAATCAAGTATCAATTTAAGTAAATTTGGTATTTTTTCGCTACTTGGGAAAGTAGCGTGTGCGGGAGCACATTACAAAAAGTTCGGGATAAAATAGCCTATGTCAATGTCTGTAGCCTACACACTGTAGGTCCATTTTATATACTGGTGAAACATTTTATGTAATCACGTAATCAGGTGAGTATTTTCGGAAATTACCCCTTACATACAAAAGTTGGTAAATAAATCAGTAGGTAATGATTTTGTGAATATAGCTTGCGATAAAAAGTGAAAATATCCTGACACCTTGTCTCCAAATTATCTCCGTAAGTATACGTACTTGTAGCCTATAGGTATATTATAAACGTGTAGCGCTATTTTTTGTTGCTGTGTTGCGAAAACTGGCTACAAAGAAAAATCCCAACAGCCAGATTGTTTGGATGATTTGAATCGGTTCGAATTTCTTTCTAAGTACCTACTCAATAAAAAACAGGTCGCCGACTGTAAGGGAAATAAATATAGGTGTGGGAAATAAAGCTTGAAGGACTTCGTGCGATTACACGTAATGCAGGCGCGGTTAGCCTATAGGGTTGTCGACTCAATAGGGGTGTAGACACGAAATAAAATAATCAATAATGTCATATTTTCTGGAAAAAGGATTAAAAATGTAGTGTAATTGAAAAAAAAATCAACGCAAGAGGTTAAATAATCGCGAAGTTATGTGTCCAAAGTTTTAAAAAGGGGTATGTTCTGTCCCTTTTTGCAAAATACATATGAAACGATGACGCTTGTAGATTGTGACGTCACTAATAGACGGCAGCGTGCCGTGCCCCATCGTGTTCGGCGCCGCCGTCGACGCGGCCTGCCGCGCGCGAGATGCGTAACGTAACCCAAGAAACACAAATAGCATTATAAAATACCACTTTTGGTGTAACACGGAACCTTAAGAATTAATAAACATTTAATATGGTTCAACCGTGAACTTATTGCTGCGCATTACGCTTTTGCCTGTATAATAGCATCATAAAAGCAGGAACGGATACTAATGTTACGCGATTGGAGTAAGTGCAGATGTCAAAAATGCCTTCTTACAGCTTCTAGCAGCATGGTTCCTCAAGAGCATTTTAGTGGTAGTCAAATATGGTAATTGCTGTATAAAGGCGTAGACAAAATGCCTTCTTTCTTACAGCCTCTAGCAGCATGGTTCCTTAAGAGCATTTTAGTGGTAGTCAAATATGGTAATTGCTGTATAAAGGAGTAGACTTATACCACTCTAATGCCGCTGCTTAAAAGAGTCACTGTGAACTACTGTACAGTTTTAGAGTGGTGCACACTTAGAGTGATTTAATGCAAAAAGTTACACATCAGTTCACGTCCGCTCTGTTACACAGCTTTTTAGCGTCTTTTTAAAAGCGGCTTAACGGCGTTTTATTAACACACGTGAACACCAAAGGTGTTGCGAGATCCTCATATAACTCAGAAATGCAGCATTTGGCTGTAAATTGGCTACACACAATTACCACTATACTGTTTTAGTCTGCATATTAGAATTGTCGTTAGCTATTCTAGGGCACATTGAGCAATTAGTTAGTATTAGTTTGGGACTAGGTCGATTTGTGTAAGATTGTCCGCAAATATTTATTTTATATTTTATATTGGAACTTTTTGCAGGTATAATAACGCGTGAACTCTTGTACAGCCATGGGGATTAATTCAGGATTAAAAGGGTTTACATAGGTTCCTTCTGAATGTCGCCATTTTGCTGCTACCTTAACCTTAAAAACCATGTTATTGTTTATGTTTTAATCATGATTTCTGCCTTTTTGCTTTTTGAATTTCACGTTAAAATTACAGATATTCTAATATGAAACAAAAACTTTGCATAATTGCTTGCAAGTCACATAAAAATGAATTACATAATATTTGGCGTTACTTCTTTCACGATAGTGATAATTAAAAACGAGATATTTTCAAGGCGCGTAAAAATTAAGTCATAAATACATATAAACATTCACAGTAAACTTGCATTCCCAGGTATTTTCACAGGCCGTTACAACTGTAATTACCAAAAACACACAATGCACCAGCTATTTTACACTTCACTCCGCGCGGCCATTTCTTTATTTTTCGACACCATTGAACGAATGACAATAATCTAACTCGGCTGACAGGTCCACAACAATTTACTAGGGAATATTTCAATATGATTCACACGGCGGATGGTATAAAGGTTTATGTGAACCAAAAGCGTTATTTAAGAGTATATGTTACCTTATCCTTACTACTTAGTCCGTATAACAGGACACTCGTATTCTGTTAAACAGCTGATAAACGGCATTGTGACCCAGAATAGTTCCAATATAGTGCTACTATAATTCTTTTACGTAGAAATGTAAACTAAATTAGAACGAAAGGCTGTATAATTTGTGCCCAAATAAGAGTTATATCGGTGTTTACAGCGCTGTTAACACTATTGTAACTTTCTTATACAGCGTTGGGTGTTGTGTTACACCAAAAGTGGACTTTTGTAATGCTATTTGTGTTTCTTGGGAAGCAATATTAAAGCTTCGTAATTTTTGGATAATGTTGCTTGTTAGAGAATGAAAACGCTCGAGTAGTCAATGGCAATCGTTTAATATGAAGGTGCGTTTTGCGGAAAAGAGACAGACTAATAGCCCTCTTAAAATTACTGTATCCTCTTTCGTGAAAATTTAAAAAATATAGAGATTCTTGGAACTTTGCCGGATACACTGCCTTGTATATGACATCCCCCTAATTCCGAAGTGTGATCGCGGGTATATAGTATGCTTGTAACCCCATAAATAATCCATCGACATTTGACGTATTTCAGGCGATCTACGATATGCTTGGCGCATGCTCGAGTAACCGCCCCGCTGACTCCGCCGAGGAGCGTGCCAAGAACATCTTCGCTAAAATGGACGAAAACAATGACGGGCAGCTCACGCAGGACGAGTTCCTCAAAGGCTGTCTCCAGGACGAGGAGCTCTCCAAGATGTTGGCCCCTTAAGTGGCTCATACAGCCCTCGGCCCGGTCTCACCACCCACCCCCTTCACTGTATACCTCACTATAACCCGATGGCCTGCTCCTGTAGACACGACAGCTGTTATGAGGCTAACCAGTTACAGAACGTAACGTAACCACCACTCCTTTTTGGTGAGAGATTTAGGCATAAACAAGTCATTTGTAAATAGTTTCCATAATTTACGCACACTATTTTATGAAAGGTTTATTTTAACACAATTGCGTGCTATCCAGTCAATTATTAATATTTTTTGTGAATCCCTTCATTTATTCTAATGAAAAATATTTCTTATTAATCCATCTAGTATTTGCAAAGCGACGTTTGTCTTTCGCTGAGTTATTAAGTGATGGTGGTGTGGCTGTCGTGTCGGCGGTGAACTATGAAGTGTACACAGTATCCGTGATTGATAATTCACATTTGTTAGCCCAGCAGCCGCTAACGCGAAGTGCAGCCTTCGATCTCATTGGTAACATCCGTCGTTATACCATCACCAGTTCACCACAATTAACGTATTCTAGGGAGCTATAATCATTTGATGCTCGGTCTATATACGAGAGTACAATTTGGTTAGGATATCTAATAAAAGGAATAAACAATAACTGCAAGTAGAGGCGATGAATTGTATTGATAGCGTTAGCTGCGCTTCTTCATTAACATCATCCACACCGAGCTTTTACCCATACGTGTTTACTATATATTTGTGAAAAAGTATTTGTACTTAGCGAATATTAATGTAACGAACATAAAGTCAATGAATTCTTGAATATGAAAAAATATTGAAAATGTCCATTCCTATTTGATAAAGTTAATGTATGTTAACGATAATTGTATATGAAATATCATTTGTCGCTGTCGGATTGTCGTATACTCGTATTTATTAAATAATGTATCCGAACCACTTACCTTTCACATAAGTAAATCTATCGCTCGTAAGTCAAGTTCTTCACTGTTCTGCCTCGATGTCCTTTTACTGCGTAATAGTTAGGAGCGAGCAGGATCAATGCCCGGTACCAAATTATACCCGTATGAAACCACCAGTGCACAGACCCCTTCTCAATGGGAAGGGAATGAGCTTAATTGTGGGACTATTATTAATAAGTAATATGCATGTGCAAAATTAAAATGAGCACTGTAACGAACTCATCAAGTTCTTGCCGATATCGCGCATAACGACAACGCTCGATAAATATTGGTTATATCTGGTTCACGTATTACCAACGCCTAATAGCTGAATAATTTTCATTCATTGGTATTTATTTTACCTAAATAAAACTGGTTTATATTATTTAATGGATTATTTGTAAACGGATTTAAGTTTTGGTATCGGGGTAGTGGGAGTAAAGACGATGTGGGATTGCGCTCGATAACTGAGACGATCAGTATCAAATACACCTGCGCGCGAACAGCACGATGTTAGGTTCAAGCAGGAACACCTACATTTGATTAGCTCACTCGCTACCAATATTTTATACATGTAGTACATATATAGTTTAGATATCAAGTCGCTTAACAAACTTTTCCATTTTAATCAGCTGTCAAACCAGCATTTTCCTATGTGGTAGTATTTAAATATTATAAATTAAATACACACTGGCATAACTATCTCGCGATCCTTTCGCCTTCTTGGTAAATATAATTTGTCGCCTTGTTTCCACCCTACTGTGCCTTCTAGCTCTCTTTGTAAATAGTTATCAACTTATCAATCATTTTTCATCCCCGGATCAACTTGCTGTTTCGCTATAAAACTTTATTATTATTATTCGTTTATAATTGTTTATTTCCATTATTGCTCTTATTTATTTACCAAGTATTCAATTGTTTTAGAAACTAAGTACCTATATTTATATATTCTTTGTTGTACACATTATAATTTTAAAGATTTTGTATATTTGACTCGTAAACAACCGGTCACAAACTTTTTTATCTATATTAAGAAATTATTGTATTTATTCTGATAACAGCTTTAATTTAATTTTAACCTTGATAGTGATCTTATGCATTAATTTAATTAGCGCATATAACCGGTAAAAGTACAAAATAAACGAACGCACAAATTGGTTTCTTGACATGCACAGCAACAGGAAGATTTCCATATGATTGAGATATAAAAAAAAGTCTAGACCTGACGTTTGCAAAAAGGCCAAGAGTTTTAACAATATGTATATTGATGGTCTACAGTCCAAGGCAATGATATAAACAAAGAAATGCTTTTTGGAATACTATGTGATTGTATAAATAAACACTTACCGAATTTATAAATGAATTAACACATAATTAAATTAATTGCCTAGAGCACAAATCGAAGGAGGATTATTTATATAATTATTTTAATCTAATATTACCTATTCTTGTGATTAATTCGATATCCCTGGGACATAGGATGGTACGTACCGCGCTAAGTAATCATAACTAATTCAATTAAAATATGTGTTAAGCATAGTAATGTACAATTACACCTCCTGACGTCCCCCCTGATGCGTTTGGGCCTAAACTTAGCATCCATTAATTACAGAACCACAGTATCAAAGAAACTTGTTGATGCTTCCGATGGTTATTAATTAATTATCTGGGGCCCGATACAACACCATCAGATAGCAATCTATCTAATCTTATTTGTTCCAAAAAGCCAAAATGTTTCGAGCATAAAAACACGTAATTGACGAGGATAGAAAAGTACTCCCAGTTGACCACAAAATGTTCCAAAATCACCACACACTAATATTTTTAGTTTTGTTTATTTTGTCGTGTAATGTTGTTTTGGTACGTTGAGTAGTCCATGAAAGGAGCGCCCGACTTCAGGAACCGTGTTCAGACTTGCACACTTTCACTTCAAATCTGGGTGGATTAATTAAAAAAACACATTCCAAATACGTTTTGTATCTGACAATATTGTAATCTTTATTAATCATAACACGCTCCACAGACACTGTATTAAAACATACTTATTAGGTATTATTGTCATCCATTCAAAATTGTATCAGTTATAAGCAGCAGCTAGCAGTTAGGCGTATGCGGCTGTCGGCGGTTAGTTAGTTGTATCAGTTCTGTATTATCTGTAGACTGTCTATTCTACGGTGTTAAAAACGGAGTTTAGTTAACTGATGTAGATACAACCAAATATCATCAATACATATATCTGTACTTCACTATAATTCATTTTTTTATCTAATGCCAAATTACATATAGTGCAGACAGAGTAATATTGAAAATTGCTATGAAAAAGATAGAACTTTCACACTGTCAAGTTATACCCCCTTATTCATAAAACTTAAAATGCCTCTGCTAAATAAAATGTGCTTTGTCCCTTTCGTACGAACACAGATGTAAAAGTGACAGATAAAGACAAACGAATTTTAACGGCATTTTAGTTAAAACAACCTTGTAGAACGTTTATGAATACGGCCGTTAGAATCTACCCTCAGATATAGTGTTACAGTTACTAGTAAAACACAAACATAACCGATGACTTGCGCTTCTGTATCATTAATCTAATCTACTCATTACTTAGTTTAGTATTAAGATTTCCTGTCATTTTGTTTTCAATGGAATAACACAAAATGAAATGACTGAATTTATACAATTGGGGAAGAGGGATCAATGATACTCATTTCGGACCTGAAGGTAGCTCGCAGACAGGGTCTTGTATAACATATCACAACATTAATAAATGGTTGATTTTATCCTGCATGCTGCTACAACCTGTGATTACAAATCGCACAAGCGCATAGTATCCAGTTATGCTTTCGAACACTCACTAGAGTTTTATATATTAACGAATTAATACATATCTCATCAATTGAGAAGTTACACTTCAAATTCTTGGTCAATTAGTGTCATTATTTATGTTGTGGAAGTCATTAAAGCGACCAAAGCGTATGCGTCAGTTGCTATCGTTGTATTACAACAACTATTACGTAGTCAGTATTAGTAATTAGCTGTATTTACTTACTCGTTCCCACATTACGACTTTTCTATCTTGCCCTCACAGAGACGAATCGATCATTTTTACCTTATAATAACTTGCACCTTTCCCGCACCAATCTATTATGAGCGTATTTGTACTTAATTGTAAAATTAATGTCTCATTCTGTAGCAATATCTTAATAATGTCGAACTTTGCTTTTCTTCTATAGGCTTCAATATATGTGCCATGTGTGTTGCCATAAATAATGTAAGCTAAAATCGAAAACAAAAGGGCGATTAATGAATTATTAGCAGATAATTACAATAAGCACGTATAAATTAACTGTGTCTAATAGAATAATGTAAACGTGTCGAAAACGCTACTCTGTAGACATTACATTATTTTAGTCCACATTCAGGACCATAGTAATATATCCGAGAATGGCGGGCGAGACGAATGTTGCGTTTTTAACCTTTTTAGAACATCTCTCTTATGTGATAAATAAAGTTAGTTGTAGTCATAATGACTTTGTTATGTTGTGCCTGTTATATAATTTATGTTCAATACTAAGGTGACGCGAACGAAAATTATGTATGGAAACCCCAGCAATATTCTCCCATCCTTGATATTTTGCCGCACAGAATGGCCTACGAAAATTTTGAGCACTTTAGCACCGACTCTGTCATACGTAATATTTTGCAGATGATAAATGTCCCTGAAGAAGATTTTTATTTTGAAATGACAAGCATGCTCAACATTTTCATGAGTCGACTGTTTCTATAATGTAAGGTTAAGAATGTCAAAAAACAAACAAAAGTCCAAAAAGCTACTTTTGTATTATTTGGCATTGATTGTGATATTAAATATTCAACCTGTAAGCATGCGTGGACGGGGAAACTACTGTGAAGATCCGCTTTTTGAATAAAATTAAGTAGTAGATTATTTATTCCTATGATAATGTCTATTTGTCCAATTTATTTAAAACAGAGTAGTATTTTCCGCATTCTTAGAAAATAGATATCTTAATTATTTCAAGTATTTTTAATATTGTATTCATAACAGTACTGACGCTTGGCGTCCAGCATATCTGTATTCTGATTGGAGCTGATTAGGCTTACATTTTTTGGAGCACCATATATCAGTTGGTGTAAGATAACATAAACATTTTTCAAAATCATATGCAAACCAGGGAAAATCCAGTTATACGGACGCCTCGCCACTTGTGTAATTGTAAAGAATTTTATAATAATTTCAACTTTGAAATGACTATACTGCTGGAATATGCAATGTTTCGGAATAAGCACCTTTTTACCGCATGAGGGGTTCCAAAAACAAGTCCGCGCAATATCAGCATTTGTTTTAATCCAAAGTTTTGGGATATTAGGTATATATAATAAATTAAACACAAAATTTACAATTGTTTTTCTACGGCATTCTAAAACACTGGCAAGTAATAATAAATATAAGTAGTCGTGAAACAGAACTATCCGAGTATTAATAATTATAATTAAAATCAAATCTAGTTCGGTTTTCAGTGCGTCGCGCTCTGACCCACTCGGCTACCGGCGGTGATTCTTATTTATGGAACTCCTAAATTAAATAAAAAATCATATACACTCCCAGAGGATCACATAATTTGCATATTTACAATTATGGTTATGCGTCATTGAATGTTATCAATTATTTCTATCTTAGAACTCATAATTATAATTTACCAGCCCATGTTGTAAACATTATGTCTTGACAAATGCAATTTTATCCAATAAATGATTATTTTAAGTCTGAGCAAATATTGCTAGTGTTTTAAAGCCTACTCATTCTTTACAGAAGCAATGATTTGTCTTTAAGCGGCGTAATGTAGAGTAAATCCGGTGTCACACATACAGTATAGTGATAGGCACATCACATACACTAGATGAAGTAACCACTGTGTCCCCATTTAGTCTCTGATGTATTTCTAAGAATAAATATTTTTATTGATTCACATTTTGCCTATTCATGTATAATATACAAAATACAAAAATAGTTCTTAAATCGTCTCGTTATTTTCGTAGCAACTAGTCATTTAAAGATTTTTTTAGCTTCAAACTAAATTGCTGTGTTTTTTTAGATTTACAATTAGTTATATTATTTAGTATCATTTTTCTGGAAGTAATTCTAATTTGTTTAAATATTGTTGATTTCTAGGGGCCACGAGATACCTAACTAGGAAGAGCACGATTTTGAGAGTCAAATCTAAGTTCCATATTCAAAAATAATAATGGGGAAACAAAATAGCAAACTCAAACCAGAGGTTTTAGAAGATCTGAAGCAAAATACTGAATTTTCAGGTACCTTCTTATTTTGTATCACTATCATTTGCAAGTTTATTTTGCAAATTATATAGTCATTATAATATTAGTAATTAAAAATGTAAATGTGACTGGACAAGCAGTCTTACATATAAATCCGACGGAAACCACACGGCGCAAGGCACGTGCTATGGGAATACTACTATAGTCGAGTGTAATCAAAATGGTATTTTTGCATTGCGTGAGCATAAAAATATATATTTTTGAACCTATAGCATACTATTTATGATACTCGTAAAGCGTCAGTCTATTTTCAAAAAGTGAGTGTATTCGAGCCAGAGAGAGAAAAATAAAATAATGCATAAACTCCGTTTTAGTATTCTCTGACTTTAAAATGTGCATTTCGAATAGTAGTATACATATTATTTACAAAGTTTAGTGTTTAAATTTGTAAATGACTCTTATCAAAGAATGAATAACTGTTGGTTATTTTATTACAGATGCAGAAATACAAGAATGGTACAAAGGTTTCCTGAAAGATTGCCCCAGTGGACATTTGTCCGTAGAAGAGTTTAAAAAAATATACGGGAACTTTTTTCCATACGGCGATGCTAGTAAGGTATGTTAGAATTTATTGATATTCAAGAAAGTGTATATTATGTATACCGTAAGATATTTTTGACAAGGTCTACATATACATAAATACGGTACATGTACATAATTATTAATATCATCGCTTTATGTTTAGTTTGCAGAACATGTGTTCCGGACATTCGACGCTAATGGTGACGGAACGATAGATTTCCGGGAGTTTTTATGCGCACTCAGCGTGACTTCGCGTGGCAAACTCGAGCAGAAGCTGAAGTGGGCCTTCTCAATGTACGATCTAGACGGCAACGGGTACATCTCGCGCCAGGAGATGCTCGAGATTGTTACCGTAAGTCATCGTCCATCACAATATGTATTACAAACAATACTTACGAACATAACCGGCGCCATCGCCGTTCTCTAAATCATTATCATAAAAGGTGGTTTCCCTCTAAAAACATTACTAAACATACATGCCTTTATTCACATGAAACTTATATTCGAGTGTCACTTTTAACATAAATGTGGGTTAAAAGATCGAAAAAATGTGATATCTCAGTGATAGGTTGCCTTCACTTCAACCCTGCTCCCTTAGTCGACTTTTAAGACACCCACGGGAAGAAAGGGGGTGGTGAAATTCTAACCCGGCACCACACGAAGCTTAACATTAATAAATCAACTAAATAATAAGAGATACAAGTGTATGCAAGGTTTAGATTAGCAATAAATCTTCCAGACATTCAACCGAGATCCTCAGCGCCAGTATCTGCAGTCAGCTCAACTGCAAAGTGCCTGACTTCAAAGTTTCAAGTTGAAAACTTGAAACACAAAGCCCCTTGTTGATAAAACTGAAAATGCCTCTGATAAATAAAATGTGTTTTATCCCTTTCTTACCAACAGAAACAATGATGTCATGCTCCTAGCATTATTCCCGGAAATGCCCCTAAAGGAGCCCGGGGTCCGCTTTGACACCTAATCCCAAGATTTGGCTTAGGCACTAGTTTTACGAAAGCGACTGCCATCTCACCTTCCAACCCAGAGGGAAAACTACTTAGACCTTATTGGGATTAGACCGGTTTCCTCACGATGTTTTCCTTCACCGAAAAGCTAACGGTAAATATTCCGTACATAAGTTCCGAGAAACTCATTGGTACGAGCCGGGATTCGAACCCACGACCGCCGCTTAACAGCCGCATGCCTGAACCACTAGGCTACCGTAGCTCCAGAACAATGATGAATAACAGAAACAATGATGTAATATAAAAAAAGAGGTAGATAGGTTAATACAGCACTCCAAAAGTGGCACACTAAAACTCAGCCAATTGTATGACCTTTGCCTCAATGTCGCGTCGTCTATGGACGTCTCAGCTGTCAGATTTGGTGGCCATTTTTAAACACGGAATTTCATATCTCGGAATAAGGATAAACATGGAAACCGCGCTAAAATAGGTAGCACAGACATACGCCGTACTAACGCGTTAGATAGAGATGTACATGCATTTGTTATTCCTCAATTGTGTAGGTTGTCACAAGTTTTGTCCTTTGCTAGGGATGTTACTGTGTCGACTTGTTTATCGATAATTTATACAACCAAACTAAATTGTACTCATTTGTCGTCATATAAGCAAAATGCATAATTTTAAGTAGCATACGTCCAGAAATCATTCCAAACTGTTATCATAAGGAGACGCTACACTGCTACTATGTAAATAAACATAACCTCTTTAATCCACAGAAAATGTCTTATTTACATGCCGATTTTGCACGATTAATTGAACATGATGATATTTACATAAACTTCTAATAGTGATTATTAATGTTAGCTTACATCGATGTTTATGTTTTTGTTTGTTACCGTTTCGGAGCCAGCATTCGGAGCCAGCTACCGTGTGGGAATTTAAAATCCCGATTGAGAGCTAGGCATATTATGACTTACTGTTACGGATAGGTACGACGACGAGCGAAGAGAGGAGGAGTGTGTTAGGTATCTTGTGATCATTTGGTACGACGAGCGAAGCGAGGAGGAGTGTAGGTTAAAATCCTACTGCCTTTGTCCTACCAATCGCACAACATGAACTTTTTTTCAACTTTTTTAACCTACACTCCTCCTCGCTTCGCTCGTCGTACCAAATGATCACAAGATACCTAACACACTCCTCCTCTCTTCGCTCGTCGTCGTACCTATCCGTAACAGTAAGTCATAATATGCCTAGCTCTCAATCGGGATTTTAAATTCCCACACGGTAGCTGGCTCCGAAACGGTACGAAGTTAGCTCCGAAACGGTAAAAAAAATGCCCGTTTCGTATCCTGCTCCCAAACGGGATTTTAAATTCCCATACGGTAGCTGGCTCCGAAACGGTCCGAAGGGAAAAATTTAATTGAGTTTATTTAACAATATAACTAAATGGACGTACCCGAACCAAAATAATCAAATCCGTTTAGTCATACTGCTCAGTATAACTATTAGGATTTTATTTGTTCATTTTGTTATATCGTATAACTAGTAGTATAACTAGGTGGACTAACCCGTTTTCTCGGAGACGGTCCGTTTGTTTAAACCAAACATGACAGCTACTATAATGCGAGCAAGTTAAGTTGTGACGTTATGACACATACTACCAAACAATAATGACATTTTTAATTTTGCTGGATTAAAAGAGATACAAAAGAGATCCATTTGACATTTCCCGAGTTCATTTTAGTGACAACCTACGAAAATGTGAAACCGAGTACGGATTGTGGTCTCATTCACTCTCACGCCAACTATAGATATACGTAAGTGAATAAGGTACAGTCAAGGAATTTAAATACCTACCCATTTCGTTGAAATGTCGTTAGACATTCGCAATGCATTAAGGTCGAAACTTCTATTTCAGTAATAGTATTGAAATGTCAAATTGTCAATACATATTTATTTGTCACTTCACATTACAGATAACCTCTTTGCGAAAAGTTATCATTTGCTTTTCTAATTACGAACATGTGTCAGTGTCAATCGAGAAATCTGAAAAATAATTTTCAATTACGTTATTAATTTGAAAAATAAAATACCTGCCGCTAACCGTGAACTATTAAGAGCTAGAAATAGCAGAGTTACACCAGGAAGTGGGGATTGAGGAGATAACGCGTTTAAAATTTCAGTTCACCATGTCAACTTAGTTAATCTGGTTGCCTAGTTACTAACATTAAACAATGCATGCGATATGTCAAAGGAACGTCGTGCTCTAGCTAGCTCTTATGGTGACAGTTTGCTATACAATATTGAGCCTTAGCTGGGTCGGAAATTAAATTCCTTGACTGTACCTGTTGCCAAGCTCTTATTTCAGCGCTACTTCCATGTTTATCCTTATTCCGAGTTTCATATAGACAACGTATCTACCTCTTTTTTATATTACATCATTGAACAGAAACGTCAAAGTGACAGATAAAATATACACAATTTTTAACGGCAGTTTAACTAAAATAGGACGTTTATGAATACATCCTAAAAAAATAGCTTTGGCAAGTAACTTCTACAGGTATTTCAGCTGGTCTACCTTGCATGATTTGACTAGCAATAGGGAAGAAGATGCATTATTTTCAATTTTGCTTTTATTTGAAAAAAATGAAATACTATAATTTATAGTCAAAAATTGCTGTTACAAAGTGACAATTTAAACTTTCGCGCGGATAAACGGATCTACAGTTCCTGTGACGTCACTCATTTTTGCACTCGCCATATTTGTTCATCCGTAGATGTCATAGTTGCCTAAGTTTTGAATTTTGAGATATTTTGTGAATAAACAAATCAAAGCTTTGAAAAATGGACAATCCATTAACACCAGGTAGTCACAACAATGCCACCAATCTTCCGATCAAAAGCCGTGTTGATTCTTGTTTTGTGCCAATGTGTCCATCAACTTCAACGAAGTTTCCAAATAAAATATTTTTAACTGGCCCTTCTGACCCTAAATTGCTAGAAAAGTGGCTCCAAGCTGCGAAGAGGGAGGACAGTTTTTCTCCAAAGCAAGCAAGGACATAACCTATTGCGTTGTCGCCATAAGATTCCCTTGTTGACCTGAAATAACTGCTATGTGTAGAAGTTGCTGAATAAAGTACAAGGTATTACTATGATTTGTACAACATACCGTAGTAGTTTAGTTCCTTTCATTTCTACGCTAGAATCTCTGCACTTTCAACAACAAAATGTACGACCATGTCGACACTAAGTGTTGGAAGGTTTCTAGAGCCTGCTTTTAATAAAGCCTACATCAATTTTTATTCGAAACTTCTATTTTTTTACCCTTTTCTTGGCAAATAACAGAGCCTCGTTTGCGCCTTGTAGAGCCTTTTGTCTGCTACAAAAATACAAAAAGAACATCAAACATTGTGTATCATATAAGATACAATGTCAAGAAAAGGGTTGAAACAATGTTTCCCTTTATAATCATAACCTTTCATTAGTTGTCATAACACGAGTGACGTCACCAGACTGATTGGTGGATTAAAAAAAAACCGGCCAAGTGCGTGTCGTTCCACGCGCAGTGTAGGGTTTCGTAGTTGCTTGTCTTAGTTACATCGACGTGCGGTGTGGTTGTGTCGGCCGAATTTGTACAATTGGCCTTTCCAAGTACACATTAAGTTCGTCGACTATTACTCGGTAACTACTTATGCCTTCTTGTCCGTGATAGTTTTCCTTTTAAATTCATTATATGTACTACATACTACCACGATTTTTTTCACATCCCCATTAGTAGCCATTTAGCCGGCAGGGGGGCGGACACATGACTCGAACGAATCACTGATTTCAAAAATGGTTATAAGAAACCCATAATAATTTTGAACGAGCTATCCAACGATACCCCACACTATGGGTTTAACGAGAAAAAAAATTACATCCCCACTTTAGGTGTAGGGAAAGTACCCTAAAAAAAATTTTTTTTCAAGATTTTATTGTACTGTTTTGTCGGCGTGATTGATTTATATACCCATGCCGAATTACAGTTTTCTAATTATAATGATTACTGAGCTAAGCCGAAGACGGACAGACAGACAGACAGACAGACAGACGGACGGACATGGCGAAACCATAAGGGTTCCTTGTTGTCTACGGAACCCTAAAAAAAGTTCCGTTTCACATTAATTCAAATCGTGATTATTGCTTGAAATGAGTATAAAATGAAGTAAAAACGATTCAGTAGCAATTATTTTATGTTTTTTCAACATTTTGGTCACAAAATAATGGTAAATATTATAACTGCATCTTCCCTATTAGAATTAACGAACATTACTTCTGTAATGTAATGTCACCATGTCGACAGCGGGGCAAGCTGATATCGAGCAACTTTTTTCCTTTTCAAATAATTTGCGATAACTGCCAACTACACTCGGAGGCAATGAAAACGGGTCACTTCCCATGGATTACTTTACAAAGTGACCCGTTTTCATTGCCTCTGAGTGTAATTCCCAATGTGAACTATGAAGGTACGCTACCTCAGAGGCAATGAAAACGGGTCACTTTGTAAAGTAATCCATGGGAAGTGACCCGTTTTCATTGCCTCTGAGTGTAATTCCCAATGTGAACTATGAAGGTACGCTACCTCAGAGGCAATGAAAACGGGTCACTTTGTAAAGTAATCCATGGGAAGTGACCCGTTTTCATTGCCTCTGAGTGTAATTCCCAATGTGAACTATGAAGGTACGCTACCTCAGAGGCAATGAAAACGGGTCACTTTGTAAAGTAATCCATGGGAAGTGACCCGTTTTCATTGCCTCTGAGTGTATATTCGGCGCTCAGCCTAAAGTTTTCTTATTATCCTGAGATTAGGATTCAATCTGCACAACCTGGTTTTTAAGGTTGGAACTTTAATATATTTCGTTAAATTCATACTGTGTGACCTTAAATCCTGAAATCCATGCGTGTTTTCTAGCAGGGCGACGGAGACATTACACGGCACCTAACAAATTTTAGCTTATTGTCCAGTTTCTCTTTATTTCCATAAAATAATATGGCACATTTGCTACCTCAGCCTTTATTGACGAGTATTGCAATTACTTTGAAATCAGTTATTGTACTAACGACAACACAGCTAACTGACCATCCGTGCACTTTATGTGCATTGTAATAAGGTTCTATACAAATACAGGATGGTCAGTTAACTGTGTTGGCGTTTGTAAGTACCTAGTTACCTATCTTAAAAATAAACCTACCTTGAAAAAACCTACGTGTTACCGTTTTGGGTACAGCTCTGTCTATCGCACTGTGTGTATTACTAATAACAGTAATAAATTGCTAAAGTAAACACATATTTCCAGCGATACTTAAATCTTTACGACGTTAACCGTTTTTTTTTTGGAAGAAGGTACTTTCAGGGCTTATAAAGGAATATATAAAGGTAATTCAATTACAAACTCCGTTTAGAAATGATGATTTGATGATCAAGGTAGATAATGCCTTGTGGCATTAAGTCCGACCTTTGTCTTTGTGCAATAAAATTTACAGAAATAAATAAGGGTACCTTTTTGGTACAGAACTGAGGCGTTCTAACCCGACGTACGGTGCATTGCAATACTAAGATCAGACTATACATTAGCAGTAGTTATACTTACGTAATTCAGAATAATAGAATAATAATATATAACTATGTCTTATTTGTATTACTTGAGTAAATATACTATAGTAGAAGGCCCGTATATTCAACCGTAGAAAAACCTCTCTAAGGTGGCGCCATCTGCAATAGGCTTTATTGCTAAGGAACGTGTCTTCGTATTTACCACGTAGTGAAAGAATAATGTATATTCGTATTTATTTGTACGTTTCAGGCCATTTACAAGATGGTCGGCTCTGTGATGAAAATGCCGGAGGATGAATCTACGCCGGAGAAGAGGACGGACAAAATATTCCGTCAAATGGATCGAAATAAAGATGGAAAGCTGTCCCTGGAAGAGTTTATAGAGGGCGCTAAGAGCGACCCATCGATCGTGCGCCTGCTCCAATGCGACCCGCAGTCACAGTGAGATCACACACCTCAACAACAGCCACGCATCGGATCGCTTGAATCTATCCAAGACTACTACGATAACCTATAGTACATAACCCCAGTATAATTGCTTGTAAGAGCTAGTGCGCGACACAAATCGTTAAAGCACTCTTTGAATTTATGTTCTATCGATTGTCTGTTTTCACTAGATGTCCATCAACAATTGTCAGTACCTAATATTTACTCTTCGCTATGTATTTATTTGTTTATATTTAAAATAAAGACATTATATTAAGGCACTGTGAGTGGACCGAGCACACAAGAGTGAATATGGATAACCTTGAACTATATTATGAATTATGTAAGATGGACGCCTGTACATCTAAATAGTCTTTCGACTATCTCGTCATAAAATCAAAAAGAAATCTTCGTAAACGTGTTTAGTTATCAGGTCATAAGAAAGTTGATGGAAAAAATGAGGATATGAATTAGGGGTTATTCCCACCTGTTATCACCATTTCGTTACCACTGGTAACTACTAGGAGAAAAAAAAAGAATGCTTAAACTGGTAATAGCTGAGATATTTTTTAATTTTGCGCAGTTGATTTACCTCTGTCATAGATGGAACCAGAAAAACCGAGTTCGTACCTGTGGTAACAGGTGGGAATAACCCGGAATTAGGACGCCACAAAAATAAAATAACGGTTGAGTTTCTGCATTTTTCGGGGGTCTTGTGTATTCTGTCGTACAGTTATGAAGGATGTGCGATGATAGTCTACGTCGATTTAAAGGGGTTTGGGTGCAATTGGCGATGTTTATTTTTGATCCTGCAGTTAGGCAACTAACTCGCTACAGCAAGCAGGTTCTTGCCTCGGAAAAACGACGTTAGATAATGTCTTTGAGACGCCTTACAGTAAAGTTAGCTGTCATTAATATATATTATTGTCGTGGGTCTGTCATATTATTTAACAGTGATATAACCCTGTCATGATGTGGCTGTCGTGTCGTGACAATCACTTTATGACAGATTAATAAATCACTGTTATTCTGGCCATACACCATGCTTCCTATCGTCCAATCGCCATATGACGCTACTGATTGGATCAGTTAGAACTGACCGTGTGTGGGAGTGGATTGGCATGAGTCATTCCAATCCACTCCCACACACGGTCAGTTCTAAGTGATCCAATCGGTAGCGTCATGCCGATTGGACGATAGGAAGCATGGTGTAAGGCCAGCATTAAATCTCGCAAAGTATAACCTAAACCCACGATTTATCATAAATTGTGAAAAAGAGTTGAATTTATGATTAGATATATGTACCTTTTTTTTAATACGTAGTATGTTATAAAAGACTACATACAATACATGCATTACTAAAAATCTATTTGATGTACTGTGAAATAAGCTGCTGAATAAGAATGGCGCCGCTAGTCCATCTCAAACTCCAAACATCTATTGTTAATACGTATATTTGATACAATATGTACTAGGGTTTAGACGTTTCTCGCGTTAGTCTAATCGTCCACTTCATTATATATGTAGACAATGTTGTGCATTAATACGGTCAACTCGTGACATCGGTATCTACCGGTAGCCCGGTTTGTTTACTTAATGGAATCGGTTCTCATACTTTCACAACACAGCCGCTTCAGACGTATAGTTGAATCATTTCAGGGGTGCGATTGAAAATGTCTGGGTACGATGGGAAAGTGTGTGCATGATTTGATAGTGTACTTCAAATACTGGCATTGTATTACCAACTCATTCGCAATCGCAACCTTTAACCCGTCGTATGCTTAGACACGGATCCGTGCCAAGCATTTGAACCTACAGTTTTCAATCTCAAGGTCATATTTTGATCAGCAATTTTTGACATCCGCATACGAGGGGTTAAGCGATTTAGTTATACAGTTCGGTTACTAAACTTATTTTTATTCATTTAAATTGAATAAGGCGGACAATTTTTGCATAAAATCGCGACTGTAGGGAAATTATTTTGTGACTTGCGTGTGACCACATTTAATTCTTTGGTAATCAAAAACTACCTTCTGAATGTTTTTTATTGTATTAGAGGTGCTACGAGTGGTTTCTTGAGCTGCAGATTAAATTAACTACGATCAGTTTTAACACTTACTTTCTAAGCTAACATTGGAAAGACTGTGGGTTTATTGCACAATAAGAAGACAATTTACGCATCAAACGATACTGACAAATATACCTAATATAATAATTATTTAATTCATAGTTATATACAAAATATTTATGCTGATCTATTTGCGTAGCTGGTCTATTATTAAGATTTAGTTGTAATTATTGAGAATTATTCAAAAACATATAGCTTTGAGTCAGCCTAAGTATTATTATTCAATTATTTTTATGTAATGATCTGTAGAAGTGTTTCACTTAGCGTTTTGTATTTTTTGTAATTAACTGTTGTGGTGACGAGCCGCATTTGAATTTATTAAATGACTTGTTTTCGAACACGGTATCACCGTACATTAGGACTTAAGTTGTGTGAAGCGCGAAACCTGAAAACGAATAGGGGCGTTTTTATTTAAGTGTACCTTTAAAAAAAATATCTGGTTTAGTAATTTATTGGTTTATCCTGCTTAGAATGTGTAGAATTGTCCCCAATTTTCTATACATTTTTAGGATTCCACTATGCGACGCTCCATAAAAAATGTATGGGATAATGTCACATAGTAAAAAAGAATGGGACGCATTTTTCTTTATCAGAATCGGGAGTAAATGCCACACTTTTCAATGACACCGCCTGCGCGATAGGATATCTGGATAAATAAATGGTGCCACGCGCGGGACACGGCAGGTGGCCCGACCCGGCTAGCTCACTATTTACGCACTCGTCCGTCTGGTTCCACTGTTCATCTCCGTACCCATTCGCTTTGCTGAGCTTTGGCTGACCTAATTCCATTAGTTAGGTACGCGTGGTTTACATCTCGGGAAAACCTTTGTGTTTATGATACTATTAAAATAAGACATTTCTCCTTGTAGTTTATATCAACATTAATGACATGCATTCATTATTATGCTATAAAATTTATTGCATGTGAAATGTGGAACATTTCGATCTATATATAGTTTCTGGTTTCTGTTTATGATTTATTTAGTTTATTTAATCTGTAAATATGTGTTAGGTGGATCTTTCAGTATGCATGCATCGCTGTATCGAAATACCACTGGCATTGCATGCGCTTCCTCTGAACACAAGCTCTAGAACTAATTGCAATTGGCAGAGCAGCGTGCAAATGTACGGGCGTGTTTGCGAAGGCTAGCTCCGCCTTGAGTTCGCGATACCATCAAGTAGATAACGTAATATTACAATAGGTACCTCTGCACCGAGTTTACAGTACATACTGTAGTATATGCCTTGTTTTGATTTGTATTAGCTAGTCGCTTCCGCTTCCCTAATCAGGTCAACTATGTTTTGAACGAATAATCTCGGCATGAATGCTGCCGGAGATCTAACCGATAAAACATACCTTTAACATGAAACTAACTAACGCTTAATTTGACAACCTTCAATACTTAATTGTGTTCAATGTTTTAACTTCCTCAGTACAAAACGAATCAGGACGATTAAGTTCCTAGATAATAAATAAATATGTTATGAGTATCTTGGATTAGCAAAGATGCGATAAATAACTAACTGACATGTCAATCATATACATATATACCTATGGTATTTAATTTTTAATTAAATGTACTGTTTATTTTAAGTAAACTGAGTTATGTTTTATCAATCCAGATGGATATTCAATGGCTTAAATTCTATTGAATGTTCATTATTTAATTACCTATATGACACTTTTGAGTGTATTCAATCCAATGCACAATGTATTTACTTACTTATGTACCGCACAATAATGCGTTGTATATTTTGATCGTGTGCTCCAGTGAACCTAAATGATTTGTGGGATTGATAACTTCCCTGGTAATGTTAGATTGTAATCACTATTGCAAAGCGTCCAATGAATGCTGAACGTGCTAATCGTTTACTTGGCTAAATCAAAATAGCCAGTTTTAATGGCGTTTCGCCGTTACACACACTTGCTTCACTATTACTAGCAACTATTAGTGATTGTGCATTTAGTTCACAGTTCGAAGCGCAATTTTGTGTACCGAAACGCTGTCTTGTCCCGCGACCTACTTGCAGATCGGACTGCATATATAGATAGGCTTAATATTGTTAGATATAATTCAGTTAAGCGCTAAAAAAGCCCATCACTTAGTCATTATATCACCTGATTTAATTGGTCATTGGTTTTTTTACAGTCTTCCAGTATTTTAAGCGGTAGAAGACATACGAATCGTAATTTGATCTTTATTATATAATTATGATGTAAAATGTTAATCCGATTACCTATGTATTTCATAAACTCGAAATAAATTTATAGAAGACTTAAAAAAGCGCACCCTACTAGTTCAATGCTAGCTTAATTGGGTGCAAATTATTATTACAGGCAACAACATAATGAGCTAGGAAATGCTTTATTGGAATATTTGAATGCAGGAGTGCATCGCGCGTTGCGGCATGCTTACGTACTGTTCTATCATACCGACCCGGCTAGGTACGGTTCTGAATCTCTACGTGCAACGTTTATAATCTCTATCACTTAGACACGTTTGGCTCTTCCCACTGCTTAAAAGTCTTCTCTATCTGATATACCTACTTCACGGATATAATTATATTAATATCAACACTGATAAACCTATGGTGCGTAAGGTGTATAAGATTAATGGATTGTTAGATACTATATATCTTTTTTGTAATATTAACTAATACATAAAGTGTGTAGAATTATTTTTCTTTTTATACAATATTAATGTGTACGCTATGTTCCAATACATATTCAGATGAATCCAGGGTGCTACTCGAGTCGCAGCTCATACTCGATGCAGTAGGCTGGTGTGGACTTGCTTTAACCTCAATAAGTAGGTCTCAGCATTCAGCCCGGTGTGACGCGTTCTACTATCTTGCAGATAAATTAATCGCACGGTTATTCTATTATATTGGTATGACTTAATCTGCTTGTTTTTAGTCGTATTAACCCAATCCGACTATTGTCAAAGTAGGATACGTTTGATGAATAGGTACGATTACTTACAGCTTTCTAATACGCATCCTCGTTGATTCCCTACCTCCTGGCAAGAATTAATGTGAAGTAAATCATTAATAGATAATTGTGTGCCCACTTCAGCAGCCATATGAAAAAAAAAAATACAGAGTTCTTTGTGTTTGTGAATTCACTATTGTTTTTTGAGTAGGTACCTAAATCTTAGTTCTCAGTTAGTTGGTCGCACTACCAGTGTGCACCGGAATGAATAATGATCGCGATGCTTTTGACTTCTATAGCACCCTGCCTTATACCTAAGTATTGAACATAACATACTTAATGCTATACCGTGTGAATTGTTCTACTGTACTATCTTTAAGTGTTTGACTCAAACATTGTTCCCACTTAATGTTTATCGCGAGGTTATGTGCCGTCTACATGAATAATGTAACATCGTATGCATTGGAAAACCAAATGAAATGAATGGTTCGGTTCACCTGTTTTAGATTGTAATTATGACATCTATTTATTAAATCTTTCTTCTCTCAGAAATGTAGTTTCATTTAAACCTGTTCTCATTGTTTCTTAACTGTCTCCCACCCATGAACTTGGAAGTTTCGTGGTGAGGACCATTGGCGTTTAGGCTATACGTGGTTATAGGTAAAAAAGGGGAGCCTTAGGTACTATCGGCTGCAATAATGCATGGACACCTTACGGCTCAGTTTCGCTTGCATCGTTTGACGTCTGCTGCTCACATAGTTGCACGTGGTGCGCAATAATTAAACTAGATGGCGTTGTTGGCGCTACTATTTAGACATACCGCAGAAAATAAGCACATTACTAGGCACATTAAATACCTATAAATTGACACCTGTTTGTTATCACCAGAAATATTCTCATATTAGTATAACTATTAACAAGGCTGGTAAATGCTAATTTATAATAGCTGTATTTAAGTGCGATACCACTGGTATTTGAATGCTATATTTCCACCATTACCTATAATGTTGAGATAGCTCAATGGATTAAGACATGTTCTCTAGGCTCAGCGGCCTAGAACTGTCGAGGTTCGAATCCCAGGTAATGGGAGGTTTATGTTTTTGTATCTTTTTATATTTGTTCTATTCCTATAGATGAAAGTGCTTTATATACAAATATTAGTCATAAAGAAAATTATATATTCATAACTTAAATAATTAAAACAGCATTTTATGTTTCAATATGTTTATTTTGTTCACTACAGTTCTGTTAAAGCAATTTTATAATACTACATAATAATAGTTACCTAGCAACTTTGTAACATTTTTATTGAGGTAATAGCTTAAGTTTCATTTCCATAATTGGAAAAAGATTGAAGCTTCACCCCAATAAATATAATATTGACAATATTAACTTACAACCGGGTTATCTAACATTCAAATCAGCAGAACGCATTAAGGTGTTAATTGCCATAGTATATCTATACCTATATGTGAGCGTTCAAACCATGAATTATTGTGTTATTGATTTGAAAATAATCATAATAATTTTATTTGGTCTTTCACCGTTACTTACACTTGTTTGATCTTATGAAATATCACATTTTAAATAGTAAAGGAATATAAAAAAGAAAGCAAACGGCATATTAATACCTATTACCTACTGAAACAATATATATATTTTTAATTTATTTAGGATAACCCGGTTTATAGAATATATAAATCTTAACGTAATCCGTACTCTTTGACCGACAGCATCTGCACTTTTTCTATATTAGGAACTACGCGACCATTATGACGGCGCGTATTATTATAACACTATAAACTTAAATGGCCCTGTTGACTGGATTTAATTCACTTCACTTTTTCACTCTTCACTTCAGACAGCCATATCATAGGCCAAATTACAACCTTGTTTTCTGGCCTTCCGTTAGCAGCAACACTGTTAACAGAAGTTTTTGTTAATAGTATTAGTGAATTAGCCACTTTCTAACATGTTATCGAGGTTATATGTAGCTTAAGTTTCATTTCCGAAAATCGGAAAAAGATTGAAGCTTTACCCCAATAAAAATAAAACCTATTGACAATTTTATTAATAATTTCAGACCGGGTTATGATAACATATATATCAGGCGAACGCATTCTGGTGTTAGCCAAATCTATAAGTAAGCTTTTAAGTAAGTAAATAAACCCGCCATTTGTGTTAATGACATTTAAAATAATAATAAAATACGGGACAATCTTACAGTTCACTAAGGCTTTTATTATTGATACTAGACGACCATATATTTCATAGATTATAATGGTAGGATTCCACGGTTATCTATGTCACTCGATCTCGTTAATTAACATGATTATGTTGTTTAATAATAATTTTCCTTAACTTAACACATCTATTACTAATAGTATCTATAGGGTTAAAAAAGCATGATGAAAACAATATCCTACTCATATGTTACTTTTGTCACTTGTTTATATATAACCCGGTCTGTCTTTCTTCAAACCTTACATGTTCACAGTTAGGTATACCACCAGATTCCATGTTAGGCACTACGTGATCACTGAACGTGAACTTATATTGTCCTTTTGAATAGATTTAAACACTTCTCACTTCTCGTCACTAAACATGACATTTAGTCCAGTGTCCAAATTGTATCAAATTGCTGTTTTATGTGCTTCTCTGTAAGCAAGGGTTTAACAGCATGCCCATGATAGTATAAACCCTCCTCTTTATGGAGACACCTCGAACAGTCCACACTTGTGTGCAATAAATCAACGAAATGCCTTGTCGATTCAAAATCATTTTCTTTGTAGTCCATTACCATGGCTGGTGGCCGTTCTTTGTCGGTGTAGCAGAGACGTTTCCTTTTGCTCAACCTTTTTTTAGCTGCAACAATATTATACGTAAATAAATCATCAGAAAAATGTATGATAGTTAAGTAGTAGTTACTTATAGTAGATAATTATATCACAAACATGTAAAAATAACGACTTACGTTTAGATCAGTTTCTGTAGCTTCTTTATATATCGCAAATATTTGCGACCTTTTAACTAGATCAATATTACATAGAAAACTAGTTTTAATATTCATGATATCCAAAAAAAATATGAATAACACAGCTGAAGTAGGTCTACGAACGAACATGTAACATCTTTGTGATAAAAACGAATAAGTATGGTAGTTTTGAATCATTCGTCTACCCTCATCGATTATTATACTAATCATAGTCGTAATGGATTAATATCTGAGCAGCAAAATAAACTTATGATGAATTTCGACTGCATAGTCAATTGAACCGATGGTCGAGTGGCTAACGAGGCAAGTAACTGTCGACCTAGCTTTAGAGTCGCGGGTTCAAATCCCGCACCCAACGAAAAAAATGTTGGGAAAGAAGTGTTTTTGGAATTGTTTGGATATTCACTAGTAGTGAATCGGAAACATCGCAAGAAAAATAAATGCACAAAGGTGGCACATAAATAGAAAGCACATTCCAAATTGCGTCATAATACCGCCATTATCGATCGATAATGCGTTGGCAAGATTACTTGACAGTATAATATAGGAAAAATAATAACCCAAGAAAAATATAATTATATCCAAGATGAGGAATTAGTTTTTGTTTCCATCTGTGTTAACAGCGCCATCTAGTGAAACTATGCCGATCCTCTGAGGTTTACATTTACATCTATAATGATATTACACGTCGTGCACATAGATGGCGTTAGCAAGCGCGTCAAGGGAAACAGTTTGCGACTTGACCATGCACTTATGCTGTCTAGTGTACTTAGGTTTTTCACCTAAGTATATTAAATTTTGGTTAGCATTAAAATCTTACCACATTGTGTAAGTCGCCAGACTAGGGTCATACAGAGAAAAAAAGCCGTTGAGCGAGGTTGACCCGCGCGCCACGAAATTTGTAATTCTTAGCTAGCTTAACTGTTATCAAATGTTACCCGTGTTAGGAAAATGAAAAAAAAGTTATTAGGGCTATCAAATAAAAGCTTTAGTTGCTCATTCTTAAACAGTTCTTCTTTTACGGTAAATAATGGTCGATATGAAGGAAAACTTTGAAAATACTATTCCGGCCGGCATTATTATATCCGTTAGTATAGATGTCGGCGGCCGATCGTAAAATCCGCCAGATCACGAAATTCCGAGGCATATCGTGAAACGCCGCCATTTCATGATTTAGCTAAAGGACATCCGCCATATCGTTCAAAACTTAACGTTTAACGATTTGTCTAATGACGTTTAGGCAGATCATGAAATTCCTAGGCATATCATGAAACGCCGGCATTTCATGATTTGGCCAAGCCAGTGACGTTTAGGCTGATCATGAAATTCCTAGGCATATCATGAAACGCCGGCATATCGTTCAATACTCACCGTTATACGTAAGTAGGGTGTCCAAAATTGAATTAGGTAAATTAAAAAAAATAAGAAGTGCGGACTGATAATCTCCAGCGAGTCGACGCCACCCCGCTGCGCGGGGTGTCTATTTCTGGTCTGAGGGACACAAGTGAACCCTAACCTAACCGACCTAAGACAGAGTTCGCTTATGACAAACCATTTTTGTCCGCCCTGATTATTAGCCCCCAACAAAAACGGCCGCCATCGCATGTGCAGCGCCACCAGTGGCCAAGAAAGAAACTATTTTACGATGTGCCCGGTATAGAGCTAGGAATATCGACGAATGCGTTGCTCTAATCGATCTGCCGTATTGTTTATCAGGCACATCGTGATAAGCCTAGCCGACTTTTAGGCATATCATGAAATGGCGCCGTTTCACGATATGCCTAGGAATTTCGTGATCTGGCGTATTTAACGATCTGCCGCCGACATAGATATACCAAGCGAAATCTTTGGAACGCTTTACATTATTATAACGGTATCAAAATCGAGGTTATTTTCATTGAAATCGTCAAAAAAATATAAGTTCTAGATTATGCTTGTAGCTAATTTCATTAAGTAGGTACCTACCTTTGTATGTATATTTTGTGTGGAAATACCTCCCATAGATATTATTATGAAAGTGCATTACATATTTCAAATAAAACAAAACGTAAAATTGAAATCGGTTCCCGTGATTAAGAATGATCGCTGAAAAATCAACAGTTCCTGGCTTGCGCAAGTTGGTAACATAAAGCACCGTTAGATGGCGCTGTACCCATCATGCATGACAGTAATGGGCGAGGAAAGATGGTATTCAGAACAATGACGCGTAGTTGCAGTGTCCAAGAGGCAGCCGGATGGTTCGCGGTATTTCAGCTCCCGACATGTTCCACAACACTCGGTTCGCGTTGCACAGGGAGGTTCCACAACGCTTCGGGAGTTCGAATACCGCGAGCCATCCGGTTCCCTTTCGGACACTGAAATTACGCGTCATTGCTTTAACTATGGGTAGATATGTCGTATGAAAGTTTGTACGAAACCGGCGGTGCACGAATCAGACTCATACTGGCTCGGTTAAAAAAAAATTCAAAGCAAATATGTAGCAGCATACACGGCCATATCTTGAGATTGCGGTTAACTTGGAAGTTTAACTTCTTCACAGATTGATGACACTGCCGCCTTGCTTGCTCATACTTCCATTTGATACCTCCACGCGTTCCTGAGAACGACTGGACACTGACAGATACTTAGACTCTGACTGGACACAGGACAGCGGCGCTACCACGAACTTCGAAAGTCGAAGTTCGTAATACATGCATCCCTGTCACTCGATTACGGGAGTGCGATAGAGATGGAAATACCCGAACTTCGACTTTCGAAGTTCGTGGTAGCGCCGCAGACTATGTACGCAACTAGCAAAGTAGTCATATAAGATTGAGCTTATTCAGCTAATAAATCATATAAAAGTCATGTAAACGTGAATTATTATTATCTATTAACTTGCACTGTTCAGTTCCGTATAATAATTAAGAGCATGTTTAGAGCATAAGTTTTTTTTTGGTAACTTTTACATTCATAAAATATCTCGTTCCTCGTTCCGATTAATCTGAATTTTGGCATAAGGTGAGTCGGGGCAAGTGTCATACTTTTTTAAAAGTTAGATTCAAATAGTGTTGGTGATCTTATTATTGCATTAATTCGTATAATAAAGCGATAACATATAAGTAAATTTGATATATTTTTAATTGAAACCATTTATTAAGCAAATAAACTTTTAAAACATGCACTTTGTTGTAAAAATAATAATCGGCATGACTGCGTTCCTCTTGCCCCATGACTGGGGTAAGAGTATCGTACGTACCTAACTTGAACTAGGTTAGCTCCAGTGGATTTACGTATTTAGTAACACAGTTGGTAGACGCTGTCAAGATAATGAATACCTAGTTGAAAAAACTTCAAAATTCTGAGAAACTGCGTTTATACATATTCTGGGGCAAGAGTGTCATAGTAAGTGTTATCAGGGGTGACAAACCACCTAACACTTAAATAAAAAAAGTAATGCTTTGAATTTTTTAATTCACTTTCAAAACTATACTATTTACGAGTACCTATAGGTATTACAGTAGTATTTAGTATTAATGCCACTCGTGATTACTTTCGTCTTTAACCAATAAAAATCTTTATTTTGTTTTTGTTATACAATGTGTATTGCTTATACTTGATCAAACGAAATGTGCGGATACTAGACAAAAAAATATCGATAAAAAAATAAAAATAAAAATTATATTTAAAAAATTAAGGCGTTTTAAATTTTTTTCTGATGAATATTTCCGAGTTTGGTTTTTAATTCATATATTTGCGTCTAAACGGTGTAGTTTCTCAAAAGTAGTCTTGTTTTAAAGCTACAAAATGCAGCTAATCGACCAACCAAAAAATAATAACAATATCAAACATAAACCTACAAAAAAAGGGTAATTAGTAGAAATTTGTGAAAAAGATTATTCTTTTTTTAAATTAGTGTCTGTAACTTTAAAACTAGCAGTTTGAGGTAGACTTTTTTTGCACTTTTTTGGCTTTTTTTTTTTTTTTTTTGGTAGGCTTTTTTTTTTTTTTTTTTTTTTCGATATTTTTTTGTCTAGTATCCGCACATTTCGTTTGATCAAGTATAAGCAATACACATTGTATATTATACCAATTTACCGCATTTTATCAGGTGACAAGAACTGAGGCGATTTTTTTGTTTTGTACGTAATTGTAATTGTGTCACGATATGGTTGATTATTTATGTTTTTGAGTGCTTGAACCCAACATCCGCATCCTCAAATATCGAAAAACCGCATACGCAGTACGCACATGCCTGAATTAAACAGTGCCAATTTGTAATAAAAATGACAATTTATAAAAGGTTTGACCGCCCTGACATGGGGTAAGAGTAGCTTATGACTCTCTTCCCCCGGATTGAACTGGCACTCTTGCCCCACTTAAATAATTTGAGGTTAAAATTTTATTGGCTTGATAAAAACTTATAATCGATAGGAATTACAGAAAATAACGATGTAACATAAGAAATAAACTATAAATATTCGACTCACCAACAAACAAATCCGAATGAACAGCCATAAATCACACAAAACCGCTTTTGAATTATACACGTGCACTTCCACTTATCACAAGTCGTAACCAGTCATAATACTCATAATAAACCGCGTTTTGTTTCAATATGGCGTGTGAAAGAGACATCTATGATATGATGATGGAACGAATACACGCCTGTCTGTTTTACCGACGGTACAAAAAGGCGCTCAATTCAATAGAATTAGCTGGAGAAGCTTTTGACCCTCTTCCCCCGATGTTACTCTTGCCCCGACTCACCTTACGCATGTAAGTTCGATGATAACGCAATTTGGCACCACGGAGCTGGTCCGTCCCCGTCGCCTATGCACGTTTGCGACTCCAGAAGAATCACATACGCGCTGCCGACAAACCTAGATCCCTGGTCTTCATCGATTTTTGACAAGTTTTGAATCGTATCTCCTACTTTTGCACTACAGATAGAATATAAGTCTAACGGCTATGGGTTCTTCAATCTTTTATCTCCATTTTGGTCTACCGAATTTTGAAAAAAAACGAATACTTTATTTAGTACTAGCTGTACCTACCTGCGACTTCGTTCGCATGGTAATGTGGTGGGAGTTCTAATTTAACCTATCAAGTAAAACGTTGAACAAACCTATTTTAGCTAAAATGCCATTAAAATTCGGTTGTCTTTATCTGTCACTCTGATATTTAAATTAGTAACAAAGGGACTAAACTCGTTTTATTTAAGTTTAAGTTTTATGAATAAGGGGGTAAAAGTTTAGTAGATGATTGTGGCAATAGATCCAACAGGTAGGACACAGGCTGCAGCATTAAATGTTTATTGATCATCTTCTCTACATATTTTTAACACTGTTTTATATTAATTAAATACAAACGTGATAACTGAAATGATCTTGAGTCACTCCGCTGAGAGTCGGAGTGACTCAAGATCATTTCAGTTATCACGTAAAGATGTGTTTAGGAATTAATAATAGATACCCATGTATATCGAGTACCCATGGACCGGTAAGTGTTTACGAGGAACAATAAAGATATCTTTTTAATTAGACAACCATTTTAATAAGACTGGCAACCCAGAACATTTTTCTAGGCAGATTTCTTCCAATCAGGCCGCCATCTTGGAAAATCAAAGAGTATTGTAAACGTGCAGTAGATGCGACAATTTTCTGAGTTCGGATTCAGTTATGGCCATTATAGCGTTATTTAACACACTCGTATAAAAAAAAACTACTTATTGATTTACCTAATCACCACAATCATTTGATTTTTGTAAAGTTTTGATACTGGATATCTTTATAGTTCCCGAGGATGCACTGTGTTGATGCAATTTGTCTCAGCGATTTGTGTCAGATTTGATGACAAAATCCTATTTAAGGTCCATGCGGATCGTCAGATATCGATTTTGATAGCAATCGCAGCAAGACAAAAAAACCGGTTAAGTGCGAGTCTAACTCGCGCACCGAGGGTTCCGTACAATACAAACTATCAATTAACTCAAGGTAAAGTAAATCTTCATCATCATATCAGCCGAAAGACGTCCACTGCTGGACATAGCCCTCCCCCATTTACTTACTTATTTTAACCCAACAAAACAGAATTCAATTTCAAACAACGAATAAATTTTACATCAAGACCATAACTACCAAGACGATTGCGACTTTTTTTTGACCTGCTATTGAAATATACCCGTCCCAACCCCATTCATTCTAGAAAAATCTTAACAGCGCGAAGTAGGAATGGGGTCAGCGCCATCTATCGGCGCCATACTTAGTACAGTAGAAACCGCTTAATACGATTCTGAGGGGACCCAGCAAAAAAAGCGTATTATACGGGAAATCGTATTAAACGTGAAAAAAAAACTAGTACTATTTCATGTAATTTGTTTATTTATAATGGATAATTTGGTCTACATAATTGTAATTTTGATATATTAGTGAGGTGTATAAATTGCCTACCTATAATACCTATTCAACAGAAAAAAAAATTTTTTTACTTAAAGTAGTTTTTTTTTTTTTTTGACGCAGAGATTTGGACGCATTTGATATAACAAGATTTTCAATATAATTTAATTTATGGATCGCGTCCTCGCTATTGCCCATAGACGATACATAACGTCTTAAATCTGCCACAAACGACAACGCCTGAGCATTTGACAGAATTGGAGGTGTTTCTTCCTGTTCATTAGCGTCGTCATCATCACTCAGGGCTGCGTTTTGGGTGAAACCAACGCTTTCAATCAGGTCTTCGACTGACTTCATAAGTTACAACATTGTCGTCTATGGATGAATATCCTGGAAAATCCTGCAATATGGTGGGTTCTTCTTGTTCTAAAACGATATTACGCTCATCATTTCGGATCCCTGCTTTTTTAAAACAATTTTGTATGGTTTCTGGCTTAATAGCTTGCCATGCCGCTGATATGTTTAGTATCGTGTCATGAACATTCAGTGGTCATGGTCGTCAAGGTGGGTGGTTTAGATGGTGTATTAAGCAGGGACGCGAGTCGTATTAACCGTGAACAAATGTTTGAAAACAAGTCTCAAGTTGCAGGGACGGGCGTAAAATGGTGTATAATGCGGGAAATCGTATTAAACGTGATCGTTTTAAGCGGGTTCTACTGTATGTATGCTGGTGTTTTAGCTAGTATTGTTTATCACGTGGACCGATCTCGATTTTTTATTTGTATTTGGAAGAGAGTACTTCTATAAAGGTGCTTTTACACGGGTGATTTTTCGGGCAATTATTGCCCGGCGACACGTTGCCGAAATTAATGGAGCAATTAATTGAGCAATATGGGTATAATAACTTATAGAAATTGCGGCAATTATTTTGGAAATGATTTCTCGAATTGCTCCATAACCCTTCGATCGCGCTCGCCCTACTAGAAAAAGAATGGGACATGCACATACCTATAGAAATAAAAATTGCCTTAAATTTTTAAATCGTCTGGATGTACGGCAATTGTAGTCGGCGATATAGAGCAACACGGAAATGAATGTAGCAATTCGAGAAATCATTTCCGAAATAATTGCCGCAATTTCTATAAATTATTATACCGATATTGCTCAATTAATTGCTCCATTAATTTCGGCAACGTGTCGCCGGGCAATAATTTCCCGAAAAATCACCCGTGTAAAAGCACCTTTATAGAAGTACTCTCTTCCAAATACAAATAAAAAATCGAGATCGGTCCACGTGATAAACAATAATCGCTAAAACACTAACATACATACTTACTACAATCGGATTTATAATTAGGCGAACTAACTTGACAGTTCATTGCACACGAATGTTGCCACGTTTCGCTAGTACTGTTAATATCGATATTTAAAAAATCCAGTTCATACAAGAGGGTTAGTAAAGCAGTTTGTATACTAGTGTTGTTATCATTCTTGTTACTTGTGTAAAAGTTATGTAAATAATAGCTTGATAGAATTTGGTTTCTAAGAAGTTCTTTGAGCTATTATTGTATTATTTGCCAATACGAATAAGATGTATAGAGGCTGATCTACCATCCGTGTCACTGGAAGGCAGCTGAGAGACGAATTATATTTCTTTCTTACGTTAGTTTTAGTATAAACATAGAGATGAGTATTTATTTTCGGCTTTTCTACTACTGACACGGTTGGTGGAACGACTATGCAAGGTAGGTTCCTACTTTATGAATTCAAATTCCTATTTAAACTGTAAAGATAAATATGTAGATTCTGGTAAAGTTATGAACATAAGATAGATTTATTATTTATTTTTCAACAATGTGTACAAGATGTCTAAAACATGATTATTTTCTAATTGTATAAAGCCTTTTCCATACCTACTTAGTATAATTACTTGATAAAATACAATTTGAATCAGATGTATAGTAGGTACAACGTTATATCGACATATTTGTATCGACATAAAACTATCACTATTTATTTTTTCCTATGTCTAACAACATTTTCAGCTGTCAAGTTAGTTCGCCTAATTAAAAATCCGAGATTAAGCTGATTGCCCTTGCACGTTAGTACCAAATGGCGCCGATAGATGGCGCTGACCCCATTCCTACTTCGCGCTGTTAAGATTTTTCTAGAATGAATGGAGTTGGGATGCTATGTATATTTCAATAGCAGGTCAAAAAAAAATCGCGATCGCCTCGGTAGTTTGATGGTCTTGGTGTAAAATTTATTCGTTGTTTGAAATTGAATTCTGTTTTGTTGGGTTAAAATAGGTAAGTAATTGGGGGAGGGCTATGTCCAGCAGTGGACGTCTTTCGGCTGATATGATGATGATGATGAAGTAAGTAGACAACTTAGAGAGAGAGCTCGCGCACCGTCTTGTGATAGCCGTGCAGTATCGTGACAAATACTCAGCGTGTAATCTTGCAGAAACTCAATCACAACACCAGATCGAAATCATTACTGTTGGATAGATATGGCAAGCCCAAAGAGTACTATATATATACTGGGCAAGCCCGCCATTTTAACGTCACTGACAGTTGACATATATGGCGGCTACGATTTCAAGCAGAGGAAATGAATTATTTAATGAGGTCAAATGTTTCCGAAAATGAATTAATCGTCGCAGTCGGATAAAAACTATCCTAAACGGAAGTTTAGGATAGTTTTTATCCGACTGCGACGAGCTGCTCTAGCTTCCGCTAGAGTAATAATGTACTTATAAAAAAGTGACATGTTTTTCCGTTCATGGGAAGCTGAGATCACGCGGGACACACCAATGCTTAGTTTGTTACTGGCTGGGTTCCTTTTTAATTTAGAGATTTATTATAAGTGAGAGATAAACATAATCCCTTAACTATTGCCCACTGAAAAGGCGATTTTTGTTTTACTGACTGACAATGACCCAGGTATGTTATTTCATTAAGGGAATAACTAAAAAAAAAGACCGGGTTGCACTCCGGGAGTGCCGGCAAAAGTGAAAACTCAACACAAAAAAGACAAATTTTCTGTTATCCGAATAATCTTTCCGCCTTCTCCGGTATTCGGAAATAGAAAACAACTCACTTTTAACTAATTAAATTATTTATTATATTTTAAAAACTTCAACTATACAACTCAATACATTTTTTCTTCTTCAACTTTACATCAGAATTGCCTTAAACATATTTACAAATGGATGGTAATTAGGTAATCCATTACATCTTTCCCATTAAAAAAATTTAAACATAGTAAACTTACCTCGACTTACTCTGGCAATTCGAGACTAGTTTGCCCACCTGAATTAGCCATTTCGCTTAAACCGTCTGTTGATAATTTCCGAACACTCGTCACGTTTGTCTTCAATTCACAACAACAACATTGTACCAGCGGTGCTACCACGAACTTCGAAAGTCGAAGTTCGTAATACATGCATCCCTGTCACTCGAGTAAGGGAGTGCGATAGAGATGGAAATACCCGAACTTCGACTTTCGAAGTTCGTGGTAGCGCCGCAGTTTTTCGATCGGGTCACGTGACATCTTACGGTGTCACCCTAAAAATGAATTTGACGCAAATTTATAAACAATTATCAATTATTTAGGCGGACCGGCGGCCGCGGGCGCGTTGGGCGACGGGCGGCGGAAAACACAATACCAATTTGTTTTTGCCATTGCTAAATATTTTTCAAAGCTTTATTTCTTTAGGAATAACGTCTAAATTCGAACTATTCGAATTTGCAAGAACAGCAGACGGCGGTGGCGAGTTGGCGACCAAAATATCAATTTGTTTAGGCAGTTGGTAAATATTTTTTCTAAGCTTTATCTCTTTAGGAATAACGCCCAAATCCGAACTATTCCAATTTTCTCAATAGCAAAACGGTGAAGGATGCGTTGGTTTAATTACAAATTTATTTGCAGAATATGCTATTGCAAAAAGTGTGTAACGGCTTTATACTATTACGAATAGCGTTCAGTTTTGAATGAAGTCGAATCGGCTAGCAGCAAAAAGTGACCTACTTCACATCTGACGTCACAAAACTCTGTCGCGTATTTAACAAGTTTTCCCCATCCCAAAAAGTGCACAGCGCCGCTAAAGAAGTTTTCACTTCAAAAATTGCGACTCCATAGAAATTAGAAAATCACAACCCAAATCTGATATTCACCCTATTTACCTAGGTACATTATAGATAGGCACCTACCAACCATTCGTTAGTAGACATATCTACCTGCCTACTAGCATTTAAGTAGTTCAGGTTATTATTTTTTAGGTGTGGTTTGGCGACTTTCGTGGAGGTCGATTTTGTAGCTATTATGTAAGGTAGGTGCAGTGAATTAATAAGTACTCTTCGTATTTGGTAGGTAAGAGAAATCTGGGCATAGTAATGTTGCATTTTGATAGGAAAATTGACAAATGATAGTAAGTACCTACTTAAGACTGCGCCGAGTATAATCGGCAAAAACGGCAGTCACCGTTCCGAAGGTGGAGTTCACAATTCTTTACAATAAAATATAAATTATATGTAATTTTAATCACAAAGAGTGTGTTTACAATAGAATGCTATACATATTCTCAAATTATCTACAGTTTAATAAATACAATTCCGTAAAGTTGCACAAAAAATTAGAAGAACGTGTGTCGGCGTTTAGGTAAAATTTAATATAAAAATTGATATTTTAGTTTCAAAATCCTACTCAAACGAATCTCCAATGTATTAACTACAAGCAAAAGCAATCCTAACATTTCAAAGTGCTTTGGTAATTTACTTATGATTTTTTTTAAACGCCCTCCAAACCCGCCATACAATAGTTATTTATGCTACAAGTGTGGAAAGTAGGTGATTTCCGACGAGTGTCATTTTTATACATGAGCGAGTGAAGCGAGCGAATGTATAATTCGACACGAGTCGGAAATCATCTTTACGCGCGTGTATCATACAACGTTTTACTATGCCTTGTGTGAGGAAATATAGTAAATGTTGAAATGTCGGTTTAAAATAGAGGTTAAAATTGAAGAACCTAGGTAGATTGTCAGGTACAGTCGCCATCAGATATTTCGGAGCGGCCAAGGTGCTCACAAATATCGGAACACGCCTCTATTGTCGAGGCATTAGAGACGTGTTCCGATGATTGTGAGCACTTTGGCCGCTCCGATATATCTGATGGCGACTGTACCTACTTATTATCTGGAACTGCATTTAACAACTTCTCCAAATCTTTGGCTATCAAGCTTATTCACTTAAAAGTTAAAACCATTGTATTGTGGCTTATTTATTAAACAACAAAAAGACGCTGTACCGTCGTAGTTCTAACTTTCTAAGAAACATACTGACACTATTGAAACGCAATAAATCATTATCATTATTGATTATTCACTTTCACTCGACATTTTTAACATATTTACATAAAATAACTCCAAAGTAAACAACAATCACAACAATGGCGGGCTTTTTAGATACATGCGCGGTCAAAATACTCGTTTGCGCATTACGCATGTGCAAGTCGGCATACTGTCGTATTGCAAAAGGCATAAGAAAGATATGCGTTCAGCCAAACACATTAAGTAAATGAATATTTTAATTTATTTATTGTTCAAAAATTCAAAATTCAAAAAGATTAATAAATCATTTTATACATTATTAGTATTTATGTACCTTTTATATGAAAGAAAACGTGTAATTGAAATATTTGTAAAACTTTTCTCGAGTAATAAAATCTCTTTGTGTCGGGCTGACGACCGACTTGAAAATTAAAAAAAAATTGAAAAGTAAAAAGCACTAGTGCGAAAAAGTGGCACTTTCCGCACGATTTTGTTGCTTGGAAAACGCTCTTTTCGAGCACATGCATTGTAAATTACTATCCACGCCCACGAGAGCTCAGAGAGAGAGCACGTCTCATCTCAATGCGGCGCGGTGACACTTAAAAATGCTTCGATGTCAATTGTGTATGAATACAGCAGTAATACGCAGCAAAACAGGGTAAGTATTTTTTTTGATATTATAAGCTTCTAAGCAGGTCGATCACGTAACGCATTGTATGCGCGTCAGTTAGTCTGATCTCAATCTAAATGTCAATTTTTATATGGAAAAATGTCAGTTGGATCTACTTGACGCGCGTTCGAAACGTTACGTAGTTGCCCCTCAGGAGCAACGAGAACTGATGGCGAGGGTCTCATGACGAAGCCGGAAGATGGCTGGTGGAACTCTATGATGGACGGGGCCAAGATAGTCGAGTTTGGGCTCGTTTGCTTTGTAATCTTCAGTACTTACCATTAAACATGATGGTGAGGGTCTCATGACGAAGCCGGAAGATGGCTGGTGGAACTCTATGATGGAAGGGGCTAAATAGTCGAGATTGGGCTCGTTGGCTTTGGTATTTTCAGTACTTACCATTAAACATTATGATAGCGAGGGTCTCATGACGAAGCCGGAAGATGACTGGTGGAACTCTATGATGGATGGGGCTAAGATAGTCGAGTTTGGGCTCGTTTGCTTTGTTATCTTCAGTACTTACCATTAAACATGATGGTGAGGGTCTCATGACGAAGCCGGAAGATGACTGGTGGAACTCTATGATGGAAGGGGCTAAGATAGTCGAGTTTGGGCTCGTTTGCTTTGTTATCTTCAGTACTTACCATTAAACATGATGGCGAGGGTCTCATGACGAAGCCGGAAGATGGCTGGTGGAACTCTATGATGGAAGGGGCTAAGATAGTCGAGTTTGGGCTCGTTTGCTTTGTTATCTTCAGTACTTACCATTAAACATGATGGCGAGGGTCTCATGACGAAGCCGGAAGATGACTGGTGGAACTCTATGATGGAAGGGGCTAAGATAGTCGAGTTTGGGCTCGTTTGCTTTGTTATCTTCAGTACTTACCATTAAACATGATGGCGAGGGTCTCATGACGAAGCCGGAAGATGACTGGTGGAACTCTATGATGGAAGGGGCTAAGATAGTCGAGTTTGGGCTCGTTTGCTTTGTAATCTTCAGTACTTACCATTAAACATGATGGTGAGGGTCTCATGACGAAGCCGGAAGATGGCTGGTGGAACTCTATGATGGAAGGGGCTAAATAGTCGAGATTGGGCTCGTTGGCTTTGTTATCTTCAGTACTTACCATTAAACATGATGGTGAGGGTCTCATGACGAAGCCGGAAGATGGCTGGTGGAACTCTATGATGGAAGGGGCTAAATAGTCGAGATTGGGCTCGTTGGCTTTGTTATCTTCAGTACTTACCATTAAACATGATGGTGAGGGTCTCATGACGAAGCCGGAAGATGGCTGGTGGAACTCTATGATGGAAGGGGCTAAATAGTCGAGATTGGGCTCGTTGGCTTTGTTATCTTCAGTACTTACCATTACATTTTTTGTCTTGTAGCTTATTCCTGTTTAGTCAGTTAGTATATTATCAAAACAATATTAGAGAAGTATTTTTTATTTTTTCAATTAAAAAAAAAAGTACTTAATGAAGATATAGCCCGTTAAAGTTCCGCGTGACGGCACGCCGTGCCACACTTGTTACTACAACTGACGTCATGAGTCCCCACCTCTGAACTCTTCTTCGTCACTGACTTCACTATATTTCCTAGTTAGATAGAGAATTGATTTATCCTTGTAGTATTTATATTTAAAACCAATATAAATAACGCAAGAGTGAAGAATAATATACCAAATAAAATCTGAAACCAAATAACAGCGCGCAATTTTTTAAAAGGGGAGGGGCGCCGCGCTTGCGGTCGGAAACTGCATCTGTGGTATACGTTCATAAAATGTAAGATTGTTTAAACTAGTTATTGATTAGCTAGCGTAATAAAAAACATGTTTACCTATTTATTATGAAAACGGAGTTTATTCTGAGATCTTTTATTGATATATTCTTCAATTGGAAATACCTTTAAATAATTATTTTGGTAATTTAAACTTGTTAATTTGACAGTTTTCGAACGTATTACTTGTTTCGCGCTTTTTTGGGGGTCTACTTTGAAATTCGATGGTCGACCTAAGTCTGCCATTTTCTTTTTCCGTAATGGAATGAAAGGGACAGCGCTAGCTCGAACAAAGCTGCTGAGGTGAAAAATATAAAAACATCGTAGACGTCATGTCACTGTTGTGAGAATCTGAATTTGACCTTACGCGGTTGCACGTAGGTAGCTATTTGATTACTGCTCACTTTCTACAGAGTACCGTCTCGGCAAGCCGCCAGGGCTACCTACACTTTTCGTGAAGTTTTTGGCCGGTGATAGTTCGTAGTACGTAGGCCTGTATTTGCAAGTCAATTCGATGGCCTGATGAGACGAGGAAGACTATTTGACGAAAACTTGAACCGTTGGATTTGTAAGTTTAACTTATTAACTATACGATAGGCACGGACATTTTCAATTTTGTAACACTTGATCTATCAAAGTAGAAAATTACTGGAACCTTAACCTATAATTAATTGGAAAATATTTGATAACCCATACACCCATTACACTCCATATTTTTCATAGGTTAATTATTTTGAAAACAGGCAATAAACTTGTAGCAGTCATCTACACTTGCCTAACCTCATAGACACAGTTCTTAAAAATTCCAATGAATTATTTATTGGCAGTTTTGCGCTTAGGTACGACTTCTTACCAGCTGTTCTAAATTGTATATTTAAAACACCTATCTATAAATACACGTATGAGCGAGTTTATAGAGGTTGGCAGAGTTAGTTCGCTTGTATGGTGTATAGTATGCGTGAGGTGGGTCCAGGGGTGGGCAGATGAGGGAGGATGGGGGTCCTCCCGGGGTGGAGTTCAGGACGCGCCTAAGGGGCCTCGTCCAGAGAAAGTAAAATACCCTGGTATGAGGGAGGCTAGTATTGTCAAGCCGATGTATAACTATACCTTTAAACTATATATCGGGACCCTATATAGGCTGTGGAGTACTTATTTACATACGTATATAAGTTTATCTATTATGCAGACATAGGAAATGGAACAGGTTGGAAAAGGGACGCGCGCTTGGAAATTTGCTTACATCTATTGGACCCAGAGCCTCTAGTTATACGCGTCGGGTCGCCTCGCCGCTTCCGAATATGACACATTAGTCCTGGCCAATAACGTGTCAAGTAAGTAGGCGTCGAACAAAACAAAGGACTCGCGAAACATGTACGTGATTATATTTTAGTTATATGTTTAAACTGGTCACTATGTATAAAACCGAAGTTGAAGTCGATAAGTTTTGACCGAGTTTGTTATTTATTGAGGGTTAGATTGATAAGTAGTTGAGGATATTGTTTGTCTCTTCCTCGTCTATTGTGAATATTACGTGTTCATGCCAACCTGTTGTGTAAAACCATCATTATAGTTTGTTGTTTGTCGTAATTTGACTTTATACTTGCTCTGTGGCACCTCCCAACCAATGTGAATCGATATGAATGCTTAGTGAAGCAGGGCCTGACCAGCCAAATCTGACCTCCTATTAGGTGTAATTTCGGTATCTAGTAGGCATAGGTAGTGTAGTGTTAGTACAAGAGTGGTGAGGTGAACCGTGTCAGGTTGTGATCCGCATAGCAGGGCTATTATTCGTAACGGGCTAATACGGCACCTTACCCGTCACGCCTAACGAAACTAGAACTCTATCTACACCTAGTTACGACGAATCACGGCGTCAAGATATGTTTGTGGGTGGTGAGTAGAGGTTAAAATAAGTTACAGAATAGCGGGGCTGGTCCATCTCGATTTAGAAACGGTTCCAAGCAGTGGGCCCAAGTACCTATATTATGTTGGTTAGCTCTTATTTTATCGTCTAAACACACCGATATCCTGACCTATGACTACGAACAGTCGGCGAATCTATCAGGGGTCAGATTATAAACGTCGGCGACCGCGCGAGTAGGTACTATCTCGTCGCATCTATTTTGTTTTCTTATCACGATTATATCGGGTTTCCTTTAGGTTTCGTTGCTAAAACGTTTAAAGTTTAGCTATACTGTTCTTCCGGTCGTCCCTTCCGTGAGTCTGGATATCTATCCATAAGTCACAGCCAGTAGGTAGGTATACCTAGAAATGTAACAGATTTTCTAAAAAAATAAACAGTTCAAATTTTTTTTTTTTTACTCAATGGTTAAGCAAAAAAAAATAATGAAATAAAATGGAATCTTTTATTTAATGTTCACTTTGTCTACTCATCCAATTCAAGGTCAATGATTCACGAGCCATACCCCTATGAGCGATTTTCGCTACAAAGCAGAAAAACGCTGCTACTAAATGATGCGGAGACGCTTCCTCGATTCTCGTACCGTATGCCACAGTGTTAGAGACGCGTTTGTCTTCCGCGCACGAAAGAATGACACTCGTTGGGAAGAAGGTCTTTTTTGGATAAATATCTAAATTTGTACAGTTGTATTAATATTTAGCTGCTATGAATCTAAATACTTCATTGCATGCAGGTGTCGTTTAAGTTATATTATAACGAATTGTTTGAGTTCCCTACATGGCAAGAAAAGGTAGGGGAGACTGGGGTCAATAGGAACGCAGGTCATTTGAAACTAGCTTAATAACTCCTAGACTATTGGTAGTATAGGCGGGGTCTCGAGAAAGGAAAATATTGACTTTTGTGTCGGGACTGGTCTAACCATACGTTTTGCGGCATCGAACCCATTTCATCATTTTACGAGGATATTATGCTTTTTCACCACATGATAATCATTTTTAGGGATATTATTTTGTTTATAAATCAAAAACGAATAATCTCTTTTTAAAATTGCGGTAACCACTATAGGTATAGATATTCTAGTCGAGTTAAAACTATCTTACTCGTACCCAGGCGCTTCGGATATTTTTCACGTTATCCACGTTAATCGCCTGACCCCGATCACCCAGGGGAACCTAGTGGCAATTATTTTATATTCAACTAGGAAAAAATGATAATGTTCGGTTATGGCGCTTCGCCGGACGCTGCCGCGTCACGCTCGCTTCGCTCGCTCGGCTCGCGCGCTGTAGGGTCGCAGTTCTCCTAACACTCCTCCTCCCTTCGCTCGTCGTCGTACCTACACCGACCTGCCTTAGAGTCTACGAAAAATATAAAATAATTAAAATGAAAAAAGAATTAGATTTTTTTATCAGGCTAGCGGATTCTAGTGGACAACAGCATATTTTTTTACACAATTTAATATTAACGAAGAACTTGACGGCAGTCGAAACAAAAAAATTAGGGGCAATAGAAACTTTACTACTTGCCTGTATTTTTTTTCGTAAGTACATTAATTTTAATTTATCTTTGCAAGAAAACGTAAACAAACTGTCACCTATCACTACCCTGCTGAAAAAGCCAAGGGAATGAGAGCAGGGGAATGATAAAAAGTATTTTTTTTTGTCAATTATGCTGAATTTGTTTTAAATATAGGAATAATTATTAAAACGGCATGTGCAGTTATTTGTGTAATTTTGTTTTCACTAAACACTGTACGTCAATTTGTATGAAATAAATTGTATATGTAAATACAGGGTACTCATAATAACGGTACACCAAAGCCAGTGGAGTGAAATTTATCATCATAGCTCAGAACTCCAGTAACGAATCGCGTCCGCTCCCCGTGGTTTTGGAAGTGGTACTAACGCTTGTTAGGTACGGCAGGTGGAACGCGTTGGAAGGCGTTTAAGTAGGGATATACACGCTGTTTAGTAAGGCACCAGGAGAATGATAGCTTTGCTGCTGACAAACCTTTAATGTAGATACCGGCCAAGTGCGAGTCGGACTCGCGCACGAAGGGTTCCGTACCACTATCTATAAAAATGGCAAAAAATCACGTTTGCTGTGTGGGAGCCCCCTTAAATATTTATTTTATTCATTTTTTTAGTATTTGTTGTTATAGCGGCAATAGAAATACATTATCTGTGAAAATTTCAACTGTCCAACTATCACGGTTCATGAGATGCAGCCTGGTGACAGACGGACATACAGAGAGACAGACAGACGGACGGACAGCGGAGTTTTAGTAATAGGGTCCCGTTTACAACAGGATCCATATTTTTTCTTTCTAATCAATAATCGATACCTATTCTAATAATTGTAGGTACTTAATACATTCCTTGATTTTGATCCTCAACTTTTTGTTTTTGGGGTAGATTGTTCACCAAATAGCGAATGGACGCACCAGGGGAATGATATTTTGAGTGTTGGAGATCGTGCCCCAGTTACATTAAAAGATTACGTAATGAAAGAAAAATAGGAAGGTCAATTATTTCCAGTTTACGGGTACTTTTTCCCTCTGGACGGTGAAAATTGACCCTTTCAAGAACGCAACCGACTGGGCTAATAAACAGTTACAAAGGTCTTAGTCTCCGGTCGACGGCGCCCGCCGCTTACCGCGACAAGTTGTATGGGAGAGCAGCTACATTTTTATAGAGCGTGACACTGTAAGTGTAAGTTAAGATAAAGAAGTTGCAATCAGCTAGCGTATCCGTAACAACTTCCACCCCCGATTTTAACATTTTTAGGGATGATTTACGCAAGCCTAAGTTTCTAATGATTGGTATGTCAAAGTTCATCTTAATCCCTTCAACTACCTAAAGAACCTATCCGTGCCTGAGTAACATTTTCAAAATGTTTAATATTTAGTAGGACTCATAACTTCTTTCATTGACAAAGAATGAAAAAAAAAATGATTTTCAACCGTATTCATAAAAGGAAATATAGGAGTAACGAAAGGTCTTGACCTTGAGCCGTTCGAGTACCTAAACATACCTAATTTAGGTACCTACCTACACTCTCGTGGCGCTTGGCTTTTCTTCGAACTTGGTTGGGCGCGCTGTCGAGTTATTTAGTAAAAGGGCTTTTCGAAACTGTGCTCACACACACTATTTAGATTCAAATGAGAGAAGTATCTAATTTAAACCAATAAAGCGAAGGTGGCGTTGCGATTAAAAATTTGCTCGCATTTCTCATAATACGACTAAAAGTACATGTTATGTTGCCAGAGCCCCCCGGTGATGCGCGGCGTTGAGAGTTTCTACACCTCTAGCTGTCAACACAGCAAATCCCCAAATCAATAAAGGGTCGGCAACGCGCTAGTGATTTTTCTGGAGTCGTAAGCGTCCATGGACTACGAGGTGTTTGCTTACTATCAGGCAAGCCGTATGTTTGTATGACACCGTCGTAAGAGAAAAAAATAATGCGCGTTCGTGAATAGAAGGTTTATTTGGTTTGCCACTCCGCATTCTATAGTCACAGTCAAACGTGTCTGAAGTTAACTTGTCAGAAGAGTGCGCGCGACACAGTACCTAATATCACACTGAGATGCGAAGCGAGGGTCCTTTTGGCTCGATTTAGGGAAGAGTAGAATAAAAATATAAGCAAGTATTTTTTATTTATTTCCCATAGATACAGTTGAGTTAGCATTGTTTACAAGTATTCCTAATTTCCAATCGATAGTAGTTCGTAACAGACGCGAGACGGACCGGCGTAGTCGCATCATTAAGGTTCCTTTTGTACCTACGTTAATTGATACGGAACCCGAAAAATACTAATGACAAATTGTAAACGCCCCCCATACAATTTGATGCTGAACAGCCCGTATGTAATAAATGTTTGGGGACAATCTTACATTTATATCGAGCTAGTTCCAAACTAAGCAAAGCTTGTACCTACTATGAGTTTAAATATAACTAGGTAGGTGTTTATATACATAATTAATTACATAGAACAAAAATGATTTTGTAAATGTGCAAGTTCGTTGATGTTGTCAGAGAGACATAATAAGGAGAATTTGAAGGAATACGGTCTTCAATAGCGCGATGCAGCACATCACCAATTTCCATGCAATATTCCAGCCATAGTAGATCATTCTCCAGTTTTTTGTCGGCGTCTAAACTCCGTCTAACCATATGAAACGTATAAAAAAGTTTGATGGAGTTTAAGGTGACCCGCAGACTAAATTTGAGGATAACTGATTGGATAAAGTCACATACGTAACAGCACCATCTTTTGTTGTCAAGTGGACGCCGCGTGGCGGCGCTAACAACCAGTATATTTTTGGTGGCAAATGTTAGCAAAAACTACTTAACCGATTTTGATCGCACCTTCTAATATTGAAGTTTAGTCCTCAGAATAGGACATGGCGTGACCGTTTTTAGATATAATTTCTTCAGAGGTCGATATAAGGTTTGAAAAATTGTATGGGAATTAATTTATTTTTTAAGTCATATTTTTGAAACTTCGTAAAAAAGTTCTTTAATGAAACACAAGAAAAGTAATTTCAGCGTTTTTGAAAATTCAATCCCTAAGGGGATCAAAAATGGATTGAAAATTTGTATGGAGAGTGAATTCTTTTTCGAGCTAGGGACTTGAAACTTCGTAAAATGGTTCGATATTAAAACAAAAGAAAAACGATTTCTGCGTAATTTTGAATTCATCTTCTAAAGGGTTCTCACATCGTGCGGCACCTACTGCATGGCTAGTTTAGCCGTGGCCAGCCCATTCCCATTTCAGCTTGGCGGTCTTAGCCCTAACGTCAGCAATGCGAGTTTTTGAGCGCAGCGTAGAGTTTCGGACCCGGTCGATCCGTTTGACTCCCAGCATACTACGCTCCATAGCTCGTTGGCAAACCTTCAATCTGGTCTTTTGTGCCTCGGTTGGAGGACCAGAGACCAGATTGAAGGACTCGTGATCAATATTTTCGTTTAGTTTCAAAGTCAGTACAATTTTCTGAAACTGTGGCTGTACAGGTTTCTGCCATTGCTTTTTTATTGAAGTGAAAACTTCTTTAGCGGCGCTGAGCACTTTTTGGGATGGGGAAAATTGTTAAATACGCGACAGTAAAGGAGGTCACAAACTTTTATATTTTGCTGCTAGCAGATTCGACTTCATTCAAAACTGAACGCTATTCGTAAGAATATAAAGCCGTTAAACACTTTTTGCAATAGCATATTCTGCAACTAAATTTGTAATTTTGTCCAAGCGTCCTTCACCGTTTTGCTATTGTGCAAATTCGAATGGTTCGAATTTGGACGTTATATTCCGAACGGACGGAATATTTACCAACGGCAAAAACAAATTGATATTTTGTTCACCGCCGCCGTCTGCTGTTCTCGCAAATTCGAATAGTTCGAATTTGGACGTTATTCCTAAAGAGATAAAGCTTTGAAAAATATTTGGCAATAATATTAAACAAAAAAAAAAACGATCGCCGTCACGTCAGTCGTGCGTTTTGATATCGTATTTCACAATTTCATATTTTTATGTTTATTCGTACCGAAATGGCTCAATTTTACACCGCCGTAGCATTAATACGAAGGGCAAAATGGAAAATCTTGTTTTAGCCCACTTTTGGATACAATAGAAGACCGATTTTGATTCCAATACGGATTTGACATAAGTGACATAAACATCCACGATGATAACAAGATCAAGAGCACGTAAAACACAAGAAGCGGAACCACAAGCACACCCTCCACCTCCGCCCGCCTCGCCGCCGCCCCCGTCATCCAGCACATCATCGTCGGACGACGAGTTTGAAACCACAGCCGACACCAGCAGCAGTTCAAGCGACGAGTGCGGGTCGCCGCCGCCGCCGCCACGACCACCTGCGCGGCGCGGGCGGCCTCCGCTGCCGGCACGCTTGGGGCTTGCGGGGCATCCTGCTCCGCCCACGGCTCCTGCTACCGGTGGTACAGTGCGCCGCATGCAGTGGTCACAATCGATCAACGAAAACTGCATGCGCGCCTACTATGGGGCGACAGAGGGAGGAACTAATCTATCCGCGTACCGTGTCCGGATGCTGCCTCTGTTTTAGGCGCTTGAACCGGCCGTCACCATGTCTGCGCAGCGTCTATCGGATCAAGTGCGTGTCATCCAGCGGCACAAGCGGTTGGATGACGCTACACTTGATCGGTTACGCCTGGAAGCACTCTCTGCTCGTGCCGCCTCTGCTTCGGCGCGGGATCCACCCGCTACGTTGCAGACTCCGGTGCCTGCACCCGACCTGGCACCGGGGGCACCGCGGGTTGATCCCAGTGCCGACGAGGAGGACTGTGCGAATCAGAGCGTGAGTAGCCAGACCAATGAGCAACTGAGGAGGGCTTTGGAAGATGCGATTACGGGGTATCGTTCCACAAGCAACACTAGGCCACGATTACCAAGCCTGCCCGTAAATAGACGCAATCTAGCGTTAATGGGAGCTCTAAACGGTCTGCTAGACCCGTATATACGGGCTAGTGAAGACTTACTTAATACACACTCAATCATGTACTGCGGGGCCATCGCGGCGTGCCGTGTTGCTCGCGTCAAGTTTCCGGACGCTGACCGTGCACCTAGGACAACCGAGGGTGTCCCTGCATGGCAAGTACGGATTGAGTGCCGTATCAATACGTTTAGGACTCTCATTGCAAAGCTGATCTGCTTCAGGGGGGCAACAACCGCCCCCGAGTCATGCGCTTTGTGAACCAGGCCTTCGCGGGAACTGGTATCAGGCCGCGCGACTACATGGCCTGTGTCACAGAGCGTATTGACTTTCTGAAGCAGAAAGTCTATGCATGGGCAGGCCGTATTCGCCGCTACAGAGAGCGTGTGGACCGATACCAGCAGAATCGCCTTTTCCAGAGCGATAAAGATATCCTACATTTTAAACCAGGGGGCCTAGCACAACTGATGCCGCGCCGCGACGCGCGTCGAGAAAGATCTACCGAATTTGCACGGTGCGAATGAGACAGGGGGCGCTCAGTCGCGCGAGAAGCGGCTTGTCAGCAAGTTGTGCTAGGCGTACAGGCTATAAACTATCTTCGTGTACACAATTTCATCCTAATCGGTTGAGCCGTTTAAGCGTCATTGAGTAACAAACATCCAAACATCTAAACATCCAAACATCCAAACATCCAACCATCCAAACTTTTATAATATTAGTCCATTTATAATATTAGTAGGATTATCCTTTACTTTATATTGTATCAATTAAATTTTCACTTTGTTGGTAAATTTCAGCACAATTCTATCACCGTAGCGAAAATCGTGAATAAACCTCATTCATTAAACTTAAAATGCCTGCTAGAGTATGTCAAGCGAGTCGTGTCCCTGGAAATTTTGCAAATCCTACTAATATCATTAAGCTAAAGTTTGGACCTCAATCACGCAAAAACGGCTAAACGGTTTGAAATGAATTTTGCTATACACGTAGGGCCGTATTCATAAACGTTCTACAAGCCCATTTTAACTAAAATGGCAGGATTGTGGTCTAAAGCTTTTGAGACATGCATTTTTGTGCCCAGTACTAAAAACTTCGATTTTGCCGGATTCAGAGCTAAAGACATACAATTTTGTAGACAGATTACTAATTAAAATATAAACGAGTACTTCCAGCGTTTTAGAAACAACTATCCTAAAGGGGGTTAAAAAGGGGTGCAAGGTTTGGGATGAGAAACACTATTTTTTGAGTTTGAGACTTAAAACGTTGTATGTATAAAGATTTCTTATCAGAATAAAAAAATAAGTTCTTTCAGCATTTTGGAAAAGTTCCACCCCTAAGAGGGTTAAAGTGGAATTTAAGGTTTATATGGAGACCAAGAAAATGGTATAGTAAGAGATTTGTAACTTCGGTCTTAGCCTGTATATTAAAAGACTACAAAACTGAACTGAGTTTTTTTTTAATTCATCCCCTATAGGGGTTAAAGGGGGTTCAAAGTTTGTATGGAAAGCAAGACATTTTTAAAGTAAGAGATTTGTAACTTCTGTTTTAGACTGTTTAAAATTGATTCCATAAGGGGTTAAAAACGTTCATCCCCTAAATGGGCTAAAAGGAGTTGGATGTTTGTACGGGGAACAAGACAATTTTAAAGTAAGGGACCTGTAACTTCGGTTAAAGACTAACCCCTTTATCCATAAAACTTAAAATGCCTCTGCTAAATAAAATGTGATTTGTCCCTTTCTTACGATCACAAATGTCAAAATGACAGATAAGGACCAACGAATTTTAACGCCATTTTAGTTAAAACAGGCTTATAGGGCGTTTATGAATACGACCGTAGGAAACTAATACGGATGTAGACTCGAAAATTATTATTACTCCAAAAGAAAGAAGGCAAAAAAATATGCCTAGTGACGAAAATCCCATTCTGATATTTCAAAGAATTACGAAGCTACAACCGTTTTAATATTGCTTGTTAGAGAGAGAATACGCAAACGGTGTGTGACGTCACATTACAGGATCCTGCCGGGGAGCCGCGTCGACGGCGGCGCCGACCACCATGCTACGCGGCACGTTGCCGTCTTCTGAGACTTTGGACACTTATAACTTCGTGATTATTTAACCTTTTGCTTTGATTTTTTCTCCATTTGACTACATTTTTAATCCTTTTTCGAGAAAATATGACATTATTATTTATTTTATTTAGTGTCTACGGCCAGCGTTTCTTAAAATTCATCCTCTAAGGAAGTTTGAAAGGGTCGGAAGTATGTATGAGGAACAAGTAAATTTTGAAGTGAGGGAATTCTTAGGTCATACATATAATAGCTTCCGCCCGCAACTTCGTCTGCGTCGACCCGGGATAAAAACTATCCTATATTTTAAAAAATTGTGCAAAATTTCATCAAAATCCGTTGAGCCGTTTAAGCGTGATTGAGTAACAAACATCTAACCATCCAAAACTTTTGCATTTATTATATTAGTAGGATGGTCAGCCATTTATTAGTCAAAGTACATAATCCGACTGCTAGCAGAAAAGTAGGTTAGGTTAAGTTAGAACCACTACCCTTACAGAACCGAACAGCTACCAGAAATGTAGGTTAGGTTAAGTTAGAACTGCGATGCTCCCAGAACCGAAAAGAAGGTAATGTTTCATTTAACCTGCGGATTATTTTGTTAATTTAAAAAGTTCATTTTGGATAATCAAATAATTTATTCTCTAACACCGTCAAATGGGGACGGCGGATGGAGATGGAAAGTTCTACGTCTTTTAGCATCTAATGCTAGTGAGTTTGCTTTCAAAACTATACAGGTCGCCCGGACTAACGTGAGAAAAACTGCTGGACGGAGATAGGCGAAAACTTCCAGTAATGTAGCTTTCTTTAATACTTACATTATGAAAAAATATACAATTTAGACAGAAACAGTTGTATAATAGGCATGATGCCTCATGTTCAAATAGATAACGTAGTATGCTAAATGGATAGTAAACCATCAAATTATCGTAATAAAGTATAAATTATAAAATATAATTAAAATCATAAAAAGATATGAACCTTGAAAGTTTAGAAAAAATATGCATTTTTTTTTATTGTCCAAGAGTAAATTAAAAGCTACCAATAGAATCCTTACGCTTTTCTAGAAACAAAATTGTATGACAACTATGTACTTAAACGCAGTATTTCGCGTCCGAAACATCAACTTACCTGATTTTCCATACTACGATTAGTACAAATATACAAATGTGACGTCACACTTGTATAGACACACAGTATGAAGCGTTTCGCGCTGCCGCCAGCGAGGTCAGTCTTTATCTCAAATTTTTAGGTATTTATGTTCTTTAATTGTAGTTGCTCCCATACAAACATTTGTTCCTCTCCAAAAACTGGTTCGAATGACGTCACAAAAAAATCTTAGTCATCATCCCTATTATAAAAACGGAGTTCTTCATTTAAATTTATTAGCATTAAACTAATGAACTCATTGTTGCCTTTTACGCTAATCCCTGAACGGATTTAGATGAAATTTTTCGTATAGATAATTTGAGACCCTTGGAAGGATATAGGATAGTTTTATAGGATAAGGATATAGATAGAAATCTTCTCTTAAAATAGTAGAACTTTGTTTGGGTCGGCGATAATTAAGGTTCCGCCTACAATAATTGAATAGCAATCATTTTTCTAAGAAGGTAACCAGTCCTACGCGGACGAAGTCGCGGGCAACAGCTAGTTGCATATAAATTAAAATACATAAAACATTACTCACATTCCAATTACATATTATTTCCGTTCCGACATAATATTAGAATTAAACGTTATTATATGTAATGTAAGGGTCTGACTGAAAACCAGCGTTGCAGTGTAGTGTAGGTCAGTACTCACTACAATATTATGCTGAGTCAAGCCCCTTTTTAGCATCACACAATGTTAATGCCTCGTACGATATTGTATACGTTTTAAGTCTAGTTTGTACACTGTACCTATATATAAAATGTGATGTTAAATAAAGTTTGTCTATATCTATGTCTAAACACTGCCTAGAGCAGCTAATATTAATAATTCCGTCAAGGGAACGGTAGACCCCTTGAGACCTGTCTCAAATTAAAGAACGTATAAAAATGAGGGTTTCGAATCGAGAACATAATTATATCCGCTGAATTCAGATTGTCACGTGTTTTGTATTAAATAAGAACCGGCCATGTGCGTGTCGGGGCACCAGCAGTATAGGGTTCCGTAGTTGCCTGTCTGTATTTGTTACATCGACACAAGCCAAGTAAAGGGTACGAAAGTCGGCCATTTCGAGTATTTTTTAAGTTCGTCGACTATTACTCGGTAACTATTACATAATGTCTACTTAGCCGTGATAGTTTCCTAACTCTACTTAATACTGTCACCATTTTTTTCATATTCCCAGTAGCAGCCATTAAGCCGGAGGGAGTGGGGACACATGACTCTAACAAATATTTGGACTTTAAACCCCATATCACACAAATGGACTACTAAATTTAAAAAGGCTTTTAAAAGCCCATACTATTTTTGAACAAGCTATCCAACGATACCACATTATGGGTTTAACGAGAAAACAAAATGACATCCCCACTTTACGTGCAGGGGAGGTACCTCAAAATATTTTATTTTAACATTTTATTCTACCATTTTGTCACCGTGATTCATTTATATACCCATGCCGAATTACAGCTTTCTAGTGGTAAGGGTCACTGAGCTAAGCCGCAGACGGACAGACGGACATGGCAAAACTATAATGGTTCCTTGTTGACTACGGAACCCTAAAAATGCTAATTACTTATGAAAGGATCGCCATATTTTGTTGGTTGTCAAATATAAGTATCACGAAGTGAAGTGCCAGCATGACAGTATGGGTGCGATCGAGCGGTAATCACGTTTCGAACGCGCGTTAGGACAATTCAACTGTCACTTTTCCATATAATAATAGTACATTTACTACAGAGGCCGGGAAAGTAAGGTGTTGCTGGCCGAGTACACATAGACGGCCGAGCGTAGCGAGGTCGGATAGTTATGAGGCTGGCAACCCCTTTTCACGCCGAGGTATGTATAGTGCTTTTCTCAAACTAGCAATGAAATAAATTGAAAAAACTTCAAGAAATCAAACTTTAATTTTCATGGCTGAACGCCGTGATCCTGTGCCACAAACTGTGGAATGGAAATTAAAAAAGACCATCGTCTGCGCTGCGCCCGAAACGTGACACTTCGAAGCCCATTATGAAGAACACAACGTCAATATTTCATTGCATGTTTGAGAAAAATATATTTGGTTTTACCTAACGGACGTATACAACGCGTTAGGTGATTGACTAAAGATACTGCAGTCCGCCGCGTTGTTCGACTCGTGTGGGTAAGTGCCGGAAGCACGGCGTCCTGCCAAATTCTATCCCTACCTCGCTCTATCTTATAAGTTCGTGTCGCTCGCACAGACCACCGCGCTCGGACATTAGCGTCAGCTTACGAGGCACCATGGTGATTTGGATTTTGCCAAAAGGGTTCCAAACGTAGGAGATGGAAACGGCAATGGAAATGGAGACATCATCGAACTGCCTGCGCTATGTATACCTACTTGAAAATTAATGCTCCACTACACAAAATGCCCCACTAGACATACAAAATTATCAATGTTAACCAGTTAAAACTATACTTACCCCTAAAGACGACGATTTTTCCTAGCCTTCCTACTCAATGACCAAGTTGTAGACTTGTCGCTCTGTGATCTGTAGAAATCGCGCGCCAGTCTTTAAAAGTTATGAATAAAAAAATCTAAAAACTAAACCGACCAACAATATTTATATAATTAGTGAACCTGCTAAAAATTTCAGGAGAATTGGTTGAGAAATGTGACCGACCTGTAGCTGCTAGCCAACACCCGGAAAGCGGGACAGCTGGGCATCCAGACATGCGAAAGAATATTGGCCAACAATAAAATAAAATGAAGCGTGCTATAAAAAAACAATCAATCAATATATTAATATCAATTGGTCGATTAATTGTCTCTGCTAAGGGTTAAAAGTCTTAATAGTAAATTACTTCCTTCAAAATCTGTATTATTATTTGTATAACCCGAGCGAAACTAGGTTTTCATCTAGTAGTACCATAATTTGAGACGAACGTTTGTAACAAAACAATAAAACGTGGACCTTACGAACATAGCGAGAAAGATTCAATTGTAATGACAGCCTTGAATGAAATTCACGATTCATAATATTGTTTTCATCACACTTGCTCGAAAAGGGCTTCATAATGCGCAGACATACAGAGCTGTAATAGCCTGTGTTACGCCCACGGGCGTAATGGTTTTTTTCTTAAATTGTATCTGTCACTCATGCGGCAGTTACAGAGCAAAGAGGTTTTATATCAAATACAATGTCTGAAAACGTATTTATAAATCAATTTAAACTTAAAAAACTACTTAAACATGTTTAACTGAATTATTTACAGATTTAATATATAGTTATTTAGTATCTATGTAAAATGTTTTTAAGTGTTTCAAATCGTGGCTGTATACAGAAGGGTCTTTGCCATACGCGCCTCGCGTCAAATTCAACAAAATGGACGACTGTCATGTTGAAGTTTTTATTACGATTTGTATTAATTTCATCTAAAATGTATTTGTTTCCTCGCAAATGTGATGAAAAACATTGTGTATAACACGGGCGTAAGAATATTGCAAACGCGAGTCATCAAAAGCTTCTGATAGACTCTTGTTCGCAATATTCCATTTCCGCCCCTCGTTAAACAATGTACTATTTTCTCTAACATGCAATGAAATATTGACGTTGTGTTCTTCATAATGGGCTTCGAAGTGCCACGTTTCGGGCGCAGCGAGACGAAAGACCCGTAATGGCATTTCATACAATATTGGAGGCCTAGGCCTGCAAGATGGTCTTTTTTCATTTCCGTTCCACAATTTGTGGCACAGGATCACGGCGTTCAACCATGAAAATTAAAGATTGATTTCTTGGAGTTTTTTAAATTTATTTCATTGCGTGTTTGAGAAAAGCACTATACATACCTCGCCGTGAAAAGGGGTTGCCAGCGACATATAACTATCCGACCTCATTACGCTCGGCCGTCTATATGTACCTACTCGGCCGGCAACACCTTACTTCCCGGCCTCAGTTGTAATGTACTGTTTCGCCAAATCAAATCAAATCAAATCAATTATTTATTCTGCAAATAGGCCACAAGGGCACTTTTACATGTCAAACGGTAATTTACAATAAAATAGTAATCTTACACAATAATAATTTAAAATTATATATAAAAGGTTTACAAACTAAATGTCACTAAGTTAATGTAAACAAAACAAAATTGCAAAATATGACCATTACATTCGATATAAGATCTGTATCAGCATTAACAGAAGTTAATGCTATTATTCAGTATTCCAGAGATGTATAAGGTCTCTGAGCGTCCAAATACAATTAATAATTATTCTAAGAGATGTATACGGTCTCTAGGCGTCAAAACAAAAAAGGAACATTATTGTTATATGTTTATGTTGTATTGTGTTTATGTTATATTGTCAGAGATGTACAGGGTCAATAACAATAAAACGTGTCAAGATCAGAATGATGTCTCTCGTCAATACGATAATAATAATAATAACACTAGTATTTAAGTAGTTAATTAGGTACTATGCCCTTGCAAGCATGAACAGTCCGGACTCCACAAACAGCACCCGATCACGAGTATGACGCATATCTCAGCCATCGCCTCCCTCAACCATATGTTAGGGAAGGTGGCGACCCGATCAACGACGCCACCGTAAGCAAAGCCCTTTAAGCGAGCATGACATATTCAAGCCACCGGACATTGATAATAGCAAAGATTAAGCGACTTGTTCGGCGAGAAACAGCATTACGTGCTCTCTTCTTACATAAAACGGTACAGTTATATCAGGTAGGTACTTATAATGATTACATGTATTTAGGTATATTCCTAATAGAATCAGACTACTACTGGCTTAAAGGCATTTTTGTCGTTTAAGAAATCGTTGACAGTATAATACGCCTTGCTTAGCAAATTACTCTTAACATGAGACTTAAATTTACTGTACGGTAAATTAACAATTTCAGTGGGTATTTTATTGTAAAAACGTATGCAGTTCCCCACGAACGACGTGCTAACCTTGCGGAGACGACTGGCCTTCACTGCGATCTTGTTTTTACTTCTGGTGTTGTAGTCGTGGATGTCACTGTTGAGTTTGAACTCATGAAGGTTTTTCCGCACATACATGATATTCTCAAGAACGTATTGGCATGCTACAGTAAGAATGTTTGCCTCCTTAAATTTGTCCCTGAGAGAATCTCGAGCTATTAGTTCGTATATGGAGCGTACAGCTCGTTTCTGTAGCACGAATATGGTCTGGATATCAGCCGCCTTCCCCCACAACAGGATTCCGTAGGACATAACACTGTGGAAGTAACTGTAGTACACCAGCCTGGCCGTCTCAACGTTCGTTAACTGTCTTATGCGTCTTACTGCATAGGCTGCCGAACTAAGTTTTCCGGCTAGGGCGGCGATCTGCGCATGCCATTGTAGTTTTGAGTCCAAGGTGATACCTAAAAACACTGTTATATCTTCAAATTCCAGTTCCTCGCCCTTTAATTTGATCTTGGTATTGTTTACCTGCTTGACATTAGGTAAAGTGAATCTGATACACTTTGTTTTCTTGGAATTTAGCAGTAAGTTATTTGCTGTAAACCATTTCACAACAGTGTTGAGCGCATCATTAATACCATCGAAGCTTTTCTCTTTCCTGTCTACCTTAAAGATAAGCGACGTGTCGTCTGCGAATAACACTATATCATGTTTATCTTGCAACACATTTGGTAGGTCATTGATGTAAATCAGAAACAGAAACGGACCCAGAATCGAGCCTTGAGGAACACCAAGAGCAACAGTTGTCCCTGCTGATTGGGTCCCATTGATGACTACTCGCTGTGTTCTCTCCGAGAGATACGATGAAACAAGATCAAGAGCACCGTTTTTAATCCCATAATGTCTCAACTTTCTGATTAAATTCTCGTGATCAACGCAATCAAATGCCTTTGATAAATCACAGAACACTCCAATAGCATCTTGAGCCTCTTCCCAGGCATCAAAAATATGTTTAATTAGAACCACACCGGCATCAGTGGTAGAGCGGCCCCTAGTGAATCCGAACTGATTGGTATTGAGCAGTTTATTGCGACTAAAGTGGGACATAAGCTGATGAAGAATAAGCTTCTCAAAAACTTTGCTTAATGCCGGTAGTATTGATATTGGCCTGAAGTTGGTAGGGTCAGTCTTCGTTCCTGATTTAAACAACGGGATAATTTTACCGTGTTTCATTAGGTCAGGAAATACTCCAGTATCAATACATTTATTGAAAATATCAGCTAAGAAAGGTGCAATTGATTCTACAATGGAATGTAATACTTTGACTGAAAGGCCCCAAAGATCTTCAGTCTTCTTCAAGTTCAACAATTTAAACGCTTTTATAAGAACAGGTGGCGTCACGTGAGTAAATCTAAAGATTTCTGTACATTCCGTTACATTTGCTTTCAATAACGATTCAGCGATATCTGGTGATGAGTTTAAAGACTTCGTGGTCTCAACGGGTACGTTAGAAAAGAACCGCTCAAAATGATCCGCTACTTCATGGTCAGAACTTACTAAGGTATCATCAATTCGTAGGCTGTAGTGCGGATCTCTTATCTTGCGTTTCCCAGTTTCAGCGTTGATAACTTGCCATACAGTTTTAACCTTATCATTGGAGTTCTGAATCTTTTTTGACAAGTAATCGGCTTTAGCGGCGACACACATTAACTTAAAAAATTTCGAGTAGTTTTTAACATATTCTAGAAATTCCGGCCTTTTATCGGTAGTTCTCGAATCGTACAAGTCGTAGAGACGGCGTCTTTTCTTGTGAATATCCGCCGTTGTTCGTTTCGGAACTATGTAGCCTGTAGACTGCGGGACTGCAAAGCTACCCTCGTAGCGCTACGCCGTAGCACGTAGCAGCTTGATGCTATATGTAGCGACAATTCCGCGTAACGCTTTGATGACGTCATACGTGCCGCTAAATGGGAGCTTAGCAATTTACATAAATACACCTTTTTACAATTTCTTGGCTTTATACGAGTAAGATAATAAAATCCGATTAAATGTGTCAATTATATATGTGATTTTAAGATGTTATATTTTTACATATGGTCCTACGAAATCCGCATTGAGCAACTATGTAGACATTTATTTAGTCACTAGCTTCTGCCCGCGACTTCGTCCGCGTGGAACTCTTTTATATCGTAGCTCCTTAAATACAAACTTGCGCCCCCTATTTCGCCCCCTTAGACGATGATTCCCGGAATAAACACTATATGTATAGGTACCAAAATTCATTTTAATCCGTTTTTGCGTGATTGAGGTCCAAACTTTAGCATCATAGCCTAGCGGCGGCTGCGAGTCGGAAACGATAACGCATGTTAAGCAAAGATGGCAGCGGTCATTCTTTGGATGGGTGACCGCCTGATGTTTGAGTGGGTGGTTAATATTTAATATAAATGAGCGCTTCCGTGCTTTGGAAGGCACGCTAAGCAGTTGATCCCGGCTGCTGTCTATGACAGTAGTCGTTAAGCCGAGTTAGAGGCCTTCGGGCGGCTTAAGAACTCCTAACAGTCGAGTTGCCCACTCACTTGACAAAGGGGAGACAACTGTTACTCGCGTCCGGAGGAGCTACCTACCACAACCCTGCACGTGTCCCCTGGGTGGTACTAAATAGTGATAAACTTTAAAGGCTAAAAATAATGTATGCCATACGATTAAATAGTTTATGAATTAGGTTTATATATTCACGATTTTCGCTACGGTGATAGAATTGTGCTGAAGTTTACCAACAAAGTGAAAATTTAATTGATAAAATAAATATAAAGTCAAGGATAATCCTACTAATATTATAAATGCGAAAGTTTGGATGGTTGGATGTTTGGATGTTTAGATGTTTAGATATTTGGATGTTTGTTACTCATCGACGTTTAAACGGCTCAACCGATTTAGATGAAATTTTATACGAAGATAGTGTATAGCCTGGATTAAAATTTAAGATTTATCCCGTGTCCACGCAAACGAAGTCGCGGGCGGAAGCTATTATTAAATAAGGGATAAAACTGGCCGAGATCGGAGTCAGACTTTCGAAGCGATGAAGCGCGCCGGGTGCCTTTGAACGTGTTAAAAGTCTTAAAACTAACGCAATTTCAGATCTTTGTCACAACGGATTCGCAAATAAATGAAAAAGAAACATGATTAATGCTTGATGTATACAGGGTGCCATCGGAGACGTAATCAGAAACCACTTTTTCAGACCTGGTAATTGATGGTCATTTCAACATAGTAGGAGTTACATGAAATTAAACGTTCTTTTTTTTTGGTAATTTAGTCCTAAATTAAATCGCTGATTCACCAAATTATGGTTACCCTATTTATTTAATCAAAACCTCTTTGGTTATCTTTCTTACGCATGTGAAACAAGTTTATCTTTGCATCTCTTTCTTGGTTATAGGGTGACCACGCTGTTTAGAGGACATAATTTAATTTTAAAGATTGCATGATTAAGTTTAAATAATGCAACTAACCACCTCCATTCCTGTGTCATTGTAATCTCAGTTTAATGCTTAATTAAGTCTTGTCATTTCTGATTACGTCTCCGATGGCACCCTGTATAATGATAGCACCATCTAGCGAGCATGATTTTGATACAATTTCAGTTTGATAGAGGTCGTTGATATTAGTTGTCGATTGGCGCCATCTACTGAGCTTAAGTTTAGTCCAATTTCAGCTCGATAGATGCCGCTTATATTATGTTTTTGATTTTATTTAGACTAATAAAAATAACATACCAAACCGTATTAAATGAGTTTTATTTGATTCTAAATTTATGAAAGGAAAACTAATGTAAAACTGTAAATGGTTCTAAGTATAATGCCATACAATATTTCCGGTACTTCGCAAACAGAACATTTTATCAGTTCATATTTTAATTAAGTTTGGCCCAGGTTGGGGTCATGTTGGAGAAACTCGGCATAAATTAAAAACGCTAAGACTGCATGAATGCATTCAAATCCACAACCGTCGATATTGTTATAAATGCTAAAGCTTTGTTTTTTCCGGGGACCGAGTTTTTCTCGGCTGTAATACTACGAAAACTTGATTTCTATTCAAAATTAAACATAAAACCAATAACTGATCGTTTACCAAAATAAAAACTAAATAAACTGATAGAAAGAAAACAAAAAAACCTCAACGCTGAGGCTACAACTCGCAGCCATCAACAAACCAACCACTGGGTAACCATTGGTCGTCATCGAAGAGTAAGCCTGCCTTTTGAGAGAGAATACGGAAAAAACTAATTTTCTCGAAAATAAGACGAAGCTAGATCGGTCTCTCGGCCCCGTAAACCCCTATACTGCACATTTTACAAATATATATAAACAATTTTACATCCAGTGTTTTTTCACGTTTTATCTATATATTGCTGAAAGTTTGAATAGGGTTCTTTTTAATTCCTAATCAAGTATATGCTTGCCAATTTTCAAGTCTTTAGCTCATAGATTCAAGGGGTTCCCATACAAACTTCAACCCCATTTTTTAACCCTTTTGCATCCTTATCTTTATATATTTTATAGCCTATTGCGTGGCCGAAGATCCATTGAACGTTTTAGTGAAAGTTTTTTCCCATGATACCCGGAGAAAAACAGACAAACAGAAAACATAACACTCCTTTTCGTTGGGCTGTCGTAAGATGGCGCTGTTGCGTAAAGTAAAGACGATTTTATCCAAATATTCTCAAATTTGGCCTGTGGGTGACCGAACTCCATCAAACTTTTTTATACGTGTAATATGGTTTCAGACGCCGACAAAAATCTGGAGAATGACCTTCTAAATGCGTGGAAATTGGTGAAGTTCTGCATCGCGCTATTGATTTTTTTAATGTATGTTGTATAAATAAAATTTCCTTCAAGCTCTACTTATTATGTCTCACTGACAACCTCAACGAACTTTCACATTTATTATACGTAGAGATAGAGATATGTAGAGATAACAAACCTTATTCGGTATCTCCTCACGTATAACAGAGGGCTGGTTATCTATGTGTAATGATAACGAATTTAATTAAGTTTAGCCGAGACGCTGAGAGACGTAAGCCACCCGGTATAGTGGCGCGGGCTGTAGGCAATCGAAGGGGGGCGTCCGAGTGGCGCATGTAAATGCGAGCACCGCTGCCACGGCCCGGAACCTACCGCCGCAGTAGCCTACAACGGGAGGAATGGAATATATATATATCAAGCCGAGCGAAAAGTCCACTACACACCCCGCGGGGTGGTGGGGCCCGAACGTGCGTTCGATTCAAACGAGCCACGGCCGCCCCCGCCTAAGGCTCAAACAATTTTATCTTTGGAACTATTGCAGCGTGCTACGAGTGCAACGCCGCTTGAGCCGCGCTGCCAGCGACGCGCCGACCGGGGGCTCGCGACGGACACTCGGCGCCTTAAAACAATACAACACCGCTATCTCCTTGACTCCCATCCGCCTACCTACCTCATTTTCAGAGGCTCCATAGAAAGCAATTTTAAAGCGCAATTTCGGATTTTTCTTTTAGCCTCGAGAAACTCCCGCGTAAAATAAATATACTTAAACCCGACCCTTCGCTGAAAAAGAGGAAAAAAAATACTAAAAATTAACAAAATATTTGTTTTACAGTTCTGTAAACATCTCTAATTACGACCTGTTCAAATTATTTTTTCTTTTTGCATCGTGCGGAGCGGCGCTCTAATTAACATCTATTACAGGTATTTCGGGAACAGAGGAGTATCATTTGGCAAGGGCGCTGAGTACACTCAATTAAACGAGGCCGGGGCTCCACCCGCGCGCCTTGCCCGCGGGCTACCGAACATACCTCACTTGCTGCTTCATCAACTTTAAGTTCCTACAAGTTATACTGGCCAAGTGCTGTGTTTAATACAGTTAACTCTAGTGAAATTGCGAACACTGAATCCCCAGTATTCCCATGAGCATGGGTCCGCGAGCCTCGCTCTGTCAGAGCACGATGTGGAGCACTCGGCGACGGGCGCTGGTGGTAGGATAGATGGTGCTGAGCCCGTGCTTCGGCAGGCTCCTGCACGCACCTCGGCCTGTAGGTGGCGCACGTGAGTCCGGCGGCCATCCGACACACTGGGTCGCCTCCCCGTGGTCACCCGTTCGGAACGGCTCGCCCGCCGCCCCGGGTACCTCCACCCGCCACCCTCTTTAAAAGCCAGTGGCGAGCTTCAAGAGAAAGTGCCGCGTACGTACGCTCACATACGTAGAACCATCTTTAGCGAGAGCCGGCAGGCTCGAGGCCGGCGGGGGAACCTCGGATTATGTGGAGGCGACGCCCGGCCGCCCCGTATGCGTAAGTGCGTACACACAAAGCCTTCCAACATACATTTGCATAGTGACATTGTACGGTAATAATGTATGTGACCAGTCGGCTCGCCGCCGCCCTGCGGCGACATCTTTCAATAGATCGCTCGCTTGTTCTGCTCCTCCCGAGTCGTGCCGCCCGCCCCCTCTCTCCCAAGCGAGCCGCTTTCTAATTAAAATATCTACATCTACGCAGTTATACATATCAATTTTAAATTACTTAAGTCCATATACTTTTTTCAGGCATACCTATGTAAACATTTTTAGACGGCAATTACGTATTCATGTCACCTTTTAAGTTGATTTTTGGTGATGATTGGGTATTCAACACTAAGTGTAATACTTAAATTAATTAGTTTTCTTAAGTTTCGCGGTTCTCTAACAACATTCGCAGTCTAACGGCGTGTTTTTTTTAAGAAACCTATGAAACTAACTTTCAAAAATTGGCTTTCGTTTTGCGCGAAATTCCCCCTTTTCTTGAATAAAATTGTATAAACTAGAATAATTTGACATATTCGTTTGTGACGTCATACTTTGGGAAAACCATTTTTCTCAAATTATTCTAGTTTATACTAGTTTATTCAAGGAAAGGGGGAATTTCGCGCAAATGGAAAGCCAATTTGTGAAAGTTAGTTATATAAGTTTCTTCTCTACTTTAAGTAAGTAAAAAACACGCCGTTAGCCTGCGAATGTCAAATAACGTTTTGTATGGAAATCGAACCACCTTCATTTTATTACCTTTTTTTTTAAATTACCTTTCTCTTTATATATTGTGTTTTCTAATTAAGAACGAATTTGTGATGTGGTGTTATTTTGGCTGGCAATAAATTCATTTCTATTATATTCTATTCTTAAGTACAGAACCTGACGAGTAGTGCGTAATACTTGCAGCTTATTTTGAGCATCGTTTATTATACTGATTTTGTACACAGGTACCTGGTCTGTGATGTCGTTTTGTATGAAAGGAGTAATCTCCGGAAGTACAGACAGCATTACATAGTTAGTAGCAGCCAAAGTAGCCAAATATATCGTAACACTTCCTTATTCCTATAGTAATATGATGCTGACTGTACGTAACCGATTTTCTAAATCTTTAAATAGTACATAGTACCTACTGCATGGCCAAAGGGTGAATAATTTTGGTTGTGTAAGCTTATTGCCGACTGTACACTTTTGCTCAGTCATTTCAGGAACCAATGAGCCTAAACACGGTTTTATGTTGTGTAGTTTAGGAGTTGCTATGGTCATCTTCTGTCTCGATCATCCAGATCAGCTCGGTGGTGCCATGGGTAATATTGCATTGTCATCAAATTTGCTTGAGTATGCCAAATTTCAGCTCAATGGGATTTCAGCCACTTGCCGGTAGCTGAAAAATGGCTTGCAAACAAACGATGCCTAAGAGCCAGTAAAAAAAATACTTGTAAAAATAAATTTGTAACACATTAAAATAACACCAACGAGAAAATCTACGCGCCTTGTCTTATCGAAATCATAGAAATTAAGTTCCCCGGTAATCGTACTACAGTCAGCTGGAAAAATGTTGTCACTTCGCGCAAAAAAGTGCTTTCGTTGACGGTGGGTAAAACTTCGGGTTTAGTTTAAAAATCGATTATCATAGATTACCGTCTACCGTCAGACTGTCATCCGACTACCGTCAGCAACAGCGACAATACTATTTGTATTTGTGGTTTGGCTTTTTTTTTACTATGGATTAGGAACATTATAAATTTTACTATGCCTAGTATCGACTCTTAGATGGGCTTACTTTGAATGATATGGACATCGACCCTTACGGTGACCTGACTGATAAATAAAGCAGTGTCTCTGTGATCTGTAGGAAGAACACGCGAGTATCGTTTTTAAAAAACAATTGAACTATAGAAATTTCCAAAATCTGAATCCATAAAAAATATCTATATATCTAATTAATAATAATCTTACCTGCTCACAGAGTTTCACGGAATTCGGTTGGAAAATGTGACCTGCAGAGGAGAACAGCTAGTCAGTTGGATAAATATACGAACGAAAGCTTTTTTCCAAGCTGAAACGGAGAATTTCGTTCGCTTCGCTCGCTCGTTCAATAAATGTTGAACATCCGTAATCTCCATCTCTCCATCCGTAAAATGTGATATTGTTACGATATGTTGTTAAGATATGTTGCCCTTCGTCCCAATTGAACTCTATTACCACAGTCGACTTTAAAAGGCACGTCTAGTTTTTACTCACATTTTCCCATTCATACAAACCAGTGTAAACCTGACCTCCAATTACGCACATTTGTTATATATTTTGTAGGTTCCATTAGAGTATCGCATAAAGTATTAGAACACCTTTCTGGATGGATGGTGAAGCAGTTTCCACGTGCTACGTTAACGTCAAAACTTTTTCGAGTTTAGTTGGAGCTTTGTTCAGTTCTGATTTGATTCAATAAAGTCAAGCATTAATCTTACACTCTCTCTCGAATTGCTTCAAGTCATTATCATGATCCCTACTTAGGTATGCATTTTTCTAGTTATTATGTTCCGTTATCTAGGGGGAAATTTTACAAATTTTCTGTGTTTATTTTTGTGTCTACTTCGAATAAAAAAATAAGCCCGCCAAGTGCGTGTCGGACCAAGCGTAGTGTAGGGTTCCGTAGTTGTCTGTATGTCTTTCTTAGATCGACACGCGCGCCAACTAAACATTGCCGTTTCGTCGCCCGAATTTGTACGAATGTCGATAGAATATTAATCGTTAACTAGTTATGCTTACTTGTCCGTGATAGTTTTCCTATTAAATTCATTATACAATGTGTATTGCTTATACTTGATCAAACGAAATGTGCGGATACTAGACAAAAAAATATCGATAAAAAAATAAAAATAAAAATTATTATTAAGGCGTTTTAAAATTTTTTCTGATGAATATTTCCGAGTTTGGTTTTTAATTCATATCTTTGCGTCTAAACGGTGTAGTTTCTCAAAAGTAGTCTTGTTTTAAAGCTACAAAATGCAGCTAATCGACCAACCAAAAAATAATAACAATATCAAACATAAACCTACAAAAAAAAAGGTAATTAGTAGAAATTTGTGAAAAAGAACAGTCTTTTTTTAAAATTAGTGTCTGTAACTTTAAAACTAGCAGTTTGAGGTAGACTTTTTTGGCTTTTTTTTTTTTTTTTGGTAGGCTTTTTTTTTTTTTTTTTTTTATCGATATTTTTTTGTCTAGTATCCGCACATTTCGTTTGATCAAGTATAAGCAATACACATTGTATGTACAACTGTCTCTTTTTTTTATTCAATTAATTTTCATATACCCAGTAGTAACCCTTTAGCCGGCAGACAGCCGGACACACGGTCACACACGACTCTACTCTCACAGAGCTAAGCCGCAGGCGGACGGATGGACAGGCGGACAGACGGACATGGTGAAACAATAAGTGTTCCTTGTTCACTACGGGTCCCTAAAACGGATGATAGTTACAAGAAAATCCAACATTTGGTGGATTAAAACACAAAAGTTTTAAGGAGTGACTTAGGAGATAATATCCTAGGCAACTAGTAACAGAAGAAAGTTGATATACAACCCAGCCCAATTTAAATGCGACTCAAATCATAAAGTCACACACACACAGTACAAAGCGTAGCACAGATGAAGATGAAGATGACACATTGTAAGTCGAAAACATCATATGTAGTAATGCGAACGCTGGAAGTAGGAGCGTACGGGGATCCCTAAAAGTTATTGTTTCTCCCGGACTGCCCCGACGCCGGTAGTTTAGTCGTGACGCGGGATTAAATAATACAATGTGTATGACGGCTACGCAACAAACATGTTTAAAGGTTCAATATTTAGGGTTGTCTGTTTCAATCCTACTCTATACTAATAATAAAGTGGTGGGTGTGTAAAAATGCAAGTTTGGATGTAATGGGTAGGTAACCTCCGAAACTTACTCATCAGATTAATAAAACACCAGTATATGTATAGAATGCTCCAGTATATGAATCCGTCGATCTTTGGGATGGACAGGGTAAGTATAGTATATCCCGTGGCTCCGCCTGGGTATTTGTAATACGCGCGAGGTAGTAAGTAGGTAGGGCTAAGGTATGTGTGGTATACTCGTATACTTAGAAAGGTGAATTTTTCGATTCATAGGTATTTTTCGTAAGATTCTCTTGTAAAAACTGCGTACGTGCCTAGTTAAAATATGATTACATTGCCTCATTCTAAAACGATGCAATCATAGCTAGTTAATGACATGAACTATTATACTGTCAATGTAGTCCCACTATAGCGACCCGAAGCCCAATTTGAATGCGTAATTTTGATTTATTGTACATCGGTGGATAGCACATATGCGTATACGAGGATTTCTTGAAGTTCCGTCGATACAGCGGGCGGTGGGCGGTGGCTCGGACGCGTGCCCTGCGCGTGTGTGCGTACGTCTCGGACCCCGCATGTTACGCAGATTTCTCTAACGATTTTCCCGGAGTGTGAAATGTAAAATAAGGGGTAAGGAGAACCTGAGTTCACCCCCTCCCTTCACCCCTCGCCAAATTGATGACCAGTTATGTACAAGCAGGTCTGTTAAATTTAACACAAGAACGTTACGTATAGGCACGCATATATTGGAAAGTTGCCAGAGTGCTTAATCTCTCGCTTATAATAAATATCAGAATTAAAAAAAGAATCAGCCAGTATAATATAAAACTAAAGCAAACTAAGCACATTGTTCTGTCTCGAATGATCTCAGCTTCCCATGAACGATAAAACATGAAACTTTTTATACGTACTTCATTATTCTAGCTTCCGCTTATGATCGTTTTTTATCCGACTGCGACGATTAATTAATTTTCCGAAACATTTGACCTCATAAAATAATTCATTTCTTCTTCTCGAAATTCTAGCTGCTATATCTGTCAACTGTCAGTGACGTCAAAATGGCGGGCTTGCTATTAATCCATTTTGATCCGGTGCGTGATGAGTGATGACCTTTACAAAACGCATACTAAACATACTAAACGTTAGAGCATAATAAAATAATAGATTCTGATATGGGAACTCATATGCGCTTAATTCGTATTAAGGTGTAATTTAAATAAATGGATCAACAAATTTCAACAAAAAAACGTCAAACGTGAAAAGACTCTTTTCTCTTTCTGTTTTTTTAATGGCATGGCGTGGCGTTGCGCTTTTGCGTTCAGCCAAGAAGTCTATTTGAGTTTCTGCAAGATTACACGCTGAATATTTGTCACGATACTGGTTTGTCAGTATTTATATTTATCAGCAATTATACAGTTGACAATTTATGACAAATAAATCCAACCTTTGAAATCAAAAAAAAAAAAAAAAAAAATATACATATTAATATTATAATAATATTATATTATATAGGTACTCGTGCCAGTGTAAAGAAACCAATACAATTTGACCAAGAAGTTTCATTAAACAGTTTGTATTAAATAAGTTTAGAACGAGCCTCTTATAAACATTACATATTATCATATCAATCGCGTCAGTATTAAGGAGGCATTATAACTTCGTACTTCGCGCCTTCTAGTTGACATTCAGTCAATATAGAGACACAAAAATTGGCCAACACACAGGAAAATACTTTTATCACAAAGCCTGCAATACACATTTCATTAAGTTAGCGATGGCGGGAAATACACAAGATTTGGCAGAATGTGCGATCTGAACGTTCTGAAACATTGCAGTATGAAACAATTTTTTTTTTAAATATACACACACACACACACACAGGGACACAGGGTCGTGATAAGTATATTGTATTCTTTTTTTTGTCTAATTAACTATTTTCATTTTTTTTTTTTCATATTTAATAACATTTAATAATTGTTATATTAGAAAGGGACTCGGACTCGCGTCATGTTTGTAGAACTTACCTAGTGGTTAGGTACAGTTTGGAAAATATAAATTGGCCGTCTGTTGTCTAATTAAAAAGAGATCTTTTCCGCGTAAGCGTAAACACTTATCTACCGCTCAATGAGTACTCGAAAGGATTATCTATTATTAATTGCTAAACACAAGTCGGAGTGATTCAGGTCCATTTCAATCATCACGTTTTTATTAATTTAATATAAATCAGTTTAAAAATATGTACAGAAGAAGATCAATAAACATTGAATGCTGCAGCCTGTGTCCTACCTGTTGGATCCAAACATCTACTAAACTTTTACCCCCTTATTCATAAAACTTAAAATACCTCTGATAAATAAAACGTGTCTTGTCCCTTTTTTACTAATTTAAATATCAGAGTGACAGATAAACCCAAACGAATTTTAACGGAATTTTAGCTAAAATAGGTTTGTTCAAAGTTTTACTTGATACTTAGGTTAAATTAGAACTGCATGTGTCCTATGTCCAGGAGAAGAAAAGCGTTAACTCCCACATTACCATGCAAACGAAGTCGCAGGCACAGCTAGTACTTAATAAATTGATAATAAATGTTTTATACGACCATCAACTCTTTTTACGTATGCACTAAGTAGACAACTAAAACCGATAAAGACGATCAATAAGTGATAGCACTCGATTTATGATGTTCCTACTTGTAAAAATAATCGGCCTTAGTCCTCCTCATCGAGTTCGATGACGGCGACCCTAACAAATTATGGATTAGCCCTATAATGAGCTCTGATACCTATCACTGGCTAGGCCAAATTTGCTCTTTTTCCATGCAATCGACCTTCTACTCATATTATCAAAAAAAAAACAAGTGAAATCTCAATGACATTGTAACTGTTTGTAAAATTTATTAATTTACATACCTCTATCCATATTGAAATGTAATTGTAAGCTCGAATTTCATCCTTTTTTTTGTGTATTTAATATGATAGTTCTTTATGACATTTTTATGTACCTACCTAAAATTCATATACAATGTAAATTGTGACTGAATAAATGAAATGAAATGAAACAGTTTTTCGATCAGGTCACGTGTTCGTCTTACGAATTTTCAATCAGTCGAATCTTACGGTTAGGTGACATCTTACGGTCACGTGACCTGTGGCGAGTTTAACAATTTTTCCCCATCACAAAAAGTGACAAGAGTAAGTGATTTTCACTTCAAAAATAAGTCATATCAGGGTAAACTTTGTATGTCTGTTAGTTTACTTTTCTATGTGTATAGAATGGCCCGCGTGGCTTCGCCCACGTATTGCAAAGAACGCAAACTACTTCACTTGCGAGATAAAGTGTAGCCTGTGTCCATCCAGAAAGTCCATTCTATAAACAAGTGAAAGTATATTAGAAATCGGATTAGTAGGTATGTGGTTCCGGTGATTACTAATTACATAAAGTTCTAAATTAGAACTTTATGTTTGTGGGATTAGAACTTCTAATCCCACAAACATTTTCAGTTTTTAATATTACATTTTCCTCTTTATAATATTAGTGTAGATAAGTTATTATCAGTTATTTTACTTAACGAACAGTTATACGTAACTTTGTTTATAAATAAAAAAAATATCAGGAAGGTGGAAAACGAGCATACGGTCTGCTGGATAGAAAGCAGACACAGTACCTTCTATATTTAAGCGCGTCGCCGACCCTTTATTGATTTGAAGAATCCCTGTGTTGTGAGGAAGCCCGCACTGATGTAGGTAGGACACAATAACATGAGTAAAGGTAACGCTCGGATATGACGTATAAATAAATATGACCTATTTAACTCGTCAATGTATTATTCTAACAACATAGGTATGCTTACTTGAGATTATTCGAGTTGGGCGAATTGCATCAAAGTAAAAAGCAACAAACAACACGCTACGGTAGCCTAGCGGTTCAGGAATGCGGCTGTCTAACGACGTTCGTGGGTTCGATTCCCGGCTCGTACCAATGAGAATGATGATTTTTCGGAACTCATGTACGGAATAAGTAGATATCATTTGATATTTACCGTTAGCTTTCCGGTGAAGGAAAGACATCGTGAGGAAACCTGCATACATCCACGAAGAAATTCAAAGGTGTATGTGAAGTCCCCAACCCGCACTGGGCCAGCGTGGGGACTACTGCCCGTTCCCTCTCATCAGTGGGACGTATATAGGCTGATTTATTATTATTATTATTATTAAAAAGCAACTTTGCGGTTTTATACAAAGTCGGGCACATGAAATAATCTCAATCATGATTACAATAGGCATGATGCCTCATTTTCAAGTTGATAACGAACTAAATGGATAGTAAACCATCAAATTATCGTAATAAAGTATAAATTATAAAATATAATTAAAATCATAAAAAGATATGAACCTTGAAAGTTTAGAAAATGTATGCATTTTTATTTATTGTATAAGAGTAAATTTAAAGCTGCCAATAGAATCCTTACGCTTTTATAGAAACAAAATAGTATGACAACTATGTACTTAAACGCAGTGTTTCGCCTCCGAAACAACAATTTACCTGATTTTCCATACAACGATACAACTACTTCGTATAATTGTGACGTCATACTTGTGTGTCTATCGGTATGAAGCGTTTTGCGCTTCCGCCAGCGACGTCAATATTTGTCTCAAATTTTTGGGTATGTATGTTCTTTAATTGTAGTTGCTCCCATACAAACATTTGTTCCTCTCCAAAAACTGGTTCGAATGACATCATAAAAAAATCTTAGTATTCCAACGAACCCCTGCGAAACTGTTGGAGACAATTTGTCTGCGGGGAGACTTTTAAAACAACACCATTCCTAAATATACGAGTATGCATACTTATATACATACATACATTCACCCCTCAATTCCCAAAAGGTGTAGGCAGAGCACATGGAACCTATGTTCCAGTGCCATTTTTAGCATAACACACGCTCGTGGCCGATCTGTCTTTCCTCGTATGTAGCGGAAAGCGACTACGACGTAGGCGTCCGCTAGGCGGGTTCCTGGCAGCGAAAGTGTTAAATGTGGATAAAAAAGATTGATAAAATGTGATAACGCAGTGATAGGTTGCTAGCCCATCGCCCACAACACACTCCAACCCTGTTCTCTCAGTACGACTCTTACGACACCCACAGGAAGAAAGGGGGTGGTGCTATTTTAACCCGACACCACACGGGGTTTTAAATATATCTTTAAAATAAATCGTAGTTTTCTCTGGTTAGGAGCAGTCGTACGATCAACACGGGTAAGTATAGTACTCGCAAACGAGTGAAGTAGTGAGGCAGCACAGATAAATAGACTCACTGCCAAGTAATTTCTATGCCAGGGAGGTACAGGTCGATTCACAAGATGGCGCGTAATGTCTATGAAATTAATGACAGTTTCATATATTTTAAAGTACAGTCAAGTGCATCAATACCTGCCTAGACAAAGGACGTCAAAATATCTGACACTGCCTTATTGCTTTAGAATTAGAGTTTAGTCAGATATTATTGAGTGCCTTTTTCAGTCGTTTATTATTATTATTTCGGGTGACTGTTTCTATATTGACCCTAAACAATGTAGGTAACTAAGTTGTTTTTTATTTTTTTATTGTTTAAACTTGCTGTACCTGATTTAGTTTGCATGGTAATTTGGTGGGAATTAACGCTTTTCTTCTCTTGAGCATACAATTCTAATTTAAGGCGCCGCAGGTTCATGGTCTTCTCTCCCTCTCATTGAGCATAAGCGTGAGAGAGATGGAAGTGCGTGCTCGGAAGCGTGAATATCATGTTTTTTAATTTTAATTTTTTCGCCGTTTAAATAAATAAAAATGTAAACACTGATTTCCCTCAAACATGATATTGCCGATTTTTTAGGAGCAATTTTAATATTTATAGCTTTTGTGCATAATTTGTTACGAATATTTTATGGGTATTTTTGTGTGGTTTAGACCTATGTTCGTGATTTTTTTCTATCGAGCGAAATTTGCTTAATCATGTTTCGAAGCACTGATTTCCCTGCAGAAAAGCCTCAAGATTACTATTCGTATTTTTTTGAATCCATATTATTATAAACAGACGCATTATATTGTTTCAAAAACTCTGTTCGCTTAACTTCGCTGAACCTACGGCGCCTTAACCTATCAAGTAAAACGTTGAACAAACCTATTTCAGCTAAAATGCCGTTAAAATTAGTTTGTCATTATCTGTCACTCTAATATTTAAACTAGTAAGACAGGGACAAAACACGTTTTATTTATCAGAGGTATTTTAAGTTGTATGAATAAGGGGGTAAAAGTTTAGTAGATGTTTGTGGCAACAGACTCTTTACGTCATATTGGAACTGTTAAAAGACCAGTCGCTAGGCTCATAATGACACGTGTCTTTTAACATTACGGCCCTCGTGTTTAATGCAGTGTGCCCCTGGATAATGTGCACACTGCAGACACGAAGAGGGATGATCCTAGGCGCAATTTCAGTGAAATAAAAAAGCATTAAAAAATGTAATGTAACTAAAATCATTGCTTTTTAGGGTTCCGAAGTCAACAAGGAACCCTTATAGTTTCGCCATTGCCCGTCATCTGCGGCTTAGCGTGTAAAAACCTTAGCGATCTCCAACACGTCGTTTTCGACTTAGTGATTCGTTTGCGTTATATTTTTTGTCATGCCCCCCTCCGTGGCGTGATGGTAAGCAAACATTGTAGCTTATACTGCGACTCAAGCGCGTTGCCGACCCTTTATTGATTAGAGTATTCGTTGACACGATAGCTACAACACCGCGCGTCCTCGAGAGCACTGGCGACCTTACTTACAACATACCTACCTTACAGAGCAAGTAGTGGTCTTCAGAAAGGTGTTCCACAGTTGGGCTGTTCCAATTAATATGAGCGAAATGGCATTTCTTTACGGCCTATCACCCCCTAACCCTCTACAGTTAGTATAACCAAAGGGGTAGTAACGTAACGTTTCCAACGCGCCTTAGGATAGTCCAACTGACATTTTTCCATATAAAAATTGCATTTTGATCTACCTAACGTACGTACAATGCGTTACGTGATCGACCTGCAAGAATAATAATAAGCAGTTCAATATTTTAAAAACAACCACGACTCTCAAATCATAAAGATGCAGTAGATAGCGTGATGGTAAAACTATTGAAGGAAATATGGTAACTTTTATCTAAACGATCATCTATTGAAATGGTAAAGAATCCAAGACGGGCCGACAATAGTAGGTAATCACCACCGGACAACGCAGACCTTGAGGAAATAACCCACGTGTGTGTTTTTAACACGTGTCCATTGTAGATTCCTGTCCCACTTACTCTTGAAATTAAATACCTGCGTGTTAATTTTACGAATTCAATATAAATCGTTAGTATAATAATACCTCCTTTGTTTACTGTGTCACTCAATGTGTTTTACAATTTATGTAAAACCTAAACGACGTACCCACATCTCAACTTATAATAGTTATAATAAACCGAAAAACCTCTACGGAAGGGTTTAAATATGTAATTAATGTCAATGAATATTGTATCCTTAATGTTCTCATGTCAGCAGATATCTGGGCGTTTTTCAAAAAAAGTGTACAAACTTATTTTTTCAGTTTTCGTTTTTTTTCGTTTATCTTACTCAGGATCGTTGACACTATCGATCCTCGTACAAGAAAAAAAGTGTCCAAAATTTCCATTCCAGATCGTCTCATTTTTGTATGCAGTCTTTTTTTATTTATATGGTCGTGACGCACTGGAAGAACAAAGTTACATAGTAAAATCTGGGACACTTTTTTTCTTGTATGACGATAGTGTCGACGATTCTGAGTAAGAAAAACCAAAAAAAAACGAAATCTGAAAAAAATTTGTTTTATACACTTTTTTTGAAAAACGCCCGTCTACCTATGTTTGATAAGATAACTGATAACATCGACCGTTCTATATACTGCTATACTTTCGTATTAATAATATATCCATCCATATCACGTCCAGTCAATTCTCACCAATATTATAATATATATGAAACTTGGTATGGAGATAGTTAGAGATCCTGGGAAGGGGGAGAAATGGGAGGCGAAAGTTAATATGGAGGTAGAATATTACCGAGTTCCAACGAAGTAGCGAGCAGAAGCTAGTACTAAGGCTAGTATTAATTAAAGATGCGAGAGTAACTCTGTCTGTCTGCATGTCTGTTACCTTTTCACACTATGAACGCTGAACCTATTTAGATGAAATTTAGTATGAATACAGTCTGAGTCCCGGTGAAGGACATATGATATTTTTGAATCCGGAAGTAGTACTAGCGGTGTGACGCGAGGGTAGATATATATTTCTATGACAAAGCGATAATTGGTACTACGCCTGCAAAAATTGTGTAGCAAATATCTTTTGAGATAATCAACGCGCGGACGAAATAGCGGGCAAAAGCTAGTAAAATATAACGCAATAAAAACCAGTGCAGTGCTATCATTTAATTAACAACTTTAGTGATTTGTGGCAACTGCATTTAAAAAATGTCCATGTATTATTTTTTTATTCGAAAAAAAGAATACGGGTGTAGACTCGGAAATTATTATTACTCCAAAAGAAAGAAGGCAAAAAATATACCTAGTGACGAAAATCCCATTCAGATATCTAAAAGAATTACGGAGCTACAAACGTTTTAATATTGCTTGTTAGAGAGAGAAAACGTAAACGGTGTGTGACGTCACATTACAGGATGCTGCCGGCAGGCCGCGTCGACGGCGACGCCGACCACGATGCGGCGCGGCACGTTGCCGTCTTCTGTGACGTCACATTCTTCCAGCGTCATCCTTTCATATGAAGTTGCGTTCGAATCCCGGTAAGGGCAAATATTTGTGTGATGAGCATGAATATTTGTTTCTGAGTCATGGAAGTTTTCTATGTATTTAAGTATTTATATCTATTATATATATCGTCGTCTAGTACCTACCCATAACACAAGCCTTAATGAGCTTACTATGGGACTAGGTCGATTTGTGTAAGATGTCCTCTAATATTTATTTATTTATTTATAATTACGTGATTATTTAACCTTTTGCGTTGATTTTTTCTCCATTTGATTACATTTTTTATCTTTTTTCGAGAAAATATGACATTATTGATTATTTTATTTAGTTTCTACGCCCCTATTGTCAAAAAAATACTGTTTAATTATTGCACCCGCTCACAAAATTTCACGATAACCGGTTGATATATGCTTCCTGTAGAGGAGAACTGCCGCACATACGAAAGAATGTTTACCCAAGCTAAAACGGAGAACTTCGTGCGCTTCGCTCGCTCGTTCAATACCTAATTAATTAATTTATTTAATAAGTTGGATCTGGCGCTATCAAAGTTGGTAATACCTATAGGTACGAACGACCTACATCGCATTGGTTAGTTTTGTTGGTTATTTCATTCCGGCGCAGTCGAGTTCGCGCGTTTCTATGAACAAACAACCATTCAAAAATGTCTTCTTACTATCCCTTCGACTCCGTCCGCGTAGAACAACTCGTTTATATCATAGCTCCATACAAACTTTCACCACCCATTAGTCCTCCTTAGGGGATGATTTCCGGGATAAAATAATAATTATATGTGCTTCCCCGGGATAAACTATTTCCATACCTTTCATCTCTATCGGTTTAAGCGTGAAGAGATAAGATAACAGACAGACAGAAACACTTCACATTTAGAATATTAGTATGGATACACACGTAGACAGTCTTTGTTTTTACTGACATAAGACCGATGAGTAGAATATTTTAAAAAGGTTCTCTTAGATATTGGAGAAATCGACTGTAAGTACAAAAATCACATCGTCAGAATTTTCATCAGTATTAGAGGGAGAGAGCGCCGAATGCGCGATAGGTAATCACAAACGATGAGAGAAGTAACAGTGGTTGGCTGCAGAACCGGTCGCGCGCCACCCCCGACTAACTGTACCTCGCTTTTTATGCGCCGCATTCCTCCGCGCCCCATCACTGTGATGCAATACAACCCCTTGCCTCGATTTGTTTTTACAGAGCCTGCATATCAGTGTCATTCTCTGCTTTATAAAATACGTATTGAATGGCTGGATACTCAATTAGAAAACATACTTAGGTGTAAAGTAAAGCATTTGAGGAAATAAGGTGGCGCAATTGTTCTTACACTTTTTTCATGTAGGTATATACACGCTTCAGCCAGTTTATAACCAGGAGTCGCGTGAGTCATTAAGAGAATTCTTCAAGGAAACAGATATTCTAACACTGCCGTCGCAATTTATACAATTTTTATTTATACAACGAACTACGATAAACTCAAGGTTATTTGAAGCACAAGGAAGCTCAAACCAACTTTTTACAGACTAGGTAGTAAAAGCAAAAAAATTGTTCTTGGGAAATTGTATAAATTCTACAATAAAATTCCAAAACACATTACCGAACTTACTGATTCTAAAATCATATCAGTCGTAAAATATATCATATTTATTATAACAAAAACGATTAGATTACATCATGGATAGGGATTTGGCAGTGATAAAGTCCATCACCAGAAATCAATCGCTAAATAAATAAATAGGCTTTCTACTGTAGCAATACTAGCAATGTAGTACTTAAACTGTTTTGAAAAAATTATACCTTGCCGAGTTTTATACGCCAGCGTTGTTCTCGAGACAGAGGTTTTCTTTAGAATCGTAATATTTGTAATACAGGCGTTTTACAGGCTATTACGTAAATAATGGCTTGGGAACCCGTTTGCTAATATACCTACTGTACCTCTTGCAAATTGCACCTATCGCTATCACGGTGCTATGCGCCAGCGCATCTAGCGTCGGCGGCCGGGCCCCACCGAGCACGTTTGACTTTTTTTGTAATTACATGCCACCCCTCCTTGTGTGCGTGCTTCGCTTTTCTGAGAAATGTTTCGTAAGGGCTGCAGCTCTCTGTTGGTGTGCGTGCTCAAAGCATATTTACACCTGTCTCTGGTGTTGCTGTGTGCGAGCATCTTTCACCGTGGTGGTGGGAAGCGATGTTGCTAGATGCATTTTTTCACTGCGCTGGTAAATTTGACAACGTCGCGCAATTTGAATGCTCCACTACATTCAAGGCCGTGGATTGTATCCATATCAGGCGCAGGGGTTTATTTAAATTTCTGTTATTTGGTTTGCCTGCTTCTTTCGTTGATTCTGATTATCTAGCGATTAGCGAACGGTGAAATCCTATTGTGCCAGAAATTACTTTTAGATCTTCTCTGTCAATACTATGATTTCAGTGAGTAAATTTTTAGCTTTATTCCTAGGCAAATCAGGGCTGAACCTAATGATCTAAGGCTGCAGGGCATTGTGGGCATCCCAACTTTGAAAACGTATGGCCCTACTCATATCATAAAAAAATACCATAAACTAATATATGTAAGTATTTTTTTTTATTCCACTGTTGTATGTAGCCGTTGTTGTACCTCAATTCCACACATCTACCTACAACACCCAGGAGAATACTTCGGTTTAGGTAGGTTTAGGTATTTCGTACCCATGCACGAAATTTGTTGAGAATTATGATGTGGGTCAATTACGTTTTAATAGTTTTCCAAGGAGTTTTAGCATTCAATAATGTGCTAAATGCGTATAATAACACGTCTGCGGCGCACGCGCTCGATTCAGGAATGAGTGTTCGCAGAATTAGTACATCAATGTGACCTTCGCGGTTGAGGTCGAAGCGGAGACTTGGACCTTAGTATTTGCCAGACTTCCTAATAATACCTAGGTCTAGGCGGATTGTAAAATGGTAAATAAAGTATAATTATACGTCAGAGATTTGTAGTAATAAATTATAACTACGTCCTAACAAATCGTTTCTATGAAATAACGCGAACGTAACATTAAAAGGGTATTAGAAGATCCAAATAATTAATTATAGAAAAACTTATTAACTAACCAGCAGAATATTAGTGCTTTGGTAGTTTTCGTAGGTACTTTTACAACTAGTGCACACATTGAATGACGTCACTCAAAATGGAGTTTCTGTCGTGAACATCTATCATCTACTTTCGAAACCGCACTCAAATCGGTTGATCCGTTTGGGAGTTACGATGCCACAGACACACAAATACACATTATGACTAGATAGTAACTTTAACAATAAATAGGTAAATATTTGGGTACAATCCTTACTAATATTATAAATGCGAAAGTGTGTCTGCCTGACTGTCTGTCTGTTACCTCTTTACGCTTAAACCGCTGAACCGATTTAAATGAAATTTGGTATGAAGATAGTTTGAATCTTAGGAAAGAATAGTATAGTGTCATCCCGAGATGAAAGGGGTGAAAATTTGTATGGAGCTACGATACACGAGTTCCACGCGGACGGAGTCGCGGGCAGAAGCTAGTCACAAATAAAATGTATAATTCATCTAACTATACGATGAAGTGTCAGCAGCAGAAAGGGTGAGCTGGCCGTGAAAGTATATGTAGACACAAGTGTGCCAACCGAGTGTCGCGCACCTACATGTATGTGTTTATAGCCACACCCTCATAAAACGTTATGAATGACGCGGTCCTGGTCGGGGCATAGTATTTTATTTTCATCACACTTGCTCGAAAAGGGTTTCATAATGCGCAGACATACAGAGCTGTAATAGCCTGTGTTACGCCCACGGGCGTAATGGTTTTCTTCTTAAATTGTATCTGTCACTCATGCGGCAGTTACAAAGCAAAGAGGTTTTATATCAAATACGATGTCTGAAAACATATTTATAAATAAATTTAAACTCAAAAAACTAGTTAAACATGTTTAACTGAATTATTTACAGATTTAATATGTAGTTATTTAGTTTCTATGTAAAATGTTATTAAGTGTTTTCAAATCGTGGCTGTATAGAGAAGGGTCTTTGCCATACGCGCCTCACGTCAAATTCAACAAAATGGACGACTGACATGTTGCAGTTTTTATTACGATTTGTATTAATTTCATCTAAAATGTATTTGTTTCCTCGCAAATGTGATGAAAAACATTGTGTATAACACGGGCGTAAGAATATTGCAAACTCGAGTCATCAAAAGCCCTCCGCCTTCGGCGTCGGGCTTCTGATAGACTCTTGTTCGCAATATTCCACTTCCGCCCCTCGTTAAACAATGTACTATTATAGTAATACCGTACCGATTACTATGAAAGTAAAATATTGTTTTGATTACGTTACCTATTTTATTGTACCTACACATTTGACAAAATGGAGCGGTCCAAAGGTTATTTTCGCTTCGAACATTGCATTGCTTTGTGCATCGATGACACTCAAACTTGAAATACACCAAAAAACCTATGTGAAAATCGTGACGACGCATACGTCGGTAACCCCTGTATACGCCGCATCAAGATCCGGTGAGGCCTGACCTTTAAAATACTTATAGTTTTATTTTATCATATGCCACAAAGCGCGTTCATTGTGCGCAAAACTAACAAAATAGCCAAAAAAAATATATTCTAGTAAATACTGGTAGTGTAGGCATAAACCGGTCAAATTAAACAAAATAAAACAATTTGTGTTTTTATTTTTTCAAACGCATTTGCATTGTGCGATTTACACCTCGGCGGAAATATAAATGACACATATATGCCTGCCAATGCCAACGAAGGCTGATTAATAAAGATTTCCAGACGCGCTGTTGGCAGACCAACTAAGTTACTAGTTGCCAATGGTTACGTGTAGGGATCAAATTATAATAGAAACGAGTCCTTAGAGGGGTAGCAACCGGATCGAGAATGGGACATCGTCAAACAATTCTAAGGTAATATAACTGTAATAATGGGCTGGTTAAGATCAAAACTTATAATATCCATAATCCGAGCCATGATTGATAGTGTGTGCATTCGCGGGACTCTGCACTGACAACTGTCCGTTCTTCTTAATACTTGTTGTAAATATTTATTTATACCTAGTAACAATACTAACGTAGGTTGCTAAAAGTATGAAACATACCAATGTGAAAAATTAGTCCTACAGGCTTGTGTACCTATTGATTATTTTACCATGCCATTCAACCAGTTTTTGGAGACGAACAATTTTTTGTATGGGAGCAACTACAATTAAAGAACATATCTTAAAAATTGAGTTAAAGATGGACCTCGCTGGCGGCAGCCGAAACGATTCATATCTACTAATTGACGTAGAAGTATGACGTCACAGTTTGCTATTGCCTCGTATGGAAAACCAAGTAATTGTTGTGAAAAGCTAGTGAATTTCTGTTTCTATAAATGCGTAAGGATTCAATTGGTAGCATTAAATTTACTCTTGGACACTAAACAAATGCATGTTTTTCATTATTTTTTACAAGCTTTATGTATGTTAGTATGTATGTATGGCACAAATCTTGCAAGTTAAATTTGACCCACTTCCCGGTGACCGATTGAGCTGAAATTTTGAGTATAAGTATAGTTTGGATGACAATTCAATATTATGGTACCATCGACCTGATCTGATGATGGAGTGATGGTGGCCATGGAAATTCAGTACTTAACCGACGTAACCCCGTTGAGTTTGGGTTCGTTAGAATCGTTTCAATTAGTAGTTGATGATGGTATACAGAAAAGTACAGTCGGCAATAAACGCTTGTACCAAAAATACATTTTTTGAAAGAAACTTATTGTCGATTTGAATATGAGGAACCTACCGCATTCTACTTTTTGATGACATTTTTTTTGTTGTGGAAAAATATTATGATACATATTTGACTAGTACCTACATAATATTTGTCACCATTTAATTTGTTGCAGTAAAAACCCGGTTACGCGGTTGTAAATACCATTTTGCATACAAATCGGTAACTATAGACATTCAATGACCTGTGATATTTACAGTTGTTAGATATGTAACATTACCTACTATCGAAAGTGATAGCCAAATTAGATCCGTTTTACATACTGCAGAAAATGTACAATAGAAGGGCAAGTATACGTATTCCCATTTCGCAACGTTGCTTTTTGAGCAAAATGTGCCTAAAACTTATGTAGGTACAGCAAAAACTCTAACCAAGTACCTATATTGTTGGTGCATAAGTTAACGACACGATGCTTAAAGGTCTATCTTTAGCTTTGATTAAAAAAAGGTCGAGTGGCAGGCGTCGCGGCGCGACACTCCGCAGAATGAGTCCAGTGACCTAGTCCTGGACTGGTGTTCATAATGCTTACCGAAAACCCGCCACAGGTCAACCACTATAAATCTGACCTCCGATTAAGAATATTTGTAACAAACTCGGGATCAAATTATAATAGGAACGCGCGCTGAGCACAGGCAGGTTCCGAACCGCATTAGCTCAGATCGGCTTTCGAGGACGCGAAACTTACTGCTCATCCGTCCCTTTCTTTTCAACGTCCAATATCAGCCCCCCTATTCTGTAACTTGTTTGAAGCTCACCTCAACGCTCACCCACAAATATATCTTAACCCCGCGATGCGTAGTAACTAAGCGTAGGCAGAGGTCTAGTTTCGTGACGGGTGACTGGCGGGGTGAGCCGCATTAGCGCGTAGCGAATAACAGCCCAGAATCCAAGTTCACGCACGTATCAAACGATCCGCTCAGGTGGCACTGAATCCCTACGGAATTAAACCATTGTTCCGAAAGGGACATCGTGTTTTAGAATCTGCTTATAGATATGTATACCCATAAGATTCAAAATAATTAGATAGCCTATATTTGGAGTCTATTTTGGCTTCAAGTTCCATACTTTATTGATACCTACTGTACTACCACTGCTCTAGACCTATGTACCTTATTGTTTCATAGCCTCCTGTATAATTAACATGCATATAGCCTGTCTACTAGGTAGTGCTAATTTAAGGAATAAATAAATAAATAATACTTAGTTGGAAGATATTAGCACATTTTAACGTTATTTTATAGTATATAGGAACGAGCTGATGTTTAGCGAGATTGGAGACTTTCTTGGCTCAGATAGTTCCTTTTACTTGCTGAGTTCTTTGTACTTTGACCAGCTTGCCGATCTCACGGCTATACAAGTAACTTTCTCAAAACTTTTTACAGGCCACTAATTATATATTAACAAGGTATATGTATAACTGAAAAAAACTTCCTATTTTCACTCTCATCTAGTACCAGTGGTCCGGCTGTCTTGACGTTTGATAAGGATAAACATATCCGAAGACAATTATATAAAAGAGTTGATAGATTTTGAATACTATTTCTCATTTAAATTGCACCATTTACAAGTCGACAATAACACGACATACTACCTACAGAACTAACTAGTAGGTACAATGCGAATGAATTTATGCTGTACCAAAACTAGATATAAAAGTACCTTTACCTATTTTGTAAACTAAAATGAAGATATTTTCTCAATATATGTATGTAGTTACCAACCTCGTGATCCTGTTCTGTAGTTTTTGGCATAAAATATCAATTTTGAACGTTTTTATAAGTACATATTATCTTCTTATACTTGTACAAGTATGGTCAAAACAGTTTGGTGAGCTCCAATATTCTAACGTTTAAAAAAAGTACCTACACGTTCACGCTTATATATATGAGGGTAATGTGATAAATGACAATATTATGATTGTAACAAACAGTAGACCCTCAAGTCAATCCAAATTTACATTGCTTCGACTGATTAATATGTTCATGTTGCTACCCCACGATGCTCCAATGTTCTCGAAACTACCTACTGAATAATCAATCAAATAATACCCCTTTTCTACTGTTTCTTTACCTACATCAACTGCAAATATCCCAGAAACGAACAAGTCTACAGCGGATTTGGATACCGAAGAAACACGAATGTAAAATGGCACAGCGAGCGTGGACAAGGAAGCGATCGGCATAGTCCGAGAAAATCGATGGCGGCACCCCTCATAGTTTGCATGGCCCTCGTGTCCGGCCGATAACGGCGCACACTGCTTCCTACCCCCACGAAAAACCAAAGTGACCAGCACAAAACAGCCACTCTGCCTACTTTTCTCGCTGTTTGTCGATTCAACTCGTCGCAGATGAATGTTTACAGCAGTGTGCAATGTCCGAATTTGGAGCGAACGCTGCAGAGACGGTGGTTCGATGTGTTTAGAAAAAATTGAAGGAACCGCGCCTGTGAGCCTCCCCCGCTCTCTTCCCCTCGGCCGTCCACGATGCAAAATTTTCAGTGCCCTGCGCGGGTCTTGGTCATTGCGAGTTTGCGACACTATATGTTTCTTCCGGTGGTTTGCTCTGGTTTTGATTTCATTACAGTTGACTGGAGTTTACCCATAGTAGACATATTATATTAGGTTATAATTTGAAAAGGAAGTTATCACTCGATTTTCTGTGAAGGAAAACATCGTGAGGAAACCTGAATTGCGAAGGAATTTAAAGTGTTTGTAAAATAACCTAACCCACACTGGTCCAGTGTGACAAAACTATAGCGACATTTCATCCCAACCAGAAGGCTGGTGACATGCTGATGATGACAGCGTCAGTGCGAGTAACATAAAACCAGTAAGCATGTTGTAATAAAATTTACTAGAGATACTTAAGAAATTCGTCCCATATGTAGATCATTCGTACGAAAAATCCCACGTGTTGGCATTGCTGCATCTCACTACAGCGATGCCAATAACCGCACTTGAAAAATGTTTAAAACAAACGAATGTTTTTTTCTTGGGTAATATTTAGGTTTTACTTATGTTAACAGTTACCTTAACATGCTTTAATCGTTTAACTTAACACTTAAGTATAACAGAATTGAAGGATATATCCTTAGTCAACAAGAATTTCTTTGTCTGGAAATTATTCGCAAGTATTACATAATTTGTGTCGTTCAGAATATTATCATGAGTCATTCATCATTCATTGAGTCATGGATGTTTTCTATGTATTTAAGTATTTATATCTATTATATATATCGTCGTCTAGTACCCATAACACAAGCCTTACTGAGCTTACTATGGGACTAGGTCGATTTGTGTAAGATTGTGTCCCCTTATATTTATTTATTTATTATGTTAAAACTAACTTTAAGACACCTTACTTTATTATTTTTCTTCATTTCAGACACGTCTATCTAATATTAGGTAAAAAAAGTAAAACTGAGTAAGGTTCAGTATTATATACTACTAGTTTACTAGATCTATGTCTATGAAGATGAAGACTATTAGAACGTATTAATTTTTAAATAATCATAGATTAAAATAAAGTAAGAAGATGTAAAAACTAGAATTTAAATTTATAAAGTTTCGTCGCAGGGCTCTGTCCGCCCGCATTGTAAGGGTGGGTGCTATCGCTATCCTACTCGGACGCAGCATCACCGGACATTTCGACCGGGCATTTCAATTTTGAGAAAGAGTAGGACCAGCCGCCTCCCCCGCATCCCGCGCCCCCGCACAGCGGTCTCGTTCGCTCCAAGGACACACAAAAGGACGAAGGAGCGATAACTTCATCACAGCGCGTCGCTCTCACTCGCACGCACGCCTCGGTGGGGGACGACGTTGCGAATTGTTATTGAAGTCATGCCCCCGAAGGCGACTTCGGGAAGGCTGTCAGTTGCTACTAAACGTCCGCTCGCAACGTTCGTACCTACCCGGGTGACCCGAGTGGCCTCCGCTCTATGTGCCGACATCTCATGCACTACAAACTATATCGTAACGCACCGCCGGGTCTGAAACAAGTGCCAATTGTTATGTTTGTTAACTTTGTGTAAAGTACACTTAAGACTTTGTGAATCGAGACTCTTCCTTTACGTGCTAATAATTATTTTTAAATAAACTTTTAAATAACGGATTAAGTGTTACGAATTAGTGTTATCGGAGTGGTGAAGCCATGCGTTCGCAGTAGATCGGTAATCAAGTTTGTTGTTGCCGGCGTCGGGCTGCGAGTGTCGAGTGTTTACACCGCGCACGTGGCGCGCCGCCCGCCCGCGCGCGGAAATGCCGCGAAAAACTTTCTTCGACAACACCGCCGTAGTATAGTTCGAGTTGAGACGAGGGGTGACGGCCGCGACCACGACTTTAACCTGTAGCGCCTGATTGATGCAGTGCGGACTTCATGTACGTCGAAACGAAGACTGTTGCTTTTTTATTATTTTTTTTTCGTTGGAGGAGACGGTGTTCTCCGCTGGATTGATGTTTTAAATGGCTAACAGCAGCGCAGTGTCGTCGACCTTACCGTCGAGGGATTATCATTGTGAAGTTTGTGATCTTTACCTGGACACTGTTGATTCTTTAAAGGTACATGTACAATACCACAAAGAAAATTTATACGCGAAGTGGAGTACTCAAAACTCACAAAATGATAGCGAAAATAACAACGGCACAAAAGTGAAGAACGAAACAACAGTGTCGGCTCCGGCCGACTCGAGTGACAATATGATTACGAAGCCGAGTCCGGAGTTCCAGCAGCGGGCGACACCGGAGACCTCAGCGCAGTTTCCTCACCCGGCGACACCACAGAGCTACCATAGCGCACCTTCGCCATACCAAAACCCGGACCAGAACAATTTTTCACCGGGGCCACAGTTCGGTAACAATTACTCACATTCTGGGTTTCCTCAGAGCCAACAACACCCTGATCAGATAAATTGGGAACAGTCGCAATACAACCAAGACTATCATAAGCCTAATCGCTTCCATCCTTATAACATGCAAGAAAGGGTTTCACAAGTGTCATCTTCGAGTCCACTTTACGGGCAGCCATTAAACCAGCCAACACCCTCGCCATCCCCCAACCAGTGCGACAAGTGTGGCTTTGTGTGCGACTCCGCGGTGCAACTCAACGAGCACTGCAACTCTGCGCACGCCGGCTCTAGTGGGACTGCCTCCTCGGCCTCCATGCCTTTTCAACAATTTCCACCGAAACAGTATAACAATTCCGGTTACCAGAATGACATCACAAAAATTAAAGAAGAACACGAAGAGTCTTCAGATATACTGGATTTGGATTCCCAGAAGGTGGTCTATCAAGGGAATGAAGGTGAGCAACCTAATTCATCATATGACCAAACTGCTCCTCAAGGGCGTGAAGTGAACCCACGTACTGTACCTATGATGCCGTGGGAAACACAGAAGCTTTATAGTAATCCACAACTCAATGGCGATGTGTCCTTATTCAAAGACCAAAAAATGTTTGTTGACAAGGCGTACACGACGGACACTAAAATGTTTCATCAAGATCAGAAATTTCCTTATGTTCAAGACAAATTTCTAGCTGTTCATCATGATCAAAAGCCATTTATGCATGTTGAGCAAAAAATATATCCTGGTGTCCAAATGCCACCGCTAACGGATTATTCTGGGAACGTAGCTTCTTCCAATCCTGACATGAAGCCACCGTATCGACCTTATGACTCATCGGCGGCGCCACAGATAACAAGCACACAACCTACGAACCCAGCATCGTCAGCCATGGCGCCTATTAGTGGCAAAGGTGCTAACTGGAAGTCAAATGAAGCACGAAGACCAAAAACTTATAACTGTACTGCTTGCAACAAATGGTTTACCAGCTCTGGCCATTTGAAGAGACATTACAATACTACATTACATAAAAATGCTGTCAGGTCTTCTGGTCAGCCCGACCCAGCCACTATGCCCATCTCAAACCATCACCACCCGAGCCGCGACGCGATACAAGCTCGCGCTGCACAGCAGGCTGCCGACTCCAACACCCAGAGCCCCGTCCTCTCTGAGGACGGCCGCAGCGTGGACGACGGCGCGCTGCAGTCGCCGTATGCTTCGCAAAGCTTCGAACGGTCTCACCGTGTCGCCACCATGCAGTCCAAGTCGCCGTACACACATCTTCAACAGGGTAATTTAGATAATAATTTCAGTAATAATCCATTAGCCAATCACCCTTTACAGCATCAGGCTGGTTCTCATCCGCTCAACATAGGTAGTCAACCGCCAGGTATAGGTAATCCAGCTGACAGTAATCATCAGGGTACAAAGGGTATCCCAATCACAACATCAGGGAATCCCCCAAACGGGGAAGCAGGTCCCTCTGTTTCTCAAAATCACCATATGAGGGGCCTGCTATCAGTGTCAACCAGCAATATTTCAACTCAAGCTCTAACTCAGACTACGCCGGCGCTTACACCGCACACGCTGCCGCCGTTCAGTCATTTGGGTGTCAACCCGTACAACCCGAGGTCTACGGATCCTTTGGGGGGTTCGGTTCCGGACCCCACGCACACCCCATTATATTTGGGTCAGAATTTTCAGCAGACTATAGCGCCGAATTACCCAAACGGGATGGCCCCCCACGTTATGGATATGGCTATCAACAACCTGCCTATAGCCAATCCAGCTACTTTTGGTGAATCGTCACCTGAAACAGCTGAAGTAATGGAACAAGACCTATCGAACCAGCCTGCTAACGTGCGACTGCCGAGCTTCGCGCAGCTGCAGACACAGCGGTTCGGCGTGTACGTTTCCAATTACATTACATCGCCTAACGTGGGGGGTCAAGTTATTGCTGATGAGTCGACCGCCGGCTACATTATTGTCGATCCGGTTCACGCTCCCTTGCAATATACGAATATCGAAATCGGTGGACAGAGTATGGATTATGAATATAGTTTAGCGCCCAGACCAGTTAAAGAATTCGTTTCTTATAATCCAGATCACGTAAAGATTTATCCGTATGGGTACGCGGTGGGGGGGAAGACGATAAAACGAGAAGACGATTTTATGCGCACAGACTCTAGCGAGCTACAAATATTAAAAATAGAAGACATTATGGATTATGCTAATAAAGAAAACTATAGTACACAAATGAAATCCCCTGCTAGTCCCGAGAGCGCGAAAGCGGAGAATGAAAGTCGAAGTTCTCCGTTAATTTCTTCAACGGTTTCGAGTACTCCGCTGTCGGAGAGAAACCAGTTGAAGAAGAGTGTGCCCGTTACGGTGCACAAATGCTACGAGTGCGACAAGCTGTTCAACAAGGCCTGCTATCTGACGCAGCACAACAAGACTTTCCACTCGGGAGCCAAGCCGTTCAAGTGCGACCGCTGCGGCAAGCGCTTCTCGGACGATGTCTCTTACGATTGCCACTACATGAAGCACACAGACAATAAGCCGTTCAAGTGTAACGAGTGCCCAAAATCCTTTAACCATAAAACCGACCTGCGGCGGCACATGTGCCTGCATTCCGGCTGCAAGCCCTTCGCCTGTGACCACTGCGGCAAAGGATTTATAAGAAAGGATCACATGATCAAGCACTTCGACACTCATATTAAGAAAAACTTGCGCACTTCATCTTCGCCATCGTCATCGACCTCACCGTCGTGAATGTCCTACGTAGTTTCTACATCTTTTCCGTCAGGGACAAAGTTGTCGTGTAGACATATCATTTAAAATTTACAAAGTAGCAACTTTGCAACATAGTTTAACTTTTGAAGTAGGGTTGTAGGTTTGTTTGTAAGGTTAGATGGGGACGTTTTGTTTGCGTCGTGCCGTTGCCGTTGATTATGCGCGGCTGCCCCGGGCAGCGCGGCGCGCCGCCGACGCGGGCGCACACATCCAGTTCGCTGGCTCACTTTTTGTTGTTCATTCAACCTAACCTTGTTTTCGATGCAAGGTGACTTTACATGCCTGGGCGTCTGAGCACCTCAACATGTAATTATATGACGGAATATTATTCCGCGCTAACATTTTAGCAGACCCATACCATATCAATTTTACATATGTACTACGATTAATATCAAAGTTACTTATTAGGAAAATTTTCAATGAGCGGACAATTTATATACAATATTCAATATACATTGTTTTACTAAGGTATATACATATTATGCTACTTCGACGTTTATTAGTTGTCATGATGTTAATTAATAAGAGTACATTCGCGTTTGTACACAAGTTAAAATATTTTTTGTAAATATTAATGGGACTTATTTGCCAGACAATTTATGAACATGAACTTACTATAATAAGTTACTTATGTTTAGTTTTTTATAATTAAATGTTTAATGTAACTTAACATGATTTGAGGATGATTAGTTAACATAGACAAGTCGAATAACCAGCACAATGGAGTCGCTGGCGCTGCCCGCGCAGCTCGCGGCTCGCGGCGCATGCGCGCGGCGGCCGCTTTCAGACCGTAGCGATCTTGTTCTAGTTAAGTATACCTTTTATATTGACTTGTACTTAATCAATATTTTCCGGTGCTTCCTATTATTATTATTTTTCTGTTAAAATTTGTTTAAATGTTAAGCTAGTTAACTACTTTGTTTAAAATTCGGAATGTTTTTCTTAAAACAATTATATGTCCGATCTAAGTTACCAATTTGTTATTTGAACGAATTTAGTTTACAAACATTCCTGTTTCGTTAGTGGTAGGAAAGTAGTCTTCCTGAACGTTGCCAAATTATTACCGCCAACTGTCTGTTGCGAAACGATTTAATTTTAATAAGTTCTAGCTTAATAATATCTAATGAAATTCTCTAGCAATAATTTAAATAATAATAATGTAAATGTTTTTTTTGTATAGTATTAAATAAAATTATTGCGATTATTGATAAATGTACTTAAAAATATAAGAATATCATGAAATCTTTGTACATAAGTGTGAAAAAACGATTGTTTGGGTATACAGTCAGCAAATAAATTAGAACATATCAATCAAGGCCGAAATTTGCGAATGTTTCAAAGTACCTCGTTCGCCGCTTGTCGTACCGACCACTAGCAGCCCGGTGCAGCGTGCCGCGCCGCGCCGCGCCGCGCTCGCTCGCCGCCCGTGCGTCTTCGGGGTGCGTTGACGCGCTCGCTTGCCAATCCATATCATTGGTCTACTAGCAGATTTAGAACCTACACAATGTTTGTTTACCTTGGACTAAATGTGCAATATGAACATTACGATGGAATTAATTTTGATAATGTTTGTATTTGAATGTTGATTATATTGCAGAAGTATTTTTATACAAATAGAATAACACTTACAATATCGAACTACCTCATCAGTGACTATATCTAATGAAAAGCCGATATAATCATTATTAACTATACAATGTTGTTTCGTTCAATAGAAAAGCAATAACTTTTTATCATACAACTTTGGACCCAGTTGGCCTACCTCCTAGATACGAATAAATTTTTAACATATTTTGTACAATATAGTAATTAAGTGGTGACTATACCTATCTATAATGCGGTAGTCGCTTGTGTCCGTTTCCGATCCCGCCAGTGTGCGACGCTACACGCCAATCGCACGCAGGCGTGACAGGCGCTCACGATAAGATAGTGTGTACCAAGCCGCAGAAGAAGCAACGCGTTTCAGAACGTCCAAATGATTTACACACGGCTTTATAATAACGCAATAATAGAATGTGTAGATCATTTTGAGTGCCTTACCCGCGTAGCAACTTCTGCTGCTGACTGTACCTACACAAAGTACTAAATTTGTAAACATACGTACAAACTGTTTTAAGCAGAATAAACAATAAAGTATAAGTTAAAATTGTTGAGAAAAAATTTGTATAACAGAAGTTTTCTTCATAGCAATAATAAAAGGAACTTACACAATTATGAAACTTAACTACCTCATGTAACGAGTAATAGGATTAAAGTGGTGGTGTTGTGAGGGCGCTCACTCGGCCTGCCGCTGCCGCCGCTCGCCGCTGAAACCGATTACCTCAACTTGCCTTCCGCTCTTGTACACTCGTAGTTAATGCGCACCTATTGTATTGTATGTGACGCGCCGCACGCAGTCGTGTGCGGCGCGAAAGCGCGCGCGAGCAGGGCGGCGGCGACGCCGCTTGGGTGCCCGCTTGCAGATAAATAAATATATATTTTAGTAGACGTGGTTATCTTTCGTACCGTTTAAAGCACACCCTTAGAAATAACAGTTTAATTTTCACAAATGTAAATATTAAATAACGATAAATTTGTTATTTATCATATTCTATTATCGTATCCATCGATAGACTTATTTTGAAATAAGTTTAACGTAGTGATTACAAGTTTATAACAATAGATCGTAAGTGTAATGAAGAGAAGTAAGGTTTATGTGATGATCTGATGATTATGTTTGTGTATAACGATTAATTTAAAAATCAGTTACCAGGTGATTTCTGTTACATTGAGTTGAGTAAAATTGGAAAAGTTATATACGGTAAGATGTTGTTTTCTTTGAATTGTTCCCTTGTCCAATCATATCGATACGTCTGCAGCAGAGACAGATATGGAGTGATGTTGAATTGATTTATTAATGAAGGGAAATTTGTTTACGATAAGCGTAGCGCAAAATTTTACTGGTGTCCTAGGCAAGGATCAGCCGCGGTCGACCCGACCGGCCTCGTTCCGCCGCCCGCTGCCCGCGTGGCCGCGCCGCCGCGCGCTGATCCTTGCCTACACACATTTTAGACCTAAGTTTTACTTATAGCTACCATATATTAAGGCGACAGATCTGTTAACACCGCTATGGCGAAAGCTAATTTCAAATATTACTGCTTTGCGTTGCGATTTGTTCACCAGTGCGTACTCAATAACGATTGCTAAAATATAGGTACAATTACCTTTCTGGAATATATGATACTTGCCTTCGTAGCATAAATTTTTACGTGATTGAAGTATGTGCAGAGAACAAATCGAATTGAATATGTTATGCAAAAAAGTTGTATCTTACCCGCTCCGCGATTTGTTGTATGTTTAGGGTTCGCAGTGAGAGTTGAGCATTACCTATAATGCCTCATGTCATGTTGGACGATGAGTGTGACGGCAAGCTACTTTATCAGCCTCAAGTCTCGCAGCGGTACCTGTAGTGTGTTGTAGGTGCCTCCGAACGCCCGCCCGCGGGGTTTCGTGGATTGCTTGTATTTCGAATGCCAAGACGCGGAGTCAACTGTACCTACCACTGTTACGAGGGACCTCCTCGCTCACTCAAGTATGTATTTATATAGTGACCCTTAATTAAATGCCTACTCGTGACCTGTAGTGGTCGTTTCAGATCTGTCAGTAAATATAAATTTAATGTGAAATTGTTGTTTTATTTCTCTATACCCTGCTGCTATTTGCGAATAAACTGCTAAGCACAATATTATTTTACTGTTCATATCTACAGAGAGGAATCTCTACAAGTTTTAGATGTTTCATCAGTGGTCAAGAGTTTACTGGAAGGAAACACGCCCTGGGAGATTAATTCGACTAGTTTCATGACGGCTCCTGACAGAACATGACGACAATAAAGTCACTTGTGCATTTCATATGAATTTAGATCGGGTAAATGGTAAGTTTCGTGATATGGTCGCTATATAACCAGAATAATCACGAGCTGGCAAAAGACGAGTGGAATTTCACCCGGGCAATTTTTTTACGGATTGGCTCTTATATTTCTTCCTCAAACATTAACCCTACATGTTAATATCATTATTCATATATAAACGTTATTTGGAGTTGTACATTCAGAATCAAATAGATTGTAGCACCTGAAATTGCCAAATCTATCGACACATCTTTATTACTATTGGGATAAAATTGTGTTACGATATTTTCGTTACAATCTATTTGCAGCGGACTAATAAATGTCGATGTACTGAAATTTTTAGTTTCAGTATTAGCGTTTTATAAATATGTAAAATGTTACTAACACGTTATGGACTTTGTTCGAAATAAAATTATTTGAATTGAATTGAAATAAATAGCGTTTTAATAACAAATAGGCTTTGGGCTTATAACCACTAAATTGCATTGTACCTCTTTATCAATATTCCCAGATCTCATTACTTCTTGATCTCAAAACACCTAAATTGCAGAATGCCTCATTTTTTTTCTTAAAACACCGTAACCTTAATATGGCCGAATTTCAAAATAGCTTAGTCTCATTATAACACTTTCATGGCAAAACAACATATGCTTAGAACAACCAAAGCTCAAAATACATATATTTCGGGAAAGTGTGTTTTACGAGCCTAAACCCACCCAGATGAATTTTCCTTTTTCTGCCGCGACGGTAATCTTTTGTCACAAACTCTATAAGTAGTTGGCACGTTGAACAGGAACTATACTAAAGTCATAATATCAATATCAAATCATTCTCTCAAATAACCACTCGTGACAAAAAAATTAGGCATTTGCCATTTAGGTGTTTTTAGTTTGAGTTATTTTAATATTTTGTCATTTCTATCATTCAGTATTTGCAGGAATAGTGCATTAAAATTTTTAGGTATTTAGAGAATATGACGTTTTAGGTCAAAGTCATAATGAATTTCGTCCATTTTAAGAATGAGACAATTTGAAATTTTAGGTATTATGTATGAGCCCATGGTAATTTGAAAATTAGGGGTATTAGTGAATAATGTATTATGAAGTTTAGAGGTTTTAAGCCCAAAGCACAAATAGTCCTAAATGGTTAATTTTGGAGGAGGAAAGTCGAAAGCGGACCGTAAAGCTGTAATTCCGTGCAACGATGTGTAATTCCGTGCAACGATGTGTAATTCCGTGTAACGATGTCGATCGCCGCCGCGCGCAATAGATTGATGCGACAATAGTCATTGTATGAAAATGTTTTGCGCCGTTTCCGAAGTCTGCGGCAGCCGCGTGCGGCATTTTCATACACTGACTAGTTTCGCATGCCGTCAGTCGCACGGAATTACACCTTAAGTCGGTAATTATGCAGGTAGGTTATGCATAGACGAAACGTCGGGTAGGTACTCCATCCGATTTGGAACTGATTATCATTGAAATAAAGTACATTATATGAGTACCTACATACCTAAGGATAATATAGGTACCTACCTACATATAATAATGTCACTTCTAACAAACTATATAGGTACCGTAGAACCCCGTGACTTCGCCTGGATTTCGCAGTTTTTTGAAAAGTTCTCACAGATTTACACTTGTTTTGGCTTGTTAAGATCAAAAAACGAATTAATCTATATGGGACTTTAGTTTACCGTAACTTAAGGTCTAAATTTCGCTAAGGAATGGCTACAATTGGACTCTAAAGGTGGTAGGCGAAGTGTAGACAAAATGCCCTGTCTTCGCCTACATACTGCCGGAGCGTCAGTTATCGACAAAATTTGAAGTTGCCGCCAACTATCTTATTAATTTTTAACCTGTTTTCGATTATGAACCGTAACTATCCCAGATAAGTCATATTTAAAAAAAAAACGATGGTAGGCGAAGACAGGTAACGATCTGAAGTTAGTTTCATACATTTACTGTTTTGTTCGATAGGGTTGTCAAAAATTATGTTGACTAACTCGACAGCAAAAAAGAAAGGGTAATGGTTTAAGTTAAGACTAATGAAAATCAGTTTTCCCGTTTAAGAGCTACGGTGCCACAGCAAACATACAGACATACACACATAGCGGCCAAACTTGTAAGACCCCCTTTGTTCGTCGAGGCTTGAATGACCCTTAGATTCAGATTCAGATAATTTATTCATAAATGTACATTTCAATTATATGTCAATTAAAAAAAATACACAGCTTAATATCTACCTACTTATACTACTTATACAATAGCTTAACATTAAGAACTACTCCGGTTATGGAATGAGCTCCCTGCCGAGGTTTTTCCGAGGGACTACAGTATGGGGTTCTTCAAAAAAGTAGTACGTATAAATTCTTAAAGGGTCGGCAACGCGCATGTAACACACCTGGAGTTGCAAGCGTCCATAGGCCACCACTTACCATCAGGTAAGCTAAGCTTGTTTGCCACCGACGTGGTATTTAAAACTAAATAAGAAATTTTAAACAGATCACAAATTTGGATTGACAACCCTAGGGGCAGGCGAAGTGTAGCAACAAGATGGCCGGAACATGACCTCAGTTACATTTAAATCGATTGTGACATATACACGTAACTTAGGTAAAAAATAATATTACCACAAGAAAGAGCATGAGTTGTAGATTATAATACAAGAAAAAGCTTAGATCTATCTCTTCTTTGAGACTATTTATAGCAAAGTTCCGACAAGGTAAAAATAAACACGTGCTACCACTTCAACGAAAAAACGGCACTGATCGTAAATGGCGTTAAGTTAGCCACAATTAATGCGAGAATATTGCCATGCATAAAAAACACTATACATTTCGTAGTTTTTTGTGGAACCTGCCCTAAAATCTAGGCGGGAATTTTAACTTTTATAAAAATAGGCGATGTTAGGTATCCCAGGCGAAGTCACGGGGTTTGACGGTACTAAATAAACGCACTTCGAGTTTAGGAATGATGACAAGGAATAAAATGTATAAGAGTCGCCCTCAAAATCAGTCCGAATAGGTTCAACTCAATTCAATCTTTCATTCATAATCATAAAATAACAAGTTCAGTGTATATATGTATTGTGAACGTTCATTCGTATGTTCGTACGTTCGTTAAGTTGTGTTCACCATTAACACTCAATAGCTACAGTCAGCCTCATACAGTTAGTAGCAGCCAAAGTAAGTACCCAAATGTATCGTAACAACAGCCTTATACCTCAAGTAATAAAGACTTGTTGCGTACATTTGGCAACTTTGCCTACTGCTAACTACACTACTACTACTAATGCTGACTGTACCAAATATTTTCTCATAATATTAGGACTTCTTCACAATTCTTAAAGTTAGATATTAAAATATAGTTTGTACATACAACCAACTTTCAATAAAAACATTTCGGTGAACTTTATGCCAACGTTTTTTGGTCAATATTTTTGTAACTTACTTTAATTCATTACTAATATTGTTCAAACATATTATATTGTTAGATTTTACGGTTATTAAAATTGATAATTTGCTCGAAAAACGTTTGTATCGAAGCCGAAATATACCTACCACCTTAAATAGGCGAAATACCGGCAGTAAATAAATATTCAGAAACGCTCCCCGACCCGCCTCCGTTGCGGCGCTGCCCGATTCGGGCCAGAGCATGGTATAAAAACACAGGTACTCTCTTCCGAGACTCGCGAACCACGTGACTGACACAAGCCTACGTCATCAAACGGCATTTAACAGCATGATGACGTAGGCTTGTGTCAGTCACGTGGTCCGCGAGTCTCGGAAGAGAGTACCTGTGTTGTTATACCATGGGCCAGAGCTACAATTCCATATAGTTCGGACCAATCCGAGTAGAAATCGGTTGAGATTAAACTATGCAAAAAAGAGCAGGTATGTAAGTATGTATCTCTAACCAGCTCGAATATGCCGACTATATATCTTGATGGGCTAGCTGAGGCTGATTTCATCTCTTTCTTTCACATCTCAATCGCATTTCAATTTGTTCCGTTAGCTGGTCGAGAAAGCGATACAAAATGAAATGAGATTGAAATCGAAAGCGACGAACAAGAATTGACCTCCTGGTTGCAGACACTCGTAAGTATCCTGAGTAAGTATTTAATTGTTTCTTCGAGGTGTACCCATGTATACTATATACCTAAAGCACTCAGTGCAATAGTTTTTTTTTTAACAATTGAAATGGTACTACCTAATCCGATCACTGCATATAACCGCAAAGTGGACTTTAATAAAGATAATGTAGGTACTTACTTACATTGGATAGATATTTCCTAACCTACATTTGAACATAATCAAGTAAAAACGTTAATAGGATCATGCTTGATCTTTAGAAATATATATTTATCTAACGCACATATCATTGGTGCTCTTAAATGCCTTCAGAAACCGTAGGAAATTACCAGCATTATTACAACCAATTTTACTATGAGAACTTTCTTGTCTGTGGTAGTAGGTAAAATCTGTACTGTTATGTTATTATAGTAGGTACAGATTTTTGTAAGGTTATGAGTTTAAATTTGGAACAGCTGTCAAAACTCATATGGGTGTCTATTCTCGTATTCATAGATATTAAAACAGTTATCGATGCGAATCGTCAATTCAGTATGTTTTTTAAATATAAACCGCACGATATTGGATCTCGAGTGACATGAGAATATGGACATCATTCGGTTGTCTATGATTTAAAAAAACATTCGTCTTGACGTAGGATTGAATTGCCGCCATTACTGTTGTCATTTCTTTGTTGGTTTTTTGCTGATACGAAAGTAGAATAGGCATGATGACAGTAATTGAAAATCACTAAAATATGGTATTTTCTTAGTGAAATTTTAATCATAGAATTCGAAAAATGCTTATATTTTTTTATTAAGTAAGAGATTATTGTTTATTTTGATAAAATTAAACTGAAAAATACGGACGCCCGCCATGATATGTTAAACACCAATCAGAGCGCATGACGTCACACTCGTATAAACAAATACCCACGAACTTAAATAAGTACATACTGGACTTTGCCATTCAGACAATGTTTTGAAACAAGAAAAAAAGCGGCCAAGTGCGTGTCGTACCACGCACAACGAGGGTTCCGTGCCTATTAAAAAGGTCGTATCGTTACTGAAATCTTACGGCACTTATGTGCCTGTACGGCACTTATGTGTCTTGTTTTCTTCTCTAGGAAGGCAGTTTTTTAGAAATATCTCAAAAACCTTTTAACCGATCTTGTTCAAAACAATTTTCGCTGAGATAATTTAAAAAGCCCTATGAGCATGATTTTTTTTATATTTTTAAAATACACGGTTCAAAAATTAGAGGGGGGGGGAACACAATTTTAGTGACTTTCGAGGAGATTATCTCCGACTCTATTCACCTAATCTAAAAAAATGCTGAGAAACCTTATATTTATTTTGAAAGGCCTATCGATTAATGTGCCACACGTGGGCTTGAAATGAAAAAAACAATGTTGACTAACAGGTTTAAGTATGGAGTTTACCCCTAAAAAAAATTTTTTTTAGGAATTTAGTTACAAAACTATGTAGCGGTTAACAAAATACACCTCATCATCATTCTCCTAGCGTTGTTCCCGGTTATGCCCCTAAAGGAGCTCGGGGTCCGCTTTGACACCTAATCCCAAGATTTGGCATAGGCACTAGTTTTTACGAAAGCGACTGCCATCTGACCTTTCGACCCAGAGGGAAAAACTAGACCTTATTGGGATTAGACCGGTTTCCTCACGATGTTTTCCTTCACCGAAAAGCTAACGGTAAATATTCCGCACATAAGTTCCGAAAAACTCATTGGTACGAGCCGGGATTCGAACCCACGACCGCCGCTTGACAGCCGCATGCCTGAACCACAAGGCTACCGTAGCTTCCAAAATACACCTATCCTGAAAATTTTATTCAAATACACCTTATAGTTTTCGAGTAAAATGCCTGTGACATACGGACGGACAGACAGACAGACAGACAGACAGACAGACATGACGAATCTATAAGGGTTCCGTTTTTTGCCATTTGGCTACGGAACCCTAAAAATGACCTTGAATGACGTCACGTCTTTCTGTCATCTTTCTTTTAGGGTGTCCATTATTCTGAATACGCTAGGAATAACTGACAAATTTTAAGATACTTGATACTCATATAATATTATAGTAGTATAGTATATTGTGTAATGTAACAAGCTAATTATAATTATTTCCTGTTATTCCTCGCCTTGTAATATGATCCCAGTTGGTCGAAATAAATGTTTTTTTTTTTTTTTAATATGTAAATTATTCTCATTACATCATCCTGCTACCTAGGATGAATAAATAATTTTGAATAAATTTGAATAAGTAAAATTAATAATAATTATACAAATTAAACTGTATTATTACAGACTATAATTAAATTTGTCATGATATAATCTGTCAAAATGATACAATTTTGCTCCTTTCAATACGAAGAACACGAGGACGGAATGGTCACCCTAGTAATAAGATTACACATTTTTTATCAGCCTATAATGTTAGTGTTTACTTACAAAATGAACAATACACACTTACTAATGATCGAAATAAACCTATCTGAACGTTATTTGCATAGAATCTAACAAGTTTCACTCTGATCTTAGATTCAAATTGATTGCTAGTAAAACCGCCGATATTTTCGTGAAATGGCCACTTACCTGTAAAATTTAATAGCTGAATTCGGTCTCCAAGTACTTCCTCAGAGCGTCATTATACAAGACAATAACCATTTTGCGATTAAATTGTAGCAAAGGGTATATTTCACGAAATAAACTTTCGATATGGTAAAATCTGTTTTGACATAACAGCCATATTTTTTAATTAGTATTGCCATAACAAGCAGTACAAGCTTACCGTCAAAGTTAGGATTTTGACTGCGTTGGTATTTTTGGAGTGATATTTAAAAAAGTCTATACATTTTTATTTCAGTAAATTAATTTTCATTTGCATTTAATTGAGTGAAATTATAACAAAATGAATGATAACCGTATAGCGTAGAGCACGTCTTTATAGAAATGTCGCGCTGTTTGTGTTTCAAGTTATAGCAACACATCACAAAACTAGAAAGAGATGACGGAAAGACGTGACCTCATTCAAGGTAGCTCATTTTTTTCTGGTTTCAAAACATTTTTGAATGGCAAAGTCCAGTATGTCTATAAGTTCGTGGTTTATACAAATGTGTCGTCACTCGGGACGCCATGACACTGACAAGCGTTTTAGCGCCAATTTTAAATTTAAAAACTAAAATGCATTTTTTTCCTACTAACTGTTATTTTCTCTAGAAAAATCTTATTCGTTGTACATAATAAATGTTTCTAAACATTATAGAACAGTTTTTCAAAATTGTTCATCATGCCTATTGTGAAAAGTTGTTTGTAACTCACATTTTAGTTGAAAACTCCGAGAACGATATGAACACTCCGCCGGATATCGTAAATGCAGCCACGATTGCAACAAATATATTTTACGGGTATAGCACTATAGTAACAATGCAGGTAATTTTCCTACGGCTTCTGAACCCATCTTAGAGTACTTATGATATGTGTGTAGATAAAGTAGTGTATGAAACTGTACATAATTTGGCTTTGAAACACTCGTGTGATCCTATAAAACCACACTCGTATTTTAAGGCCTCTGATTATGTATCAGTTGCATAATAAATAGTACATTACTGCAGAATCCAGTAAGTAAGCCTTCCTGGCCAAGTATGAGTTAACGAACCGCAGGTGAGGTCCGGTTATAGGCCTATACGAGGCCAGGGTGGCTTTCTTAGAGCTTTCGTTGAGGCTAGTATAATACTTTTCTCAAAAATGAAAGAAAGTTTAACAACAAATTCGTTTAATTAATATCGAAGGTTACATTCATATTAGGGCAATTACTGATAGATGTTGTGATTGATTTACCGGGGTTGTAATTCTTAATGTTTACATCGTGTTTATTTTGCACTACACATCGAAGTATAGAATACACAGCCCATAAACTTGTCGGCTGCATTGTTATGCGACGAACATTTTCAGACCAACTGTTGGCTTGTTTTTCTGCCTTTCACTTCATACATTTTTCATAAGTTTTCATTATATCGCTCCTTGCACTTTGGACGAAGTAAATTGTTTTTTGCAAATTCGGCCTCAGCTTTTAAATCAGGAGGAGCGCCGTCTATTTCCGAATCAGATTCGCTTGAACTCATTTTTTGGGATTATGTATGTTCACGCGGTAAATTAAAACACAATTGTCGCAATTGAATGTGAAATCCCGCCGGTCGTTGTTTTTTTTTGAAACATTATTCTATTTTTTCATTACATGAATGTTTTGGTAAAAAAAGATAAATGATTGTTTTTGAAACTCCATGCTAATTTTAGAATGGAAAGTTTTAATCCAACATGATTTATAAACTGAAATTACTAAATACAAACGACCGGCTAGTCTAGTGGGTAGTGACGCTGCCTATGAAGCTGAAGGTCCTGGGTACGAATCCCGGTAAGGGCAAATATTTGTGTGATGAGCATCAATATTTGTTTCTGAGCCATAGATGTTTTCTATGTATTTACTAAATAGAGTTAAACTAGTAGTTAGCCTAGTTACTAGGCTAAAGCGGTCGTCAAATTTGACAGCTAATGATAAGTTTACTATGGTCCGCCGCGGCCAGGCCGCGCCAGTGGGCTTTATGCTATCGTAATGGAACAAGGTTGGTGCTAATGGCAGCATACAGATAGAGTAAAAAATCTACCAGCCTAGGTGAAATGCAATCTTATGTCAAGGTTATCAATATGAAGACAGAGAAAGCATTTCTCAAATTATCTGTAGTAACTTCTAGGTATTAGGGCCCATTTCCACTGGTCATTACGGCTCTTATCGGGCAGGTCCAGCTCATGTTATTCTTTTTTTTTTGTGGAAGGGAAAAAACAAGATAACATGATCTCCCCGCACGCGGATTGTGGGCTGTAACGACTAGTGAAAATGAGTCCTCAGGCAATTTTTTTTGGCACATGTTTTGATATTATAAATTCGTTCGGTTCGCGACAGCGTCGCAGTAAGCTGTGTGCTAAAATTTATTCAATCATTTCATCATCCTTTGTGCGAAACGAAACCTTTTCCGCTTACACTCTAAAGCTCATTTTTAATTGAATATTACCAGTGCAGTGCAGTGGGTATCTTATCTCCTTGCTACGACGACGGTGTAAACAAGTCGGCTGCTATTTCGTTTACCTATTGTTGCCATGCACGGCATTATGAGAATTCCTCCTCCGGGTACACTGATGAAAGCTGATTCTCAACCAGAACTTTCTAGACAGAGCCCTACAGATGACGACTATCTCAAAATGACTATGCGCAAAAGGAAGCAACCCGACTTCGAATCGGAAATAACGAAAGAACTTCATAACTTTCAAATGGAAATCATTTCCCTAATCAAGACCTCTAGCACTGAAGTAAAAGAAGAAATTAGGTCTGTATTATCTCAAACGCAAACCCTGATCAACGAGCAAACACAAATGAAAGCAGAGTTATCTGAACTTAAATCTAGGGTTTCCTCCGTTGAGGATAAAAGTGAGACGCACCCCAACCTCCAGAAGGGTCTCACCGCGGCGGATGAAAAAATTGAGAACCTGATTACCGAAAATAACAATAATAAGCAGTTCTCCATGAATTATAATCTCGAAATCTCCGGGATCCCATTCAGAAGGGAGAAAATTTGGTATCAGCGTAATTCTTCCCATTCGTTTTTCGTTCATTTCTTATGTCCGTCTCATTCTGTGTTCGTCACTCATTCTTTATTCGTCTCGATCGCTATATGTCCCTATCGTCTTAAGTCCAATTATGTAGCCTGTCTCTTTCTTAATAAGTCTTTTTCGTTTTTCGTCACGGTCTTCCTAGGACTATGTCTTTGTTTGTGTCTCTCGTTTTTGGTATCATTCGCACTTTATCTTTAGTCAATTTCGTTATTCGTCTCACTCTTTTTTTGTCTTTAGTGGTAACTCGTTCCGTTCTTTTTTGGGCACGTTCGCTAATCGTCCGGTACTACGTAGCGTAGGTCTTAGTTGCTATTCATATCTCCTCCGGATCGGAATTGATAAACAGATTGAAGTTTAGGGGACATATTATACAAAACGGAAAAAAGAGGGCCCTGAAGGGTCTGGGACTTAGATACTTAAGATAGCTAATTTTTCTCTAGATAAACATTCTGAAATTACATGAAATTATGACGATCACTAGGTCAATAAGATATAATTAAAAAAATAATTAAGATTGAGGGAAAAAGATAGTTACAAATAGCTACCGAGACGCAAAACGAATGTAACGAACTTAGAATTAGACTGAAAATGAATGAGACTAATCACGAATGTGACCAATAACGAATGCATGAAAAAAAATGAGACAAATAAGTGAATGAGACCAAAATCGAAAGGAAATAATTAAGAATGAGTCATAGGAAGACCGTGACGAAAAACGAAAAAGACTTATTAAGAAAGAAACAGGTTACATAATTGGACTTAAGACGTATAGCGATCGAGACGAATAAAGAATGAGTGACGAACACAGAATGACACGGACATAAGAAATGTACCTACGATAAACAAATGGGACGAATTACGCTGATACCGAAAATTTGAACACAATCCTGCATAACATATGTAATTTGGTGGGACACAAAGGTCTCGGACAGTGACGTGGACACTATTTATCGCGTACGACGATTTGTCTCGGAGCAACAAAAGGGCACAAGTAATATTCGGCCGCCAGCAATCATTGTGCGTTTCACTCAGCGCCGGCGCAAGGACGAGTTGCTAGGCGCTGTGCGCGCTCGCCGTGGCCTCACCACCGCCGACATCAGCCTGCCTGCTGGGCCCGCGGCCACCATATACATCGGGGACCACCTTACCCCGGTAAAAAAAAATCGGACAAGGTACGCGGCGGTGACTAGGAACTTTTCCAATCCTCTAGTCTCACATATTTGTTGCAAGTATTAAGTAAGTTTTTATGCAAAATATATAGAATACAAACTTAACTTAGTTATTGACTGTCGCTTATGGTCTGATGCATCTATAATAGTATTTTTATATTTTTATTCGCTTTTTTCTATCACATTTTGCACCAGAGTGGCATAATTTGTTACATTTTAATAGTTTATTTTAGACAGCACCTAACACTGGACCGTGACTTGCACTTGCACCGAATCAGTTCACGACAAGCGGTAGCAGCAACTGGTGCAGTAGTCCACTTTGGTTTCCAATTATAAGATTCTAATTCCCATCCCCAATCCGCCGGGACTGGGAAGATTTTGAATCGGCACCATCGCTTGGCCCCCATACGTGCACAACCTGGTAAACAGCTCTTAGGAGATGCTGCCGAAAAATGGCTCTTGGGCTCATAGGTCAGCAATACCAGAATGCTGACTTAACGGTCTGCCTCAAGTATCCGTATTGGCGCCCATCCTGTTCAACCTGTATATCCATGACCTCCCTGATACTGCTGCCAGGAAATTTATGAGAGAGTTGACGTCGAACTGAAAAAGGCCATGCGACTTATCTCCGGCAAGCTCCAATCTACTCCTTGCCACTGGCTTCCAGTACTGTCAAGAATCACTCCGCCAGACTTACGTAGGAATGTCGCCCTGTTACGAGAAGTAGCGAAGATCGATAGGTGCCCGTGCCCAGTGCCGATGTGGACCCACAGTTCAATATTGTCTTGTAGCTTCGAAACGCATGACACAGCTAGAACATCACACATACATATCTGTATCATCTTTGCGTATCATGATCCGTATAAATCCTTGAGCCACAGCGTCAGCAACATGCACCATTATATATCATTATTATCCTCGTATCAGCTTCTTCGTGGTTACAGGGGTCGATGTTATTTTTACAAAGATCGCTGTTACTAAGATATCAGTCATACGGGCCGTAATATTCAGTTATTTTTCATCCGGCACCTCCATAGAGTAACAAGCTAAGGACAGCATATGGAACAGTTCTTTCTTGTTCTCATTATCACGTAGGAAATTGATCCACCATTTAGGTATTCTAGTATTTGCGCAAACTCGGGTGCGTGACCTCGCTTCTCCGATTCTCCGAGCGATTCTTGACAGTACTATGGAAGCCAGTGGCATGGAGTAGATTGGACCGTGCCGGTCGCATAGCCTTTTTCAGTTCAACGTCAACTCTGGTGATGTGGACGCCCCAGCCAGATCGGTGCGCAGTATTCGGCAGTCGAGTACACCAGAGACAGCGCCGGGGTTAGCAGCACGTCTGCGCTTGCTCCCCATGACGTCCCACTCGGTTTCTGGATGATGTTATTTCGGGTCTGGAGTTTGCGAGCCATACCGGTAAGGTGATGTTTGCAGGTCAGAGAGCGGTCTAGAGTGACGCTGAGGTATTTTGGGAAGAAGTTGTGTCTCATTTTAGTTCCCTGAAGATTGTGTCCTTTAGCTCCTGCGTGGCGCACTGGTTATGCAGGTGGAAACAGCACGCCTTTGTCTTACTTGCGCTGGGTGTAAGTCGTAATATTCGAAAGTACCTGGCCAGTAGCTCCATATCGCCAGATAATGTAGCTTCCAGGTTTTTGAAGTCTTTGCCCTGAGTAACGAGACAAATATCGTCGGCGTAGATAAATTTCCTGGCAGCAGTATCAGGGAGGTCATGGATATACAGGTTGAACAGGATGGGTGCCAACACGGATACTTGAAACAGACCGTTAGTCAGCATTCTGGTATTGCTGACCAAGAGCCATTTTTCGGCAGCATCTCCTAAGAGCTGTTTACCAGGGTGTGCACGTATGGGGGCCAAGCGATGGTGCCGATTCAAAATCTTCCCAGTCCAGCGGATTGGGGATGGGAAATAGAATCTAATAATTGGAAACCAAAGTGGACTACTGCACCGGTTGCTGCTACCGCTTGTCGTGATCTGATTCGGTGCAAGTGCAAGTCACGGTCCGGTGTTAGGTGCTGTCTAAAAAAACGATTAAAATGTCGCAAATTATGCCACTGTGGTGCAAAATGTGATAGAAAAAACGAATAAAAATATAAAAATACTATAACTTATAGATAAATTAGACCATAAGCGACAGTCAATAACTAAGTTAAGTTTGTATTCCATAAATTTTGCATAAAACACCTACTTAAGACTTGCAACAAATATGTGAGACTAGAGGATTGGAAAAGTTCCTAGGCACCGCCGCGTACCTTGTGCGATTTTTTTTTAGATAGATGGGTGATAACTATATGTATATAATAAAATATATATATTTTAAAAGCTAGATAAATATATTATAAGATAGTGTTTTTTCTTTTGCACAAAACTCAGGATTTTCAAAATTACTGATAGTTGAATAAAAAAATAGCAAACCGATTTTTATATGTTTATCAATATTATCCTTTTTTTTCATTAAACTATACATTAAATGTCTCAAAAATGAATTCCTCATGTCCGATTTATCCGAAAATGACACCACACTCGAGTTATTAGGTAAGTAGAAGCTGATATGTTTTTTTTTCCGAATCGCGGTGGTGTGTAACTGTGAATCCCCCCCCTACCTACCACTGCGAATGGCTACCGGGCTAAATTAGCTTAGCTTTACGTATATTACATCGGTGCCAAGTGAATTCATCCGATACCAAAATTTGCACCTTAGTATCTTGCTCAAAGGCAGCAGCCAGGCAGCTTAAGGTTGAGCTCAATTATTCTTAAGTCTGGACAAGGGACTGCAAAATATTTATGAGCAAACTGAAAGCAGCAAGGTTATACACATTCAGAATAATAATACTTTGAACAGTTTAAAATGACGATGCGACTGCAATTCACTGGTTAACGCATTTAACTTAATACTGTTTGCGTATTGTGCGATAATAAAAAACTACTGTCTATTTTCCTTTTATGGTCTGTTGCTAAGCACCGAACAATATCGTTAATTAGTTTGTTTCAAGTGTGTATCTATGCCTTTTTGGTATTTTATCGTATGCAAGCATGATTAAATTAATTACTTTATATTTAAACTATTTTCTTGTAATTGAGCGAGATTCCTTTTTAGCGACATATATGACACTATTATCAACTATTAAAAATGGTACTTGAGACTTTAACCGCCTATTATCAGAATGTGAGGGCTTTACGTACCGCAACAGAGTTTTTTGCACAAGTTACATTATCACATTATGATTTTATATGCTTGACCGAGACATGGTTCTCAGCTAATTTCTATGACCATGAATATTTTGATGGTAGATACTGTGTTTTTCGTTGCGATCGGTCAGTAGCGGAAAGTGGTGCGGTGCGCCGCGGAGGGGTGGTAGTTGCTGTCCGGGCCGAGTGCCGGCCCATCGGCCGCGACTGGCCGGTACCTGCGCGTGCGCACAGCGAATGTGTATGGGTTTCTGTTCCGATAGGGTCAGAGCGCGTAAGTACCTACTCGGAGACTGGCGGTGTAAACAAACAGCGCTATTTGAATATTGCTTGTATTTATATACCTTAGGGTTCGGGTCATAAAGAAACGCTTACATCCTTCCTAGATATATGTAGTGAAATTATCACTGATCGATCCGAGGATATTTATTTAATTATCGGAGATTTTAATATTCCAGAACCTGACTGGGTATCCGCTACGTCATTACAGATGCAGTTACGTTCGAGCGGCTCCTACGCAACGCAAATAATGCAAGACTTTTGTTATGTTTTACTGACCTGTTACAATTCAATAGTATCTTAAATAAAAATAATCGTATTCTAGACCTAATAATAAGTAATCGTGATTGCGTAGTCACCGCCTGCGAACATCATTTAACACTTTAACACCTGAAGACGACCATCATAGGTCGCTTAATTTTTACTTAACCCTAAACTGTGTAGTACGTCCGATTAAGCCGGTAGGTACCTGGTTTAGTTTATAACTTTCATTTGGCCGATTTCAAAAATATGAACATAGAATTATCTAAGGTTGATTGGTTGGGCCTATTTAATAATATAAATCTAGATAAATGCATCGAAGTATTTTATAACATCATTAACGAACTGTTCGCTAAATTTATACCTCGTCGAAAATTACGCGCATCCACCACAGTGCCCGTCTGGCATAGCAACTCGCTCAGGAAAATTTTGAAAGAAAAACGCAAGTACCATAAGCCATGGAAAACTTTTTCCAACCCTCTCGACTACCATAATTTCAAATTACTTCGAAAACAAGCTGAAAAAATGGAGTCACAATGCTATAGAGATTATATATCTTACTCTGAACAAAAAATAAAAACTCACCCTGCTTTCTTCTGGTCCTACGTTAAATCATTATTTTCTGCAAATAGACTTCCCCAAACAATGTCATACAGAGGATTGGAGTCCTCGGATGCAGAGGAAATTTGTAATTTCTTTAATGAATAATGATAATTTCCATTTTGTTTTTGAAAACTTTAACGTGTGTCCACTAATAATGTAGCGCCGACTATAAACCCTCTTATAGATGTTAACACTATAGAAATTAATATGAATATTGTACTTAAACATTTAAATTCTATTAATATTCGCAAAAGCTCTGGCCCTGATGGCATTCATCCGCTATTTATAAGAAATTGTTCTAATTGTTTGGCAAAACCACTATGTATTCTTTTTAACAAATCTCTAAGGGAAGGCTGTGTTCCTAAAATCTGGAAGAAAGCTTGGATTACCCCAATACCTAAAGGAACAGTCACTAAAGAAATAGAAAAGTACCGACCTATTTCCAAACTATGTCATTTTAGTAAAATTCTCGAGAAAATGATAAAAGAACAGCTTTTTGAAGTTGTCAAAAATCACATCACCCCATGTCAACATGGTTTCTTTAAGGGGCGGTCTGTGGAGACTAATTTATTGACATTTACGGGAGTAGTGCTGAGCGCCATGGATGATGGACACACTGTAGATGCCGTGTATACCGATTTTGCCAAAGCATTTGATAAAATATGTCACAACACATTACTAAACAAGCTTTGGCGACTCGGTATACATGGCGATCTATTTCGCTGGGTAAAATCCTACGTTGAAAATAGGACCCAGGCTGTTGTCTTGTCATCACATTATCAGTCTATAACTTCCGGAGTACCACAGGGGTCTCATTTGGGCCCATTACTTTCAATGTTATATATAAATGATATCACAGACTACATAACATTTTCTAACGTATTACTTTATGCTGATGACACTAAAATATTTAGACTAATCAAGAATCCTTCCGACTGTGACCTATTGCAACAGGATTTACTAAATTTTGAAAGGTACTGCCGTGATAATAATCTTTTCTTAAACAATGATAAATGTAGTATTATAACTTTCTCAAGAAAAAATACAAATATAGATTATTGTTACACACTTGGCGATGTAATTTTAAACCGAGTATCTGTAATCAGAGATCTTGGTGTAACAATGGATGCTAAACTTTCATTCATCCCTCATATAGAAAATATGCTAAAAAAGGCTTTTAAGCAGGTGGGTTTTTTTTTACGTGTCGGAAAACTCTTCAAAAATTCATCAACTTATAAAATATTATACAACAGCTATGTCCGTAGTCGTCTTGAATTCGCTTGTGCCGTTTGGAAGCCTTTTAATTCTATCCATATCGATAGAATTGAAAAGCTCCAAAATAAATTTATGAGGTCGCTTGATTATAGAACTTGTCATAATTATGTTAATTACTCCGACTCTTTAGAACGCCATAAAATGCAGTTACTGAGCGATCGGCGTGACTGCGTAGACTCTGTTTTACCCTATAAAATACTAAATTCAAAATTAGAAATCCCTTCCTTACTTCAAATGGTTTATCTCAAAGTCCCTATCGTGCCCGCATTCGTCAATGTCGCAGTTAGGAATTGTTCTTTGTACCTACTAGCAGAACATGCTACGCTCGTAATATGTTTATCAGACGTGCTTGCAGACATTTTAATAAAAATTTAAAATTATCATTTTTTTATATTTTTAATAGTAGTATAATATCTTTGAAGAAATTGTTCAATTGATTAGCAATGTAATACACCACTGTTTCTAAGATTATAATTGTAGCTATACCTACTTAGTTTATAACATATTGTATAATTATGTAGGTACTACATGTAATTGTATTGTTTCTCTTTCTAACTGCTTGTATGGTACTATATACTATTCAAAAATTTAACTACGTGCCACTGAATTATACGAGCTTTTTTTTAAAAATTGTATTTAGCACAACTACAATTTAAGGAAACTGTAGGTCTTAAGTTAATAACAACATTTCTGTACACATTTTTGTATATGACCGTTTGTTTCTATCAATAAATAAATAAATAATCTTAACGATAACTAATTATGAGTATGACACGTCTGTGAAATTAGACCATTGTAAGTTGGTGTGTAGTTAGGTAGGTAATCTCCGAAATGCACCCGTGTATAGAATGAACCTTCAGAATAAGCATATAGTAGGCTATATTTTATCCCGCGGCACCGCCTGGGTCCACTGTAATACGCGAGCGGAGCAGCGCGGCAAGCAATTGTATAATAATTGGTGATCGTTATCAACGAGCACTTTTCGTAGCAAAGTATGGTTGGCAAAAAAAACAGTAAAGTAAAGTATTTTAAACTTATATTTCACAAATTATGAGATTTATATACATATTTATAATCATAGATCCAAATTGTACTAAATAAACGACTAAAATTTGTTCCATAGATTTGGCTGTTAGTCGTTCACGTCGATTAGAAATAAACCATTTTAAATAACTAAATGACTTTTCTACGCTAACAGAAGTCACAAGAATCTAATGACAAAAAACAATAGTACGGATGCAGTATTGTTTTTTCGTCATTAGATTACAATATTATTTGGCGTAACAAAATACACCTAAGTAGGTATAACTATTTTAAATTTCATACAAATACACCTTACGGTTTTTGAGTTTCTTCACATAGAATGCGCTCGAATATAACATGTTACCAAAATATCTTATGATATTTTTGGGAGCGCTAGTTGTGAATATGTTTTGGGAGCGCTAGTTGTGAATATGTTTTTACAGCTTACTGTAACAAGAGCAGAGGCTCTAGTATAAGTTTTACCGAAACAAAACTTTATGATCGCGTTTGCGTTTTACCCTCAATTTGTATGGGATTTGACAGCTAGACGCAAACGCGGTCGTAACATTTTGTTTCGGTAAAACTTATACTAGAGCCTCTGATGAAGAATGAATCCGCGCGTCACGCGAACAAAAGATTTCAACGCGGCGACCGAGCCCGAGGCTTGGCTGTTATCTGTTTGTTATTCACGTTTTACCTACCCGCGACTCGGGAGAACCAGTGCATGGTCACGCGTCTGACGACTCCTTGTTATTATGAATCCCCGAAAAAAAAATCAGAATGTCAGTCTACAACTATGCATACCTAGTTATTACGAATCCCAAAACCAAGTTTTACTATAGGGACGATAGGTATTAAAAAAAAGCGGCCAAGTGCGTGTCGGACTACGCACAACGAGGGTTCCGTGCCTATTAAAAAGATCGTATCGTTACTGAACTCTTATGGCACTTACGTCCTTTTCTTTAAGGAAGGCAGTTTTTTAGGAATATCTCAAAAACCTGTGAACCGATCTTGTTCAAAACAATTTTCGATGAAAGAATTTAATAAGCCGAGCATGATATTTTTTCATATTTTTAAAATACACGGTTCAAAAATTAGAGGGGGGGGGACACAATTTTAGTGACTTTCGAGGCGATTATCTCCGACTCTATTTACTTAATCAAAAAAATAGCTGAGAAACCTTATATTTATTTTGAAAGGCCTATCGATTGATGTGCCACACGTAGGCTTGCAATGAAAAAAAAATTGACTTTTAGTTTTATGTATGGAGTGCACCGCTAAAAAAATTTTTTTTTAGTAATTGAATTACAAAACTATGTAGCGGTTAACAAAATACACCTATCCTCAAAATTTTATTCAAATAAACCTTATAGTTTTCGAGTAAAATGCCTGTGACATACGGACGGACAGACAGACAGACATGACGAATCTATAAGGGTTCCGTTTTTTGCCATTTGGCTACGGAACCCTAAAAACAGCATATCATAAAAGTTTACGTTAAAAAGGGCAAGTATTTTTGGGTGAAAACATAATTATGATATTAGATAATTCAGCTGAATTTACATATTTTTACGTAGAACACCATTTTAACATGTTAGGTCTTATTTGGCTGACTTAACGTGAGATTTAAAAACCATTGGTATATAATTATTTTCATCTTCAGCCTTTGTCCCATTGCTAGGCACAGATACCTCCCATGGATGAGACGGAAAGACGCACATTAGTTTTTTCTTTGTTTATTTCTTCTGGACCGGTTGAATTCACGCTTATTTTGTATTACTAATCTACTAGTCTAGTACGTTATGTAGATCAATTAATGAACCATTTTACAGACCTGCAATTTAAAAATGGCATCAAATGTCAGTCTATTTTATTGACTTTAAGATATAGGTATGTTTGACCGTCGGTATGTGGTCGATATAACGCCTCTGCCTGGAAAAGGGTTAATACCTACATATAGAATCGCATAAAACTAAGTTGTAGATTTATTTTGTTGCTTTGATACCTCCATCGTACATACTCCATTAATGCTTTCCTCCCATGGACATGCAGCGAACATATTCGTCTTCTGATGGCATACCATTCCTTCTGTCTTATATATCCGACCAGCTATTATATGTTATTAGTTAGTGAACAATTGTGGAGAAGGTAGGTATATTTCTCGGTAGGAATTAGCAAACAATCTTTTATTTTTGTGGAATCCTAACAAACGAGCTCTGGCTCAGCGACCCTAATACGATATTGGCCGCAGACACAAGATAACACCACTACCTATTCTGCGCCTTTTCACGTGATATTATCTACTCTAATATAAATATACTCTCACGAATATAAATATAATCTTGGGACGATAAAATTATTCTAGATAATATATTAATAGAAAATATAAGTGGAACTATTAAGTGTAAAGCTGCAAACGCACAGAGAGCGGCGCGGCGCGGTGCGGTGCGGAGGCGGGTTTGCGGTAAAGCGAATGCGGGGCGGAGGACGTCGCACCAAAATCCCGCCCGGTATTCGCGCGGGATAGCGGCGCGGAGGCGGCGTGTGTGACATATCAAGCGGTAATCGACAGTTGTCAGATTCGGAAAGATCAAAAATGTTATCCACAGATTCAGATAGCGATGACGAGACGTTCCTAAACAAAAAGAAGACTAAACGGACATCCGGGTCCATGAAATAAATAAAAAAAGAGGAATTTTCATTATATTGTATAATAAATATACAAGGTGTAATCGTTAAGTGTAGCCAGGCGATTATTCCGTAAATATAAGAGATATTAGAAAATATCAAACTGATATCGAAAGTGCGTTACCCAATGAGTAAAATTGCATTAATAGCTTTTTTGAAATAAAATATTAATATAAAAAATATTAAGTTTAAACGCTCGCTCCCATACAGTTAAGTACCTTGCCACAAGTGTATCTTGTAAACTTGTAAATAACTTGTAAACTTGTAAGTGTAACTTGTAAACTTGTAAGTAGTTTGGAAGTGTAACTTGTAAACTTGTACGTGTATCTTGTAAACTTGTAAGTATAACTTGTAGACTTGTAAGTGTAACTTGTAAACTTGTAGTGCAAATGTTACTAGTAAACTTGTAAAGCCGTTCACTAGTTACACTACAAATTACAAGTTACACTCACAAGTTTACAAGTTACGTTTACAAACTAACTTACAAGTTTACAAGCTACATACAAGTTTAAACTTAATATTTTTATTATTCACCTCACGATTACACCCTGTATATATTTTCCGCTTTGCCTTAAGGTTTGACTGGTAGAGAATGCCATATGGCATTAAGTCCGCCTTTTGTACGATAAGTTTTCTTTTGTGCAATAAAGTTTAAATAAATAAATATTTGGAGAGTTCCATCATATTGCCAAGAGCTGACTTCTTATGAAGATCGTTTTTACACTTATTTTCACATGAGTAAAGTTGAGCAGGGTACCAAGTTTCACCAGGGAAATAAATTTTACAATTGTACTCATTGTTAAAATTAATAAAATCTGAAATGAAGTTGTAAAAAAATACAACTTGTTGCACCGCTCTCAGCACGCCTCCGCGCCGCGCCGCGCCGCCACCGCCAGTGCGCGCCGGTGCATTGACAACTGCGTAATACAACTTCCCGCCGCAAAACCGCCCCGCGCCGCCCCCGCGCCGCGCACGCCTATCTGTGCACGCGTTTCGCCGCCTCCGCGCCGCTACCGCCTCCGCGCCGCCTCCGCCACGCTTTTTTCCCGGCCGGTTTTCTGTGCGGACCCTTTCATATTAGCTCGAACATTACAACCGGTACCGCCTCCGCGCCGCACCGCGCCGCTCCGCCACCGCTGTCAGTGCGTTTCAGCCTTAAGTGAGGCGTTGCACGGCGTGCGCGCTCGCGCGCGGGCCGCGCCGCGCCGCGCCGGCCGGCCGGTCGTGTTCGCTGGCACGATGACCTACACCGGTTTCGCTTTCGTTCGAAGGTCACTCTGAATCACGGCCGAACCATGAGACTGACGCACACACCTTCCGATATCAATACTTTACAATTCTATTTTAAATTGTTTAACCTAGACGATTATACGCCCAGAGATTTTTCAGTAGGTAAACATGGGCGTTTAAAAGTAAAGCTTGGTTCTAGATTTTAAGTAATGCTACAAATATTCAAGAATCTACTGTTAAATAATCTAAATAATTTTAAAGACAAAAATAACAACGTGAAAATTATAATTTAAGTAATAGGAAATAACACTCAATGTCACAACACAAGATGTACCACTTAATACAATTCTTAAGTAAGGATACCTACTTATAGTATAAATAATACATTGAGGGAATAATTAATGAGTACATTTTATAAAATATACCTATGTTATACTATACCTACACATTCTAAAATATACAAATTACAATGCATAACGACTTACTTTAAATGTTGCCGACACGATCAAAAATGTTAAATTGTGCCTATTGTTATCGCTAAATATCCTTAAAGCCAGTAAAGTTGCAACATGTCATTGCATGGGGCATTGGGCATGACTCGTGGTGCCAGTTTCAATTAACTCGGATAAACAAATTAAGAACATAAAAATCGATCACAATATTAAATGTAGGAATTATGTAATTAAAATGACTTAAAGATTGACTGGGATTAAAATCTAAACGCTTTTAGTTAGGGTTGTATTTTATTTTAAAAATACTCATAAGTAGGTATTTCTTTATTGAAAACTATTTGAGGCACTTGTAAAAACGTCACTGATCACTTACAAAAGTAAGCGCTTTTTCTATAACAATAAAAATAAAAAGAAAACGCGGCACACTACGAACGGGTGCAATTTGTCACATCAACTTGCAATAGTTGGAAAGAGACAGCCAACATACATTTCATTCTAATTAAAGAAAGTTGTTATGACAAATTGGCCTAGGACCTTTGGTCATACGAGCATTTGGCTGTTTGCAGTGATTTGTCTTCGTCAAAATATATGATTAAAATATAAAAACGTATACAGTAATGGAATTTCATACATGTTCCTGGCCGCTGAAACAGTACAGTAGTTAATGACTTTTAACTTTTTAAATTTGCGTTCGTCAGTAACGAGGAACTTTCAATACCTATTATTTTTGCTACAGTAAGACGAACATTTCCGAGCATAAGGAGAAATAGTACATTACTACAGAGGCCGGGAAGTAAGGGGTTGCCGGCCGATTCCATATACGTGGTGTGGCCTGTAATGGGAGCAATAAATTTAAGGGCTGACTCTATGTATTATCTGCAGTAATTCTGTAAAGGTACCAGTGTTTCAAGATTCTTGAATTCGGAAATAATCTTATCTGAAGTTGTGATACCTAAGTAATGGATCTCGACATCTCGATATCGTAGCATGCCAGTCATTAACTATCTTGGTAGAACACTGGGCACTTTCGTAATTGCGATTATACTAACTTTGGTTTTCTAATTCTTTTTGTTTTTTTTTTTCAATTTTACAAGATTTTTTGGTGTTTTTGAAGTAAAACAAAATGGATATCATTCCAGTTAAGCAAAAGAACACACGTACGCTTTTACTTATTTTTTTTTTCTATTTTTTTTTTCAATTTAACCACTTGGAAATAATTACTGATTAACTTAATAAGCCACCGTTTAATTTTTTGCTCCTATTACAGGCCACACCCTGTAGATAGGATTGTTATGAGGCTGGCAAAGCGTGATTTTCTCAAACATGCAATGAAATACTTAAATAAAGTAAAAACTCCAAGAACTCAAATTTAACACACACGTGCATGAGACACAAATTGTGGGACGGAAATTAAAAAATACCATCTTGCAGGCAATCCAATTTTGTATGAAATGCCATTACGGATCCGATCTCTCGTCTCGCTGCGCCCGAATCGAGACACTTCGAAGCCCATGATGAACAACACAACGTCAATATTTCATTGCATTTTTGAGAATAGTTATTTACGATACAAGTGCCGAAAATAGGAAATTCGCAACGAGTGGTGATAAATTAAAACACGACCGAACGGAGTGTTTTAAATCGACACGAGTTGCGAAGTACCTATTCGCACGTGTATCGTACAGTCAAGGAATTTAATTTCCGACCCAGCTAAGGCTCAATATTGTATAGCAAACTGTCACCATAAGGGCTAGCTAGAGCACGACGTTCCTTTGACATATCGCATGCATTGTTATATGTTAGTAACTAGGCAACCAGATTAACTACGTTGACATGGTGAACTGAAATTTTAAACGCGTTATCTCCTCAATCCCCACTTCCTGGTGTAAATCTGCTATTTCTTGCTCTAATGATGAACTTAATTGTACGTAGTGATTTCTGATGAATATATTGTAAAGTATTGTTATTTTTAAATTTGATTATCTTATTTTTGACATAATTTTAAATAATCTTTGACATTATATCCTAAATACATCTTTGACATTATATTCTAAATAAATCTTTAACATTACACTCTAAATACATTTTTGACATCATATTCCAAATGATATAATTCACATTGCTTTATTAATAATCAAATGATATGTTGTAATGTAATTCAAGACTAGATATTTAAGCCAATGTTTTTGTACGCCAATCGGCAAAACATAGTGCAACGTACAAAATTGAACATCTCTGTTTCTATGCAGCCATCACCTATGTTTGACAAATAAAAACACTTTGCCTTTGCCTTTAATAGTTCACGGTTAGCGGCGGATATTTTATTTTTCAAATTATTATTTTTTTTTTTTTTTTATGATATAGGTGGCAAACGAGCAGACGGATCACCTGATGGTAAGCGATTACCGCCGCCCATGGACACTTGCAACACCAGAGGTGTTGTGAGTGCGTTGCCGGCCTTTAAGATGGGAGTACGCTCTTTTCTTGAAGGTTTGAAGGTCGTATCGGTCCGGAAATACCGCAGGCGACAATCCATTCCACAGTTTAGCTGTGCGAGGCAGGAAGTTTCTGGAGAAGCGCACAGTTGAGGACTGCCAACCATTAATAACGTAATTGAAAATTATTTTTCAGATTTCTCGATTGACACTGACACATGTTCGTAATTAGAAAAGCAAATGATAACTTTTCGCAAAGAGGTTATCTGTAATGTGAAGTGACAAATAAATATGTATTGACAATTTGACATTTCAATACTATTACTGAAATAGAAGTTTCGACCTTAATGCATTGCGAATGTCTAACGACATTTCAACGAAATGGGTAGGTATTTAAATTCCTTGACTGTACAACGTTTTACTGTACATATGACTCTTTAAAGTTTCGACATATGCACGGAAAGTGCTCTTTTCGCACTAGTGCGGGAAAGTAGCACCATATGTACTGTAAAAATATTTTTCACCTTTCATTCGGAAAAGTAAGTTTTGCTCCACGACGAGAGGGATCAAAATGCTACTTTTCTGTTCAAGCTACTTTTTTAATTTATTCATTGGCATGTAGCATTTACGCAATGTGCCTATTGAACATAAAATAATCAATTGTAATTTCATCGTAATCGATTAAAAACGGACATATTTCAAGTTTTAACTTTAACAACGTTATATGAAGATTTATGAATTTTTCGTAATATTTAAAAACTAGTTGAGATTTTTTTTTTAAACTTGTAAAGTAATTTTAACAGAATCTTTTTTAAATTTCTTCATAGTCGGTGTGAAAAATACTATGTGTCACTCGGTAGCAAAATTATCTTCGTCTCGGGCGTTAACAGTTGTATCCCTCACTACGCTCAGGATCCTAAGTTAGAATCCTTCGCTACGCTCAGGATTCTATTGTAGGATCCCTCGCTACGTTCAGGACTCAATACACCGCCCTCGCCGTAAATATAGTATTTTGCTCCCTTGTGACACAACTAACTATTGTTGCTGACCTTCCTCTTTTAGAGTAACTTAACTATCTAAGTAGGTAAGTTAGAAAATATTAAAATGTCGAAATATTGCATCATTACAGTTAGTAAAATATAAAAAGAAGAAGGTAGTTTTTGATTTCATATCTCCACGCGGTGCGAGATTCGTATCATATAGAAGAGATAACTGCTTGTAATTTATTTGGAATTCAATTAGTTTCCGGTCTCACACGGCTTTAGTAGTTGATAACATAAATTAAATCGACTGAGTCGGCCCGAGGCTTTGATGCGGTCGAGTGTTCTTGAAATTTCGTTCTCAAACTAATACCTACGTCGTAATTCAGAATCTACCTATAAAAACTGGCCGATGTCGGAGTGATCTAACTACGAGTCAACCCACGCTAATATATTTAAGAATATTAATAAATCAATGGCTCAATATTTATTTACGAAATACTTGAATTTAATATCCAGTTTATTTAGTCTGTGGGGGGCAGTTATAATTATCGGGTTGATGTATGTTGGGTTTTTAGAATATTTCATTTATTTTTGTATACCATAAATCTTGGACGAGAGATACCCGTCGGTTTTAACCATGTACGGATTACGAAAAATAACAGTATTTCTATAGGAGTTTTTCGGAAAATACGAATTCGCAATAATTATAAAGAAAACACTAATAAGTATTTTTCACTTCTCATGCTTGAAAAATGTGTCATATTAGCAAAGGTCGGCGGGGGTGAGCTATTTTTACGTCATTAATGTCATGCAGTTGTGTCTTGTAGATATTAATAATATGGATAAGGTGTAGCCATAAAGAAATATTGAAAGAAGACAAAATTAAAATTATTCTATTAAACATAAAATGAAAATGCATTACAAAACTAGCTTAAATGCTAGTTGTCCAAAAGAAAGATTAATCACACTCCGTAGATTCTAATATAATTCATGGGTTTTGATGGCGACGTAAAGCTCATAGCAGAAAGGCAGCCTAAATAAAATCATTTTATTTGTTAATAATTACACATGGGGCATTTACCATTGAATGACAAGGTATGTCCATGTTATGCAAAAACTGAAAACAGCTCACCCCCGCCGACCTCTGTAACTTAGCAACCGGTGCTAAAGTAGTACATTTAGTAGTACAACAGCCCGTAGAGACAAGGTATTTATGATTTTTAAAATATTTCCATCACAACCTCTTCATAAACATTTGTATTTGCTCTCAACTAACCAGAACACAGCTAGATATTAAAATTGACCATCAGGAAACAGAATTAATTTCAATTCAAACATTAGGTGTTTTTATTCCCTAATTCACAATCATTTCAAATATACAGTCTATAGCCGCGTCCAAAAGTTTAAGCATGGTTACCAACCTATCACAATACCTACAATATCTCATTCCATACGAGCATTAGAATTTAAACGGATGAAATCATCTACTTTTCTTCGTTTATCTAGGATATCAAAAGGAAATAATGTACTAGATTTACTTATTACTACTTACTGATCTTATATGGAATGGGGTATAAATAAGTAAGTACCTACCACTGGAGCAAGCCGGGCGTGCGGCGGCAGCTACCTTTCCGTTTCGACCGAGTCTGCATTAAGTAGATATTATCTCAATATACCTAATTAGTTTAAACGATTTATAAGGTAGGTACATATATAAACAGCTTCGCAGTGTAATCATTGAGGGTTCATGTTTTCTGCCAACAAACTGTTATGCAGTTTGGCAGATATATTATGTAACCTGTTATTGTAATAAATAAATTATAAAAAAAAAAAAAAAAAACAGCTATGCTATCATGAGATTGCACGGGTGAACCCAGATCTACATACATACTGAACTGGTAAACCAGGATCATCAGTATTTAATCACTGTGTATTGGCCGCCAATGGCGTCTATTCGTGGTGTTTTTGTTATGTATATGTCTGGGTCAACGCAGTTAATTATTTAAAAAATCATGCCGCCAAATTTAACAATCTTTTCATCTCTCATACTCTAAAAGTAGGTCAATGTTTATTTAAACAGCGGGTTGAAAGTGAGGCAGAGTAATAACACATAAAAAAAACAATGGCAGAAACCTGGCTGTACTTAGAAAATTGTACTGACTTTGAAACTTGTTAACAATCATGCGTTATTTTTTTAATATTGATAACAAATTAATTATTGTATGACTATTATTGCTATGAAGACTATTAATTATTTTTTAAGTGTTCTTAGTTCAATGTAACCGCATGGCCAAAATCTATACTGCCAAACATCCATAAAATTGTGTTGATTTTTGAAGCTTGTTGATAATAGGCATGATGAATAAGATTTTTTTTGATGTCATTCGAACCAGTTTTTGGAGAGGAACAAATGTTTATATGGGAGCAACTACAATGAAAGAACATAAATACCCAAAAATTTGAGACAAAGATTGACCTCGCTGGCGGCAGCGCAAAACGCTTCATACTGATAGACACGTATGACGTCACATTTGTACATTTGTACTAATCGTTGTATTGGAAATCAGGTTAATTGTTGTTTAGGTCGCGAAATACTACGTTTAAGTACATAGTTGTCATACAATTTTGTTTCCATAAAAGCGTAAGGATTCTATTGGTAGCTTTAAAGGGGAACGAACATTTTTGTATGAAGCCTGGCATAGCTAAAGTTGCAAGTACATAAAAAGTCGAGTTTTGATGTACAGGTATGAAACTTATGCCAATCAACTGAAAAAAATATTACAAACAACAAATACGTTTTCACAAAATGTCGTAAGTGATTATACTTTCTGAGTTATTCCAGTTTGAAAATATAAAATATACTCAAAGAAAAACTCCATTTAATTGATTTAATAGTCCATTTTCATTATTTTAAAGCATTTCACGTCACTACTAGTAATAAATTGGGTTATCATAATAATAAAATAATAGTATAAAGCTCAGATATATCCAAAACTCAGATAGCTGACGTAGCCCACACAACCGCAAAACTCAAATGGGACTGGAGTCCGGGCACGTCTGCCGCATGCCGGAAGCGTTGTGGGCTACAGTTACCACCAAGTGGGTCCCACAGAACCGAACACGGCGTCTCGGTAGACCACGTAGGAGATGGCGAGACGAGCTTGACGTCTTTGACCAAGACTGGTGGGAGTCTGCCCAGGACAGGGATATGTGGAAGAAAAAGAGGGAGGCCTTTGCCCAACAGTGTAACACTAGGCTCTTAATAGTAATAATAGTATAAAGCGCGGGGGCTCGGTTTCCGAGCGGCTGGTGGAGGGTAGATTTAGACCGGCTGATTTCGGTCTACCCTCCCTTGTCTTCCTTGGGTTTTCCTTTGCCCATTGAATGGGGCGACGTGGGGCCAGTGACACACACACACAGTTTGCCATTTTGGCTTGTACCGTACTTAAGCGTTGCTGACAAATACATTTTAGAAAAAGTAATTATTTTTTGTGAATTATCTATCGTTATTGGTATTTACGCGATGTCAAAATTGTCAAGTAACTTAGGCCCACCAGCGGCGCTACCACGAACTTCGAAAGTCGAAGTTCGTAATACATGCATCCCTGCCACTCGAGCAAGGGAGTGCGATAGAGATGGAAATACCCGAACTTCGACTTTCGAAGTTCGTGGTAGCGCCGCAGGGTCGAGGTGTTTCGTCTGCGGAATTAGTACTGCTCGTCGTAGAGGTGGTCGCCGTCTGCGATCACAAATACGAAGTTATGAGCTTTGTGAGGAATACCTAAACCATCATCCTTGTGTCCTACAGTATGCCAACCATGTATCCAGCAGCGATCAACGGCAGGTAATATTGGGTAATCGAACTCTTGGTTGCTGTTCCCACGTCATGAGCGTTGTGTGGTTCATGCCATGGGCTCGTCACCAAGAAACGCCCCCACTGGCTCCTGCGGCGTTTCTAGACTCCATAATCGTGAGGCACGATATTGAAAATGAGGCTAATGGCGAGTTTTGAAAATCATTGTTACATTATTGTATATATTATTTTGAATTTGTCAATGTTAATACTATTATTTTATTAATATTGTAACCCAATTTATTACTAGTAATGACACGGAATGCTGTAAACTGATGCTAATGGACTTTTAAATCAATCAATTGCAGTTTGATTGTAATTATATGTTCAAACTAGAATAGCTCAAAAAGTATATCACTTACGACATTTTGTTGAGGAGTATTTGTTCTTTGTAATAATTTTCCCTATCGATTGGCATATGTTTTATACCTATACGCCAAAACGCAACTTTAGGTATGCCAGAGAGGTCGAACCCCTTTACAATGAAAAAAAATGCATATTTTTCTAAACTTTCAAGGTTCATATCTTTTTATGGTTTTAACTATATTTTATAATTTATACCTTATTACGATAGTTTGATGGTTTACTATCCATATAGCATCACTACGTTATCAATTCGAACATGAGGCATCATGCCTATTATGATGGTTTTCATTATTTATATGGTATATATAAATTGAATTAATACATTTAACACTAAAAAAAAAAATGACATTTTTCATACAAACAACAATTAGAATTAGTTTTTTGATATAACCACTTCAAAAACGCGTCCAGGAAATGGTCCACACACTAACATTATTAAAATCTGTCTACAGTTCCCGCCCGAATGGTCCATACACAAACGCTTTTAAAATGGGTTCTATAGGATCTGACTGATTTTGAAAATATTTAAGTTTTTGGCTTTCAATTAATTTCCTCGTATTCGAAATGAAAAGTAGAGTGTTTAAGACGCTGTCAACACCAAAATGCCCTTGAGGATTTTGGATAGCGCGCACACTGTCTATTTGTATCGGAGTAAACGAGAGCGAGTGTTACTGGGTGGCCCGGTTTTTGAAGATAATATTACATAAATATTGAAATAAAAAAAGAGTGGATTATTTGTGAAATATGACTCGTTAGCGGTTTAGGTATGAATATGTTGACTTCATGTTATTAATTGCAGACCCATTCGTCAAAAAAATAAAGACAATAGGTAGACCCGTTTAATGTGATCTTAAGACCCAATTATGTATCGAGCCCGTCTACGGTCTTTGAAATATGGTAAATATTACCACGTTTATATTGTATATTTTATTTGATGTGCTAGAACAAATAGTTTTTCTTAAAAAATTGCTTAAATAACATCAATTTTACCAAATTAGGTCTTGTCAGCCTCTTAACTCGGGGAAAGCCACCCATTTCATCCTCGAACTATTGGCGCTCGAACGAAGTGAGAAAGTATCTCATCAGGAATGGGTGGGTTTCATTTCAACCCTCGGTTAACAATCTACTATTTGTGGAATTTATTACTGATTGTGGATATATAACCTTTGTTTTCACAATTTTCTCGTAGTCGAAGTGAACTATATAACTCTGGTCTAAAAGCCATATTACCACGCGAACTATTTTCCCTCACCTGGCTCGGGAAAATAACCATCTCGTGGTAATATGGCTTACATTTTAGACCCTTGTCATACAATCTCTTCTCAGAATTGGGACGAATAGCTTTTACCTACATTTTTCCAGATTTTATTGGGTATTTATAATGTTATATTTAATATATTTAGAGGCGCGTGGGTATTTCAAAAAATTTTATATGGAACGGTAGTTAAATTGGATAATCGTTCTTTGAATTTTTTGCATTAGTATGATTACTCGATTTTTATAATCCTCTGTCTATGGAATAAGGATTACTTAGATAATTCGAAATAACAGAGCCCCTCGATAATTGTACGAGCCAGATATTAGTATCTTTTGAAAAGGGTAGTATTTTACTGTTCACGGGTCCATCGGGGGACAGGAATTGTATTAATTTAATTGTCTACGGATTTATCAGAGTTTATTTTAAAGATTTTATATCACATTGTTCAGGCTTCGATTTGTTAATGGAATAAAAATGTTGTCGTTTACCGTCTACAAATGTATAGTCACGGGTTTATTTTTCTGATTCATTATGAATCGAGTCCGAGAGCGGCCGATGGGTGTAAATGACCCATCGTACTTGAGAGGCATGAGGTCAGTGTCGCCTCTGACGCCATTATGTTGAAAAATAAATAAATTTCAAGTTAAGGCTAAGTATAGTAATGAGTAGTTAGGTCTGGTATCACGTCAATAACAACAAGGAACTGGTTCTTCTTAATTTATTGAGTAGCGACAATTCAGGGACGTAATACTATATTGTTTATTGACAGCTGGTGACACGTGGTGACATCGCTAATCTTGTAATTTGGCAGAAACATCACGAATTTGGTCAGACGAAAATGTCAAGCAAATGACATTAGATATGCCGATGAGATGCGCCAACCGATGTAATGGGATGTCATTAAAATATATCAAATTACACAGTGGTCTTTTTAAATTTACAGCTGTATTAACGTTTAATGCGAAGAAATCCCCTTAAAAAAGTCCCGTGGCAAACATATACCGAAAATTACATATTATGTATACTGTACCACGTCCACACGACTGTTTTAAATTGACGACATATTCTGTACATTTTGGTATAGTACAGGGGTTGGTAAACTGCGGCTGGCGAGCCGCATGCGGCTCTTCGGAGGGTCAATAGCGGCTCTTCAAGTTCCCCCAAAAAAATTTTTTTTTGATGCATTTGCGAGAAACTGAAAACTGCGTCTTTCTTCGACCTTCCGAAAATTCGATATTTTTCCGGCATGGGACTATTTTATTTCCCAAAAAACCTTGATGTATATAATAATAATGTACGGAACCAAAGTCATGAATATTATTTTAACCCTCGATATTGGGTACCGAATTGTGTATCAGGTTACTATTACCAATGGTAGAAAATTGCAACTTTTTGTACCCTCGGTAATAAAAGCTAAATTAGCGGTAGTAGAATCACATCCCATCCATTACCACGGTAATAGAAGACTGTCCTTTCGTGGTTTCAATAATTATTTTATCAAATAAAATAAACTAAAATTGGTTCAAAAAGTTACGACTCTGAAAGTTCAATAAACACTCTTAAATAAAATAAACAATCTAGGACGTTAAGGAGCTTTCATACCCATCATTTTTTTTAATCATTTGAAAACTATCTTAACTACCACGGTAATAGGCGCCGTTACCTTACTACGTTATTTGATAACCGCGAACAAAAAAAACTAATTCTTGTTTAGTTTTGTACATTAGAAGTATTGATTTTGTATGATAATTATAAAACGCTAAAATAATGTATAATTAATGGCTATTTCATTCAGATTGACGGTAATAAACTGACGTGATTGACTAAAAAAAAAACAAAAAGAACATGAAAATGTTTTGTAAAAAGTCGTAAGTATTATAGTCCGACATTCCTTTGTATGAATAGTAAAAGTGTATATTTTTGCTAACTTTTTAGATATTAAAATTATTACCTAAATATATAAGGACCCCGAAATCACCTAATTACCTCTATATTTGTTTTTATAAATGGAATATTTCTAACAATTACTTAATTAGAATATTATAGGAGGAAGCAGATTTTAAGCATGCCTCTGCTATGCTATAATCAGACATGCAATAATTTAGTCAAGAATCATATATCTAAAAGCTTATTGTTAATTTTGATCTATGTATTTCCTAATCTAGTCAGAACGGCGTTTCAAAGAACGATACTTACATTCCAATTGAAGCTCTTCAGGTTTTTAGTATTGGTTCATTTCAAACACATGTTTTATGTTTTCAGGCGAGATAAAAGACGGATGTATTTTTATAGAACGAGTGAGCGAAGCGCACGAAGTTCTCCGCCTTGGCTTACGCATGTCCACTGTTCTCCTCTATAGGTCGCATTTCTCGACCGATTCTCGTGAAATTTTGTGAGCAGGTTCAATAATTATACTCACTTAATAAAGTTATTTTTGTCGATTCAGTTTTTCGAAAGTCTATAGTTTGTAAAGTCGAAGACGCATGGTTATGGTTACGGAGCAACGCACGTTGTACAGCGACACTAGGGACAGCATCGCACATTATACAGCGACACTAGGGACAGCATCGCGATTGAATCGTGTGTGTATCTCGTGAGAGCATAGTGTCATAGCCATCACACTATGCACTCACGAAGAGCCATTCTTTGACCTGGTCAAACCATTCTCTACAAGATCTAATGTGTCTATCAGACACATCGAGGTGCCTACATCAAGGTTCCATAAAATATGCCGTAAAGGCCTCCACACATCAAACGCGGGTCGTGCGCGGCGCGGGGCAGGCGCGGCGCGGGTCGGGCGCGGTAGTAACGGACGCAGATGACGGAAAAGCAACAATTCTTACCCTACTCGACTTCTCACGCGCTTTTGATACGATCAACGTTACATTACTGTTGTCTAACCTTACTTACGAGTACTACGGCTTTGACCCTAAAGCGGTGAACTGGTTTGCTACCTACATTCAAGCGGACTCAACGGGTTGAAGTAAAAAGCTCTGACGGTTTAACGATGGCTTCAGAGGTGTCTTCAGTCAACAGGGACGTACCCCAAGGATCCATTTTGGGGCCTATTTTATTTATATTGTACAGCGCAGATATAATTAGTAAGATCACAAATTGCAAATGCCATTTATATGCCGACGATGTACAAATTTACATCTCGGTCAAGCCTGAAGATATCGAGTCGGCAGTTGTAAAGCTAAATCAAGACCTGAGTCAGATTGCGAACTGGTCAACAAAAACAGTTTAGTCCTAAATCCAATAAAGTCAAAGTCAAAGTACTCAATATTCCGCACCAAAAAGCAAATAACAAAATCACTATCCTGTAACCTACGGGTTCGTATCCTTAACCAGGACATAGTTCGTGTCTCAGAGGTCAGAAACTTACGGGTACTCATGGACGGAAGACTGCAGTTTGAAAATCATATATTAGAAACTGTCCGCAATTGCTTTTACCGCCTCAAAGTCCTCTACAGGATCCGTGATCACCTCAATATTGACATGCGCATCAAGCTATGTGACACACTCATTCTGTCAAAGTTCAAATATATACGCGGATACTGTTATTGGTGAGTGCCTTCTGTCACGTACAAAAATGCAAATCCAGAGGGTATAAAATGCCTGTGCAAGATTTTGCTTTACGATTCCACATCGAGCTCATGTAACGCCGTTTTTAAACCAAAGTAAAATCCTCAAAATGGAAGCCCACAGGACTCCTACACCTCGCTTGCCTATTGTTTGGTATTATTAGCTGCAAACAACCGTCGTACCTTTATGAAAAATTAACGCTCTCCCGCATGCATGTTAGACAAGCCCCCGTCTCATCGGTCCAAGACACAGATCGGCTAGTTATCGCGGCAGCTTCCGGTACGCTGCAACGCGATGCTGGAATAATCTCCCACCGCCAATAAGAAATTCCCGTTCAATAGCTACATTTAAAAATAAACTTAAAATATTCTAATTTTTAGAACAAACTTCGGTATTGGGTATCTTCGGGACTATGTCTATATTATAGTATCTAAATTATTAATTTAAAACGCAAGTAGACATTACTTAGAGGGTATTTTGGTCTGTTCTCAATGGCAAAGATATGCTTAGGGATTTTGTTACACCACATTTTGTTCGCTCATCACTACGATTGGTTCTCTTAGGTTAGTTGTAGTATAGTAATTATATATGTAGTGTTGTTTAAATGGATCCACTGAAAACCAGCGTTAGTCTACACTCTGTGCCCTAACATAAGCTGAGTGGGCTCCTTTTTTGGAGACAACCCTCAACTCTGTTTCTTTTACCTCCTATTTTAAACTCTGCGAAATGTGTTGTTGATGTTGTTTTCGAAATAAATATTTTCTATTCTATTCTATTCTAATCACGTAAATTGCTGTTTTGGTTGTGAAATAATTGTATCGTATCGCAACAATTCCATTACCGACACTTATTTATAATTTTTTACATGACGAAACTATATCGTCATCTACGGCGAAGTATTTTATATACACCTATATGTTACTGCACTATTATTGTTTCTCTTCGGGTCACAAAGTATGAGTCCACAAAAGCAAACTTAGCGCTTTGAGCGGTTTAATATGAAAAGCGAATAAAAGAAAACAAATTCGTCAGGAAATTTATAGTTTACTAGTTTGTACCCGCGACTTCATCTTCATGAAACTAGCTGAGGATATCGTAGTTCCACACAATTTTTCGCCACATTTCATCCCTTTAGCTATCTTATGACCTTTCACCGGGATATTAACACCGATGAGAGATCCCTTACAGGGATAAGTTCGCCTTTGTACCAATTAAACTTTTTTTTGTCCGTACTTTTACCTGTGTCTTGTGTACAATAAAGTTTTTACATACATATACATACATATTAACTATCTTCATACCAAATTTCATCTGAACCGCGGCGGCGTTCAGCGGTTTAGGCGTGAAAAGGTAATACACACACAGATAGTAAGAGTCATTTTTGCATTTCTAATATTAGTTTGGATAGTAGAGGTACTACATACAGTCACTCACAATATTTTCTGACAGACTAATAAGGCGCTTGAAATATCTAAGACACTATTTAGAGCGTGTGGAATGTTATTGTAGGTGAGTTGATTATTACTACTACACGTTTTTTTTGCATCATTGTAGCTACGAGTAAGTCCTATCATCATTAGTTCATTACCCACCAATTATTTGACAGAGAACAAAGAAAGGTCAAAATGGCGCCCTGCGCGCTACCACGAAGAATAAAACTCAAGGTTCGTATACATGCATCCCTGTCACTCGAGTTTTGCGAGTGCGATAGAGATGAAAATAGCCGAACTTCGGAGTTTGTGGTTATAGCTCTGTCCTAGTAAGCTGAATTATTACTGAGGGATATGAAATCCGCAAATGATTACCGTTTTGTATTCCACATATATTTTCTCATACCACTCGCTGAATTACATCGTTGATAGCGTCATTTAAATATACAAATTAAGACAATGCCAGCTTCGACTGGTCAAGTATAGTGTAAATAAAAATGATTTGATTTGGAAGGAAAAAACGAGCATTACGGGTAATGGTGACTGGCCTTGCCATTCCAAGGAGGTTGCAAGGGGAAACGTTCCTTGACCCATATTGACTGCTGCGACTGCTTATTTGCGATACCGATGCCGGTACATTAATTCAAATTTGTTATATTCTTTCAATACTTACATACACAAAATTGTTCTTATATTGTTAATAATGCGCGTTTACCTTACATGAAAAGGGAATAATTGTAGATTATATAGATAGAAAATTGAGATACTAAATGCTTACGTGATACTCATCCGAGATTGTAATGGTCAAAGCTCACGAGTTTCATGCATGATTTTTCAACAGCTTAGCGAGAAATTAAATATTTCATAGGAAGAACGGATGAACATGGTCTTTTTCACCTCACCGGCTCGAAAAGGCTTGCTTTATCGCTCAAAATCTGCGTCCAAAAGCCCATTATATCCGCTAGCGTGGAAAGAGTTTTTGAATTTGGAACGTGACGGTCAATCGCCAAATCCAACTTTTTTCTATACAGAATGAGAGGTCATTATCCTGCGTTCAGAAACTGATGGTGTTTGCCAATAATTAATTGTTATTATTTTGATAAAATTAAATTAATAATACTTAATTATTTCTTAATTACATACGAAATATCAATATTTAGACTGAATTATAAGCAGACCTCGGACAGGGTGAGCTGTTTTAAGAGTTTGCATAATATGGACATACCTACGTAGTCATTCAATGGCAGATATATTTTGACGAAATAAAAGTAGTCCTATGGGCATTGAGATCGTCAGACGCAATGTCGATAAGAGTGGCGAAAAGAATTATACAAACTGAAAATTTACGAAATAATCTAAAATATATTGTTGAAAATTTCCATATAATTGAATATGCCTTAAAAAAATTACAGGAATCTAAAATATCCGTCGTAGATACATTTTTAACGTTGGACCAAGTGAGAGCTGTTATAAGCTGGTCTTCGTCTGCTTCTGTCAGTCCGAAATTAGAAGACGTCATAGCTAGAAACCCAGACTTAGATCTGTTTAGGGACTATGCTGAAAAAATTTCGGAAGGAACAGATGTGGACGGTATTTTAATGTACAACTTCACTCCGCTCACTTCAGTGGAAGTAGAAAGGTCTTTTTCCATCTATAAGTGGATATTAAACTCAAGAAGAAGTGCGTTGAAAATTGAAAATCTAGAAAAAATTATAGTTCTTTATTACAATAACCAATAACAAAGAAAAATTTGAATAAACAAATAATAGTTACTCGTTTTGTACATAATGCACTGTCATTTTTGTTTAATTATTATTCATGAATTCTTTTTAATATTTCATCTTGAGGCATATCTATATTAACATCTACACTTGACATTAATGACGTAAAAATGGCTCACTCTGTCCGAGGTCTGATTATAAGGATACAATACGAATAAATAATTTTAAAATGTAGTTTTATTTATCAAAAATTTTCGCTTTTTCCAAATTTGGAACGCACCGTTTGAAAAGTTAATTTAAGAAAAAACTCATGTACCTACATTTAATTTTGTTTTGTTTTAAAGCCTCAGTTAAACCAAAATAATGGTGGTTATTTATAGATTTTAGTGCAGAAGATATTCATATATATTATGAATTTTAATGCCTGCTTATTTAGCGGAAGAAGTGAAATAAGCGTATTTGAGCCTTAGTTTACCCGTGCGTGAGCCAACAATACTTTGACGTTTTTAGTGTAGGTAAGCGTGGAGTTATTTAAAGATGCAAAAATGTTTATGTTACATTTAATAATTATAAATTGCTATATCTTCATAGATGTAAACAAACCTTTATTGAAAATGAGTATAAGGTCCAAATTACTTCCATTACATTTACAATTTTCCTCGCGGTGGTGAGGTGAAAAGTTGTGTGTTTCGCTCGGCAGCAAAGTTGTTTGGCGTCTCGTGCCTTGAAAGCCTCGCTATGCTCAGGATTGTACTTTTGAACCATTCGCTTCGCTCATGGTTCAATCTTACAATCCTTCGCTAGCTCGGCTTTCAATACAAGCACTTGCGCCAAACAACAACTTTGCAGCCTTGCATAACAAATAACTATTGTTGGTGGCAACGGGTTTAAAACTCTGATATTAGCGCGCAAAAATTGATTATGATAACAAAAAACCGATGCGAGTCGGACTCGCGCACGGAGGGTTCCGTACCATTATCTATAAAATCGGCAAAAAAAAAAACACGTTTGTTGTATGGGAGCCCCCCTTAAATATTTATTTTATTATGTTTTTAGTATTTGTTGTTATAGCGGCAACAGAAATACATCATCTGTGAGAATTTCAACTGTCTAGCTATCGCGGTTCTTGAGGTATTTACAGCCTGGTGACAGACAGACGGACGGACAGCGAAGTCTTAGTAATAGGGTCCCGTTTTTACCCTTTGTAGATCAATAGTGGGACCGGATTTTTGCCCTAAAAGTTTTGATAATTCTAAAGATGGAAAAGTGATGCTTATATGACATGGGACATATTTTTAAGTATATTTGCAATATATGAAGAAAAGTTAGAACGAGCGTTAGGTATAAATTAGGTATTTATATATTTTTATTTATAATTTGTGAATATTGAATTAAAGTGCAAAGTTTTAGCTTCATCGTTTATAATATGTATGACGCTATATGTTATTAAGTTTGTAGAACTTTTTTTACGCAGCTTCTTTGTCAAACCAGAATTAGGTTATTACTTTGTCGATATTGAATTAAAGTTTAAAAATCCTCAACAATATCTCTAATTTCTTAAGTTAATAGACAAAGCTAAAAATGTAGAAGAATAGGATACATGCTATAAAAGTAATATGCGTTTTTTGTCCTGTAAGATCTAATATTGAATTAGAGTCTGTAAAAATAAGTCTAATACTATAAAATAATATATGCAACCATGTTATGAAAAGTTAGAAAATTCTGTGTATTGCTTGCATTAATAATAGTATAATTTATTTAAAATGGCGCGAAATTCATAACCACGCCGCGCTGGCCCTTCAACGGCGGCGCGCGGGGGCCGATCGTAGCCGACCTAGCGAGCGATACCTCGCCCCGCCCTCCCCGCATTACCGCGCAAGCGCTGCTGTTGTCTTTCAAATCATTCATTTGTTTGTTTACCGTGCACATATTAGATGCAATTTTTAATACATTTTCTCAAAAAGTGCTACTTTTACGTAGCTGTTTAGCGTGCGGAAAGTTGATTTTCACGAACTAGTGCTTTTCACTTTTCCCACTCAATAATCGTACAAATTGTACCATTAATTATTATGCCAATAAAAAATAAATAAGATAGAGCTGTACTAAATAAAATGATTTTTGAACTTCATCATTTTTCAACTGTATTACAATGACGTTACAGAATTAATAATATAAAAGTTTGGAATTCCTTACTTGTTGTTTTTCTTATTTTTTCGCAACTGTATTAAAAAACGTCGTTGTGTAGATTACTATACATTGATTCGAAGGCTATATCGGCGCACAAAAGAAGAATGGAGATGGAAGCACCAGTAACACAGCCTAGTGACGATGAGGAATGCTTTGATTTTCAAAACTTTTGTTTTTTTTGCAACGAAGCTGCCAGCGAAGTGTTTAAACAGGGTCAACTCAAACGCCCTGTTCAAGTCAGAATCACTGTCAGCGAAATAAAGAAATGTACTACACAGATGTTGTTAAACGCAGCTATAGCTGCTCGCCGCAAGCAAACCAATGTTAGTTTGCCCCTGATTACGGATTGCTGTTACGAACACCAGGGTCATGTTGCAGGGTAATATCGCCGGTTAGCGACCACCTAATTTATGGTTCCGGTTTGCGACCACTCATTTCAATTGGTTTCAGGAATCTACCGCAAAAAACGACAATATATCCTTTCAGTTTTTTGAATATATTACATACATACATACATATACTCACGCCCGTAACCCATTGGGGTAGGCAGACTAAGGAACGCCAAATACTACGGTCCTTAAATACTTCTTCAATAGATTCCTGTTTAATAATTACTTTAAATAATACATGCGGGGCACGGTTTATTTAGAGTGCGTTGTAATGGCTTTTTTTTAGGTATATTTAATTGAAAAAAAAAATACGTTGTCTTTCACGTGGTCGTTAACTGAAGCTGGTCGCGTAACCGGAGCGGCGTATTGACCCAACGTTATTAAATTAAACATTCCAATTTACGTTAACACTTAAAATAGGCCGTTTCTGCTCTAATAGTACCTGATTAAAGAAAACTTAGAAAGTAGAGCATAATTTAAACCAAAACAGTGAGAAATTTCTTTGATTACAAATATTATTTGTATGCAGAATGTAATGATAGTGAATGAAGCAAGAAAGGTTTGTCAAGATCGTAGCAAGTGGAAATCCGTGATCTCTGCCTATCCCTCCGGGAAATAGGCGTGATGTACATTTGTATGTATGTATGTATATTATTTGTAGTAAGGTAAATCTCCAATAACTGGCCACCCTTGAATAATCGGCCCCCTCATACTAAAAATTAACTCTATTCACGTATAATATAATAGATATAGATAGTATGAGGTGGCCAGTTATTGACGATTTACCCTACTTGTTAGGAATATTCGAGACAATTAAAGGTTTACTAAGCAGAAACGTCTGCTAACGAAGTTCTAAAGGACAACGCTCCCTAGGATGAAAAAAAAGTTGAAAATTTTGTTGAAAAAACTATTTTGCGTATTAATGTGTTTATTTCAAAAAAAATGAGTACCTTTACATTTTGAGGAAAAGAAATGTGACCTAGATTTGAGCTGTATAGTAAAATGTATGGAGAAAAAAAAAGTGGTCAGATTGAAATGAAAATAATGTATGTCATAAGAATCGTTTCAAAAACAACTTGAAAAAAAATCTTACTGGTAAAAGTAGGAAGAATCTAACCACTCATTTTTTTTTTCCTTTTCATTTTACTATGAAGCTCAATTCTGGTTCAGTTAACAGTTTTCACTAAATATATTTTATCGAAAAACTAATCCTTACTTAAAAAGTTTTTGCACCTTCATTATTTTTAAACATACTTAAATACACAAAATAGTTTTTTTTTATTAAAAATATTCAGTTCTTTTTTGTGTTTTTTCGATCAGAATAAAAAAAAAATCGCCAGTAGCCTTTTCAGGTTTGCGTAGGCAACATGGAACCCTTATAGTTTCGCCATGTCCGTATGTCCGTCTGCGGCTTAGCTCAGTCACCCTTACTACTAGAAAGTTGTAAGATGAGAATTGAAGACTTTATTCTATTGCACTTCGAAGAATCGAGATTAGACTAAAAATAAGAGTTCAATTTTAATAATAATGAAAAAAAAAAAGTTCCGTCTTAATTATTTTAGTTATTTTGTGAAAAAAGCTGCGCAGGATAATGAGAAGTCGCAGAAGTTCACTTAGAATTGTCATTAGGTGTAAACAAATATGAATGATTAATACTTATACAATACCTACTTGCAATTTTATTATAATGTCGTAAATGGTTGTATTTTTTTGTATTTTTTTACTATTGTGTTAGCCATTCATACTGGCTTTAATATAAAACAATAAGTACCTACTTTATAAAGGACTTAACGTCGAAAATGTATAATATTTCGACTGAAATTTTTATTCTTTGACACTTCGAATAATCGAGATTATACTGTATTAATAAAAGTTCGCTGTCAGTTATATTATAATGTGAAAAAAGTTACAATTATTTTTTTTGACTGTTATTGTAACAAAAAGGGTTCCGCAAAAAGAAATCCATAAATCAGGCTAGGAATATTTGATTTAATTAAAAAAGTTGTTACTTGCTTAGACAAAAAAATCCCCATATGCGCTTTGTATATGGATATGACAAAAGCATTTGACTTAGTAGATCACAATGTTCTCTATGACAAACTCTTTGCTTATGGAATTCGCGGTAATGTTCTCAGTCTAATACGTTCTTACATGACTAATCGGAAACAAATAACACAGATAAAAAGGATTTCTCCTACAACCAAAACTGAGGAAATGTATTCGTCGGACTATAGAAATATTTGTTATGGTGTACCTCAGGGGAGTGTATTGGGACCATTATTGTTTCTGATCTACATTAACGATTTGCCAAAGGCTACGGAACATCCCATGATTATTTTTGCTGATGACAGTACTATTCTATTTTCTGGAAAAACTGGTAATACATATGAATCTGACATTAACAATACATTAATTAAAATAATAGAATGGCTAACTAATAATAATCTTAAACTAAATCTTGACAAAACTAATATCATGACATTTCAACAAAGAAACAAACCTGACAATTTATCTATAGCATATAAGGGACATAAAATCAATGAAACGGACGTAACAATTTTTTTAGGGCTTAGTATCGATAGTAAGTTGACATGGAAAAATCAAACTGACATTATATGTAGGTATGTAAAAAATTTAGTAAATTTTCCTATGCGCTATACAATTTGCAAAGAATCGCAAATCAGTCATCGGTTTTAACTACCTAACATGCCTTTGTAACATCCACTTTAAGGTATGGGATACTTTTCTGGGGAAATTCAACAAATAAGGAAAACGTATTTAAGGCTCAAATAAAGTGTTTAAGGTCGATATGTGGCATTAAGCGATATGACACCTGCAAACCGTATTTTATAAAATTAAAAATACTTACATTACCTTGTTTGTATATTTACGAAATGGTCAATTTTGTAAACACTAATTGCCATCAGTTTAATAAATTTAAAAGTATACGTCTCCAGAACAAATTAAAATCACAGTCAAGTAACACAGCACTACTACAAAAAAGCATACTAGGGATGTCGCACAAAATATATAATAAGCTTCCTCAGCACATCCTTGCAAACAATGGAAATGAAGTAGATTTTAACAGGAGTTTGAAGTTATTTCTTACGGAAAAAGCATATTATACGGTAACAGAATTTTTGACTGATGTATTGTTATATCTCTTTTGACCTATTTAATTTAATTTAATTTAATGAATCAATTTATATTTCATGACATGTATGAAAATGACTATCTATTACTTTTACTTACTATGTCAATACAATACATGTTTTAACCAATATATTTGTACGCCGACAGGCATCACATAGTGATACGAAAGCTAATGTAACACCTTGTGCCTACATACCTATGTTGAACAAATAAATCTTTAAATCTTGAATCTTGATTGTAATAAAAATATACGAGCTATTCACAACTATTTTTATTATTTCTGTTTATCCTGGTTAATATTGTCATATCTTGTCCAGTCCTATTCGCCGTCATGTATTATACTTACCCCACCATATTATACGGTCATTACGCCGGTTACGTGACCAACTTCGGTTAACGACCACCTTAAGGACAAGGTTTTTTTTTTAATTAAAGATATAATAACATTTAAACAGGCTGTAAAAATGCCTCGGTACGTACGCAATTTTTAAAGCAGAGGCAGGCGCAATTTGGCAGGAATCTACTTAAAAAACGAGAAAATATCCTCTCGGTTCACCATTACTCCCGAGTGGTCGCAAACCGGCACACTAAATTAGGTGGTCGCTAACCGGTGAAATTACCCTACATCCTAAATATACAATTTCATCTAAGGTAAATTGAGTTTAACTATAGCTTACTGCTGAACACGTCGCAAAAAAATACATGTCGGTTATTTGTTAGTAGGTATTTATGCAGCTGGCTTAAAGGAGTAACAAAACATGGAAGAGTGGTCATTTGTATAAGGGGCGATCCCTAAAATATTTTTAAATTATGTGTATAACGCGATAACCAGTTCGACGAAACCGCGGGCAATCCCTAGTATAGTTGGTAATAAATAAGGATACATTTCTTCTTTGTATTTCCATTAACGTACACACGTATAACAAAATAACATGTGTTTTGCCATTGATATTTATTCTTTGTGGGTTTTTTTATGGATCGTGGACTCAATCAAAGGCACTCCTCTACCGTTGCGTTGATCGCTGCCGGCTGCCACAGCGCACAGCGCGGCGCGCGCATACATGCCGCGCTTTTTAAATGTATTCATTTACGCACGGACTTACTTAGGTATCAATATTTAGTGTCGCCGTAAGTTTATTTTTCTTAACTTTTGTTTGGTAACTGATATCATTGTCATGATCGTTTACTATTAACTCTACAAACTTTAATTCAATATTGGCTATACTGTTTAACCGGAAATCAATATCTAGACAAGCCGATTGTCTACATTTCTAACTTTTTTCCAATATGTTAAGTGGATCGACAATATCGTGACTTTGCAATATCAGCTACTCTAATTCTTTATTTACAAAATTATTTGCATTTTTACGTTCACCAGGATGCAGAAGTCCCAGATTTCTAAAAACAGAATATCGTATATAAATTAAAGTGTTATTGGATATGTTACAGTTTTTTGTAACTCTAATTCTATATTGACTTAGTTATTGGCAAAAACTAAAATATTTCAATATAGCCGAAAGCTCCACCTAAAATTTTCTAACTTTTTACATAAGTATTATTTAACATGCCTCCAACGACATATCAAAAAAGAAAAAACTTTAATGTTGTAATAACCCATTTTTGTTCAACCGCTGGTCTATTGGGTACGGAACCCTAAAAAAAGATAAAATTTCACTTATCCACAAAAAGGTTTTAATTTTTTAGCCGTACGAATCCTTCTGCCGCGATTCTGAAAATAAAATTACATTCCGCGTAATTTTTGAATGCAACTTGTTCTGAATAATGCCACCTGAAAGCCTAAAAGTTGAGATTAGATTGAAAGTGCCATGTCATTAGCCCAGTGTCGGACACTGGCTGGGACGTTTACCTACCTACGTCGTACGTGTAGTCCAGGCAATGAACTGACAACTTGTATGGAAAAAATGTCAATTTTGGAAATAATTTATAATAGCTTATTTTTTATGTATAACGGGTATATTATCAATTAAATAGTTACCCAGCGACAGAATCCGACAAAATCAAAGACATCGAAAAAATGATAAGTTAACTGGCTTCTAAAAAGTCAGTAAAAATATTAATAAATGTTTTTGTCTTTATTTTGGTTCATTTACATTTGCTCTATAATATTCAAGATAAATCGTACAAAAAAAGATAATGCATGATTCATCTAAATCTACATAATTACTTCCGGGTGGAAAGTTTGTCGGATTCTTGACTAAATCATCTTAGAATAACATTTTCAAATGAAATCAACAAAAAAAACGCTATTATAAATTAATGTTTTTCAAAACCGTATTTTGCCTGGAGTAGTGGTACCTTACGTCTTGATGAGAGTTACAAAAATATTTTAATTAGGATATCACTCAATTTCAACGTACTCAAATTTTGCATTTAAGGCCACGTCACACGGTGGGCTGGATGGCTCGAAAAGAGGACATTCGCACTTTTTTCAGAAAATCATTTTTTGAAAAATGCTATCCAATAGAAAATTATATGAGGAACAATAAATGTGGTATACATTTTTGCGAAATAAGGCATATTGACAGCAGAAAAAAATAAAGTCTGTTGTTTTTGTATGGGACCCAAAAATAGGTATCTTGTTTCTCAGAAACTATTAGAGGTCACGTCTTCTACCTTTCAAGACTTTGTTTTTCTACTTTTATAGAGTAAGAAACGATAAGCAGATTTTCTATTCAGGTGCTGTTTTTTTTTTTAGTCCAGTAAAAGTTAACACATTTTAGATTTTTCGTTTATATCTTTTTTGGGATGCCACAATATTTTTTGATAGTTTAATTCTATAATATTAATAACAAGTTACAGATGCGACGATTTTTGACATTTTTTTTTGGGAAACAGTTGATTTTGGTTCAAATTTGTTGTTAGTTATTTACAACTCAATCATTTTATGGAAGACGAAATAGTGAGTATTCTTTTATCTTGAAACAATTATTATTCGCAAAAACAAAATGAATCATAAAATGTTAATTATATTTTACAATATGGTCAAATAAGACTCATTTAAAATAACGATTTAACTAATAGGCCACCACTTAATTAAAATAAACGTTACATATATTATGTGTTATTATCATTTTTACTTTTAACTATCGAAATATAATGTAAAAACCCAAAAAAGACATAAATGAAAAAATCTAAAATGTGTTAACTTTTACTCTGGACTAAAAAAAAAAAACAGCACCTGAATAGAAAATCTGCTTATCGTTTTTTACTCTATAAAAGTAGAAAAACAAAGTCTTGAAAGGTAGAAGACGGGACCTCTAATAGTTTCTGAGAAACAAGATACCTATTTTTGGGTCCCATACAAAAAAAACAGACTTTATTTTTTTCTGCTGTCAATATGCCTTATTTCGCAAAAATGTATACCACATTTATTGTTCCTCATATAATTCTCTATTGGATAGCATTTTTAAAAAAATGATTTTCTGAAAAAAGTGCGAATGTCCTCTTTTCGAGCCATCCAGCCCACCGTGCGTCACATAATTCAGACGCGAGTTTCAATAGATACTCAAGCGATAATTTAAAAATCTACATTATAAGCCGTGTTTACCTACTGTGTCATGGTCCCGTATTTTCTGGTACAATACTCGTAACATGAATTCTCTCACGTACCTACCTAATAAAAAAATACGTATTCCTATCTAAATTAGTGTAGTTAGTAGTGATAATATTGTATATTATGTAGTAGCATTAAACCACAATCGGCATGATACTTTTAGGATATAATATGGGTAGGAGCATCAGTGGCGATTAGGCAATTAACATCTCTATCCTTGAATCTCAGACGACCTTAGGGCATAACAAGTTATGCATAAAGAATCAAACGCTAAATTGGAGCTTGGATAAAAACTGGTTGGTTCACTTCTGCTGGGTGACGTCAGTCGGTCGCAACTCGCCCGCTTCCGACCGAATCAATGGTCTACAGAAATCGACAGTATAATGGTATAACTGTATCTAGTGCAGGATATCTAACCACGTTAATGGCGAGAGAGGCTAGGTTTCGTTCATGTGTCGTGTGGTTTTTAAATATGTGGCTAACTTATTAGCATCAGTATCGCGAACTCCGTAGGTAAAGTGAAATATTACTTAATGATCCCGTACGTACACAGATAAACCGAGTGATGAGCGGGCGTTCGACTCGATCTAATGTAGGTTATGTTATGGTATGAGCCCGCTCGTCGCACGTCGCACCACTGCCGGCGTAGGTAAGTGTTCGTTCTCCTACACGATTATAGTTCAATTTGCAACTACTAAGAACAGAGTCAGGTTCACAATCAACAACCATTAAAAATATTAACTAAAAACTACCCACAATACTGCACGCATAAATAACGATATATTGTGATTTATATTTTTCACGGAACTTTAATTCAATTAATACTACCTATACCTACTCATTCGATGACCGGCGTCTCTGTCATGTAAATTTCTGTTTCGTTGTAAGTTATTAAATCAGATACTTAAATGGTCATGGATTTTGATGAGACGTCTCGACGTCTCCTTTGGCCTGATTTTTTTGGATCAAATAATGAATAACGACATGTGTAAACTCCCCGTACTCATTTCTCAATTACCTATATGTCTAGCAGTAATATTTCCTATAGGCCAGCTGTTCCAAAACTTACCGAAAACCGACGGACCGGTATAACCCTGTCCTTAGATTACGCACAGTTGCTACGATTCTTAGGATCAGATTATAGAGGGTCAAGCTCATAATTGAACATAAAATGTTTTATTAAATAGACTGGTAGTAGTACTAGGTCTAATGTCCTTCGATAGCAGATATAAAGTTTATTTATCGTAAACATTATACTTAGACCTATCACTGCTTACTGCCCGTTATAACTTAATCTATATCTGTACCTAATTACTTGTACCTAGGATACTTAACTAGAGGGTGTCATCGTATCAGAGAAAAATTACAGAAATATAGTTATTAGTATTTAATTTGAAAAACTTAAAAGTCTAAAACCAAAGACCGAGTAGGTGCCGGTATGTAGGTTTTTTATTTTTCCAAATGCTTTGTCCAAGGCCAGTCAAGACCACACAATTGGAGTAGCGGAGTCTTGAAATACCGATCCGATACATTTAAGTATCACAGTATCACCTTCAAATATCATTACGCGAACATATCAAAATGGACCAGTTTTTGTCTACCTAATTAAATCGACGCAAATATATAATTTGGTTTAAGACAGACATTGTCAGTATTCCGGGAATTTTTAAATAATGTATACAGCATATCATATTATTCTTTTTGTATTCCTGAACTTGATTTATTATAATACCTACATATAGCTGCATAGTGAGCAAATTTCGTAAATTAAATTAGGATGCGGCTGTTAATCAGCATAGTGGGAAGTTAAGTATGTAACTAAATGCATTTTGTTCGGACCTGTGAGTCCCAAATATAAATCTGCGATAAACACGTGACTTACAGGCACATATTGCCCTCAAAAAGGCGAATTTTGTCTGACCAGCCGGCAGTTACCTACACTACATTGTCTTTGTTTTCAAACCCATATTTCCATAACGTTCTGAAAGACTTAATAGGGGCTCTAATTAGACCATAGACTATGTTATACAATTATACATCTGAAAGCATGTTTCTAGGATATTTTAAGTCAATACAAGATAGTTTATTAGCAAAAAAGGGCGTCCGCAGCAGCGCGATTCACAAAGCTATATTCTCACTTCACCGTATCGCAAGACCAGCTTATGCTTATTGTAAAGTAAAATAAAAATCTGGCCTCCTCACATGGACGAGAGGGAACGGGGTTGCGGGCTGGGACAGGTTCCTCGCGACGTTTTCCTTCACAGAAAAGCTAAAGGTAAATGTCAATTGATATTCCGTACATAAGTTCCGCAAAACTCATTGGTACGAGCCAGTTCTGTTATTCACTACGCGCTAAAGCGGCTCACCCCGCCGGTCACCCGTCACGAAACTAGACCTCTACCTACGCTTGGTTACTACGCATCGCGGTGTTAAGATATATTTGTGGGTGAGCGTTGAGGTGAGCTTAAAACAAGTTACAGAATAGGGGGTCAGGATTCGAACCCACGACCGTCGTTTGACAGCCGCATGCCTGAACCACTAGGCTACCGTAGCTTCGTCGTAGATTATTGCAAGAATTGTAATAATTAAAAACAATATTATAACCCTCTACGAGTAAGTATACTATAAAGGTGTGCATGGCAATGGTTTGCCATGCACATGATTAACTTATCGACTGAAATGAAGTTAAATGCATATTGTATACGAAATTACATTAATGGTTGCCGCGTTTTTTCATACTGTTGTATCATTCCACGACGGTGACAAACAAGCATACGGCCTTCTTAGTGGTAAACAGATGTCGTAGCCTATGGGGTTTTTTCGCCACGGGAGTCACAAGCGCGTTGCCGATCCTTTATCGATTTGAGAGTATATTATAAAGTAGGTATCAAATCGGTTTAGTTTACAAATAAGTGAAATGAGCGGAATTTTACATTGACACTATAGTGCATACGTAAGTAAACACTTTGTCAGGCCGGCACGGCAGTTAAAAGTGTTAAAACCAGCTTTCATAAAGTGGTCGATGTAACGCTTTTGTCTATATAAATGTGAATCTGGTGAAAAAGAAAATCGTTTCTTAGCCAAATTCATGAGGATGGGTATTTTTTTATAGATAGGTTTATGGTAATATACAGTACGATTACTGTTAGTTAACCACTGACAGATAGTTTACCTTCATTTAATTTTCAACTTTAATGTCATACAAATAAAGCAATTTTCAGAATACTGTTACCCACGTCTACCGATTTAGAAATAACTACTTAATTTGTATGAGGTTAAAGTTGAAAATTAAATGAAGGCAAACTATCTGTCAGAGATAAACCCCAAATAATTCTACCGTACCTACAGGCTGCATGTTCGGTTGCCAGTGTTGCCACCTGGTGTTTATTGGCCGGTTGTCAAGGCATACTTAGTGTAAATATCCTGGGCCTCATTTTGGCTCATCTCTTCTCTACTCTTCTTTCTTCCCATAGTACACATTGACCCAGAATTGGTGATTACTACGCTTAATCGGACGTCAAACATCTGGTTCGCCACAGGCGAGTAAAGTTATTGGTAAGCGTTGTGAATGCCCGCGTTAGCTGCGGCGAGCCGCAAACGCGATGTTGCGTGGCGCTGCACTGATGCATTAATCGTTGCCCGGGGTACGCGTTCGTCAATGCTTGGGTGTTTAATGATGCCTACAAAATTTACAATTTAAATTGCTGTTAAAATGTTGTCCAATGAAGTCCTTTATTCAAACATACTGTACTTACCAAGACTGTATGTACTACATTTAGTCTCGTTTGGGTTATGATCATGTTCCGTTAAAGATTAGAATTTGCACCTCAACCGTTGTGATTCCCCTTTTTTTCCTAATTCAATTTTAAAGCTCCATTTCCCTCTTAATGAGTATTATGCTCGAAGTTAAAGGTACATCACGTTGTCAGGTAACCATTTAAAACCAGTTAATTATATTGACTCCAAAATCAAATAGTCACTATTCATGTTTCTGGATGAGAAAAACACAAAACCACGTTAGTCTTAGCAACAGTAAAATGTTCCTTGCCGAAATGCCCAGTGACACTCTCGTAATGAGTTAAATAATATTGTATGAAAATAGATATCATTCAAATGAAATTAATTGCGAGTACCTAAACAAAAAGTTAAATTTTATTGGTTGACCACCCTAGAACGTCGTAGATAATAAGTAGTCAAAGCATTGACATGCGATAAAGCGGGCCGAGTGCACGAGACGAGCAACGGAGCCGGCGCGCGGCGACTTGGGTGGTCCAAGTGTTTTTTCACTGCAAATTATACTAACACCCCGCCGACGGACAAAGCAAGTTTTGATTGTGATTGAAACCTGTTTAAAGTTAATTCCTATTTATATTTTCGCTTTACGTATTAATAAACTTGCAAACTCGGTTCTTTGTAATTAAGATATATTTTGTCAGGCAACTAAAACTTGCATTTTACTTGGGTTTTGTAATGTTACCTTGCGTGTTAATAAAGATTAACACCACCAGGACTGGCACGCCAGCAGAGGTTCTATCGCCAACGTACAAAATTCGTCTTTTTCTAGCAATTAGGTATAGTTTATTATGTATACTAGCTTCTGCCCGCGGCTCCGTTCGCGTGGAGCTCGTTTATATCGTAGCTCCATACAAATGTTCACCCCCCATTTCATCCCCTTGGGGGATGATTTCCGGGATAAAACTTATCCCATGTCTTTCCCCAGGACTCAAACTATCTCTATACCAAATTTCAGCCAAATCGTTTCAGCGGTTTAGGCGTGAAGAGCCAACAGACATACAGACAGACACACTTTCGAATTTATAATATTAGTATGGATATTAGTATGGATACGGATTTGCGATAAACAGAGTAATGAGTTACTGGTGTAAGAAAAATATTGGATGGATGAACTGACTCTTGTAACAAAATATAAATGTATTAGGCATAATAAACTACAAAGTTAAGGTAGTAATACGTATATATATATTGCCTCCTATATTATTTTGTATATGTGTATGTTTATTTCAGAATGTATTTGATAGCTAAGCTTATCTTGGATTAAGTTTTCATTTAAATTTAAATGCCTCCACCAAATGTTTCTGTTTTGCCCAATGGTTGACTGGTAGAGAATGCCTCATGGCATTAAGTCCGCCATTTGTACTTTATCTTGTATTGTGCAATAAAGTTCAAATAAATAAAGTTACCTGCACTGTATGGTAAATAGTCAACCAGAATAACTCGCACTTTATTAAAATCAGTTGTAGAAACCTCAGTTTCAATTTTAATATTTCGAATAAACACAAATGGAGTTTATTCCCGGATTAATCCAATCTCAGATTAAGACCTTATATCGGTTTGGTCGAAGACCTGATATCGGTCGTTAAGGCGCCGTAGGTTCAGCGAAGTTAAGCGAACAGAGTTTTTGAAACCATATAATCCTACGTCTGTTTATAATAATATGGTTTCAAAAAAATACGAATAGTAATCTTGAGGCTTTTCTGCAGGGAAATCAGTGCTTCGAAACATGATTAAGCAAATCTCGCTCGATAGAAAAAAATCGCGAACATAGGTCTAAAACACACAAAAATACACTTAAAATATTCGTAACAAATTATGCACAAAAGCTATAAATATTAAAATTGCTTCTAAAAATCGGCAATATCATGTTTGAGAGAAATCAGTGTTTACATTTATATTTATTTAAACAGCCAAAAAATTAAAATTAAAAAACATGATATCCGCGCTTCCGAGCACGCACTTCCATCTCGCTCACGCTTATGCTCAGTGAGAGGAAGAGAAGACCATGAACCTACGGCGCCTTAAGGTTTACCCGAAGAACACCAAGCTTCGATGCAACCTAACCTAGCAATTTTTTTGGTTCCGCTTTAACCTTATCAAAGACTGCTCGTATTTAAAAACGGGTTCAATGAGTATGTCTATTGTCTACTACATATTTCGTAGAAAAGTAATATCATTCGGTACCTAGAACCATAAAAGGTTCTTGAACTTCAATGATCGCATAATGTAGATATTTAGCGTGCCCGACTCGTATCAAACACATGTTTTATAGGGAGTTATTTCAAGCCTTTCCTTACATAAACATGGTTGTAAAGTTACCTTCAACCGTAGATAACAGCTGGCATGACACTAGCCCGCACGGTTGTCAAGTCTAGAACGTGGGTGATTACTGATTACGCAAACGAACTACACTCAAGAGAAATTAAAACGGAAACTTTTTTGTTTATAAATTCTTCACAAACTGTGCTTGAAAACGTGACTTTGCTGACTTGACTGTACTTGTACAGTCGAGGAAATTGAATGTTTAGCACTTTTGGACCTTAACGTCATTCTAATAGAGTTGACATGTGCCAAACATTCAATTTCCTCGACCGTACAAGTGCCAGCGTAGGTCGACATGCTTTTCTAAGGTTTTTTTCAACACACACAAAGTTTCAAAGTTTTTCACAAAGTGAGTCACGAGGCGAACCAGTGTAGGCACTTATGTCAGAGCTCTGATTACGCGGTGTTTTTACCCATCTATAGGGGTTAAGATATGTTAAGGTTGAGTGGAGACAGGTTGTGTAGAATTCTGTAGACTACTTTATCCTTGACTTCCGATTGTTACACATTTAGGGAGCAAATTATACCTATCAGGAATGACACCATAGAGAAGTTGGAAACCGTAATAAGAGGACTGCGAGCGGCACGGCGTACTACCTACGAGTACACATCAGGTTCCTGCTGCCTGAAAAGAAGGCTTTTACGAGTCCGTTTTTTTTAAGGACCTTACCTAACTCCAGTTGCAAAAGGAGGGCTTTTATAAGTTTGACGAGTCTGTGCATCTGTGTGTCTATCTGTAGCACGGTGGCTCCTAAACGAATGGACTGATTTGAATGCGGTCTCTTTAGTCCGAAAGGTGACGTGATTAGCTACGTTTCGTTTCAACAAAATCGGTTCTGCCGGTTTTTAGATTTTGAACTTTGAAATAATTATGTCGCGGGTGTATTTCAACACGTTGTTAATTATATAACTGCCTGTATAGATTTGCATCAATAAGATTGTACCTATGAAGGCTCCTCTACACAATGGGCCATCGTGGCCGCAGAACAGGACGCGGTTATGCGTTGGAATGCGATGGAAAGTAAGTCACTAACTCATATTAGTTGCGTCTTGTAACTAATATGGATGATGGCCAATTGTGTAGAGGAGCCTTTAAGGTAGGTATGTCTAATTTATTGTCCATGTGGTGACGTGTGTAGTAGTTTACCTAACCCATGAATAAAACTATATTTATTGACCTTCATCCTCCTAGCGTTATTCTCGGTTGTGCCCCAAAAGGAGACCCTTTGGCACCTAATCCCAAGATTTGGCATAGGCACTAGTTTGACGAAAGCGACTACCATCTGACCTTCCAACCCAGAGGGAAAACTAGACCTTGTTGGGACTAGACCGGTTTCCTCACGATATTTTCCTTCACCGAAAAGCTAACGGTAAATATTCCGTACAAAGGCCTCCACCCACCGAACGCGTGTCGTGCGCGGGCCCACGCGGGCCCGCCGCGTGTCGGGCGCGTTTGAAGCGGTATATTCACACCGCAAGTGGGCGGCGTATAGCAACGCGGCGGCACGCGGCGGGCACGCGCGGGCCCGTGCGGGCCCGCCGCGTCAGTGACGCGTTAGCAACGCGTGTGCAGCTGCTGCCGCGTTGCTGAGTATGATAGAGATAGTAAGATACATATTAAATGTGTTGGTAGTGAGAGAGATATGACGCGCGGCCCCGCGCGGGCCCGCGCTGCTGCTGCGCTGCTGCTGCGCCGCTGACGCGGCGGGCCCGCGCTGGCCCGCGCGTCATATCTGTTTCACTACCAACACACTTAATATGTATCTCACTATCTCTATTACACTCAGCAGCGCGGCAGCAGCGCGGGCCCGCCCGGGCCCGCGCTTCACACGCGACGCGCACGACACGCGGTCGCGCTGCCGAGTTCGGTGGGTGGAGGCCTTAGTTTCGAAAAACTCATTGGTACGAGCCGGGATACCAACCCACGACCGCCGCTTGACAGCCGCATGCCTGAACCACTAGGCTACCGTAGCTTATTTACTGACCTTGCCATATAATACAGCCAAATAAGGTAATATTGAGTGAGAAAGTACGCTACACTGTTTTGATCGAGACTTAATTGTCATATTAAACTGCCAACTCTGTATACAATTTGTAAATTAACTTTCCAGCGCTATTAAGTACGTTGTTCCCCGCATCAAGCGTCGATGAAAATAATATAGTCGTATGCTTGCTGTAATAGTAGGAACTATGATCGATGCAATTATGAACGAGGCTTAACCTGAAGCAGAGGTTATGATTATAGCGCGCCGTAGTCGATCGGCGGGCACGGCGGCGGCGGGCCGCCTCGCATCCTCGCATTGGTAAAACTTTCGTTCTGAAGCACTTGCTTCGCACCTCTTTTACTATTTTGCTTTTATCACACACCCCGCACTGTTAACTGTTCGATGGATTATCATTCACTTGGCTTGTCTGGGTACGATTAAATCCTTGTCACATTTGGGACTCCGTGTCCTGCGACAAAGTATATAATTTATATTTGTTTAGTTACTAGTTGTGCCACTTCAGCCCCTCTATTCTGTAACTTGTTTTAGCCTCACCTCGCCGTTCACCCACATATATAATATCTTGACGTTGCGATTCGTAGTAACTAAGCGTAAGTAGAGGTTTAGTTTCGTTAGGCGTGACGGTTGAGGTGAAGCACATTAACGCGTTCCGAATAACAGCCCTGTAGTATATATTTTTTATAATGTTTTTGATATTTGGGTTCAAAACCAACTCCCTATCCCGCTGTAGTTGGTACTTGAAAATGTGACATCGCAACCTGTTAGAATATTCACTATTAGTTTACAAGCAGACTTTCAAGTATTAGGGTTTTAGACGTAAGTAGTGCTTTGAAGAAGTTTGTCACTCAGTTTCTGTGCACCCTTCCTAATTGTAAGTGTAGGTACCTACCGAATAAGTGTTAATTGGGCCAAACAAGAAAAGAGTATCAGGGATTATACTTTAGTTAACACATACTAGTATTAGACGTTTAACTTAACCTCAGCTTGAGCCTATTCTTGTGTTTAGTAGAATCTGGCCCAAGTCCTTATACTTACACTTTAAAACTACAGCAATTTATAGATTTGCCTAATTAACTCGAAATAATAATATTCGTCCTTCACCTAAAACTACGACTATAATTTGCGAGTAGGTAATAATTTGGTCGTGAAATCGATGGTAAATGGTTTAACAACATGCGTATCGAGCGGTCCGCGCCGACAAAGCCCCCGAGTCCCCCGACAAAGGTGCCGGCGACGAGCGCTCATTGTCCACGACTATCGGTAATTAACTTTACCGTACTACAGTATCTACAAAGCAACGTGTTGTTTACTTTACTATCGTTCGTCTTTTGTCTATCTGTCCTTATTTTGTTATTTAAAAACCAGGTGTGGTTGTTAGCTAGTTTTTGGAAGTTTTGTTTTCACGTAAACCAAATTTCCATTGAGTCATAAGTGGTACAAGTACCTACCTAAGGACGGGGTGCAACAAGCTACGATTCCAGACCGATCAACGTTAATATGGCATCGGCAGCTTTCATTCCAATGGACACTTTGTCAAACTTTCATTGAGTCATAAGTGGTACAAGTACCTACCTAAGGACGGGGTGCAACAAGCTACGATTCCAGACCGATCAACGTTAATATGGCATCGGCAGCTTTCATTCCAATGGACACTTTGTCAAACTTTCATTGAGTCATAAGTGGTACAAGTACCTACCTAAGGACGGGGTGCAACAAGCTACGATTCCAGACCGATCAACGTTAATATGGCATCGGCAGCTTTCATTCCAATGGACACTTTGTCAAACTTTCATTGAGTCATAAGTGGTACAAGTACCTACCTAAGGACGGGGTGCAACAAGCTACGATTCCAGACCGATCAACGTTAATATGGCATCGGCAGCTTTCATTCCAATGGACACTTTGTCAAACTTTCATTGAGTCATAAGTGGTACAAGTACCTACCTAAGGACGGGGTGCAACAAGCTACGATTCCAGACCGATCAACGTTAATATGGCATCGGCAGCTTTCATTCCAATGGACACTTTGTCAAACTTTCCACGGGTGCCCCCTGAAATCTCGACAAACTTTTCATCGAATTTCATTTCATCGAAAACGATTCATAGAATATTCAGTATACATATTATCTCTTGTAGTATTATGGCTTCATCGACTATTCATTATATATTAAAACAATAATTAGAGCAACTGTACAAGGAATATTAAATGCTTAAAATCTTTTTTAACCAACTATACAAAAGGCAGTACTACAAAATATCGCTTTTTATTTATTCGATATATCATTTTATAACTATTCAATTTTATACTAGATTACATATTTTAAGGATATACAAACCCAATAAAGAAAAAAAACATATAAGTGAAACTTACGCAGAATGACACACACGCAAAGTGACATTAAGGCAGGTCTCAGTTAGGTACGACGACGAGCGAAGCGAGGAGGAGTGTTAGGTAGAACTGCGACCCTACAGCGCGCGAGCCGATTGTACAACTAGATATACTCGGATGACAAAGACATCTAATTCGCAGCATAAACAACAGGGTACACACATAAAACACCAATATCTACCCACATCCGTCTGCGAGCGCATTGCGTTTAGTTTCTCTAATAATTAATTGAAGTAATAAATACTTAAATGATTTTCAAACATGTAAAGTTTACAATAAACAATAAAATATTAGATAATAAAGTATTAAATAAAGATCTGTGACATAAAGTATTTAGTAAATAAAAATTATACACATTAAAAATCGGTGTTTTAAAAATACATCATTTAATTGTTCGATGTAAAGAATATTGGATCAAATGAAAATACGCGAAACGTTGACTTTGAACTGAAGTTCGATTAAAAGTTTGTCGAGATTTCAACGGTAAACCTAGGTTTTTACATAAATACGTATTTTTAGGTACGTACCTACCTACTTCTCTGAGCTGACTTGTACTTAGTGTACCGGTACAGAGCCAGCAGTAACTTAGTTGAAGGTTAGGGGTGGGTTGCACTAAACCGTACGAGTAGCTACCTAATCGTAAGCGGTGTCCGTTAAAATCTGTATGTGTGGAAAGTGGTTGCTGGCTCTGTACCGGTACACTAAGTACAAGTCAGCTCAGAGAAGTAGGTAGGTACGTACCTAAAAATACGTATTTATGTAAAAACCTATCTTATGTCTAATTTATGATCACAAGTAGTTTTGTGCCGGGAGCTGAATGTGCATGATTGTAAAATAACGTAATTAACCTTATTATCATACATTGCGATGTCGGGCGATGACGGGTATCGCACGTATGGCGATACGTGCGATACCCGTCCTACTCACTGTCACGCGTGACGCTTCGCGCACCTCCACGCGTTTCTAAGAGTCCTTAAAAACCTATTTACACGCGATGAGGTTTGAAGTCAATTCGCAACCTGAACATCCTATCTATCAACATTATTTGACCCCGAGATTCATTACAGCTATGCGTTCGTGCAGAGATCAGCTTATTCTGGTAGGGCTGTAGATAGCTAGATGTATACTAGTATCAGCTAAAACAAAATAGGTACTATGTAATAAAATAACATACCTATACGATATGCTAAAACATATCTGTCTATCTTACGATTTATTTTTATTTTTTATAAAAGACTGTCCAGTGATTGACCCTAGTCTCACCTGATGGTAAGCGACGACAGAGCCTAAGATGAAGCTCACTGGTTCAGTAATAGCCTATTCACTCTTATTGTGTGTAATGTAAGTAGGTACTTGTACTGCTTCTCTCTGTCTGTTTTGTTAATATAGGTATGAAGAGAACCAATAAAGATAAATAATTATATGTATATTAAGGAAGAACCTTTTATCATAAGAAAAAATAGAAATACTTGTTTTCAACGATCTAACCTTGGCTTCAATATTTTTAAGTCAAAATATCGACGCGCCAAAATCGGGCCATTGATCCACTGTATCGTATACTTATTCAACGCGCGGCTTATAAAATTATCTATCCACCAATTTTAGAAAGAGAGCACGATATATTTTTTCATGCATGAACTAATAGTTCCCACAACGATTACCTTCACCTGAGAGTTGATAGTGACGCAATAACTTTATCGATGTTCATCTTTTATTAAACTTATTGTTGTGCGTACTTGAGTTCTATAAAGTTTGTAAGATATGTCGTTAGCATATTAACATACTTAGTTACTTAATCGATATCACACAAAAAGAAACAATCAATATTATAAATTGGAAGTCGTAATAGGTATATTTTTTCTGCAATATGAAGATCACAACACAACCCCTAATAAAGCTCTTTTTTTATAGGTAAGAGGCGTGTGATAGGTACTGTTGGTACTTGTTGATACTTCGTGAAGAGAAATGTTTTTTACCGTCAAAAATAATCTCAATTTCCTTTCCTTGTCATGCTATTTAAAGAGTATATCAATAAATATTATTATTGCATAAAAAGTTATTCAATTCTTCGCAAATCATACGATAAAATAGCTTACGATTAAAAGACGGTTTAATGTTTTTTAACAATGACTGACAAAATTATTAATTACATTAAAAGAGATTATGGAACGGTCATTCGTTTAAAAAAATATTAATCTTGTCATTTTAATCTTCAGATGAAAATATGAAAGTTAAATCTTATACAATTTCGTGCAGACGTATTTATAATTTTCGTCGATAATTTTGTGCGTTACAACCCTAACTAGAATGCACCTTGACAGCTCTAAAGGAAATGGTTTTTTTAATCACATCACGGTTCACAATATATCATCCCTTTATTTACTTACTGCCTTGTTACATATTCGCGCACCCGGCTTTGTCTACTCCGTGATAGATTTTAGCGCAAAGGGGTCACGAATAGACGCAGCCGGTGTTCGGGGTCTTTTTGTAAAAGTGCCATCGATAAAACGACTTTCAAGGGACGTCAAGAAAGATATCATATAACTGGTTCATTACGCGACGGGTAGGTATGCTTCCTTCCGACGGGAATAGTTGATTTCGTATCGTAGGTGCAGATACTTATATATCTTAAGTAGATTAGACAGTTATTTCTACACTTTTTGAACTCGATAATAAAAGTATATAGCAGATTACTTTCCTAAAACACCTCCAAGTTAAAAGTTATAAATCAGTCAACGGCTGAATTATTACTAATAGAATGAGATTTTGCGGGTACGACGGGGTGTGGTCAGAAACGCATCTATTATATTTATAATGGCAAGGGCATACCGGGGGTCCAGTCCTTTGTCATGGAAATGCAAGGTACATCCGAGGAGGATGCAGTTTGATCCATACAGTCCTGTGACCCTCTTTTGTTAGGTCTGACCTAGTGACAGGTTCAATGGTCAACTTGTTTGGCAACTCTATTCATTGTGCGGTTCAGCTGGCAAGTGCCAAAGTTTAATGCGAAATATCGAACTGCCGGTGACAAATACTTTAAATGCACACTTGACATACTTGTCAATGAAGCAAATCGATAATAACACAAGTGTTTAGAAGAGGCACAATATCCTAATTTATAATAACATACCTACTACTTAATATTACAAAGAGGTAAAGTTTGTATGTATTAGAGGGTAATCTACGAAACTGTCTATTTAAAATGGACTTCCAGCTATATAATTATTAAAACTTACTTTTTATTTGGATTGACCTCGGGTAGTTAATTAAAACAGTGCCTAACTGTATTCTGTAAATATATTGCAGGAACGAATTGTAAAGCTAATAAGTTAGTAGATGAGGTACCTAAACCTGCTAAAGTATAAGTTTCATCTGAACGATCCGGTGACCTTTTCAAAGGCTTTCTCCATACAGTTCTCAAGGCTTTGTTTTTAAAAAGTTTTTGGTAAGCTACTTATTTCTACCTATTCAGTTGCCTACCCCTTATTGTTCGTAATAATTATTTTTCACGCGTACAGACCAAATATAACAACATTTACTAAAGCGACATCTATTTATTCATAAATTGACGCCAGGCCATTGTATAAGTTCGAAAACCCTTCTTTAAGTTGTAAGCGATTAGAAAATGAAAAGTCATCTTTGAGAGAAAGGTACCTATTTGTATAAATACGATTACGGGCTTACACTGAAAGTGTATATTTCAAACAAATTGTAATGACTTCATTATTCCGACATCGTTTACATACGTGGAATAGAACTGGCTGAAACGAATACCCTGACGATTCTGCATCTGCGTGCTTTCAAAACAATTAATTTGTATACGCACGTAGCCGTATCTTTGGTATGCTGGTGCTGCATGCATCAGAACGGCTTTCTTGCTAATACCATAGAGTGCAAGTTGCAACGACTGCACCTTGTAGCTTTAGCCATGAGATCCAAGTTAATCGTTCACTAAGCAATAATTTAGTATCGTGACCTCTAAAGAGCACGAGGTAAGGTCCATTTTGGTGAGTCATCCGTGGTATGCCTATTCCGGGATAATAATAATGCATTTTTTGTTCCCGAGATGCCAGTATGCGATGCACCGACGCGTCTCTGTGTGTCTCTGTCTCTACCATTCGTCTAGCAGCTGTGCCTATTATTTTGAAGTTGTGTGCTGCGGGTTTTGTATAGCGCGACCATGTGAATTTGATACTTTTCGGCGTAAAGATGGAAAATATACCACGCAATAGATGAAGACGTAATGTTCGCGTGACGAGTTGATATTCGCCTTGATTTAAAAACAGCGCCTCACGATTGCGAATCACCTTCCCCCCCACGAGGGTGGCGTTTGATTGTGTCAACCGTGATAATTGGGGTTACGTAAATAAACGTTTCTAATCATAAAATAGAACAATAATCGTGCATTTTTCTGGTGTCTTCACGTTAAAACTTTGCACTTAATGGTCTGATGCCTATCAGAAACTTGCATTTTTAATGGGTTATTTATATTGGTTATATACTCATAACTCCATAAATATTAACTATATAATTGAATAATTTATTTTAAAATTCATGTGCTCGCATTACGGTCAAAATATATAATAAGTAAATCCAAAAGTTACATCACGATAAAATGTGAATGTACACGATGCTGTCAGATATCAAGATTGTCCGCACCCTTACACGAAATATTTTTTGCATTGTTGGCGAAGCTCTTCCCAAGACCATGTGGACCGCTACGTTGCCAGTTTAAACACACCATCCTGCCAGCATTGTAGTTTCTTTATCAATACTTTCTAAAAAAAATCCTTGTAAACAGCCGTCCTTTTCTAATCCGTCGAAAATGTATAAGTGTGACAAGGATAGTTATGGAGGAACCTCTTCGAGCATAATTGCTTCCAAAATGAATAGATTTTAAACAATGCCAGGGACTTAAGGAATGGCAGTGTGCTTTCGCAGAGCCGCTTATCGGTGTTAAAGATTTGTTTCATTAGCTGGACTATAAAATAATAAGTACTTGAAACATTAAATCTCTAAAAATGATTGTTGGACAATTAAGCTGCTTAGTAAACGTCTAAAAATAATAAATATACCACGTGGGTGCTTATCGCGATTCACAAAGCAGTGCCTTGTCGCGTTGCTTAGCTAAATTCAAAATAATGGAGTCAAATCACGAAACGCGAATTAATTCAAATAGTCCCGTACCACTGGATTTCTATTTCAAGTTTATAGATGAGACACAGATATAAGCGCCTGTACAATATTACATGACGAAGCCGAATAACAGTTTAAGAGAGTATATAAGATTATTGCAATAGATATTTAAATATAAATTTTGATGATATAGGTTTCAGGGAGGCAGCCATGAAATGCGCTAGACTTCATCTTCACGAGAGAACAAAGCCTAGGGCTAGCGGAGGCAGGGTCGCGGAGCCCGACCGGCCGCGCAGGTTCTGCCAGAAGCGGATGGTGAACCCTGCTCACGAGGAGGACCCGCGTTGGGCAGCCCTGCTCGATCGGTAACATATTACCTTTTGTGTCACTACCAGAGGGGTGATTACGTTACTTTTTGAGGACGAACCAACTGTCATTTTCCCATACAGCAAATGGCATCTAGCTCTAACTGTTCTAACGTGCGAACGAACCCTTACGAAAATGACCGACCGACTCTTCATATACAATGGACCAATTACAAAAAATATAGTCAATGTTAGAAAGTCTCTGTATGGCACTATGGTTGACTGGTAGAGAATGCCTTGAGGCATTAAGTCCGCCTTTTGTACTTTTTGTTTTGTGCAATAAAGTTTAAATAAATAAATAGTCAATGTCGTACAGACCATCCTGGAATGAAGAACGAAATAATTGTTTTACCTAGTATCGTTGTTGCAGATTCTACTGCAATCCAAGCGCCGACGCAGCCAGCACTGTTGCCACCATTCCACCTCAACCAGGTGAGGACTTGTTCCTCTCTGTACAAAACATAACATTTGATGGCGATGTCAACGAAAGAAAACGACCGAAAACTTGTTTTAAATATAAAGCAATGAGAGATGGCAAACAGCATAGAATGTTTGTAAAGCAAGTCGTCGAGGAAAAATATGAGTATACCGAAGAGTGCTCGTCTCAACTCACTTGCTACTACTTCGACGATTACCTAAAATACATAATGAATCCAGAACACAACATATTATCTGAGAAATCTAGTATTCTGATTTGTGAATATGGAGACAATACTAAAGAACACAAAGCAGTGCAAGCAAAGTCAAAACAGGCGTCCGACTTAAAGAAATTCCGAGAAATTAATATTGATCCGCAAAATAACTGCTCTGGTAAGGAGACGAAGGCAATGAAAGAAGAACCGCCTGATCTAGCCTCGCAGGACACAAAGATATCATATCACAAGTCGGGGAAACGCAAATGTCTCACGATATCGAGGGCTCAGAGCCCGGAGACGGTACAGGTGATCCGCGTGGACGTGGTGTGCCACGCGCGCGGCGCGCCCGCCGACTCGCCCGGCACCGACGGCTCCAAGCAAACCCACCCAGGTGATCAGATCGCAGATCCCAAGCTTCTAACCAATATCCACATGAAAACAAGCCATTTTTCAAACAAGTACCTGCTGACAAACACAACAAAAACTCTGGATGAAAATGTTTCTAGAGGAGCGAAAGTTACACTGCTTTGTAAAACGTTCAGGCTCTCGAGTAGAACTAAAGCCAACAATGAGAAATCATGCAATAAAGAATAACTGTGAAACATAAATTGTTAAAATTCGCATCTTTATTTCTGCTATTGTCACTATGAGTAGGTACCGATCGGCGTTGTTTGCTACATAAATACCTAACTATTAAAGTTAGATACACACTTAACTTGGTCAAAAGTATTATGTACCTACCCCTTTTTCTCCAACTTAGATTCATTGCGATCTCCTCAGTGATTGTCAGTATGGTTTCCGCCGGGGACGATCAACTGGGGATCTTCTAGTGCATGCTACTCATCTTTGGAGCGAGGCTATCGAGAAGCGTGGTGAAGCTCTTGCCGTGTCTCTCGATATCTCCAAAGCATTCGATAGGGTCTGGCATGCTAGCCTAGTGAGCAAGCTTCTTAGCTTATGGGATACCAGCTGGCTTTTGTAACTGGATAGCTGATTTCCTGAACGGGCGACGCGTTCTGTATGGTCTTAGAAGGCTGCACATCGGATCAATGGGCTTTAGTTGCCACCTCTGGGATGGATCCGCTAAATATCAGCTAGCCGCCTTGGATTCGATAGTTAGATGGGCGTGCCAGGAAGCATTAGTGCATTAGTGACCTAGATTTAACTGAGGCTAAAATGCAAAGACTGGAACACCGTAGAAAAGTAGCCTGCTTATCGGTGTTCTACAGGATACATTTTGGAGAGTGTGCGCTAGGATTACACTCACCATTTCGCCATCTTGGGACGAGCGCGGTCGTGGGTTCCACCCTTGTATTGTTGATTTACCACTGATTCGCACGAAGCGCTTTGCTTTCAGTTTTCTCACGAGGACAGCCAAAGAGTGGAACTCGCTTCCGGCAAACCTTTTCCCAGTTACATATAACTTGGATCTTTTCAAGACGAGAGTGAATAGGCACTATCTAGGTATGCATGTAACACCCTCGACCTCATCATCACTTACCATCAGGCGCGATAGTGGTCAATAGTGGTCTATAAGTAATAAAAAAAAAAAAAAAATGCAGATACATTTATCAGTTATCTTATCACACAACAAGTACTAAACTAATGTAATGCCAATGACCTAAAATATAACAAGGTATAAGTAAGGTATATATGTATAAACATCTAGAAAACTTTAGGCCACGTACTTCACATGATTTCGAAGTTTTTAGCTATTTATTTTAGAGAACTGAAGGTTTGAAAAATACGGATTTCCAAATAAATTACCCAATGCATCTTTCCCATACAATCATTTTTAAAGTCCAAAATGAAAACACTCTATTTAAAGTATGACACTTAATATGAAAAACGCATAGGTCCTCGATACTTTTTGGCCAAGGCTTTTGCAACAGGATAAACTCCTTTCTAAAAAAACCTACTTATAGCAATTGACCAGGTACCTAATAAATAATCTCATCAATAACTGTATAATCTTATGAGTAGAGTAGGTATAGTTACCGGAACAATCTTTGCAAATAAGAACATTTTACAAAAAAAGCTGTCAGCGTTACAACAATATGAACTGATTTTTAAAAGTGGATACCTGGCGAGAAAAATCTTGGCGACCATCTGGCGCCACCCCCGCCATTACTAATGGCTCTCAAACTGTATGTAACTGTTTAATACGACGTCTCAATAACTCGATTCCTACTGATTTTGCTCAAACGTATAAAGTTATGTAGATATTATAGAAAATTGTATATTATTGTATTTTGCGAAATAGGTATGTTAGGAATTTTATCGTTTTATCAATTGAAATGTCAATTCAAAGCACCGAGAATAGCGTTTATTCCTTGTTTAGTTCGTACAATTATAACTTATGTCATCTGGCGACAATGGCGCTCTCTAAAAATCTAGGTGCCAATGACTGGTTACAGGGTGGTATAATACGAGTACTTTGCAAGTAAACACATTTATAACAATAAGCTTACTGTGCATTCTTGCATCGTCCTTATTATTCTGTCAAACTCCACAAATGTTAAAGCTCGTAATCTTAACACTTGTTTTATAAATCACTCAAATTCATATTACTTAATGAAAATAAATGAGATAAACAAAAACCAACTTGTCCCCGTCGGAATACCTGTTAGTTTACAATCATTTCGATGTCTCTCGTAAGCGTTGAAACTTCTCTGTAAATATTTATAAGTTCGCAGCCTTATTACGAAACATGACAGTTGCATTGGCTCTGAATACACATATTGCCGTTTGGATTCGCAAATTTATTCAGCCAATCACATGCTCGTTATTGATTACTATACTTAACTTCCTATGAAATAACTCTTTTTGAGCTGTTAATGCTTGCGAACAGTACTGTTGCCTCACTCTTATTTATAGCCCTTGTAGACTACAGAAGGACGCCTGTGCTGTTGACAGGCGATAATTGCTCAAAAAACTTTTTATACTCGTCGACAATAATCTTTAAATTGGAACCTCGCAAACCATAACGCAATGGAATACTTTTATTCTGATGAAAAAGTTTATGCTCTATGGACAATCGCAATAATTATTTGGATACGCTCTAGACAACCGAAAAAAAATTGAAAATAGAACTTCGTATTTCAATAATGTGTCCTTGTTTTAAGGAGACTCGATCCGATACAAGATTGCCAATCTATGGCGTTTCAGAAGGTAGCAGCGTTGCGTCATCTAACAAAAATCTACTTGAACTTGCTGCTGTATCCAGAGCATAAAAATTAAAAAAAACTACGCTTTGTGATTGGCTAGTATTTAGACAATCACAGCACAGTACTGCAACATTACGGACGCCGGTGGTGTGATGTGATAACTTTTCTTTTCAAAGTTAAACTTAAAAAGTTAAAATAAAACCTACGAAAATGAGTAGTGACAGTGACGAAACATCTTTTACAGTACATATGGTGCTACTTTCCCGCACTAGTGCGGAAAAGAGCACTTTTCGTGCATATGTCGAAACTTTAATGAGCCATATGTACAGTAAAACGTTGTACGATACACGTGCGAATAGGTAATTCGCAACTCGTGTCGATTTAAAACACTCCCTTCGGTCGTGTTTTAATTTATCACCACTCGTTGCGAATTTCCTATTTTCGGCACTTGTATCGTAAATAACTATTACAGTACATATGGTGCTACTTTCCCGCACTAGTGCGAAAAAGAGCACTTTTCGTGCATATGTCGAAACTTTAAAGAGCCATATGTACAGTAAAACGTTGCACGATACACGTGCGAATAGGTAATTCGCAACTCGTGTCGATTTAAAACACTCCCTTCAGTCGTGTTTTAATTTATCACCACTCGTTGCGAATTTCCTATTTTCGGCACTTGTATCGTAAATAACTATAACTCCTCAAGAAATAACGAATATGGCAGAGGAAGCCACACTTACCTTGCTACCTGAAAAGTCAAAGAGCCTTTACAATAGTCGAACTAGACAATATAGTACCTACTTACGATATTTAGTTTTCTTATATACTCGTATTAATGACTTAAATTATTAATTTTAATGAACTCGTACAAAAAGTATTGTTCACAATAGTGTCTCAAGCTTTTTAATCTCGTACCTTACTTAGGCCACTCAGCAAGCTTCGTGGCCTAAACACGGTACTCGACTATAAAGCTCTCTATTATAACACAAAATACTATACCCGTGTAAGAGCACCTTAACAAACAAAATTACTTACAGTTACAAAATATTGCCATAAAAGTGGCACCACTTTTGATTGAAGTTTGAGAGGCGTTGAATTGTTTAGGAAAAAACCGAACTCGTAGTCTTTTAAAACAATTAAATGTGTGGGTCCTGTGGTATTATGCGCATGTATACATTTTATATAAGATATTGGCTCATTTATTTGTAGTTATTTAAATAAAATATCATAGTGAAAAAAACCTGGCATATTTTACTTGTGGCATGTTGTTTAGATGATTTATTAGATTTACACTACGAGGGGCACACTGAAATGATCGGGAATCGAAAAAACTGATCGAAGAGGAAACTAATTTTTAAAAGTTTTATATTAACTTGACTTGGAGGAAACTAATTTTTACAAGTTTTATATTAACTTGACTTGTTCGTACGAAAGTAAGTTGTCCGTCAAATCTTGCAAGTTAAATTTGACCCAGTTCCCGGTGACCAACTTGCAAGCTTGTACCAAAAATGATTTTTTTGACAGAAACTTATTCTACTCCTGTACCGTTATCAGGCATTTATATAGGCACCAATAATAAGTCGTCGAAAAACTCTATGCTCTATGGCCCATAAACGTACTGTTTAGCGTACTTTTATGGTTCATACATTTTTCATAAAAGCACTGTTTACAACGATGTGAAAACATCTAACTTTTTTTTAATCGGCCGCTATATTGCAGTGGTACCAATTTCGTAAGAAAATTTTTCGAAATACAAAGTTTCTATTTACTATCGAACATTTGTAGAACATAAATTATTTACTAAATTAAAAATAAATGATCATGTATTGTGGGTTTATATACATATTTTACCGATTATTGGTATTATTTATAAGTATAAACCGATCCGATTCGGTTCACATCCGGATTCAGTTTGGTTCGGATGGCAAGTGCAAGGAAATTAAAAACAAAACAGACCATAAACAAGAGGTGTCAATGTGTCATATTTCTAATTTCCCACCAAAGTTCCAGTTCAAAATGAAAAGACGAAATATGATATTGATAACTATTCCTTATTAATAACTTATTAAGATTTTATTCGTGTTTGTGAAGTGAAGAAAAATGTGTACGTTCATTTTAAAATGGACGAAGAAGAAAATAACTGCACCGCTGAAGAAATTGCGTGAGTAGTAATAGAACTAACGGAAAACTTACTGTCTGATAAGTCAAATGCAATTTATTTAAAATTACTCGTAGAAAAAGTATTGTATGCAACGGTGTTTAACTTGGTCTTTTAAGACCCTGCTTACGAGTATGTACAACAGTTGCATAAAATGCTATATGGTGTTTTTAGATTTTTAAGTATACATTAATACATTATGTTGATATGAGCGCTTTTGCCAAACATAAAACATTTTATTATGTCGATGATTCAAGGCTGAAGTTGACATTGAAATGATGGCAAATCTTCATGCTTTTCGACCGTATTACAAAGTTTAAACCTCGATTAGTCCTCGATAACGTGATATTTCAGGCTTATAGGAATAGCTTCTTAATTTGCAACTAAAAAATATATTATTAATGACTTTTGACGTTTCTCATCAGAATTTTTGTAGAGTAGGTGAGCAAAAATCAACACAAGTCGCATTTCTTCTTCCTATAAAATATGAGGGAACGCAATAGGAAACTAAGCTTTCAAAGACCATTTTTTTTTGATAACGTTGTTCTTTTTAGAGTCATTCGTTTATAGATAACGAAATGTCGTGGTATACCACACGCAGATTATTATTATTTTTTCACTACAGGGGTGTATTCAGGAGTTACCACTATTTTTAGTCGACCTTATAGAAGATAGAGCTAGGTCTGGAAATACTGAGATGCTAGCGAGATATTGTCGTTGGGCTGGATTAGATTAAATAGCATCCCTTGTGGTAGTTTTGAAAAAAATATTGACTCAGTGATTTTTCTGTGCAAGCTCCCGATTATTTCAGACTTTAAAAATATACTTAAACAGATTTTTTGTAAAAATAAAAAAAAACATAATTATTTGAATTCGACGATTGAGCCATTATGGTCTCAAAAGTACAATGTGAACTTCATAAATAGTAGATTGTTAACCAAGGGCTGAAAGCAGAAATGGGTGACTTTCACCCGAGTTCAACACTCTAATTTTCATATCGAATACGAGGAAAGTAAAAAAAAACAGACGGAAAATTAAACAATATGTTTACCTACTCAAAGTATACAATTCAAAAATGGCAATATATAGCCAGATATCTGTCTCGCTCGCGCTTATGGTTATATATGGTGTAATGACGTCACTCACGAGAAAAAAATGGAGGTCGGCGTTTTCGGTCACGTGACATACTCGTATCTATATGCTATCTAATATTATATCTAAAATACGATTTTAATTTTGAAATTAAAAATATTTTTTAAGTTTTTATAACCAAATAGTTTAAAAAAGGTTTTGTGGGAGGTGTATTCCATTTGTCACCACCTCATAGAGCCTAGTGAATATTTTAGCTAAAATAAAAGTAATGAAGTTACAACATAAACTTATTTTATATTTAATAAAATAAATTCCATGAACTAGTAAGAATAGCATTATTTCCCTTTGTCAGTGGCGGGGTGTATTGATATTTATTAGAATTAGTTCACACATAATGCTTATAAGGCGAGGACTAATTGCAATACACTACTTTTCTGCACTAGAGCAGAAACGTATTACTTTCTGCACACTTTTTAGAACAACAACGACCCACTTTCAGAGCATGAGATATGAAAAGGAAATTTCCAGGTAATTTAGTCCTAAGTTATCCATTCCCGATCATTTCGGTGTGCCCCTCCTATTAATCTATTACGACTATAGGTACTGTAGTGAAAATTGAATAAAAGGTTCACACAAGGATACGAACGTAATTTATTTTTTTATTTTCCTAAAATTATTACATATAACAGCGGCATATAAAACATCACGACCCGAACGCGATCAGGTTTATAAGATCATGTTAAATAACACTTGCAATACAATACCGAACGTATAACCGTGCTCTGGCCGTTGCTGCGGCACACGATTGGACTATGATAGACAAAACATGGTGATTTACGGTCGACAAACCAGCACGACAATAAAAAGGGATGTAAAACGACTGGGTTCGACGAGATGTTAAGTGTTGGTAAAGGTTGTGTGTTAATTGTGTGTATGGGGCCTAAATGAAATCTAAACGATCGTTCTGACAACTTCGGCGGTAAAGGGCCTTTCTGAATTTTGAGGGTTTTACAGGAGAACGGAAGGCATCGATCCCATCTTAAGGTCGGAGGTTTGACAATCCAACGACGGCACGGTATGGTAGAATATCACAGGTAATAAGTGACATTAAAAAAAGGACCCTGACGTTGACCGAAGGTCAAACAAAAAAGAATACACGCCGAACTCTCGGGAGTCCTCTAAACGCGACTTAACTCCTGGCGGCGTCTCCGACGGAGGTTCTCCCGATCAAAAGCCGGAAGCGCTGGTAAGCGGGACAGTCCGATCGCTTCTCCCTCCGGCTCGCAGACTCCGGATGATGGCTCTCAGCGCACTCGAACTGGCATCAGTCCTCGGGCAACAACCACCGCGAACTTAGGCTTGGGGCCTAAACCCGGAAGCTATGAAACAAAATTTCACAATAAATACTTCTACTCCACCGTCTAGACTAGAAGCCAAAAATCCACCACAACCGATAGGCGAAAATGCTTACCCAGTGTGCTAAAACAGCACCCGGCCTTCAGAAAAAGGCAGAAACTCTACGTTTCCCTCAGTGCAGTGTGACAACAACCACAACTGGTTCCACCACCGGCGAGCTTCGCCTCAGGGCTTGAGAAAAACGCTGATGCACTAGCGCGAAAACTGTTGTTCTTAATACAAAAACTGTGGACGAGGAACTCGGGTCTGTACCCTATAAACGGTACACCACGCTTCACACTTTCAGCTAATAGACCAATGGAAAAATAATACTTCACTCTCCAAGAACTATTCTCTTTGACTCCCATTTCTTTTCTGATGATTTGACAATAAACAAGAATCATTCTCGAACAATCAAATTCAAATTTCAAAAACTTCTTCCAATTTCATTCATAAAAACCAGACAGCACCAAAGCAGGCAAACCCGTCGGTAAAGTTGTATATAAGGAAAATGCACACCATCGGAAACGCGCCTTGTGCGACTACTGAACTTCAGTAATAATGCGCTAGATGGTGCTGCAATATAAGGCAAACGGTCATACGAATTTAAATAGTTCTGCAAGGATGAATGCAATTAATGCTGCAGTACCTACAGGTACTACACATGTTGGTTTGGTACCTACGTGAACTTAGGAAACTCGGAATGGGACTAATGTAGCCGTATCAAAGCTTAGGCTTATGCTAAATAAAGCCGGGGTTATATTAGAGCCACGCCGCGTGTCGCGACGCGTACTTTGTATTGAACGTGGCGACACGCGGTTCTGAGCTAATGTAACCACGTTCATACAAAATGTATGTAACCGATTGCGTTGCGACACGCGGCGTGGCTCTAATATAACCCCGGCTTAAGAAACCTAGTCGGTCTACGATACTTTTTCGCTTATCAATTATCATGCTCGAAAAGTGTGTCATATTAGGCTAGCAAGCGGGGCTAAAGTAGTACATTTAGCCCCTGGGGAAAATATGTACCTATGCATAAATATTTGAGTGATGAGCATGAATATTTGTTTCTGAGTCATGGAAGTTTTCTATGTATTTAAGTATTTATATCTATTATATATATCGTCGTCTAGTACCCATAACACAAGCCTTAATGAGCTTACTATGGGACTAGGTCGATTTGTGTAAGATTGTCCCCTAATATTTATTTATTTATTTATTATAAAGCAACACGAAACAAAAAAATATTAAAAAAAATATTGTTCCGTTCTGATGTAATATTTATACATATTTATGATTTTTAAAACATTTCATGCGACCAATCAAAATAATTCACCGCATTAAATCCACCAATCACAACTCATTAAAAAAAATGTACACCACAATACAGCTAGATATTAAAATCGACCAATCAGAACATAGAATTCATGTAAACATTTGGTGTTTTAGTCACAATAATTAAAAAAAAACGTTTGTTTTTTTTCAAAACGTTTTAAAATGCGTATAGAGTACAATCCTCTTTAATTTCTAATAATTTTAAATACTTAAAACATAAAAAAAAATATACAATCCTAATGTTCTATTTTTTTTATGTATGTCAATTAAGTCTTGCACCACGATTCATTCCGTGTTCATAATTTGAAAAAATATGTTGGGCGGGAACTTGATAGGTTATTTACTCGCTATTTCAAGATGATTGAAAATATCTGACGTCCGAAGAGAGGGGGAGGACACGATAACCCGACACATTCTAGCGAAGAGGTGGAAACATGATCTTTTGAGTGAAATAGAGCGACATGACTTAAACAAAACTTTGGGCTTTAAAGCCCAATAACTATCTCGCAAAACAATCACTAATTTGAAAAATCTTTTTAAAAAAACCCATAAAATATTTGAAAAAGCTATCCAACGACACCCAACACTATGGGTTTAACGAGAAAAAAAATACATTCCCACTTCAGGTGTAGGTTTTTTTTTTCAAGATTTTATTCTTCTGTTTTGTCGGCGTGATTGATTTATATACTCATGCCGAATTACAGTTTTCTAGTAGTAATGGTTACTGAGCTAAGCCGAAGACGGACGGACAGACGCACGGACTGACGGACAGCTAGACGGACATGGCAAAACTATAAGGGTTCCTTGTTGACTACGGAACCCTAAAAACGTAAACTTCTTCTACTACATTTATTTGAGAACATTGAAGCTATAAAATTAACAAAACTTGTTATAATTACTTTAAAAACCGCCTCACCTCGTTATTAGGTATGCCACAAAATGATTCATGTAATGTCTTTGTTTTACTTCCTCACGTGTTTGACTAAAGCACTATATTTACCTCGGTGGAAACCATAGAATATTCTTTCCGCGCCTCGGCAATAAAATAATATACAATTTTTTATCGAGTATCCGTTATCAGGTGCGATGTGGGTGCGATCAAGTTTTGACCAAGTTATAACTTAATTACTGAATCGAAGCTAGCGTGCAGCCGCGGAGTTTCAGTGCTATTCGCGGCGAGCGCCGAGTCCGCGATAACAGCCCGTGTGACCCGGTAATACGGGCGGTTTCGCCGCGGAGCCGCCGCGCCGTGGCGTGATCCAGACCGTGCATTTACACCAAACCGCATGCTAGTTGCTACGAACTTTCAACCAACAGTGGATTATACCTGAAAAAGGTATAATAATAGTCAACGGAAATAAGTCATCAGCAAAAATACTTTTCGTGACGGCAATGTTTTTAGAACTATACCTTGTAAATCCTGTAATTAATTGTAAACTTTGTAAAACACAACATTCAAACTTCAAACTTCTTTATTTGCCTAGAATAATATATACAAAGAGATGACAAAATATTATTGGGAAACATTATTCTGCTATAAGTATTACAAAACAATAATACTAGCATGCACATATTTAAAACTTATCTAAAAGGAACAATTTTATAAGTATCATAATTTTGTTTTTCTTGCATTCGTTTTATAATGCTCCCTCGAAACATATTGAAAGGCAATTGTTATATGTCTGGCGGTAACTTATTATAGTATTTTATGCTACTGCTGTATAAGAAGGGTCTTAAAACGCGAGTGTCGTGGGATGCGATGCGAGCCTTGGCATCGCAATTAAAGCGACACGAGCGTTTTTAGAGCAGTTATTCACCGTTGCATACAATACTTTTTCTACGACGAATATTAAATAAATTGCATTATTTAGACTTTTCAGGCAGCAGGTTTTCTATTCGTTCTTTTGCTACTCACGCAATTTCTTCAGAAGTGCAGTTGTTAATTCCTTTAACCATTTAAAAGGAACATACACTTTTGTCTTCACAAACACGAATAAAATCTTAACAGTTTAGGCGTTATTGTTTATCATCTTCTTTCATCTTTTCATTTGAACTGTATTTTGGGTGTAAATCAGATATACCTCTTGTTTATGGTTTGTTTTGTTTTTAATTTGTTTCCACTTGCCATCCGAACCAAACCGAATCCGGACCCGAACTGAATGAGAACTGTTTATTTTTTACAAATAATACCAAGAATTTATAAAACATGTAAATTAAGGGGCTCCCGTCAACGAAATTTAGTAGTTTTCATTTCGACACTCGTCCTCGGTTTATTGAAGGTAGCTTTCCAGGTGCAGATATGGGAAAGTTTGATTCCTGTTTAACATTTTTGATATTGAATAACTTGAAAAATGTTAATACAGAATTAATTATCCATTTTTAAAGAAAGGTGTAAAAATACAAAACCCCGACACCTCATCCTCATTAAAACTTGTATACACCCGAAACTCATACCTACTCATACATACTGAACCTACCTATAATTTAGATATGCGTTTTTATAATCTTACTAATGAACACAAAAGTTGGCCATAACCAGTTTTTTGGCCTAAAATTGTTCAACTTTGATGCCAAATATCTCGAAAACAATGAACTTTGAAGTAATGGGATACTATATTGCTTAAAGCCGTTGTTGTTATATGAAAAGTTACAAAAAACATTAGAAAACCAAGAGGTTCATCAGATCGAAGGTCAATGGCGTATGGAAGCCCCTTAACACACAATAGATGATGATTTATTATTATTTTAGTAAATAATTTATAATATACAAATGTTAAATCGTAAATAAAAACAATTTATTTCGAAAAATTTGCTTACGAAGGTACTGCACTGCATTATAAACATTATATGTTATAAAGAGGCCAAGTCTCGAAACTCTTCCACCGTAAAAAGTTGTGAGATATTTCGTAGAGCCAAGTCTCAGGCATTCTACTTAATCTTTATTTGCTTGCTAAATAAAATTCTGCAACGTGGCAATCACACAACTTTACTGTATTTATGGATTTTTGCATACCTAAAACTATGTAGTATTGTGTGATTGCCAAGTCACAACATTTTATTTAGCAATAGCAAGCAAATAAGGATTAATAAGAATGCCTGAGACTTGGCGCTACGCAATATCTCCCAACTTTTTACGGTGGAAGAGTTTCGAGACTTGGCCTCTTTTTTACATGGAATATTTTTCATGGGATCTCACTTCTTTTTGTAGGTTATTGTGGTATCAATACATACAAATTATGAATGCAGTCCCAATTCTTGCTTTTAATTTTTTTTCACTTCTCATGCTCGAAAAGTAAGATAGCGGGGCTAAAGTAGTTTAGCCCGTATAGGGAAAATATGTAAACATATTTATGATTTTAAAACATTTTAATTTGACCAATTAAAACACTTCATCGTTTTAAATCCACCAATCACAACTTAAAAAAAAACATTGGTGTTTGCTATCAACTAATCAGAATACAGCTTTATTAAAAAGCAACCAATCAGGAAACCGAATAAATTTCAAATATTAGGCGTTTTTTGTTCCCAAATTCACAATCATTAAAAAAAATAAACGACTTTGGCCGTCTATGGCCGCGTCCAAACGTTCAAGCGTAGTTGGCTGCATACATGGCATAACCTATGAGGTTGAGCGGGATAGACTGCAGTCTATCTCGCTTTATCATATGCACCCTATGCTGTCCGCCGCGCTCGGTCGTTTGGACGCACTTATAGATGGTCAGTGGCGTTTAATTAGTGGTGTCAATATTTTGAATCTGTGTCAAAGCAGTTTATTAAAAAATCATGCCGCCAAAGGCCAAATTGAACAATCCCTTCGCCGCCACGGAATTTATTGTTGATTTTGGATGGATAATCTTTGTTTTTACTATTTTCTCGTAGTCGAAGTGAAAAGTAGAGTGTATAACTCTGGTCTAAAAGCCATATTACCCCTCGAACAATTTTCGCTTCCTTCTATTCCTCACTTCGCTCGGGAAAATAACCATCTCGTTGTAATATGGCTTATTTTAGACCCTTGTCAAACAGTCTACTATTATCCCATTCACTGCAAATGTAACTTTGTAATCCTATATATTTATATTATATATGCAGTTGACGTGTCTAGAAAACCGATGGACCGAAATTGCAAAATATTTTAGTTTTGTCTTGATTTATACACTAAACACTAATTTATATTCTAAATTTTAAGCTTCTTTGTCTGCTAAAAGTGCCTTAGAGGTTTGATGATCGGTCAGTCAGTCAGTCAGTGAGTGAGTGACAAAATTAAGAAACTTTGACTTGTTATAATTCTTAAACTACTGGTTCAAATTGAATGAAATTTGAAATATACCGTGTTTATACAATGCCTGCTTGATCACTGAAAATTCAGGCTTCTACTCGTAGTTTTATCCACAGCGTAGTTATAAGGGGGTCGAAAATGGCCTGAAGTGCTTCGAGAAAAGGATGGTACGGCCGTGCCGCTGTTTTGCTTGACTTGGCTGGGACACTACCGTGCCCACAGACTATGACGTAAAGTACAGTTAAACATTGCCAGACCAAGCTTAACTGGCTCTGCATACAACAGCTTAATAATTTTCCGACCTAATGGAGACACGTTACTTGGCTAGTTTCCAGATAGGTATTCTCACGGGATTTGGGTTGGACGGCCGGGTATGACTACACCACAAATAGGGAGGAGCGTTTTCAACCAGTTTAAAATATTTCCTTCTTAGGCACTTTTTTAGGTTGCTACTTTGAGACGGAGTACTTACCTAAATACTTAAGTATAGAAAATGTGTGAAAAAATATCACAAAGGATAAAAAAAAAACTATTCTGAGAAAAAAAGTAAAGGGTACACCTTTAGAGTGACAACGCAATTTGAGATCTGGTTAATGGCAAAACCTTCTGATGATACATAAAGGCAATAAGGGTTTTCGGAAAAATGGATGCAAACGGAAGAGCTTGGTCAGTAGAATAAATGAATTGATAACATCGCGCCAAGCTTGAGGTGTGGAGAGTGGCAATACATAAGCTGAGCCGAGATCAGGAGCAGAGAAGGCAATGATTAACGATCCGAACGGAAACGTTTCCGAATATTAATTTGTAGTGGAGGTCACCGACGCGGCGGCCTAGCTAGTGTGACATAGCCGCACCGAAAGGATTGGGACGCCACGGGCCACCCCACCCGATGGGGTGAAATGTGTGTGCCGAATTTATAGGTGTGAGAGATGGAACTTCAGGGTAGCTAAAGGGTGAGGTGGACTTCGGACCTCCCTTAGGGGGGTTGTAAACCCCCCAATTTGCCCTAGTCCGGCACCCCCGCCCGAGGCTCCCCGTCCGTTCCTGTCCAAGCGATAAGAGGGAAGAGGGGTGAGCGTCAAATGGACGTTTTACGCATAATTTAGAGCAGTAAATGGATTCGAACAGTCTCCACACAGCATACCTACCGAGGAGGCATTAACGTATAGTCTCCCTGGAAGACCGACACCAGCGATTATGATGATATGTGTTTCGAAGATAAGCCTCTGGTGGTAAATTATGAGTTAAATCTTTTGCGAATTACTCTTATTTGTGGCACTCACCCACCGTGGTGGACATTATTTGAGCAAGTAATTTTCTTAGGATAGAATAAATGATGAATTTTTAGTGATCTAAACCCGCCGAAAGAATTTTACTGTGAGTAGATAATATGGCTAGTAGGTACTTACCTAAATTTGCATAATTTTATGGAAGAACTTACGTAACTTTAAAAAGTAAAACAAAGTAGCGACGATAAGAAAGGTAAGAATTTATGTCAGTACTAAGTACTTGGAACTTTTACGGCATTGCGTAAAACACATTTTTGAATGTGTTCGCGATGCGAGCCTGCTCGAGCTCAGTATCCGATGAATTTTCTTTTTTCGTATTTCTTGTAGCTAGGGCGCGAGTATGTTACTCTAAGAAATAGACCCGGCGCGTATGTGTATCCACCTAGTTACCTTGAATGTCCTATTCTACTTTCGCATTGTTAATTTCGTGGCTCGATTAATTTGAAGGCACAAAAGACGTTCCAATATTAACAAGAATAGTTATAGGGTTAACAGAAGGGAGCCGCCAATTTATTTGATCGTAACATTTGTAACGGTGCTATTAGTCAGTAGTAGTAGTAGGTTTAGGTGGGGCGTGTTGAAAACGTATGAAAATATCATCCTGATTTTTTCATACTTAGACGAATATTTTTTGAATGAAGTGGTTGCATAATTCAATGAAACATCTTTTTAACCTATAGATGTTTTATCTGGGCTATACCTGTTAATAAATAAATCAAAATAACCGTCTTCTGTAATTTGGTTGAATTCTTATATCACGGACGGTTTTTGTATACATATACCTATATAACTATTGGAGGGTACCTAGTTATCAGACTACTACTTTTTTCATTAATTCATTATGTATGGTAAATATTTAGTGTACGAGCTTTTACAACTTTTATCGACGAAATATATATTCTTATTCGTACGAGTACTTTTGAACTACGTATTCTTTGTTAATAAGTACATGGTATGACGTACCCTACATTACTAGGTGGATAATTTAAACAACATATATATTATTATACCTTTATAACGATTATTGTTTTTTTTTTGTGATTTCGTGTTATTTTTTAACGAGCAAGTTACCCCGATCATATCTGTCGGAGGCTACAGACGAAGATGGTCTATTTTTCCATTATATTCTTTCTCTCTGTGTCATATAGTTTACATATATATTGGTTTCTACCCTCAACTTTCGCGATTTGTACAGAATATTGGTGACTGATAATGGATTAGTACTAGGATGTGGTTAGGAACAGTTTTGTATTAAGCCATATGCCTAATTCGCATTGCTTTATGAGTACCAGATATGTATTAATTATGAATTAAACTTGTGCCTACATCAGCTCTATTAACAGTAACCATCTATATCAAATGATGAAAAGGTAAGCAAATATATGTACAAGAACAAAAAAAAGTAGGAAGTATTCAAATAATTCACCTTACTATTTTATTATGAGTACTACTTATTACTTCTTAAGCACGATATTTATTTATTGTTTTTAATGTTCATAGGAAAACTCGAATGAGATCTTAAGGCCACGTTATTCGAAATCGAGGTATCTGGGAAAGTGACTTGCGCGTCTCATTTTAGTAGACAGATGGCCATGCGGTCTCTGGCTGGACGGACGTCTGTAGCGATTTTTTCATTTTGACAACCGTATTTTTCGCAAATTTAATACCAGCAACCAGATAATAATATGATTTTAGTGAAAAAATATAAGATGTGATGTCGTTGGATAAGCACTCAAACTAGATGTTATGGTATTTTTATAATACGCACTAATATAAAAGTTCAAAAAAACGGTTCTCTATTGGATCGCATAAAATCATTTGGAATAATATAATAACGCATAATTTTTTAAAGCCGAATTAGCGTTAAGCCTAATCATGTTATGGCATAAATTTTTAGGCATAAAATTAAAAAGAATAAACGAAAATAGCATAATCATAACAAAGACTAACATCAGATAGCATAAATACAAAAAGACATAATAATTACTTGGCATCATTACAAAACGCATAAAAATTGTGTCCTAAAAAATAAAATCATGCATTACACAAAGCAATGAAAGCATAATGCACGGCCCAATAATGTACAGCCTGATAAATGATAATCCATGTAGGTACATTGGGACGGTCATCTATGCGGACTAATAATCTCCAGCGAGTCGACGCCACCCCGCTGCGCGGGGTGTCTATTTCTGGTCTGAGGAACACAAGTGAACCCTAACCTAACCGACCTAAGACAGAGTTCGCTTATGACAAGCCATTTTTATCCGCCCTGATAATGCACGATCCAATAATCCGCGTCCACGAAAAGTGTAAATGCATGCTAACAACGAAACTGTGTTTTATTTATTTAGAAAACAGAAATTATGCTTCAAAACAGATATGATAAATAATTATTAGCCCATACAATAGTATGCATAATGAGTATTAGTCGAATACAAATTAGTCCAAGTAAAATTATTCTAAAACCATAGTATGCCAAACAAAGTAGTAGGCCAAAGTATTATTATGCGACAGTATTATTATGCCAATAGAAATTATGCCAAATCAATTATGCAAAACTATATTAGTCTAAAAAAAATTATGCCAATGAAGGGGGTCCCCAAAAAAACATACCATTAAACGCAATTTTCCACATTTTTCTTCTTCGAGGCGTTTCATAATGTAAAAAGAGTCAATTAGTTTCGTTAGTATGAGGAGTATTTTTTTATTACACAGGCGACATTTACTTTTACGCCGTATAGGTGTATGTGTGTGTATTTGTGATAGATTTATCGGAACATCTGACATAATATTAGGTACGTCTGACATTTGACATTTGTCATGTTGTCTTACGCAACTATTGATTTTGGGACGACAGGAGCTATGATCAGTGGTGCAAAGATTCCGTTGTGTTTTTATTATATTATAATTTAACATTCGTACCTTTTTTTGTTGTTTTGGTTTTAGCAATTTGTGCCATTTTTTTACAAATCGATAGTGGCTCGCCATAAATCTAAGCCCTTGTACGCACTAAGCGGCTAGCCTCGTGCGGTTGCGACCAACCGCTTAGTGCGTAGAGATTTTGCGTTTGCGGTTTCATATGTTTTGTCCGGGATCCCCTTCATTGGCATAATTTTTTTTTAGACTAATATAGTTTTGCATTATTGATTTGGCATAATTTCTATTGGCATAATAATACTGTCGCATAATAATACTTTGGCCTACTACTTTGTTTGGCATACTATGGTTTTAGAATAATTTTACTTGGACTAATTTGTATTCGACTAATACTCATTATGCATACTATTGTATGGGCTAATAATTATTTATCATATCTGTTTTGAAGCATAATTTCTGTTTTCTAAATAAATAAAACACAGTTTCGTTGTTAGCATGCATTTACACTTTTCGTGGACGCGGATTATTGGATCGTGCATTATCAGGGCGGATAAAAATGGCTTGTCATAAGCGAACTCTGTCTTAGGTCGGTTAGGTTAGGGTTCACTTGTGTTCCTCAGACCAGAAATAGACACCCCGCGCAGCGGGGTGGCGTCGACTCGCTGGAGATTATTAGTCCGCATAGATGACCGTCCCAATGTACCTACATGGATTATCATTTATCAGGCTGTACATTATTGGGCCGTGCATTATGCTTTCATTGCTTTGTGTAATGCATGATTTTATTTTTTAGGACACAATTTTTATGCGTTTTGTAATGATGCCAAGTAATTATTATGTCTTTTTGTATTTATGCTATCTGATGTTAGTCTTTGTGATGATTATGCTATTTTCGTTTATTCTTTTTAATTTTATGCCTAAAAATTTATGCCATAACATGATTAGGCTTAACGCTAATTCGGCTTTAAAAAATTATGCGTTATTATATTATTCCAAATGATTTTATGCGATCCAATAGAGAACCGTTTTGTCCAACCGCACGGCAAGCCGCACGCGGCTAGCCGCTTAGTGCGTACAAGGGCTAAGACATAAGAACTCAAAAATACCATACATTTAAATAGAGCATCTTTACGGAGCACAGCAAATAAATTTGGTATCAACAGGATCCTTCGCCATATAAAGCGGATGAAAATGTAAGTAAGGGGGAGAGACTGTTAGTGAAGTTTTTGTTCTGACATGGCTCACAAAACCTGGTAGCATTGTATACTCTGATTATTTTGTTAGATAGATTTGTTAGATCTATGGTCAAGACTGGTCAGTGCATTGGTCATCTCTCCCGTATAGGGTGGGAGATTTAAATCATTTTTCTGTTTTTGACAATAAAATTATTAAAAAAATATTATTAACTATCCAATCATATCAAATACTACCTAATTAAATTTGACACATGTGGGCCGCGCAAAATCAAGTCACTCTGCGACTAACACCTAAAATTTCAAGCGCCTTTAAGTAAAATAGGGTTCATCTCTCCCGGACTTCCCTACATATTCTGCCTAGTAATAGCTATGTTAATAATGTATTATCTAAAGTATAGACAAGATGATAACTAACATTCACTAAATTAAATGAAAACTAAGTTAAATCTAAAAAAGGCCCCCGAGGCATTGTACCGAGGATGCTGGCGGCATTTCCTCGGTGAATTGCAATGCTGATGCTGCCTAGTTATATCAACTAACAACTTCTAGCAAAATCTTAGTATTAATTTATAGAATTTGTGCGGAATTCTCTTAAAAGTTGTACGATCGATATTTTCTGTAGAAAATGGCAAAATTATAGCAAAATTTAATCATGGTTGTCCTGCATATATTCATGAGATTTTGCACCTTAGTGGAAACCGCATAGAGTTACTATAACGTTGTCAATATCGTAGGAACTATTGACTTTTCAATTGTATGTCACCACCGAAATGTATCTAAGAAACATATAATATACGAAATGTGCTCAAGTCGCTGTCATTTTCCAGTAAGATGTTATGACAATTTCAGTTTTCTCTAAGGAGTTTGGTGACTGGTTTAAATTCTCGTTGTCACCAAAAAAAGAATGAACCCTAGGTCAGTGACCTGTCACAGTAAAGTGAGATAGTGTGCGTGAAATGTAGTGGTGTGCGTTGCTGGGGAGAATTACGATAACGTTGCGCCGCCTAGCGGATATTTTGTGTCGCGTATGTAGCTTTACTCGAATAAGAAAGCCTTAAGCTGTTACAACTTGATTACCGTGGCGCGTCATTCACATATTCGTATGTATTGTATATACCCCGATAAATAAAAGTTCAGAATAGAAATGAAGAAAGTGAATTATGTAGTATAATAAAATGTTTCTAGACTTGACGTAGTTTTATTATAGAACCTTTATTTTGAACGGTCTCAAGCGCAATCCTAATAACCAATACTAATTCCCTTGTGTCGTCACTTCACAACGCATACCTACGTACCTACTTTACAACTTGAACGTCCTTCGGTAATTTTAATTTAGAGTGCGAGTAATGCCAGGTTCCCGCGGGCTGACTTCTCACAGGTCAGACCGCGCCAGACCAGACCGACAGGTCGTGGGAACCGTCGCATCCGATGAGGCCTGCGGTGGCCTGTCGTCGCTCGTCCTATCCATTGGGAGTCGGTGGTAATTTCAAAGGCACGGCGGGGGTCCAACGGCCTGCTTTCTCACAAATCAGATCGCGCCAGGCCAGACGCGATGGCTCCCATGGCCTGCTGGTCTGGCCTGGCGCGGTCTGACCTGTGGGAGGGTGGGCCGTGGGACCCTAGCTTAGGCACGGCCACAGGCATCCACAGGCGTGCCAAGATCCGGCCTGACCTGTGGTAACATGGGCCGTGGGACCCCGCCATAACACTTCCGACACCATGGGTAAGTACTCAAATCGTTGCTGGAATTTCAAAATATTGAAGCAGATATGTGGAATTGGTTCACTATTAATTTGATTATCAAAGCCTTGTTTATAAACTTTTTTCAAATAAAAATAATAATTTCGTTTCACATTTAATCTGATGGAAAGTTAAATCAAGGTACAACAACATGGATGGAACATGGTGTTTACTGTTTTACCTACTGTAAATAAAATCAATAGTAGTTAGTGTTTGAGTATTGGTTGATTGGATTTTGTCAAAATATAAATCAATGGACCTGATTCTACGTACAAATGGCTTAACTAGCCTAAAACTAAATTGTCTAATTTTTAGACATAATTTAGGCGGCAGATTAAAAACGACATATTTAGAATACCATTTAGGCAGCTAAGTAAGTTGTATAGACCGCCTAAAATAAGAAACATCAGATTCAAATTAGCGCTGTCATTTGATTATGACAGCTGCTCATAGAATAGCAAAGTGTTTTAGCCACACCTAAATAAAATTAGGAAGTTTAGAGGCCACTGTAGAATCGGGTCCATTGCCAGGGGAATTATACTAAATAATCCGATTGAATCCGTAAACTGAAATCATACATGATAAAAATATGTATCTAAGTTAAGAGTGAACTCGCGTGAACGGTTCCTCATGAGCTCACTTCGCGTCTCACTTCCAATCCGTCTTTCTTACTGATGCACCGTCCCTTGACCCCGAGCCAGCCAGTTCGGATACTCAGGCGAGCGCACGTTTGGTGGACATTCGAGTGATTGACACTGACTCACTCAGAAGGACAGTAAAAAAGCTTAAAGCAGGCACGTCTGCAATTCCTGCCTTTGTTATCAAAGCATGTATTGACCTCTTGATTGGGCCGATTTTGCTCATTTTCAACTTGATCTTAAATAGCGGCAAGTACCCAGATGCATGGAAATCGTCCCGTCTTACGCTCATACCCAAAAAAGGGTCCAGGCTGAAAGTGGAGAACTATCGGCCCATTGCCATATTGTCCTCTCTGGCCAAGGTTTTCGAAATGGTCCTCCATGAATATCTCCTTCCCCAGTTCATGCCTTGCATCATCAGCCAACAACATGCCTTCCTGCCAAAAAGATCCGTTGCCACCAACCTGGTGGAATTAGTGGATATTCTCACAGTTGAGATGGACAACCACTGTCAGGTTGATTTTGTCTATCTTGATTTTAAGAAAGCCTTCGACCGGGTTGATAACGACGTACTGTTAATGAAATTGGGGAAAATGGGACTTTCTCCCCGTTTACTGATATTGTTTACAAGTTACCTCAGGGATAGGATGCAATTCGTAAAGTATGCGCCATATCTCTCTGAACCATATCACACGCGCTCGGGCATAAGCCAGGGATCTAGTTTAGGGCCACTGCTGTTTCTAGCCTTAATAAATGCTCTCCCTGAAGCGATAAACAAATCATCCGTTTTGCTCTTTGCCGACGACGTAAAATTAATCATGCCTGTGAGATCCCATGCGGATTGCGACGCACTACAAGAGGACATCGACGCAGTATACAGATGGAGTCTGGGACACAGACTACTGTTTAACATTGACAAATGTGAAACCATGACTTTTTCCCTCTCTCCATCGCATCTCCGCCATGTCTACTATATTGCAGGGAAGGCTTTGGGCTGCGTTGACGTCTGAGATCTTTGATTCGCGGCTCACGTTCCGGCCGCATATCCAAAGCGTCACTCGCAATGCATTTCAGAGGTTGGGCTTTGTGCTACGAAACTCTTCCTCGTTAACTGTTCCGGCAACGCGAGCTCTGTATGCAGCACTTGTTAGGAGTATTCTCGAGACTAACGCAGTGGTGTGGAGCCCTCACGAGAAAAAATATATACTCATGCTGGAACAGGTACAAAAAAAATATCTTCGAAATTTGTATAGGAAAATACACCATCGCTACCCTTTTATGTACCCAACTCGGTTTCTACGCTATGATGCACTGGAGCTGGGTAGAAACCTGGGGCTTATCAGCTTTACTATAAATATTGTGAGGGGTAAGGTGGACAGCATTGGACTTCTGGAAAAAAGCGTGAAACTTTCGGTACCTGACGAGTACTAAAGCAGACGGAGGCACGCCTATTTTTCGGCGATAAATATAAGTTTTTGACCTACTACTAGTTGAGTTCCTGGTAGTGAGTAAGGTTACCAGAGCTCCCCCGGGTGTTGTGTTGATAATGAGGGACCGGCATTTGTCTCTAGCTATATATTTTTTTTAGGTTGATTAGAATGACAGATGTCACTTCATGATAGCGTGTAACTTTGTAAGGCGGTAAGCAAAATTCATATTTTTTCCAAGGGACAAATATTGCTTGTAAAAATTAAATCACGTCTAATATGCGGACTTAATCTCAAAACAGTTACTAAAAGGTCTAGATACCGTGAAAACACTATGTAATATTTACTTATATGCTTAAGTGAACGTCCTTACAATGTTGTTTCAATACGCTTGGATTGCTAGAGGTGAGGGTTAACGACTAAGAAAAAACGATGAAATATTGTGTTTTGTATAAGGAATTGCAAAATAAATAGGTACCACTTTTTCATAACTTTAATAACATACCTGACAAATTGTATTAGTGGCAACACACAGGACCTCCGTGCCGAGCCGCCATTTTGTATTTCGATGACACCGCTTGTCATTATGTCATATAACAATAATCAGCACGGCTATCACGTGACGGTGCGCGAGCTCTCTCGATTTTTCTCGCACTATCCGTCTCTTTCTTATTAGAACACCTTGAACAAGAGGTATAGTGCGAGAAAAATCGAGAGTATGTCGCGGCCGTCCCATGGTAGACGTGCAGAGGACGCGGTAAAACGAAGTGTCTCCCTCTCTGTCGCGCGAACTAGCAAGTGCGATACATGAACGAAGTTCGTTTTCGTTTCGCGGTAGCCTCTCAGTACGGAGTCAGACAGTACGACTGGAATGATCGGACATAGCGCTTGCTCGCTTTGACTTCTTATCAAAAGTGAAAACAATTGACGACTGGGACAAAGTTGTTTTCCTAGATGAAACATGGTTAAATGCGAATCATAGTGTTGAAAAAATATGGACAGACTATACACCTCAGTGGTTAACGAAAGTTCCTGAAGGAAAGGGCCAAAGGCTTATTACACGTATACCACGCAGGGAAGGCCAGAGGTTTTGTACCGAACTGCTTACTTGCTAGTAAGCAGTTCGGTGGAAATTCGTACTGACTTTTATCTATGGAAATGGATTAAAAATATTGTGAAATGGAGAAAAAAGCCGTGTCGCTTTCCGCTACGTACGAGGAAAACCACGGGATCGGCTACGAGCGTAGCGCGTAGGGATTCTTGGCAGTGAATGTGTTAAGTAATCACAAAGTTTAGTGTCCAAAGTTTGAAGAGGGGGTATATTCTGTCTCTTTTCCGCAAAACGCACCATCATATGAAACGGTTCTCATTTACTATGACGCTGACAGATTAGCGTCACGATCTGCGAGCGTTTTCTTGTTGTAGCTTCTTTGAGATATCTGAAGGGGATTTTCGTCACTATAGGCACATTTTTTGCCTCCTTTCTTTTGGAGTAATAATAAAATTTGATTCTACACCCGTATTATTCTACAAATAAGGTTATCCTAAACAACAGTTTATTGAAGTTGGCGTCTGCCAAGTACCTACTTCCGGCAATTTCAGGACTGACTTAGGTTTACTTTGTCTACGATTAAAGGGCTAAATGATGCCACATGTCTCGTACTGTTGTCACATGACGTAAATATACCTACCCATACAAATTTTGACCGGAATTGAAGGATTTTCAAACTATCGGCCAATTTTATATTTTCTCTTGCTCAGCACATCTTTCTCGACCAGGGGACCGGTTTTTGACTTTCGAGCGGTCGACTCTTTCACTCGAAAACTGACAAAAATGATGAAATGCTATTTTGAAATGACGATAGAAAATTGTAAAATGACTCGTATTCAATTCTATCGGTAGACAGTAAGTGCCTGTAATTTTGACACTACAATAGCATTTACTTTTAAGTATTTAATTTTCGAGCGCTCGAAAGTCAAAAATCGGTCCCCAGCACGTCTATCATGGGACGGCCGCGACATACTCTCGATTTTTCTCGCACTATACCTCTCGTTCTAAGTGTTCTAATAAGAGAGAGACGGATAGTGCGAGAAAAATCGAGAGAGCTCGCGCGCCGTCGCGTGATAGCCGTGCTGCTGCCATGCATTTTATCGTGTTGTCATGAGACGTAGTAGGTGTATTGGGAGTGGACTTGTGGACTATGACTCCATCATCCGACCATCATCCAAATGTAATGCATAGAACTTGTCAAAACCAACCGAATGAACCCAAACTTTATGCGTATCTATACTAATAAATTAGTAGCTATTGAGGAGTTCCGTTAATGTTCAGATTCCACCACCATCAGTCAGATCAGCTGAAATGTACCTACTACTACGAGTAACAAAAGTATGTGACATTGAACGTTTTATTGCATAAAATTACAGAATACGTACATTTAAATTTTCTCACATACGAATTATACAATTCTGAACACAATTATTTAAATTATTTATGCGGGAGTAAATTTGACATGATTTAATTTTATTGTTCTTGCCGAATTCATTAAACTAATGATTTTATTCTTGATGTCCAATTCTACTACGTTGTCTGCTTACCAACGTCGTAGTTTTCTCAAGTTGAAAAAAAAACAGGCACCGTGGAAATAGGTATATCCGAAACTCTAAGAGTAAATTCTATCAAACGAATGCAAGCAAAAAACGATTTTGTGCTTTCATGATAAAGTCGTTTTTGCTTGCGTTTTTGACAGGATTTTATCTTACAGTTTCGGACGTAGGTACACCATGTGACAAACATCTTTGGGTAACCAAAATCATTTTTCGATCTATTATGATGTGGCGACATTAATAAACCTAATAATAGAGTTACTAGTTCATGATATGACGACCATTTTTAATTCAAATATGAAAATAGCAATTCTTACGAAACTTCTCATTGCGAGAATGCGAAGTTATCGGTTCCATGGAAACTCCTTGAGCGCAAAAATAGGACGATGGTTACCTAATTAGGTAACCATGGACTAGAGTGTAACATAGTTCACTTTTTATACCTACTGATTCAGTTAGGATCTTGGTTTAAAACGCATTATTATTTAGTTACTACGTAATTAAATCAATATGTAGGTACTTTTTGAAAATAATTATAATTACCTATATTTAGGTTTTGTAGGTACGTGTATTATAATTCGCGCAATATGGTAAGTTTCAAAAAATACATACAGTACTTTCACATCAATTCTTAGGAATAGTCTCTGAATTATAATATACTAGCTGGCCGCGCAGGTTCGCCCGCGTATTGCATTGTACGCAGGAAAACCAGCGGGATAAAATATAGCCTAAAGCCATCCAGAAAGTCCATTATATACGCAGGTGAAATAGATTTTTGAAATCGGGTTCGTGCTAGCCCCTCCGAGCGCAATGATCTTAATTTGTAATATTTTAATTTTAATGAAATTACAATAAAAAACATTAGTTGAGCTTCAAGCTTGTTGACTCGATACACGATAAACCTAGTCAAATCCAACTTCTGTATTTGTGTCCATATTTTGAGATTTAGTGTCTTGAAAATGTTTGCACACGTTCTTAGATTCAGATTCAGATTCAGATTTTATTTGTGAATTGGTCTTACATAATAAGTATACATGAGCCTCTATGTTCTGCCGATTGGTGTACAAATATCAATGTCAAATAGGTTACAAATTTATAAAATAATCATTAAACATATACGAGTAAGTACTTTAAAAATGTCAATTAGAATATAAATTATAGATCTGTGGCATTCATAAAATCCTGAGTAGTGTAGTAACATTTTTCAACCAGTAACGTTGTATTTTTTTTCTTAAAAGGTTCTTTTTCCAGTTGTCTAATATGTCTATCGGTATTTTATTATGAATTCGAGGCGCCATTCCTAATAAACTTTTGCGGACTAATGCAGTTTTACACTCTTTGCCACGTAACTTGTTTTGGTACTGTATGCGAGTAAGCTTGCGTGTATCCGTAATTTTATTAAATAGGTCAAACGGAACGGAAAAAACCGAATGACGTCATCCCGAGCGCAGCTCCTGCATACATTTTGTTTCACTAGCTGCACACGAACGGAAATTTCCATTCAGAAATGCGCGAGCGCCGTATCCTGTAAAAATTTAAGAAGTCATCTGGGTGAGCTCTTAACTTAGCTCTTTTAAGATAAAATTGACTCTGTTATCCTCCGAGTATTTAATGGGTGCACTCAATAACGTCGTTTCCTCTTCTTCTTGTTTAACGCCAGTAAAAGCGCAATATAAAGTAATTCCTGGTCGTCCATGTCCATACGTGCTCTCACAAAAAACTCTAGAACTGGCAGAAAAAAAACCTAACACTAATAATCGAACGTGTGCGTCTTACGGCATTTCGAATCTACATTCCGTATTCGTAAACCTAATCAGGAAACCGTGCGTCTGCGGCCAGCCTTAAGGTCAGGATTAGATAAAAGAAATACCCCACGGTAAAATTTAAGCGATTTCATATTAGTGACATAATCCTAAATCAATGGTGAAATAAGTTTAAAACGTTTCATTGACGAGTTAACTACTAACTATTTTATTTTATCTATTTATTGTAATTAACTTAGCAAACATCCATTTGTTAACAATAAATAGAATCATCCTCTTACACAATTTTGTTACTAATTCTTTTCTATTGAAGTGCAGCGACATCTATTGTCGATGAATAGTTGTTTTCTTACAGCGTAAAATATTTATTTTTCACTGTACTACATATTACGCGTATTCGTAAATCAACACCTTGGTAAATATATAAATTTAATGGTATGTTAAGATTAGAGAAATCTCAATATTCTCAATAGAAGTATTCGTAAGTGGCGGTATCTTTTGAGCATTGGGCGCACCACGCGCGTGGCGCGTGTTTCGCACGGTAAAGGAATTTAACCCTTACACTATTGTGATAAGAGCGAAAGAAATACGTGTATCAGTTTCCTTAGTTGTACCTATTTACCCGCAGCTCGCTTTCATTTAATAATCCTAAGGGGTTGCACCAAACCGTCAGTATTCGTAAGCAGTGTTCGTTAAAATTTGAATGTCGGTATGGAAAGTTTGACATGACAGCTGCCGGCGCCATATTTAACGTTGATCGGTCCGGAATCGTAAGTTGGTGCAATCCACCTATGCCGGCTGTTACACATTGGGCCAACGTTGGCGCGTGAGCAGGAGGCAGCTATGTAAACGAAAGAGATCGAATCATAGCCCTCTCCCTCTAACGCATACGACATAGGCTACTTTTTAACCGATCTAAAAAAAAGGAGGTTCTCAATAAGATTTTTTTTTTTAATGTTTGTTACCTCAGAACTCTGTCATTGATGAGCCGAATCGAAAAAAAAATTTTTTGTTGGTAAGTATATGCTTCCAGGTGGGTCCCATTTCGCGTGTAGTGATTTTGGTAATTTCTATTATAACTCGTATATTTACACCCGGAAATCGTAAATTTGGTGGAGTGGCATTGATGATGAAGACCACAGATGACTTATGGAATTCCTCAATTATGTACTTAAAAGTACAAAAGTATATCACAGATTCTGATAAGATTCCGTTGAAATAGGAACTAATAAAGTGCCAAAGGTGATGATGATCTTGGGGAATCGACGGAAGTCCTCAAATAACAACTTTTATTTTACCATGGTGCAATAAACGATTATGATTATGATTATTATCGGCCCACAACCACATACAGCGATTCGGTTTTTTTATTTAATACCTAATCAACGCATTTTGCTCTCGGAAATCAGTTCATGTGGTAAATTGGAAAATAAATGTGGAAATGTTCTCGTGGCTTGGCGGAGTACTAAATGGAAGTCGGTTAAAAGTTTGTTTTTAAAGTAAATTATTACTGTGGGAAAATGCTTCATTCCTTCGGGAAAACGGGTAATGGACAACGGGCAGTAAGAATTATCCTTCCGTACTTATCTTTTTCACATGATGATGATGATTAAATTTTATATGGGTATTTCGATGGTTTCCTGCACGTCTAGCATGGGACGGCCGCGACATACTCTCGATTTTTATCGCACTATACCTCTTGTTCTAAGTGTTCTAATAAGAGAGAGACGGATAGTGCGAGAAAAACCGAGAGAGCTCGCGCGCCGTCGCGTGCTAGCCTTGCAGGATGATTTAAAAATACAATTGGACCCGGTAGGTGGCGCTGCTGTCGGTAGGTCAACTACTAAACGGCTGAACCATGAATGTAATATTTTGTTGTAATATTTTGTGGTTGAAATTTTATATGGGTATTTCAATGGTTTCCTAGATGATTTAAAAATACAATTGGACCCGGTAGGTGGCGCTGCTGTCGGTATGTCAACTACTAAACCGCTGAACCGATCGGGTTGAAATTTTATATGGGTATTTCGATGGTTTCCAGGATGATTTCAAAATACAATTGGACCCGGTAGGTGGCGCTGCTGTCGGTATGTCAACTACTAAAGGGCTGAACCGATCGGGTTGAAATTTTATATGGGTATTTCGACGGTTTCCTGGATGATTTAAAAATACAATTGGACCCGGTAGGTGGCGCTGCTGTCAGTATGTCAACTACTAAACCGCTGAACCGACCGGGATGAAATTTTATATGGGTATTTCGATGGTTTCCAGGATGATTTAAAAATACAATTGGACCCGGTAGGTGGCGCTGCTGTCGGTATGTCAACTACTAAACGGCGGAACCGATCGGGTTGAAATTTTATATGGGTATTTCGATGGTTCCCTGGATGATTTAAAAATACAATTGGACCCGGTAGGTGGCGCTGCTGTCGGTATGTCAACTACTAAACGGCCGAACCGATTGGGTTGAAATTTTATTTGGGTATTTCGATAGTTTCCTGGATGATTTAAAAACACAAATGGACCCGGTAGATGGCGCTGCTATCGGTATGTCAAGTACTAAACGGCTGAACCGATTGGGTTGAAATTTTATATGCGTATTTTTTAGGAGGAGAGGGGAGGGGGGCGGGGGGGGGGGGGGGGGCATTAGACTTGACGCTCGCGTTCCCACCACCGCCTGCCTCTGCCCCTGAGCCTAAGCGTCACTGCAGGGAGTCAATGTCACAAAATAACGCCGCTCCCTACGCAGCGGGTGTGTGCGATATCGAATATTTTTCCTTGAAAATATTTTGATAAATATACAGGCTAATTCGTTCAACAAGTCAGCAAATAATTTAGTTTCAGGTGATGTTAGTATTTAGTTATATTTATCATTTTAAAATGCCCAAAAGATCAACATCTCAACTTTCTTGAAATAGTTCACAGGCTAGGGCAATAAAAATACGTCGTGATGGAGAATCTGCATCAGAAGCTGAAAATCGTCTTGCAAGTCAGAGAGAATACGCGTTCTAATCGCGTGCTCACAACGGCTTGTGCTGAACAAAATTTGCGAACGTCTCAAGCCCACGCGCGAGAGTCGAGTATCGAGTGTTCTAACGGCTTGCAGAACAAAATTTGAGAACGTCTCAAATCCGTGCGCGAGAGTCGATAATCGAGCGTTCGCAGCGGCTTGAAGAACAAAACTTGAGAACGTCTCAAGTCCGTGCGTGAGAGGCGAGTATCGAGCGTTCGCAGCGGCTTGAAGAACAAAACTTGAGAACGTCTCAAGTCCGTGCGCGAGAGTTAAGTACGTATCGTATGTATAATATGGTACCCGTGCGAAGCCGTGGCGGGCCGCTAGTCTTCATAATTTTTATAGCCCTTAACCTGGCCGGAAATTTGCTCGACAGATTAGTAAAGTTTGTATGAAAATGCGTTCAGCCGTTTTCACGTGATAAACCGCCAAACAGACAAAAATTCTAAAAACTGTTGGAACGTGTTCTGTTATCGATTCGAAGTATCCCCAGCCATTTTTTTTCGAATATCTTCCATGTACAGACTTTTGATCCTCTTGTATCTCCATGTTTGTATAGATCTATTATATCGGACGACCGGTTAGTCTAGTGGGTAGTGACGCTGCCTACGAAGCTGAAGGTCCTGGGTTCGAATCCCGGTAAGGGCAAATATTTGTGTGATGAGCATGAATATTTGTTTCTGAGTCATGGATGTTTTCTATGTATTTAAGTATTTCTATATATTAAATATATCGTCGTCTAGTACCCATAACACAAGCCTTATTGAGCTTACTATGGGACTAGGTCGATTTGTGTAAGATTGTCCCCTAATATTTATTTATTTATTATTATTTATTTATTATTTATCTATATATTTGCATTCATGTTCTTGAAAACGGCTATAACGATTTCGATGAACTTTACAATTAATGGGGGCGAAAAATCGATCTAGCGAGGTGTCAAGTCTGGGAAAATTCGTTTTCTCCGTATTTTCTCCGTTTTCACTCGAGCAGCGATCACCGGCTCAGGGACTACATTATTGTCGAAGCGAGGATAGTAGGCAAAAATTCTGGCTGAGTATTCGTTTTAAACGGACGACCTTGGGAGTTTTTATCACGCGCCGTCGACGCGCGTTACACTACTACCTAGCAGATGGTAGTAGGGGACCGCGTGACGACGGCGCGTGAAAAAAATGCAGTCTGCATAGGCCCCAAGTTATCAGGGTCATAAATTGCCACACCAAACCGAAAATCAATGCCGTAAGTTTCAATTTTTTTGAATGTGTGCTCTGACTGAGTCTGTTTTTAGATTCGGCCGTGAACGAGACTATTTATAAAAATCGGCCAAGTGCGTGTCGGGCCACGCGCAGGGTAGGGTTCCGTAGTTGCCTGTCTGTCTTAGTTACATCGACGTGCGGTGCGGTTGCGTCGGATAGGATTAAATAAATACAGTCTGACGTTGGGTTGACTTTAGACATCATATGTGTCAGTCAGTGCGCATTCAAGGTCGATGATTTACTAATTAGCAATTTGATTAAACGGTCGAAAGAAACGTATTTTTCTATCAACTAATAGCACAAAAAACTAAATTTTCAGAACAAGCAGATACATATCTGTCTGTAACGTAAAAGCTTGAATACGTACTGACTGACACCGATGTCCAGGTCGACCCACGTCAGACGGTAAACAAGATAGTAAGATTTTGTTTCCATTTTTCGCTGCGATTTATTTGTGTGTGCCCGTGCCAACAAAATGGTTCACTGAGTTTAGCCGCCGAAAGACAGACAAAAAGACGGATATGGCGCAAATATAAGGGTTAATTGGAGACTGCGGAACCCTAAATACTGAGATGTAAGAAAACGAGGCACTTTCCTCAATGTTCCCGTTTTTACACCTAGTTAGAGGTTTAGATAGCTCTATGATTTTATAGGTGAAGCACGAATGTTAGGTTCATCATGTACAGCATACTGCAACATCTACCTCTCAGACCATGAAAAAAGATAGAGCATTGCAGTTAAGCAAATTGTCATTTACATTCATATACAAACCTAGCTAGAGCAAAACACAGAACCAAATGTAAGAGTAGTATCAAACTGTACGTACCTGCACGCCACACCGCTCGCTGCCCGGAGAGTGTTCGGCACAACAAGTCGGACGTGTGACGTTGACGGAGTTTAAGACAGTTTCGCCTATTGAATTTTTAACAACTATGCTACCCTTTTCAATTACCCATTGAAAATGGGGTTGCTACGCTGTCCAACCTCGACTGACAATCCTTTTTGGGGCAATTAATTATTAACGGAAATTTCCTAATTTAGATGCGAGTGAGAACATTTTTCTGTCAGCACATAGGTACCTATTTCAGATTGGTGGCACTTTATTGATACTGTGAAACGAGTACAAACCCAGTGTTTAATAGTTGTGCAATAATGAAAGGTACTCGTTTCACGATACCTAAATTACTTTTTCTCGATCATGAAAGACCAATTAAATATTGACGTTGTGTTCTTCATAATGGGCTTCGAAGTGTCACTTTCGGGCGCAGCGAGACGAGAGATCCGTAATGGCATTTCATACAAAATTGGAGGCCTAGGCCTGGAAGATGGTCTTTTTTTAATTTCCATTCCACAATTTGTGGCACAGCATCACGGCGTTCAGCCATGAAAATTAAAGTTTGATTTCTTGGAGTTTTTTTTTATCTATTTCATTGCATGTTTGAATAAAGCACTATACATACCTCGGTGTGCAAAGGGGTTGCCAGTCTCATAACTATGCGGGCAACCCCCAACTTCCCGGGCTCTGTATAATAGTAGTGTACTATTTCTCTAAAATACTATGTAATGTCGCCATCATCATCATCATCATCATATCAGCCGAAAGAGGTCCACTGCTGGACATAGGCCTCCCCAAAGAGTGCCAAAGCTACCGGTCCTGCGCCACCCGCATCCAGCGGACTCCCGCAACCGTTACCAGACCCCGTAGTATGGACGGCCACGATAAGTGACAAGATAGAGCGTCCGTCACTGGCTGACACCGTTCAATAGAACGAGACGGACGCTCTATCTTATCACTTATCGCGTGATAACGCCATCCATGCTACGGGGCCTGGTCATCAGTCCACCTTAATTGTCGAGGGCCTACCCACGCCGCGCCTTCCGGTACGTAGTCGCCACTCGAGAATCTTTCCGCCCCAACGGCCATCGGTTATACGTGCTATGTGCCCCGCCCACTGCCACTTAAGTTTAGCGATCCGAAGGGCCACATCGGTTACCTTGATTCTGCTGCGGACAGCCTCATTTCTGATGCGATCACGCAGAGAAACTCCTAACATGGTCCTCGCCATTGCCCTTTGGGTGACCTTGAGCCTTCTTATGAGGCACATAGTAAGCGTCCACGTTTCAGTGCCATATGTCATCACTGGCAACACACACTGGTCAAAGACTCTCGTCTTGAGACACTGCGGAATATTTAATGTTGCCATAACATCGGTAAAAAGACTACAGTAAGTGGAACATCCCGAAGACTTATTAGAAGTGTCCAGTAAAACGCGAGATTTTAAATTTGGAATCAATATTTGTCCAGTAAGTAAGTATGTAATTCCTATTACTTACGTATCATGCGTCATCGACCTTTACAAAAACTAAGGATGTGAGTGCGATGAGGTATATGAATTTAAAAAGATAATTAATCACCTTGAACGCTATTTTATTTTAAATATGTAAATGTATGTTTTATATTCTGATTTAAAGTATACTTTTTAATATGCATACGACTAAGTAATTTTATTGTTTTAATTATATAAGTACACTTGCAATTTATACCCAAAACAAGTTTAAATAAAAAAAAACCGGCCAAGTGCGTGTCGGGCCACGCGCAGTGTAGGGTTTCGTAATTTTTGCCTGTCTGTCTTAGTTACATCGACGTGCGGTGCGGTTGCGTCGGCCGAATTTTTACGAAAATTGGCCTTTCCAAGTACACATTAAGTTGGTCGACTATTACTCGGTAACTACTTATGCCTTCTTGTCCGTGAGAGTTTTTTTTTTTTAATTAATTATATGTACTTTTACCACGATTTTTTTCTAATCCCCAGTAGTAGCCATTTAGTCGGCAGGGGGGGAAGACACATGACTCGAACAAAAATTAGGGCTTTAAAGCCCAATATCTCGAAAACGAATCACTGATTTGAAAAATGGTTTTAAAACCAATAATATTTTTTAACGAGCTAGCTGGCGTACCCCACACTATGGGTTTAACGAGAAAAATAATTACATCCCCGCTTTAGGTGTAGGGAAGGTACCCTATAAAAAAAAAAAAAATTTTGTATGCTACGTTTATTTCATAATTGTGTTGTGTAAAGTTAAGATTATTTTTGATATTTTTGAATACTTTTTTTTTGTTTAGAAAAAAACGTCTGAGTTACAATTAAAAGTATGAACATTAGATAAAACATAACAAAAATTAAAATTTATCATTAAAAACTTTGATTGGCAAGAGAGTGCGAATAAGTCAGTGCAAATAACTAAGTGCAGTATTTATAACAAAAGCGCAAAGAAATTAAGGCGGGATTTAAAAGGCATACCTAATACGAGTATGTTTGTTGTCGTATGTTTGTGTGATTTATTACACTTCTGCAAATACAAATAAATACTTTATTCGTCGATCATAGGTATAAATGCATATGCTCATAGGCAAAAATGAGTTGATACGAGTCTGTTTCCGAAATAGACGGTACTCCTCCTCACTTAAAAGCGGAAAAAATAACTTACTTACGCCTAAATCCAAGGAAAAAGTTACGAGAATCTCATTAAATGGAAGGAACAAAATTAAGCTAATAATTGGTCAGAGAATGTGTTTCTGGCTTATTTCAACCATCTGCGCCAAATAATACATTGTCAAATAATACTTGTGTCCACTCAACAAAGAGAACGTAGATATAAAGAACTATAAAAATTTACAAGCATGGTTGAATTGAAAAGACAATCGGTTCGGATCGGAGCAGTCAAAATATACAAAAGTTATTAAATGGCGCTCCAGATGATAAATATTGAACGATGAAGGTAAATAAATGCTGCCAGGATATTAAAACGATATTTAAGAATTACATTATAAGGAATGTCTGTACAGTCAAGTGCAAAAGTATGTATCGATAACATCCTCTCATAAATAACTACCAAAACCTTAAATAAGACTTATGGGAGCATATTTATGAGTAAGTTGTATGCACCCATATTTTTACACTTGACTGTACATTCACTACCTCCCAAGAGTCAAATTTAGACATTTAACAAACGAATATAAATGACCCCGGTAAATCAATAAATTTACAGGATAAGGTGTTAGAACACAATTCAGAATTCACGATATGTACTTTTTGTATAAACACATTTTGTACCAAAAACGAAAAAGCTTATGTAGCTGAAATGAGAAAACTGTAATTTTTATAGTTTCGCCCAATCTGTCTGTCTGTCAATAATACCACTTGAAGGATTATATCTCAGTGCAAGCTACCCATTCGAGGCCACGCATCGCTACTGTGCTATGCCGTAGTGGTTAGCAGCGTTTTATATTATCGCCCAATCCGTCTGTCTGTCAATAATACCACTTGAAGGATTATATCACAGTGCAAGCTACCCATTCGAGGCCACGCATCGCTACTGTGCTACGCCGTAGCGGTTAGCAGCGTTTTATAGTATCGCCCAATCCATCTGTCTGTCAATAATACCACTTCAAGGATTATATCACAGTGCAAGCTACCCATTCGAGGCCACGCATCGCTACTGTGCTACGCCGTAGCGGTTAGCAGCGTTTTATAGTATCACCCAATCCGTCTGTCTGTCAATAAACTACTTAAAGGATTATATCACAGTGCAAGCTACCCATTCGAGGCCACGCATCGCTACTGTGCTACGCCGTAGCGGTTACTATTTTCCTAATTAATATATAGTTTAGTTTAGTTTATTTAATCTCATTATATAAATTTCACATAAGTACAAGTTATCTTATATATAGAATGGACCTTCGGGATGTGCTAAGGCTATACAGCTGTATATTAGCCTGCGGGTGAACTTCAGTTCTTTCTAATAAGTAAGCGAATCCGCGGTAGCTAATCATAAATGCTTTGATTACGAGATGTGTGAATGAACAAAAGGGTGGATTTTCAAAGTAACTTTTTTAAGTGTCACAAGTCAATTATTTAAATATCAGTTACAAAAATACTTCATAATATATATTTTATACACGTTGATAACATAAAAATATGGTCAGCAACAACATAATTTTAAACATAGTTATTAAACAAAACCTAGCAAAAAATACTATAATGTTTATATAACAGCGCGCAGCAACTCTGTGAGGCATGTCACATTCGCAGATTCCTCCAAACAATTGAGCAGCAACATTACTTCTGAACAACTTATGTAAAATGCACTATATGTACATCATTGAAAAGATAATTTTATTTACGCATTACAACGTATATTATTAATTAGTATAAATAATAAGTTATTAACAATACGATCCGCTATTATGTCTCTGTCACACGTTAACCCAGTTAACAACTTCGTGAAACTACCTGCAAATATCTGATTGACCGAAGCCACTGAAGCCATGTTTGCAATGTTACGAGAAAGCTAAAACTGTACAGTAGGCCTTTCACAGACTTGAGCGGCCTGCGGTGGCGGTCTATAGTAAATTTGACAACTAATGACAAGCTTACTATTGTCCTCCGCGGCCAGACCGCGCTAGTGTGTAGCGGGCTTAATGACTTTTAACTTTTTAAATTTGCTTTCGTCAGTAACGAGGAACTTCACGTACTGTTTTTGCTACAGTAAGGCGAACATTTCCGAGCATATTGGAGAAATAGAATATTATTGCTGAGTCCAGGAAATATACTGCTACTGCTTTGTTTGTGTGAGGTGTGCAATAAAGAGTATTTGTATTGTATTGTATTGTATTGTATTGTATTAATTTGTGGATAAATTTGATTTGATGAAGAAGAATTGAAGCGAAGCAGAATTCGACAATAGAGACGAATCCACGAATGTGTAGAACTAGCGAACCTGTCTTTAAAATAAAACCTATATTGAATATCGAAAAGTTACTAAAAATATCTATATCATTTACGAACCTGCTCACAACATTTGACGAGAACCGTTTGAGGAATGCGAGCTGAAGAGCTCGAATCACACCAGCTTGATAATATTGAAATTCAAATCCGATTTATATTATGTACGTACCTATGTAAAATATTAGGTTAATGTACAGCCCGATAATTCGCGTCCATCTATCTTTATCTCTCTCTTTTTGCATGCTGTAAAAAGAAACAGAGATATAGTGGACGCCGATTATTGGGCCGTACATTAACCGGCACCGTTCCAGTGTCTCGAAATTGATCTAATAAAACTAACCCTTTTAGTGTCCATGAAATTGCTATGCGAGATTGTCCGCTACTTTCGACTTCCGCACGCTACGGGCTACGGCTTGCTACGGCGTAGCACGCCCGTCACAAACTGGATGACTTGAATTTTCCATTAGCTGTTTTCGATTAAGCTGTAATTTTAGGTGCCGGTTAATGTACAGTCATCCAGTATGTGACGGTCGTGCTACGCCGTAGCAAGGCGTAGCCCGTAGCGTGCGGAAGTCGAAAGTAGGGGACAATCTCGCATAGCAATTTCACGGACACTGAAAGGGTTAGTTTTATTAGATCAATTTCGAGACACTGGAACAGGTAAATATGACTCGTGATAAAAATGACGATCTTAATGTAATAAAATTCAATATTGCAGTATGATTCTAATTATTTTTTACAAACATCACTAAATTTCTTGTAAAAGTCATATCCAAAAGTTATCTTACACATTTTTAACGTATTAAAAAGGGTTGCGTACTTAACTGACCACAATATAATTACGAGCACCATCGGCGTTCTGAAATCCATGCGTAAAGAAGATACATATTAATACGGGAATTTAAGCTGGGGAGAGTCGCAAGTATTCGAACGCGCCCTCCCCCAATAGCCACCTAAGTCCGAGTACTTGGTTACGTGTGTGTGTGTGTCCGGCACGTCTGTGTGCACAAATTTCATAATAGGTGTGCGCTACTCTGCTCAAATTTTACATCTCGCATCTCAGGGCTATAGGATGTTGGTTTTGCGGAAACTCCTCGCTATATTCTGTTACGTTGGCGAGCCTGTTTCATTTTGAAAGGCAATACTACTTTGATCATACGGCATTAATGTGGAATTCAATTCTCTATTCAATTCTAATCCATACTATCCATACTAATCCACACTTAATATTATAAATGCGAAAGTGTGTCTGTCTGTCTGTCTGACTGTCTTTCTGTCTGTCTGTTACCTCTTCACGCTTAAACCGCTGAACCGATTGCGATGAAATTTGGTATCGAGATAGTTTGAGTCCCGGGGAAGGACATAGGATAGTTTTTATCCCCGAAATCATCCCCTAAGGGGGTGATATGGGGGGGTGAAAGTTTGTATGGAGCTGCGCGATATAAACGAGTTCCACGCGGACGGAGTCGCGGGCAGAAGCGAGTAATATTATAAATGCGAAAGTGTGTCTGTCTGTCTGTCTGTTACCTCTTCACGCTTAAACCGCTGAACCGATTTAGATGAATTTTGGTATAGAGATAGTATGAGTCCCGGGGAAGGACATAGGATAGTTTTTATCCCGGAAATCACCCCCTAAGGGGATGAAATGGGGGGATAAAGTTTGTATGGAGCTGCGATATAAACGAGTTCCACGCGGACGGAGACGCGGGCAGAAGCTAGTCTCTTTTATAAGTTCTTGTCTCCAACTTGTAAGTTTTAGTTTGTCGATAGTATTATTATATGTATTATGTTACACTGAACGTTTATTACTTTATAGTATTGCTTACTCAAATGGCAGACATACCCCGGTTTTATAAAGATCCTTTTCATAACTAAACCCTTTGACGGTCAGTAATGTCACAAAATGTACTGAGTTACAAAAATTTGATCTGACATATGGTCAACGCATCATTGTAATACTGACCCTTAAAGTAACTTCTTCTCTTAACTTAAAGTCAGTTCCCATCACGCATTTATTATAATACTGAAATCAGTATCCATACTATCCATACTAATATTATAAATGCGAAAGTGTGTCTGTCTGTCTTTTACCTCTTCGCGCTTAAACCGCTGAACCGATTTGGATGAAATTTGGTATAGAGACAGTTTGAGTCCTGGGGAAGGACATAGGATAGTTTTTATTCCGGAAATCATCCCCCAAGGGGATGAAGTGGGGGGTGAAAGTTTGTATGGAGCTACGATATAAACGAGTTCCACGCGAACGGAGTCGCGGGCAGAAGCTAGTATTACAAATGTGAAAGTGTGTCTGTCTGTCTGTCTGTCTGTCTGTCTGTTACCTCTTCACGCTCAAACCGCTGAACCGATTTGGATGAAATTTGGTATAGAGATAGTTTGAATCCTGGGGAAGGACATGGGATAGTTTTTATCCCGGAAATCATCCCCCCAAGGGATGAGCTACAATATAAACGAGTTCCACGTGGACGGAGTCGCGGGCAGAAGCTAGTTTATTATAATAATGAAATCAGTATATTATAATAAATGCGTCATGCAAAAGTATTATGCCTATGCTGAAATTATTTAATTTTGCATTTGCAATTTTGTTTAGTAAAGGAATCACCCCGGCCGGCGGAGCCACGCGTGGTGGCTACAAGGACGAGTAGGTATATCCGCAGCCGCTACGTTATTAATTTATCTGTAGAGAACTAACCAACGCCCAGCCCTCCCCCAGCTACCTCGCTGTTTAAACATTTCCAAATGAGTATGCAGAAGATTGTACCTAATACATGGCCACGCGTGGCGTATTCCTACAGACCCAGGCCCTCTAAATTACTTGAGCTTTAATTAAAAGCCGAGCCGTTCTACATGACAAGTATTCCAACAACGACCGCTATGGCCTGCGATGATGCTATCACTAGCCGCCTCCTGCCGCCACCCAACTGGGGATACAAGTCACTTTTCATTCTTGTATTTTCATTGCAGTCACTTAAAACTTTGCACAACACGTTTTTGTGATCAATAATCGACCGACACAACACTTCCTTTAGAAAATCCATACTAATATATAATATATATATTATATATATTTATATATACATATATATATTATATATATATGTATATATATATATATATCCATCCATACTTAATATTATAAATGCGAAAGTGTGTCTGTCTGTCTGTCTGTCTGTCTGTCTGTCTGTTACCTCTTCACGCTTAAACCGCTGAACCGATTGCGATGAAATTTGGTACGGAGATAGTTTGAATCCCGGGGAAGGACATAGGATAGTTTTCATCCTGGAAATCACCCCCTAAGGGGATGAAATGGGGGGTTGAAGTTTGTATGGAGCTGCGATATAAACGATTTCCACGCGGACGGAGTCGCGGGCAGGAGCTAGTAATATTATAAATGCGAAAGTGTGTCTGTCTATCTGTCTGTCTGTATTACCTCTTCAAGATTAAACCGCTGAACCGATTGCGATGAAATTTGGTACGGAGATAGTTTGAATCCCGGGGAAGGACATAGGATAGTTTTCATCCTGGAAATCACCCCCTAAGGGGATGAAATGGGGGGTTGAAGTTTGTATGGAGCTGCGATATAAACGATTTCCACGCGGACGGAGTCGCGGGCAGGAGCTAGTAATATTATAAATGCGAAAGTGTGTCTGTCTATCTGTCTGTCTGTATTACCTCTTCAAGATTAAACTGCTGAACCGATTTAGATGAATTTTGGTATAGAGATAGTTTGAGTCCTGGGGAAGGACATAGGATAGTTTTTATCCCGGAAATCATCCCCTAAGGAGGGGAAATGGGGGAGTGAAAGTTTGTATGGAGCTGCGATATAACCGAGTTCGACGCGGACGGAGTCGCGGGCAGAAGCTAGTATTTTAATATATGAATATAAAGGTGGGTTAAACGTTATGTATACAGTATCTTTTGTGCTTTTAATTGAAATAGAGGGTTGAATCACTAATAGTAATATAAAGAGGGATAAATACTTTACTTTGCTTCGCCTTAAAATAGTCACAAAGGAATAAAAATATCAATCGATCAAAGTAAGTAAGTAAACAATAATATAAGACACTGTCCAGTCTTGAGACCGCCTAGATCGACTTAACTTGGGTATTATGTTGTAACCTTTACATAATACATGGGCGTTTATCGTGATATTATCATTATATAATCATAGATTAAAGTAGCTATACGAGTGAAGGTTTGAGCAATGAAGCGAATAACAAGTAAAGGATTTACTTACACAAACCGAGTTCATAATACCGTGCGGCGCGTAGCACCTACGATTAGGGCGCAAGCGACGATAGCTGAGCCTCGCGATAATAAACAAGTTTCCGCCAAGTGAATGAAACGAAAAGTCAACGGCCGGGAAAATTGTTCACAACAAACAAGTTTAATAACTCGGTCAGACCATTCATAGAGCGCCCTAATCTTAGTCGCGTCCTCGTCGCCACGGAGGGAATTAAGCAATTTAATAACGTTGAATGTGGACACGAGTAAAGTTTGGAGCGTACGGACTAGAAATTGTATAAAATGTGGCCGAACACATTTCCATCGCCAGGGGAATTTGTACAAGGAGGAAGAAGGAAGCAGCGGGGGCACCCCTTTCTCTGGGGTGTTAGGGACGTCCATCCCTCCACACGCAGGGTAGGCTGTTTACAGCGCGCCGGGCACGCACGGCGCCGCTGTTCTACAGAATCAGGGATGCGCGCTGGACATCCAGGGCTGACAACCAACCCGACGTTACAGTTTTACTTTACTTTACATTTTAAACAACTTTATATCTGTCGTTTATCTACATTTACTTGATTTACTATGCAATGGTGAGTTCTTTGCTTAAATAATCTTAAACTACACAATAACGGTGTCTCTAAACCGGAATATCAAATGCAAAAAAGAACATCACCCGTACAAGGAAAAATCAGCAATAAAACTCAAACAATTAAATAACTGTGACCCGATGTTTACTTAGGTTAGATTGGCATTATAGTGCAAGTAAGACTTAACTATGATGATAGAAATACTCTCGAAAGTAAATCTCCACATCACTAAAGTAAAAAAACTAAATTATATCTGTTTTTAAAAAACTGAAGAAGCGCGTGAAAATTATTTAGAGTTATATGTTATATATGGAATGGCGTTTAGGTGTAATCGTAAGTGATCTTTCTCCAAAATAATGTCACGTTTTTAAGAACTTTAATTTGTAAAAACTTACTTGTTCCATTACGTCACGAAAGTTACCAAATATCTAATAACAACTTTTATATTTTGTTTGTAAAAGCAATGAATTATATCCACTATAAGGGTGAATTGTATTTTTTTTACATAGTTCAGGGTTTTAATCTAATTGACACTTGTAAAGACAATTATCATATATTTTTATGTTAACTTTCGTTACAAAATGGAAAAAAGTTAAAACATTGATTAGATTAAGAGCATGCCAATTTTTTTGCAATCTACCCTTAAGTGTTTCTGTTTAGCCCTTTTGTTGACTGGGAGAATGTCATTAGTACCTAATTTAGTTTTGACAATAGTTTTTAATAAATATAGAGATGTTAGTTAGTTAGTTATCCTGGGCTCTTTTCCGCAAGTCGACATCCAGTGTGCCTATTTTGCGTGAATTTGTGGGGTAGCGCTACTCTAACCACCCCAGCTCCTCCAGAAAGTTGGTGAGTGCCTTTGTGTTTATGATTGCGTCCCGTAGTGTGTCTGGAGACCCTAGGTGCTTTTTCCTGTATACTTCTACCTGCTTGCAGTCCAGTAGAATGTGTTTGGTCGTTTCTTCCGCCTCCATGCACGCTCTGCACATGGGGCTATCTGTGATACCCATGTTGTAGAGGTGTCTGTTCAAGGTATTGTGTCCTGTTATTATTCCTACTATCTTGCGTAGTTGGTTCCTATGTGTCCTCAGTAGTGCTGTTGTGAGTTTGTTGTCGCGTTTTGACAGAATCTCTTTGGTCTGTCTGCATGTGTCTATCTGCTCCCAGTATCTTTGGTGTAAGTCTTTGGTGTATAGGTCAAGTTGATTGTATATGTAGCTTTGTGGCAGGGGTAAGATTGGTTCTGGTCCGTATGCCGTTGTTTCTGAGCCTTTTCTGGCCAGTTCGTCCGCTGCATCGTTACCTCTTGAACCACTGTGCCCCTTGATCCATTGTATGGTAATGTTGTTTTTATCTGCGCACACCTCTGTTAGGTTTTGGTGGCATTCGTATATCAAGCTAGATGTGATGTTGTCACTGTTCAATGCTTGTAGTACCGATTTACTGTCTGAGAGTATCCGTATGTTTGTGTTCTGAACTTGTCGTCTCTTTATGGCATTGCAGGCTTCAATTATCCCTACGCATTCAGCCTGGAATACCGTGTTTTGTTCACCCAGTGGTTTGGATATGTGTATGTTTAAGTAAATATAGAGATGGTAATGTTTCTCAATTTTAAAATTCCTGAAAAATTAAATTTAAATTTTAAATATTTAAAACAGGTTGTGTAGGAACCCTAGCGCGCTAGCCGCACTAGATGGCGCAGGGTGGTGGGGGCGGGCGGGCGGCGGGGGGCGCCTGGCCGGCCGGTAACACGAGTGCGCCTATGCGAGGCATGTATCTTGGACGGGCAGATATAACAGAGAAGTAGCCCCCGGTTCCCTGCTTGTGTTTGATGTGTCGTTCATGTAGCTCTACTTCATTTTTGGAAGAGAATTTACGCTATTGCTACTTCCCAAGTAGATACATTTAGTCCGTAGGGAAAATATGTATACATATTTATGATTTATAAAACATTTTAATTTGACCGATCAAAACAGTTCACCTATTACACCCACCAATCACAACTCTTTAATAAATATTTGTATTTTGCTATCAACTAACCATATAAGATAACAGTTAGATATTAAAATCGACCAATTAGGAAACGGAATTAATTTCAAACATTAGGTGTTTTTATTCCCTAATTCACAATAGGGATGATGACTAAGATTTTTTTGTGACGTCATTCGAACCAGTTTTTGGAGAGGAACAAATGTTTGTATGGGAGCAACTACAATTAAAGAACATAAATACCTAAAAAAATGAGATAAAGATTGACTCCGCTGGCGGCAGCGCAAAACGCTTCATACTGTGTGTCTATATAAGTATGACGTCACATTTGTACATTTGTACTAATCGTAGTATAGAAAATCAGGTAAATTGTTGTTTCGGTCGCGAAATACTGCGTTTAAGTACATAGTTGTCATACAATTTTGTTTCTAGAAAAGCGTAAGGATTCTATTGGTAGCTTTTAATTTACTCTTGAACAATAAAAAAATGCATATTTTTTCTAAACTTTCAAGGTTCATATCTTTTTATGATTTTAATTATATTTTATAATTAATACTTTATTACGATAATTTGATGGTTTACTATCCATTTAGCATCACTACGTTATCAATTTGAGCATGAGGCATCATGCCTATTATTATAAAAATCAACGCCTCTGACCGTTATAGCCGCTCATAGCATGAGATATGAAGATTGAGCGGGATAGACTGGTGTCTATCTCGCTTTATCGTATGCCCCCCGTATGCTATCCGCTGCGCTCGGCCTAATGGACGCGGCTATTAGAGGATCAGAGGCGTTTATTCGTGGTGTGAATATTTTGTATCTGTGTCAAAGCAGTTTATAAAACAAAAAATGGCGCCTTATACTGGCCGCACACGGACAGAATTTTCGTTCGGTTTCCGAACGGAATGACGTCAAAAAATGTTCCTGTCTCTGTCTGTGATATGGAAATGTCTCTGTCTTTGACGTCATTCCGTTCGGAAACCGAACGAAAATTCCGTGCGTAACGTACACGGTTTCCTGATAAGGTTTCCGAATACGCAATTCAGATTCGGAAACCTGAATGCGCATTTTTCATAGTAATGTTAGATGAAGCCGCAGCCTTAAAATTTCCGAACGAAAAAAAAACCCGATGTTCGTTCCGTGCCACAGCCGTGCGTTCGGGTAGTAAAAACGGGAAAAAACCGAATGACGTCATCCCGAACGCAGTCCCTGCATACATTTTGTTTCACTAGCCGCACACGAACGGAAATTTCAAGTCTGAAATGCGCGAGCGCCGTACGAAGTGGACGTATACGTAATTTTTGTGATAGACTGTAATCAACATGGGTGACTTCGAAAATTTAATAATGACTGTCGAAAAATATCCCTACCACAATGTCCACAATAGAGATATAAAAGACAATAAGAGCGCAATTAAAAGCAATAACTCATCGTCCATGTCTATATGTGCTCTTTCAAGAACCGTCGCTCTAGAACTGGCAGAAAAAAAACCTAATACTAAAAAACGAACGTGTGCGCTTTGCTTTCAGGTTTCCGAATCTGAATTCCGTATTCGGAAACCTTATCAGGAAACCGTGTATGTGCGGCCAGCCTTATTGAACAATCTTTTCGCCGTGGTATTTATTATGGATGGATAATCTGTGTTTTTACTATTTGCTCGCAGTCGAAGTGAAAAGTAGAGTGTATGTATAACTCTGGTATAAAAGCAGTATTACCCTTCGAACTATTTCCCCTCACGATATCCTGGTGATATGGTTTACTTTAGACCCTTGTCATTTATAATCTACTATTGTACTCGTAAGGAACACGCGTAAAAAGATTCCAAGGGCAAGTTTACAACATGTGACATTTTTTCAACTGCATTGGATTAGATTATATAAACTTATCTTGAATTACGCGAGATGCTGAGCAAGTACCTTACCTACTATAATCTATACTAACATTACCTATAGAGGACAAGTCAGTAAGGTTATAAGTTTGTACTTAACTATACTACTACTGTTCCGCAGATTACCCTCATGTAATCTGCGGAACAGCTCATCCGATTTCAATCTTTTTTTCACCAGTATATGCCTACATAGCAATGGACCTTAAGACAATGACATAGGCTGTAGTTTATCCCCCGCGTAGCCACATAACATGGGTTCTCTGTAATACGCGGGTGGACTACCTTCTAACAAATTATATAACACTTGTATTTTTTTGTAAGTTGCACTTTAAAATTGCCCATGTGTAAAAAGAAATCGTTCTTGGACACCATCAGCACTAGAAGGGGGGAAATTATTGATCGTTGTATAACGTCTAATTTTTTTACATTCTACATGCGCGGATGTTTAGAGAAAATGAGATTTAAAAAAATGTTCTAGGGCTGTCACTAATAATGACCTTTATCGTCCTGAACCTTTTTTTATTAAAAGATGACCATCAAAAAAAATATTCATTTTGAATAAAATGTTACAATTGTAAAGGTCAATAAAGTGACACTTGACGCAGCCCTAGAACATTTTTTAAATCTTTTTTCTCTAAACATCCGCGTATGTAGAATGTAAAATAATTAGACATTATACAACCAATTATAAAGAATCTATCCCACTCATCCAGGGATTCTACTTCGACCTAGAAATGGAAATAAAAAATAAAACCCAAAAAAAATAATATGCGCATTCAATTGCCACATAAACCAATGCCACGTTAAACGATGAACTGGCTATAGTTTTTTATAGGAAGTAATTTTCGTATTCCATAATTTTTGAAAAAATATTGAAAATCGGCACAGGGGACACCTTGTCTCGCATTTGTAAAGATACAAGCAATATATTTGTCTAATAAAAGGAGAATGTCACTTTTTTGTTTAAAAAAAACACACTGTGCACCGACAAGAGGACACCTCTTTTTATGATGATGTTTAAAATGACATATTGATCTTTTTAAAATATAGGTAGATTTGCCTAGCTCGGTTTGTGTAAGATTGTCCCCTATTTTTTTTTTTTTTTCATTTATTTATAGTGACTGTTGCATTTCTGCGTGGCGAAGGCTCAGCTACAAGACTCCTTGATGAGAAGAAGGTATTTTACAGATTTCGCTAATATTTCGTTAAAGTATGAGTACCAAACCAACTGATCCAAATGCTCATATAACACCAAGCTTTAATTAAACTATAATTATACACATGCCTATTCATAGGTGACCCCACCTATGAATATGTTCAACATTGGATGTATTTAGAAGTAGAGCCAGAATGCCGCCATAAGAAGCTTGTTAACCATAATTGGGTACTGGGTGGGTATTATCCCTGGTGCGCAGAGTTTGTGATAGTGCCAACAGCATGGGCACGGTCGCGAATAACTGGACTGCCTGTACTTGAACCATTGCTGTCAGCTTCACGCGCAGAGTAGGTCTAAATAGCACTATGGACTAAATAAAATAAGTTCAAATTGTCTACTAACACAATGATCCATGTTGGTCGAAAAATAAACAACTATTATTCTTAATATTATGTATGTATGCACCATATCTCGGGACAATGGGATCCCGGACCTTTGGAAGGCATGCGTGGGGCCTTTGCTCAGAGGTCCTTTAAGACAACAATAATCTAAAGAGAGGGATACACAGAGATACCAACTCCGAGCGCACAACATGATACAACCGGTGATGGTCCCCGCCAAGTGCAAGGACTAATTGCATCAGTGCAGCACTGTGACTGCGATCGAAATTAAGGTCATGGGCTATTGAGTAATGCCACCGGTATTGAATTGACAACATTTTTACTGATATAGATTCTATAGTAAGTTGTAGTATAATTAGTACATTAGAATCAGATCATTCATTTAGGCCAATTGATGACATTCAGGGCAAAATCGAAACATATCTTAAAAAAGAAAATTACTTTTTCACATCACCTATTCGGATAAGGGCTTTTTCTTCCCTGCTAGGAGGGATAAAGCACTTTTCTGTTCCAGGACATATTGTTGCCAGAATAAAAAAAAATATCCCAACGAATACATGAAATTAGTATACACATAATCGATTACTTATTTTTTATAATCGCATTATTATTGCATATATTTTTTGTGTTATAAAATATTACGAAAAGTATTAAAATACCAAAATATTGGAATGCTGCAGCATGTCTTTACATATGAGGCTATAAATAAATAAACTTTTAGTAAGCGTAAATACATGTGTTTTACTACTGACATATTTCATTATCCTCATGTGATGTGAAAAGCAGTATGAGTCACACGGAAGCAAAATTATTTCCATCTTGGGCGTGAAAAATCTACTATTGTGCCAGTAACTTTAGACCGTTTGGAGAGGATGAGAAATAACCTTTCACAGAAGTTGCCTGTCTTAGATGCTAAGTCGGGACCCAATGGCATGTTTGACTCATTCTTCCAAACATTCATAACACAATATAATGCAATATTTACTCCCAAATCGGCTGTGGTTGGTGGTGCAAAGGTTTTCGCCGAGTGGGCTACTGCAGATTTGCATCACCAAAGACAAAAACTGTACGATCTATATGAGGAACGTCGGTTTAACACAAGTGAGGAATTTAATGAACACGTTAAACAGTTTTCTAACAAAAAGAAAGACCGTGTTGCACTCCGGGAATGCCGGCAGAAGTGAAAACTCATTAACATTGTAACAGTTTTTCGATCAGGTCACGTGACATCTTACGTTGTCACCCTAAAAATTAATTTTGAATGAATGTTCAGCGCCAAGAACAGCGGACGGCGGCGGCGAACAAAATACCAATTTGTTTTTGCCATAGCCAAATATTTTCCAAAACTTTATCTCTTTAAGAATAACGTCCAAATTCGAACTATTCGAATTTGCAAGAACAGCGGACGGCGGCGGTGAACAGAATTCGAATTTGCTCAATAGCAAAACGGTGAAGGACGCGTGGACAAGATTACAAATTCATTTGCAGAATATGCTATTGCAAAAAGTGTTTAACGGCTTTATACTCTTACGAATAGCGTTCAGTTTTGAAGGAAGTCAAATCGCCTAGCAGCAAAAAGTGACCTCCTTCACATCTGACGTCACAAAAATCTGTCGAGTATTTAGCATTTTTTCTCCATCCCAAAAAGTGCTCAGCGCCGCTAAAGAAGTTTTCACTTCAAAACTTTAAAGGATTGTTATATAGCTAAACGTAATTTTATAAGTAGTAAGATAAAAAACAGTACTGATGTGATCAAAATGACTTGGAAAATAATTTATGAGGAAACCGGTCGTAACAAAAAACCAACTAATTCGTATAAAATAAAATGGTAAACTCATTAATTCCAATATAGATATTGCTACAGAATTTGAAACTTTTTTTACTAATGCACCGGTAGAAATAACAAAGCATGTCGGCCATTGCATTGCTAGAAAGTAACGTTCCAGAAAGCGATATTAACTTTAAATTTGAGCCCGTTACTTATTCAGATGTACTGAAGGCATTCAAATCTATTAATGTCAAAAAAACGAGTGAACTTTGGGGCGTTTCAGTTCATGTTGTTAAATCCCTAATGGAAGTAGTAGTGCCCGACTTGTTGATCACATTCAATACCTGTGTCGACTGTGGCGAGTTCCCAGATCTTATGAAGCATACTAAAATAATCCCTTTTATCAAAGCGGGCAGTACTTCCGACTAACTTTAGACCGATTTCAGTGCTTCCCACATTCAGTAAAGTTTTTGAAAAACTAATGCTTTTTCAATTGTTAAGTCATTTTAACAAAACTAATTTAATGCATAATAAGCAATTTGGGTTTACTCGGGGTCGTTCAACCACTGACGCCGGAACTGAGTTATTTAAAAATATATTTGATGCCTGGGAGGAGTCGCATGATGCCTTAGGTATTTTTGCGATTTATCTAATCTAAGGCATTCGATTGCGTCAGCCATGATACACTGGTCGGGAAACTGCATTTCTATCTAGTTAAAGGAACAGCACTGGATTTGATCAAATCTTATTTGAGCGGGAGAATACAAAGAGTTAATGTGAATGGGGTGTGCTCCTGAGGGCCATTGGTTAAAATTTACAATGGCCGTACCGCAAGGCTCAATACTGGGGCCCTTCCTGTTTCTCGTTTACATGAATGATTTACCATATCTAGTAAAAGACCGTCATGATATAGTATTGTTTGCTGACGATTCTTCTCTTATTTTTAAAGTTAAACGACACTTAAACGCCAACGATCATGTAAGCAATGCTATATAAGAAGTGGTAAATTGATTGAATGCCAATAACTTGTTGTTAAATGGAAATAAAACAAAATGTATGAAGTTTGTCACTACTAATACGAAAAACACAAATGCAAGTATAACTGTCAAAGATGAGCAATTGAACCTGGTTTGCAGTACGGTATTTCTAGGTATAACATTCGATTCTAAACTACAATGGGGTCCTCATATAAGTGATCTCGCGAGGAGGATTAGTTCCGCGGCTTTTGCAGTTAGTAAAATCCGTCAACTAACCGATGAGAAAACCGCGAGATTGGTCTACTTCAGCTACTTCCATAGCATCATGTCATATGGCATTTTACTATGGGGTAGTGCAGCTGACATAAATGCTGTTTTTGTACTGCAGAAGCGGGCAATACGCGCAATTTATAATATGAGACCTAGAGAGTCTCTGAGAGACAAATTTAAAGAAATTAATGTATTGACAGCGCATCCTCAATACATTTATGAAAATATTATGTATGTTCATAAAAATATTGATAACTGTAAAAAAAATATATGATATATATAATATAAATACCAGAAATAAGGATAAGCTCACAGTACCCTATACTCGGCTGCAAAAAATAAATAAATCCTTTAAGGGTAATTGTATACGGTTCTATAGTAAACTCCCAAGTAGTGTGACTAGTCTGACTATTAACAAACTTAAAAGCTATCTTAAACGTAAACTAGTTTGTAAAGCATATTACAACATTAAAGACTATATGAATGACAAAAATGCCTGGGAATGAATTGCTCTACGCATTTAGGTATTTTACTACATATATTATTTGTATTCGTTATAAATATTATGTTGTGTTAGTTTAGTACCTAATTAGTGTTTGTTATATTAGTTATAATTATTGCTTTCTTTTACATTGTATAATTGACATTTTGAAAGTGCTTAATTGTGAGCCTACTTGAAAGAAATAAATTACTTTGACTTTGAGTTGAAAGTTGGATGGACTGGATAGTGGGTTATGGAAGGAGAATAGCGGACACTTGCCGTGACAATCAGTCTCAGAATTGTATAAAGGCAGGCGGTGATTCGCCAGCTCGCCGAGTGGGGCCCACAAAACAGTCAAACGCACAGTACGACAATGGGGCAACACCACTGAGCGGCTGTGAGGTTGTCGAGAGGCGAGTCTGCGGTAGCCAGATTCCGGTAATCCTTTCAAGCCGTTATGACATTTTACACTTCCAACCTAGAGCATAGATTCTGCTCTTGCGACTCTCGACTCGACGCTCTCGCCAGCCGATTAAGGCAAGCACAGACACAGAGGCGACGGCCAGATCACTCGGGCCCTGTAGAGGTTAGGGGTCCGCGGTTTCGCCACTCACCGTCAGCTCGCCATAAGCTGCCACCGCGGGCTTATTGTTATTATTATATGGGTAAGACTGTGGTAGAGAAAATACCTACAGCCATTAACAAACCTCACCTTACATTCTTTTTTGACAGTATCTTTACACATTTTATAGATTTTGAATGTAAAGTAGGACCGAATACGATGACACTTCTTTTATGCTGTGATTCCTACCGAGTAAATTATGTTTTTCTATTTTATTTATTATTAAAAAAAAAAAAAAACATTTTATACATTACATAAAAACTCGCCAAACAGTGACGTTTGATGGCGAGAAACGCTCATGTTTTATACTGTAATAACCTATTTAAGTACTTAAATCGAACATTTTTTAATGAGATTTTCTTTTACATTCTTATAAATTCAGTAGTATTTCCCCTATAGGGATAATTTTGCCTCTTATATGATGTGTGTATGGTTTTAACCTGTTTCTGTGTACAATAAAGTGCTTACGTCATGCATTTAACATAACATAACAATAAACAACTAGGCATACTCGTATTAGGTGAGTACTTATGCTTAAAGGTTTAGTGACAGAATCATCCAGAGGGTGCTCGATCTTCCTTTTCTAGTTTCATGACTAACTTAACAAATGACAGGCAGAACAGCGTCGAACCCAATGAACGTGATATTCCAATTTGTTCCACTAGTATACCTATAGGCCTACCGTTTAACTGAGACGATACCTGTGACGGGACTTGTGCGCGAGGAGAGACGTCAAAGGGAGGGTTGCGGCCGGTAGCTGCGTGCTTGCTACAGTTGCTACGTCTCAGTTAAGTGGATGACCTACAGATTTGTATATTATTTGAGATACTTACCGTAGATTCTGGGATTAAGGCACGCGTAGCGTCAGTTCACTTAGCGTAGTTGTCAAAGGGTTCCGGGTTTAATAACCGCTCGGATTTGACAATACAGTATTTTTTGACAAAAATCAAATCAGCTTATTTTTATGAAACGTCGAAAACGCTCCCTTAGTATGGAATTTGTGTGGATTACTTGCTTGTGACGTCACAATCAAACGACGTCCTTATTGTTTGTTTTTATTAATTTCAAAATCTTAAAATAGCAAATTTAAATGAAAGATACTTTCCGAGTATTTTCGTAATGTTGCTAATGAAAATAAAATTTATACTACTGTGTACCCTATTAAGAGGCTGAAATTGATGTTATTTAAGCAGTTTTTTAGAAAAACTATTTGCACTAGCACATCAAATAAAATATATGTTAATATTCACCATATTTCAAAGACCGTGGATGGGCTCGATACATAATTGGACAAAATCGGCTCGATAGAAAATAATTATTAAATAACAAAGATTGGTCTTAAAATCACATTAAATGTCTTTATTTTTTTACGTATGGGTCTGCAATTAAAAACATGAAGTCAACATATTCATACCTAAACCGCTAGCGAGCCATATTTTACAAATAATCCACCCTCTTTTTTATTTCAATATTTATGTACTATTGTCTTCCAAAACCGGGCCGCCCAGTAACACACTCTCGTTTACTCCGATAGGTACAAATAGACAGTGTGCGCGCTATCCAAAATCCTCAAGGGCATTTTGGTGTTGACTGCGTCTTAATGCTATGCCTAATCTCTCAACTCATGCTATATCAGGGAATGTGATCATGTGATCTCTCTCTTTCTCTCGAAAACTGTCTATAACGATGAAATGTTATTTTGGAATAACGATAGACAATTGAAATACGAGTGGTGTTGGCCACTCGTATTCAGTTCGGTCGGTAGAAAGTAAGTGCCTACAGTTTTGACACTACAATCGCAGTCACTCATATTTAATTTTTGAGATACGAGTGGTGTTGGCCACTCGTATTCAGTTCGGTCGGTAGAAAGTAAGTGCCTACAGTTTTGACACTACAATCGCAGTCACTCATATTTAATTTTTGAGATACGAGTGGTGTTGGCCACTCGTATTCAGTTCGGTCGGTAGAAAGTAAGTGCCTACAGTTTTGACACTACAATCGCAGTCACTCATATTTAATTTTTGAGATACGAGTGGTGTTGGCCACTCGTATTCAGTTCGGTCGGTAGAAAGTAAGTGCCTACAGTTTTGACACTACAATCGCAGTCACTCATATTTAATTTTTGAGATACGAGTGGTGTTGGCCACTCGTATTCAGTTCGGTCGGTAGAAAGTAAGTGCCTACAGTTTTGACACTACAATCGCAGTCACTCATATTTAATTTTTGAGATACGAGTGGTGTTGGCCACTCGTATTCAGTTCGGTCGGTAGAAAGTAAGTGCCTACAGTTTTGACACTACAATCGCAGTCACTCATATTTAATTTTTGAGATACGAGTGGTGTTGGCCACTCGTATTCAGTTCGGTCGGTAGAAAGTAAGTGCCTACAGTTTTGACACTACAATCGCAGTCACTCATATTTAATTTTTGAGATACGAGTGGTGTTGGCCACTCGTATTCAGTTCGGTCGGTAGAAAGTAAGTGCCTACAGTTTTGACACTACAATCGCAGTCACTCATATTTAATTTTTGAGATACGAGTGGTGTTGGCCACTCGTATTCAGTTCGGTCGGTAGAAAGTAAGTGCCTACAGTTTTGACACTACAATCGCAGTCACTCATATTTAATTTTTGAGCGCTCCATAAAGTCGGATATGCCCAATATGATCTGGTACCTGATTTGTGCATTGAGACTAATTCGAGAAGTTTTACATGTTATTTATGGGTTTATATGAAGGCCTAATACAGCCGATAACAATTAAGTTTTAGCTACTTAGTTCAATTCGAATAAACAAGAATAAAGTTTATTTCAAGATTAGTTAGTTATATATTGTTGTTTAACCTCGCTCGTACCAGGTCCTCATTCCTGTTTGGTTGGATTCAACCTCTACCTACCTAATGCATATCGAATCACTGTGGATGCTATGGAAATGGTTACATCGTATCTGCATACCTATGGCAACGATTTGTATATTTCATAGTTATTTTTTAATATTTCATCGTCAATAGGTACATATATTTTAGAGCCAGCCTCTTCGCGGTGGGGTAATTTCCAACATGTTCCATTACTCCAGTTCTATACTATACTAATAATGCTGTAATAGAATACAGTAGAATTGGAGGTCGGAGTTAACACTGATAATATAAATACAATTTTTTATTGGAAGTAGAGCATACTCCAAGTAGTGAGCGGAGCTATTTTACATGTGCGCGGACTAGCTGCCGCCCATCGGTAGGTAGGGCAGTCGAAATAGGTTTCCAACGGCGACGCTGAATACGTTTTATTATAAGGCTCGTGTTAAGCTATGGAATAAAAACACTCCATTTCTTTTAACACTTTCCGTAAAAGCTTTACTTATACATTTTAAACAAAAAGGTTTTGTTAATTTTATTCGTGACTTCAGATATTGAATCACGAGCACTTGGATCTTGGATGGATTGTATTGGTTCAAGGAGGTAGCATATAAGATTTTACTTGCTGACTGTAATTCATTATAGCGATAGGGTTGAGGTATGTTGTGAGCAATATCCTAGCAACCTGCATGTGGTATACGCATCTTATTTCTATTTTAATAAGTCATTATGTTACGCGTTTGGCAACAAACACTGATTTTATACTACTTAGTACTTATAAAGATTTTTATCAGTTCCGTCAGAAACGTCAAATTAGCTCTGTTAGTATGGAGTTTGTAGGAAAATATTATTACAATATTTTATGACCAATTTCAAAAAAGGAGGAGGTTCTCAATTCGTCGTAATTATTTTCTTGTTTGAAAGGGTATCCTTCCCAGGTGTTCCCGTGATCATCAGGTCAGGATCTGATGGTGGGATTCTGGAAAATCGAGGATTCTTGAAATAGGCCAAAGCATTGAATCGAGGTCGGTTATAACCATGTTTTTTTTACCTTTTTATACATCTGAATTTCGTTGATTCTGTCTTGAATGCCCTTCAATCGCGGGTGACTGTGCCTGTTGGCATGCACTTGGCTCATACCGAGAATTACGTTCGCATTCCTTCTGTGGAGTGTCCTAAAAAGTCAAGGGCCACGTGGATCATGTCACTTATACGAGGAACCTCAATCTAGAGGTCTATATTTGTCGCATTTCATTTCACTAAACGTGTCTAGTGAAATGATAAAACGATTTGACTCTGCGAGTTACTTTTGTCAACTCACTGACGCGTTTCAGGGATTTTATCAAATCACTAAACAAATCTAGTGAAATGAAAAAACGAGTTGGCTTTTTTGGCGGATTTAGTCATTTCACTAAACAGATTCAGAGATTTGATCAAATGACTGATTTTTTCTAGGCAAATGATAAAATGGATTGGCCATATTAACATCCTGCGTGATTTGATCATATCCCTTAGAGATTTGTACAAATCTCTGTTTTGGCCATTTCCCTGCGACATATACAATTATACGTATTGGTGCCTTTGACTGTACCGTGGGCACCAGACGGCGATAATCATTCTTATTATAGATAAATAAATACTAAATAGTTAAGTGAATAGAAAAGATCCAGAACTCCGGAATAAATATTCGTGGTCATCACAGAAATAAATGTCCTTACCGCCGAGATTCTAACCCAGAACCTGTAGCTTCGTAGGCAAGGTCACTTTCAACTAGGCTAAACTGGGAGTCAAATTTCGGTCTTGTTGGCGGCAACGATGATGAAAAATATCTTATGGGATATTAAAACAAGCTTCTGTCAAAAAATTCATTTTCAAGTTTTTATTGCCGACTGTACTTTTCTGTATACCATTATCAACTACTCATTGAGACGATTCCAACGAGCCCAAACTCAACGGGGTTACGTCGGTTAAGTACAGAATTTCCATGGCTCTCCATCATCAGATCAGCTCGATGGTACCATAATATTGAATTGTCAGCTAAACTATACTTATACCCAAAATTTCAGCTCAATCGGTCACCGGGAAGTGGGTCAAATTTAACTTGCAAGATTTGATTACAGACAGACAGACAGACAGACAACGGGATAGATGACACTAAATAAAAGCTTGTAAAAATACATGATGTGAAGCTTCACTGAAGCTCGTTTTGCTAACGCGTTTTACGCAGTAGGTAAATTATATGGTTTGTCCACGAATCGCAGTCATCTCTTACTGTTTAACGGAGTGAGAAAGGTCAAAGGTTGGATGCTAGCGAGTCGTCACATCACATCGGCGTGGCCGGTTGCGCTAGCTAGCTTGGCTGTTAGCACAGCTGGCCCGCTATTCTGTGAGATTAAAACAAGCTAACGGGGCAGATGCTTAGCATTTTTAACACAACTTGTTGCCAACTCGCGTCGCGCACGACTCAGCGACTCCTTTCTCACTCGCACGGTGCAAATTCAAAAGAGGAGGGCAGATTTTCTCGTCTCGCGTCACGTTGCGGTTTTAGTTGTGCTACGCTCGGTCCACAATTCTTATCGACTTGGTGAACCAATGTAAAGGCCGAAACGCACTGACAGCGGTGGCGGAGCGGCGCGGTGCGGCGCGGAGGCGGTACCGGTTGTAATGTTCGAGCTAATATGAAAGGATCCGCACAGAGCGGCGCGGCGCGGCGCGGTTTTCTGTGCGGATCCTTTCATATTAGCTCGAACATTACAACCGGTACCGCCTCCGCGCCGCACCGCGCCGCCCCGCCACCGCTCTCTGTGCGTTTGCAGCTTTAGTCTGACCTCCGATTACGCGCAGTTGTTACGGATCTCGGGATCACGAATATCACGATGTACCTACAAGGGGTGAATAGTAATGGGAGTCGAGACAAGAGTGAATAGAATAGAGGCGCCTATGATGGCGTTGTCGTTGGAGTGCGAGAGGGACAAATGGTTATGTCGGACGTAAATGGGTTATTGTTATTAAATGTCATCTAATGAATATCGTATTTTTATTATTAGGTATTATGTGGTCTTAGCTGCCCGCACGGCTCCATCCGCTTATTACATATAGCGCAAGCGAAGCCGCGCAATAAAATATAGCCTATTATGTCCATCCCGCAGATCCATAATGCACACTACTGAATGATTTTTTTAAATCGGATGAGTCGTCTCGTAGATAACATACCGGTGACGTCAAAGATATGTTTACGTTGTGCACCTTATCCCATTGTAATAAGGTGCACAACGTAAACATCTCTTTGATGTCGACTGTGCAAACTTTACCACCTCATTCTTTTCCTCGATATAAAATTTGCACCTACTAGAATAATAAAATAAGGAGAATAGGTTACAAACGTAAAAGTTTGGATGTTTGTTACCCAACGAAGCAAAAACGGCTCAACGGATTTGGATGAAATTTAACAGTGAAAACCCGAAGTTCGTAACGTGCATCCTTGTCACTCGAGCATTGTAAGTGCGACAGAGATGGAAATACCCGACCTTCGAATTTCGAAGTTCGTGTTTAAAGCTCAGACCCGTGTGTTCATAACGAGGATTTAAATAAAGGAGACTTTTTATATGAAAAAGGGATTGTATAGGGGATGAAAGTGGATACAGAAGTTACCGCGGAAGAAGTTTTTTTTCATTCATTTATAATTAGTGAAAAGAGCACCAGACAGGACAAACCGACACGCGGAAAAAAATCGTTATAGCTATGAGGACGTAATGTCTGAGTGGTTAGGACCATTTTCGTATGATTATTTATTACAAAAAAAATACGATTGAGCCTTAGTGACTTGACATGCATGTTTTGCAGCTATAGTCATCCTAGCGTAGTATTTGTGTAAGTCACGGTCCCAACTGAAAATATAAATAACAAGGGTCAATATATCGCCATAGTGCCATGATCATTATATTTCGACTTTCTATCAGTTATGCGAAATATTTAGCAATTTTTCGCTGACGTTTCTACTTTTCTCGGAAAACTGACACCTAAAGTGCCAATATGATCGTCGCGATACGAGGTGCCCTTGAAACAAACCGAATTGCGCCCAAGGCTTTTATAGATTACTTACCTAATTCTTACATTTACGCGACTTTGGTCAGTCTCGCTATATAATGAGTATAATGACTTAGGTTACCGATGCCGATGGGTTTTGATGGTTCACCCGTAGGTAGTATATAGGTATGGTTCATGGACCTACGCAAGGTTAATGGTTCGTTGGCAGGTTGGCTGCTGCGGACATCGACATTTGCCTAAAGTAGGTAAGGTCAGGAAGGATATATAATAATAGCGCAGTTTATATTGCCGAGGGTAATAAAAACAGTAGCGCAACGCTTCTGGAAACTTAACGTAAAGTCCACAGTTTCCTGGACCCACCTGGCCTATTAAGTACGAGTACACATTTTCGGAAAGTTGATTTACAACTTTACTTTATTTGATGAACAGTTTTAAAGTCCGTTTATGACTTTTGGAAGACGCGAATTTACAATAACTCTAAAATATCAAATTGGATTTATAAGAATTTAGGGGTACAGTTGACTTGTCTTGATCATGATATTTAGCAAGAAAATGTCGAAGATATTGACTTTAAACCGTATTGTGAGTGATGAAATTATTAAAATTTAACTACATACAAAAGTACATGCCTACTTGTATATGCCTACCTAAGGAAGGTCATAATATAGCTTATGAAGGAAGTGAAACGCCTGTGTGTGATGGGTGCTGTCTCATAAAGAGTAATAAAGAGGCCGGCGCAATAAACAGTGATCCGAGCGTGCGTTCCGAAAGGCAAATCTCTAAATTCAATTAAGGACGCACATTTTTCGGACATAGGCGTCCGGGCCGAGCGAGCTACAGCCCTTCCGCCGCGGGCTCTCGCCCCCGCATTGGAAAATTTTCTCTCGAAAATTGAAGATATTTCGTGCCTGCCTCCCCGGGGGCGACTCGTTTCTCGACACTTATGGTCGGCGTCCTCCGGGTGTGCAGGAGGCTTTTTACATAAAGTCCACACGTATAGGTATCGATCGAGGGCGGCCGGACAGGGTGTACGCAGATGACGGCTCCCCGCTGCCCCCTCAGGCCCCCTTGCTTCCCCCTTTCATTATGTAAGTGCGTAACGCGTGCTCGCGCGGACCTGATTAGGGGGCCTCTTTTTTAACTGACCCCCCTCACTTGGCGGCGGAAACTTAATTTGAGAGTGTCCTGTGAGCTGCGATTAAGTTTCGTTAATTATGCTAAGGCCGACATACAGCATCATCTACAAATTATCCTTTTTACCATTTCACTAATGAAGTCCCATTAGTTGTTTAAGTCTCCTCGGTTATTTTGTATCGGACCGTTCGTCCACGTAAATGAGAACAGGAATTGGAAGGACCGCATTGGTAAACGAGTATATCATTGCTAAACAACACAAGGGTCTTTTATTTATCTACTTAATCTACCTTTAAACCAAAATATCAATATGTGATAAAAAGTTAAATAAAACAATTTACATTTATAAAAGTATAACTAGATATCCGCACATGACTTCGCCCGCGTATTAATATACGCAGGCAAAACCGCGGGTTAAACTATATAGCTTACGTGCCTTTGCCCGCGATTTTGTCTGCTTGGAACTCGTTTACATCGCGTGCCTCCGTGCATACAAACTTCCGCCCCCATTTCACCCCCTTATTAGATGATTTCCGGGATAAACAGTATGATGATAACAGATGTCCTTCCTCGGGATTAAAGCTGTCTCCATACCAAATTTCACCTCAATCCGTTTAGCGGTTTAAGGGTGAAAAAGCAACAGACAGACAGGCAGACTGACAGACAGACAAACAGACACAGTTACTTTCGCATTTATAAAATTAAATATTAGGTATTGATGATGAAAAACATTGGGTGCGACACGTACGGTAAAAATGTTACAAACTCGAGTCATAGGACTTCTAATTCTAATAGACATCGCGGCGGTGCGTGCTGTGAACGTGGAAAGATGTGGAACGGTTTGTTAGACAGTCCAAGTCTGTGACATCACTCAAGGAAAAGTTGAAAAAGTTGTGGCTCTCCAGTGACTTGTGATTTAATTGGATACTATTTGTATACTTTGTAGATAGGTAGGTATATATATTTATTTATAGTGTGTATAATATTTTATTTTATTTGTACTAGCTTGTAGTATATGTATTAAGATTAATTTACTGTAGCATAGAGGTAAATACGTCTCTGTACACGTGTTACTCTGTTTATCTTTTAGTTCCTCATCTCATCTCAATTGCTCAAAGGTTAACTGCAAGAGATCCCTTACAGTTACCTTTTAAGTTTACCTTTGTACTTACCTATATTTGTAATTTGTCTGTATTTTTACCAATGTCTTATGTACAATAAAGTATTTACATACATATATCGTTCGTAAAACATATCTTACCGTACTTGTGGCACAATGTACTATTAATAAAGAAATAAATCAATATTAGGGGACAATCTTACACAAATCGACCTAGTCCCATAGTAAGCTCATTAAGGCTTGTGTTATGGGTAATAGACGACGATATATATAATAGATATAAATACTTAAATACATAGAAAACTTCCATGACTCAGAAACAAATATTCATGCTCATCACACAAAATATTTGCCCTTACCGGGATTCGAACCCAGGACCTTCAGCTTCGTAGGCAGCGTCACTACCCACTAGGCTTGCCGGTCGTCAAATGAATGGTACTAACATTACCATTATACATGAAGTATATCATGGACAGCGGCGTCGACTGTATTTCATAAACTTGAAAATTGACACCAGGCCTCTATTTTACCAACTTTTCAATCGTCCGTGGCAATGATAATTCGTCGTACATTGCTGGGTGGATAAAAATCAATGCTGTCTAGCAACTACCTTTACTAGTCAACCAAGTAGGTAATGTACAAAGATTTGTCATTACAAGTGACAAATTGTCATGCTGAAAATTGTCAGGCCAGGCAATGACAGTTCGATGTACATTGCTGGGTGGATAAAAATCAATGCTGTCTAGCAGCTACCTTTACTACTAAACCAAGCAACGTACAAAGTTTTGTCATTATCAAGTGACAAATTGAACATTGTCAGGCAAAGACAGGTAGATATACATTTCTTGATGTGCAATTATACAACTAAAGATAATCGTTGATACAATCGTTTCTTATCGACCAGTAAATGTACAAGAAATTCTCATTGTCAAGTGACAATTATCAAGTCGGTGAAATAGGACCTGCGAAAAGTACAGTCAGCTGGAGAATAGTCAATAGTCAAATATTTATTGCGTATCACATTTTACATGAGATGGAACAGAAGGTAAGTATAGTACATGTGACGCCCTGCAAGGGCACAGCAATTAGAGAAGGCTAACGTTTAAGCTATGACAATGAATATATAGTTATTTTAAGTGCATTACATGCAATATTGCACACATGAAACATTGCGATTTAATATCTTATACTATAGCTTAACTCTAACATCAATCATTAGTATTATCTTCAAAATATTCACTTAGGGGGGTAAGCACAACTATTTATGAGAAATAATTTTAATTGTTTTGTAAACATTGTTGCCTTTTCCTGATTTTTTATTGAATTAGGTAACTTATTAATCTTATTATATATCTTGATCAGAAATGTCTTCATTACGTTTACTTACAAACTCTAAAATACCAAGAAAACTATATTTCAACAATATTAGATTCACGTTCAAGATAATTTGGCGCATATTCTATTAAGTGAAAACCTTTTTTCACTAGACTGTATGTAAAGGTAAACGATAAAGATTGCAGTACGTTGGTATATATAGATACGTCCGTCTCAATTTACCTGTAACTGACAGGCCCGCGAAAGAGAACGCGCGAGCGTGGTCTTAATCCCAATAGAGCATGATTTCCACTGGACGATTCCTAAAAGAGCCCGAAAAGTTGTTGGAAACGAGGAAAAGGGGTTGGTATCTGCATTAAGTATTCTATAAGACGAATTGTACAAGAAAAGCAAAGTCTTGTTTAAAACGGGATCGAGGCTTATATCGAAGTTTTCCAATGGCCGGGGTGGAAGGATTTTTCCAATAATTGGGTGTCTACAATATTGTTTTCGAACATTTTAGGTCCTATTATTTGTGCTGTTTATAAATATAGAAGCTTGAAGAGTCCGAGTAAAGGGACTAGATATATATAGGAGGACTAACTCTCAGATGTCCAGTAAACGTAAACAATATACAAGCAACGTTTGTAAGTACAGTCACCAGCAATAACATCTGCCACAACATAGCACGCATAAATATCTGACACGACTCTATGTCCAATGCCATAAGGGCGTGTCAGATATTTTTAAGTGAAAATCAACAAAATTGTACATGTCTCAGTTTAGTAACGACAATTACCCATGTAAAATGTATGGGTAATTGTCGTTACTAAACTGAGAAAACTTAAAGCGTAGATTAGATTAAGGCCCTTAACTATGTACAATTTTTTTGATTTTCACCCTTTTGTCGGCTTTGTTACGGCAGATATTGATGCCGGTGACTGTACATTATTTGCTTGTTGCTCGAAAACGACTCCAATGATTTGGAAGAGATTTGCAATGCAGGGCTTTATGAGGCGTACAAATCGATCTAGACCTTATTTATTACCAGGAACTCTTTTTCCGAAAAACACGAAAAACTCCGGTCTCCCAGGTACTTACTCATTAAACTGGTTGAAACTTAAGTAGATGTATTCCGTGAACCGCATTAAGATTTTCACACAAAAATAGAAAAAAAAACAATAAATCTTGAGGGTTCCCCATACTTAGAATTGAAACTCAATTTTAATACGTTATGACGTATTCGTACACCGCAACGAAAACCCTTCATGGGCGAGTCCGACTCGCACTTGGCCGCTTTTTTAGAGTTGACTTTGTTTTAATTTAATTTAGTTAATGTTAGTTATCATCTTGTATATACTTTAGAAAATAAATTATTTACATAGCTATTTACTAGGCAGGATATGTAGGGAAGTCCGGGTGAGATGAACCCCATTTTTCTTAAAGGCGCTTAAAATTTTAGGTGTTAGTCGCAATGACTTGATATTGCGCGGCCCACATGTGTCAAATTTAATTAGGTAGTATTTGATATCATTGGATGTTTGATTAATAATATTTTATTCATAATGTTATTGTCAAAAACAGAAAAAATATTTTAATCTCCCACCCTGTACGGGAGAGATGACCAATGCACTGGGCAGTCTTGACAATAGATCTAACAAATCTATCTAACAAAGTAATCAGAGTATACAGTGTTACCTGTTAAAAGAAAAAAACAACAGATTTTGTGTGCCATTTCAGAACAAAAACTTCACTAACAGTCTCTCCCTCTTACTTACATTTTTATCCGCTTTATATGGCGAAATGAGATCCTGTTGATACCAAATTTATTTGCTGTGCTCCGTAAAGATGATCTATTGAAATGTATGGGATTTTTGAGTTATGTCTTAGATTTATGGCGATCCACTGTCGCTTTGTATAAAAATGTCACAAATTGCTTAAACCAAAACAATAAAAAAAAGGTACGAATGTTAAATTATAATATAATAACACAACGGAATATTTGCACCACTGATCACAGCTCCTGCTACCGGAGTGGTCAAGTCTTCCACTACCTCCCTTGCCTTACAAAAGTGATGTTTTCTTTAAATGGCTGTAACGGATGATTAATTTTACTGGAACATGATAAGAAAACATTTCTTACTTTAAATAGCATTAGAATGTAAAGATATATTTTTTCCACTTTCGACATGCGAAAACATCTTTACCGCGCTTAACGCCGAACCGTGCTACTGACTGCCTTTGACCAGGCAACGGTGCCGATAGCGCGAAAAATGAACAGAAATATTTGATGTGTTTCCTACCCGGTCAAGTCTCCCGGTTTTCCCTACCTATACTTACCTTCGAAATGTATCCCAATGCAATAATTCTGTACTCATTCGTTTCTAATTTGTGATCAAACAGGTAGTAAAGTGAACCATGTGAAACTATGCATCCGATACTATTCAACGAGCAATATTTGTATATACATTATTTGAAATCACGTTCTCGAAAACGGCTCTAAAGATTTCAATGTAATTTGGAATATAGGGTTCTACGAACATGGCGACACTAGGGTTCTTTGTTGACTATGGAACCAGTATGGCGTATAGTATCTCTTTGTTGTTGAAATAAAAATCAAATACAAGTCTGCAATCCCTTGAAGCTGTGAAAATCCAAACAGTCATACGAAGTTATAAGATAGAACGAGATAGGGATAGAATTTTGCAACACGCCGTGCTTCCGACACATACCTACATATAGGCCATCCACAGTATATGTAATATAACCAGCATATGTTCAATGTTCTAGAGAATTCCTTAGCCTGAGAGTAAAGAAAATACTGTAGAGGATTACGAGTTGATCTTATAAATATTGTGACTATGCCTTTCTCTTAAGGCGCCGCCGCCGTAGGTTCATGGTCTTCTCTCCCTCCCACTGAGCATAAGCGTGAGCGAGATGGAAGTGCGTGCTCGGAAGGGATATCATGTTTTCATTTAAACTTTTGGGTGTTTAAATAAATAAAAAACTAATCACTGTGTTCTCTCAAACATGGTATTGCCAATTTTTAGATGCAATACTAATATGTTTAGCTTTTGTGCATAGTTTGTTACGAATATTTTAAGTGTAATTTAGACCTATGTTCGTGTTCTTTTTCTATCAAGCGAAAATTGCTTAATCATGTTTCGAATCACTGGTCTCGCTGCAGAAAAGCCTCAAGATTACCATTCGTATTTTTTGAAACCATATTATTATAAACAGACGAATTATATTGTTTCAAAAACTCTGTTTGCTTAACTTCGCTGAACCTACGGCGCCTTAATGATTAGGATCCAAGTCGTTGGCACTGCAGCACTGCACTTCACTGGGTGGCGTTAACATAATGGCAGGATCACAATTACAGCATCATAAATGGCAAAATCTTCATATTTCTTAGGTACAGTCAGCGTCATATAGTTAGTAGCAGTCAGAGTAGCCAAATATTTCGTAACACACCCTTATTCTTACAGTAATAAAGACGTGTACCGAAATATTTGGCTACCTTGGCTGCTACTAACTATATGACGCTGACTGTACACGATACGGTGCGCCCTGTAGCCCGGGCATTAGAATACGGCTACTAGTCCAGGCAATGAACTGACAACTTGTATGGAAAAAATGACAATGTTGGAAATAATTTATAATAGCTTATTTTTTATGTGTAACGGATATATTATCAATTAAATAGTTACCCAGCGACAAAATCCGGCAAAATTTCAGACATCGAAAAAATGATAAGTTAACTGGCTTCTGAAAAGTCAGTAAAAATATTAATAAATGTTTTTGTCTTTATTTTGGTTCATTTACATTTGCTCTATAGTATTCAACATAAATCGTACAAAATAAGATAATGCATGCTTCATTTAAATCTACATAATTACTTCCGGGTGGAAAGTTTGTCGGATTCTTGACTAAATCATCTTAGAATAACATTTTCAAATGAAATCAACAAAAAAAACGCTATTATAAATTAATGTTTTTCAAAAGCGTATTTTGCCTGGAGTATACGGTATTCCCTGCCTGACGTACAAGGCGACTAAAAGGGGTCCTCGGGGTGGTACACAGTTCAGCTCGGGGCTACAATCGTTAAAAAAAAAAAAAAAAAAAGGTAGGGCCCACAGAGGCATGACGCTTGGGCGGCACTGGTGCGTTCCGTAGGAGATCCCAGAGCCGTCCGAAATGCGTCGAGGAGGATCATCGGGGGGTTTTTAGTCGGTGCGAGTCCGACATAAAGGATTTTCCTCCCAAAAAAAAAAAAAAAAGTTAAACGATACGGTGCTCCTTGAACTTCATATTATTAATTTAGAATATTAGCTTTGCAAAATCAATAGTTGCGTAACACAACATGACATGAATGTCAAATGTCAGACGTACCTAATCTGTCAGATGTTACGATAAATCTATCACAAATACAAACACATGCACATATACGGCGTAAAAGACTATGTGGCCTGTGTAATAAAAAAATACTCCTCATACTAAAGAAAGTAATTGAAACTTTTTACATTAAGAAAGGGCACGAAGAAGAAAAATGGCCTTAAGTGATTTTCCTTGAAACCCCATGACGATTACCGCACGATTTTTCTAATTTTATATGTAATAGGGTATATAACTATATACCTTTCTCAATATAGCAATTACTGCAAACGGACACACACAATGCCAACTATTTCGTAGCGCTACGCTCTCGTAGTCGATTATACGCGAAAAACCGTATGTGGTTTTAGTAAATAATTAGGAACAGAGTAGAAGCAAAAATCCTTCTTTCTGGACTTAAGTATGCGCTTCAATTCAATGCGATAGAAAGGGATGCCACATTTAGGCACGTTCAGCATACCTAAATAGGGAATTTGTTAACAGAGAACCTTCTGTACGTAGTACTATTATTTATTCTACTAGTCAAAATGATGCCAGGCAGCCGTTTAGTTTGAACATGCGCATACCGGGTTTTAGGCACGTGTTTAGGTAGAAATTTGTAAGGAGCTCGCAATCTATGGTTTTTTCGTTCGCTGAATTCAAAGGGTTAATCAGCACGCAACGGCGCGCGAGCTCTCTCGATTTTTCTCGCACTATCCGTCTCTCTCTTATTAGAACACTTTCTGAGGTATAGTGCGAGAAAAATCGAGAGTATGTCGCGGCCGTCCCATGATAGACGTGCTGACTAATATTGAATTTTTACTCAATTACAACGTATTCTGAAGTAGGGCACAATTATAAAATGATCTGCCCACTTACCAACCTACGTAAGGTGTGCCGTAAAATGACGTCAATAGAATTCCTATTGTGAATGGTATTTTTACTGGAAAATCCTGTAGGTACTTAATTGAGAAAATGCCACACAATTTATCCTATTTTTGGCATTCAATATGCATTCAATGTTCACTATTAATAGTAAAATTAGCTACAAACCAAATACCTATTTATTAGTTGAAGATGAAATGACCGAAGCGACCCTTAAGGGTCACAACCCTTAGGCTAAGTGGTCCGACCGGCTTGTCCGATCGATCGGACCACATTTTTTTATTTCCTCTTCGTTCGATTGATCGGATAGTAAGGACTTTTCAAAGTCTTGTAGTCCCGCAATCGGATTTCTATTAGATATGTAATAAAAAATAGGAAGTTTCTATGTATCATTTTGTTATCACAATGTTAAACATCGTAGGATTGCCAGAATATTAAAATTTAGTGTTTAGCTATTGGTAATGTATTACCCCCCTGTTATTGGGTACTTTATTGTACACAATAATAGGTTAAAGAATACATGTCACACAATAGATCAAAGTACAAAGGCGAACTTATCCCTATAAGAGATCTCTTCCAGCTAACCTTTGAGCAATTGTGAGGAAGGTCGGTAAAACGAGGTGGCAAACTTACACATACGGCACTTGGATTCACCTCTAATAGGGAGGCATGTGCACATGCGTTTTACAAAGGTTGGTAAAACATAACCGTAATACTTTCCATTTAATTAAGGACTATTGAAATATTTGTACGTCGTATCTTTTATGCAACTCTTCATTAATGAATTTCTCGAGTTAACTTCTTCGCTACATAAGAGAAAGTGGCAGCTTATTAAAAAAATGGGAATTTTAGACGCATTTTCTCTATAAGTATGTGCAAAATGCGTCTTAAGATTTTTCCTTAAACATTGCTTGGCACGTATTCGCAGTAGCTTCTAGTAGGTATATTTACTAGGTATTTTTGCAAATGCCAAATAAACGTTACAGAATGAGCTGAGATAGAAATTGGAAAAATTGGAAAATGCGTCAGTAATTTTGTTGACACATTTTCCCATAGCTAATTCCAGATCGCAAATATTTTTTATTTTCAGTTAATCTGTTGTGAATAAAATATCAGTGGAAATAAGTATCTCTATGCGTGTTAAATAAAGGTTACGACTAAACCTATCCTGTGTATTTTTTGAATAGTACGGGAAATACATTAATTTTCCGTAATGGTTATACTGACCGATTTTCGGATAATGCGTGATTTTAGGTATTTCGATTTCAAAAAAACCGGCCAAGAGTGTGTCGGGCCACGCTCAGTGTAGGGTTCCGTAGTTTTTGTATTTTTTTCAAAAAATATTCTACCTATCAAGTTCAAAATAATTTTCCTAGAAAGTTTTTATAAAGTTCTACTTTTGAGATATATTTCATATTGTTAAAACTTATGGTTCAAAAGTTTAAGGGGAGGGGACTCATTTTTTTTTTACTTCTGGAGCGATTATCTCCGAAAATATTAACATTATCAAAAAAAGATTTTAGCAAACCCCTATTCATTTTTAAATACCTATCCATCAATATATCACACGTTAGGGTTGAAAAGAAAAAAAAGAACACTCCCCACGTTACGTATAGGGGAGGTACCATAATAAAAAAACAATATTCAATTTTTACTTTACCACTGTCGGCGTGATTGATATACATATTAGTACCAGATTTCAGCTTTCTACTAGTGCTGACGGTTACTGAGATTATCCGCGGACGGACGGACAGACAAAGCGAAACTATAAGGGTTCCTAGTCGACTACGGAACCCTAAAAATAGACTAAGGAAAAGGTTTAGGCGCACTAAAACTAGGGCAAGCAATTGCGTTACATGTGATAAAGTATTAACGACATAAATATGTTTAACATACATATTATTATTATGTAAAATAATTGCGTTTTCGTATAACGCATTTAAATAACACAAATAAGTTTAACTTACTTATTATCTAAGTACATAAATAAGGGGCTAGGGATCAGAAGGGATTTTTGGAAATTCCATCTCTAAGGGGGTTAAAAAGGGGTGCAAAGTTTGTATGACGGATTTTTTTTTTTAAACTAGAGATTTTTTGAAAGATTACTTATAACTAAGTATACAAAAAAAATTCAGCGTTTTAGTAAATTCCACCTCTAAAAGGGTTAAATGCAATGATTGTATTGGGGAAATAATATTTTTTTGAACGAGACTTGAAACTATGTAAAAATATTACTTTTTAGAATACAAAAAAAAGTACTTTCTACGTTTTAGAAAATTACACCCCTAAGGGGGTTAAATAGAGATGCAAAGTTTGTATGAGGGAAACTTTTCCTTTTGAGCTAGGAACTTTGCTTTGTTTGAATACAAAACAAGAAAAGAATGAAAACAAAAAAAGAACTTAAAGCGTTTTGGAAAAATCCACCTCTAAGGGGGTTAAAAAGGGGTGAAAAGTGTGTATGGGGAAACTTTGTTCTTTAGCTAGAGACATACAATTTTGTAGAAAGATTACTAATTCAAATATAAAAGAGTACTTCCAGCGTTTTAGAAACGTCTATACCTAAGGGGGTTTGGATGAGAAACACCCTTTTTTTGAGTTTGAGACCTACAACTAAAGATTTCTAATCAGAATAAAAACAAAGTCTTTCAGCATTTTGGTAAAGTTCCACCCCTAAGGAGGTAAAGCAGGATTCAAGGTTTATATGGAGACCAAGAAAACGTTTTAGTAAGAGATTTGTAACTTCGGTCTAAGCCTGTATGTTAAAAGACTACAAAACTGATTTCGGAGTTTTTTTGAAATTCATCACATATAGGGGTGGTTTAAAGTTTGTATGGAGAGCAAGATAATCTTATAGTAAGAGATGTGTAACTTCTGTTTTAGACTGCTTGAAATTGATTCCATAAGGGGTTAAACACGTTCATCCCCTAAATGGGCTAAAAGGAATTGGATGTTTGTACGGGAACAAGACAATTTTAAAGTAATTGGATCTGTAACTTCGGTTAAAGACTAGCCCCCTTATTCATAAAACTTAAAATGCCTCTGCTAAATAAAATATGCTTTGTCCCTTTCTTACGAACACAAATGTCAAAGTGCACGAATTTTAACGCCATTTTAGTTAAAACAGGCTTAGGACGTTTATGAATACGGCCGTAGGAAACTCTAAGCAGGTTAGAAAGGGTTGGAAGTATGTCTGAGGAACAAGTAAATTTTGAAGTGAAGGAATTCTTTAGTCATACATACTATAATAGCTTCCGCCCGCAACTTCGTCTGCGGGGACCCAGGATAAAATCTATCCTTTATTTTAATCCAGGCTATAATTTGTCTTCGTGCCAAATTTCATCAAATTCGGTTGAGCCGTTTAAGCGCGTGATTGAGTAACAAACATCGAAACATCCAAACTTTCGCATTTATAATATTAGTAGAATCAGGTCAGCCATGTATTAGTCAAAATACATAATCCGACTGCTAGCAGAAAAGTAGGTTAGGTTAAGTTAGAACCACGACCCTAACAGAACTGAACAGCTACAAGAAATGTAGGTTAGGTTAAGTTAGAACTGCGATGCTCCCAGAACCGAAAAGAAGGTAGTTTCATTTAACCTGCAGATTATTTTGTTAATCTAAAAGTTCATTTTGGATAATCAAACAATTTATTTTCTAACACCGTCAAATGGGCACGGCGGATGGAGATGGAAAGTTCTACGTCTTTTAGCATTAGATAAGTTTGCTTTCAAAACTAAACAGGTCGCCCGGACTAACGTGAGTGCTGAACGGAGATAGGCAAAAACTTCCAGTAATGTAGCTTTCTATACATTATGAAAAAATATACAATTTAAGAGGCTGACAATACCTAATTTGGTGAAATTGATGTTATTTGAGCAGTATCTAAGAAAAACTATTTGTTCTAGCACTTCAAATAAAATATATATCAATATTCACCATATTTCAAAGACCGTGGACGGGCTCGATACATAATTGGACGAAATCGGCTCGATAGAAAATAATTGCAAAGATTGGTCTTAAAATCACATTAAACGGTTCTATGTCTTTATTTTTTAGACGTATAGGTCTGCAATTAAAAACACGAAGTCCACATATTCATACCTAAACAATTAGCGAGTCATATTTCACAAATAATCCGCCCTTTTTTTAATTTAAATATTTATGTTATATTATCTTCAAAAACCGGGTCGCCCAGTAACACTCGCTCTCGTTTACTCCGATACAAATAGACAGTGTGCGCGCTATCCAAAATCCTCAAGGGCATTTTGGTGTTGACAGCGTCTTAAGCAGAATTAAACGTCTGTGGAGATATTTATATTTGTTAAAACCGAGTTCTTAATTTAAATTTAGCAATTTAAACTAATGACCTCATCGCACTGTTGCCTTTTACGCTTATCTAATCCCTGAACGGATTTAGGTGACATTTTTCGTACATATAATTTTTATGTTGGAAATCTTTCCTTAAAATGGTAGAACTTTGTTTGGGTCGGCGATAATTAAGGTTCCGCTTACAATAATTAAATAGCAATCATTTTTCTAAGACGGTAACAAGTTCTACGCGGACGAAGTCGCGGGCAACCGCTAGTTTAAAATAATCACGCGTTCTTATAACAATGTCTGCGAAGAAGTCTACGGAGTCCCACTTTCGTTTCTGGGACTCAGTCTCCCGCCCTCCGCCCGGGCTCGCGCTAGAAACTGGCTTTGTCGGCCCTTCGTTTCACGTGTGCCCTTAACTTTTTCGACTCGGACCTCCTTCGCGAGCTTCTGGCTCCGCGGGCTTTTATATACACTCTAAGCCCTAGAGTCTAGGGGTAGGACAGACAAGACCACGTGGAAGTGAGGTGCGCTGATTCGTGTTTTAACTTTCTAGCCATTTTTACTTTTCGATCGCTAAGCTATCGACTAGATGTAATGATAACCTTAAATCATTATTTCATTAAGTATAGATATCACTAGAAAATTATCTGAAACAATATTAGGTACCTATACTATATATATATATATATATATATATATATATATACCATCCGTTACATTATAAAATGCCAACCAAAATATATAAACGAATGGGCATAGCCCAACTATTCCACGTCTCTTAGTTTCCGTATATTAAAGACGAGTTCGGTCTACCTTTTATATGTCTTAGTAATAAAGAGCAAGAAGACTCACCAACGCAGCATAGTGATACAGTTCTGGGGATGGATTATTTAACACAAACACAAACAAATAACCAGTATCACTGTTGATCTCATCTTCGTGTCAAGGCTCTTTAAATAAGGGGCCAGTGGTGACACCAACACACAAGGGCTTAGTGACTTCAGTAATTGATCCTGGCATTAGGAGATTCCTCGTGTCCTTGATTTGATCGTCTGTTCCGTTCGTCACTTCACAGTTTAGAGGCAAAAAGAAAAATGAACCTGCGTAGGTTTTCACGAATAAAACGGAATTATTCTAATTCAACCAGAACGCCTTCACCGATTTAGGTAAGTAACATCGTTGGAATATGGTTGGGATTCTCACGTGGTTTTTGACATTATCGTCGGTGAGTAGTTTTTTTTTTTTTTTAATAATAATTACAAAATTGAGGTTATAAAGTTTTTAACTTAACGAGGAGAAGTATCACAAAGGCACCAAAAACTGTATTTTAGGCTCAGAACACACATTAGACACCGGATGAGGATATTTGACGCGTGCTGCGGAACTTACCTGGTGCCCAACATAGCATACCTAAGTAGGTACCAATAGGTATCACAATATTTTAGTGCATTGTATTAAACATTATACACCATGAAATTATCTATTTTGTTGTTATATCAAACATTTATTATGCACCTTTAGTGAATATATATCCTATGAAATTATATAAAATGTTGTTATATTTAGTGAAAATATATCTAAAGTTGTTATACCGATCATTACACGCCCCTATGGATTGCTTTCGGAATACTTGTTGTATTTTATTCGCGAAGTATTTCGTCTTATTATTATTATAAAAGAGAAATGGCAGCCTCTAGGGCCTTTGCCATAGTCAGTGAGAGTATAAATTAAACAGTATTATAAGATTTATAAGCAAGATGTACGGTGGAAGGCCTTCACGATGCACTGGGTGATAGCTGGAGCAGTACAAAGCATAATGGCGGCTGCGACCACGAACCGCTGAATGATGCCCAAGAATTGGTTATTCGCATTTCCAGGAAAATTATTCATTGACTGTAGCCGTCATGTTTGCCATTCACTGCATAGTATGCTATCAAAATTATACTTTAAACAGCAGGATGCAGAAAATGATAATTCATAAGTCCGTATTTCGTCTTCCTTGCTGTTTGTTGTAATCGTTGACATTCGATGACTTCCAACGTCTGAGGGCCTACCGCGAAACGAAAACCAACTTCGTTCGTATATCTCCATTTCTGTCGCACTTGCTCGTTTGAGCGACAGAGAGAGAGATACACGAACGAAGCTCGTTTTCGTTTCGCGGTAGCCCCTCTGTTCTCACAGAGTATACCTCTATATACTTACTTTACTCTTTGGTATACCTCCTTGCCAGTAAAGCCCGCATCACACTATGGTGCGGCCTGGCCGCGGCGGGCAAACTTGTCATTAGCTGTCAAATTTACTATTGACCGCCACCGCAGGCCGCGCCAGTGTGATTCAGGCCTAAACAAAATTATAGTTCCATTAAAAATGCGCAACGTGGCTAGGGTCAAAAAGAAACTTGTCAGGCTTTCATACCCCTGACCAGTGTCACGCAACTAGGAACAAAAAGCAGAATGATATCCATTTGCTCAAATTCAGCATCAAATCTGACAAGTGACAAGTTTTCTATCTGTGCTTCTATCATGGCGGACCAACGGCGGACACATACCAGCTCTTACCTCTGTACTTTCTCCTTCTGACATTCTGTCAAGACTTGTCATGTCGTCATGGAGCCACATACCATAGAGATATGATTGTCAAAGACTACAATATACAGACAGGCAACTCAGCCAAATTGAGAAGGCATTTTATGCTTGCGTACAAGCGCCATCTGTGCTTTGGCGGATAAAACTTTTCAAACGATAAAAAAAAGAAGGAACTTCTCAATTCGGTCGTATTTTATTAATCAGTATTTTAAATGTATATAACTGTTGTGAAATGAAACGTAAAAATGAGGAGTACACAGATTTATTTCAGTTATTAACAATACATTAGTAACTTCATGCATGGAAAGGAGCATATTATTAATATAAAGCAAGAAACATTAAAACGACACGCGCATCCAAAACCAAGGTCACTCGGTACTACATTTTCCTAGATATTTCTCAACAGACCGCCGCGCTCGGTCGACTAGCGGTGTCTATAACCCTTCCAGGTCCTCTAGTAATGGATAAATGCACAAATCACAAACAAACTTCGTTGAATATTAAAATTTTAATTGGATTTATTGACGCAAATTATGTCAACATATTTCACGCAAAACGACATTATACTTATGTCAAGCAGACACAATGTTGTGTTACCATTATACAATATACTGTTCTCCTTGACGTGATATGATCTATTTGCAACCTCCTTCCTTGCCAACCTCTAATTTTACTCCTGCCTGCCATGTCATTGTCATTCAATATTTCTCCGTGTATTTAATGTACAATTGTATGTTTATTAAAACCTGAATACTACAGGTTTTCTCATTATTTAACTCCTCATATTCATTTACGTAGCACGTATCAATCTCCCTACATCAAATAAAATATTTGAATGTAACAACACTGATATTTTAGTTCGCTACAGCAACAGCTACCTAGAAGTTTGCCGAGTAGGTGGCAGCACCGTTTTCAATCAAAATCTGGATTTGCAATAGGTTCTAAGTTTCCATAGCATGATGATTGTCGCCATCATGTCGCCATCTTGGCGATAGTCACGTCTATTTGATTTTATAATGGTTTAATTCGTTATTCGTAGTTAATTTATACACTTACTGACTCTGGCAAAGGCCCTCGAGGCTGCCATTTCTCTTTTATAATAATAATAATAACATACCATACATGCATATACATTAGGTAATTACTAGTTAATTAGTTACCTTAAAATTGCAGATTTGATTGAGATTGGCGTGTATTCAATAATATACCCCAATAACCCGCCCCTACTTATCTACAGGATAAACACAGAAAATGGCTCCAGCATTTGCAAGAAAATGCACTGTTTGCCAAAAAACATGTGGTAGAAAAAATGGCACGAAAAGGAAGTTGTTGTCAATGTTTCCCCTAGATCACGATCGGTAAGCTCAAGATTAGCTTATTCGTTATTTTTAACATTCATAAAGACTTAAACGATACGTAAATTTGATACATTTTTGTTTGCATCGTATATGTTGTAGTGATGTCCAATACCATTATCGATAATCACGAGTGTTAATGATTTTATTACAATAATATTTTTATACAATGACGCCTTTTTCCCGGAGATCACAGAGTTTCACCTGCTACGATCTTGACGGCCCCATTGATTTCCATGACATTCTTTATACATGCTCGTCGACTAAGACTTCTTCTTCGACTCTTTAACTTTTCTGATTTCTCCTGTTTGCCGAGATCTTCCCTTACACTCTACATGCCCCGTCATCATGCCACAACCTCTCTACATTCCCAAGCCATCTTGCCCTTCTCAATTTCTGGCACTAAGTACATTTTCAGTCACTCGTGCACTTCTCTCTATTCACACTGTTTCTTATTCTCACCGCACACATATAACGCTCTCTTTATTATTCGCTTCTACGTGAAACGGAATACTTATATACCTAGTTTCATTGACAACGGTTACACAGTATCACAATATGTTACTAAATACTGACATTATTGAAGCAACACACGGCCGCAGCAACAAATAACATCCTTACAATTTTGAATATCACGATAATATTGCCATACTTCTCAATGTGTAACCCCTGCCATCCAAAGGTCCTCATATAAGAAATAGAGTAAAGGTTCTCCTACACAATGGATCATCATGGCCGCAGGACAGGACGCAGTTATGCGGTGCAGTGAGATGAAACTGTATCTTTCTCCCACTAACGCATTGCGTCTTGTATGTTGATGGGCCATGATGGTCCATTGTGAGGAGCAGGCATAATATAATTTTAAATGCAGACAGTGGGTGCAACAAATTGGCCAGAAAGACTTGGTATACGTTCCAATAGAAAAACTTCACACAAATAAATATTTGTGCGGGGATCATTTCACCGTTCACGATTTTAACCAAAAAAAGAACCGATTGAAGAAACTGTAAGTGCTTAAAACTGTTAGGCTCGCCACGTGCTGCCAAACTATAAGTGATGCTACACGTACGAAATCGGTGGACTGCATTGGGCTCGCCACATACAGGCCTTATTCTGCATCCGAATTCAGCCTCAGCTGTCGAGTTCCACTGGGCCTGCCACAGACAGGCGGACGAAATGAGCAGTCACTGTGTTATTTTAGCAAGTACCGTGTACAGATGCCAGTGGTGGTCTTTTGCTTCCTACGGAGCTTAGTCGAGCGAGCCACGGTCACACCGGACTCCTCTAGACAATGCACTGATACAGACATAAGGCGCATTCAGACGGCAGATCTGCATGCAGTCCGCCGCGTCACTTTGGCTAGTCTGGACAGCAATGGCAGTAGATATATTTTAGGTAGATTGTGTTATAAATGTTATAAATTTAATCATATTTTATTACAGGGCAGTACCATCACTTTTCCTACAAATGCCACCTCTGTCTGACCATTTACTATCCGAATTTCCATTACATACAGCAGAACAAAAACCAAGTAATGGGTCTAAAAACATCAGTTCAGGTTTTTGGAATGCATATTTTGTAGCCGTTAGTGGGAATAAAGTCAATTTAATCAATAAAAAACATAGATACTGTAAATAAAATAAAATAGTATCGAAGGACTGTCTGCACCTCCTCGGCTCCCCCATCTTCCAGGAGGCCGTCCCTCTCCTGTTAAATAAATCAACAACAAAATTCAGCAAGTATTCGGACCGTCTTGTCAAAATTAGTAGCCACTCAGCTTTATTTATTTTAAAATTCTGTCTATTTGTCCCAAAATTCACTTGCCTGCTTCGCTGTTGCCCATTTGGAAATTCCCCCATTTGATCACACCTATTGACAGTCTAATGAAATCCCAAATTGAAAACTTCCTGAACATTCACTTCACGTCTTCAATTCACAGCACGCTAGATCTCGCAGGTAGAATACTTAAAGCCCCAGCGGACGTTAACTGCGAGATTGCATGTTTGAACGAGGCCACGAATGCCTGGCTAGCTGGGCCGAGTCCAAATCTCCCGTCCAAACCACATAGGCAAAGGGCCTGGGATACAATAGCCTCCGTCGCCACCTTACAATCGTTAATAGAGCCCTTAACAGGCAGGGACCGGGCCAGGCTGTTAGCTGTGTCCAAGCCAGAATCTAGTTACTGGCTCCATGCATATCCCTCGCCCAACACTGGCACTTTTATCGACCCAGACACTCTACGCATAGCTGTCGGTCTCCGGCTGGGAGCTGAGATCTGCACAGGTCACAACTGTGTTTTGTGTGGGGCTCCAGTGGACCGACTCGGCCACCATGGCCTCTCCTGCTCTTCGGGCGCCGGCCGCCTGTCCCGCCACGCCGCTCTCAACGACATTCTCAGAAGGGCGCTCGTCAGTGCCAACGTTCCTGCTGCTTTGGAGCCCCAGATTGTGCGGAGCGATGGCAAGCGCCCTGATGGAATGTCGTTGATACCCTGGAAGACGGGCCGTGCGCTGATGTGGGACGCCACCTGTACTGACACCCTGGCGGCGTCCTACCTACCAGCAACTACCAAACGTGCGGGGGCGGCGGCAGATGCTCGAGAACGCCTCAAGGTCTCAAAATACAGCTGTCTCGGCGCCCAATATCAGTTCTTCGCTTTCGGCGTCGAGACACTAGGTCCTTGGGGTAAGGGTGCGCTGGAGCTTCACAGGGAGCTCAGCAAAAGGTTGAGAGAGGCAACAGGCGACCCACGCGCCGGCAGCTTTCTCGCGCAAATAATCGCAATCGCAGTTCAGCGCGGGAATGCTGCCTGCGTGATGGGCACTCTGCCAAGAGGCCTATTTTAATTATTTTTTCTAATTTTTAAGGTTTACTTTTAGCCGTTACTTGTATTTTTATTTTTGTATTTTATAACTAAGGTTCTAACCGCGATCTCGTCCGCGCGGGACTCATTTATATCGTAGCTTCATAGTATACAAAATTTCACCCCCCTTAACTTAAGGTATGATTTCCAGAATAAAAATTGTACAATGTCCTTCCTCGGGATTTAAACTATATCCAAACCAAATTTTTATCTCAATCCGTTCAGCGGTGTAAGCGTGAAGACGTAACAGACAGACGGATAGTTACTTTCGAATTTATGACTAGTAGACTAGGGAAGTATGGATTTCCTCGCCGTATAGTTGAAATACTTATCCACATGAATGCCACAGAATACATAGGTTTCGGCTCTCAACAAGAGAGCCGAGACCCCTTTATTTTGTGGCATCATTTTACATTTATATGACCTCTTTTACAGCATCTCCTACTGAACTAATACGTCATGACCACAACATGAAATCATATGTGAGAACGAAGACGACCCATTAGTTGCCATTTCTTCGTTTTATTCATACATTTGTTTTTAATATTTTCTTTAATATTTATGATCAATTTAATATTTTCTTTAATATTTATTACAGCATCTCATTCGGAAATAATACCTTCAGCATGACCTCAATTATTACTCGTACTATACATAAAATTTCCAGATGAAATCGTCTGTCACGAGGAAGACGACCCGGATAATATTCGTTCTATGATTATATTCGTCTTTAATTGTCTTTCGTATTTACATTTATTTCCTCTTTTATAGCATTTGCTACTGAAATTATACAGCATGACCACAATTATTACCGAAAATCTCTAGATGAAATTCGTATGTGAGAACTTAACCGACGTAACCCCGTTGTGTTTGGGCTCGTTAGAATCGTCTCAATAAGTAGGTAGTTGATGACGGTATACAGAAAAGTACAGTCGGCAATAAAAGCTTCTACCAAAAATATTTTTTTAGACATAAATTTATTTCCTTTTATGTATGTTCACCGATTTGTCGGTCAATTGTGAACCAATTGTTATCAAAACTCTTCTTTTATTCGAAAGAGTGTACAACTTCTGAGGTGGTCCCATTTTCAGCAAAGCGAAGCGTTATTTTAACTAATTAAGTGCCAAAGGTGATTCTGAGATTCATGAAGACTCCTCAAATAATTTCGGGCCTCATATAACGACTTGGGTTTTTCTGTAATAAGTAATCAAAGCATACGCCCTCGGAAATCAGTTCATGTTGTAAAGTGGAAACGAAATGTGGTAATGTTACTGTACTCGTATGTGCCTTGACGAAGTACTGAATTGAAGTCGGTTAAAACTTTGTTTTTAAAGGAAATTATACACATTACCGTGGAATTCTACTTTGATTCGGGGGGCGACATTGATCAAATTGGTTTTTCTCCGAAATCATTGTTTTTAACTGTGGGTGAACTGTGGCAGTGAATATATTAGTATTCTATCTTGCTGTTTACTTGATTAAATCTTCTTAATTTCAAATAGTTCTGCTTTTATACTACATTCTAAATTATCAAAGTAGCCAATTCAAAAAATAATGTTTCCCCTCATACAAACTTTGCACCCCTATTTAACCTCCTTAGGGATGGAATTTCCAAAAATCCCGTCGTATCCCTTGCCTACGTACGTAAAGGAAGTTCTGGTGTTTTCAAGTTTCTAGTCCCAGTAGTTTCGGCTGTGCGTTGATGAATCAGTCAGGAAGTCTATATATATATATATATAAAAGAAGACTTACGGGGAGTGGTATAGGTACCTACTAATCTATCTTGTATCTAGATATTATATTTATAGAAACAAGATAGATTAGTATACGTCGCTCCGGGCAGCGACATAGCGACATTTTGCTTACCGATGATTTACCGCTCATTGCGGTGCGCAGCGCAACGACTTGAATGACAACGTCACGTCGCGTCGTGTCCTAAGATGGAGACTTCTTGTGCATAGCAGAGATGTTTATCGTATTCTAAAGAAAACGAACGAAGAATTTCCCTTTTAAAAGACGAAAGTAGCTTCAATATTTTTTCCAAAACTAGGTACAGTAGAATTATTTGGGGTTTACCACTGACAGATAGTTAGCCTTCATTTAATTTTCAACTGTAACCTCATACAAATTAAGTAGTTATTTCGAAATCGGTAGTCTAATTTATTTGTATGACATTAAAGTTCAAAATTAAATGAAGGCAAACTATCTGTCAGTGGATAAACTAACAGTAATCGTACTATCTATACTAATATTATAAAGAGGAAAAGTCTGTAAGATTGCAGCTTTGTAAGTTTGTTAGTTCGTAAGTAATGGGTAGGTAGATACCCTCCGGAACCTCTTAGCCGATTTCAAAAATTCTTTCACCTGCGTGTAGAATGGATTTTCTGCATGGTTATCCATACTATATACTTACTACATACTATATACTTACTATACTATATACTATATACAGGGTGATTCAGGAGACATGAGCAGGATCAACCCTACGGATTCAATAGTTTATAAGCTACTCAGTCGTACCAGCATTGGTAAGATTAACGTTAATATTTTTTTAGTTGTGTAGGGTGACCATGATTTATTGTGAATGAAACTTTCACACAAAATGTAAAAAAAAACTGTGGGCGTTTAATTTAATTACGATGGTAAAAGATCCATTAACATTAACTGTATGTGTAGGGTTGATCCTGCTCACGTCTCCTGAATCACCCTGTATATATATATAATATTATAAATGCGAAAGTGTGTGTGTTTATTTGTTTGTTTGTCCGTCTTTCACGGCTAAACGGAGCGACGAATTTACGTGATTTTTTAAGTGGAGATAGTTGAAGGGATAGAGAGTGACATAGGCTACTTTTTGTCTCTTTCTAACCCCCCACTTCCATAAAATGGGGGGTGAATGTTTGTATGGAGCTACGATATAAACGAGTTCCACGCGGACGGAGTCGCGGGCAGAAGCTAATAGGCTATATTTTATCCCGCGGTTCTTTCGAAGACGTGTGGGCAGCTACCAGCTACTTATATTATATATTGGTACCTATCTAAATAATTCGCTGATAAGTATAATTTAGCTAAGGTGATTCTTACCAATGGCGTATATACCTACATATTTAACAGTATATTTGTAAACCCCAGTACGACCCCAGGGGTCCCGTGATAGCCGTGCTGCTCTCAACTCAAATTCAATTAACAGATTCCAGTTACTACGTACCTACTTGGATCTAATTCTAACCCGACGCTATACACCCGACTAGTATTATTTTAAAATAAATGATGAATGTAATTGGGTAGGGCGTAATAGTATACCTACTATCTTTTTCATTAATTATTATTAAACACTAAGTTCTGTGATTAAATGTATATACTATTCTTTTATTGTTTCACTACTTTGAGTTGTTCAAAAACTGGATAGGGTCATTACGCTGGTTACGCGACCACCTTCGGTTAGCGACCACCTAAGGAGGAGGTTTTTTCTATTGAAGATAACATCAATTCTACAGTCCCTATTGGGACAATTAGTTGTACATGAATTTTGTTGTTGTTTTAGAATAGCAACTCAGCTAAGTGGTCGCCAACCGGCACATGAAATTAGGTGGTCGCTAACCGGCGAAATGACGGTGGGCAACCCCCTGTCAGCAGGGTACGTCGTTTAAAAATATGCTCAGCAAGCAGGCAGCCAGTCTTATGCGCTGAGGATTGTTGTTCTTTGCAATTATTCACAAATGCGTGCGTGTGAATGGATTGTTTGCCTCGGCTCCCGTAGGTTTGTAGAAGCACTCACCTCAGACAGACAGTCATAATATGGTAATTTGAATCAGTTGTTCTACACCTAACCCGACTGGCTGCTCTTGACTAATTAAAACAGCCCGTTAACTAATTACTGTAGTGTACATCGGTTTGCTACACTGGCTTAAAAATATAGTAATATAATATATTACTATATTTTTAGAGTTAGGTGTAGAACAACTGATGCAAACCCTAAATGTTAATAACTGAGGTTTTGAATAACATGTTCATGTGAAATCTTTTTCGTAGTGCAGTGGACCCGCGATGGCCCTGGCAAAGACTACAATATACATACTGGTCCCTGGCCGTAATTTATCGATAACGTTTTATTACTAGGGGAGACCTAGGGGTTTTGAAACAACGTCAATTTCGCGGAATCTATGACCGTTAACGAGCTGGCATCAATGCTGTTTAGCCGCGCCTCACCGCCCGCAGGCCCCTCAGTATGCGTCCTTGCCGCATGGCGCGCGGTTGTGGAGAAAAAAAAAAGTAAAAAAAACACGAAAAGTAAGTTTTCATCGTTTTATTAAGATGCCCGTAATTTGCAAATGTGTTGAGGTTTTACCTTGTATTACATATTTTTCGAAAGCTTATTAACTTAGCATTGTGAATAATAGTGATGGAGCAAGTCATTGCTTGTAGCTTACTTTTAAGTTGTGATTTTATAACGGATGGGAGTATTTTTGCTACTGAGGGGTATTGAAACAGACTGTTTCAACACTCCTCGGTTCTATTATGAATGACTGATTTTCTAATGTTTAGGAATGTAGGTAATGTTTTCTGGTTTTAGCATGACTACCGAATACAAAAAAAAGTCCGACACATGTATGTCGAGCCAAGCAATTAAAATTAAAAAAAATCGTTTAATTCAGACCAGTGATCCATATTTTGTTAGTACAGAGAACCTTAAGAACTATGTTAGGAAAATATGCTAAGGAATACAAAAATAACTTAAATAAAAATACATTACAAAAATAAAAATATGCTATAAACATTACGCGGTTTAGGCTAGCCCTTCGCAGTGCCAAGCAACTTCTCTACTTGGCCCTGCCAATAGCTACCTCCACCCAATACTTCATGAGCGGACAGTCGAGGCGCTCGGCCAACGCCCCTAGAAGGCTGTTGCTGCTGCTACGCACCCGCCTAAGCAGTGACCCAACTCTTTTTCGCCTAATGGCAAAAAAGTCATCCGCTCTCGCCTCCGCGAACATTCCGGATGCACTGCAATGCCTCGGCAGCCTCAACAGCATTCTAAGGATGTTGTTGTATTGAACGCGCAATGCGTTATATGCCTTTTGTGTAAAGCTCACCCACAGACTGCACGTGTAGAACGTCTGACAGTAGGCTTTGAAAAGCGTCAGTTTGACTTCGTTACTACAACGTGCAAATCTGCGGGCAAGCATATTGCCTCTTACTGCCATCGCTCTTCTCTAGGTCAATGTCATCGCTCAGGTCTGCTGTAAGCATGTGACCCAGGTATTTCACCTTATCCACTACTTTTAAGGGTACTCCCCCCAGCATGATCTCGGGAACAGTTTTTACGTTGTACTTGCGTGCCTTGAACACGACAAGCTCACTTTTTAACGCGTTATATCTGAGACCATGCTGTTCAGCGTACCCCTCACACATCTTCAAAAGCTGCCTTATTGAGTTAATTGATGGCCCCAGCAGCACCATGTCGTCCGCGTAGCTTATGTTGTTGAAGCTTACATCACCTAGGTGGCAACCCACACGCGTGCTGCTGAGCCCATCAATCAACTCGTTTACATATAGGTTAAACAGGATAGGCGATGATAGCCCCCCCTGTCTAACCCCACACTGGAGCCTATACTCGTCCGACTCTTCACCCGCCCATCTCACACGATTGACCTGGTTGTTGTACCAATATTTGAGCAATGCAACATACTCCAGTGGCAGGCCCGTTTTTGCCAATTTGTCCCACATTACGTCATAGACAACCAGGTCAAACGCTTTTGACAAGTCCAGGAAACACCCATAAATGGGTGTGTTTCTGTCCTTATAGTACCGGACAGCTTGCTTAAGGCACAATATTGCATTTTCCGTTGACAGCCCCGGCCTAAAGCCAAATTGTGCGTCATTCAACTTGATATGCTTGCAAAGTTGTGCATTAATCAAGCCGTCCAGCACTTTCGCGATAACAGTCGCCAGGGAGATGGGTCTGTAATTCGCAGAGTCAGACAAGTCTCCCGTCTTGTTTTTGACTAGTGGTATGACAACCGTCCCAGTCAGCTGCTCGGGTAAGTATCCGTGCCGCATACACAACGTAAAAAACATTGCCAGTGTGCGTGAGACATGAACTCCGGCGTATTTAAGGTGCTCGATGCTGAGGCCGTCATGTCCTGGCGATTTTCCCCTATGCATGTTTTTAATTTGGTTATTTACTTCTTTGCCAGTAAACTTTACGGTACTCACGCCCATGACAGTCCCAGCATCGCGCGCCCCCGTCGAAGTCGTGTTAAGGAGCGGACACACCGCGAACAGGCTCTTAAAATGGTTGGCAATGCCCTTTGCGTCACTCACCCCACCCACGCTCACAGGGACACCCGTTCGAACGTCCTGCTTCTTTGTGTTCTTCCAGAAGGCTTTGAAGTCTTTAGCTGCCCGGTTAGAGGCAAGTATGTCACTTATATATACGATCTACCGGCAGAAGAGGTGATGCTGCGCAATAAAAGTCTTCGGGATGCTGCTTCCAGCTATAACCTCAACTACACGTCATTATGTATACAAGTATATTAAGAAAAAAAAGGCTTGTGACGCGAACAAAACGACTAAACCTCCGACTGTAGCGACTGTAACCCAGAGTACAGACGTAGTAGTATAATACCCGTATGAAAATAGTTTATAAATGGTAATGACTACCTTCAAAGAGAGGTTTATTATTACATTTATTATTATATAATTATTACATAAATTATGTCTCTAAGACAAAAAGTCCAATTTGTGACTGTATTGTTTTTAAGTTTGTTGCTTTACTCAATCACTTGTGTAATCTGTTCGCACGTAATAAAATTATTCATAAGTGGAAAATTTATGGCTACCTTCAAAGAGAGTTTTTTTGTTTAGAGACTACTTAAAAGAATTGAATGTTCGTTACTGTTTTTATTTTTCTAATAAAACCTTTTTAATTGTAACTATTATTTATATTATATAACCCTATTTCTCCAAAATCAGTAAATGTTTCAACTCCCCTCGACCCCTGTTTCGTCTTACCTCGGCATGAAGGGATATATGAAACAGAATGACTTTTCACGCTTAAGTATTTTTTTTGCGGAACGTTGATTCTACAGCTTTTTTTTGGTGGTCTCACATGAAAGTGGAAGAAATGAGCGATCGATTGGTACTAATCTCGTACGATTCTAGCCAATAGATTTTTGTATACAGCACATAATGTCAAAATTGTTTCAACACCCCTAGGTCTCCCCTACATCCCTATCGATCGTATCGTCCTCGTTATGTTGGTACGACTTCCTGCCGTGTCTGACGTTTATTTTTATTTGTATTTTGGTACTTATGGAAATGCACATTCAAAAGACTTTTTCATTTTTTTACAAAAATGTTTGAACCCCCCCCCCCCCCCTCCCTCCTTATCTCCACAGTTTACCTACCGGGCGTATAGGTAGCGGCACGTAAGTCTAGCGCTGACCGTTCCTGCGCAGAAGTCGAAAATAAGGTATTACGGGGGAGTGAAAGGGACGCGCGGGGGCGTGCGTGAGCGCTTATTGGCTCTCCAGTCGTACTCCGTCCCGCGCACCGATACGACGCCCCGCTCACTTCTGGTTATACAGTTGCGTTCTAAATTGTTATTACCGTCGTCGTTTTGTTAAGTTGTTGTTTGTTTTTTATTGACTGTTTTAATTAAGTTAGTGTTTATTTGTGATTTTAAACAGTAAATATGCCTAGAAGAAATACTGTTTTGAGAAGACAGGCACGGAAAATGGTATATGACGTGCATTCTTTTTTAAAGACAAGAAAGTAATGAATTAATTGATTCCTTGAAACATATTAACAGTCAGATTGACGAAACTACGAATATGTTGCTCAGTCACTTGGACAGCGGCACTGTGGATTTAAACATGATGAAACAAACTGCAGAAGTTATTAAGACGGAAAATATGAAATTAGATAGTGTAGTCAGTGAGTTACGGAAAATTCAAAAAAGAACAGCAGAGGCCATTTGTTATTTGCGTCAATGAAGACAGTTCCGAAGATGATTCTGACGATTCTGATAATGATGATAATGATGATGCTAATGATAACGATGACCGAAGCAGCCCTTAGCCTGGACACTCATCAAGAAAACGGCCTTGTACCGGCCAGGCATACGGCAGTTTAGTGGAAGGCGTGCTACCCCTGTCAGATTCTGATTAATGTTTTTTAATAAAAATTGTAAAAAAAAATATAACTTTATTTTTACCTCCCTATATTAGTGATGAGACTAGTTTAAACGAACTACCTTAGATATAAAAGAAGGACAAACAAAGACAAAGTTTTTTATTTGTAAGGATTATTGTAATCAACTTGTAGTGATAACAATTGCGTTTGCGACAGTACCTATGCGCAGCTATCCCCTCCACGATTCGTTCACCGCTAGACTTACGTGCCGCCACCTATATCTATATAGGAAAAATTGAACGGTATCTCTACCTAGGTATTTTTTTTAATTAAAAACATAATTGTCAGTTGCCTTTTATGTATTGTATAAGTATGTATATTGTATGTATTTATGTATGTATGGTTGTATATACGTCTGCGTATTTATTCATTTATTAGGTGTGTCCTGTTTAGTAATATTTGAAAGATTGATGTGTTAGTATGCTCTTCTTGATGAAATCCTGCACTACCTGTTTAAAATTCTAGTTGTGTTTCCTGCTGTACAAAGGTTGTCTGGAAGAGATCACTTTGAAGCGATAAGACCGCCTGTTGTTACCATTATTTATTAAGCAAATGTTACAGGTAGCACTATAGTAGCAATGCAGGTCATTTTCCTACGGCTTCTGAACTCATCTTAGAGTAGGTAGGTACTTATGATATCCATGTGTGTGTAGATAAAGTAGTGTATGCAACTGTACATAATTTAGCCTTAAAACACTCGTGTGATCCTATTACGAAACTCGCTAGCGCTCGTTTTATAAAACGACACTCTTATTTTAAGGCCTCTGATTATGTATCAGTTGCATAAACTACTATTATTTCGAAAAATTTGCTTATGAAGTTGGTACGGTCGAGGTCATAAATACGTTTACACTTTTGCACCTTCTTGCCTTGTAATAAGGTGCCAAAGTGTAAACATATTTATGACCTCGACTGTACCACTGCAATATAGCGGCCGATGATAAAAAAGTTACATGATTTGACATCGTGGTAAACAGTGCTTTTATGAAAATTGTATGAACCATAAAAGTACACTAAACAGTGCGCTTATGGGCCATAGAGCAAAGAGTTTTTCGACGACGTATCATCGGTGTCATTGTATTTGAGCTAAAGGCTATATAAATGATAGATAACGGCACAGGAGTAGAAAAAGAGAATTAAAGAGTGACTTACAGCTAATATTATACACATTGAAGAGGATACCTATCATAAAAAGTTGATTGTTCTTAAATATAAAGTAGAATGAAGTCAGTGTTTAATTTTATATACCTTTACTTCCTTCTGCTTGATCAGTTGCATTGTGTGTAATTGAAAAAAATAAAATAACGGCCGTATTCATAAACGTACTACAGCCTGTTTTAACTAAAATGGCGTTAAAATTAGTTTGTCCTTATCTGTCACTTTGACGTTTGTGTACGTAAGAAAGGGACAAAGCAAATTGTATTTAGCAGAGGCATTTTATGTTTTATGAATAAAGGGGTAAAGTGTTTAAGTATCACCTAGACAGCGTGTCCAGCCAAGTTCCACTCCTTCCAGCCACTTCGTTATAGGTACAAGGTGATGCAAAACGCGTTTTTTGGTCGCTTTTTTCTAAGCTCAACTTTTACTGGCCAAAATCTAGTTTATACAACGGTCTGCCGAATTTTCATATCAGCGTTGTCCACGCCATCTGTACGATTCTGTTCGAGGTAATTACACCCTTTGCGAACTCTTGCCATGGTAAAAGCGGGGTTGAGTTAAGAACAATGGACCACGTTCTCTGTGATGTGGCAAGAAAGTAACTTTCTTTTTTTTTGCTATCGATTATGTGCCAGTTTCCTTGAACAAAGCCACAGAATTCAAAGCCCTTCGGACTGGCGCATAGTTTCTGCAGCGTCTGTAAACGTCGGGACACTTTTGAGCAACAAAGTAGATAGATGACATAAAAATCAGTATCTATGTTTAACGCCAAGTATAAATACATACTATAATTACTTTATTAAGCCTGCATCACACTGGCGCGGCCTGGCCGCGGCGGACAAAAGTAAACTTGTCATTAGCTGTCAAATTTACTATTGACCGCCACCGCAGGCCGCTCCAGTCTGTGAGAGGCCTTAATCAAAAAAGGGTAATATTGTTGAAATTAAGGATAAAAACAAAAGCGTGTAGTAAAGTAATAGTAAATGACCGATCGGTATGATCGTATTGATCGTGTACAAAGGGTCAACACCCGCTTGAACAAAAAAAGGGTATTTTGTTGCTGGCAATACCCACTTACAGACTAACCAACCAACAAACTGCCTTAACTGCCATAACTGACACATTGAGAGGGACAGCGTCAGCTTTTCGGTTTTCGCTCCGTAATTTTTGGCTTACTATTGAATTTAGGGATAAGTTATGATTATAATTGTTGCACCCATTTAATGATTACTTATAAATCGTGTGAAATGTTATTAATTGTTTACCATTATTCATAGACTCTTTTGTCTTTGACTGTAGTCAGATTTAAGATCGCTTATTAACTGTAAAAGCTAAATTTCAACATATTTATTCATAAAATTAGTTGAGTTTTCGATATATACGTAAACCACGGCGTCGAAAATAAACGAGAACTCCTCCAACACGGAGACGGATTACCGATACAAGGTAATAATTTTTTGTATAGTTTCTTTAAAACGAAGGTACTTTTTCATACAGTAAGTTTTGCATTTATGCATGTGTCTTATTCAAAATAATGGTAATGTTGTAGATGCCCGCCGCCAGTTTTGGGGCCCAGCTGGCCCCACTTGGCGACGGGGGCATCAAAGACGTCTGGAATTCCAACCTACATGAAGAGTTCCAGATAATAAGACAGGTTTGTACTTATATGGTGTTTATTAGTGCAATTGCGCATGCATTTGCGATGGATGCTTGTTTTACTTTCCATTTGTTCAATGTGGTCTGCCAATTCTATGGAAATACTGTGAACCTTTGTGAAACTGTTGCCAAGCCAAATATGATAAAAATGACAACACAGCATAATGCGAAAGACTATTAACTATTCCTACATGGTTGAGGTTTCTTAACACATTGACGGACAGTAGACGCCTATAGGCGTAATTCTATTGTTATTTCTATTGTGTCTGGAGTAGTGTCCATTAACGTGTTAAGTGCTTATAAAAAATCACCACATTCTTCATACTAATGGTGTAAATGTTAAGTAATTATGTGTACTTATAGTTTTAACGTTTGTATTTAAGTGTACAATGTAATATATTTTTTTTGTCATTAACAGGCCACAAATACCTTTATTCATAAACATACATCAAACCTTTTTTTACTAAATAGTGTATGTTTGTCTTTATTTGGTGCTTTGATATTTGTGTTTGTAAGAATTGTGAGAGAAAGACTATTTTAGTTGAAAGAGGTGTGTTAAGCTTTATGAATTCATGAGGGGATAATCCATCTTATTTGAATTTGTTTGTTCAGTTGAATGTTGAATACAGTGGGGTCATTGTGCGACCCGCTTCAGTAAGCGACTACCTGAAGAACAAGGTTTTTTCAATTAAAGACAACAACAATTCTACACTATTGAAACATTTAGACATATGCATTTTATTGTAGTTGTAGAATAGGAGTCTACAATAAATCGAGAAATTGTCTTTTCTGTTCATCAAGATCTACGAGTACATGGTCTTCACCGCTACATGGAATTAGGTAGTCGCTAACCAGCAAAATTACCCAACACTGCTTTTACCAATTAAATAGTTATTATCATCCAGTAATGTTAGCTAATCTCTGGTTTTTTTTTCTAAATTGACTTCTCATTTTCATGCATATTTTTTTTTGGAAAGTAATTTTTTTATGTTGAAAATTAAATGGTTAAAGAAATTAAAAATATGTGACAACTTGATTCTTTCTTCTCAATTATCATATTCTCTAATATTTGACTAACACTATTTCATTATCAATAAAGAATATCCTTGGCAGACTGGCAGTTGTGATTGTCGCACATTCTGCTCCAATAAAATGACTCAAACATATAATTGCAAATTTTTACTTGTGCCTTCTGTATGTATTGTGCAATGCTATGCACAAAGATCTGAGGCTCTAGTATAAGTTTTACCGAAACAAAACGTTACGACCGCGTTCGCGTTTAGCTGTCAAATCCCATACAAATTGAGGGTAAAACGGGTTGGACTAAAGCAAAGGGGGCACAGGAATTTTTGATGGAGTTGGTGTCATTATAACACCTATTTATTATTGTTTTATCGTAAAGATTACGCTAATATAAGCATGTTTTATAATAACAATTTTTCTCTAAAATCAAAAATGGCCGAGATATTCGCCCTCAAAGATTGATGGTTTTCAAGGGAGCTGGGACATAGAAAAATTTCGATGGATGTTGGTGTTATTATAACACCTATTTATTATTGCTTTATCGTAAATATTACGCTAAAATAAGCATGTTTTATAGGAACAATTTTTCTCTAAAATCAAAAATGGCCGAGATATTCGCCCTCAAAGATTGATGGTTTTCAAGGGAGCTGGGATATTATGTATTCAATATTAGGCTGCGAAAGTCCGAATCTAGCTAAAAAACGCTACCGCTAAAATAAGCATTGCATTATCATAAGACTTGCCACAGAACCGAAGCTGTCAACCCCGATTCCACGTGGTCTTGTCTGCCCTACCCCTAGAGTGTATATAAAAAGCCGGAGGCGCGGAGGGAGTACGGGCGACCGTGCTTTGTCACGCAAGGGCGGAAGGGCTGCACCTCCCGTAGCGCCGGAGCTAAGGCAGTGTCTGACACAATATAAAAAAGACATGAGGAGATAGGGAAAGTCACTATTGACATTAGGTTAGATTAGGTTTTATACATTTTGTTGGCATTTGCGACAACGGCAATCAATGAGCTTAATAGGGCGAATATCTCGGCCATTTTTGATTTTAGAGAAAAAGTTTTTTCTATAAAACATGCTTATTTTAGCGTTTTGAATAAAATTTTCCTAAGTATTTTATGATTCCTATACAATTTTCACTTTGGATCAATAATTTTCTAAGTCCTTACTTTGCGCCCCCTTTGCTTTAGGCGGACCGTAAAACGCAAACGCGATCGTAAAGTTTTGTTTCGGTAAAACTTATACTAGGGTCTCTGGTAATACAGAATCACCAGTAAAAATTGCAGAGGCCAATGTGGGGCCTGCTGTACTGACCGGAATATGAAAATGTTAAAAGGTGGTGCAAAAATATCACTGGGTTGCCATGGACACGGAGTTCCCGGGCGTGGTGGCCCGGCCTATTGGCGAATTCCGCTCCACTGCCGACTACCAGTACCAGCTGCTCAGGTATATCACACGTACCAACCTTGACCAATTGACTATACTTGCATGCCACTATCCAGTTCTAGTAAGTTTCAAATGGATTATAAAAAAAAAATGTTTAACACGTTAGCAACCAAGAACCGGCCTGGTAGGCACTCGTAATGTTTGCTCAGATGCCGGCTCAGCCCGCTAGGCGGGCAGTAGCTATAAACCTACACGCCTAGCGAGTTCTGTCGGTTTCTGGTGTATTGTTCCATTTTTAGTCCAGTTGCGAAAGTCTTATAATGTAATCAAGTTGAGACAATTGTTTCTATTTATTTTTTAGGTGCAATGTGGATCTACTGAGAATAATTCAGCTTGGACTCACATTTATGGATGAAAATGGGAAAACACCACCGGGTTACACCACATGGCAATTTAACTTCAAATTTAATTTACAGTGAGTATTCTTAACAAATTACTTTTGTAATCTAATTAGCATCCATGGGAGTATGTACAGTCGACGTCAAAGATATATTTACACTTTTTTACCAACTCGAATGCGGCCGCTAACAATTAGTATGCAAACGCGTTCGATTAGGTAAAAAAGTGTAAATATATCTTTGACGTCGACTGTACAAAAAAGTGCAGGACCGGTCATATTGGCACTCTTTGGGGGAGGCCTATGTGCAGCAGTGGACTTCTTACGGCTGATATGATGATGACATCTTATTAGAATTAACATTCTCGAGTCTGACAAAAAAAATACCATATTAATATCCATACTATATACTTATACTATATCCATACTAACATTATAAATGCTAAAGTTGTGTCTGTCTGTTACGTCTTCACACTTAAACCCTTCACGCTTAACCCGCTGAACTGATTTAGATGAAGTTTGGTACAGAGATAGTTTGAGTCCCGTGGAAGGAAAAAGGATAGCTTTTATACCGGAAATCATCCCCTAAGGGGGTGAAAGTTTGTATGGAGCTACGATGTAAACGAGTTCCACGCGGACGGGCAGAAGCTAGTAATATTAAAAAACTGAATGTAACACTGTCTGTCTGTCTACCTTTTCACGCTTAAACCATCAAACCGATTAAGATAATATTTGGTAAGGAGATATGTACTTGTATTCCCAGATAAGGATCTAGGATACTTTTTATCCCAGAAGTGATCCCTGTAGGAGCTTCACGCGAGATAAAAACGAGTTCCACACGGACGGAGTCGCGGGAAAAAGCTAGTTGTTTATAATTTTTTTCTATTGCTTATCGTCAAGATTGCGACAAAGATGACATTGGAAACTATCGCCCAATAAGTCTTTTATGTCGAACATATATAAAATATTTGCAAAAATTATCCTAAACCACATAACAATGAAAGTGGATGAACAAAAACAATTGAGCAGGCAGGCTTCAGATCCGGATATTCCACCCTAGACCACATGCATGCACTGAAACAAATTATTGAGAAATGTCAAGAATTTGGCTACCCTGTGTACCTGGCGTTCATCGACTTCAACAAAGCCTTTGATTCATTACAACATTCCTACATATGGCAAGCACTAAAGAACCAAGGTATATAGGGCAAATACATCAGAATTATCAGAAACATGTACTGCGACAGTTGTGCTCTGGTAAAGACTGAATCTCTTGGCGAACAATTCCCTATAAAAATAGGAGTCCGGCAGGGCGACCCACTCTCGCCGAAGTTATTTATCTGCGTTCTGGAGGAAATATTTAAAAGTCTAGAGTGGGGGCCAATTTGGCATTAATATAAATGGCACCAAAATCAACCATTTAAGGCTTGCAGACGACATCGTTCTCATAGCTGAAATGCCTGAGGATCTACAAATTATGATTCAAGAACCAGCCGATGGGAGCAAGACGGTGGGGTTAACCATGAACAAATCCAAGACCAAAGTCATGACAAACCGACTAGAGACCACAATAATTGTTGAAGAGGAAAATGTGGAATATGTACAAACCTATATATATCTGGGACAACTAATATCATTTGGTGACCAAATGGATCAGGAACTAGACCGAAGAATAACCAACGCTTGAAGGAGGTTTTGGTCACTGAAAAACATCTTAAAAAACAAACAATACTCCATAGCAATAAAAAGGAAAATTTTCAACACCAGCATTCTGCCTATACTAACATATGGATGCCCAAACATGGACAGTCACAAAAAAAACAACTTCAAAAACTTAGATGTTGCCAAAGAGCAATGGAAAGAAGCATATTGGGATACACCAGGAAGGACAAAAAACGAGCCGAAGATCTTAGAAAACAACTTAGAAAAGTTGAAAAACCCCTGACATTTTCATTTCAAAGTCCAATATCTCAAAAACGCCTGAACAGATTTTCATAAAACATGGCTAAGAACAAAAATTATCTATGACACAAAAAAACCGCATTCAAATCGATCCATCCGTTTGGGAGCTACGATACCACAGACAGATACACAGATACACAGACACGTTAAACTTACAACACCCCTCTCTTTGCGTTGGGGGTTAAAAATCAAATACTGCAAAATGGAGGTGGACAGGCCATATGATGCGAAGTAAGGAGAAATGAACAAACAGAATGACAGAATGGATACCGCGGCTTAATGCAAAAAGAAAAAGAGGGAGACCGCGAATGAGATGGTCAGATGACCTCAAAGAGGTCGCTGGCCCACTGTGGGTCAGGCTAGCAAGATACAGGCTCAGATGGAAGGAAACAGAGGCCTTTGTGTCAAAAGGACATGCTGATCAAATATAAATAAGTAATATAATAAAGTGTGTAACATCTTGTATCAGCAAATAAAGGCTTTAAAATTGAAATTGAAATTCATAAAAACTAAGACGCTGTTTGATTGCGACGTCACAAGCAAGTAATCCCTACAAATTCCATACTAACGGAGCGTTTTTGACGTTTCATAAAAGGAAGCTGCTTTGACTCTTGTCAAATACCATATTGGGTCAGTCAACTTTTAAACGCCAGTTAATTAAACCCTATAAAATTGTAGTTTTAAAGAGTGACCCAGGAGACATAACCATGGCAACGACCAACAAAAAATTGTTGTTTGAGTCACCTAAGTCAGCCTAGTTTATAACATACCGTCGAATTTGATGTTGTTTTTTTATAATTTCTTCAGGGAGGACATGTACGCACAGGATTCCATAGATTTGTTGCAAAACTCCGGGCTACAGTTCAGGAAACATGAGGAGGATGGCATCGAACCGCTGGAGTTTGCCGAGATACTCATGACATCAGGTAAGCTTCGCTGGATAATTCTCTCAAAGAAAGAAAGAATATACATTTGTAAAAATTTATTAACGTCACAAATTACACAATTAAAAAACAAAAAAAAACGTTCAAAAGCATTTCTTTCGATTTAAATACGAGGAGGTTAAACAGCATTCCTGTTCAGCATAAAACCACGGAAAGACACGACAAGCTGAGGCGCTGATTTTCGGAGTGGACCTGACTTAAAACTATGTATTAACTAAGAAAAAGAAAATAAACCTAAACAATTAACATAATTTACAAAAAAACTTTTAATAAATATATGTAAGTACATATACAGGATGTTAACGGGGTCATGATCCGGAATGACAAAAAGCGAATAAGATGATCATACTGAACAACCTTTCCCATGGGACCAACCACGAAATCGCAAAAAAAAAGAGCCAATTAAGAGTTAACTGCGAGTTAACTGCGATTTAATTGAGAGTTAATGTATGGAATACCTGGTTTTTTTTTGCGATTTCGTGGTTGGTCCCATGGGAAAGGTTGTTCAGTATGATCATCTTATTCGCTTTTTGTCATTCCGGATCATGACCCCGTTAACATCCTGTATATATCACATATATTACATATATATAGGTACATCGAGAACAAAACGCAACAAGAAAGTTTAAAAGTTTAGTAGTAAGTAAGTTCATAAAGAATATAATTGAAATTTATTTTCATAGGCATATAGTCCGGTGGCCGACTGCATAAAACCCTACCTGATAAAAAAATAGAAAATACCTACTTTGTACTGTGCTGACTTTTAGAAGCTTCAACTGCTCTTGGTCGGCCGCGGCTTAACTTGGCAAATTTTGCGCAATTGGCAAAAAAGTGGTACAAATTTCATCAAAAAAAAACCTCATCGAAAAATAGAATGAAACTTGTATTGAAAAATGGTTCCTGACGTTCTACGTTAACACCAATGTCCACTGAATGTTTGGTCATCCTACATTTTTTGAAGTTAAGTACCATGTACATATCTACTTAACTTCAAGAAATGTAGGGTAACCAACGAGGAACTCCACGTACCATTTTTGCGCACATTTCCGCATATTGGAGAAAAATGCCTTTCACTACAATTTTCTCAAAAGTATCTTGACACTGATTGAGGTAATTATTATAATAGTGAACATTACACGCACTCACACGTATTTGCATTGTGGCACGAGGTTGTAAACAATATAACCATCCGTGTCGCATACAATGTTTTTCATTCCAATTGCGAGGAAACAAAACCTTGCTTTACAAATGACGCACGAGTGACAGATACAATTTGTGAAAAAAAAAACGATAAAGCCTATTAATGATAAAGGCTATTGTAGTTCTGTATGCCTGCGTGTTATGAAGCCCTTTACGAGCAAGTGTGATGAAAAATTAATTGTTTGCTATTTTATTTTCAGGTCTTGTTCTCATGGATAACATCAAATGGTTGAGCTTCCATTCCGGATATGACTTTGGCTATCTGTTGAAGCTACTCACTGATCAAAATTTACCACAAGACGAGAACGACTTTTTTGAAAGTCTTCGACTTTACTTTCCTACCGTTTATGATGTCAAGGTAGGTTCATATTTAGATATAACTTGAAAGTTTATGTGAATGGAACGGATCGAATGAGCGACAGACTGCGGCTTTGTTTTTATGTTACTCTTACGTTATGTTTATTACACGCTTGTTTAGATGAGATAATTCGACCGCCATAAATTTAGGAACGCCTTAAAATCACGTCAAGAAGGCGGACAATCCCTATAGGTATATAGAACATCTCGTTCCCAGTCGAATAATATATATCCGTCGCATAGGGATTCTGTTTCTATTTACAATTTTTTTATGCTGATCAATGACAGTTTAAAAGAGGCTACGGTAGCCTAGTGGTTCAGGCATGCGGTGGTCGTGGGTTCGAATCCCGGCTCGTACCAATGAAATTTTCGGAAATGATGTACCTACGGAATATTTACCGTTAGCTTTTCGTTGAAGGAAAACATCGTGAGGAAACCAGTCCAATCCCAATAAGGTCATTTCTCCCTCTGGGCTGGAAAATCAGATGGCAGTCGCTTTCGTAAAAAACTAGTGCCTATGCCAAATCTTGGGATTAAGTGTCAAAGCGGACTCCGGGCTCTTTTAGGGCACAACCGGGAATAACGCTAGGAGGATAATGATATACGGTTTAAGATATTTATTTAATTCGTTTCCAGTATCTCATGAAGCTCTGCAAAAATCTGAAGGGCGGATTACAGGAGGTGGCAGACCAGTTGGAGCTGCGGCGCGTCGGCCCTCAGCACCAGGCTGGTTCCGACTCTCACCTCACTGGGATGGCGTTCTTCAAGATAAAAGAGGTAACCTTACAAACATTCATTACACTACTCGCTTTACTGTATCGCTGCATAGTAGATAATGCCCATACTAAAGCGACAAGTAAACACTTGGGTACTTTGTGGAGAAAATCTATTTACCCGAGTACCCTAGTCATGTGCCGTGGCAGGTACAGATTTCAGTCAACTGTGCTGACCATGTTAGTTCTCTCAGAGTTCAAACAGTAGTGATGGATACAGTCCAGCAGCGCATTGTACGCGCGTCAGGTAGATCTAAATGTCACGTTTTTATGGAAATATGTCAATTGAGTTGTCCTAACGTTACTGATCAGTGATCACCCCTCTGATCTTCCCTTATTGATGGCACACAGTCGGTTCACAGCACTCGTTGCAGGCAACGAGTTTAGCGTGTCAATTGCCGGAACATTACTTTTGCTTCCAGATATTTTTCGATGACAACATAGAGAGCTCAAGCGGGCACCTCTACGGTTTGGGCGCCCCCTTCTCCGCGACGAACGCGAGCAACTTCCAGGAGGGCGGCGAGGCGGGCACGTCATCCTGATCGGCGGAGGCGAGCGCGCCCGCCCACTCCCCGCCGCGGGTCTACCACGTGCAGGAGTGAGTAGTAGGAGCTCCACTGACACTGCCCGGGGCCTGGGAGGCGAGCCTCGCTCGCCGGCTGGTCGCGAAACGCTGTGGACGCCATTGTCAACCCCCGGGACATTCCCACGTCAAGTGCACGATGAACGTTTCTTCCTAGACTTTAAAGTGAATCACGTAACTCTCAAAAGCGTATATGAATCTGAACTTGTTGGAAAAAAAAAATCTACACTCTTTTAATAACTATTATTGTGTACTGTTCTCGGTTTTAAAAGTATTTACTGTTCGTGGAAAATTATACTATTTTAAAATTTTTACATCAAATTGTAAGATAGGCGACACTGTATTTTTATCAATTGGTTATCGTATGCATTAGTTACGTTATTAATCGTATAGTTAAGCTTTTCATAATAATATACATTTAATTTAGTAGTCCAAACACATGAAATGATGTATGCGTGCAAGTAGTCTGGAGGGTGTCGAATTGGTATTTTACTTGTTGAACAATATAATAATGATAGATGCAAATGAACACGCACCCCTCGTGACGACTGAAGTGTTGTTGGTGAGGTCTGCACATTCAGCAATAACTACGGTGGACGGATGAGCAGGGTGGGTTGCTACGATCCGCCTGTCATCACACGTTGCATACGCTGGGACATTCCTTCAATTTTGTTGAAGCAACCTGCATTCTTCAGAAACACTATTTATTAGCCATTTTATGGTAACTTGACTCCGGTTAAAGGTAATTGTGTCTAGTTTTAATTCCAAAAAATCGTAAATAAGTCCTAAAGGATGTTGCATTTTACATGATCAAAGTTCCTAGCACTCGACCACGAGTGCTGCCGTGACCACTCCTTGATGTGTTGTATTGCGTGATGATTGAGATGATTAATCTATAATGAAGTGATTTTACCTATTTTTTTAATTATTTTTTGGTGCGTATTTTTAACGTATTTTATACTTATTTATAATGATATTGTAGCTTGATACAAGGCTTTTTTATATTTTGACATTAATTTAAGGGACGTTTTATTTTATATTACATCAATACAACTTTTTTATATTTTGACATTAATTTAAGGGATGATTTATTTTATATTACATCAATACAACTTTTTTATGTCTTACAACTGTACATATTTTCCGAAATGAATTATTTTATCAGTGCAGGTAAATTTTTATTAATTTTATTAGTACAAACAGTTCCATCGATGTAAGAAAAAAAACATAACATTTTATCCATGTTTACTTGATGTGTCCTGTATTTGATGAGATTGTAATCCTGAACTCAAATTGTAATATAATAAATGATGATGATATGTAAGCGAACATGTACCGATTAGTGCATTTTCCAATTGCTTTTGATGGACATGACCGTAAGATAATTTTAATGAATGTGTCTATTTATTGTGACGCTGTTTCTGACTAGGACGGACGGACTGCACGAGTTTATAGACGCCAAACATGAAAACTAGGAACTTATTATACATATGATTGCGTGAGTAAGTATATGCACGTGATTTTTGAGTAGGGTTTGATGCAATTACGAATTGACAAGCCACGCATTGCATGGCTCCGCGCCACCTAACACTGGCGAGCGGTATAAACGTGTTAGTACTGTGCTGTTCGAACTGGTGGAAACGAACGAAAATCGTTAAATCTATTGTATGAAGTAGTAGTAACGCAAGCGCCCACTTTCACCGCTCATCCATTCATAAGTTGTTTCAGAAGTTGACAACGGGCATCTGCGAGCGATAGCCTCACATTACTTACCTACTCAAATGATAAAACTATCCACCTACCCTGTTTGATATCTGGATATAGTATAGACAAAAAGAAACTTAATCAAGACAAAACATTGTATTATCCCCGCAATGTGACTTAACGGCTCACGGTGTTTCCATGATTACAAATATATCCTTAGAATTAATGTTACAGTGTATTATAATACATGCATATGTTTGTAATGTATTAGAGACTAAATAGTAAATCATAGACATGGGCAGGTTATGTGTTTCTTTTAGAATTGGTAGTACCTAACCCGTCAGATTTTAACCTGGTGTATTTCATGGTATTTTAAAATTAAATCATGTTTTATAAACTTTCACGACTGAAACGTGGTCGCTTACTATGGGCCTCATAAGAAGGCTCAAAGTCACCCATACGGCGCAGCCACGACATTGCGCGAATTCGGCGCGGCAAGCGTTTTATCTGTTCATTGCGCGGTCGAGACGCGCAGCGCACTGTGGATAGTTGGGATCATACGCAATTAATTAGTAAAACCGCTGCCGCTGTCGCCGCCGCGCAATTTCGTGTCCGGACCGATAGGGCTATGGAGAGGGCTATGTTGGGAGTTCCTCTGCGTGATCGCATCAGAAATGAGGCTATCCGCAGCAAAACCAAGGTAACCTATATAGCCCTCTGAATCGCTAAACTTAAGTGGCAGTGGGCGGAGCATGGCACGTAGACCGCGGCGGAAAGGTTCTCGAGTGGCGACCACGTACCGGAAGGCGCGGCGTGGGTAGGCCCCCCGCATGGTAGACTGATGACCTGGTAAAGGTTGCTGGATGCGGGTGGCGTAGGACCGGTCACTTTGGCACTCTTTGGGGGAGGCCTATGTCCAGCAGTGGTTGTCTTTCGGCTGATATGATGATGATGATGAAACTTACAGTGCCATCAGTTTTAATGACTACTTATCAATAATATTGTTGTTGGTATGAAAGATACTTACGAGTAGGTACTCGTCTTTAACATGGCAGGAGATAGTAACACCGGCTATTACAGCTCTGTATGTCTGCGCATTATGAAGCCCTTTTCGAGCAAGTGTGATGAAAACATATTATACACTCTATTGGCCCGTTTCTTAAGGCTACAATTGTCAATACTGAGGTCTTTGACCAAGAATAACGATTGACGGTGACACCTGTGTCGCCTGAGGGGTTACCGCGAAGTGAAAACGAACTTCGTTCGTGTATCTCCCTCTCTGTTGCACTTGCCAGTTCGTGCGACAGAGAAGGAGATACTCGAACGAAGTCCGTTTTCACTTCGCGGTAGCCCCGCTGTTTATTATGTGTACAAAAGCTTCGTGTTCAATTATTATAAATACAATTTAAAATACGAAACGGTATAGAAAAATCTGAAAATCGAATAGTAGTTTCTAGCCCCCGCTACTTATACAATTTGGCATTTATATTTAGGCAAATTAACTAACAGGGGCATTAGTTAATGTCTCTATTCATCTACTATCGAATAAATGCACCTCCTAAAGACGGCCCTACCAGCCCAATTGGTTATGAAAAGTTAAGTTCTTATGCGCAGTGCAACGGCCCCAAAATGGAAGCTCGTAGTGGATTTCCTGAAAACGTAATTGCTTGACTTATTTGAAAATAATGTAAACATTTGACTTGTCAAATTGATTTATTAACAGTTGCTCAAAAAATCTTATTGCATAAGTTGGTACCTAGTTATCATGGTGAGCAAAATGATGGGACCTGACTTTTTGTCACCATTTTTCGTATAGGTACAGTCAGCGTAATATAGTTAGTAGCAGCCAGAGTAGCCAAATATTTCATAACGTAACATTAATACGACGTGATAACTAATTAATATCTCTATCTTGGTGCAAAATATCAGACTTGTAACTTAAAAACGTCGGTGAAATCTTGGTGTTTCATTAATGGACAAGTTACCCTACTCATCACGTGAATATTGATGCACAATGGAAGTTAAATCCAAACATTATTTAAATATGCGATGATATTGATATTTCCTCGTCACAATATACCTTATCCTTGCGTTAAAGTCGTAATAGCAGCCAATGCAACGGTTCTTGTAGTTGGTGGTAGAAATCCGAATGCCCCGCCATCTGGCGAGATGAAAGCTCCGCACCGAGTCTCCGTGGCGAGCTCAACGCCCTACTTGTTGCTGTGGCGAACGGAAACAATGTTGTAATTTCCTACCGCTAGAGGAAAAACAATCTCGGGTTCACATTGCTTACGAAGTTTGTTGTTCATAGACTTCATAGGTACGATACGTACACAGATCCACATATCAAATGTCTCGCACCATTAGTCATATGTCGGAGAGGAGAAGTTTCATTCAGCGCCCTCTATTACATTCATCGTGACTTCGGTCGTAATGCGCTCCACTGTCAATCTACAAATGTCATCATTGAAATACATGCGAGCGCGGACATATTTGTCTGGGCAAACTCGGGAGCTCATTAGTTCCGCCGTGCGCCAACAGAGGGCTATAACGAGCATTATTTGAATTAGAAACAGAACAATAACAATAACGGACTGTTGTATTCGCTGTCATCGAGGGAAAAGCCTGACACAAAGAGAATATAACCGCCTGACAGAAGGTGGACGCTCTCTTGGATGGAGAATTTATCGTGTAGAGAGAATGGTGTGACGGAATATGAGAACCGAAATTGCCAGTTCACTGTATTTCACATGAATTTGTAACTATGCTGTGGAGAAGTCCTTAGTAAAGTTTGTAAAGTAAACATAGTAACATCGTTTTCTATATAAATGCCCGAGAACCCAGGATACGCCCAGAGGCAGGAACCACCAGGCCCACAAGATCATAGTTCGTGACGTGGCGTGGTTGAAATGTTGGAATAAAGCGACACTTACTTACTGCCGAGGCAGGAACCACCAGGCCCACAAGATCATAGTTCGTGACGTGACGTGGTTGAAATGTTGGAATAAAGCGACACTTACTGCCGAGGCAGGAAACACCAGGCCCACAAGATCATAGTTCGTGACGTGACGTGGTTGAAATGTTGGAATAAAGCGACACTTACTTACTGCCGAGGCAGGAACCACCAGGCCCACAAGATCATAGTTCGTGACGTGACGTGGTTGAAATGTTGGAATAAAGCGACACTTACTTACTGCCGAGGCAGGAACCACCAGGCCCACAAGATCATAGTTCGTGACGTGACGTGGTTGAAATGTTGGAATAAAGCGACACTTACTTACTGCCGAGGCAGGAACCACCAGGCCCACAAGATCATAGTTCGTGACGTGACGTGGTTGAAATGTTGGAATAAAGCGACACTTACTTACTGCCGAGGCAGGAACCACCAGGCCCACAAGATCATAGTTCGTGACGTGACGTGGTTGAAATGTTGGAATAAAGCGACACTTACTTACTGCCGAGGCAGGAACCACCAGGCCCACAAGATCATAGTTCGTGACGTGACGTGGTTGAAATGTTGGAATAAAGCGACACTTACTTACTGCCGAGGCAGGAACCACCAGGCCCACAAGATCATAGTTCGTGACGTGACGTGGTTGAAATGTTGGAATAAAGCGACACTTACTTACTGCCGAGGCAGGAACCACCAGGCCCACAAGATCATAGTTCGTGACGTGACGTGGTTGAAATAGCTATTGTGCAGCGTTGAGAGGTCACGAGGTTCCCATGGGCGAGAGTCTGTCGTTAATCGAGTGAGTCGTTTTCATTTTGTTGGTTCTGAGTCTTTTGAAAATAATGTTGTTGAGGAAAATGTACCTACAGGCAAGTCTATTAGAGAGTTAAGAAAGACCTGCTAAAGTAAATTTGAAAGTTGGGTACAATTCTAATATAAGATGTGCAGTTATCGAAGTCATTTATATCATAGTTTCATAGTTAATTGCCATATGAAAAATTCAAGTTGATGCTGGTACTTATGTTAGTAAAATACCACACCATATATAAGCGTAAGAATGATTAATCCCTCCGTGATACGATGAAGTAAAATCTAATGCTAACACAGCACAGTTCTGATGCTATTTTGGTAAATAATGTGGGAATGACGTACATTTTGGCTAGATAAAATGTATTTTTTCATTATGGGATATAGAATTGAAATGGGTCAATCAGCTTTTTCTTGTTCTTGTTCTTGTTCTGGGCCGGTGAGCCGGGAGACAGCAGTGACAGAGTTTCTGGGTCATTGTCAGATTTAGGTGCGCGTCTTTTCGGTGGACATTGCCAAAGTTAAGGGCTTTAAAGCCTAATTTTTGGTTTAATTCTGAATCCGCATAAGCGCTGTAGCCTCTTCTATAATTCTATGCGATAAAAACATATTATGTATAAACATAAGCCCTTAAATATTGCCCACTGAAAAGACGATTTGTGTTTTACTGACTGACAATGACCCTTCTATGCTAAGGAAATATAACAGAATATAAACGTGTTTAGGCGATTAAAACCCAATAAAATCATACTTAGTTTTAATTAGTGACCCAGGAGACGTAACCATGGCAACGAACAACAAAATAGTTGATTGTGTCTAATACAACATACAGGTGACAGTGTGAATGCCAACGACACCTATAGAGGTCGTGAGCTGCTTTCATCAATGAATGACTTAGACATTAGACTTGCCATCAGATAATACTTATCTGACAATTTACAGTACTTAAATATAATAATGTACTGCCTATAAGCCAATCTCCGTTGAGTAAGTGATGTTTGTTTCTTTGTGTCCCTTGGCTTTTATAAAATTAACCACAGTTTGAGATGATGATTTTATTTGAGCCAGTTTCAATTTGGAAATAAGTGATATTTTCTGAGTTATTCAATTAATTATTATTGATTTTAAGGTGTACAATCATAAACAGGGCTTGAGATCCGTATCTATGTTTTCTGTCGAGTTCGCAGTAAACGCTCGCAATGTTGTTTATAAGGTGTATTTTTGAAATAATAGTAGTCGAAAATTGCGGATTCAATAAGTTTTCAAAGATAATCATTTCACCTTTATTATTAAAACCTATTTAAACGTCAGCTGATTAGACGAATAAGCAACGTCAATATCGTGACATATGACAAAAGTGCTGAGTCGAATATCAAAATATTTACCGAAGGACTCAAAGACTACAATATACATACTGAGATAGACAGGCAACTCAGCCAAATTGAGAAGGCATTGTATGCTTGCGTACAAGCGCCATCTGTGCTATGGCGTATAAAACTTTTCAAACGATAAAAAAAAGAAGGAACTTCTCAATTCGGTCGTATTTTATTAATCAGTATTTTAAATGTTTGTAATAACTGTTGTGAAATGAAACGTAAAAATGAGGAATACACAGATTTATTTAAGTTATTTTATTAACAATACATTAGTAACTTCATGCATGGAAAGGAGCATATTATTAATATAAAGCAAGAAACATTAAAACGACACGCTCATCCAAAACCAAGGTCACTCGGTACTACATTTTCCTAGATATTTCTCAACAAACCGCCGCGCTCGGTCGACTAGCGGTGTCTATAGCCCTTCCAGGTCCTCCAGTAATAGATAAATGCACAAATCACAAACAAACTTCGTTGAATATTAAAATTTTAATTGGATTTATTGACGCAAATTATGTCAACATATTTCACGCAAAACGACATTATACTTATGTCAAGCAGACACAATGTTGTGTTACCATTATACAATATACTGTTCTCCTTGACGTGATATGATCTATTTGGAGTGATTAGATCAGTTCCCCAAACGCGTTAGTTCCGCGTAGCAGAATTTCCATTCGCGTTTGCCCCCACTCGAGTTTGTTTTCGTTCATTTATGTCACCATTGGCATAGTTCCCCAAACGCGTTAGTTCCGAGTACCACCATTTCCAGTCGCTTTTTTCCCCACTCGAGTTTGTTGTCGTTCATTTATGTCACCGTTGGCATACTTCCCCAAACGCGTTAGTTGATATGATAGACTGATTGTTTTCCAGTCGCGTTTTTTACTATAGGTATACTTTTTTTTTCAATCACACGCATTAATGCCATATATGCGCAAAACGACACATAGCCAAAACCGTTTTTGAACTGAGCATAACCAGAACCCTGATTCTACTCCAAGGCAGGTCGGTGTAGGTACGACGACGAGCGAAGCGAGGAGGAGTGTTAGGTGAACCGCGACCCTAAAGCGCGCAAGCCGAGCGAGCGAAGCGAGCGTGCCGCGGTAGCGGCCGGCGAAGCGCCAGAACCGACTTTATGGGAAAAAAAATCCGTAAAGTCGGTTCTGGCGCTAAGTACGGATAAGTACGCTAATAGGAAATTATGACACTGGCATTATTTATGAATGATAAAACAGGAGAATGGGTAAAAGTGGGGAAAAAAGCGACTGGAAATGGTGGTACTCGGAACTAACGCGTTTGGGGAACTATGCCAATGGTGACATAAATGAACGAAAACAAACTCCGAGTACCACCATTTCCAGTCGCTTTTTTCCCCACTCGAGTTTGTTGTCGTTCATTTATGTCACCGTTGGCATACTTCCCCAAACGCGTTAGTTGATATGATAGACTGATTGTTTTCCAGTCGCGTTTTTTACTATAGGTATACTTTTTTTTTCAATCACACGCATTAATGCCATATATGCGCAAAACGACACATAGCCAAAACCGTTTTTGAACTGAGCATAACCAGAACCCTGATTCTACTCCAAGGCAGGTCGGTGTAGGTACGACGACGAGCGAAGCGAGGAGGAGTGTTAGGTGAACCGCGACCCTAAAGCGCGCAAGCCGAGCGAGCGAAGCGAGCGTGCCGCGGTAGCGGCCGGCGAAGCGCCAGAACCGACTTTATGGGAAAAAAAATCCGTAAAGTCGGTTCTGGCGCTAAGTACGGATAAGTACGCTAATAGGAAATTATGACACTGGCATTATTTATGAATGATAAAAAAGGAGAATGGGTAAAAGTGGGGAAAAAAGCGACTGGAAATGGTGGTACTCGGAACTAACGCGTTTGGGGAACTAAGTATGCCAATGGTGACATAAATGAACGAAAACAAACTCGAGTGGGGGCAAACGCGAATGGAAATTCTGCTACGCGGAACTAACGCGTTTGGGGAACTGATCTAGCTACTCTCTATTTGCAACCTCCTTTCTTGCCAACCTCTAATTTTACTCCTGCCTGCCATGTCATTGTCATTCAATATTTCTCCGTGTATTATTTCAAATAATGTACAATTTTATGTTTATTAAAACCTGAATACTACAGGTTTTCTCATTATTTAACTCCTCATATTCATTTACGTAGCACGTATCAATCTCCCTACATCAAATAAAATATTTGAATGTAACAACACTGATATTTTAGTTCGCTACAGCAACAGCTACCTAGAAATTTGGCGAGTAGGTGGCATCACCGTTTTCAATCAAAATCTGGATTTGCAATAGGTTCTAAGTTTCCATAGCATGGAAGGACTTTTGAATGATCCTTGGGACATGGCGGATCGTGCTCCAGACATTTTTTTTCATTTTCTGCATCCTGCTGTTTAAAGTATAATTTTGATAGCGTATTATGCAGTGAATGGCAAACGTGCCGGCTACAGTTTATGAAAAATTTTCCTGGAAATGCGAATAACCAATTCTTGGGAATCATTCAGCGGTTCGTGGTCGCGGCCGCCATTATGCTTTGTACTGCTCCAGTTATCACCCAGTGCATCGTGAAGGCCTTCTACCGTACATCATGCTTATAATACTGTGTATTGTGAAATGTTTTTCTTATTTTGTACTTGTCTTTGGCAAAGGCCCTAGAGGCTGCCATTTCTCTAATAAATAATAAATAATATTTACCGAATAAAATACAAGCATGCGATAAATGCTTAGTTAAGGTAAACGTCCACTGTTTCGGCATGTTAAGCCTCTTACGAATTAGTATTTTTTTTAAGACAATACAGAACATGACATCGGTTTGAATTTTTTTGCGTGATGAACATTGATATCTTGCCTATTATGTAATGCAAGAATTATATCGTTTTAGTTTCAATAACTATTTTTTTATAATTTATTTGTAGACCTCGTATTTGAACCCCATTTCGTGATAAAATTTGGCTCTGCTCCTAAGTTTGTGAGTTCTTGGCCCCTGTTTCGGCATAAAGTTTTCGAGTGCCAGGTAGTAAGAGAAACGTTTTGTTTGTGAACCCTCATTTGTTATTTGATATTGAACAAGATTATTGACGAGGTAATTAACATGATTATTGGAAAAATCCAATAGGGGGTCTGGATAAAACTCGGTATTTAAAATCCCGGGACATTTTTTCTTTTTCCAGGAATTTTTTATGAAATGTAAGGTTAAATAACTTATCCATTAGTACAGGGTCACCTTTGCAAAAATGTGTCTCACATAGGTTACCTATCTACGAGTATATTAACCAAAACTGTTTAACGTAAGATAAATATCTAGGCAAAACCTTTTGGACGTGACATGTAGGTATCTGTAAACGATATTCTGTTTAATAGGGTATAAAGATACCTTTCGCTTCTTTAAAAAAAACCCTTAAAAATAAAGAAAGTCCCGGGAATAGCAAGTCCCGGGATATCAAATCTTAAAAATAATAAATATCTTCAATCATTTTCGTCAATATTCCTTAAACGTATAGTTAGATATAAGTATGTATTGATCATCTATTTCTACGATTGATTAGGTAACCTAAGATTAAAATCTAGACAATGTTGTATGGGACACACGACACACTTTTGAAAGAGCAATTCTATACTGTTTAATAGGGTACAAAGTAAACTTTCATTTAATAATAATAATCCCGCAAAAATAATAGGTTCCCGGGATTTACCCAGGCAACACTATTGCATTATATCAATGCACATGTTACCTCTTCAAGAAGAATATCAAATAACAGACGAGGGTACACATTTGATCTGTGTGTTTGCCTACCAGTCCTACCACTATAGATTTCTCTGTCACGAACTTGGGGAAAAGTATTAAAAGTAGTAGTCCCTTGTTTCGTGTTACTATTTCTTGGATATTCCCGCAATCAATAATGTAGATCACCTTTAAATTATGTTCAATAACCATTAAGTATCCTATATGTAATAAATAAACATAAAAATACATTACAGGAATCGAGCAATAAACAAAATTATGCTGCACGTAAATATGCGAATTCACCTTCAAATTGTAAATTTAGGTCACGTTCAACCTCGTTTTACGAGAATTCAAGTGAATAAAACATATACCGAATTTAGGTCAATGAAAACGTCATTAAATACAATATCTGTTTTTCATCATTTAAATACAAAAGATACAAGGATGTATAAAGAAAGCCCTTGATTCGGTAGTAACACGAAATAGGAGCCAGACGAAAAATATAATGATCGTTAGTTCGTGAGTCCATTTATTGCAATTTTAAGGGACACCTATACCAAAATATACACTTATTTCTTATTAAATCCATTGTTAAGGAACTAGACAAAGCACTGTTAAAAGTTTTTTTTCAAATGGACTTCCCTTTCTCTTTCAATTCCCTTAAGAAGTCGGAGCGAGCACCTTACGTCAACAAGCAGTTCGCGCACACCGTACAGCTGTTTTCGGCCGACTGACAGTTTACGACCGTTGTGTTGCTATTAGTTTAGTCGTTAAAATTGTTGAATTTGATTTTTTGGAAAGGTTTAATGATAAAGTTTTTTTACAAATGTATAAATTAAATAAAAAATATTTCAGTTGCTTATTATAAGCCTCAGAAACAAAACTAACGAAATGACGTACTAGCACGAACTTATGGCCCGTTACCTTAAATGTTCAGTTGAGGTATTTTACGTGTAGTTAATCTACGGCTCGAGATTTCGGCCGATGGAAAATATATTCCATATTGTAACATTTTTCGTAAGTAAATTGTTTACTATTCGTCTGTTCTTTTGGGTATAGAAAAATATGGAGCGTAGTAAATACAATATTTTTCGTGTACCTACTTACCTAAGTGTTTCAAGAAGCGTGACAATCTGTGTAATGTAAACAAAAAAAATGGGACTATAATCAGAATATTTAACAAAATTGTGTACTTGCCAAGAGTATTTTACCCGTTCAGTAATTGTACGATTAGTCTTACCTAGTGACCCTAGTGCTTGAGCACATTAACTATGTGTGCCTACCTAAAACGTTTGTCGGAAAATAAGTATGATTTTGGAACATGATGAGCCATGACGAGCCTTTTCAGTACCTAGTCTATTTATGATTGTATGTATGATTGGTGAAGTCTTTTCATTACACATTATGTAGCAACAGTTACAGTTTAGTTAGTTGTTGCAGTTTAGTATCGACAGTTTATACAGGGTGTTACAAAATACCCCTAAAGCCTCAAGGGGGTGGGGGGGTCCCTTGAGGGGAGTCTGTTAGCAGTATTTGAGAACCGTAGTTCACAAAAAGTGATTGACAAAAGGAGGCAGTTTGGATGAAGCATAGAAGAGTATGTATAGCTAGTAATGTGGTTTGCATTTTTGCCTGGTGTCCTCTGAGAGGTAAATGACAACAACCATAACCGAGTTAGAGCTCATGTTTCTCAATTAATGACGAATCGGCAACTTGAACACGAAATAGTCTTAGTTATGAAATGTAATACAAAACGTGGTTTATTTTGACTGGTTACGACTTGTGATAAGTGGAAGTGCACGTGTAGAATTCAAAAGTGGTTTTGTGTAAAATTATAATCTTTTGGCGCATGTTGTTCGGTTCAGAGTCACTTTAGTATGTTGCTAAACTTAAAAGTAACTCTATTATATTATGATCCTTCGTAAGTTAGTTATTTAAAGCACAACCGTTTGGTTGAGAGGAAGCGGGGTCTCTAACGATATTGTTATGCATCCTCCTGTCTTGACAAGGACTGGGGCGGGGATGGGGATTTTCGTGTGACGAAAATAGTTTTTCGATGAGATTGGGAAGGTATCGAAGGGAAGGATGGACGAATGAGCGAGACTGAGACTGGGAAGGAAGAGAGAGCGACGCTTCCGCAAATGACCTTTCACTAGGATAGCGGGCAGCAGCTTCCATGTAAGACAGGTTTTCTTGCGACATAGCCAATTTTATATTACGCTGCCTATGATGCACAGGACAAACTTGGTTATTATTGCAGTGACTGCCGGGGCAGAGAAAGCAAGAAAAGACAGTGGTGGAACCAAAATATGAATGCCACCCAATAGATGAACGGTTTGTCGAAGAATTGAAATTAAAAAATCACGATACATTTTACGCACTCGCGATATTTTTTCCTAACGCGTCATCCCTTTGCCGGGGTTGGGATTTATACTCCCAGGCTGTTGCCACACACACGCGGCTGTGAACGGTCGTGGCGTCGAGGTCTCGCGCCAAAATCACCGTTCGTATGATAAGCGCTCTCAAATTGAAGCTCTAAATTACGTATAGGTAATATTGAATAAAACGGCACGTATGCATTGTTTTGCGTCATAAAGATTCTTGATTAATGTTTTTAATGGATTATCTATCACAAATTGCATAGGTATTTATTGATAATTTAAGATATATTTAGCGTTCAACTAATGGTTCCAACTTTGTGTAACGGCGTTCATCTATCTACTGGGCAAAGCATAGTTTTTTTCAAAAGCTGATATAAAATCTTATTGAAAAGGTAGATAAAACTTTTATGGCTTAAGGGGCTCCCGCCAAAAATAAACGAAATTTAGTCGTTTTCATTTCGACACTCGTCCTCGGTTTATTGAAGCTAGCTTTCTAGATGCAGATATGGGAAAGTTTGATTCCTGTTTAACATTTTTGATTTTGAATAACTTGATTGCGATTATGATATGCGTTTTTATAATCTTACTAATTAACACAAAAGCTATGGCCAGAAAACCAGTTTTTTGGCCTAATATTGTTCAACTTTGATGCCAAATATCTCGAAAACAATGAACTTTGAAGTAAATATGGGATACTATATTGCTTAAAGCCGTTGTTGTTAATATAATAAGATACAAAAAACATTCGAAAACTAAGGGATTCAGATCGAAGGTCATTGGCGTATGGGAGCCCATTAAATGAATCGTTACTTTGATCTTTGAACCAAAAGTTGAACGTGACTATCCATTCGCCACACGGTAATTTTGGGGTTTCTTTTACTAAGTATGAAAAGCACCATCGTTCAACAAAGAACCTGTGCCCAGAAGATGCACGAATAAAATTAGTTCGTTCAACTTTTGGCTTCGATTCCAATGAGTGTTCGCTCTGTTGATTTTAGTTCGTCCATTCCTTTGCTATCGTGCCCAATAGATGAACGAACAAAATTTATTCGTTCAAGATTTGGGCAGCGGTTAGTACAATGAACACTCCATAACAAAGATACATAAAATTGGGCAACTTTGCCCGGCCTTTATAATCGTGTTGTACTTGAGATCCTATAGTAATATCCAAAGAGAATATTTCCACTACGGTCTAAGAGACGGGACTTCGAACTAAGTTTTGGATGACAGTGACTTTGTCATTTGATTTTGACATGATAACTCAATTGATGTTTAGCTATTTTGCCATACCACATTAAAAATTCCAATACGGAAGTAAGTCGTACCAACATAATTTATCTTTGATTAACGACTTGTCTCCATCTACTATTCACCACAGTGTTAAAATAGTGTGAAATAGTAAACAATTTCGCCAAGACGTCAACGTCAAGTTGACACAAAGTGTTGTAATTATTTTAAAGTTTATATTCATCGACATTTTATCGGCGTGAATTTTATGTAGGCGAGGCGTTTGGTAAGTTTGAGATACAGAGACTGGAAATACAGATGTGAGTGAGCTGGAGGTTTATTTTGCTACTTCCGTATACCTACCACATTAACTTTTGTATTGTTTATTTCAGTAGATAACTGAAACTATATAGATTATTACTAAAGTTGTTAAATACTACTAAATTACAGTTTAATATTTATTTAAAGTCGGAATCAAGTAGCTGTCTACACCTCACGTAGGTAGTTGTGTCTCAGAAACAGGACTCAAGTACGTAATTAAGTTGAGGTACCTATGGTTTTTGTTTTTATTGTGGTAAATGACATTTTGTATACATGTGTTAAATTGTATCTCAATAAAAATGCATGGAGCTACAATTTAGTAGGATAGACATTGCCTGTTCCGGGCAGGGACGTATTATCTGCCATATGAATAGGTTGTGTCGGCAATATGAATTGTTATTAGTGAACTAGTGAAGATGCACTTCAATTGCTATGAAATGGAAATGAACCTGAACTCGTGTTGAAATCACTACTGACAATAAACATTGCTGAGTAACTAAAGTGCAAAGCTGTCAAAATTCCTATGATATCACCATTTCCCGTCTTAATTAGTACCTTCATCGTTTCAATTATATACCTACTTAGTGGACACAACATGGGCAAAGTTGGACGGCTGCATGGTCATTCGTTTTCTTCGTTCAACTATTGGAGCCAACACGTTCACTTATTGGGCACAGCGTTCAACTTCTGGGCAAACAGCCATACTTTAATGAAATTAGTTAATTAGTTCGTTCATCTTGTGGCTTCGATTCGAATGAGTGAACGCTCTGTTGATTTTAATTCGTTCATTCCTTTGCTATCGTGCCCAATAGATGAACGAACAAAATTTATTCGTTCAAGTTTTAGGCAGGGGTTAGTACAATGAACACTTAATAACAAAGATACATACAATTTGGCAACTTTGCCCGGCATATAAGCTTAATTATATGCCTATATACTTAGTGGGCACATTTACAACATGGGCAAAGTTGAACGGCTGCACGGTCATTCGTTTTCTTCGTTCAACTATTGGAGCCAAAACTTTCACTTATTGGGCACAGCGTTCAACTTCTGGGCAAGCCATTAAAATAAAATTATTGTATTGTAATAGGAGGGGTTCAAATAGTCAAATCTATATAGCTAATCGGATAAAAAAATATAGTATGTACAAACTAGGTCACAACTCCCACAAATAAATCCCAAAGTTGGGATAGTCGCTTTTAAATGTTCATCTTTTGCTTCCACCACCCTAGCTGTAGGTACATGTGATTTTTGCCGCATTCGTACCAACGCGCTTTAGATCGGCACTGAGCCTAAATATGACTAAACCTGCAGAAATGATTAATACCTACTTATACCCCGTTATCTTGTCGCACTGACATTGCTTTTCCGTAGAATGCGAATGTTTTTTTTTATCGACCGTCTCTATATCGATTTTTGTATAATGCAACAATGCGATTGAATTCTTTGCTCAATCTCAACTTCTTGATTATAAATAAGTAGATAACCTCATTGGTCTTACGAACCATATATAAATGATTTAGGTTATTTGCAACTGCATGTCACATTGACAGCAACAAGCCCTTGCAGTTATTTATAATAGTGTTTGTTTAATATTGGCGTGGAGTTTATTTAATTGCTTATAATAGTAATATGTACTACTTACTATGTCACAATGGAAGATTTAATAACAAATTACACTAACGATTTTGACTGTTTGAAAAACGTTGAAAACGAATTGTTTTGTACATAGGTAGTTAATAGTGCAATTTACGAATAGTTCCAAAAAGAAGACACCATACAAAAACACCTAGATTCAAAAAACACAACGATTTACAAGGCGAAAAAGCAAACCAAGTAGGTACGTACAGTTTATTAATATGGATGGGACAAAATTTATGATTTCCTCCAATATCCCATGGAATAAATTGAATAGCACAGAATTTCGATGATTTACACCCGAGACTTTTATTTTTTTATTTTATCTATATTTATATCCGATAGTACCTATCAGTTGATTAATTATCAGTGACATATAACTAAGTACCTACTACACTATCCACATTTAGATGGTTGATAAAAAAACATTAACGCTTTACGGAAAAACAATGTCAGTACGACAAGATAACGGGGTCTAAGTATTATCAACATCCAGAATAACTAAACTGACCCAGCCTCGGGTTTTACTTTGAGAACCATTTCTTGTAAACAAACAGCATCCCAAGGGTAGTAAAATATGGCGTGAAACGCATAGGCCAAAATAAGAAAATAAAGTAGCATCTTATTTTAGTGCCAATCTATTCTATTAATGATACTAAGTACTCATATCAAAATTTATGAACTTATTTAACAGTCATTCTATAGGTAAGTATTAATAGTAATAAACGGAAGCATGCGTAACCGGATATTACGAAATTAATTACGAACTATCATTGGAAATTGGTACATGTAATAGACTACATTTGTTAATACGGAATATTAATGCAGTAGGTATAATTATAACAAAATAGGGTATCTAAATAAGTAAAAAATCTATGGAGCGGTTTCTCATATTATCTTAGTAGACTAATTTTTTTTTTGAAATAGGTTCCTGTTCATTCATTAAATACCGTCACCTCGTTGTGCTACCTAGACCGTCCCGACAAAATATAGGTAACCATTTAATAAAAAATATCTAAGTCTACATATAATTAAAAACTATTTTTGTTTTGATTGTGGCATTCGATAGGTTTGATAATGGGGTTCTACTTTCTGTTAACCTTCCCATTTTTCTTTCTTGCGCCGCCGCATTGAAATAGAAAGTAAGTAAATTCGAGACGTCCATCTAATTTATCTCCTTCATTCATAGCTAGTTACTCTCCTCAAGAGAACAATAAACGTAGGTACCTATATACTTACTATACGTAATATTTAGATATTAGAAATACAAACTGATAATGTACAAAATTACCTATATTTTGTACCTATGCAAGTATAGGTACCTAAGCCATGTCAATGATTGAATACTTGGAATTTTTTCATGGCAATATTCCCCTCTCAAAGCTTTCCCTGAGCGAATCGATCGCAGGAAGTTAGTGTAGGGCCATAAAAAGAGTTGAGTATGAACAAGTTAGTTACAAGTGACATGTCAGGTCCACTTCACTGAATGGACTACCCGCTACTTTGCATCGATCGCAAGGGCAAGGGTAATGACAGATGAATTGTTAAAGGTTTCTCACATTTTGGCAATGGTGCGCGGTAGGCGGGCGCGGCGGCGTATTAGGGCGGCAAGTAAGAGGCGAGAGGTCGATAAGCAGTGTGGTGCGCTTAGTCGAGGAGGACGGTCGCGTGAGCTCCCGCCACACGTCGCGCCACACGCGCTTTCCGCGCTTTCAGGACCCCACACGCGGGCGCTACGCACCCGCCTGCTGCGAGCGCCACAACTCCGCCACAACACGCAGTAACGTCCAAGTGAGTATACAACACAGTTTCCCACCTCGACCTGTCTGCAGGCAACCTGTAGGTTGTAAGTTGTAAACCCGAATCCGGATTCGTTTGACCACCGAATTAAATTACGTTACTATGTAGCACTCTGTATATTTAACAACTTCACATCATTCTTGTGACTTAAGGGACAGATGCTAGCTGCAGTTGCATTGTTAATGATAAGCTCTCACTTTCGGTACAAAATGACGTTTACTTGGTTGACGTAAGTGTTGTTTGTGTTGACAATGGAAATCGCATCACTTATTAGTCTTAGGTATTCATTACATATCTTAATTTTAAACAACTCCATACCATAAATATTCTTCAAATCGCCTGTTGGTAAAATAGCTCTATAATGTATGTCGCTTCATTGACATTTATGTTTGTAAAAAAGAGACAAAGCACGGTTTTAACAATTTGAGGCTTGTTAAGTTTTACATATAATGGGTTAAGAGTTCACACTGATGTCATACGACGAACAACAAACGAATTTAATACGCGCAAACACAACTTCTCTGCGTAATATAAGATCCCCAAAGAGCTTAGAACACGAGTAAATACAGCACAGGTGGATGAACAAGATCCGAAGCACATTCTTCCTCAGCGTTATAAACTAACATTATGTGACAGTATATAGGATAGGATAAATTTACAGGTCAGATTTTGTTGGAGCTTTCGTTGACAAAACAAGGTCTTTACCTACGAGCCTACGACCAGGAATAGAGTTGTTACATCGAGTTTAGTGGCATTAAACGCGGATAGAGCAACAAAATCAGAGCCGAGATTGTTAGCCACAGCCGGGCGCTACCTGGCGGCTATTGTGGCCCCAACCACCATATGTGTCTCTTATAATTATAGTTTTGTTTAGAACTGACTTAATTACAGTAATTTGTTATGCCAATAGTTAATCGAAATCTAATGTACTTCTATGGCATGTTTGGTATGGTACTGTTAATAACATGAAAATGAAAAATATTTTTATTTCATAAGCTTTGTTCTGATACAAAGGTCCGTTGGGGCTACCCAAAGAGAATATAACCACTACGCTCTAAGAGACGGGACTTCGAACTAAGTTTTGGATGACAGTGACATTGTCATTTGATTTTGACATGATAACTCAATTGAATTTAGCTATCTTGCCATACCACATTAAAAAGTCCAATACGGAAGTAAGTCGTACCAACATAATGTAATGGCACAAAATGGATTAGGGATGTAGTTTAACATTATCGTAGTCGATAATATTAGTATGCAACGTTATCGATATCGATAAACTATGATGGTCAGGTCCACTGCATGAAGAGCAAATTATTGCACTATATCGACACTAAAAAGTTTATTTCACACCCATTTAGAAATTATAAAAAATATTTAGGAGTAGGCAGGTATATAAATTTATGTTTTCAAAATTTCACCAATTTGTCCATATTATCTCTTTATCGTTCGCAAGCAGCCCCAAGAATTTCCATAATTCTTCTTGTTACTAAGACAGCTCCCGCTTGATTATCCAAGTGCCGTTGATTTTCAAAAGTAAATCAATGTTTACGCTCGACATTTCGTACTTACATATTTCGTTATAACATTATAGGTTAAACAAACTTGTAGGTATGTAGGTAGGTACAGTCAAGGAATTTAATTTCCGACCCAGCTAAGGCTCAATATTGTATAGCAAACTGTCACCATAAGAGCTAGCTAGAGCACGACGTTCCTTTGACATATCGCATGCATTGTTATATGTTAGTAACTAGGCAACCAGATTAACTACGTTGACATGGTGAACTGAAATTTTAAACGCGTTATCTCCTCAATCCCCACTTCCTGGAGTAACTCTGCTATTTCTAGCTCTTAATAGTTCACGGTTAGCGGCAGGTATTTTATTTTTCAAATTAATAACGTAATTGAAAATTATTTTTCAGATTTCTCGATTGACACTGACACATATTCGTAATTAGAAAAGCAAATGATAACTTTTCGCAAAGAGGTTATCTGTAATGTGAAGTGACAAATAAATATGTATTGACAATTTGACATTTCAATACTATTACTGAAATAGAAGTTTCGACCACACATTCATTGCCCAGAATCGCTACGCGCTACGCTCGTAGCCGATCCCGTGGTTTTCCTCGTATGTAGCGGAAAGCGACTACGACGGTCTGACGCATATGTGTCGTCATGGGCCCTGAATGGGTTAATGCACTGCGAATGTCTAACGACATTTCAACGAAATGGGTAGGTATTTAAATTCCTTGACTGTACCTAAAGTTCTTGGTATCTATTACCTATTGCTGGCTTTAAACTGGTTGATAACGAGAATCTTATACATATACATTTAAAAATAATTAAGTGTTTTATTTAAATGTATTTGTCAAAAGTGAAAAGCATTGGTTGTTTGACACACAATGTTTTCTCCTGAAGTTACAATATCTATGGTAACCATCCAAATGCCACAATGACAGAATGACAGAAAGAGAAAGAACGGAAGTAAGAGATAGCATGTGTCCGCCATGGTAGATGCACAGATAGAAAACTTGTCACTTGTTCTGACACTTGTCAAATTTGATCTGAATGTGAGCAAATGGATGTCATTCTTCTTTTTGTTCCTAGTTGCGTGGCACTGGGGCTACCTAGTAAGTAAAGATACTTGTGTCAGGTAGTCTCGCTCTTCCATCGATACATGATGCCCTATAAAAATATGAACTATTTTGCTTAATTTCAATTATTGTTTTGTTTTGTATTTTTCAATTACTTATCTATTTATTTATTACCTACTAAATTATGTTGATCAATAAATGAATAAAATAACAGCATGGTTTTTTAGGCAAAAGGCCAGTTCAAGATCTAAAATTCGAAGTCCTCGTTATGTCGTAGTTATAATTATTAGCCCCTGCTGCTCACTGCACGATAAGATTTAGGTAATAAACTTTGGAAGGAAATACCTAACCATTCATCTATCAAACAGTGACTAGTGTCACCTGAGATCTCGTTAATGAATCATATCTTTTGTTTGCGTCAGTGACAGAAACAGGAATAGTTTGGAGTTTGAATAATTTACGTGCCGGCTTGGACTAGTCCGCCTAACGAGGTATTTAACTTTTACAGCACCATTTCGTGGGAACTACATAAATGGTTGTGAGTGTACAGTAAGGAATACTTATATACCGTATCATCATCAGTTTAAATATACGTCTGTCACTGCTGGACAATAGATTTCTTCAATAAATGAAACGGAATCGGCTACAGTCCTCACACAGGACCCCAGCCGGTAGCAATATCAGCGTAGATAACATGATCGCGTTTGTCTCACTAGCAAGCATGTTAGTGCGAGGGCCGAATGCGTTATGTCCGACATAAACGCGCTCGTGCTGGCCAGGCACATATACACTTTAAATTCTTAACCGACTTCAAAAAAGTTCGTCGTCGGAATCTTTTATTTTTATGTTGTTAAGTTTACTCAAAGACGCCTGGACCGATTCGGAAAATTATCTGTTTGAAAGGGTATCCTTCCCTCGTGTACCCATAGCCATCAGGTCGGGATGATGGAATCCTGGACAAAGCGAGGGAACTCTTCAAATTGTTTAGGCATACCTACTTAAATCGATTTGGGTACGATTTGAAGTCGATAAAACTTTCTTTATAGAGTCATTGTTATTTTTATTTTTTTGTGGAGAATACCTGCGAACCAGATTCCCAGCTCTCGGGAGAAGTCTGGGTTATGTGGTATTTTTACCCACTAAAACTCCATTTCTGCGGGCTCATTTTGGGCATCGTCGTCGCCTTCTCCTGGGGTACGTGGCCCCCGCCACAAAAACCACTGGCGACTCCATTGACCCTTAAGTCCCCTTTTACGACAGGCGGGGGAGACCGTAGACCTGTTCTTGCCCGAGTCTACACGATGCTCTCCTTCACGGCGCAGACCAGTTCAGCTGGGAGAAGATGAAGAGCAGTAGAGGCAGGGCACCCACACGATGAATGTATGCAACCCGCTTTGCCAAGGGCGTCAATATCCAAGGCGCAATTTACAATATGCCCGAAATAAAGGGGTTCGGAGAATGGTTGTAAAGAACTGCGCTGTTGGTGGTCACGACCCTCAGCCTTGAGGAACCAAAGAAGAAGAATATAATCAAGATTCCTGTTTGATATTTATTTTTATAATAGTTTAGTGTAATTGTATTTCAGAAAATGTAGAATAAATGAGAATTTACGCTTTATATATGATTATTTTTCCATTCACCGGGAAAAAAACTACCAAGCCGATTTCACGCCGATCACGCCGCCGCCGCCGATCAAAATCCCACCGGACGCCGCCGCCGATGATTTTGCCATCGGTGCTCACCTCTTTGTGCGTGATTTTTGAGACATTCTTTAGTGCAAACCTTATTTACTTAAATACCCATTTAATACACAGTCATCAACTACGTATCGAGACGATTTTAACGACCCCAAACACGATGGGATTAGGGGTGTGATTCATAAAACTTAAAATGCCCCTGCTAAATAAAATGTCTTTTGTCCCTTTCTTACGAACACAAATGTCAAAGTGACAGATAAAGACAAATTAATTTTAACGCCATTTTAGTTAAAATAGGCTTTTTGAACGTTTATCAATAGATACCACCCATTAATAAATTAAGTCAAATAGAGAAAAAAAGCAACGACAGAGGTTTTTAAATAATCACAAAGTTATGTGTCCAAATTTTAAGAGGGGGTTTGTTCTGTCCCTTTTCCGCAAAACGCACCTTCATATGAATTCAAGGATCGTGACGTCATGATCTTCTAGCGTTTTCACTTTTTTACAAGCATTAAAACGGTTGTAATTTTGGAGATATTCAAATGGGATTTTCGTCATTAGGCATTTTTTGCCTTCTTTCTTTTGAAGTAATAATAAATTTTGAGTCTACGCTCCCTATTATTATGTGAAGTTTAGGAGTTCCTATAGCCATTTATTATCTTCATCAATAAACCACCTTAGTAACCTTTAATATTGCTGCACTGCTTGTACAATTTGGAAACTTACTTCTTAGGGCCTACGCAGACGGCGTGTGAAAAAAACGCAATCTGCATAGGCCCTTAGATATATATTTACTTATTTACGAACATTGGTCGTGTGAACTTATACATAAAGCTTGTCATCATTTTGCGTGTTCACTTAGAATACGTCAGGTTGGTTTTAGCCCATGATATGTATCTCTAACTTAGTCGACCAACCGCCTGTCGCCATATCCCTAACACTCACTAAAACAAATCGAATTTCCTAAAAAGTGAGAAAAGGTTTTCCATGTCAAAGTCTGTGTGGCATTAACATAAGATTGAATTTGGTCTAACCTGAGGACAAGTTATTTCACTATACCTGTAACAAAGAACAAAGATGCGAAAAGATGAGACGGCGTACCAAAACAAAGACAATCGACATTACCTTTGCAAGATTCCATAAGTCTCCGTACCTATTCCTTTTCCAAATACAGACCTACACAAATGGAAAGAGAATATCGAAGTTTCGAAAAACACTTGCCTGATTTTCACTTGTCCGAAAACGTTTAACCGAATGCTTATAATCCATATACTTACTTTGTTTACCATACTTTTGAAATGTCGCTGGTTTGTTTTCCCACATTATCGTTTTCCCGAAACTCAATAACCAGAAGAACGATTGCCAACTTTATTATTTGACAACCGATTTGGTAACCACCTTTTAAAAGCGAAACAACAAATGATCGTAACAATGGTATTATTTGTAGGTTAGGTTAGATTTGGCTTGTGTCTCCTAGGGCAGAAATAGGCACCCCGCGAAGCGGGGTGACGTCGACACGCTGGCGGTTATATATTAGGTTAGGTTACATGCTACAATTTCGATCTTTTGAGATAGCGGGATAATAAAATTTCGCACTTAATACTTTTCGGCACCAAAAACTAGTTGACAAATGATTCTTCGGAATTTTAAGAAGTGTCTATTCAAATCATAAGCGAAATAAAATTGCAACGAACTGAGAATTGGGAAAATAATAATATGGGAAATGTAATTTCGGGTAAACAAAAATTCGGCCAACTAATAAAAAGGGAAACGTATTCGGGATTTTAATATTCGTCATTACGATTTTCGAGCTTATGATAGTTATTAACCTAAACAAATGAAAATGCGCACTCATATACCTATGTCTTCGAGTAGCTAGTTCCGACGACGGTATACCGTTAGACAGTTCGTTCATGATGAAATTTTTAAAACTCTTGACACATGTTCTAGGTGTGTTTTAGATACACGAGGGGTGGCTGAAAAGTAATCTACCTAACAATGAAACAAAAAACTGTCGTGGCAAATATTTATTTATTTTTCTATATAGTCCCCTGCTAATAAGATACACTTATAAAAAATTTCAAATATTGAATTTAAGCCATTAAAAAAAAATCTTTCGGTTTGTCGTCAAAAAAGTCAGTAACCGCAGCCTTCATTTCGTCATCGTTCATAAACGTTCGTCCCCTGAGGTCTCTCTTGAGAAGTCTAAACAGAAAATAGTCACAGGGGGCTAGATCTGGACTATAAGGGGGGTGGTCAATGGTTTCGAAGCCATTTATCTTTAATTGCTAGCTTCGTTGTGCGGGCGGTATGCACTGGTGCTGTACCGCTACACCCTCCCTAGCAGAAAATACGAAACCTACAACACCTAAAGAACTACAACTACCTAAGAAGCTCCTCGCCGAAGCTCGAGAACGCGGGATAATTAAATTTGTAATAAGCTCTATAGTAATGTAAAACTCTATTTCTTCGTAAAGCTCTAACACTAGACTACTGTAATTTTCATTCTATTTACTTATCTATTAAACCTACTTTTGATGCGCGCTTTTATTACGAATACCTGTAAATATGGCCAGAATGTGATCGAATATGGTAAGACCCCTAAGTGTTGTGTACCGTAATAATCCAGGTCCTTTTATGAAAGCTAGGCAGGTTATGGACTCTTCATTAATATATTTAAAGCTAGTACATAAATTGACCTTTCTGTACGCTACTTTCAATTGCTAATCTCCTAGTTCTAATTATAAAAATGTTAAATGCCTCTTTAGCAAAACGTCTGGATCTTAGAACGTTACAATTTAGAATGACGGAGCAGCAAAACGTCATTATGTCTGATTGTCATTAATACTTAAAAGACATAAACGCTAAATGGCCCGGTAGCAAAACGTTTGTATCTTAGAACGTCTTAATGGCTAAACAGACATGAACGCTAAACAGTCAAGAAGTCAAATGTCCGGACTGTGTGATGTCTTTATTCTTAATAGATATAAACCGACAAACGACGCGTTAGCAAAACGTCTGGATTTCAAACGTTAAGTGACACTTGAGAACTTAAGAATTAAAACCTTGTTGCACTAACTCATTCCTTGTTCATGTCAATCAAATAATTTTACTTTCGATGAATTGGGTATTCTAGTTAAATAGACTATTTACATTTCATGACGTTTTGCTATTAACTTGTTCTGTGTTTATGTCAATTAACTAATTTCACTTTCGGCTCATTAGATATTCTAATCATATGGACTATTTACATTTTCAGACGTTTGGCTATTTATTCATTCTAATTCTTAGCCGTCCAGCTAAACTGTCTTATTGCTGACTGAGTATTCTACTTTCATGTCGTCGCAGCTAAATTGACTATATGCTGACTGAGTATTCTACTTTCATGTCGTCGCAGCTAAATTGACTATATGCTGACTGAGTATTCTACTTTCATGTCGTCGCAGCTAAATTGACTATATGCTGACTGAGTATTCTACTTTCATGTCGTCGCAGCTAAATTGACTATATGCTGACTGTGTATTTAAATTTTATGTCATTTAGGTGAAATGGTCGTTTAACGACAAGGTATATTTGATAGGTACCCGAGATATTTTACCTAAATCGTACCTCGAATGAAGAGTGTCCACTCACGACAGTAAATTGCCTTAAATGGAGAATAAGTACTCATGATAGTATAATGCCTAGAATGAAGAGTTTCCACTCATGGTAATAAGATACTTTGGGTGGATTTGATGAACTGCTCCGCCTGTCATCAAATCCAGAATTATTTCATTCTTCTGAAACAATCCTGATATCCCAATGTAATGAATAGAATTGAAACCTTTCGATGATGATTAATAATTGTCACACCTTTATAATATTTCACATGTACCTAACCTACGGAAACTTGACATTCCTTTTGACCACTTAATACTCTTAACTTAATCTTAGTTTCGTTTACTAAATAAATAAAAATAAATAAATATAAATAAATATTAAGGGACAATCTAACACAAATCGACCTAGTCCCATAGTAAGCTCATTAAGGCTTGTGTTATGGGTACTAGACGACGATATATATAATAGATATAAATACTTAAATACATAGAAAACTTCCATGACTCAGAAACAAATATTCATGCTCATCTCACGAATATTTGCCCTTACCGGGATTCGAACCCAGGACCTTCAGCTTCGTAGGCAGCATCACTACCCACTAGGCTAACCGGTTGGTTAATAGACCTTTATTAAATCTTATTGGAATAATGTCCTTAATTCACACAAGTTCTTAATATATTTTGTTGCAGTACCTAGATATAGTTATAAGCCTACCACCCCATAACGCTTAAATTTAGTCCTACATCTACCCCAGTCCCTATTCTGCTTACTTCTAGAACCATACCTTAGTTCAGAAGCAAGAATGTATCCCTAGCTAATAGCTGTAAATAGTTCAGTCGGCGATATTGAGATTGCAAACCTAGCAGCCTGTGTATTTGCAGAAGTCGGAATTAAATAAGTACCTACCTGCGACAAATAACATTGCTTGCGACGAGTTTTTAATTATGCCCTTTGTGAGTCAGAACAACAGAGGTATTTAATGAACTCCGTGTTCTTTTTTTATTGTTTATATTTATTCTTTGAGCTTAGAAAACGAAATAATAATGATACTAAAGAGCAGTGACAAAGTATGCTTAGGTATATTGTTACCATAAATTCTACATGAACTAAGTATTAAGTAATATAGGGAGTATGAAAGTAACCTGGGATGAACGTACGTAATGAAATACATCCTTTATACTCTGCCCCAGGATGTATTTCAGTCTTGAGTACATTCTTAAAACTCTGCCTCACCCATGCCTGTGAAGCTCCGATGCGATGAGGGCGATGGTCTCCAAAAATACGGCGCGACTATGGCGCGGGCTGGGGGTGCAGGGGGGGGCGAATACGCTCTGGTATGTGACGCTGAGCTATTGTTTGCCTCCCCAAGTCTGCTCATACACGTCCCCGTCGCCTTAGGCACTGCCGACGTACAGACCTGAGGCGAACCCACCAGCGCGGGTGTCGTGCGCGTGGGTCGTGCACCCTGGTAATGTCGAAGATCGAGAACGGGCGTCACACTATTTACCATCTACCCCGGATCTGAGACAGCAAAGTATGAGAGGCGATACCTGGACCGGCACTCCCGCCCTACAGGTATTCCCAACCCTACATCCTTTCACTCCAAATATCCCATCCCTCCACCATCACCATCCTTTCACACTCCTTTGGTCCTCACCCACACCCATTCCCGGAGGAGACAACCTCAACCCCAAAAACCCCAATCTATAGGTGTGACCTACCGTGCCCAGAGATGCGTGACTGAGGGGGAGCTCAGTCGCTAACGGTGGACCCTCGATACCGGGCAACCTCGAGGACAACTTTTGCCTTATTCCAGCAAGCGGGGCTCTGCTGGAACGGACCCAATTTCCCTAGCTTCTCGTGGGATTAAACATGGAAGACAAAAATAAAAAAACCGAAGGTACCCTGGAAGACCTATGCCAGGAACTACTGCCTCTGACAGTATGCGCGGAAGAAACCGCCCAAATGTCAGAGCAAGCAATGGAGGTGGTGGAGAGCGCCGACACAGTGGAAAAGGACGTTGAACGACCTAAACCACCAACGGAGAATCCACACACCGACAAGCCTCACAAGAAATTGGGAGGCTCCACACGAGGCCGCTACAAAGCTCTAGTGGGACTGGGACTGAAGCACGAAGAGGCTTTAAAACTGTCCGTAAAGAGCTTTGCGGAACTCAAGAAGATGGGCTACAAGTTTGGGGGCTCACAATCCAAACCCGGGCAAAAGCCGATCAAACGGCTCCGCTCGGAGGAGGAATCACCACAGGGTAACCTACCCAAAAACCCGAGGGTGAGTGAAACCCCCCCTACCCAACCCATAACCCAACCCCAACCAGCGCAGGCCTACAGCGAGGTCCTAAGCCAAATCAGAGTCGGGATCAAGGACTCCAGTCCGATGACGGACACTCAACTGGGGTCTCTCTGCTACGCCATCCTGCAGAAAATCTCGACTCTGAAGATGGCCGAGGGTCCTAAATTCGTAAGCTATGCGCACAAGCCAGGCTGGTTGCTCATCACGTGCGAGGACCAGCGGTCCAAAGCCTGGCTTGAAGAGAAGACACCATCCCTCAAGCCGTGGCCAGAAGCCAACCTCAGGGTCATACCCGAAAATGAGCTTCCAAAGCCAAACATAGGGATGGTGTTCATCCCTGATCTACGCGACTCCGACGTGAAGATGTCCCTGTCGCTACTCTGTGCACAGAACTTCGGGCTGTACACAGAGTATTGGAAGATTCTTCACACAAAGGTCGAGAAAGGCGGGGTCATGCTGACTGTAGCCCTAGACGACCAGTCAGTGGAGAATCTCCGAAAGATGGACCTAAAGGCAAGCCTAGGCTTCCGAAAGGTCCAGTTTCGGCTAAAGGGTACCCCCAAGGCCCAACAGCCGGAACCCGACACATCCCCAACCCCACCACCGCAAAACCCGTCCACATCGAAGGACCCCAACCACACACCCGCCCGAAAGGTCCTTCCGGGACCAAAACGGGCAGTCCTTCCCAACCCTGTATCCCATCCTACAGCGGGTACATCGGGGACACGGCGGTTTCCCACCAACAGGGGGGGCAATAGGGGCTCCAACCGCTCCAGGGGTAGAGGAAGAGGGGGCCGGCAAGGGCAGGCCCACGCCCAGCGCCGCGGCCAATAACGACGCAGCTCACGGGGGGGTGACGTTTCTGCAGGCCAACCTACACCACGCCATCGCGGCCACAGCGGTCGTAGAAAAACTTTTCGGCGAAAATGGCCTAAACATCGCCCTCATACAAGAACCATGGATCAACACCAAAACCATGGGAACAGGACTTAACAACGCAGGTAAGGTATTAATACACGAAAAAGGTTCCAAACCAAGGGCCTGCATCGTGTTTAACAAAAGCATGAATTTCTTGCCTGTTACAGAACTATGCAGCGATGATCTTGTAGCTGCGTATGTTGATCTCAAAGGAAAGGGCTCACGAAAGGTGTTGATTTGTTCCGCCTACCTGCCCGGAGAAAAACATGATCCCACAGAAGAACTGGCTAAAGTTGTAGAGTACGCTGAAGCACAAAAGGCAGAACTGATTGTGGGTTGCGACGCAAACGCTCATCACATCTGGGGGAGCACCGGCATCAACAAAAGGGGTGAGTTACTCTCAGAATTTATTTTTACTAACTGTCTACACCTGTTAAATAGGGGAAACACGCCAACCTTCGTGACCAGGGCAAGACAAGAAGTATTAGACATAACTTTTGCAACTGAAAAGGCAGCAAACTGCCTCATTAACTGGCACGTTAGTTGCGAGAATTCAATGTCGGATCACAAACATATTATATTTAGTGTAAAGGGCCCGTTAGATATGGAACCACAAACACGGAGAAATCCAAAAGAAACCTCCTGGGAAGCCTACAAGTCTCACCTGGAGGACCATCTAAAGGATATCCCAAAATATGTCAAAAACCCAGATTCCCTCAACATAGCAGTAAACCAACTCTCCAAAGGCATCTATAAGGCCTACGAACTGAGCTGCCCATTGAGAGAATCAATCACACAACACACTACGACATGGTGGAACAGGAGGCTAGAAAAGCTCCGTGTGTCCACCCGTCGCATATTCAATCACTCAACCAGACCAAACGAGTGGGAAAGGTATGGTAGAGCATTGACTGAATATAACAAACAGATCAGAAAAGCAAAAAGGAGGTCTTGGCGGAAGTTCTGTGAAGAGATCGCCCAAACACATAAAGGAGCGAGAATTCACAAAATTCTCTCTAAGACACCAACCAATTACCTAGGCCTACTTAAAAGACCTAATGGCAGCTTTACGACCACGGAGGTGGAAACAATGGACTTGCTTAGAACTATCCACTTCCCAGGTTCTTACCCCACCAGTGATACTCAGTTATCCACCCGAAGGAGCACACAAGCCCGGAGGGCACATAACAACGACTGGAATTTGGCTGCAAATATCTTCAGACCAAACCAAGTTATATGGGCACTGAAAAAATTCAAACCATTTAAATCGGCGGGAGAGGACGGTATCTTTCCTGCATTACTACAGCAAGGACAAAACCTAATCCTTCCGCACCTGGTAAGAATATTCCGAGCTAGTTTTGCTTGGAGGACCATACCGGAACAATGGACTAGAGTCAAGGTACGCTTCATACCAAAAGCAGGGAAAAAGGACTACTCACAGCCCAAATCCTTCAGACCAATTAGTCTATCATCTTTCTTACTCAAAACGATGGAAAGAGTCATTGATCAGCACATTAGAGCCAAATACCTGGCAGTCAGACCACTAAGTCTGAATCAACATGCTTACCAAAAGGGGAAATCTACGGAAACCGCACTACTTGATCTGGTCGACAAAGTGCAAAAAACCCTAGAGGACAAGCAAACAGCTCTATGTGCTTTCCTTGACGTCGAGGGTGCCTTCGACAACACACCCACAGAAACTATCCTCAGAGGATTGGCATCAAAGGGCGTGGACGAAAGCACCATCAGATGGATCCAGAGCATGCTTTCGAATAGAATAGTCACTCTGACCCTCAATGCAACTGAGCATACATTCTACACCACAAGAGGATGTCCACAAGGAGGCGTACTATCCCCACTACTATGGACCCTAGCAGTGGACCAACTCCTAGCAACTATGAAGGACCTAGACTATGACACGCAAGGATATGCCGACGACCTTGTAGTCATAATCAAAGGTCCGTGCCTCCACACAATCTCGAACTTAATGCAAGGAGCGCTTAACACCATAAATAAATGGTGCAAAGAGAATGCCCTGTCCATCAATGCGAGCAAAACAGTACTAGTGCCCTTTACAAAAAAAAGGAAACTAGACAAGCTCGCCAAACTAAAACTGAATGGACAGGAAATATCGTATTCAAATGAGGTCAAGTACCTAGGAGTTACTTTTGACCAAAGGCTAACTTGGAACGCTCATTTGAAAAGCATAATACAAAAGGCAAAAATGGCCATGTGGACTTGCTGTCGAATGGCAGGAGCAAGATGGGGCATAAGACCCAAAATTGCTTTGTGGCTCTACACAGCGGTAGTGAGGCCTGTAATCACATACGCCTCTGCAGTCTGGTGTAACAAAGCCAACCAAAAGACAGCCATCACAAAGTTAAGCAGTCTACAGCGTACAGCTTGCTTAACAGCAACAGGAGCTTTATGCTCAACACCGGGGGCAGCCTTGGATGCACTGCTCGATCTAACGCCACTCCACCTGCATGTGCAAAAGGAGGCGAAGCAGTGCATCTACAGGATATGCACACTAACAAGGCCAAAATGGCGCTCTCAAGCGCTAATCAAACTGGAGGCCCTTGTTTTTGATAACAAAAAACTAAACATGCCCACTGACGATACTTACGTGGAATGTACATTCACCAAACTGTATACAGTGGAAATACCTCCGAGAGACAAATGGTTAAACGACCAAATGGACTTCAAGGAGGGAAGCCACGTTTGGTATACAGATGGATCTAAAAAAGGTGACGATGTTGGATGCGGTATCTACGGTGAGAGGCCAAAGCTCAAAGCCAGCGTCAGCATGGGGAAAGAGGCCTCAATCTATCAGGCTGAGCTCTTCGCAATAAACAAATGCGTGGAGTTCAATCTTGAAAGAAACCTAAGAAATCAACACATCTACATCAACTCAGACAGCCAAGCTGCTCTGCTGGCACTAGAATCCCTAGAGTCCTACTCTAAACTAGTCCAGAACTGTAAAAACAATTTAAACACCCTGGCTAATACCAACAAAGTCATACTTAGATGGGTACCAGGACATTCCGACATATTAGGAAATGAAAAAGCAGATGAACTTGCAAGGAAGGGCGCAGACACAACCCTGGTCGGCCCAGAACCGTTCTGTGGCATCACAAAACGGAAAGCATATTCTCTGCTAAACAACACAGAAAAATCAGAGGCAATAAAGTTGTGGAAGTTCGCCAAAGGACAAAAGCATGCTAAAGCCTTGATCAAAGGGTACAACAATAAACTGTCTAAAGAGCTATTACAACTCAGAAGACACAAAACCTGCGCAGTAACAAGAATTCTGACAGGACATTGCAAACTAAACAAGCACCTGTTTCAAATGGGTATGACACAGGACGCAACTTGCAGGTTCTGCCAGGAGACAGAGGAAACAGCAATGCATATTCTCTGCTCCTGCGGACCACTCATGCACAAAAGAAGTATCTACCTAGGGCGGCACATCGTGCACCCAGAAGAGGTACAACATATCACCGCCCAAAGAATCTGGAATTTCTTAGAGGCAACGGGTCTTAACGGTGAAATCTAAAACAAAGGGCTGCCACAATAGATCACTTGCTGGTCGAAGCGACATATAAAGGCCCACAATAACACAATAATAATAATAATAATGGCGCGGGCTGACCGCGGCGGGCAGTACCTATATACTCGTAATCCTTAGCTGTCAAATTAACTTACGAACGCCACCACAGGCCGCGCCAGTGTGATTATGTGATGCGGGCTATGTATACTTATGTACTTAATCGATTCATGGGTGGATTGAAAAAAAAATGTACGTAACACAAATGTTACACAAATTTGCTAATTTGTATGGAAAATATTTTTGTGTAACACCAAAACGTCACATAAATGACACAAAATCGTCACACAAACGAAGCAAAATTGGCGTTGGGAAGCAAATGAAAAAAAAAGCGGTCAAGTGCGTGTCGGACCACGCACAACGAAGGGTTCCGTGCCTATTAAAAAGGTCGTATCGTTACTGAAATCTTACGGCACTTACGTCCTTTTCTTTAAGGAAGGCAGTTTTTTAGAAATATCTCAAAAACTTTTGAACCGATCTTGTTCAAAATAATTTTCTCTAAAAGAATTTAATAAGCCCTATGTCTATGATTTTTTTCATATTTTTAAAATACACGGTTCAAAAATTAGAGGGGCACACACACAATTTTAGTGACTTTCGGGGCGATTATCTCCGACTCTATTCACGTAATCAAAAAAAAATGCTGAGTAACCTTATATTTATTTTGAAAGGCCTATCGATTGATGTGCCACACGTGGGCTTGCAATGAAAAAAAAAAATGTTGACTCAGTTTTATGTATGGAGTGCACGCCTAAAATTTTTTTTTTTGTAATTCAATTACAAAACTATGTAGCGGCTAACAAAATACACCTATCCTCGAAATTTTATTCAAATACACCTTACAGTTTTTGAGTAAAATGCCTGTGACATACGGACGGACAGACAGATAGACAGACAGACAGACAGACAGACATGACGAATCCATAAGGGTTCCGTTTTTTGCCATTTGGCTACGGAACCCTAAAAACCGAAAGGTATTTTAAAATTTGAATATGCCCAGCCGATTAGGTACCTATTTATTTCACCACCCAACTATGTAAAAACAGCAGTAAAAAACAAAGAAACTACCTATTTAAAACATAACACAATATTTGTTTTTAAACATACTTTTTCAATTTTCGCGCCACAACATAAAAACGGAAATGGCTATCGACACATGCGCTTCTGTTGGTTGTAGCTTAATTGTTACCCGACATAAAAATGTAACGGTTGCAGTCTTATCTGCAATAAAGCGCAAAATGTAGCGTTACACAGCTGGCGTAACCCAAAGGAACGAAATCCTTCCCCGAACTTGCAGTTTTACATGGTGATAAGCAGACCACAAGCACATTTCTCAGCCAGAGCTGTTTAAATCAAAGTTATGATTTTTTGATTACTGTGCGTTCTTAGAACATATACATAGCTAGAGTACCCTTTATGTCATACCTATGAGTACAAAAAAGTCTGCCGAATTTTGCGGGGGGGTGAAGAAATAACACATGCAAAAGATTACTCAATAATGCAAAAACGATCTGTATATTTACACACGCACACATTATGAAAAAGGAAAACACATTCTCATTTTGATGCACACAAACATATCACACATGGAAAGACTTCGTGGAAACACGGGTTAAGAATACGTAAATGACAATGTGATCGGCTAAACCTAAGGGCGAGGTTTGATTCGTTAACTAATTTCGATAATTCTAACAATATTTACACAAATGTATACTGAGACTCCAAATTAAACGCCGCAAGTGGATTTGGATCGGTCACACCCTAAGAAGAGCTCCCAACCACATCCCAAGGCAAGCCCTGGAATGGACCAAGGGAAGAGGAAACGTGGCCGGCAGAAACACACCTGGAGACGTTCAGTGGCAGCGGAACTGAAGGCTATCGGGCTGACGTGGTCCGAGGCGAAGCGCGTAGCACAAGACAGAACGCGATGGCGAAGCACTGTGGAAGCCCTCTGCCCCATATAGGGGGGGACACAGGACATTAAGTCAAGTCATACTGAGACTCAATTGGTTACTGAAATAATTGTTAGGCTATAAAATACAATAACGCAAAAAAAAAATACGTGTCTATTTATCTTTATTAAAGAAATTACATTTCAATTAACTACTTACATATAAAGTAGCGAGAAGAATTATATTACAAGACGGTTTTCCGCTTAAGACTGGTTTTTTGCCTGGGCCGTTAAAAACGAGCGTGCCCGGGTTATAGGAAATTAGGTGGACCCGACATAAACGTTTGTCATTCAATTAATTCCGAAAAGTTTTTCATTTATTTTCTAAAGTAGGTACCTATATACAAGATGATAACTAACATTAACTAAATTAAATAAAAAACCGGCCAAGTGCGAGTCGAACTCGCGCACCGAGAGTTCCGTACCAACCTGTCGGTATTATAGATCTGAGTATTTGATATGAATTTCAATTTAATACCTCTACGCGTTCATGAGGAAAGGGGTAGTAACTTTAAAAATATTAAAAATATTTTGATTATATGATATAAGTAACTAAAAATTTACGGTTTTCCCAATTTTTCCTTTATCTGTGCTATAAGACGTTGCTTCGTACCAAATTTCAAGATTCTGAGTTCACGGGAAGTACCCTGTAGGTTTTGATTCCCTTGCGAGTTTCGAAACTTTTCGGATATTTGCGGCATAAAAGGATGTATCTTTTGATTGCGTTGGCTTAGAAGTTTGATCATTTCACAGCTCTAAACCTGAGTATTTGGTATAAATTTTAGCTTGATACCTCCACGCTTTCCTGAGAAAAAGGGTCTTGACAGACGGACGGACGGACGGGCGGTCACAAAGTGATCCTATAAGGGTTCCGTTTTTTCCTTTGGGGTACGGAACCCTAAAAACTAAGTTAAATGTAAAAAAGGCCTTCGAGGTATTGTACCGAGGCTGCTGGCGGGATTTCCTCGCTGAATTGCAATGCTGGTGCATTGCGCGAGAAAGCTGCCAGCTCTTCGGTCACCAGTTACGTCGACCAGACATTTCGCGATTTCCGCAAATAACTTTTGCGAACTGGGACCCCACGGACCGAGTGTCTCGACGCCAAATGGTACAAAGTAGTACTCTCTGCCGAGGCCTCTACATATACGTTCTTAAGTGCGTTTATTTGTCTTATTATAAGATATCATTTTACCAAATTTCAAGTCTAGAATCATCTTGCTTCGGTTGAAAAAAAAAAAAAAAAAACGTTTTTCTTTTTTTTAGCCAATCGAATGGTTTGATTTCTTTGAAATTTAGAGGTTGCATATATAATAGTAATTAATAAAAATAAATAAAACAAGGTTCTAACTTTTTTTTAAAGGCTTAAAAAAGGTTTTTTTTTTTTATATTTATATTTCTGAGATAGGGACAACCTCAATTTTTTGTTATTTAATGTAAAATATAATATTGCATTACACATATTTTTTCTAAAAAAATCCATTTGGGGCAACAGGGTAAAAATGTCTAACAAATACATATATACAAAGACCCTTCATTCAATATTTGGTAGAATAACGCGTATTCCAAATTAAAATTCCAAATATGTCGTGATCGAAATTCGAACACATTTCGAATGAGTGCGTTCAGATTTGAATATAATTTGGGATAATTTGTTCATAAATAGTTATCATTTGTGAAGTTGTCATTTAGAAATAGATATATTGAATCCTACAGTTACGAGTATGTGCTGATTCCTGTACGTCTAGCACAACTTGCTGACAAGTCGCTTCTCGCGCGACTGAGCGTCTCCTGACTCACTCTCTCATGGTGCGAACCATACAAATTAGAAAGAGGAGGGTAGATCTTTCTCGACTCGCGTCGCTGCGCGGCGTCAGTTGTGCTAGCCCCCCTGGACGAGGCACGCAATTTTCAATAAAATATTTGAATCTAGTGCCAATTTTTTTCAACACTGAAATGATGTTTCCATACAGCAAATTATTTAAATAGTCTTGGCATATAAGTAGTAGTAGTAGTCACAGTCAACTTAGTATGTAGGTATGTGTAAAGTTTAGTGTTTTAATAAAATATGTCAAACATAAAACTCCAGTTTCTTTTGATATTATACATACAATATAATATACATACGAGGGGCGATCAATAAGTTCTCGGTATCGGCATGACGACGTCTCATGATAATAATTTCTAATTATTTTTCATACTGTATCACTATTCATGAGTACACTAGATAAGTAAAAAAATATATTATTAATTTGTTTTCTTTAATAACTTTAAACAAAGACGATGGGGTAGCAAATATTCTGACGTGAGTAAAACTGAAGGATTTTTATTTTTATTTTAAGGGTGATTTTGGTAAAATTCTGGTGTGGTAATCCAGAATGTTGATTTTAAAGTGAGATATATATATATTTGGCAGCCTGGATATTAAAAAGAAAATATCTCATTAATAATATTTTTAAACACAGCTCCCTTAACAAAGTTAAAGGTGGGTTTTAATGGCCATCAATACATATTTTTTAATTTCTAGAAATTGGGCCAGTATAAATGAAAAATATATGGATGTAAATACCAAGGAAGAGTCATACAAGATAATCGTATAGCAGTTAAAGGAGGTAGACTAAGAAAAATTAAGAAAAATAAATGTCAATTTTATGACGTTTCTGTTTGGAAGAGATTGCAGATTACCAGGGGTGCTATTCAGGGACGTAAAATCTACACAATTAACTATCTACCCTGTCACCTTGACCAACTCATATACTTTTACTTCTTATTCTTTGTTACTAAAAAATCCTCAATTAAATCTGTGCCATTGCGTTGATTTAAAAAACGAGCCTCATTTCGTCGAACTAAAGTTTTTATTTTTTAATGATGTAAAATTAAATTAATTTAAACACTTATAATGCGTATGTAAATCGCATTACCCATTTATGATAGGAACATAAACAAAATTGCGTTGCTCTGAAAGAGAACATTTTTTTTATTTACAATGTTACAAACATAACACATTACCTTACAAAATACTAACTAAACACTATACCTGAAAGAGAAACCACATTTAAAGCTAATATTCCGTATTCCTTTAGTTATTGTATTTATTTAATTATCTTTACATAACATTTGTACATATCTGACAGCTCTCTCGACAACTAACATAGACTGACCATAAACACGCTAAATGAGGTGCAGTAAACCTCATTTACATCTCCCCCCCCCCCCCCCCCCCTATATTATGTACATGGCACTAATTTTGTCACATGAAAAAGATTTGATTCGGGCTTCCTGTGCCCTGTGTTTATTCTGTAAATCGAGTTCGAAACTTTTTCTAGAACTTCATACGGCCCAATTTTTATTTCATCTAGTTTTTTTCTATTTAACGATTTCCATTTTCGACATATACCAAATCTCCTACTTTCAATTCGCACCTTCGTCTATTTTTGTCAAATTGTTTTTTATTATAATTGTGAGATTTAATGCTGCTTTCTAACGCTATTCGCCTATCTCGCAATAAATCATTACGTGTATGTTCTTGTTTTAACTCGTCCGGTAAAAAGTCAACATTTTTCCCTTCTAGTAAATACAGTGGGGAAAATCCTGTCACTGTGTGCTCCGTTTCATTATATTTATGGACACATTCGTGAGCAATAGTGGTCCAAGCAAATTTATATATTTTTTCATTTATCTTACACCGTATTTTATTAACTAACGTTTGATTCAACCTTTCGTTCAACCCGTTCGAAAATGGAGCATTTACTGCCGTGAAGATAATTGGAATATTTTCTTTGTCCAAAAAAGTTTTAAACTCTCGCGAATTTATACCTGGGTACTGATCGGAGAGAATCATGCCGATTTTATTTCCCTGTGTCACTTTTTGAACAAGCTTTATAAAATCGTTAGAACTCTTATCGTTAGAGTCTTAGACGTCAAAATAAAAGCATATCTCGTAAAATGATCCACTAGTAAGTGTAAATATGTCTTCGTAGAACGAGATCCGCCAAATCCACCAACAGTATCTATGGATATTATTTCAAAAGGGTAAGTAGCAGGGCCTAGATGTGACATTAATCCATATTTATATTTTCCTCTAGATTTATTTTTTATGCATATTTCACAGTTTTCACAAATCTGTTTGATATTGTTTGTCAAATTTTTCGATGTATAGAATGGTTTAATTTTGTTTTCCAGCTGTTGTTTGCCAATATGGCAGAAGGAATAATGTATATTTTCTATGAGCTTGTTGCAGAATTCTTCCGATAAAACAATTTTTTCCTTTTTTCCTATGTTTTTATAGTATATGTTATTTTTAAATTTTAGTTTGGTTTTATCATGTTTTATGTATTCGTTTTTTTCCTGATCGCTTATTATATCTCTAAGTTCTATTAAATTTAAAAATTTAAAACTTTCATCTTGATTTTCACCTGGTTCTAATACAGGGTTTCTACTCAAACAATCAGCTTCTAAATTGTATTTTCCTGGGGAATATATTACATCAAAGTTGAATTGAGACAGATAATAACTTAGGTCTCCTAATTCTTCATCAGTTCTGGCCTTAATGTTCATCTTTTCTAGTGGCTTATGATCAGAGAAAACCGTAAACTTTTTCCCTATAAGCCAGTGCTGCCAGTATTTCACTGCTTCCTTTATCGCTAAACACTCCAGATATATAGCTTTTTTCTTGTTAAAGTCTCTCCTGAAATCCCAGCCGCCGGTGTCTGTAACTGAATTTCAGGTGTAACTTCCTCCAGCAGATATCCCTGGAATTGCATATTTCCATCTTCGTCCACATAATTCGTAGTTATTTCCGGAGTCAACGAAATCCACACTTGCCTTTTGTCGTGTCGCTTTTGCAAAGTATTTCTTACTTTTTGAAAAGCTTGTGTTTTTAAAAAGCTTGTGTTTTTAAAATAGCGTCATGCTGTTTTACCGGTTGTAATTTTTCCGGGATTAAAAAGACACGTTTATCATCATCCGCAATTGAAGTTATGCAGATTATGTTTGTTTTCGGATCTACAATCGGTTTAACTACGAATTCAAACCTTAACTTCTCTATAGTTGTTAAAGGTTAGCCGTCGAAATGTGGTTTTATAATGCGTTTGTAAATCGCATTACCCATTTATGATAGGAACTTAAACAAAATTGCGTTGCTCTGAAAGAGAACATTTTTATTATTTACAATGTTACAAAAATAACACATTATGACCTTACAAAATACTAACTAAACACTATACCTGAAAGAGAAACCACATTTAAAGCTAATATTCCGTATTCCTTTAGTTATTGTATTTATTTAATTATCTTGACATAACATTTGTACATATCTGACAGCTCTCTCGACAACTATTATAGACTGACCATAAACACGCTAAATGAGGTGCAGTAAACCTCATTTACACACTTTATAAATGTTAAAAATGATACGATACGAATAACTTCTGTTTTTAATGCCCATACCGAGAACTTATTAAACGCCCCTCGTATATAGTATATTGGAATAGGTACATATACACATAATCATATACTCCTATATATATTATTTGAGATAAAGTTATTCTATTCTACCTAATTTTGAATGAAGGGTTTTTGTATATATGCATTAGTTAGACATTTTTACCCTGTTGCCCCAAATGGATTTTTTTAGAAAAAATATATGTAATGCAATATTATATTCTACATTAAATAACAAAAAAATGAGGTTGTCCCTTTCTCAGAAATAAACAAAAAAAAAAAAAACTATTTTTAAGCCTTTAAAAAAAAGTTAGAACCTTGATTTTTTTTGAAACGTAATTACTATTAGGTATATTCAACCTCCAAAATTCAAAGAAATCAAACCATGGAATTGCCCAAAAAAAAAAAAAAAAATTTTTTTTTTTATTTTTTACCGAACGAAGGTGATTATAGACTTAAAATTTGGTAAAATGATATCTTATAATAAGACAAATAAACGCACCTAAGAAAGCTAAACATTTCAGCCAGGGGCAGTTTCACTATAGGATTGCGGCTAGACTCTTTCACATAAAAATAAAGTAAGTACGGCAAAATCAATTAATTTTCGCCTTTTACTTGGCTGAATTTGATACTGAGATGCATCAAAATGTCTCGAACTTAATTATGGAACTTGTACGCGCAGGCACTTAATTTGCTTGCCTGCTGCATGTGGCGGTTAATTTTTTTTTTTAATTCTGGGTCTCGGAAAACTGCAAATAAATTGTGTTCACTCGGTAATTTGTGCAGGTTCTTTGTAAATCATACTTACTATCGATAATTATTGATTATCGACACTACCCTCATCTCTACTTAGGAGTCTCGTGACACTGATCTGTCATTTTAGATAATCCTTGCAAATATTGTTATTAACTCTATTGCAATTGTAGAAATCTTGAAAGCGGAGTCTCGTGGGGAGTGCGTAAATTTAACTAATTTTGATTAATGTTAGTGTTATGTTATTATAGACTCTTTTTCAAATGCCATTAAGTTATTTCTTACAAAGCATGAAAACGGAGTCTCGTGGGGAGTGTCACGACGTATCCAAGAAAGAATTGTAAATCGATTACATATTTAATCGTTTAATTTGACGTGTCATGAAAATATTTTCATAAAAATAATATTAAAGCAACACAAAAATATTTAAATTACTTACAAATGGAATGTTATACCATATTTTCTAAGCTTGAAGTGGTCGAACGTTTATTACACGTGCTTACAGCACATGCGTCCATTTTTATCATACGTGATGCGATTGTGTGAATGACTATTAATCGATTGTGAAACTGTCTTTGTATGATTTTTTGCACATTGTGCAAGGTTTTCAACAGAGAGTTAAGTTACTGAAAGGCTACTCCAGGTATGTATGCTCTAAGTATGCGTTACACAAAAGACAGATAAAATTTGTATGGAACCAACATTTTATTTTTATTAATGCATTTTTTTCATATTTTTATCTTTATCAAAGTTATAATATAAAACTGTACAAATCCTATTAAACTATGAACAAGACTACGTGAATTTACATCTGGAATACATGTTACTTCAAAACTTATTTTTTTATAGAATTTTGAAGTAGAAGGACATTTCCAATTTTGGAATGTAGGTACAATTTTTTTGCAATTCACCCTTTTATGTTTTACATTTTTGTATGACAGTTGAAATTGGAGCCACGAGTCAAGCAAGTCACTTTTAAAAATAAGGACGGGAACTTGATAGGTCTTTGACAGTGATTCTGGCTATTTTAAGATTCTGCCTAGATATAATTGTATAAATTATTTAATTTCCTCGCATATTTGGTGAACGAACTATATATCTTTCGGCGGGAATGAAATTTCCAGGATTCCTATCTTTTGTTGGATTCTGCTTCGCTCCATCAATCCACCTCTGTCTGTAATAATGTACTATTCCGGCAGTGATTTATCATGCATTCTCTAAAATTCTCTTCAAATATCCAACAAACGTCATACCAGCCAGTCCGACTTCAATTGTAGTTGCCTACCCTGTGTATCTCTAACAGAATTAATGAAACATTCCAACTGCATTCAACAGGAGGTTGAGGATTGAGTAGCAACACGATTGCTAATAATAATAACGAATAGTGTGTGAAGCATCCTCAATGATGCATAATCAACTAAAGGTTCAATTGTAGAATACAAGTGGAAAACTATATTACTTACAACGCCACATTTTCAGGACTAGAGAGATTCGTTCGGGTGTTCGGAAACAATTTAATCTCATTGTGATGCAGTGGAGCGACCGAGGAATTGCTTATTTCTTTGCGGCGTTCGATGGTATACGTAGTCGCTCCCCGCCGCTAAACGTATTTGTGGACGTAATAATGTTGTCGACCCAATTTACATAATGAAACGGAGACGTCGTATTTTATAGCACTTGTATAATCTCTTTAATAACTTTGAAATAATATTTATCGTTCTCATATACAGTTACATAAACGCCCACAGTTTTTTTTTACATTTTGTGTAAAAGTTTCATTCACAATAAATCAAGGTCCCCACACACACCTAAAAAAAAATAAACGTTAATCTTACCAATGCTGGTACGACTGAGTAGCTTATAAACTATTGAATCCGTAGGGTTGATCCTGCTCATGTCTCCTGAATCACCCTGTATACTTCTTATTACTTAAGTCCAATTTTTCAATTTATCTATGTCTCAACTGTTAATAATAACATTATTATATGTACCTATTAGAGATATTTTTTATACTTTCAACTAGTATTTATTGTTTTGTTATTGCCTCCTCAAATGGACTATTATTGGTGCCATCAGCATCATGTTAGGTCATGCACTTACCAGCTTTACTGCGATTGCTATTCAAATAATTAATATAATATAATAATATATATATATTTTCTAAAGTATATACAAGATGATAATAAACGTAAATAAATTAAATTAAAAGTATGCTAAATCTAAAAAAGGCCCGCGAGGTAGTGTGCCAAGGATGCTGGTGGGCTTTCCTTGCTGAATTGCAATGCTAATGCATTGCGCGAGAAAGCCGCTAGCTCATCGGTCACCAGACACGTCAACCAGGGGATCGATTTTTGACTTTCGAACGCTCGACTCTTTCACTCGAAAACGGTCAAAAACTATGAAATACTATTTTTGAAATACGAGCTATAGAAAATTTTGAAATATTCAATTATATCGGTAGAAAGTAGGTAAGTGCAAATTTTGACACTTACTTGTACCTTTTGTAGTTTTGGACATTAATTTATAAGATATTCAAATAAAATATATTGGTTCGATGCTATGTGATTGGCCGGTGTACCTACTATTACTACTACTATTACTACTTATATTTAATTTCTTGCCGAATTTTGTGGTGGAAAACCAAGATCGTTAGTCTATTGGCGGGAAAATAAGCGTTTCGTTTACTATTACTCACTACTTACTTTTTTTTTCTGTGTTGAGTTATGAATCGCATAATAGGTATGTTTAAAATTAATACATTTACTATATTATAAATACAAAACTTCCAATACTGTACTATTCTCTATATTAGGTAAGTAAGTATGTTGAAAATTCAAATTTGAAAAACCGGTAATTATCCACTTTTTGCAAAGAACGAAACGCAAAAGTATCGACAGCCAATCACTAGCTTTCGAGTGATGATTTCAAAAATAGCGATTATTGGGTTCATTTGAAAAAAATAGTGCCAAATTTTCGTGTGCAATTATTTTCTACCGCTCGCTTTTGATTTCGAGCGCTCGGAAGTCAAAAATTGGTCCCCAGACGTTTCCCGATTTCCCCAAATAACTTTTGCGCACTGGTGGGACCCCACGGACCGAGGGACTCGACGCCAAAAAGTTGTACTCTCTGCCGAAGCCTTTGAATTTAAAGTCAATTTTGACTCCATCTATCCGAAAAAAAGTCTTTTTTAGCCCGTTTATGGGAGAGCAAAACTTGTTTTTGATCCCGCTATTTTTTTTTCAATTCATCTTTTTTGCCCAAGGAGCAATATTTAGTTTGGCTCCTTGCACGTTTGTCATAGACCATAATATATAGACATTATTCTAAAAAAATATTGTGGGCCAGGGCGAGGCCAGAGACAACATGTAAATTCGGTAGCGTGTTTAAGGAGACACTTTCATTGAGCGTTTTTAAATACCGTGCTTTTTTTTTCGTGTAGCGTTTAGGGTCCCATATATTGTCTTCCATGAACGCTTTTGAATATTAACATGCTCAATAAATAAAAATATGGATTTATTGATACTACTTTCTTATAGCTGCATTTTATTTCAAACAATATTTATTTAATATAATATGCTTACTAATATATTTAATGACTCGGGCAAAACTTTTTAATACCTCGGGAGACGTTGCTAGAATTGTCACTACGCTCAGGATTCAATCAGTCACCATCGTTACAATATCTTACTATTTTGCTCCCCAGTGATACAATCTACTATGCTTTGTTTTTTGCAGGCAGAAAATTGTTAATGACGTTTCTTGCTTCCATTCTAACAAACTCCGGTGTTAACGTATCATTTTCCCTTGAACTGGAGGAAATCATCATTGTAAATTGAAAATATTAGTATATGAACTGCTTTTACGTGCTTGTCATTAGTGACGACAATTTTTTTTATCAAAAAAATACGTAGGTATGTTTTGCGGGCTTTTTGTTCCATGGTCTTAAGCCGGGTCCGCTGCGCCGTGTTTTCGATGTTTTTAAACCTCTAACTTGTCATCCGTCAGTTTCGGCAAACAAATAGGGTATTGTTTTGATTGGCAAAACATGTTACTTAGATGTTTAAAAACATCGAAAACACGGCGCAGCGGACCCGGCTTTAAACTTCTAATATCAATATATTTGTAATCATATTATATCAAATAAACATTGTTTGAAATAACATGTAGCTATTAGAACGTAAGTACCTAGTATAAATAAATCCATAAGTATATTTATTTTTTGAGTATGTTCATATTCAAATCGTTCAAAAAAGATAATATAAGAGAACCTAAGTGCAAGGCCTGAGTGGACGCCCCGCTCAGAGCGGAGCGTGCAGCGTCCATATAAAAAAATGCAACTTATATGGACGCTCGACGCCCCGCTCTGCACGCTTAGCACAAGACGGCGCGCGAGCTCTCTCGCGCGTCAAAATGCGATATAAGGAGCGACATAGCGAATCCGTAGCACGAGACGCTTCTTGTCTCGCGGTCATATGTCAAAGCGATTTTTTTTTTGTCGCTGACAGTTGGACGCGAGAGACTCTCGAAACTCGTATCACAAGTGCACTTTAGAGCGACAAAATATATCGCTTTATTCGCGTCTCAACGTCAAAATGCGAGACATTGTCTTCGAGATGTGGAGCCCGCGACAGCGATAATAACTTGATATTTTGACTCACAAGGAACAAGAGCACACATTTTTTTTATTAATTTTAAGTTAATTAGGGACACATACGTAAATGTAATAATATTTAGTGTCCTTTTTACTACCTATACCTAATTTGATTAAATTTGAAAACCATTACTTAATTTAATAACTTCTTTGTTCTTGTAAAATATTCAAAGAAAATATTGTGAGAGAGCAACAACTGTCTAGAGCTGCCGTAAGCCAGATTAAGAATTCTAATAATGCTTTGGGGGGCATGACACCGTTTGGGGACCCCACTGTGGTCAGATTTTAGCACGATTTTGGTAAAGACTCAGATGCTTTCCCTGCGGCGCTACCACGAACTTCGAAAGTCGAAATTCGTAATCCATGCATCCCTGTCACTCGATTCAGGGAGTGCGATAAAGAAGGAAATACCCGAACTTCGACTTTCGAAGTTCGTGATAGCGCCGCTGGGCTGTTATTCGCTACACGCTAATGCGGCTCACCCCGCCGTTCACCCGTCACGAAACTAGACCTCTACCTACGCTTATTTACTATGCATCGTGGTGTCAAGATATATTTGTGGGTGAGCTTAAAACAAGTTACAGAATAAGGTGGCAGGGCACCCGAGTACCCGCCATTTTGAGAGTGAGGGTCCTACAATCGTCTCTGGCGGACAACACAGTGAAGACGATCGCTTGTTTTCCACCGTCGCGGTATTACTTAATCATTTTCTCTCAAAAAATGGTAGCTTTTATTGCTGACTGTACTTTTTTTTACAGTCATGAATAGTCAACCACTAGAGAGGGTTCCAATGAGCTCAAATACGACGGGAGACTATCTAGTGTAGTTTAGAAGTTGCTATGGCAACCTTCAGTCTCCACCATCAGCTCAGCTCGGTGTGGCCACAATTTTGCCTTGTCACCGAACTTACATGAGTATAGCAAATTTCAGCCCAATTGGTTTATAAAAAGTATATTTAGTAACTGCTCGATGACCCAAACATACAAACTAAAAAGGCAAATTAAATAAGAATTAAAAACAGAATTTATATCACTTTAGTAATAGTGAAGTGTTCCTATAAATAAATCCATAATAACAATAACTTAATGACAAGGAAATAATAGACAGCTGTTAGCTAAACTACCTATCCTTACCCCAATACACATTGGTCAGTGTCAGTCAAATAATAACAATAACCTGTGTTTTCTTATGCTTTATTACTGATCATACACATCATTAACAATACAATAGGTTTTATGTAACATAACTACTAAAGTATGCCTACCTATGAATTGTCTTACAGCTTTACTATACCCACGTTTATGCTAAAAGTGGTACTGGAACACAAGTTTCATGTGCTCTGCCTACCCCCTTTAGGGATAAAGGCGTGAATGTATGTATGTATGTATGTATTTATAATACTTAGTACTATGATGACTATGAGTTTGATACCTATATTTTTATTTTTTAATTATGAAAATATCACTACATTTTCATTGGGAATTTTATGAATATTCGTTTAGTAGCTACAACTATGCCATACAAGAAAATTGAATTAAGTTGACAAGAAAATAGATTTGTAGGTACTAGGGGACATAATAATAATAAAAAGAATAAATCAGCCTATATACATCCCACTGCTGGGCACAGGCCTCCTCTCATGGATGGGAGTGTACGGGCAGGTAGGTAGTATTAGAGGACATGCTTACACAAATTGAATAAGTCCCATTGTAAGCTTATTAAGGTTTTTGTGTTATGAGTAACTAGACAATGATATATGAGTTGGTACTTATGTCAGTGTTAAGGAAAAATATATTTCATTAAAAACACATAGAATATAGGTACGAATATATGTTTAAAACTAGATTTCAAACTAAAATTAACTTAAACATAACGTCCCAAAAACTAAAAATATCTTTCTAAAGGACCATGGGCAGAAATGTCCCCCCCCACCAACAGAAATGAAACATGTCTCATTTAATAGATCTTAGCAACCTGATGATTTTTTACTATGACGAGGATCGCCATATTTATGGGGTTTTCTTGGAAAACCGTGTTTTGTTTTTACATATTTTTTGCTCATTTCATTGAAAGTTTTTGTTTTTTTATTATACTAGTTGAGTGATAAACAAGCATGCGGGGCTGCGTGATGGTAAACAGTCACCGCAGCCTATAGACGGATGTAACAACTCATGGTTATCACATACCAACCATGTGACGTAAAGATCTTATGCCACAATACCCAGTAATTGCACTGCCATGTCTCACCCTTCAAACCGGAACACCGCCATGAAAACATAACTTCTTAGGGACAGAAATAGGAAAGAAAACCCCATACATAGGGTGATTCTCGTCATACTAAAAAATCATCAGTTTGCCAAGATCTATTAAATGAGACATGTTTCATTTCTGTTGGTGGGGGGGGGGGGGGGACAGTGCCCATACAAATTTGCCCATTGTCCTTTGGCAAGTCTTTGTGCGAGAACTCTGGCATTGATGTAATCATATGCTATCAATATAATCGCCCTTACCCGGCATTTTACAGCCATTGTTTCATTATCCACTAAGCTTACCAATAGTGATACATAAGAGGAAGTTAAGGTTTTTTTGGTATAATAGTCAACACTGATCGTCTTTAAAATACATTAGTGAATAGCCTCATAAGATATAGTTTTTGGTGTCTGCTTCCACCGTGGCACTATATTCTTGACTTTTGACTCCACAACCAGTCCCTGGATTGAATTGAGTATTGTTAGAAATCTTGTTAAATACAATGAATAAACTGCTGTCCAAATATAATAAGTATAATAACTGTTTGAGGTAAATTAGTTGTAGAAGGTTGACATAGTTTTTGAAGGATACTTACTCACTGATTATGCATTGCTTATGATTCCAAACATACTTAATTACGATAATATTTTAGATTAAAGTTATTGATGAACTTTTTCTTCCTAGGAACCATCTAGGAACTGGAAATTAATAACTCACGTTACCTTCTACCATGTTTCCATGTCTGTTCCATGTGTGTTCGTATTCGGCGAAAATCCAGCAGCTCTTCATGGAGAATATTATTATTCTAACGGACCATATTCTGTTCTCTAAGTTCCTCGATTCAGACTGATCGAAATCATCGAAATGAAGCAAAGTATTATCGTTTTTGGGCTGTCTCCATTTATTTCGATTCTGATTCCGTTTACAGCAACGCATTAGATAAGTCTTCTCTCTTCTGTTTTAAAAGTTATTGTTAGAAAGCACGAGAATCTCACGGCAGTGAGTAATGTAATGTGCGTATTATATTCTTTGGCCACGGCACGGGAGTTTTCTGTTTAAATTAAAATACTAGATATATTATATTTTATTTTGACACTTCAATTTCTTTCACATTGACAAATTCTTTCCCGCGGGATATTTTTAAACGTCATGTACTCGGTCTCTTTCGTTTTGAAGCTTTGGAGAAAGAGACAAAGTTATCGTGATTAGGGACGTTGCTAGTATAAGGCTTACCATTCACTCTTTACTCCATGTTTTACTAGCGATTCAGTGTTGCCATACAGCAATATGGCATCAGGGACTATTTTTCAGATAAATGGCGACACTCACTGTGTCGACCGCGACAGAGCTCTCTCGCTTGGGCCGGTTTTCTCGATGTGCCAAGTGGTGCTACGAAAATCGAGAAAACTGACAGCGCGACCGAGAAATTTCGCAACCGCGAGCGAGCTGGCTCGCGGCGCGAGAGTATGTCGCGGCCGTCGTGTGCTAGAGGTGCTGGGCGTCCACTCAGGCCTTACACTAAGCGCTACACGAAGAAAAACGCGGTATTTAAAAACGCTCAATGAAAGTGTCTCCTTAAACACGCTACTGAAATTACATATTCTGGCCTCGCTCTGACCCACAGTGTTTTTATAATAATGTAAATAAAGCTTTCTTCTCTATGTGGTCCATGGCACGCGTGCAGGGAGGAAATCTGAATTTTGCTACCTTGTGAAAAATTACAGATTGAAAAAAAAATGCAGAAGGATCAAAAACTAGTTTTGCTCCCTAAAAAGGGGCTAGAAAAAAACTTGTTTTCGAATAGAAGGACTGAATAAATATTTGAAAGCCTATAGCTATTACGAAACCGCCTGGAAGAATAGTAAAGGTATTCGGGATATAAGCAGCCTTCTACTCTTTGTTTGGATGTAGCTATTATATTCCACGCCTAAAGTGGGAGTCAGAATAAACAACGACATGTTAAAGACAAGTAAAACATGATATTAAAACTTAAACTGACAAGAAGATCGTTTGTCGTCTAGGATGAATATCACACTTTCACTGCCAGGAACCCGCCTACGGGCGCCTACATTTCAAAGGCCGAGCCACACAGACTGCGTGTGCAGCACGTATATGCGTCGACGTAAGCGTAGACGTGCACAGCACCCCTGCCACACCGGATTACGCGCCCGTCTACGCGCGTGTCTACGGCGTACCTGCTGCAGAGAGCTGCACACGCAACGCGTGCGCACGCTGCAGCTCTGCGGCCTACCAGCCGGCATTTGCATTCTATTACTTATAATATTACCATCATGTTCGAAAGCAGTTTGTCTGACGAAGAAGAAGCACTACACTTACTGTTATGTAAAGATACTCTGGCGACATCCAAAAGGGTTTGGGTTTATAAAATTAATGGAAGAAGAGGAGAACACAGTGAATAGGTATCACAACTTGTCGTGAACTTGAATCACACGAAGATCGATTATTTTGGTATTTCCACATGTCAAGAGATTCTTTTGAAGTTGGTCTCATATTTTAATCTGGAGTAAGATTATTTTAAAACACGACAATACTTTATCATACAACCTTGATGCACCGATTTGATCCCATAATAAATTTTTGTATGACACTTAGTAAATGACTGTAGTCTTTGTGCCTACCTAATGTTATAAAACTTATAAATACACACATATTGTCGAACAACTTCAATTAGTTTATCTTTGGTCTCCGTATTCATAATGGAAACCATCAGGCGCACCAGCGGATTTGTAAATAAATAGAGGAGAGCTGCGCGTACACACACACGCAGCACCGAGCTGTGCGTGTCCGAACCGGTTCGGTGTGTCATCTCATAGGGAACGTCGACCAATACAACGTCATCACTGCACGCAGCGAAGCGACGTTGCCGCTCCGCTCTGTGTACGCATGCACGCAACACGCAGCGTAGCTGTTTGTCTACCTGGAGCTGACTTGCGTACGCACGCGTTGCGTGTGCGTGCACGTCTACGCAGACGCATCCGGTGTGTCATGTCGTATGAGGATTCATACATTACAACGCAGTGGTGTACGTGCGGCACACGCAGACGTGCTGCGCACGCATCCGGTCTGGCTCGGCCTTAACACATTCTCTGCCAAAAATCGCTATTGCGCGCTACGCTCGTAGCCGATCCCATGGTTTTCCACATATGTAAACCATGGGATCGGCTACGAGCATAATGCGTAGCGATTTTTGGCAGTGATAATAAAAATAGTAATTAATATTTACTGCAACGATCGTGTTTTTAATTATCATGGAAGGAGTAAAAGAAGAGTATTACCCGGTAGCAAAATTATTTATACCTCGGGCGACGTTGCTTGAATCCCTCATTACGCTAGGGATGCCACGTTAGAATCTCTCGCTACGCTCGGGATTCTATTCTGGAATCCTTCCCTTAGTTCCGGATTCAATCAGTCACCCTCGTCACAATATACTATTTTGCTCCCTAGTACAATCTACTATGTCTCCAATATGCTCGAAAATGTGCGCGTAAAAATAGTACGTGAAGTTCCTCGTTACTGACGAGCGCAAATTTAAAAAGTTAAGTGATCACTGTACAGATTTAGTGGCGAAGAAAATGTATGAAATTCCATTACTGATGTATACTTTTTTACCCTTTTACCATATTTTTTTTACTAAGACAAATGACTACAAACAGCTAAATGCTCGTACGTTTAAAGGCCTAGCAATTTGTTACAACAACTTGCTATAGTTAGACTGGTTAGTAATGAATGGCTGTCCCTTTCGAACTATTGTAAGTTGGTCTGACAAATTGCACCCGTTTGTAGCGGGCTTAAATTTTTCCCGCGTTTTCTTTTTTTAAATTGTCATGGACAAAACGCTTAATTTGTAAGTGATCGAAGTGACGTTTTTAAAAATGTCTCAAATAGTTTTAAATTATGAAATAAAAATATCAACGAAATAAAATTCATAACGAATAAAATTTTAATCCCGTTTACTCTTATAATTATAAAAACATAAAACATTAAAAATTATGATCGATTGTGAGGTTTTTATTTGATTTATCTACGCACATATCATTAGTGCTCTAAAATGCGTTCAGAAACCGTAGGAAATTACCAGCATTATTACAACCAAATTTACTATGAGATCTTTCTTGTCTGTGGTAGTAGGTAAAATCTGTACTTTAATGTTATTACAGTACAGATTTTTGTAAGGGTTATGAGTTTAAATTTGGAACAGCTGTCAAAACTCAAGTGGGTCTCTATTCTAGTATCCATAGATATTAAAACAGTTATCGATGCGAAACGTCAATTCAGTACGTTTTTTAATATAAACCGCACGACATTTGATCTCGAGTGATATGAGAATAGGGACTTCATTCGTTTGTCTATGATTAAAATAATCATTCGTCTTGACGTAGGATCGAATTGCCGCCATTACTGTTGTCATTTCTTCGTTGGTTTTTTGCCGATTACGAAAGTAGAATTGTGAAAAGTTGTTTGTAATTCACATTTTAGTTGAAAATATAAGTAGGTAGTAGTGACTCCGAGAACGATTTGAACACTCCGCCGGATATCGTAAATGCAGCCACGATTGCAACAAAGATATTTTACAGGTAGTAGGTAGGTACTATAGTAGCAATGCAGGTCGTTTCCCTACGATTTCTGAACCCATCTTAGAGTACCATGATATGTGTGTAGATAAAGTAGTGTATGCAACTGTACATAATTTAACCTTAAAACAGGCCTCTCATTATGGATCAGTTGCATAAACTACTATTATTTATATATCAATTGAACCTGGCACCATGAGTCATGCCGTGTAGGTACCTACTTTAAAAATACTTTTTCCTCGCATGTTTGGGGAGAAGCACTATATCTGCTTCGGCGGGAATGGCAATTCGTGGATTCGTATCTATTGTCGGCTTCAGTTTAGCTTCATCCGACAAGATCAACTCATCCACGAATTGCTACTTCCCGGCCTTGGCAGTATATAATAATGTACTTATTAATATATAATATACTAACCTTTCCTGACCTATATCCCTTGTCTTCCAAATTTTTTTGGCAATTAGTTGAGGGCCCCTTCGGGCCCCAACTTAGAAAAATAGGATTTTTGATCTATCCATTTTTTTTAAATCCCGTTTCTCGTACTATGGCTCAATGCACCAAGAGCACGATGCCATTAAAAAAAAAAAATCGTATTACGACCGATTTTTGACTTTCGAGCGCTCGAAAATCAAATAAGAGTAAATACGTTTATAGTGTCAAAATGGCAGGCACTTACTTTCTACCAATAGAATTTAATACGAGTGGTCAATACCACTCGTTTTTAAATTTTCTATCGCCATTTCAAAATAGAATTTCATAATTTTTGTCAGTTTTCGATTGAAAAACTCGAGCGCTCGAAAGTCAAAAATCGGTCCCCTGGGTGCATTCAGAATCACGAATATCGGAAGCAGGTCTGAGTAGCTCTTAAACCGAGAGTGTTAAAACTTCTATCGAATTTGTATAATTAGAATACACACACACACATATTTAAAAAAGCGGCCAAGTGCGTGTCGGACCACGCACAACGAAGGTTCCGTGCCTATTAAAAAGGTCGTATCATTACTCAACTGCACTTAAGTCTTTTTCTTTAAGGAAGGCAGTTTTTTAGAAATATCTCGAAAACCTTTGAACCGATCTTGTTCAAAATATTTTTCCCTGAAAGAATTTAATAACAACTATAACAGTTATCCACCAATAACAACCCTTTAAAAAAACATTTGTATTTGCTATCAACTAACCAGAATACAGCTAGATACTAAAATCGACAAATCAGGAAACAAAATTAATTATATAGGTATACATAAGGTGTTTTTTATACCCTAATTCACACCGATTTCGCGGCATGTTTTTTTGTGTAAGTTTTTAATAAATTGAAATAGATGTGTCATGTAGTAGATTGAGGGAAAAATAAAGAAAAAAATCATAGTAATTAAAAACATATTATTTCCAAAAAAAGGCTTGATGCACTATACATCACTATGCATTAGCGTCTAAACGCTAAAGATTACCGGTCGTATTCATAAACGTTCTACAAGCCTATTTTAACTAAAATGGCGTTAAAATTAGTTTGTCCTTATCTGTCACTTTGACATTTATGTTCGTAAGAAAGGGACAAAGCACATTTTATTTAGCAGAGGCATTTTAAGTTTTATGACTAATATCGAACGTCATCGCCCCTGATGAATACATATTGCATTTGACCCCTTCCGGCTGCCATTGACATGAAACTCGCAATTAAACGCGCTGCAGGCTGCGGGCAAACGCAATTTACGAATATTGCGATCGCTCGAGTTTTTGATAGTTATTCAGCGCGCCCGCTTCTGGGTGGTTGCCTTTATATGTAGAGACCCAATAAAATGAGGGGCGGACACCAAGTTGGCAAAATTGAAATAAGAGTACATTGTTGTAAAGGCTAGAAAGTAGGCAATAGATGGACCTCGAAGGAGACGAGTCCATCTATTGCACTTTTGGCCGAGACATTACATAGTGCTTTTCACGCCTACTGCGAGGAAATTGCAAATAATTATAATTATAAGTCAAAATGAAGTACCTAATTAAAGATCACAAAATGAAACAGCAGCAGCAGCGCGCCGGGCCGACCGCGCACTGCCCTCAACACGCGAACGGCCGCCGGCGCGGGCGGGGGTGGGGGCAGTGGCGGTTTTTCGAATCGCTGTTCAAAGTTCAAACTGGACTACAAAAGGTACGAGTAAAACATGCACATTGCCTGCGCGGCTTCGCCCGCGTATTGTTAAGAACGCATGCAATCCCGTGGGATGTAGCTTTTAACCATCCAAAAACTCCATTCTACACGCAGAAGAAATATTTTTTTACACCCCTTTAACCCCCCGACGCTATACTTCACACTAACTTTACCCGAGGTTTTCATCGATTTTTGACAAGTTTTGAAACGTATCTCCTAGTTTTGCACTACAGATAGAATTATAATTTATAAGTCAAACGGTTATCGGTTCTTCAATCTTTTATCTCAATTTTTTGTCTACCGGATTTTGAAATAAATGTATAAGTACTTTATTTTGTATGATTTTTTTAAACATTGTCTAAAAAAACACTTATTTCGTATCTCTATCGACGTGAAAGATCTAACATATACGAAATCTACATATTTGGGTTCGTCTTTGACGTCTCTAGAAACGTGTCGGTTTTCATTTTAAACTAATTAACAGAAAAGTTATGGCCAGAAAACCAGTTTTTTGGCCTAAAATTGTTCAACTTTGATGCCAAATATCTCGATAACAATGAACTTTGAAGTAGATATGGGATACTATATTGCTTAAAGCCGTTGTTTTTAACCCCCGACGCAAAGATAGGGGTGTTATAAGTTTAACGTGGCTGTGTATCTGTGTATCTGTGTGTCTGTGTATCTGTGTATCTGTTTGTGGTATCGTAGCTCCCAAACGGATGGACCGATTTGAATGCGGTTTGTTTTTGTGTCATAGATAATTGTATTGAGACCGAGTGTTCTTAGCCATGTTTCATGAAAATCTGTGTAGCCGTTTTTGAGATATTGGACTTTAAAATAAAATTGTCGGGGTTTTTTCAACTTTTCTAAGTTGTAGTTATAATAATTGCATATTGATAATAATTTCAATTGGAAAACACATGTCACTGCAGTTTGTTCTAGGCTTCGCTCAGTTCTAAGTAAGCTGTATCACTTAAATAGAATAGTTAGTAAAAAAACCATGTTTGTTGTTTATTATGCGTTAGCCGACTCTGTTATTGGTTATGGGCTTAGTGTTTATGGTCGAACTTTCCAAACATATTTAAATGAAATTAAAAGATTACAAATAAGATCTATGAAATACCTTGTCAGTAAAAAAACTAAAAATAACCTTAGAGACGATTATGACAGGTTATACAAGATATGTAAAATATTATCTATACATCAAAGGGTGCAATATGTGATAGCTGTAGAAAACTATTATAATAATGAGTATAAGGTTTTAAAACAAAATAAATATAGAACTAAAAATGTAAGGGCAAAGAAATATGTACAGATTTCTGCTAAAAACTACTATGGCAAGAGAGCTAATACATATATTTATGATACCAAAAATATATAACGAGACTGATTGGTTAAGAGAAGAAAAAAAAAGCAGGAAAGTTGAATTAAAAAGTAGATTAAAAAATACATTTTTGGAAAAATTACATTAATACTTACATAGGTAAAAAAATAATCTTTTCACAAATAAACACCTAATTGTAAAAGTATAGCACTGTAAGTGCAGGAGTGAAGTGTTTATGCATTATCATGTTTAGTGTGTAATTTAGTGTTTAAAATTATAAGTATGTAGTTCATATAGCATACCTAACATAGTTTTAACATAGGTACTTAACACATTAGTTAAAATGAGCGCGGTCTCGCCAACAAACTGTTATCGCAGTTTGGCGAGTAACATAACATTGTTAATTGTTTTGTACTTTGATAAATTAAAAAAAAAAAAAAAAAAAAAAGTTATTAATATAATTAGCTACAAAAAACATTAGAAAACTAAGGGACGACTGGTTAGCCTAGTGGTTAGTGACGCTGCCTACGAAGCTGAAGGTCCTGGGTTCGAATCCCGGTAAGTGCAAATATTTGTGTGATGAACATGAATATTTGTTTCTGAGTCATGGAAGTTTTCTATGTATTTAAGTATTTATATCTATTATATATATCGTCGTCTAGTACCCATAACACAAGCCTTAATAAACTTACTATGGGACTAGGTCGATTTGTGTAAGATTGTCCCCTAATATTTATTTATTTATTCAGATCGAGGGTCATTGGCGTATGGGAGCCCCTTAACTACCCCGCTCTAAATCTTCAAAAGTCCTAATACCTAACTGTTTCTTTCTGTCATGTCCTGACTCTAGTTTATGGCCTTAAAGAATGATTGTGATCGACTAGTACATATTTGGTTAGGAACCCTAGAAGTGAATAATATACTAACCCAGATTCATTTACTGTTATGGGAATTCAACTGGAGAGTGTGTAACTGAGTTAAGAGGCTCCCATACGCCAATGACCTTCGATCTGAATCCCTTAGTTTTCTAATGTTTTTTGTAGCTTATTATATTAACAACAACGGCTTTAAGCAATATAGTATCCCATATTTACTTCAAACTTCATTGTTTTCGAGATATTTGGCATCAAAGTTGAACAATTTTAGGCCAAAAAACTGGTTTTCTGGCCATAACTTTTGTGTTAATTGGTTTAAAATTAAAACCCTCTGCCAGTTTTTAAAGACGTCATAGACGAACCCAAATTTGTAGATTTCGTATATGTTAGATCTTTCACGTCAATAGAGATGCGAAATAAGTGTTTTTTTAGACAATGTTTAAAAAAATCATACAAAATTAAGTATTAATTTGTTTCAAAATCCGGTCTGTCAAAATGGAGATAAAAGATTGAAGAACCGATAGCCGTTTGATTTATGATTCTATCTGTAGTGCAAAAGTAGTAGATACGATTCAAAACTAGTCAAAAATCGATGAAAACCTCGGGTATAATACTAAATTGTTTGAATATAATGAAAAAGTAACATAAGAATATCAAGGAAAACACAAGCAGCAATCAGCTTGGAAACATCAAGGTTTTGCAAAATAGTAGATGGTAAATGGTTAATAGTAAATGTTGCTTAACCTTTATGTATATAAAATTTTAATAAAGAATTATTTTTTATAAAATCCCCGAACCGCGAGCCTGATACAAGTTAGACCATTCACCTTAGGTAGAATGTAATATCCTTATATACCATTATATATATATTTTTACTCTCTACCATCTTTCGTTATCCATGCGTGCGATATGCCCTGCCCATTTCCATTTTTGGTTTTGAGAATATTCCAAAGCATCTATTATTTTTGCTGTTTTTCTTATGTGTATCTTATCTTTTCTTTTTGTTTAGTATAACTCCTTTCCATCGATCTCTGACATACTTGTATTATATTTTTAATTTTATTATAGGATAGTATATTAACTCTTCTTTTGACTTCGTCCTCGAGTCTCGTCGTAGCGAAAGATACCTGTTGTCTTGAGTAAACATAGCTTTAAAGTATTCCAATTTATTATTGTTGGCTTTTATGGGTACAATATAGTGGTTCGTCATGCATGACTTTAATCTTGGTAGTAAGTATTCAATTCTAGGCCGATGTTACGGCTTACATAAGCGATTACCTAAACCAATTAAAATTCCTGAAAATATAAATAAATAAATAAACATAAGGGAACAATCTTACAAAAATCGACCTAGTCCTAAACTAAGCAAAGCTTGTACTGTTCTATGGGAACTAGACGACTATAATCATACTTATATAGATAAATAAATACTATATACAGAAAATATGACTCAGGAATGAAAATAAATGCCCTTACCGTGATTCAAACCCATGTCCTCTTGCTTCGTAGGCAGGGTCACTACCAAATAGGCTAAAGCGGTCGTCCGTATGTATACACATAAATTATAAAATCTCTTATCAAGGCAGCTACCGCCAACCTGCAGTTTAAACAAAGTACTATGCTGATCTGGATAATTCTAGTAAACTAGACTGCCCTAAATGCTTAAGGCATTTACTCCTGCGCTAATCTATTAGCTGACTTCCACTTTTAAACAAATATTCACCACTATTGTTGTCAGCGTTATTTCATCAAAAGAATCATCTCTGTTGTCTACGTTACTCCCAATCGGGATACCACCACTACTTTGTTTAGACGACCAGCCTAGTGGGCAGTGACGCTGCCTAACAGCCGCGCGCCTCAACGATCAAGCACCCAGCTGCATCCACGTTCACATCCGTGTCAGGCCCCCGCCTCAAGCAGCTAACGGTGCCAACACTCAACAGCTCCCCTTGTAGTCCCAGGGTTCAGTTTCAATTCCACAGTGTCTCGAACTAACACTATAATGATCCCGACACCCGACACCCGACCTTCTATATTAAAACTTTACAATCAAATCCCAAGTGCCCGAACCGGCAGCGGTTCCACCAAAATCCAAAACTGATTGTCTCCTGCCCCGCCCCGCTGCAACCCCTCCTTTTATAGTTTTTTCAATCCTTCGCTTCCATTTTCCCTTTTCGTCTCTCGAGCCCAATCTCGAACTGTCTCCTATTGTTTTCGTTCTTCCTAACGTTCCCCGCGTCCAGTTTTCTTGAATGAACCCGATTTTCCCGGCTAACTCTGTGTTGTCAGGTGTTTGACCCCTTCAGCTCCCGTGCAACGAACCGTTCCGGAAACCCCTCCGGCAGCGCCATGATACACGAAAGTCGAAACTCGCAACATCTCCCTCTCCATCGCTCAAAGCATGTGCGACAGAGACATAGTGCCAGCCCTTTTATCAAATAAGCTTATTTCATTACATTGAAATAGAGTATAAAAATTGCATAGTTTTGTCTGTATCATATTAATTTACATGAAGATGATTTCTATATTTTCTATGGTTTTACCATAACCATTTATTTAATTCAGATAACTTAATACTAGTAGGAATTTTAGTTTTTTTGTAAATAATACAAGCTTGTTAGCATTTCTTCTTCATTTAGTTTATTCCTTTAATAAAACACCTCTTCAGAGGCTCTAGTATAAGTTTTACGGAAACAAAACTTTACGATCGCGTTTGCGTTTTACCCTCAATTTGTATGGGATTTGACAGCTAAACGCGAACGCCGTCGTAACGTTTTGTTTCGGTAAAACTTATACTAGAGCCTCTGTACCTCTACAATCTCCGGGAAAAAGAACCTTCTGGGAGATAAAATAAGATTTTGTTATGATATTTTGAGCATTAATAATTTATTTCGAGTGGATCTGTGAGCTGTTAAAATCGCGAGTATATATGACATTTTTTTTTAAATTTACTAATACAGAATAGACAAAAATCTATAGTTATAATTATCAAACCTGCTCACAAAGTTTCATGAGAATCGGGTGAGAAAGACGACCTGTATAGAGAGACAGCTGGGCAGCGAAACATACCAAAGAATTTTGGCCCGAACTGAAACATACAACATACAATAACAATATAAATTTGCATGGTACATTAAATAAAAATTACAATTAAACTAACACTACTTAATGTCTCCCAGATCAGGCCCCTGTGGCAGGGTCCCCGTTAATGTCTCCCAGATCAGGCCCCTGTGGCAGGGTCCCCGTTAGGCTGGCTGCGTCCCCCCTCTGGATCGCTAGAACCTTCTTGAACCATATTTTTTTAATTTTCATTTGCAAAGCAAATATAGATATCTAGTAGTGATATCTCTAGTTTTTAATATACTTAATATACTAAACTGTGATTTACTATATACTAGCGACCCGCCTCGGCTTCGCACGGGTACTATATTATACATATAAACCTTCCTCTTGAATCACTCTATCTATTTAAAAAAACCGCATCAAAATCCGTTGCGTAGTTTTAAAGATCTAAGCATACACAGGGACAGACAGCGGGAAGCGACTTTGTTTTATACTATGTATTATATACGAGTTAAGACACGTACCTAGTTGGATTTATCTCAATACAAACTTACAAAGCAACAGTATCATAGACTTTCCTCTGTATAATATTATAAAAACTGATTAAAAACCGCTGTACAGTGTGTGTGATATTAGTCGTAGAGAGAAAACCAAGTCTTTAAGTTAGTAAACGGGTTGATGTCTTATTGACATCAATATAAAAGAGTAATTATTGTCGGTGGGGTCACTCGCGCCGCATGGGGCCCACCGGGTCGATAGCGGGCGTCCCAAAGGTGCTGGGTGCCGTCGGAGAACAGTCTCGCGACGCACTCGCACGCGAGCCTCATCTGTTGCATAACCAACTGTTCTGCTGTCGCCTTCAGACCGTACGGGGTCAACAGGCTGGGGAATCATTAAAATTCGATTTCAAAATTCTTGCTAGCACTTTGTTACCTACTCGGTTATCTCCTTCCTTGGTTTATTGCAGCCCTGGACGCTCGCATTTATTGTCCTGTTTTGAATTTATAATTACGTGCTTGTGCAGCGCTGAATTTTTACGGTGTGTAGATACTTTCTATAGTAGTGAAAATTAAAACACTTAGGTAGACATATTTTTTATTTGTCCCCGTCACCGTGCCTTTAACTATAACACATTTTGTTCTTGTTTCCTACAGGTACTTATGAATTCTTCTTTTGCGAGATATTGGGCTTTAAAGCCCATTTGTTTTGAAGCGCGCGCGCGTGTCGATGTAATTAAGAAAGACAGGCAACTACGGAACCCTACACTGCGCGTGGCCTGACACGCACTTGGCCGATTTTTTATTTATACGTTTAGATTTGTTTATAATTAGGTTTTCAAACATCGTATTTGAGTTAAAACCTCCTTGCTTATGACGCATGAGTGCCTGATACAATTTAAGAAAAAAAACATTGCCTACACTCTTGGACTTAATGTTTGTCCCCGTCACCGTGCCTAATATAATAACTTTAAGCACATTTTGTTCTTGTTTCCTATACTTAAGAATACGTCGCAAAATGCGTCAGGGCTGATTTAGATTTAGATTTATTTATTTCACAATATACAATTACAATATAAGTTAAAGCTAGCTTAATCTATATGAATTTATATTATGATCGTCAAAGAGAATAAGAATTGTAATAAAATGTCAAGTTGCATTTGGTTTAAATTATAGTCACAATTAAACACATTCATTGCCCAGAATCGCTACGCGCTACGCTCGTAGCCGATCCCGTGGTTTTCCTCGTATGTAGCGGAAAGCGACTACGACGGTCTGACGCATATGTGTCGTCATGGGCCCTGAATGGGTTAATAGGCAAAAGTAAATACATGACTAAGATATCACATAAAGAGCGTCAGATTACAAACTATACTTAAACGAAAAATTGAAAAAATACAAATAACGATATAGTTTACAATGTCAAAAACAGTGATATTATTAATGTTTAATGTCCATAAATTCCTTTACTGAATATAATGCGTTTTTCAATAAAAAGTTTCTCAGTTGGCGTTCGAATGTTTCGTCAGATGACTCTGTTCGCAATGCGGCGGGTAGTCGTTCGTAATAGGTTGGGCCTATCACTCGAGGATTCCTACATGAAAGTGCCATGCGACGCGGGACCGTTCTGAGTCTCCCTGTTGATCGGAGCTGTTTGCCCGTGACCTCAACACGCTTGAACATTGGCAGATTCTTTCTCACGAACATCAACACTTCATATATGTACAGTGAGTAGTGCGTCATGTCATGAGGCCGTTACTTTCAAAAAGTTTCTTACACGGATGCCTGTGCTTTACTCCAGCCAGTATTCGGATAGCGCGTTTTTGGAGTATGAATACTCGCTTGGCATCCGTAGAATTGCCCCATATCACTATACCATATGATATTAAAGAGTGAGTGAGTGAGTGAGTGAGAGTATGTATCGGTATATCGAACAACTAGTGGTCTAGGCACTAGGACTTCGACGTACAAGACCAATATATGCATTATTCGTTTTTAGTGCCTGTCTTGGCCATGATACTCCAGGTTGTAACTATTTTCCTGGTACTATGCTCGCATATAATAACCAATATGATACTGGGTAGACACAGAATTAAGTTCGCATCTGTCCCGTCCACAATGTCTCCTCTTATTTATTAGTATGCGATAAAAACATTATTTAGGTATATGAGAAGCTTTTAACTATTGACCACAGGAACCACGAATTCTGTTTTAAACACTGTATTGTATGTATAACCCGCTTTTGTGTGTAGGTCGATAGTGAGTGCTTTCGTTAATTGTTCCGCCGCGCCGAGAGCGGTAGGTTAGCGTAGCACCCGGCGTAAACCGCACATTGTGTTACTGGCATGGTATCCTACTAATATTATAAATGCGAAAATTTGGATGTTTAAATTTTGCAAGAAGATACTTTATAGCTTGGATTAAAATATAGGACAGCTTTTATACGGAAGCTAGTAATTTAATAAAGAAGACTATTTAGAACTTTTAAGGGCTAGTGGTAGTTGCAGAAACTTAAGCGTTCTGTGAGCCAGGAGTAACAAGCGCACTTTACCTAAGTTCATATTTCATGTTAATGGGTTGGTATAGGGTAGATATTGTTTGACGAATCGATCGTGAGGCTAATAAAAATCGCATACATTATTTGCAAAACATTTTTAGTCCATAGTAATTGATTGTTACAGTTAACAATAATACCTAACAACAAGGAATAGACCAACAAACTAACAGAACATAACAATTACACAAAACAAACACAACGCGGAGCGCTTAAAACAACGACAAACACCTGCCTGTGTAAACGCACTCGTATTCGACAATCGATAGGTACGTACTGTGTAGTGATGCAAGCTCGCAAAAAGGCAGGGTACCGACTGCAAACACTTTGAGTGCCAGGAGCCCGCCGGGTGGAAGACAAGCGGGCGTAGCGCTGACATTGTAGGCAGTGAATTTGCTTACCCAGTCGAGGCCTCGGAACGCTACGTTTGCTACGCCGTAGCGCGTAGCAGTAATTCGGCACGTTAGTTTGACAGCTCGCTAGTGATATTTGACCAACTTCCCGAAAACCGATCGTGTTGAAATTCTGTATATTATGTTAGTATAGTTATGTAAGTCGGTGACAATGCAATATTACCGGTGTGATTGCAACATGTAAGTAGGTCTATTCCTGTGCCACCTGGCAAAATTCTAAATATTAAGAAAATACTTAGAGGTAGGAATTTTGTAAAAAAACTTTGAATGAACTGAGTTAGTTAGTCTAAACAATCATTTATTCTGTGCTTTATTAAAGCACAATATTCATAAATCGCCCCAGTCCCATTTGGCTCAATCTGGGTTGCCTCTCGGACACTGAAATTACGCGTCATTGCTTTAACTATATGTCGTGTGTAGTGTGTGTAATAGATTATAGGTATCGTTTATTAAACGTTTTATACAAGCACCTGGAACATAGTAAACAGCTCTGAAGAAGATAATAAGGAGGTTAAGTTTAAGGTTGAATACAACTAAGGTTAGGTACCTCAATGTACTAGATTAATGATTGCATTACAAATTCAATAATCCTACAGTGTGTGTAGTTTTCATTATGAGTTACTGTGTCAAAATATTATTCAGTATCCGGCCGGATACTACGCCGGTATTTGGTATTCGGCCAGGTAGTGGTGGCTGGGCAGGCTGGATGCCGGATAGTGGCCGGAACGGTCGTTTGAATTTCGCCTCGGAGGTGCACGAAAGAGTTTTTCCGAAGTGGCAAAAAGGACAGGCTTGTTTGTCTGTTTAAAGTATAGACAATAATGGTAGCTGCAAACCCTCGGAGGTCACATAAATAACATGTTTACGTGGATATATTTTTCCCAAATAAGACAAAAGCTAAACCAGGTTATGACTCCTCGGTCGGGAGAAAGACGTAAAAGATAATGTTCGGTTTACGAACCCCAAGTAGACTGCCGCGGACGACATTGGTTTTTAAACACGAAGACAAGAACTACTTAGCAGTATCATAAGTTTAACACGTGTCTGTGTGTCTGTCTGAGGCATAGTTTCAAACGCACGAACCGGTTTCTGGAGTGTTTTTAATTTTTTTTTGATGATAATATTACATGAAATGTTGGCTCTAATATTACTTATCACTTTCACTGCCAGGAACCCGCCTCCACATGAGTAGGTGCTTTCCGCTACTTAGCGGGAATACCACGAGATTGATCTTTTTTTGCAGTGAATGCGTTAACTCTTATCTACGTAAATATTTATTCATCACTTTGCTCGTAAAAGGCTTCATAATGAGCAGGCACACAGATCCAATAAAGCTTAAATTACGTCCACGAGTGTAAGGTTTTTTTTCTTAAATTGTATCAGGCACTCATGCGTCAGTCACCTTCTTGCTTTATAAGCAAGGAGGTTTTAACTCAAATACGATGTTTGATAACCTATTTATAAATCTAAACGTATAAATAAAAAATCGGCCAAGTGCATGTCGGGCCAAGCGCAGTGTAGAGTTCCGTAGTTGCCTGTCTTTCTTAGCTACATCGACACGCGCGCGCCAACTAAATGGTTGCGTCGGCCGAGTTTGTACGAAAGTTGGCCTTTCTAAGTACATTTTAAGGTGCCTGACTATTACTCGGTAACTAGTTAAACTACTTATGCCTACTTAGCCGTGATAGTTTACCTTTTAGATTATTTATCCCCCCCCCTCCCTTATACAATGCATAATAGTCAATTTATATTTCAATATGTCATTACACAATAATTCAAATTTCAATCCATTACATACTCGTAACATATAAACACGTTTTTGACAATCAATTCCCACATAGAGCAATAAAAAAGATCTGTCTTGTCGGCAACGAGATTCAGAACGTGTACAGTACGGCTGAGAGGTGCCTTACGGAGCAGATTCGTCCTGCCGGTTGGCTCTGCCTGCAGCTGCGGTCGCCGCCGCCGCTCGGTGTACCTGGCAGGCACGCACAGCTTAACCATTTGTAAAATGTCCGGGCTGCAGATACTACCGCGGAGAACCCGAAGCAAGCAGCACGATTCCTGCGAGTTTCTAATTTCTCGTAACCGACCATGCCAATCCCAAAAAGTGTGGGATACATAAGCGGATAGAAAGGATACACTCCATACCGTTTCCAGTATAAGTATCTGGTAAACTTATTTTGTATCCTTTCTATCATGGTGCTGTATTTGGCCTCATGCGGAGCCCATAGTGCGCGTTGCATTCTAATTGGCTTCTTACCAGAGCATTGTACAGCGCCGAGACGGCTTTCATGTCTAAGAAGCTTACTGCTCGGCAGAGTTCAAAGCCCAGAATTCTGAACGCCATTTTACACGGACTGACGACATGGTCCCTGAAACACAAGCTGCTTTGCATGTGCACTCCCAAGTCTCTCACGGAGTCCACTCTTTTCAACTGAACTCCGGCTACCTCAGCTGTGGTTGATAGGTGTTTTGGACCGAGTGAATGTCATGGAAACGCATTTATCCGCATTAAAATGCAGTTTGTTTCTCTGGCTCCACTCCACCACTCTGTCTATGTCCCTCTGGAGACGCTCATAGTTTTCCTCATTCTTAATTGCCAAGACCAACTTAAATAAGCAAACGAATATGTTGAATTGGTAAACGGACGAAACAAAACGTATGTACCACCATTTTTTTTTTTTGCTGTAGGTGCCTAATCCAAAATCAATCTTGTTGTTTAACTTCTTACTTGTAAATATATGGAAAATAACCATAGTCTCATGGAAGTGATGTATATCTTATATCATAATAAATGTCTTTAAACCTAAACCTAAATCAAAAATGAAGAGATATTCCGAAATATATATTTGGCTCTTTTATACCTTTACGAGAACCTTGTTGTATTATTTCCACTGCGAGAGAGAAAACACGATTTCGACCACTCAGCGAAAGTCAATTGGGGGGAAAAGACTACCCGTACCGCAGCACATCATTTTTTTTTTTTCAGAAAAAAAAAATATGGAGCGGTTCACATTTATTTTAGTTTTGCCAAACATTACGTTTATCGGCGAATGGTACACTCACTTTCATTTGTGTAGGTACCTCTAGGCGGGTTGATTACGCAACGCTTTGTACGCGCGCTCATCCGGTCTAACTGCAATTTTTAGCATGGAAAGTGATATACAAATCCTACCTACGCACGGCAGAGAACGTTACATACTCAACCCCTAAGATTATCTTATCTAATGATCGATCATTACACAACTATATATCACACTTCACACTTCACACTGATATTATAAATGTGAAAATTCGTTGATGATGTCAGAGAGACATAATAAGAAGATCCTGAAGGAATTTGTATTTATACGACATAAATTAAAAACTTTAATAGCGCGATGCAGAACATCACCAATTTTCACGTATATTCTAGCCTTAGTAGGTCACTCTCCATTTTTTTTTTCGGCGTCTAAACAAACCATAAGAAACGTATTAATAAAGTTTTATGGAGTTAAGGTGACCCGCAAACCAAATTTGAGGATAATCGATTGAATGAAGTCGTATATACGTAACAGCAGCGCCATCTTTTGTTGTCAAGTGTAGCAATGAACTCACGAGAAGTTTCCAAAGTTGCGAAACTTTCCACATGAGAATTTCTCGGTAACTTCTGAGAATGTTCTCGAGAACGAGAATTTATTTATTTATTTGACACGAGTGACACGACACGATCAAAGAGTCCAAAGACACGCATCAAGAAATAGTTCGGTAACTTAGTTTAAAAAGTCAGGGCTAGTGTAAAGTGTGAAGTCCGAAAGTCGAAATGTTCTCTGAAATACAGTGAGAATTTAAGCAACTTATTGGTAACTTATCACTTATCAACAAAATAGCTAACTGTAATAGACAATAACACATGCATAATATAATAACATTTAGTTTTAAGTTATGCCTATTTAAACTTTATTTCAAGTAGATTCTATTGTTTAAACAATAATTTCCATGTTGCAGGAATGTTCTGAGAACATTCTCAAGAACGTTTCCGATTTTTGAGAATGTTCTGCAATTTGTACATTGCTGGTCAAGTGGACGCCCCGTGGCGGCGATGACAACCAGTATATTTTTGGGGGCAAAATATAGCAAAAACGACTGAACCGATTTTGATGATACTTTCCAATATTTTATTTTAGACCTCAGAATAGGACATAGCGTGGCGTTTTTTTAGATATAAATTCTTCAGAGGGTGATATAAGGTGCGAAACATTGTATGGGAATCAATTTCTTTTTTAAGGTAGAGACTTGAAACAGAAAAAAGGTTCTTTAATGAAATACAAGAAAACGAATTTCAGCGTTTTTGCCAGTTCACACCAGTTTGAAGAATGAATATTTTTTGGGCTAGGGACTTGAAACTTCGTAATATGATTCCATATTAAAACACAAGAAAACAAGTTTTTGCGTTTTTGAATATTCATCTTCTAAAGGGATTAACACTTGGTTGAAACTTGAAAGTTCGTATTAAGAAACACTAAGTACCACAACTTTATCTACCCGTCACTAGATGGCATATGCTGTACACGTTTTTGTGGAAAAAATCACAGTAGAATTGTTGATGTTGCTTCAGTTTTTCTGTCACAAAAACTACTAAACGCATTTTTATATAACTTCCCTTAAAGCTTTGTAAAAGCTTCAGCCCGCGACTTTATTTGCGTGGACCCGGGATAAAGCTATCCTATATTTTAATCCAGGCTATAAACTATATTCATGTAAAATTTCATCCAAATTGGTTGAGCAGTTTAAGCGTCATTGAGTAACAAAAACCAACATCCAAACATCTAAACATCCAACCATCCAAGCTTTCGCATTTATAATATTAGTAGGATTAACCTTTACTTTATATTTTATCAATTAAATTTTCAATTTGTAGATAAACTTAAGCACAATTCTATCACCGTAACGAAAATCGTGAATAAACCTCATTCATAAACTATTTAATCGTAGGCATACATTACTTTTAACCGCCGACGCAAAGAGGGGGTGTTATAAGTTTAACGTGTCTGTGTATCCGTATCGTAGCTCCCAAACGGATAGACCGATTTGAATGCAGTTTTTATTATTCAAATGTTATTGTGATCCCGAGTGTTCTTAGATATGTTTCATGAAAATCTGTTTAGCTGTTTTTGAGATATTGGACTTTGAAATGAAAATGTCGGGGGTTTTTCAACTTTTCTAAGTTGTAGTTATTGGCCTTTAAAGTTTGTCACTCTTTAGTACCCATCCAGGAAACACGTGCAGGGTTGTGGTAGGTAGCTCCCGCAGACGCGAGTAACAGTTGTTCCCCCACTGTCAACAGAGTGGGCAACTCGACTGTTAGGAGTTCTTAAGCCGCCCGAAAGCCTCTAACTCGGCTTAACGACTACGTAGACAGCAGCCGGGATCAACTGCTTAGCGTGCCTTCCATAGCACGGAAGCGGTGATTTATATTAACCACTCAAACATCAGGCGGTCACCCAGCCAAAGCCTGACCGCTGCCATCTTTGTTTAACCTGCGTTATCGTTTCCGACTCGCAGCCGCCGCGCGAGCGCTTCGAAATTAAATAAATTCAATAAACTTAAAATGCCCGTTAGAGTCTGTCAAGCGAGTCGTTTTCCTGGAAATTTTGCAAATCCTACTAATATTATAAATGCTTAAGTTTGGACTTCAATCACGCAAAAACGGCTTAAGGGATTAAAGTTAATTTTGGTATTCACATGGTATATAACCAGGATTAACATACGAAGTATGTAATACTTTTTATTCCGGGAATCATCGTCTAAGGGGGCGAAATAGGAGGCGAAAGTTTGTAAGGAGCTACGATATAAAAGAGTTTTTAGTTGTTCTTACATTGAGGTGTTCAATAGCAACTTTTTGAGTTTGATCTTAAATCTATTTTTGCTGCTATACTCTTTTTCAAAATTAATAGTGTTAAATATTCGCGGTGTTAAGCAGCTACGTGTCCTTTTACCATAGTGATTGGTAGCCGTAGGTTCCGCGTATTTTCGTCGTTCTAACCCTCTTTGCGGTCGTGTGTAGATCCGCGGAGTTCTAAATATCCTGACAACCGTTCCTGTCTGTGACAGCAATTCTAAATTTAAATATTCCAATTTAAGCCGTCACTATGTTGTAAACCAACTGTACAATATCCACAGATTCGCATGCAGAATAAAGGGATGTTATTTGCAAACGTAGCTCGTAGCACTTTGTGTGCTACGAATTTGACGTAGCTTTGGTTTCAGCCCGTGTGCTACGCTCAGCCTTTTGCCCACAACCCACAAAGCCAGTCAACTATCTATCACCCCTATTTATCCGCCAATACGCAATTTGAGAATCAATCTCACACACACATTCATCGTTTTGTTGCTCGCTCCCTTCCACGTGCGCCGAGCTAAAATGTCAGACAAGCGCGGGAGTCACATTGCAACCAAGTTTGAATTCAAAACGCAAGTCCCAAATGAACCTTCAGGTATTAAGTTCTGTAGGCGGGCCGTTTGGAATCGCTTTGAAGTGTAACGGGATTATTCTCGTAGCCCCGGGCACTTATGTGTTGTGTGTATTGTATGCACTGTATAGTGCTTTTACAGTCTAAGCTTAGTCATAAAACTTAACAGGCCTCTGTTAGTTAACATGGCTTTTGTCCCTTTTCACAAACACAAGTATTTGTAACAAGGTGTACTTCACAGATTCCTAAACACAAACGTACACGTTTTAATGAATCTACTCTATTCCAGGGAAATACGCTTATTAAATAGGTACCTGCAGGAAGGAAAATATTTTTTAATATAACCGAGTAATATTTTCTAGTAGTTATTTTCTTTTTCATCTCAGCAGCTCGAACAAGCATATTTTGCTGCGTGAAAACATTGTGCATAATGCGATTTTGCTCAAAGCAGCTTTTTAATTTTGATACGGAGCACTGACATTTCGTCGTATGGGGTCTATTACAAGTTGAATATTTGAACTTTATTAGCGCAGTCCCTTTCATTCCATTACGAAAAAAGAACATAGCAGACATAGTTCGACCATCGAATTTCAAAGTAGACCCCAAAAAAGCGCAAAACAAGTAACACGTTCGAAAACTATCAAATTAACAAGTTGAAATTACCAATATAATTATACAAACGAATTTTCAATTGAAGAATATTTAAATAAAATATCTCAGAATAAACTCCGTTTTTCATAATAAATAGATGCAGTTTCCGAACGCAAGCGGGGCGCGCCGCCCCTTTAAAAAAAAAGCGCGCTGTTAATTTGTTTCAGATTGTATTAGGTTTATTATTCTTCATTCTTGCGGTATTGATATTGGGTTTAAATATAAAAACTACTAGGATAAATGAATTCTCTATCTAACTAGGAAATATAGTGAAGTCAGTGACGTGACGTAGGCAGTACTTTAACAATACGGCTAGTTTTTGGTGTGCACGCGAGATACACGTAATATATTTGTGTGCCCTTGTGATAAGGATAAATATTTCTAAAATATCTTGAAGATATTAGTAAAATCGGTGAATTTTAACGATAATACGGTTAGTTTTTAGTGATGTCTTAGTGTCACGCGACACTCGTTTAGATACGACCTGGGGGGCTAGCACAACTGACGCCGCGCCGCGACGCGAGGCGACAAAGATCTACCCTACTCTTTCTAATTTGCACGGTGCGAGTGAGAAAGAAGACGCCCAGTCGCGCGGGAAGCGACTGTTCAGCAAGTTGTACTAGACGTACTGAAATATCCTTAGGTTTCTCGCGCCTTCTCGCCTTTCGAGTATTGACCAACGACGCGGCCAGCGCTGAGGAGTTTAAAAAAGCAGTAACGTACGCCTAATTAAGTTTTCTTCCTGAATAATCTTGAGACAATTAGGTACGTGATACTATTATATATTTTTTAATGTGAATATGTTCTCACTGCTGAGGTGAAAAGTTGTATGTGTTACTCGAGAGCAAAGTATTTGCATCTCGTGTGAGTCCTTCGCTGCGCTCAAGATTTCCAACTTTCGAATTTTAGAATCTTTCGCTTCCTCAGGACTCAAAATCAGCACTCGCAGCAAAAACAAACTTTGCTCTCTTGTTGCACAAATAACTATTACGTACCTACTACCTACGTAATACAATATTGATCAAAAGACTTCAATTCTCCTTTCTCCAATTCGAGCTGCTGAGGTGAAAATGTATTTACTGGAAGAGTTTGTGCAAAACTGGTAGTTTTTGTTTCATATTGCATCGCCTGTCCACTTGTGAGAGCCGTCGCTTTCATAAAACCCAGCGACAACTAGGTAGTTACATACCGGTAATACTTTCCTTGCACTCGAGCATCGACAAGGAAAACACCCGGCGTACCGTTTTTACGGAGCCCGAGTGCTGGTTTCAACACTTTCTACACAAAGGTATCTGATACTTAGCCCAACGCTATTGCTTTTATTCCTAAACGTCTATCAAACCAATTTTAAATACTTACTATACTACTATATTTTTTGTTACTTTTAATTAATTGCCTTGAATAAAGAACTAAAGAATAAAAAAATATTAAAATGCCGGTAATATTATCTTGTCCTTATTTGTCACTTTCACATGTGGGTTTGTAAGAAAAGAAAAAACAGAACATATTTTTTTAAAAGGGGATCATGAATATATCCCTTCTTAGTAAGATTAAAATGCTCTTTATTGTGTTGCGTTTTACTTACTAATGATTCACAATTTCCGAAAGCCGCGGACTGCTCCTTATTAAATATGTAGTTTTGACATATAAATAGTTTAGAAAATATTATGTTATTGTGTGTAACGAATGACGATCCTTTTTGGGAGATAGAATAATATAATATTTTGTATTTACAGTTGACTCATTAAGTCTTTATTATTAAAATTGATGAACATGGTAGAATTTCTTGTAATCTTGACATTTATGCAAATTTATATTGTAATTTTTATCGTGTAATAAATAAATCTAATCTAATCTAATCTGCGTGGATGTAAGTTTACATTGATTGAAACAAAAAACATACATCTTCTGTTAAATCTTTATAATAATTACGTGTAATGCATATTATTTCGTATTTTCGATACGATTAGCTAATTAATATAAGAATAAATAATTAAAGTGACGTCTATTTTTTTTTCGTAAAAAACAAAGATAAAATATGTAGATGAACGGTTTAATTCTTAATTAACTTCAGAGTATTTTTAGCTAATAGGTCCTTATGACCTGTATGTGTAGGCTTATAATGGTAGCTTTTACTGAGACAGGATTTGGATGTGTTTTGGGAACCAGTCTGCCACTATGGTAGCCACTAAACTTGTATAAATTATTTAGAATAATTTGAGAAATTAGGGGACGTGATATTTTGGGAAAAATATTTTATTCAAATGACCTATTCTAGTTTATAAATGTTTATTCTAGGAAAGACGACATGTCGCGCAAATGGAAAACCAATTTATAAAAGTTAGTTACATAAGTTTCTTAAAATATCACGCCGTTAGCCTGCGAATGTATACGTTTTGTATGGAAAGTGAACCACCATAAATATAATAATTATTGAACTAGCTATCGCAACACAATTGCAATTTGCTGGCATATTGCCTGCTTACATAATTACTAGACGAAGTAATAAGGTTAAGTTTTTTATTCCACGACTGTGGCAAACAAGCATACGGCCTACCTGGTGATAACCGGACACTGTAGCTTACAGACGCTTTCATTTCCAGAGAAATCACAGCCGACCCTTTATTTAAAACAATGCACTTAACTTTTCTAGGCGTCACTAGAAACATAAAACCCACACCTAATAAACAAATTCAAAGATCCAGTCGGGCTGCCAAATGGGTGACAAAGTAGTGAAGTTGTTGTGTCTATATTACATTATAAACTCATGCAATGTAATGATGCCATTGTGGTGTGTTTCCTTCCTCCCGCCGCGTACTTTCATTTTCAAAACACATACTGTCTACAAACTACAGATCTAATGGCAGATGTAAATTGAAATAATATGCAGTGTTAATATGAAGCGACAATTATTCGTTTAGTTATGATATTCACGGACAAACGCGGGTGCTCCACCACAACAGCGACGGCAACGCGCATGTGACTCTTGACATGCGCTCATAAGCTGCGGTGTCTCCACGGGTACCATTAGGCGAGCCGCATATTGTTTGCCAACGTCGGTTAAAACATTCAAAACTAGTAGCTCTCTGAGCTGTACAACTCGTGAGAATGCGTCTTTTTTTATCAAAAATAAAATTATTTGTCAAATTTCCAAAAACTAAATTGACAAAAAACAAATATAATTAATTACCGAATCTGTCACAAAATTTCGCCAGAATCGGTTGAGAAATGCGACCTGTAGGAACAGCCGGACAATACGCGCAAACTCAACAAAATGCAGAAAACAAGAGAGTTTTTATACAAGCTTACGCACCGCATGCCATCACCGAGCCATTACCTATTGTTGACTGTCTGTGAACTGTGAGGGTGACGTCTAACATGACTTTTTTCGACAGGTGGTCGGCTACGCCGATGTAGGTCACAGGAGCGCAGCAACCCCTCGCCGCACCGCCACAATGCAGAGGTAAATATAGCTCTATGTATATCACCCATATCGAACTGGCCCTAAAAAACGTGTAGATATTCCTCGAAATGATGCTAAATTTAGCTGTTATATTTATTTTTCTTGTGACTGTGAGTTCAACAGAAATCGCGAGCATGTATTTATACATTTTTGAAGTGAAAACTTCTTTAGCGGCGCTGTGCACTTTTTGTGATGGGGAAAAATTGTTAAACTCGCCACAGATCACGTGACCGTAAGATTCGTAAGACGTGAGATTCGAGACAGGTCACGTGACCGTAAGATGTCACGGACCTGATCGAAAAACTGTTACATTGTCATTGAGGTTTCACTTCTGCCGGCACTCCCGGAGTGCAACCCGGTCTTTTTTTTTAAGTGAAAGAGTATCGATAAACAAATTCTATATAATTAACGAACCTGCTCACACAATTTCACGAGAATCGATTGAGAAATACGACATGTAGAGGAGACGGCCGGACAGCGGGACATCCGGACATTGGAATTTTGGCCCAAGCTGAAGCATAGAACTTCGTTCGCTCCGCTCGCTCGTTCAACTAGCTGTACGTAGTAGTTTCAGACAGTCAGTACATTATTGAAGTGGTAGGCCTGTCTGGGTCAGGGTTGCATCCTTCGAAAATAACTAACTGGTATCATGCATGCATTTACATCTTAGACACGATACTGTTATACATACATATTATATATACATATTTTTTTTACTTATTTATTTTCTTGAAATCTGTCACTAAATCGTCATACAAATTACGAAATTCCCTATATAAATACACCCTTTTTTCTGCCGCACAGACTTCTTGAGTATGTCTAACCACTCAATTGCTTGTGGCAACCACAGTTGCCAATTTCGCACACTCCTAAACTGGTTGCCAATCGGCAACTTTGGTTGCCAATCGAAGTATGGGCTGCCTTGATAATGAAAAATTAGAAGCAGTTTAGGCTACCCTTTTTAAAATATGAAAGCAAGTGAGTGGGTAGGAGACGATTCGTTATACGCACGTAGGACACACCGCTTTGCATTGAACTCGCTTGTTCTGCAACGGATCGTTTTGCAATCGCGTTCGCTCATTGAATCACCTACGTAAGACACTGGCTAATATAATTGAAAGGCAATTATTGCTTCTTCCAACATGATGCTTTCGGCAGTGAGAGAGTCCGACGTCTGACCGCTACATGAGTGGTGGAGGGAGTACCATATAGATGTTTCATTCATTACCTACTTTTGTTATACTATAATGTGGGGCCGAGAACATTTATGTTTTTTTTCGCGAATTTGGTCTTGAGATGTGAAGTTGAATAAACAAAGCCGTTTCTTCTTCTAGATTCAGGATAATCCAGGATGCCTTAAATAATATGGATGTAGACTCAACATTTATTATTACTTCAAAAGAAAGAAGGGATAAAAATATGCCTAATGACGAAAATCCCTAAAATTTACAAAGCTACCGATGTTTAAATGTTGCTTGTTAGAGAGAGAAAACTCCCTGGGTTCCTCGAGCGTCATAGTAAATGACAATTGTTTTGTTTCATATGAAGGTACGTTTTGCGGAAACGGGACACAAAATAATTCTATCGAGCCGATTTCGTCCAATTATGTATCGAGCCCGTCCACGGTCTTTGAAATATGGTGAATATTAACATATATTTGTTGTGCTAGAAAAAATCGTTTTTCTTAAAAAACTGCTTAAATAACATCAATTTCACCAAATTAGGTCTTGTCTGCCTCTTAAAATTTTGGACACTTATAACTGAGTGATAAATTGATAATTTAACCTCCAGCGTTGCTTTTTTCTCCATTTGACTACATGTATTTTTAATTCTTGTACAAGAAAATACAACATTATTGATTATTTTATTAAGTGTCTGACATCCACTGTTTGTTAAAAAGTTATATTCACTTCACATCATCTGTGATCCCCTTTGACATCAGCTCAATGAACTGTTTTTTAATTTAGACCTCTGTAAACTTTAGTGAACCAGGATTAATTATTGCATTTTTGACTCCTCCCACTTTTCCACACCTCCGCCCCCCCCGTTGACGTTTACGACGGACCAATAACGGCACAGCTAACAGAGCATGTCTAGGATACTTTTTTGGAGTCTCTATTAGTCGTGAGTCAGGCTTCGGGGCAGGTGGGTCGTGCGCGCTGCACCGCCGCTGCTGCACTCGGCTCCGTGTCTAGTGCGTTCCGGATTTAACTCTGCGTCATGATGCATTACCAGTAAGTCTTTTAAATTTTTTCTCACCTATACACTGGAATGAGTCTTTACTTAAACACGAGTATATAGCCATTGAAAAGTGTTTTTACCCAACCGCCGAAGGACCTATTTCTTCAGAGTGTTCTGCAGCCTAAACAACTTGAGAGATTTACTAGTAAACATTTTATGTGCAATAATTATTTAACAAAAAAATGTTTTGTACGTACTCATTCATCTAATAAACGCGACAATATGAAAAACCATCGGGTAACGAATCGGAAAACAAAATAGTAGGAGATATGAATATAGACATGAATGGAAGAAAATTATTATATATCCAATTCCAGAAAATTTAAATAATATTTCGCGAATGAGCTGGCTAAAAAAGTCCTGACAAGAAAAAAAAAACAATTTCCAAGCGTTTATGTCGTGCCTATACCTATTCGTATCTTCTTCTAAAAGAAGAAATAAGTTTTTTGAGTTACATGCCTCAAACCCTTAGGTACAAATAAGATCACTTCGTTTTTCGTCTATCTGTCGAGACCCATTTTCTCCGGAATGCTTCGAAAATCAAGTAAAAATTGATACGTATTATTGTAGGGTCAGGTATGCAATCCCTTAAAGCTGTAAAAAAAACTTAGTCACCGCAATCAATGGAGTCACAACTGAAATCCTATAGGGTAATTTATGTTGGCCTAGAATTAGCAAATTTCGCAAGGAGCTTTTTTGTCTCATAGCCAAATCGGACAAGTATAGGGATACATCTGAACATTTTGTACCTAGTTATATCACAAAAAATATAACTTTTTTGCTGTTGGTACACTGACCCTGAGCTATGGAAGGGGACAAACAGTTCCCTACCGGCATAGTTAAGTTTGGTCCGCAATTCTGTGAATTATTTTACGGAACTCTCGGAATAATGGTAAAAAAGAGATTTTTATCTTCATAAGTTTTATTAAAATAATTATAACGCTAAAATAGGTCCTCCGTATGAGACGATATTAGCGCGCACCCAAATTAGAGTTGAAGACGAGACTTCTGTGACTTGTTAGTAGTAGCTAACATTCCCTGAAATCCCCATCAAAACAATAAGCGATTTATAGAATCCTCCCTTGCCGCCCTAGTGCAGCTATTTTGAATATATTTTTGACACGTAGATAAATATTTAAATATTTGCAATATTCAAAAAAATAGTACAACATATAAGTTTTTATGGCACAAACAAAACTGTCCTAGGGACTTCCCAACAATATTTAATTTATCGATAATTTGTACTTTCTTATAACCGTTCTGACTATGAGATAACGTATAATATGAATGTGCAACTTGCATACCTACCTATTGTGCAGTATAAAGTCCGTATAGGTCGATCAAGAAAGATAACGGTTTTCATCCTATATAAATAAGACGTTGACATAACTTGTCTGCTCAGGGAGATTAGTTGATGGAAATAATATTACGCGTCTAAAGAAAATTTTATACATTCTTGGTTAAAAAGCTCTCCGGATTTACGTATACGTGGATATAAGATCTTTCATACTAAATGTGAGATTAGCTACGTAGCTAAGAAATATAATATAAAAAAGCATTTGAATAATCAAAAACACAAAGGAAGCCGTATGAAATATAATTCGTTTTATTTTAACTTAATGAAACTCCTGATAACATGTACAATGCCTGGCATCAATTGGATAATCCAAATTGTTGTATATTAATACAGAATTGCATCAACGGAGGATACAAGAATTCATTCGAACCTTCTGAATCGTACATTAGACAGCATTATCTTTCAAAATATACGCTCTGAAATGTCAAACAAATATATATAAGTGACCGTTGACGAGACGACAAATGCGAATGGAGATCAAATTGCAAATATTTTAGTTGGTAAACTTGAAGACGAACCGAGCAGGCCACATTTATTTGCAAGTAAAGTGTTGCTTTGGACAAACAGTGATACAATAAATAATAATATACTTTAGAAAATAAATCCTTACTCACTTACATAACGCAATTAGTTGCAAAGTCTTTCGAAAATTTATTTGGTGCTAATCAATCTCACAAAGTTTTACGGACTTACAGCTTAAATAAAATAGGGAAAATCCGGCGATGCGGCAGATCCGGAGAAAAGTACTTTTACCTTAGTCATCAGCATTTTAGTTGTTTTTTTATTTAAACCGGTGAACTTTAGAATTATCTATTATGAAATGTCCCTTTGGAATAAGTATTTGAAATAGCTATCGATAAATTTAATATCGGAAGGAAGTCTCTAGTTAATGGACGTATTTGCCACAAACACTTCTATGTCGGCTTATAACATATAAGATTAAGATAGTGAAATTGAAAAAAGGTACATAAGTACCTACGAGAACCCTCATTAAGAGGAAACACTAAAGGCGAGATAATTGAGAAATAGGTATTTATAAAATGTATTGCTGTCGCGCCAACCTCAAGCCTCCCCCCGCAGCCCCCCTAGCACGCTAGGTTTTATGTCCGACATAAGGCATTTGTCCTTCTTGCACTCGCATATTTGCCAGAATGGGACGAATGCTTTATGTCCAACATAAAACGTAGCATACTAGCCCCCCAGAGCGCGATAGAGACAACTGCAGCTTGGACCGAAAATACGTACATAAAATGAACGCTTCGTAGTCACCTGATTTCTTTTCCAAAACTTGACCTATTTAACTTTTTTGGGCTTTGGCCATGTTCCTATGTTTTCCTTTTTTTATATAATCTAGGCAAAATTGTTTTCTGGATGTTTGATGGATGATGACAGCGAAAAATCTGGCATTTTTCTTAGGTTTTTGAAGGTAATATCTCTTTTAAGAATAAATTTATGAAAAAAAAGGATACAAGAACATGTCAATAGTAGCCACTGATTTAAAAAAAATAAATAAAAAAAAATTGTGGAAAAAAATATATTGCTCTACTTCCATTATCCAGGGAGAAAACAGGGGACTACGTTTCTATGGAAAAACGGCCCTTGTGTTTCCTCTTAACTCTGACAATTGTACGTTCATTAAAATACTATCCTCCTATCCGCTATAGTCGGATCAAACAATTACTTTGCTAGTACCTATTAAGTTTAGTTTATTTAGACCCGAAGAATAAACCCATTGTGCACGTTGTAATAACTTTATTTCAATAGCCTGTTTAGGGATTTCATTCCGCAACTGTATTACGCTGGCGTTAAACCAGTACCTAAACAACGTCTAAACTGCAACAACTTTAAACAGAACGAAACCTGGTGCTACATTTGTTTACATAAATATGATTTAATGCAAGTTAATTTTTATTAACGTGTTTCTAGGTTTGTACGTTCGCAGTTTTTATCGATACTAAATCGTACCGTCTGTGATTGGAGCTTTGTATATTTTTTTGGGGGGGTAATCTCTGAGACTTCTCATCTGATTTGAAAAATATTTCACCATTATATGAAATAGGCCGTCTGGGCCCGGGTTCTCTGTAATAGCAACAATTATTCGACCGCCGAATCCTATATATACTCGTAGCTATAAACCTGTCTATAAATAGGACGTTAAATTGTCTCGCCGGGCACGGCCGGCGGCGGGCGCGCGCCGCCGGCCGGCGGGCCATGCAACAAGCCGGCTCAGTCATGTTGTCTGATTTGCGTTAGCATCATAAAGCTAGTTTAAGAGTACACTTTGAATTGCAAAGTCTCAAACTGGATTAATGGTCTGGCGGAGGCTTGGCTGCTCCATTACCTGACATTTTATCATTTGTTGCGTACAATGATGTTATTTCCTTAACTTATTTTGAGTACCTACTCATTTCATGAGGTTGAGTAATATTACAATGGATTTTTCACTCCTTCTATGTGAAAACAAGTGTTTATTAGCCTGCACGTTTGTCATAGACCATATGGAAAAGAAAGCTTTAAAAACATTATTCTAAAAAACACTGTGGGCCAGAGCGAGGCGAGAGACAATATTATGTAATTTCAGTAGCGTGTTTGAGAACTTTGAGGAGACACTTTCATTGAGCGTGTTTAAATACCGCGCTTTTTTCTTCGTGTATCGCTACAATAAGACAATATATGAGACCTTAAACGCTTAGGGTTTCATATATTGTCTTCCTTGAAAGCTTTTGAATATTAACAAGCTCAATAAATAAAAGTATGGATTTTTTGATACTACTTTTTAATAGCTGCATGTTATTTCAAACAATGTTTATTTAATATAATGTGATTACTAATATATTGATAGTAGAAGTTCAAGACCATGTATTTTTACGTATTTTTTTATAAAAAAAATGTCTTAAGCACGTAAAAGCAGTCCATATACTAATATTTTAAATTTACAATGATGATTTTATCCAGCTCAAATGAAAATGATACGACATTGAGTTTGTTAGAGTAGAAGAAAGAAACGTCAAACATTAACAATGTTCTGTCTGCAAAAAGCAAAGCAAAATATTTGAACGCTTATTATGAAACCGCCTGGAAGAATAGTAAAGGTGTAATATCGTTTTCAAGAACTATTCGAAATATAAGCAGCCTTCTACTGTTTATTTGGATGTAGGTATTATATTCCACGCCTAAAGTGGGAGTCAGAATGAACAACGACATTCGAATAAATACCTACTTAGGCGCCTAATCACAGTTTTCTCGCCGTACAAAGGAAAACTATCCGTCGATTGATTATTGGGAATGGCTGTAAGTAAATAAATACCTACCAATAGATTGATATCCATTTAGTTATAATATTTTGCACAAAGCCATCCTTTTGAAATACCTATATTAAACCTTGTTCTTAGGTAAAACATTGCTTTATGCAGGTGGCATTCATCTTCGGAGTTGTTGGCTATTACAAATGTCTGTTAACGATATACAAAAACATTCGGACACATGTATAACTAGTAAAGGTTGATATTAAAACTAAAACGGATAAGAAGATCATTTGTCGTCCAGGATCAACATGTTAAGATCATTGAAAATACCAATAATCATTGCGATCATCAAATATTTGTCCAATAATCATTGCGTCTCACATTTTTTTAACACATTCACTGCCAAGAATCGCTACGCGCTACGCTCGTAGCCGATCCCGTGGTTTTCCTCGTATGTAGCGGCCTGAATGGGTTAAACACATTCACTGCTAAGAATCGCTACGCTTATAGCTAGTTTCGTGGTTTTGCCACTAAGTATCGGAAACCGCCTACGGCACGCTAAGTAGGTACCTGGAAGTGAATGTGTTAACCCCTTCGAGGCCAAGGAACACTAAGTGTGCTACGCCGTAGCGCGTAGCAGCATTTTCCGCTTCGTAGCGGGATATCGCCCGTAGACGCAAAATTAACCCCTTCCTAGCCGCTTTACGCGTGTAGCCGATACGAGTATCACGTATTTTACACTCAGCGGGAACTTGTTACGGACGGAAAAGCCGCGTTGCAAATTAAGTGATTTAGGACCACAAATTCTGCAGATTGTCGACGTCACAGGCCTATGGCAACTAGGAGAGTTGGCATAAGCCTCTGACGTCGTATTGCTAGGATTTTTTTGTTATAGTTTGTGGTCTTGCCACGACTTTCAGTCTAAGTGGCAAGCGGTGCCGGCCGCGATAAGCTGGGCCGCCGCCTGGTAATCTACTAAAAGAAAGACTAAATATTCTTAAGGCATCCAACTTATGTACTTAAGCGGTCGCTGATCGGTGCAATGACCCGCCCAATGACTATAAATTGTAAACAGAGATCAAAGGCTCTTAGGGCCATATTGGTGCCGAAAGGCCAAAATGCACGTCGACGGCGCGTGAAAAAAAAATTAGTCTTCATAGGCCCTTCGGTATGTTTAAGCTATGCAACGGAAGTGTACGAAAGCAAAGTAACATGATTTCCCGACTACCTAGAGCTGGGTCCACATTTGTATCATTTTGTCGTATCGTATCTCCGTCGCGTTGCACCGACGCGTATCAAGATCGCTAATGTGGACGTAAAAACAGCGCGATCATGCGGCGCGCCGTATCCGATCGCTCGGGATCGATGTTGACACACGTCTATTATATACCCCGCACACTCGCAATCGGATACGCGTATCAAGATCGGTAAGTATGGATGTGTTTTGATACTGTATCACGATACGAAGTTATGATTTGATACGCGATACGCCGTGATCGCTCTCGAGGCGGTTTTTCCCCGATCATCAAAGGGGATACGGATGAGCGTCCACACTCAATGATACGGCGTTATGATACGATACGCTGCTACGCTATGGTTAGTATGGGCGTATTTTTTCACGCTACGATGCTAGTGATACGGTGATCGGCAAAATGATACAAATGTGGACCCAGTTTAGGAGAAAGCGGAAGTGACAAGAGCTCTTCTCATCTCTTCGACGTAGTTAAATTTGTGTGTTTAGCGTCGGCATTGCTTCAAACACCTACTTAGTCCTTATAAAAGCGGAGAAACATTGGAGAACCATCTAGTTTTATTAGTTATTACATGACCTCTACCACACTATATTTATCACTTTTAAATAATAGTTAGGAGGGTACTGTTAGGTACATATGATTCATGAAATACTTTGGAGTTAACGATGTTTCACATATATCAGAAAGAGAAAAATACTTTAAACTTTTAATTTTTTGGCAAAACAACATACGTGTATGGTATGACGGCCACTTAATACTACTAAACAAGTAAAAAGAGAAACCATTCTCTTGGGTTATAAATTTCTATAGTGGTAAATTATGCATTCGCTATTTCTTCCCCGTAGAAAGGCTTTGTAAGTTAAGTAACTAGGTATCTAAGGTATTGTCATTTTGTAGCCGTCCGCGAAAGCTAGCAGCCTGTCAAAGCCCATTACGAGGCTTCATATTATTTTCTTGCCTTAGTTTCAGAGTTTTAAGTTACGTAAGACCTTTCTTTACTATTATTATGAAGACGCAAAGTCTGTGAGATTGTAGCTTATTAGTAAGTATTAGTTTTTGCCCGCGACTTCGTCCGTGTGGAAGTCGTTTATATCATACCTTCACACAAACTTTCGCCCCCCAATTTCACCCCTTTAGGGTATGATTTCCGGGTCAAAAATTATTATTTGTCCTTCCCGAGGATTAACTTCTCCACACCAAATTTAATATCGATCGGTTCAGCGATTTTAGCTTAAATGAGACAGACAGACAGAGTTACTTCCGCATTTATAATATTAATATTTTGCGATTGTTTGCATTTTTCTGTTGGGAAGTAACGGCACGAAGTGCTCCTGAGAGTCGGTCGAAGCCTCCGTCTCCGGCGTACTTGCGCCGGTCGGGGTCGCCAAGTCAAGTGGCCAGAGGAGCTCGCTGGACTCTCGGCCCTGGCTCGCCTTCATTGCCCGTCCAGAGAGAAGTTGTGAGAGCTAAAAGCTGTGGGAGTGGACGTGTTAAAGAGAATAACGCCGCGAGTAATTTCGGAGAAAGGGTAGCACACCTCTAGACACCCCTGAGCCAGTCACATAGCGGTTGTCATCTCGTCTTTACGATGCCGGTTTCTTTTTTGTAAAGGAAAATGACAAATGTTTTGTCCTAACGCTCGTTCGAAAAGTTAGGTACGCAATTATTATTTAGGGTTCCATCTAGCGAGTGGTCGTGACCGCGTGTTTCGATAACATTTGTTTGATGTATTTAAATGAGTACTTAGGTACAATAATCGCATAACGGAGTTGTTAGTAAAGAAAACTGGAGTTCGAGTTTAAGTTAAACGTTCAAGTTCAAGTTTCGTTATTTGATCAAATAACAAAGTAACGATACATCTAGCAAGTCATGATACATAATATTTATCTTCAATATGATCGGAAATCAACGCAAGCCTCGAGGGGGGACTAACAATGAACATGTCGAAGACTAAGCTTATGACCGTACGTAGGATTGAGATCAACGGAGAATCTATAGCATATGCCCATGAGTACCTTTCTTTGGGCCACCTAGTTCCCTTTCAGGCGTGACAGCCTTGACAACGCCTGGAGGAGCCACTGGTCCATGAAACATCTCATCAAGGGTGATCTCCCAATTTCACATAAGCGAAGACTTATGGACATTTGCATACTATACCGATTTTCACCTACGGTGCACAGACTTGCCCTTTGACGCTATCTCAGAACTCCACACTGGGGGTTTACTATTATAGCAAATTAATGAACCGTATTTGGAACACCACGTTGCGCTCCAAGCACCAAATCTACGTAGCTCGGTAAGCGGCTAAGTTGAAGTGGGACTGGACTAGTCATGTCTGCCGCATGCCGAGTGAGCTGTGGGCCAAGATTGCTACTGAATGGCAGCCCGACAGGTCAAAACAGAGATGCGACAGACCTCGCCGGCGATGGCGGGACGAGCTAGAGTCCTTTCTAAAGGCTTGGCCAAAGGCTGCTCATGATTGGGATGACTGTAAACGGAGGGAGGAGGCCTTTGCCCAGCAGTGGGACACCACAGGCTTTTAATAATAATTATCATGCTCGGAAATGTTCGTCTTACTGTAGCAAAAATAGTACGTGAAGTTGCTCGTAACTGACGAGTGCAAAATTAAAAAAGTTTAAACTTATTTACTGTACGTCGCAGTGGCCAGGAAAGTGTATTTATTTAATCGTATGGCATACATTATTTTGGCCTTTATAGTTTGTACTGCCAACGATATGTGCTGCACCAGACACTAACATTTTAATAAAAGTTTTGGTTTCACTCACCGCAACCGGGACGAAGTCCTACCGATAGAATTGAATCACTCGTATTCATTCTATCGGTAGGACTTCGTCGATACCAAACCTTATTAAAATTTCTATCGCTATTTCAAAATAGCATTTCATCGTTTTTAAAAGTTTTCGAGTGAAAAAGTCGAGCGCTCGAAAATCAAAAATAACCCGCCCAGTCTTGCTTGCTATCGACATAAATGTTCCGAGAAATTTAGTGTCATCTACAACTCCGACGATTCTACTGTTGAATTTAATATCATCGACCACAGTCCTGAGATTCCGGAAATGCACTAACTTAGTTTTGTTGGTATTGGTGATTAAGTTCTTGTCTGAAAGCAAATCTAGGTACTATAGAGGAGGAGAGTATTCTTGATTAAGTTACTAAAGTTAGCAGTATTAATAAGCTTGAATTTAAACTCGACGAACTATTTCATGTGGGGTATCGTTGAATAGGTATTTTAAATCATCATTACGTTTTCTTAATTGTTTATAGTTTAAATAACCGTTTAGGATTTACAACGATTTCAAGTTCGCTTAAAAAAATATTCGCTGAAATAACCAAAATCTTACCTACTTACAGTCCAAACGGCTGGATGGATTAGCCATATCACGCCATATGAAGTGTCGATGGACTCCTCATTATCGTGGGAGTGCTATCTACACTAATATTATAAAGAGGAAATATTTGATTGTTTATTTGTATTGAATAGGCTCCGAAACTACTGGATCGATTTGAAAAAATATTTTATCTTAGAAGCCGACATTATCCCTAATGAACAAGGGCTACTTTTTACCGCGAAATGACGCCAGGGAAGTGACGCACAGAAACGTTTCTTGTAATTACGTCTATACAATTCACGCTATTAATACATGATCTTAACGCGAAAATAAGAACCTACCGAGCTATACAACGTTGAAAAGTAATATCAAGTAATGACGTTCTACAATGCTTAAAAATCTATCCATGGAAATGATTTCTTAAAAAGGACGAAAATTCATCGCTGGAAATACATACCACGTTAACCGCTTAAAAACGCACAGCTGCTCGTCCGCTCACTTCAATACGTAAATACAACTGATATACTTTCTCGTAACATTGCAAACATAGCGTCAGCAGTGCCTTCGGTCAATCAGATACTTATTGGTAGTTTCGCGTTGTCGTTTACTGGGTAAATGTGTGACAGATACATAATAGCCGATCGTCTTGTTATTAACTTATAATTTATAGTTTAGTTTAGTTCATATATCTCATTGTACATATTTCACATAATACAGGTAATTTGGCTTATATACTACTAGTCGTACGTGATCGTTTCATTTAATAATAATATTAACAAGTTATAATGTGCAGCATATATACACAAAATATTTTAGCTAGGTACATTGATGATAGTGGAATATTATAAAATTATAATAGTGTACAGTATGTAATCAATATTAAAATCAAGTTAAAAAAGAATAATTAAAATAACCAAAAGTTGTACCTGAGTACAGGTACCGGTAGCAATCATATCAATGTCAGAATGCAATACCTACTTACCATAAAAAATGTTGTACTTACCCGAGAAGTATAGGTACCTACATATCAATTAATTTTTAATAATGTCAAATCTAACAAATCAAATTCAACAATAATTAAAATAAAAACAAGTCAATAAACCATAAAATTCAAATAAATATGCGAATATATGTCATTATTTCAACATATTCCTTTACCGTAAAATGGGGTGAGTAGGGATCGCGAGGGGAGTTGGGTTATGGATGGGAGAGAAGGGGTGAAAGGGGGGCGAGATGGGATTTTAAGGCTACTGCTACCTAAATAATGTTTTCCAATTTAAAATGGAGCTATAGTAATATTCATAATAAAAAAAAATCGATCCAACAATCTTCAAAAATCACCTTTGTATGAGAACCCATCTCACGCCAACTACGAGGGAACGGGGTGAGGTGGGATTTCGTGTTTATCGTTAAAGTTATGAAATGGAACTAACCAAAATCATAAAAAAACTAAAATACAAACGTCCGGAACACTTATTATATACAACATTCACTTTGCAAATGTAAAAATAAAATGTTACCAAGGTATGAATGTCAGTTTTGTCCCTACTCACCCCATTTTACGGTACTGAGTAAAGTGACCTTTCTAAGAATAACTAGGTTCTTCAGTCTGCGTTTGAAGGTTTCCGCGTTTGTTTCCTGTTTTATGCCAGATGGTAGGTGCTCATAGTATGTAGGCCCAGTAACCCGTGCGTTTTTGGCATGCAGTGCTGTACGACGCGGTACTTTCCGAAGGTTTCCCGTGCTGTGGAGACACTTACCAGTCACTTCCACTCGCTTAAACTGTGACAGGTGCTTTCGTGCGAACATAATGACCTCGAAGATGTACCTACTGAGAGTAATGCGTCATGATACGGTGCTCCACAAACCGTGTCTTGCAGGACTGCCTCTGATTGAAGCCAAGCATGGTTCGCAGAGCTCGTTTCTGCATGCGCATCACCCTCCCAGCATCGGTTGAGTTGCCCCACAGGACAACGCCATATGTCATAAGCGAGTGGAAGAGGGAGAAGTATACTTGTCTCAGCGTATCACATATAAGTACTTATAGATAACAATCAATTGAAAAAAAAACCGTTAAAAATTAGATTTATCTATCACTTAGCCAGAAAATGGTTAGTAGCTGTGCAGATTTTTTTTTTAAAGAGAAACCTATAAACCTAGATATTATTATGCTGAAGCGATCGACATCAAAATCAAAATGATTTGTTAAGATTTTGTTAGTGGAAAACGTTTTCTCCCGAAATAGAAATTTCATAGGGTATATGGTCAGGCGCGAGCTGCTAAATAGCTATACTTCCCTCTACGTTAAGTATAAACTAAAATCTATAAAATACGATTGCGGCAATGTTGTAAAAGATGCGTATTTAACATCATGGAGCCTAAAATAGTAACGTAGGTAATAATTGAATAAGCATCACCTTCACCCGAGCCAGAAAGCGAAGTCTCACTTTGCTTGCCGTTTGCTAGCAGCAATATCTGCTTGTTGGAGCTGCTGAGGTGAAAACTTGATTTTCTAACTAAACATTGCGACATCGAGAGAGGTTTTGAGATTCAAACTCAATTAACTCTACAAGATCTCTAGCGGTCAGATAACAGATTATATTCTGAGAGATATTCGACCTATGACCCGTTTCATTATAGGTACAGGTATTTTAATACATATTCTGAAATTAAGTTATTATAAAATAAATTAATTAAGTTAGAACTTCAATCATTTTTAGAAGACGATATAACATATTGGCTAATATTTAGAATTGTAAGCCTTTGCTGGCCAAAAGCAAAACTTCTTTTAAAAGTATCGCTTCAATGATTTCGAATCGTAAACAAACAAAATTGGAATTTGCATCTGAAATCGCCCCAACGATCTTAGGTCCATTATCTGATATATTTTTTTACTTTATCAAAGCTGGGAAACGGCCCTGTGGTCTCCGTCTGCTAGACCCATTAGAAACAGTTTATAATTATTAACAAGTCTAGCAAATGCTAATACACAGGAACTGTATTAGAGTGTGCATCAGTATGTGTATGCTTTATTACAATCTAATCGATAAGCATCGGTGGCCTAGTGGTTAAGCACGATAACTCAAATGACTTTGCGCTATGACGAACCAAAGATCGATTCCCAGCCAGGGTATGGATGGCAATGGGAGCTTATTTTGGTTTTAATTTTTATACATTTCTTGACATTGTAAATAACAGTGAATATATATGAACGATCTTTAAATAAAATTGTTATTCAGTCTAAGGATTAAAACATAGTTTCCCAAAGTGGTCCATACCGCCCCCCAGTGGGCTCTGATGAGTTCCAGGGGGGCGGTAGGGGCCTCGGAAGAAACTGGGGGGCATTCATACTGCCCAGGGGGGCGCTCCCACATGTGAGAAAAAACCCTAAAATATTAGTACGAATAAATTTATATTAGCGCAATAAATTGAAAACCTATATTTATACGGTTTGTTTGTGGTAGGTACCTACCTCTCTATCATTGATTATTTTAGTTTATTCGCTAAATATTAGTCTTAACTAGTTGAAAAAGTTATTATCTATACCTGGGGCCCGTTTCATGAAGTAACAAGTTACAAATTACAAGCGGAAGTCTCTTTTCAATACCTTTTGATAGAAAGAGACTTCCGCTTGTAATTTGTAACTTGTTGCTTCATGAAACGGGCCCCTGGTCTATCCGTTGTAAGTCTTTGACTATTTACTCAAAACAAGTATCGACAGGAACGCGATGCCAAGGCTTAGGTAAGTAGGGATTGTTTTAAAAACTTGTCATTGCGTGTACAATATTCCTGCCGATACGTGCTGACCTCTCGCATTTTTACAAGCAGTGATTTAAGTGAAGTTTTGTTTGTATTTTTGTGTTTTGTAACCAAAAGTCAAAATACAAGTGAGCTCGTTAGGATTTTTATTGCTGTGAATAAGGTAACGTGACCTAGTTAGGTGTAGCTGTTACAATGTCCGAGGCCAAGAAGAAATGCCGCCAATACAGTGTCGAATATTTGAAATATGGCTTCATTCCATCTCCTACCAACCAATCTTTATCTACCTATGTGCTTGACCTGCCAGAAGGTACTCTCAAATGAAGCAATGAAGCCTTCTCGGTTACAAGAGCATTTCACTAAAATGCATGCTGACAAAAAAAACAAAGATTAAAAACAAAGACTCAGCTATTATTTCGCGATGGGGGGCGCTGAAATTTTTTTCGACACCTAAGTGGGCCCTCGCCCAAATAAGTTTGGGAACCTATGGATTAAAACAACCTTTTTTTAATGTTTTAATTATCTTTATTCTGTTAACTACAGTAGATAACTGTTAACGCAGTTTTTTTAATAGTACTAAGTGATAGTTAGTTAGCAATTTCCTACCATTTTATTGAGCTTTTCAATCAGGCTTAAGTTTCATTTCCGATAATCGGAAAAAGATTGAAGCCTTACCCAATAAATATTAACCAAAGGCCGGGTTATCAAAACATTCATAATTCAAATCAGCCGAACGCTTGTAGTGTGGCGTGGCGTGCGATTGATATTTACAATAATGATAATAATGTTATTCGGGCTGACACGGTTAGGTACTTACGTCGCAACATCATTATATGATTTCTCAGTTGTTTAATAATAATTCACCATCACTTTTTTAATACTTCAAAAAAAGAATACAATCGGCAGTTTAATAATAATAAGGTCTAAGTACTTACTTTGCTAATTTGTTTATTTTGTTTAGCAAACATTTGTTTTGTTAATCCGGCCTTTCATTACCTAAACAAATAAATCTTAATTTACGGCTTCAGCTAGTGTTACAAAAGGCTAGTCTTTAGTGTAACCTCCTCTTTGGTCGATAACACTTTGCAAGCGGGAACGCATGGATTCATTGAGATTTTGACATAAACTAGAACCACGAATACTATCCCATATTTTTATAAAATGTGCCTCTAACGCTTCTGGGCTTCGTTCATTGTGATTTTCCCAGCGTTGCACAATAAAACCCCATAAATTTTCAATAGGGTTCAGATCCGGCTATCTAGCAGGCTAAGAAACTACAACTTGCAAGTTATCTTTATAACGGTCGAACCACTCCCTCACATTACGCGAACGATGTATAGGGCAATTATCTTGCACAAATGATATCACAGGTAATTCTTCTTCGGGATACACATTTCGGACGGTAGGTAACATAGTTTCTTCCAGGACATTCATGTAATCTACGCTGTTTGCGCGACTCGGCATCCTCACTAGTTCACCCGGACCGGCTGTACTCATCCAGCCCCACATATTGACACTTATACGACCAGATTCCATGTTCGGCACTACGTGACCACTATCATAGCGCGTATTATTGCGACGCCATAAACTTAAACGTCCGATGACTCGATTTGAAACACTTTTCGTCACTAAATATGACATTACTCCAGTCATCATTTAAATGCCTCAGGGCAAATTGCAATCGTGCTGTTTTATGTGCTTCTGTAAGCAACGGCTTGACGGCATGCCTACGATAGTGCAAACCCTCGTCATGAAGCACACGACGAACAGTGTCTACACAAACCAGGTGAAATAAACCAGCGTAGTGACTTGTTGGTATAAAGCCATTTTCTTCGTACTCGGTCACCATCGCTGCTCGCTGCGCGGTATCAATGAGACGAGTCTACCCATTCTTTGCCGGTGTAGCAAAGATCCTTCCTTTTGGAATCGCCGTACCCATAAAGTAACTGTTTTTCGCTGTAACAACAATAGGTATTAATAAATAGGTATAATAAGCGAATAGTTACCACTTCTATTAAAACAAGTAAAAAAACTACTTACGTTTACACCGGTTTCACTAGCAATTTCTGAGAAATTGTGGCCTTCGTTTTTAACAAGATCAATATTAGATCGAGAACTCATCGTTAAATGTATAAATACGGAGGAAAAGATGAAAAACGCAAGTGAAATAGGGAATCGAATTAGAAACGGCTGACAAACGAACACGCAGTGAATCTTTCTTATAAAAAAATATGGTAGTTTTATATCATCTATATCTACCCTCTTTACTTATTATACTAATCCTAGTCGTAATGAATAAATATTTGAGCATAAAAATGAACAGGTAGTCAATTTCTACCGTGCTGTCAATTAACCCGGTGGCCCAGTGGTTAACTAGGCAGGTCAATATCAACCTAGGCCGAGGGTTTCAGGTTCAAACCCGCTCCCAACCATGAAGTTGGGAAAAAAGTGTTTTTGGAATTATCTTTGGGATATTCACTCGTTGTGCAGAAAGTAGAAACACAAGCATACAAAAGAAAAAATACACAAAGCCAACAAACAAAAATCGGAAATGTATTCCTATTACGTCGTATAATTCCGCCATTATCATAAATGCTATTGGCAAGATTACTGAATAATAATGTTACCCAAGAAAATACAAATTTTCACCCCACTGCTCGGAAATGTGGCAAAAGATGGTTAGAATTCAGGCTTCAAAGCTGGGTTAGTTGGACCTCGCACGAACAGGCCATCTATGAGCTCAAACTGTCCAACAATGTTTTTGTAGTCCAGTGCGCCCACACTCGCGTGTGGAGGGCAGCGCGCGGTCCGTCCGGCGCGCTGCTGCTGGCGGGTGTTTCATATTGTGATCTTTAATTAGGTACTTCATTTTGACTTATAATTATAATTATTTGCAATTTCCTCGCAGTAGGCTTGAAAAGCACTATGTAATGTCTCGGCCAAAAGTGCAATAGATGGACTCGTCTCCTCCGAGGTCCTCACCTTTGGCTCGGACCTCGAACCCACTCGTCCATCTATTGCCTACTTTCTAGCCTTTACAACAATGTACTATTCTATGACGAGAACAAAATAGAAGTCCTGTCTCTTTATTTTTTAGTTTTTTGTTAACAGCGCCATCTAGTTAAATCTTGCTAATCCTCTGAGGTTTCCATTGACATCTATAATGATATTACACATCGCGCACCATAGATGGCGTAGGATTCGGTCGCCAACCCAAACTGTTTCTGGTTTGACCATGCACTTATGCTGCTTGCTGTACCTATTTATGTTTTTACAATAAAACAAACAATGTAAAAATGAAATAGACATTTAATTCCTAACTATCATTGGCAATGATGCAGCGTAACCCACCAGCAAGCAGCTTTGCAGTAATTATTTGGGTATTTTACAGCGACCAGGGACAGGAGATACTTATATGATGAGATAAATTTTAACTAGCTTGAAAGGTCTGGCTTCCAAAGAGGCAGCTTAACCCATTTACTTTAGTGATCCTTTGTGACTGCCCTGGCACTATGTGTTATAATCTGTGTGTGTTTGTTACAGTGCCATGAAGCGCCTCCGCGAGGTCGACTGGGTGACCGTGAGGCGCGATAGCCACAACATCTTCACCAAGCTCATCCGCACGCGGGACCCGCGCGACTCCGAGACCACGCAGGAGATAGCGGTGCCCGGCAAGCAAAGACTCTCGGTAAGTGGCGACTGCACTGCTAGAACAGTCAGCACAGAGGCGTCTTTACCTATGGTGCAGGGTGTGCGTTGCACACGGGCGCAGCGGTCCTACGCGCCGAGCCGTACTTTGTAACTATTCAATTTTTAACAAACCGCGCGCTTAAATACTAGGGGGCGCTAGAGTAATGTTTGCACACGGGCGCTACATGGGCTAGAGTCGCCTCTGAGTCAGCTGCAGTTGATTTTTTGTTTATTTTAAAACATAATAATCGTTCTACATTATTATAAGTCAATTTACATGAGTTTATATTATCTCTCACTTATAATAAATATCTAAATTAAAAAAGAATCAGCCAGTATCAAACTAACCAATGGTGTGTCCCAAATGATCTCAGCTTCCCATGAACGGAAAAACATGTAACTTTTTTTATAAGTAGGTACATTACTCTAGCTTCCGTTTAGGATAGTTTTTATCCGACTGCCACGATTAATTAATTTTCGGAAACATTTGACCTCATTAAATTATTCATTTCTTCTGCTTGAAATCGTAGCCGCCATATCTGTCAACTGCCAGTGACGTCAAAATGGCGGGCTTGCCTTAACTATCCAACAGTAATAATTTCGATCCGGTGTTGTGATAGACCTTCACAAAACGCATATCAAATTCTAAAGCATAATAAAATAATCGATTCTGATATGAAAACTTATATGCGCTAAATTCTTTTTGAGGCGTAATTTCAATAAAAGTATCAACAATTTTCAACAAAATAACGTCAAATGTCAAAAGTCTGACTCTTCCTTTTTTTAATGGCATGGCATAGCGCTGTTCTCGCGTCCGGCCATACAGTCTATTTGAGTTTCTGCAAGATTACACGCTGAGTATTTGTCACGATACTGCATGGCTATCACAAAACGGCGCGCGAGCTCTCCCGATTTTTCTCGTACTATACGTCTCTTTCTAAGTTGTCTAATAAGAGAGAGACGAATAGCTCGAGAAAAATAGACAGAGCTCGCGCGCCGTCTTGTGAGAGCCGTGCTGGTTTGTCAGTATTTACATTTATCAGCAATAAACAGTATGTATTAAATCAGTATAGAACAGTCCTTTTATAATCATTTATTAGCCAATATAGAGACACAGAAATTGGCCAACATACAGGAAAATACTTTTATTATAAAGCCTGTAACACACATTCATTAAGTTGGCAATGGCGGGAACATAGACAAGATTTGGCAGAATGTGATAGTGCGATGTGAAACATTGCCATATGAAAAAAATAAACATTAAGTACTTTAATATTTTTAATAATTACCTTTAATAGAAAGGGACTCGGACTCGCGTTATGGTTGTAGAACTTACCGAGTGGTTATGGTTAGGTATAGTTTGGAAAATATAAATTGGCCGTCTGTTGTCTACATTGAGTTATAGAGTAGACATCACCTAGCATAAGTTTGCGCATGTCAACATAATCTCATGGTCATGAGAGTACCTAATAGTATCTTGGTTTATAGTCTGCAGTGATGGCGGTCTTTTCCAGTGCAATTTTGACTCAAAACTTTAAAAATGCCTTCTTTTGCATTGCGCTATTGCACCAACAACAAACCCAACAATAATAAAATTGCGGGGATCACTTTTCATCGGCAAATTCACAGATTTTTTAAATAACATGATTATTTGTGTAATTTATACGATACGCGCCGATGGCGGCCATTATTTCAAAGATGTAGAAGTGACAATTTCCTCAGACTATTTTGCCTTATTAGTAGAACATTAAACTTACTAGACTTACTGATTTGAAGCTTTAAAGATCTTAATTTTTGCGCCAAAATAGCAGCAACCATTTGCTTTTTTATTTAATTTAATCGTTTTTATGAATCATTTTAGTGGCAACGTTTAGTTGCTATTTAGATCTTAAGTTCTACTTATTTAAATCCTAGGTCAGTTCTTTTATATAAATAATGTACGCGACGCGAGTATGGCCTCAGAATATGAACCCATTAGCAAGTTAGGAGACTATAATTATTATATTAATTTCTAATTGCTTTCAAAATATATATCCGAGAATCCCGTGGGACCTTAAATGTATATGGATCTGACTGAAACTGAAAATGGTCGTAATTTTTTTTATTGTCTTGCTGCGATTGCTATAAAAATCAATATCTGACGATCCGCATGGACTTTAAATAGGACTTTGTCATCAAATCTGACACAAATCGCTGAGACAAATTGCATCAATACAGTGCATCCTCGGGAACTATAAAGATATCCAGTATCAAAAATTTACAAAAACCAAATGTCGGTGATTAAATCAATAAGTAGTTTTTTTTAATAATTAAATCACGCTATGGCCATAACTGAATCCGAACTCAGAAAATTGTCGCATCTACTGCACGTTTACATACTCTTTGATTTTCCAAGATGGCGGCCTTATTGGAAGACGCCTAGAAAAATGTTCTGGGTTGCAGGTCTATCCACCGTAGTAATAGTAAGTCAATGGATGTCTAATTAAAAAGAAATCTTTTGTTCCGCGTAAACACTTACCGGTCAATGAGTACTCGAAAGGATTATCTATTATTAATTCCTAAGCCCATCTTTACCTGAGAGTCGGAGTGACTCAAGATCATTTCAGTCATCACGTTTTTATTTATTTAATATAAAACAGTGTTAAAAATATGTAGAGAAGAAAATCAATAAAAAAAATATTCTGCAGCCTGTGTCCTGTTGCATCTATTGCCACAAACATCTACTAAACTTTTACCCCCTTATTCATAAAACTTAAAATACCTGTGTTAAATAAAACAAGATTTGTCCCTTTCTTACGAATTTAAATATCAGAGTGACAGATAAAGACAAACGAATTTTAACGGCATTTTAGTTAAAGCTTTAATAGGTTTGTTCAACGTTTTACTTGATAGGTTAAATTAGAACTCCCACCACTTTACCATGCGAATGAAGTCGCAGGTACAGGTAGTGATTTATATATATCTTGACAGATGATTTGGACAGCGTCTGTACGCGTGGGACAACGCCTCTCCACATTTGTGGCACGCAAATTGAGGGACCGTATAATCGGCAACCTCTTGACGTTTATGCCTCTTAGCGCGAGCAAGATCTTCCCAAGTACTGCGATCGATGTTATACACAGCCATATCGCGTTTCTATCTACTTAGCATCAATTTAAGGCGCCGTAGGTTCAGCGAAGTTAAGCGAACAGAGTTTTTGAAACAATATAATGCGTCTGTTTATAAAAATATGGTTTCAAAAAAATACGAATAGTAATCTTGAGGCTTTTCTGCAGGTAAATCAGTGCTTCGAAACATGATTTAATGAAGCCAATTTCGCTTGATAGAAAAAAATCACGAACATAGGTCTAAAACACACAAAAGTACACTTAAAATATTCGTAACAAATTATGCACAAAAGCTATAAATATTAAAATTGCTTCTAAAAATCGGCAATATCATGTTTGAGGAAAATCAGTGTTTTCATTTTTATTTATTTAAATGGCCAAAAAATTAAAATTAAGAAACATGATATCCGCGCTTCCGAGCACGCACTTCCATCTCGCTCACGCTTATGCTCAGTGAGAGGGAGAGAAGACCATGAACCTACGGCGCCTTAAAGCGTAGCATGGGACATCCTACATTACGCTTTTTGAATGCAACATGGCTCAACATAGATAATCTGCCTGGGCAAACGAGAATTGTCCAAATGCCTCTGCTTCAGCGAGGCAGTGATACTATGGAGTTGTGCGACCTCCAGCAATATCCCGTTGGTAATCTTGTCTCTCGATGTGATGTTAAGAATACTTCGACGACTGCGAAAGGGGTTCAACCGTCGTTCCTGACTAGCGTACGACGTCCAGGTTTTTTCGGCTCCGTACAAGAGTGTGCTCAAGACACAAGCTTGATAAACAAAGCAGTCATTTTGTTCTTAATAGTAAGATGTTTATTCTTGTACGCACACTCTTGTACGTAGCCTACTCCACACTCCACGTACAGCCTCTCCGACTAGGGAACCAGCCTTAACCCGTCCTCCGGTCTCTTACCATCCGTCCTGCTTAAACCTCGAGGCTCTAACTCACAGGGCAGATTTGCGAAAACCAATGCTCGACGTTCGATTTCATTAAATGACTGATAAAAAAAGGCCAAAACATTCTAAGTAGGCATTACATTTATATTCTGACGTTGCTATTGTAAGGGGTAGGCAAATGAATACATAGAGCCACTTTAGGAGCACCGAAGAAGTACTTTTACGAAAGACATGCGAAGTCGTGGCATGGTCGCCAGGTCGCCACCTAACCCATCGCCCAGCCTGACGCGGCACTCAATTAAATTATGTGCGTCGCGTATTAAGGCGCCGTAGGTTCATGGTCTTCTCTCCCTCTCACTGAGCATAAGCGTGAGCGAGATGGAAGTGCGTGCTCGAAAGCGCAGATATCATGTTTTTTAATTTTAATTTTTTGGCCGTTTAAATAAATAAAAAAGTAATCACTGAGTTCTCTCAAACATGGTAATGCCGATTTTTAGAAGCAATTATAATATTTTTAGCTTTTGTGCATAATTTGTTACGAATATTTTAAGTGTACTTTAGACCTATGTTCGTGATTATTTTCTATCGAGCGAAAATTGCTTAATCATGTTTCGAATCACTGATCTCGCTGCAGAAAAGCCTCAAGATAACTATTCGTATTTTTTTGAAAACATATTATTATAAACAGACGCATTATTTTGTTTCAAAAACTCTGTTCGCTTAACTTCGCTGAACCTACGGCGCCTTAAGATTACGAATTAAATGAAGGTACTAAGTTAGTACCTATTATGTATTGAGGTTACATACTACACTGAACATTGTGAAAATCGCATCCCTAATGTGATTTGTCATGGATTTACCTAGATAATCGTATTAGCTTGCAATTCTCTTTGACGTGTAGCACCTGCGGACTAATACGATGAGAGGACCGTATTTCTATGGCAGAGATTGAAAGTGGAATGTTAATCGAATCCCCCTTTAGTACATTCAAGTCAGCTGAGGCGCGTGAACCTCTTCCTGCTTAGAGGTTTGTATGTATATCACGTTTGCAAGCTGACTGTACATAATAACCAAAAAATTTGCTCGGTTTTTTTTAATACGTTGTATAAGGAACGCACTCTACAGGCTGTACTCGTATTATTCAAGCGAGGAAGTGAGGCAAAATCTGAACCTACAAGAGACATGGAAATTTTCCAAAAAAACATTCCCAGTCTCGAAACTCTTCCACTGTAAAAAGGAGTGAAATATTTCGTAGTACCAAGTCTCAGGCATCCTTATTATTCTTTATTTTCTAGCTAAATAAAATTCTGCAACTTAGCAATCACACAAATTTACTACATATATGGATTTTTGCATGCCTATAACTGTGTATAGACCGAACTTGCAAAACTGGACCGAAATTGCAAAATATTTTAGTTTTCCCTTGATTTATACACTAAACACCAATTGTGTTCTAAATTTAAGGCTTCTACTCGTATGTCTGCTAGAAGTGCCTTAGACTTTTGATGAACGGTCAGTGAGTCAGTCAGTCAGTCAGTGACAAAATTAAGAAACTTTAACTAGTTATAATTCTTAAACTACTGGTTCAAATTGAATGAAATTGAAATATACCGTGTTCATACAATGCCCACTTGGTTACTGAAAATTCAGGCTTATCCACTCAGTTCTTTCCACAACGAAGTTATTGGGGGGTCAAAAATGTCCTGAAATGCTTCGAGAAAAGGATGGTGCAAAAATATGTATCGATAACATCCTCTCATAAATAAGTACCAAAACCTTAATCCGCTGACATAAAAGTTATGGAACATATTTAAGAGTAAGTAGTAGGCACCCATATTTTTACACTAAACTTGACTGTACGACCGTGCCGCTGTTTTGCTCGACTTGGCGTGCCCCCAGAAACAGACTCATCCATAGTAGGTACCTGATAGGTACTGTTTGTACGGGGTGATCAAATTCCGTCATAAAACTATGAAATACGACCTTTTCCGATCCTATATAGATACAGGGTTCTTCAGCAACAATTTTTCCTTACATCCAGCACTATTACTCGTACTTTACGCAAAAAAACGAACTCCAATTTACATACAGATTTAACAGGGTTCGATTCCCGGCTTTGTATAATGCCTTTTTGAAAAGCTTTGAATGCAGTTAATACTTTTTCAAAAATCAGTCTCGTGAGGTCTAAGAGCAAATTTAATTATCTCATGCAGTTTCTGAGTTACCCTCACTGCCCCGTTTGAATAATACATCGTGTTACAAAATATAGCTTCGTCAAGTGTGAGACGGGCTCTAGCGCCAATTGAATACCGGTAGGTACACAATATTATTCTTTATTTCATAAATTGAGATTTGACATCGGTGGATCATTCACCAGGGTTGAGCCGTTTAACCTTTTGTATGCCTTGTTCCGGATCCGTCCAGAGCGGTACCTACTTACGACTTAAACTTCGAGGTCCTGATTTGATTGACTTTTTTTGACATCGGCATACGAGAGGCTAAGCGTGATTGAGTAACAAACATACAAACATCCAATCTTTCGCATTTATAATATTAGTAGGATTGTATTGCGTGGCTCTGCCAGATAATAAAGATTTGTAATAGTGGGTGGAGCGACTGCTGTAAAGGATCAAACAACAGTCGAGAGCAAATAAAACTAGTAAACTGGTGCGTAAATTCGATACAAAGTGTAACCACGCTCTCGGCCATGGCTCAATCGAAATACTAGTCTTCTCGCAGTGAGATATTCGCTACGTGCTCATCGATCAAAGTATGCATTTTAAAGAACTATTTCCCATAATATGTGTTGCTACCTTGTCCAGTGAGAATGTAATATCAGTTCCGTTCCGAACAGATGTTTTCGAACATTTCATACAACCGCAGACAGGTACTAATATTATTTGAAAGGCTCCCCTGAACACTCCTGGTCTACTTATTGTACCGATTTTATAACATACTAGCGACCCACCCCGGCTTCGTACGGGTACTATATTAGACATATATATAAACCTTCCTCTTGAATCACTCTATCTATTAAAAAAAACCGCATCAAAATCCGTTGCGTAGTTTTAAAGATCTACTAAGCATACATAGGGACAGACAGCGGGAAGCGACTTTCTTTTATATACATGTATAAAATGTAGTGATGTAGTTAATTTAAGTTAATTTAATTGGTACCCGAAAATGAACTCAAAACTGACGTGATTGCTACTTGCCTAGATACTCAGAAACTAGAACTAGGCTTACATTTGATACACACATGAATTCAATCCATTTATAACAATAGACCTAGAGAGGAGATGGAGTTTTCATGCTCATTTAAAATTAAAGGGTAACAAGGAGGTTTTAACTCAAATACGATGTTTGAAAACCTATCTCATTCTACTTATTTCTCCACTATATTGCTACTAAGTACCTCTTATTGAATCGCAATGTTGGCAAGTTATAGGTATAGCATATTTATTTAGCTTTCACATAATATAACACACTTTTATAAATATACTACATGGTTCGGGTAAAATTGTAATTTTTCAAAAATCCCTTGTGGCAATGAAGGTTACGTAATTGTAATTACTGATGACATAGACACTTTAGAGACGTTTTACAGTACAAATAACATGTTTAATAAATAACATACTAAAAGTTGGTGGTGGTTTGGTTGGTGGTTTCTGGAAAATAGTATAATTTCGATACTTTTTAGTCTTATAGGGAAAAGCCGCTTTGCGTTGTTGGTTCTTTGAGCATAATTTTCCCATTTTTGCTCTTTACTTCAAATAATAAATTAAAACGAGTTGTAAATGTTATTACTTTCGTGTGTCTTTTATAATTTTGCCACAAAATCCGAATCCATGGATTTTTATTTTACTTTTTACTAGTTTTGCTAAATAACTCATAAACTTGCGTGTGTTTGAAATATAATGTAGAATAAAATATATTTGATTTGACACCCCCCACACATATATAACGTTGCATGGTTAAGATGTAAGTAATTGGCTGTTTAACCGCGGCGTCGTGAGGAGACATATCTTTTTCGGGATGTCTCGCTTCCAATAGGGGTGAGAGTTTCATATGCAGATTTAGGTTCAAATTTGCCTTTCGTGGTTTATAAATTGTAGAGATAGTTATTTATTTAATCGTATGGCATATATTATTTTGGCCTTTAATGTTGTCACTCTTTAGTACCACCAGTACAGTAGAGATAGTTACGGATACTGGAGGATAAGGGTACCTTGTTACCGTAAAATGGGGTACCAAGGGATTGAAGGGGCAGATGGGACGCGAATATTTTCAGTTGCTACTTTGATTTCCTGGCTCTAAAAAGTAATTTTATTATACTTTAAGACATAATTTATTATCTTGCGGCAACACGGTTAGCCAAAACATAGCATTTAAAAAAAGTGGGTTCTAGAAGTGAGAGGTGAAAGATATGTGGCCTTGAGTGGAACCAGGGTTGCGGGGAGCGATCATGTGGAAGAGAAGAGATAAATATGAGCAGAGAGTAAGCAGGATCGCGGATCGAGGCAAACTAATCCGAATTTCAGTACCCGGAAGTTTTTCCCCGTACATTTTCCCAGCTCACCCCATTGCTATCCTCTCTAACTCTACTACGGGGTGAGGTGGGATTTCACACAATTTTTGTGATTATCGTTAAAATTATGATATTAAGCGACAGAAAAAATATGTGTAAAATCAACGTGCCACATGTAAAATGACATTTTTATCGTGGTTAGATTGTCTCTTTTGACTCATTTTACGGTACTTAATTAATAATTTAAATAAATAATATGTTGGGACCGCTCGCGCTACACGGATCGAGTACACCCCATAGCTTAAAATACCCTCATGCTGCGTTTCACAGCAACGTGTACGTGGAAATACCCTGATGCTGCGTTTCACAGCAACGTGTACGAGAAATACCCTGATGCTGCGTTTCACAGCAACGTGTATGTAGAAATCGCGACTCATTGATGCTACATCTCCACGTAGAGACGTGCTGACGTTTAATCACAACTTTAAGTTTTACATACATGCACATAGAATACGTGATAATACTTTGAGCAAAAACGTCAAACATGTCTCTTGTCGGTATGTATACTAGACCTAAATTATTTTCCAACCTTGCACACTTATCACAAGTTGCTGCTATGTCGCGAGCGCGACTCGGCGCCATGGGCAAACTAGAAGAAAAGCTTTTAAATTCTCGTTGCGCTATGCGTGTGGCGTCGGTCCTGCTAGCTCCACTGTACCGTCAATTATCACTTACAGTAAAGTGGCCGTCAATAGAACTTGCTAACTATGTAAACAAACCGTCATACTGAAATTGACATTAAATGTCAATTTCAATACATTGTTTGTTTACATAGTTAGCAAGTTCTATTGACGGCCACTTTAGGAACATACGTTGTTCTGCAATGACCTGAGTGATGTATTATTTGCGCAGCGGTGCCTGACGACGATGGACCTGGTGTCGCTGGGCGTGGGCTCGTGCGTGGGCACGGGCATGTTCCTGGTGTCGGGGCTGGTGGCGCGCAAGTTCGCCGGCCCCGGGGTCATTATCAGCTTTGTGATCGCCGCGGTGGCCAGCATCTTCTCAGGTAACTCTTATACCCCTATTCACTAGCGAACTAGGTGCTACAGACCGTTGCATCCACGACCAAGTATTTCACTCCAACCTACTTTCCCAAGACCACACCACCAACAACCCTTTTAATTAAAAAATCGGCCAATGCGTGTCGGGCCACGCGCAGTGTAGGGTTCAGAAAGTTGCCTGTCTATCTTCAGATACATCAACACGCGCAACTAAAATGGCAAAAATTAGGGCTTTAAAGCCCAATATCTCGCAAACGAATCACTGAGTTGAAAAATGGTTTTAAAAAACTCATAACATTTTTGAACAAGCTTTCCAACGATATCACACTATGGGTTTAACGAGAGAAAAAAATACATCCCCACTTTAAGTGTAGGGGAGGGAGGTATCTTAAAAATAAAAAAATAACGTACGTTTTATTCTACTGTTTTGTCAGCGTGATTGATTTATATATACCCATGCCGAATTACAGTTTTCTAATAGTAAGGTTTACTGAGCTACGCCGAAAACGGATGGATGGACAGACAGACGGAGATGGCGAAACTATAAGGAACCCTAAAAAAGTAAATATATTTCTCAAAATAGTCTTAACTTATTTAGATTTTTCTTACAAAAAAAAAATAATCGATCTAAGTAGCTGCGACCTCTTTCAAAAGGGTAAGCCGGAGGGTCGCGAGCCACAGGTAGAAAAACTACTAACAAAAGAGAACTTAGTACACAATATGAGAGTATGGAGCGTTTCCACGTGGATTAAACGATCTAGAATTTAATAAGCAGGGAATATCTAGAACTTAACTCTATAGCCGATATCCGTTATTAACACGTTATCTGCCCCATTCAAAATGATCTGACATTGTCACACGTCCAATGTGCTTCCGGTTCGGGGCTGTGAATCTATTGTGTAAATACGGACTCCTGAAAAGCAGGAGCATTACCCATCATTAGGGGCACTCGGATAGGGAACGTGTTAAAGTAAACGTTTACGCAAATGGGAAGAAATTATCGCATTAACATTCGTAACCAAGCTGTAACAAGAATTGCATATTAATATATTGATTATTGGCCTATTACTATTAGATTAAGCATATATAATCCATTCCGTAAAATTTGGTGATTAGGGGCAAAACTGACATTCAAACCTCGATAACATTTTATTTTTACATATGCAAACTGAATGATGTATGTATTAAGTGTTCCGAACGTTTATATTTTAGGTTTTATTTTATTTTGGGTTCCATTTCAGAACTTTGACGATAAACAGGAAATCCCACCTCACCCCGTAGTCCCTCGTAATTGGGGTGAGATGGGATTTCATACAAAGGTGATTTTGGAAGATTGTTGGATCGATTTTTTTTTTATTATGAGTGTTACTGTAGCTCCATTGGAATACATTATTTTTGTAGCAGTAGCCTTAAAATCCCATCTCAACCCCTTTCATCCCTTCTGTCCCCATTCATAACCCAACTCTCCCCGCGAACCCTACTCACCCCATTTTAGAGTACTAATATTATAAATGCTAAAGTGTATCTGCCTGTCTGTCTGTCTGAGATTTTGAGAAGCGGCTTCTATTGCACACTTGCAATACGGTCACATTTCGAAAGTAAAATATGTACATTTGAGATGTGACCGTATTGTAACCACTATGTATTTTTTTAAATTAGATAAGCGTAGGTATATCAAAATACGACGGCCGCACTCTTATCTTGCTCGGTTTACTGGTATGTAGATTAGGTATTTATTCACGGGCAAACTCCTGAAGTAAATATTTACCTATTCTAAACAAGTATAAAACGATCTCACTTTACCTAACAAAACAAAAGTTGTATCCCTCAAGTAGATATGAATAATATTCCAAGTACTTACTTGTTTATTCTGATTTACTTACTGACTTTTTATTAGAGATTTAAAGGGGTTCAAGTGTCTATAGTTGTCCATTATGGTAAATAATATATGGGTACTTATATACACCTTAACTATAAAAACCAGTAGGTAGGAGGTATTTTAGGTGTGTTCGATGACACTTCTAAGTGGTTAAGGCGCCGTAGGTTCATGGTCTTCTCTCCCTCTCACTGAGCATAAGCGTGTGCGAGATGGAAGTGCGTGCTCGGAAGCGCGGATATCATGTTTTTTAATTTTAATTTTTTGGCCGTTTAAATAAATAAATATGTAAACACTGATTTCTTTCAAACATGATATTGCCGATTTTAGAAGCAATTTTAATATGTATAGCTTTTGTGGATAATTTGTTAGTGTTTATTTTTAGTGTATTTTTGTGTGTTTTAGACCTATGTTCGTGATTTTTTTCTATCGAGCGAAATTTGCTTAATCATGTTTCGAAGCACTGATTTCCCTGCAGAAAAGCCTCAAGATTACTATTCGTATTTTTTTGAAACCATATTTTTATAAACAGACGCATTATATTGTTTCAAAAACTCTGTTCGCTTAACTTCGCTGAACCTACGGCGCCTTAAATTGATGCTAAGTAGATAATATATATTGTATTATGCATTCCGTAATGATTCAAAATCAATTGTAAGTAATGAAAAGTTTTTTCAAATCATGACCTCGTTAAAACTTTCCTAAAGAGGCAATGATGGCGTGATCTATGTATTTCTTTAAATTAGTATAGCTTTCACGCTACATGAAGTCTGCAAATCTGAAATAACAGTGTGTGACATACTTTTAGTCCTCTTCACTCTATGAGTATAGTAACAATACAATCTGAGAAAGCGCAACTTCCGAACAATTTGAGTGCCAGGAACCCGCTAGGTAGGCGCTCTAGAAACGGTTTTTCGCACGTCATCGCAACGGCTAGGAGCGTAGTGCTACGAATTAGTTGGCAGTGATTGTGTGGATGTTACGCAGGCGCCTGCTACGCAGAGTTCGGCGTGCGCGTGCCCAACACCACGGGCTCGGCGTACACCTACTCGTACGTCACCGTCGGCGAGTTCATCGCCTTCGTCATCGGCTGGAACATGGTCCTCGAATATCTGGTAAGCATATTCCACTCCCGCAGATACCACTTACCTTTTTGGAACCACCGATATTAGTAGGACTTACGTTACGGATGCGGTCTTTGATCTTCTCGTCTAGTGATACTAAATTAACTAGCCTGCATGTTTGATCATCGCACAAAGAAATTGTGCCCTGAGGCATTTGACGGGCAAGTTTTTTCGAAAGAATATAAAATGTTTTTAAAACCATATCATATTTTTGGATTTAGGTATACCTGGATTCCTAAGGCCGTCAAAATTATCTCTGTTTAAACCAGAATCTGCTTTTGTGTTACATTTAGTTGTTTGACTTTCAACCATAAAGAAACCTGATCACGTGAATTTCGAACGCACGCTAGGACAACTCAACTGTATTTTTTTCATACAAACAGTGACATTTAGATCTACTTAACGCGATCGAACCCCGGCTTGTACCACTCGATTAAAAAAAAACATATGTACCTACGAATATCATTTGATATTTAACTGTGGCTTTTCGGTGAAGGAAAACATCGTGAGGAAACAAAGGTTTTTCCCCCTGAGTTGGAACTTGGAAGGTCAGATGGCAGTCGCTTTCGTAAAACTAGTGCCGACGCCGAATCTTGGGTTTAGGTGCCACGGACCCCGGGCTCGTAGGGCACTACCGGGAAAGCTGCTAGGAGGAGGATGATGATTAATGATTATATCGTTGTTCGTCGTCGTTTATCCACGTTGGAGTTTGTGCAGCATGCGAGATGTATTTTCATTAGTTAATAAAATTTGTTAGCCAACCATGAAACCAGCAAACATTTATCCCCAAAAATGTGTTCCACAAAATAATGGGGGCGATTAGATTTTAGCCAAATGTAATATTTGTCCCGGAAGGACTCGGATGGTTTTGTGTTGAGGGGCTGCTCCACTGCTGACCTATTACAACTTATTTTTTTTTGTAATAAAGGGAAAGACGGAAAGTCGAGTTCATAATACGAGTAGTACTATCGACAACACAGCTAACTGATCATCCGTGCACTTTATGTGCATTGTAATAAGGTTCTACATAAATACAGGATGGTCAGTTAACTGTGTTGGCGTTTGGACCTACTTACATTGTGATACAAGTGAGCTAGGTTGATCATTCCATTCGAGGCGGAATTAGTCACATGAGCCACAGACCAACAACGTGATTAGAGAGCCGAGAATGTAAGTATCAAAGCTCACGCGTTTCATACGATGTTTTACAACACATATGAGGGGAAACCTTTTTATTAAATCAAAATGAAAATGTTAAGTTGTTATAAGTTATAATGGCTCCTAAGTATTTTTTTCTCACATAATGTATAAGGTGTCTACTCATACTATGTATATATATCGCCAGAATTTCCAGCGGCGACGACATTTTTGATAATAACCAAACACGTCGCATCAAAATTTTTACAGTTATCTGTGAATTACAATGATGGCGCGCAATATTTTTTTACCTCAGCCTCAGCAGCTCGAACAAGCATATTTTGATGCGTGAAAACAGTGAGCAAAATGCGATTTTGCCCCCTTCGTGAGACAAAAGAGTTTTTTAATTTTTAGGCCGAGCACTGTCGTTTTATAGTGTGTCTATTACAAATTCAATATATTTGACTTCATTAGCTCTATCCCTTTCATATAGTTACGAAAAAAGAAAATGACGGAATACCGGACCGGATAGGACCGGAATAGGTCGATTCATAGTTCATTCAAATTTCAATGAAGACCCCAAAAAACGCGAGTCAAGCAACGTTCGGAAACGTGTAATAATTGGTTGGTTTTAAACCTATATGTTGAAATATCAAAAAAAAAATCAGAGTTGTTTTAGATGAAAAAATATTTAAATGTAAAAAAACATCACGAAATAAAGTTCCTTCTGTAAAAAAAAACATGAATTTTATCACGTTGATTAATAGTTCTAGTTTTCCCCATTTATATTTTTGTGATCTTATATACCATGCAGTATCCGAACGCCCCCTGACACTTTAAAAATTCTAGCGCGTTGTTTTAGATAATATTTTAATCTTCATTCTTGCGCTACAGGTAAGCAGGTGTTAAATATAAAAAAAACAACTGAAAATACAGTGAAAACAGCGACTAAGGCAGTATTTTAATAAACAGTAGGTAAGTACGGCTAGTTTTTGGCGTGTGTCACGTAAGTAAGACACACATATAAATGCCAAAGTGTGTCTTTGTCTCTTTTTACCGCTATAGATATTAGGTCTAAAGCGAGGCTCAGTCGAAATCTCGAAACAGCCAATACAATTTGTTTACATTAACTTAGTGACATTTACTTTTTAACCTTTTAAATATAATTTAAAATTTTTATTGTGTAAGATTATTATTATTTTATTGTAAATTACCGTCTGACATGTAAAAGTGCCCTTGTGGCCTATTTGCAGAATAAATAATTGATTTTTGATTTCATTTTGACAAAATAAAATAAATATTTTCGTATTCAATAGAAGTTAATTTATAATGATATTGTGAGCGATGGAACCTCACAAACGCATCCCGACCCAGGCAGCCTAACGCCGGCACATCGCGAGGTCCGCGACCCGCAACTACAAAAGAACTGCCGCCCAGCCGCGAGCGAGCAGCCCGACCCAGGCAGCCTAACGCCGGCACATCGCGAGGTCCGCGACCCGCAACTACAAAGAACTGCCGCCCAGCCCCCTGATGGTCATCTCTCAAGCCCCGATAGGGGCTCGGAGGAGCCTTTCGCGGCTGTGCCGCTTTTGGCGGGATCGGGCGCCGTCCGCAACTACGGACGGGTGTCTGTGGTGGGCGTAATGCCCGTCTGGTCCGGTGGGGTCGTCTGCTTCGTCCGTCGGCGCGGTCAAGCCCTGCCGGGTGGGACTCCGTTAGGAGAGGCCCAGCCTTGATGGTCGTCTCGCTAGCCCCGCAGGGGGCCCGGAGGAGCCGGACGCGGCTGTGCCGCTTTTGGCGGGATCGGGCGCCGTCCGCGACAACGGACGGGTGGCTGGGGGCGGGCGTTATGCCCTTCTGGTCCGGTGGGGTGGGTTCATCCGCTGTGTCCGTCGGCGAGGTCAAGCCCTGCCGGGTGAGACTCCATTTGGAGAGGCCCGGCGAGCGACCTGCGAGCCGACGGCGCTGCGGGAACGTCCAGTCAGGTCCGGGTGCCTAATGGGGCTAGCCCTCCTTGTACAGGTCGGCCAGCCCCCTGAGGATGATGGGTGCGGGGTTAGCTCCTGTCTGCAGAGCGCCGAGCACGTTCTGCAGGATGCTCACGCACTGCGCTATCACCCTCTCCCTAGTGCCATCTTGGCTTGCCGGTAGGGGTGGGGGGGCAGTGTCATGCGGAGGTCTGGTCAGCGCTGCTGCAGGAGGAGCGAGCGCAGGGGCGGCGTTTGTGTGGGCGGCGGCGGTCTGGGCGGCGGCGTTGGTCGTCTGGGTGTTGGTTTCGGCGGCGGTGGCGGCGGGGTGACCCTTGCCGCGTCTGCCCCTCCCTCGGCGGCGGCGGCGCAATGGCGCCGCGAGAGGCCCAGCCGCGAGCGAGCAGCCCGACCCAGGCAGCCTAACGCCGGCACATCGCGAGGTCCGCGACCCGCAACTACAAAGAAGCCACCGGCCCATCCAGAGCGACGGAAGACTACACTTCAATAAACTAAGTTAACTATTAAACCATTTGTGTTATGATATGTATAAATAAATGCCCTTCGCCGCTGGCACTCATTTACCCCTAATCCTCATAGGAAAACCCCATTAGGGAAAATCATGTTTGTAAAGTGTATTAAAGAACACATAACTTAAAGTAGTCAGTAAAATCATATTTAATACATAGCAGCCATAAGCTGTAATCCAAGTGTTTGGGATTAATATTAGTACATATAAATGAGCGATAATCACGTTTTCACTTTCTTTCAAATCGACTATATCTCGATGTCGTACCAAGAAGCCCTCGTCACACCATGCCAGAGCGAGACAGCCTAATGAAGAGAGCAGCACAGCCCCACTACGTGTGTATCGGCCCAGGCGGACCGAAGAGACGACCAGCCGAGTGAGGGAGACAGTAATATACGTAACTGTGTCATTGGCTAAAAATAGATTGCCGGAATGCAGGAATTTGATCCAGTTACGTAATTATCGCTTATCAATTAGAGACATTCCTTGTTATATCTCAGTAACCCTTAGCCGTACAGATACGCTACATATGTCAAAATGACGGGCTAAACGAGCCCCTGCCTATAGTAATATGTCTATACACCTACCCTTTGTACTTATTGTTTAAACTTAGAATAAGTCCAGGATAATTAGCATATTTACCAAATTATATACAATTAATAATTAATAGTAAAACGTAAAATCATATCTAACGAACGCACAGTGTTTTAAGACGTTCCATTCAAACTAGCCTAACTAGTAACAGTATTTAAATCTAGATAAAGGTAGCCCACTCGGGGTGAATCGTAAAAGTAAACTCATTCGTAAGGAAAGGGGCGTAAAAAGCACCCAATTAGCTTGAGAGAAAATATATTGTTTATTCATGATAGATTCAGTATAAATAGAGGGTTTATACCCATTCCAAATTGTGTCTGCTCCAAGCTCCAACAAGTAAACTACTAGTGAACAAGAAGAAAACCAAGAAAGAAACAGTCAGCAAGAAAGAAACAGTCAGCAAGAAAGAAATAGTCAGCAAATAGTCTTTAAATATAGTTCCAGTCAGTTTAACTTAGAATCAGTTTTTTACCAGTTTAAATTCAGTTTTGATCTTATAATTAGAATCCGCTTCCGAAAAGTATCGAAGTTGCCCACGTAGTCCTTCTCACCGAATAATTCGGTATTTCGAGGTAATAGCCCTCGCATATAGTAACGTGTTTCACGGCTATCATTTTAGGTATTGGCGTGACTCCATATTCCGGTCCGGGTGCGAGTCCGAGAAGAATGGCGCGTCAAGTGAGCTGTCCCGGGGATCTGTTAAGAGCAGGCGCGGGAGGCCACATGGAAGTGAACTGTCCTGGGGATCTGTTAAGAGCAGGCGCAGGAAGTCACATAGGTATATTTCCGTCGACTGCGGTCGGACGTGACAAGAGAGGACCAGGCTTTGTGAGGCGTCGGGAGACCGCAAGGTGTGACGTCTCAACTTCTAGAACCCTGCGGGATGAACAATTCGGAAGCAACAACGGAGCAAATATCAGTAAATCAGCATCCAGGCCCCTCAACTTTTATGGGTCCCACTGCCGGGACCCAACCCAGGAGCAGGCACCACAGAGGGACCTGGAAATCGGCACGGTGCATAAATTGCAAGAGGCAATACAACAAATCGCTCGGGAAAGAGCTGAATTGGAGAGAGAGGTATTATTGAAGAAACAAGAATGGGCAAGAAGAATAGAGGAAATTAAGAAGAATATTATTCATGAGAGAATAGACCCGCGAGGTCCACCAAGTGTTGAGGCTAAAAAGCCATTTGAAGGGAGAGTCCCTAATTACGCGATACGCGTCGCTGCAGCAAGAGCAGCCGCCCTCTACATAAACAGAGCGCCGAGAGCGCCAGAGTCAACGAAGAAAAGCACCGTGCCCACACCCAGAGCAACAGAAGCCTGGACGTATCACTCAAACGTGAAATCAACGGGAGGCAACAATGCAGAGGCAGCCCCCGAACAGAAGAAAACTGCAACAGCAGCAAAAGCAGCGTGGCGCCGAGGACGCCTCGCCCACCCACCGACAGCAGCACAGCTCGTCGTGAACCCACCACCGCCGCCGCAAGTGAAGATGCCAGATAGGAAATTATATATAGCGCGACCACCCACCGCGCTAGTAGAAGCGGCGTGTAAGAAAGCCAGAGAAAAGGCTCAAGATAAACTCAGTGTTAAAATATCAATACCAATAAAAGTAGTGCAAACAGATAAGGAAAATATCTATATAAAAACCATACCGCCAAACAAAGGGGAGCCGGAGCCCTATGACCCGAGCAGCTGGTGGTTTTAGTAAAAGATAAAGTGGAATAAAAGTGAATAAAAAACAGTAAGTAAAACTGAACTATTAAATAAATAAAAGTGAATAATATCAGTGCAACATTAAAGACATAAACGTAACGTTCTCGAATCAGTGTATAACGCAACAAAACGCCATCGCTCTACGTTACGATTTTTGTAGTATGACACTGCGTCTCATACTAAAAGGGGAGGATTGTGAGCGATGGAACCCCTGATGGTCATCTCTCAAGCCCCGATAGGGGCTCGGAGGAGCCTTTCGCGGCTGTGCCGCTTTTGGCGGGATCGGGCGCCGTCCGCAACTACGGACGGGTGTCTGTGGTGGGCGTAATGCCCGTCTGGTCCGGTGGGGTCGTCTGCTTCGTCCGTCGGCGCGGTCAAGCCCTGCCGGGTGGGACTCCGTTAGGAGAGGCCCAGCGAGCGACCTGCGAGCCGACGGCACTGCAGGAACATCCTTTTGTCAGTTCAGGTGGCGGCGGGTAGATCCGGGCGGATCAGATCCCGCGGCAAGGCCCTCTTGTCGGGCGGTCTGGAGTGGTAGGGAGCTATGTCCTGCAGGTGCGTCTGGCGCGAGCCATCTGCCCGCGAGAACATAGCTCTGGCCAGTCTGGTGATGAAGTCGTCCAGGTGTTCGATCTTCAGGTCACGGTGGAGCACTCGGTTACTGACGTAGTGGTGCACGCCGGTTGCGGTGCGAAGCGCTAACGACTGTTGCGCGCGGAGTCGTCGCTTATTGCACTCTCCCACCAGCGCGTACCACGCGGGGGCTGCATAGGTGAGCCGTGACCTGATGTAGCCCTTGTAAATGCCAATCTTGGCGGTTAGGGGGAGGGATGACTTCATCACCGAGGCGAGTAGGATCCGGGAGCGATGGAACCTCACAAACGCATCCCGACCCAGGCAGCCTAACGCCGGCACATCGCGAGGTCCGCGACCCGCAACTACAAAAGAACTGCCGCCCAGCCGCGAGCGAGCAGCCCGACCCAGGCAGCCTAACGCCGGCACATCGCGAGGTCCGCGACCCGCAACTACAAAGAACTGCCGCCCAGCCGCGAGCGAGCAGCCCGACCCAGGCAGCCTAACGCCGGCACATCGCGAGGTCCGCGACCCGCAACTACAAAGAAGCCACCGGCCCATCCAGAGCGACGGAAGACTACACTTCAATAAACTAAGTTAACTATTAAACCATTTGTGTTATGATATGTATAAATAAATGCCCTTCGCCGCTGGCACTCATTTACCCCTAATCCTCATAGGAAAACCCCATTAGGGAAAATCATGTTTGTAAAGTGTATTAAAGAACACATAACTTAAAGTAGTCAGTAAAATCATATTTAATACATAGCAGCCATAAGCTGTAATCCAAGTGTTTGGGATTAATATTAGTACATATAAATGAGCGATAATCACGTTTTCACTTTCTTTCAAATCGACTATATCTCGATGTCGTACCAAGAAGCCCTCGTCACACCATGCCAGAGCGAGACAGCCTAATGAAGAGAGCAGCACAGCCCCACTACGTGTGTATCGGCCCAGGCGGACCGAAGAGACGACCAGCCGAGTGAGGGAGACAGTAATATACGTAACTGTGTCATTGGCTAAAAATAGATTGCCGGAATGCAGGAATTTAATCCAGTTACGTAATTATCGCTTATCAATTAGAGACATTCCTTGTTATATCTCAGTAACCCTTAGCCGTACAGATACGCTACATATGTCAAAATGACGGGCTAAACGAGCCCCTGCCTATAGTAATATGTCTATACACCTACCCTTTGTACTTATTGTTTAAACTTAGAATAAGTCCAGGATAATTAGCATATTTACCAAATTATATACAATTAATAATTAATAGTAAAACGTAAAATCATATCTAACGAACGCACAGTGTTTTAAGACGTTCCATTCAAACTAGCCTAACTACCTAGTAACAGTATTTAAATCTAGATAAAGGTAGCCCACTCGGGGTGAATCGTAAAAGTAAACTCATTCGTAAGGAAAGGGGCGTAAAAAGCACCCAATTAGCTTGAGAGAAAATATATTGTTTATTCATGATAGATTCAGTATAAATAGAGGGTTTATACCCATTCCAAATTGTGTCTGATCCAAGCTCCCAAGGAGGAAGCAACTACTAGAAGAAGTCTTAGGAAAATACATAGGGAAAGTGATAGGGAAAGTGTTAGGGCAGTGATAGGAATTAGGGCAGTGATAGGGAAAGTTGTAAATTATAAAAGTATTGATCAGTGTGAATTCGTTTAATAAATATTTCTTATTCATTCGTAAACAGTCTTATTATTATAGGTAACCTAGGTTCATCCAGGTATTCACGGGCACGTCAGGGCTACGAGTTTCAGACTCGGTAGTCATACCCGTAGGCGTTATCGGTGGGCCCCTCTAGTTCTGTCTAGAGGCGCGATAGTCTTAGGTGACTGTGAAGCGCGACTCGCGTCACCCCCGTCGACACTGTCGGAGCGGTGGGCTGTCGGCCACAGATATCATAACTAAAGAATTTTACTTTATGAAAGATTTCTATAACACATCTGTTCTATCAAACATATTTTAATTTGTGTACCTATTCGTGTAGAGGAATCCATTAGCCGGTAATAATAAAAAAACTGTACAACACGGTTAATTTAAAAATACACCGTTGCCGATGCAGGTTTCTTAATCGGGATATATGTATATAACAATAATAAAACACGAGTGCCGTAATGGTATGAAATACCGCACGAGTGCCGGAATGTTATGAAACATCGAGTTTAATATCCAGGATTATGAGCCTAAAACCGACACAATAAGAAAAGTCGTTGAAAATATATAATTATGTACGTTTCCAAAGGTTCCAAATTATCTGAACAACCTAAACTTTTAGCAATAAAGTCATGCTCTCATATTCTGATCAGTTTGTCATGAAATCACTGAAAAAAAAAACATATATTTATATTAAGTACATATCAATCGAAATTGGGTACATAACATGAAACTTATTCGACAGCTAATCGAAAAACTTCGAAAGCGTCTCTACTCTTCACGATCGTCATACAATTGTATGGAAGCTTTAAACATTACCTTTTGTACATGTGTAGTTTTATTTTGCATTAGTCAATTACTACATTTATTTAGTAAAAATGACATGGCTTAAATTTGAATGAAGAAAAATCCTCTTAGTTTGAATTTAACCCATTTTGCTGTGACATGGAGTGCCCATGCCATATACTAGTACAGCGTCGTGCACTCGGACATAGGACCTTACATACATAGTTCACCATGTACGGTGTACATGGTGAAATGTTTTAAAATTGGATGAGTAAATCCGTAAATTACAAATACAAATACAAATAAACAAAGTGATAAAATAAATGCGTTACAAACTTTACTTTACTACATTAGTTAAAATAAATACGGTTGCCTGCACTGTGTATTTAATTGTAATTAATTCTGTATAGTAGACGATGATAATCTGATTGGATTCCTAGTTTGGTACTATAGAGGCATTGGCGAGCGCAGATAATTAATTACGGTGATAGTGCACCGTTTCCTCACAAATTCTAAATACACTCGCGGTCAAAGAAACCGGGTCAGTACGAAAATTTGTAATATCTCCTAAAATAATAAAGCTAGGGACATGAATTGAACTGCATATTGTAGATAATTTTATACTGAATTAAATAACATCAAATGGTGGAATCGTAATTCTTTTGTTTAATAAAATTACATAGGAAACAAAAAATCAACCAATTTTACGTACAAAAATAAGCAGTAGGTACTTCACATACAACACAAAAAATAAAAATTAATACTTCGTATTGCCTCCTCGGGCTCTTCTTACAGCTTCTAGACGATTCGGCATGCTGTTTATTAAGTTCTTTATGCGTTCTTGCGGGATATTGTCCCATTCTTCCACTAACGCCTGTTTCAGGTCTCTAAGTGTAGCTGGGGCGGGGTTTCGAGCTCTTACACGCCTCCCAAGCTCGTCCCATACATGCTCAATCGGATTTAAGTCCGGACTCCTCGAGGGCCAGTTCATACAGTTGATACCAACCTCCAAAAAATAATCTCTGACAATTTGAGCTGTGTGTGGCCTGGCGTTGTCATGCATAAACATAGAATTTCCACCCATATTAATTAAGTATGGGCCGACATGCTCATTAAGAATCTCTTCTACATATCTTGCACTCGTTAATGATCCATTTTCTATTAAAACTAACTCCGAGCGACTCTCTGAAGAGATTCCAGCCCAAACCATGACTGACCCACCGCCGAACGCCACTTTTTCCTCAAAACATGCTGGAATAAAACGTTCACCAGGCCGTCTGTAAACTCTTTGCCGCCCGTCATTTGCATAGAGCATAAATCTGGATTCATCGGAAAACAAAATTCTTGCCCAATCTTCGTCACCCCAGTATCTGTGATCGCGGGCATAAAGTCGTCTTGCTGTTCGATGTATTCTTTCAAGTTTTGGGCCATTGGCCGGCCTATGTGGGGTCAAATTTGCTTCTTTGAGCCGCCGCCTGACAGTCCGCTCGCTGATGCCGTCCCTTCGGGTCTCTAAAAGCTGATTTTTCACTTCAACTGCTGTGAGGTGCCGATTTCGGAGCATGGTTGTAACAATAAATCGATCTTCTCTAGCTGTAGTACATCTTGTTTTGCCGGTTCCTGGTCTTCTAAGGTTCTGCCCAGTTTGTAGGTAACGTTGGAGGACTCGCTGCACTGTAGAAAGTGACAAACCTGTTCTTCTCGCTGTATACCTCTGACTTCTTCCTTCTTCTAACATAGTGATGATACGAGTACATTCATCTCGTGTTAGCGGCATGATAGACATTCAAGAATGACCACAAAATAAAACAATGACAGCCTTTTATCATAGTTCTTTGACAGATTGAAAATAATTGCTTAAAAACAAGCAAAAGTAAAACGAACGCAATTTCAAATAAGTACCCAATTGGTCTTTTTTTTTCAATTAAACCTTTTTCCAGTTACTACGTAGAACATTGACGGTTGGATTTAGAAGGATATTAAATTCTCTATAAAACAGAGTTAGTTTCATGCAGATACGACCAACGATTTACAAAATATTGAGGTGTGGAGGGGGGAAAGGATAGAAAGACGAGCGTACTTGAAAGCGATTATAATGTAACTGTCCACCTATTCCCTCCGTCTCAATCTTATATCTATACATACGTTTATACTACATACTACACATACATGCTGCACACCTCACCTAGGGGGTGCTTTTTTAAAAAAAAAGGAATGTTTACATTTTTTTTTTTGAAATATACTTATTATTAAACACAAAATGTAGTTTGATTCAACATCAAGTTATCCACACATATATTATTTAAGTAACAAAAAGCTTAGTCCTATTTTTATGGACAAGATCGATCTTACCATCTATATCTAATTTTACATTTACTCCATCATCCTCGATGACTTTAAAAGGTCCTTTGAAAAGGTTATCAAACTTTCTTCCGGTCTCCGCCTTTACTAAAACCAAATCATCCTTTTTATAAGTCATTGAGTTTGTTAACTTATCATAATAGTTTTTACGTAACTTTTTAGTTCTTAACAAGTTTTCTTTCGCATCTTTATGTGCTAATTGTAGTCTATATTTTAATTCTAAAGCATAGTTATCGGGATTATATAATGGTTCTACAGTACTTTTTAGATTACTAGGGGTGGTACATTGTTTTCCGAAAACCAATTCAAAAGGCGAATACTTAGTAGCTGTGTTTACGGTTGTGTTATATGCAAAACACCAGAAAGGTAACCAGTGACCCCACGTGTCTGGGTGACCGTCACACTGGACTCTCATAAAAGCTGCTAGGTGTTTGTGCATATTTTCTAAGGAACCTATTGATTGATGGTGATATGCGGTTGAATTAAACTTACTTATCTCTAACAACTTACACACTTCGTCCATAGTTGTTGACATAAACTCGGCCCCGCGATCCGTTGCTATCGCTCCCGGGATGCCGTATCTTAATATAAAATTACTTACTAGAGCTCTTGCTACACTAATTGCATCCTTACTCTGCAAGGGATAGGCTTCTATGTACTTAGTTAGCTCGCATTGTAGCGTTAGGATGTACTTATTACCTTCTGTGTCGGTGTCGAGTGGTCCGACTATATCTAAGTATATTTTCTCGAAGGCTGTCGACGCTGTAGTCGTAATAACCATCGGTTGTCTGACGTTTCTGGAATACTTCGTTACTTGACACTTAGTGCATTTCTTCACGAAGTTAGTAACATCACTTTCTAAACCTGGCCAGTAGTATTTAGACTTAATGTTACTTACCATTCTGCGAACTCCTGCGTGTCCGCTTGTAGGTAGTAAATGGTAGTCATTCATGATTACTAGTCTTTCGTCTCTGTCAGTTATTCTGCTTATTTTTCCTAGGATTTTTAATCTTGGGCCGGACCAAGTTTTATTTATTTTTATCTCATCTGCGAGAGACCTTATAAACAACGCGTTTCTGTCATCTTTTATTATACATAATTCCTCTATATTTATTTCTTTACAAAAATCACTTAACATATTCGCAAATACGACTCGCGTGAATTGTGACATATAGTTAAGGTTAATATAAAGTACCAACTTTTCTTTGACATACGCAAAACATTGTTTTTCTCTTGTTATCATTTTATTTTTTCTTAATTTTTTCAACTCATCTTCTGATCCAAACATCATTTCTACAGAATTGTTAGGTTTTCTTAATATCTCCGCGATTCTTGGTTGATCAGACCTTGAATTTTCGGGTATATTAGGATCCGTAACACTGTTTTCACTCGTTTCCCTATCTTGTAATATTTTTCTGCTCTGTGCCCGTGTCATGACCATAATTTGTTCACTCATACTTTTTAATTCATCTGATGTTATTGTAATTCTACTTAAAGCGTCTGCTACTACATTTGTTTTTCCTTTTATGTAAACTACTTTAAAGTCGTACTCCTCCAATTGTAATCGGAATTTTATTAATCTGCTTGACGGGTCTCTCATACTAAATAAGTATAAAAGTGGTCGATGGTCGGTCATTATAGTGAACTCTCTTCCAAACAAATAGGGTCTAAAATATTGCACGCTCCAAACTATTGATAAAAGCTCTTTTTGAATTATTGGGTAGCTTAATTCCGCTTTATTTAGGGGTCGACTAGCATACGCTATGGGTCTGTTGTCTTTATTACATAGCACGGAACCGATTGATTTTGCGGACGCATCTGTTTGTAAAATAAATTCATTGTCTGTTGAGAAATCTGGATATTGTAGAATAGGTGGAGTTACAAGTTTTTCTTTAAGGGTTTTAAATGCCTGTCTACATTCGTCCGTCCAGTCAAATGACACATTTTTCCTACATAGCTTGTTTAATGGTACGGTTATTCTTGCAAAAGATGGGATAAATTTCCTGTAGTAGTTACAAAACGCTACGAAACGCCTAATTTCGTCACTATTTGTCGGTTCTGGGTAATTCTCTAACACTTTAGTTTTTTGTGGATCTGGCAAAACACCTTCCGCTGACACAATATGGCCTAAATATAGTAACTGCTTCTTTAAGAAATCACATTTCTGTGGATTTAATTTTAAGTTAACTTTACGCAATCGCTCCAACACGTCGGTCAAGTTTTTATTATGCTGTTGCATGTTCCTACCAAAAACGATCAAGTCGTCCATGTAAACAAAACATTTCTCGTACGATAATCCTGACATTGCTATCGACATTACTCGCGAAAAAGCACTTCCGCTTATCTTGAGCCCCATAGGAAGTCTTTTCATTCGAAATTGACCTTGACTTGTTGTGAATGATGTGACATTTCTACTATTATCGTCTAAAGATGTCTGATAATATGACTGTTGTAAATCAAGGTGGGTAAAATATATTGCTCCTGACAAAGAATCTAAAATATCAACAATGTTGGGGAGTGGGAACTTATCATCCTGAATGACATTATTTACTTTTCGATAGTCGATGACTAATCTCCATTTTTTCGTACTGTCTTCTGATTTTTTGGGTACTAGAAGTATGGGACTATTCCAATCGCTGTTGGTTGTTTCAATTATATCATCTGTAATCATTTGCTCGACTTGTTTTTTAATTTCCGATTTCATCGATGCTGGTAATCTATACGGTTTTGTATATATGGGTTTCGTATTCGGTTTGACGGTGATACTTTGATTTAATATATTGGTCGTCCCTAGTCTGTCTCCGTCTAAGTAAAAAACGTCGGCGTATTTAGCACATATTGACTCTATAAGTTTTCTGTCCGCGTCACTTAAATGATTTAATTTCAATGATGACAACAATTTTTTAACTCTACTTACTCCATTGGCAGATTTTTGAAAATTACAAATGTTATACTCGCTCAAATCTTCTAAACTAGGTTCAAATATAGGTAATTTAACATCCTCGTCACCTGTGTTCAAAATTCGTACGGGTATTCTACCTTGCTTTATTTTACCTACGGTACCCGCTAAAAATACATTTTCGGTTAACTGTTTCGAATTTACAACGTAATCTTTCGTGAAATCAAATGATTTTACCTTCATTAAATGTAACGATTCGCTTCTAGCTGGTAATGATAAACAAGTTTCACTATCGCTACTCCTATGAATTTGTACCACACAACTTTCCTCGTCAGTATGCAGAGTAAGCTCATCCGTCTGTAGGTTTATTATCGCATTATAAGTTCGCAAGAAGTCTAGTCCGATAATACCGTCCGCATGACAGGGCATATCATGCAGTATATGAAACTTATGCATGAACGATATCGTATTACCGTGTTGTAAAGTCACGTTCGCGACATGGTTACTTGTAATCTCGCCGCCTACGCCTGATATTACAGTGTCCGACTCGTATGACTGCGATTCTATGGGAACCTTTCCTTTTTGCAAAATAGACAAAGTTGCGCCAGTATCAATAATAAAAGTAATGTCTTGTCCGCCTACTGTGAAAATTACGAAGTCAAGTCCGTCACATGTCAAAACCTTATGCTCGAAAAAACTGCACTCTTTCAGTTTCATCATTTGGTGTCTCGTGGGAGGTCTGCGACTCGTGCGTATATGTATACACATTTCCGTTACCTCGGCGCCCACGGCTCCTCTGTGCGCCTCGGTGTCCCCTAAAAAAATACTGTCGCGCCGCAGCTCCTCGTCCCCTATAGAAATTATTACTAGGCACGGTACCTCTATTCCTGGCGTAGTTCGGTGTCCATGTCCAGCCGGGGTTGTAAGGTTTGCCACGATTCGACTGGTAACCTGGACCATGCCAGCCGTACCGCTGGGGTTGCTGGAAGCCTCTCCTGTAGTTCATGTTCATGACCACAGGTTCCTGCTGTGGTCTCGCCAACTCTTCATCTTGGGCAGCTCTGACGGCTTCCTTCAGCTCCGTGTATTGTCGGGCTGCTAAAATTGTGCTGAGACGACGGTTCCTCAAACCATCTGTAAACTTTTTTATAGCTAAGGACTCGTTGATCGGTCTTAGAATAGTGCTTATCTCCGGTTTCCCGTCGGCTTGCGCTATCGTTAGACCAATGAACAACTCCTCTATTTTATCACCATACTCATTAATAGACAAGTCCCTCTGAGTCACGTTATTAAGTTGCATTAAAAGAGAATTTGCGGATTTCTTTGGTAACATGTATTTTTTAATATCGGCTACTAGTTCGGTAGCGGTTTCATATTTCGGTTTTAGCTTTAATTGCGCGATTTTATTTAATCGTGTCTTAAGTACGAAAGAAATCAGCAGCTTCTTTTCACTAGCTTCACTTAACATACTGTCTAATAATTCGATACCCGCTATCATTTTTTCGATAGATTCCTCCTTATCATCCAATAAAGGGATTAAGCTACTAGCTTCTCGTATATCAAATAACTTCGCCATTTTAATTGATTTTTCACCCTCTAATATCTTATATTGTAATATCCTATCATATGATTGCTTTATTCTGTCGCACAATAATTCTGAAATAATATATTGTTCTTGAAGGTCACCACTAGAAATGGAGGCAATCAGTCTTTTAAAATTTTCGTAAACAGTTTTTGCAATATTTATTTTAGATTGTCCTATACTTTGTTGCCTTCTGTCATGTCCTAATTTTCTCAATTCTATTCTAATATGTTCTAATTGGTCGTATATCCTACTTAATTCTAATTCCATACCCTTTTTCACGACACATCACTTTTCACATTTCACTTCACTTGTAGATCTTCTTACTCTCCTTCTCTGGCCGCAAAGGCCTAAATTTCCTCTACGTTCTCCCTGGGTGGAGTCATCTTCCTTCCTGACAGCCTGGCTTGAACTCTTGCCCACATTTCTCTCCTCACTTCCTTCTGTATGTATTTTGCTTGCGCCTTTTTCATGACCTTGAAAAGGCCGTAACAAATAATGATGGCAAAGACGACGAATAACGTACTCAAAAGTACATTATTAATTTTTATGTGCTCGGTGGCGGTGGTGTCCGGTACTATATTTCCGGCAGCGTTCTGGTTCACGACTACTTCCTTCTCTTCTTGCTTCGTGTATCCGTTCCCCATTGTCCTTCGCTGAAGTTAAACTGCGCCACGCGCAACGTAATAGTTCGTCTAAGCTCGACCGCTCAATGCCACGCTTCCCCGTTCCATGGCAAGGTCACCATGAGGTGTGGAGGGGGGAAAGGATAGAAAGACGAGCGTACTTGAAAGCGATTATAATGTAACTGTCCACCTATTCCCTCCGTCTCAATCTTATATCTATACATACGTTTATACTACATACTACACATACATGCTGCACACCTCTTCGTCACTGACCCGGTTTCTTTGACCGCGAGTGTAGAAACGAATACGAAATTAATGTTATCTTTTCTGTCATGGCATACTTTGACGTGGATTTTTACTACTTCTTCTAATGTTACTAACCTCATTAATTGTACACTGACAGTACAAACTGTAAAAGAACTTCATAAGTTGCTATAGTGAATAGAGCCTTTTACCATTTTAGTACGACAATAAAGGCCCTTTTAAAAAACATGTTTTTTTAGTAGCTTTCTTTTACGCTTACCAGTGAGTTACAGTCCATCTACGAATGGGGATATACGCTGGTGTCATTGGTGCCATGAAACAAGAGGGTAAGGGGTATGAGGGTTTGTCATATTCTTTATTACCTCGTTTCATCGCATTTGTAGTTTTCTTTTATACTTAACTACCCATCAAATTTGGTATAAAATCTAAAAAGTATAAAGGTTACAATCATTTGTGTAAAGTAAAGTACATGAACTGAAATGTCCAAAAATAACAGCAATACACTAAATTGAATGCCACTCACCAGCATGCCAAAAGCAGATTTAATCAGCTGAGCCGCAGGTTTCCAGTGCACGCCGAGAGAAATACATCATGTAAGACCAACTTAATTAAACATACCTTCATTAAATATTTTAAAGGGAGGGAAGTATCGCTGTAAAATGCATTCCAAGCTATGAGGTATTAAGTGATATGAATATGTGAGCAATTACAACTTAAAATTGCTGTGAAAATATGCTGTGCTGCAATAACATTCAAATTGTATCATCCGCTTATTCGTTTGAAATTCTTGAGTTTATTAAATACATTTGAATGTTCAAAGATGTTCTGATAGGTTAGGTAGTGGCAGATTACTCCAACAGTTTACCGAAAGCTGTCACGGAAAGCGGACGTGCTGTGTTGCTTACCAATAAGTAGGGTAATTGCGAAAGTAACTCTGCCTGTCTGTTCTCTTTTCACGCTTGTACACCGCTGAACCGATTATAATGAAATTTGGTATGGAGATACCTCGTTTTCTTCCTTAGGACCTAGGATGCTTTTCATCCAGCAGTTCTTCCCCTAAGTGGAAGTTCAGGGGGGGCTGAAATTTGTATGGAGGTACGATACTAAACGAGTACCATTAGTATGTATGTTTGGTAAGAATTATACCGAAAATTTGTGATGCAAAGTGTCAGGTTCGTCTTGCGGCCATATGATAATTTGCAGCTATTAAAATTAGATAAACAAATCAGATTATTATGTTTTTTATTTATGTAAACAGTCAGGTTTTATTTTCTCTTATAATTTTACTTGTTCGCCGGTTATTCTTGACCCGTCCATTAAACAATCCACTTTTTCACTTCTTACCAGTATAACACACCCCGACTTATCTCCCTTTGAATCTGGTTTGATTTCACCGCAAGAGACGCTTACCCTTCTCAAATCTATTAAGACAAAGGCCCCATCCATGCTTTGCACATGGCAGATTTTATTGTTCCTACTCTTTCGGATATTATAAATTTCTCCTTGTCTACTGGAACCTTTCCGGCATCGTGGAATTGTGCTCACGTAATTCTTCTCCCTAAAATTCCTAATCCTGTATCTTTCACTCAATACCGCCCAATTTATATTCTCCCAGTTTTGTCAAAGATCATTGAACGTTATTTTTATCGTCGTCTCCTTTCACATGTTAACAATTTTTTTTGTTTAATCCTTTCCAATCTGAGCGGCAATCACGTAACGTTTTGAACGCGCATTAGGTAGATCCAACTGTCATTTTTCCATATAAAAATTGTCATTTAGATCTAACTGACGCGCGTACAATGCGTTACGCGATCGACCTGCTGGATTCCGCCTCGGGCACAGCACGTAGTCACCGCTTTAGTTTAATGTCACCGATTCTATTCGTCTTAATATTTAATCCAAAAAGCTTACTGTCCCTGTTCTTCTTGATTTTAGCAGTGCTTTTAATATGGTAAATTTTGATATACTGCTAGGTGATACCCGCTCTCTTAACATTTCTGAAACTTCCTTATCCTGGTTTCGCAGCTACCTCTTTAGCAGGGTGCCAGCGCGTTATGTTCGATGACAAGATGCCCGAGTGGTGGGAACTCTCCGAGGACGTCCCTCAGGGAGGTGTGCTTTCTCCATTATTGTTCTCTGTTTTTCACCGAATTCCTAACTAAGTACATCATATCACCTTTACGCAGATGATGATTTATGCAGCGGCTACTCGTGTCGATGATATCTCCCCATTACTCTCTAAGGTCAATCGAAACCTTGGATCTATACGCTGCTTGGGCGTGTAAGTTTGGTTTGCAAATGAATGCGAAAAAATCGCAAGCGATTGTTATTGTATATAGTATATAGTCCTTACTATATAAATAAGCTCTCAGACGTGGTGGTGCCTGACATCCTTTTTCATGGAATTTATATTATTGTTTCCTCTACTGTCAGGAATTTGGGTATCATCATGGACTAGACGCTTTCTTGGTCACCCCATATAGCTGAGGTGAGTAAGGGGATCTTGAGATCCCTTCACTCCCTAAGGCGTCTCTAGAATTTCCTTTCTCTTCGTACCAAGATGGCTCTTACTCAATCTGTTTGCTTCCTCTTCTGGACTATGGGGACCTTAGCGAGGAACTACTTGATAAACGGGAGCGCCTGCAAAATGTTTGCAGATATATATTTGGTTTCCGCATAATCATATGTCCGAATTCCACTGTTCAACCCTACTTCCCCTTCTTATCTTACTGAGCGGTTAAATTATATGGCAGACGGCAGTGGCCACCGCTTGCGGTCTAGTGCTAACCTTACTATGGCTGTACCGTCTAAAAAGACGCGAACATACTCCAGATCTTTTACCGCGCGCGCTGTTAAGTTGTGGAATGAGTTGCCTTTGTCGTTGAGACAGTCGCGGCCTGTTGCGTCTCTTAAGATTAATTTGAAGAAGCTTTCCAATGACTTGTGAATTGGTTGAATATTATAGTATTTATTTATTTATTGTATATTAGTGATATATATTACATATTATAGTTCCTCTCAATTGCTCAAAGGTTAGCTGGAAGAGATCCCTTATAGAGATAAGTTCGCCTTTGTATTTTGATAAATTGTGTGACATTTATATTTTTAACCTGTTATTGTGTAGGTACAATAAAGTGCTTGCAGCTGTGCAATACTTGTAGTCATCGGATTTTCCGCACGTTAATATTTTCGAGTGAGAACCATACTTAAGGGGATGCCTTGATTTGAGTCGAACACGCCCCCTAGACAAAGGCACGCGAGAAAAAGAGATTTTTTCACACTCTTCGGGAATGGCTTTTTGGACAAATTTCGATAAATACCTAACTTAGTGAAGTTTTATTTTTTCATCAAGTGAGATTATAGATGAGATAAAATACTATAGTATTAACTTGATTGTGTCGTAAAATAATGTATCGTTTGAGAAGGATGAATAAAAAAAAAGGAAAATACAGACCCAACTTTGGATTTTTATTCTATCGAGGAAATGTTAAGCAATCATGTATCGAGCAAATCAGATAAACAATCATATAGTCAAGAGTCATATATCTGAAAATCAGACCTTATTGTTTCTTAATCTAGTCAGAACGGCGTTTCAAAGCACACGATAATTTCCAATGCTACTCCTTAATGAACGTTTAGTCGATATGATTTTGCGTTAGTTAAAGGAAGGATTCGTTGGGAATATTGCACGGGCGTGCAATTAATAGAGTTAGTAGTAAAAAGGTCCGGACCATCACTTATTTTATTATTCTGAACGAACTTAAAGCTTCATATTTTCCAATTGCATTTTCAGTTGTAGAGCGTTTTTTACTAAGTAATATGGAAAATGCCTAGTGAAGGACATACTTAGCAGGCTCACATTCCAATATCATATGATAATTTGTCTGCTTTGCCCAAAGGTTGACTGGTAGAGAATGCTTACGGCATTAAGTCCGCCTTTTGTACGATAAGTTGTTCTTTTGTGCAATAAAGATTAAATAAATAAATAAATAATTTGCGCGTTCGTACACTCGCACATATCTGATGGATACTCACCCTTACACAGACATCACCTGAGTGCGCGCTGCTCATTGGTACCTATCACATTGAAATGCGAATGTTCGAATCAGATTCACTGGTTGTATGTGTATGCAATATAAGGTAAACAGGTAAGTCAGCATTTTCCCATCAGCCATTGCATTTGTGATACTTTTTTCGTACCTATATGTAATAAGTACTTAGGTAATTAGTTAGAAGATTTTTTTACTTTCTTTACAAACTGTTGAAATACGAATACCGAGTACAATGCATATTATTTTTTTGAGTTATTCGATTATCTTTTATTATCCAACAACAACCTTTAACAAACGCCGCAGGTTTTACTGCGTTAATTAAAGGGTCGAGTGAATAAACCTTTGAGCTAATGCAAAAGCAATATGACTGCATTTTACCAGAGACAATTGTTTATTGTATCTACTCGTATTTTGTAGGATACGGGCGTTTTCACAATTGAGAGATAGATCGATATACCTTAGTAGTTTTTTTAGAGTACTTACCTTCCTAGTAACTTTCTGTACACCTGAAAGAAAATATTTTTACGTAACTAGTCGTATTCGGTTTCTCGAAGTCTTATACTAAAATGTTACACTTCTTCACTTTTTATTTTTATTATTATATACAGAAAACTAGCTGTTGCCCGCGACTTCGTCTGCGTAGGACTCCGTCTTAGAAAATGAGTTGCGATGAGTTCATTAGTTTAATGCTAATATTATTTTAAGTTATTTAAATTAAGAACTCCGTTTTTACAATTATAAATATCTCCACACATGTTTCTGCTTAAATTGTATATTTTTTCATAATGTAAGTATTAAAGAAAGCTACATTACTGGAAGTTTTTGCCTATCTCCGTCCAGCAGTTTTTCTCACGTTAGTCCGGGCGACCTGTATAGTTTTAAAAGCAAACTTATCTAATGCTAAAAGACGTAAGTAGAACCTTTCCATCTCCATCCGCCGTCCCCATTTGACGGTGTTAGAGAATAAATTATTTGATTATCCAAAATGAACTTTTTAAATTAACATAATAATCCGCAGGTTAAATGAAACATTACCTTCTTTTCGGTTCTGGGTGCATCGCAGGTCTAACTTAACCTAACCTCAATTTCTGGTAGCTGTTCGGTTCTGTATGGGTAGTGGTTCTAACTTAACCTAACCTACTTTTCTGCTAGTAGTCGGATTATGTATGTTGACTAATAAATGGCTGACCATCCTAGTAATATTATAAATGCGCAAGCTTGGATGTTTAGATGTTTGTTACTCAATCACGCTTAAACGGCTCAACCGATTTGGATGAAATTTTGCACAAAGATAAATTATAGCCTGCATTAAAATATAGAATAGTTTTTATCCCGGGTCCACGCAGACGAAGTTGCGGGCGGAAGCAGTGGCGTGCATAGGGTTTTTAGTTAGGGTAGGCATTTTTTTTGAGGAGACCTATGTCACCTATGTGGAGACGAATAAGTTGTGTTTAGCAGTGTACGTGTAAAGTAATGTTAGCACTTAGGTATCAAGCCTTAGGCTATTTCGACTTTCGACAAAGTGAATCTCCGTCAGCGTGCGTTGCGATAGTGATACTATACATGAAATTGACGACTTTGACGAGTAATATTACCCCGAGTTTGAGCTAATTGCAACTGTGGCATACACCTAGATACCTATATTAACTATATACCTTATTATCGAACAATAACTTGCTAAATTCACCAAAAGTTAACTTCCGCAAACACACTAGGTCAATACACCGGTCACAGCTAAAACACATATTTAAGGTTCAATACACAAATATAGAATACGCCAATAAACAAAAACACACGGAAAATTCAATAGAAAACGTAAGATAATCGCTCCGAACCGAACTATGTAATGCAACTGCAACTACAAGAATATTTATTTCACAACACAACTGGGTCGTAGTCGTAAAGTCGTAACAAATAATCCATTATGGCCTCCCGAATAGCAAATTCAAAACAAACAACCCTGATAAATTAGAACGCCTCACATTACGAGTAATAATCACAGCAAAAGAGACTTTAATTTGCCGCATGAAGTCCGGCGGCCGGATTTGGGAGCATGTGTGGGTGTGATTTGCGTATACGTGTGTGCACTGAGCAAATCCGTGCATAGTTCACGGACGATATTTACACAAGCGCACTGTGAGAGTGTGCCGTAGCTTAGGCTCCGTTCGCGGGTGCCTGACCTGCAGTGAGCGAGTCTGGTTCGCGAGCAAATTTAAATTGCAGTGCGTCCCTTAATGTAAGTAAAGAAGTAGATTGTTTTAAAAACTATTATAGTATCATAATAGAAAAAAAAAATATGTGGTGCAGTTATTTTGCAAGGTAGGCAGTGCCTATTTGCCTATATGGTACGCACGCCACTGGGCGGAAGCTATTATAGTATGTATGACCTAAGAATTCCTACACCTTAAAATTTATTTGTTCCTCATACATACTTCCGACCCTTTCAAACCTAAGGAGGATGAATTTTAAGAAACGTTGTAATTAGTTTCCTACGGCCGTATTCATAAACGCCCTATAAGCCTGTTTTAACTAAAATGGCGTTAAAATTCGTTTGTCCTTATCTGTCATTTTGACATTTGTGTTCGTAAGAAAGAGACAAATTACATTTTATTTAGCAGAGGCATTTTAAGTTTTATGGATAAAGGGGCTAGTCTTTAACCGAAGTTACAGATCCCTTACTTTAAAATTGTCTTGTTCCCCGTACAAACATCCAACTCCTTTTAGCCCATTTAGGGGATAAACGTTTTTAACCCCTTATGGAATCAATTTCAAACAGTCTAAAACAGAATTTACAAATCTCTTACTTTAAAAATATCTTGCTTTCCATACAAACTTTGAACCCCCTTTAACCCCTATAGGGGATGAATAAAAAAAAACTCTGAAATCAGTTTTGTAGTTTTTAACAGGCTAAGACCGAAGTTACAAATCTCTTACTATAACATCTTCTTGGTCTCCATATAAACCTTGAATTCCGCTTTAACCCTCTTAGGGGCGGAGCTTTTCCAAAATGCTGAAAGAACTTTTTTTTTTATTCTGATAAGAAATCGTTATACAACGTTTTAATTCTCAAACTCAAAAAAGAGTGATTCTCATCCAAACCTTGCACCCCTTTTTAACCCCCTTTAGGATAGATGTTTCTAAAACGCTGGAAGTACTCGATTATATTTTAATTATAGTAGTCTTCCTACAAAATTGTATGTCTCTAGCTCTGAATCCGGCAAAATCGAAGTTTTTAGTACTGGGCACAAAAATGCAAGTCAAAACTTTTAGACCACAATCCTAAAATATTATATTGATCAAGTAGAATTACCGATTGAGAACGAAGCACGAAACCTGGGACTTATTATGGACAGCGAGCTAAGGTTTGTTAAGCATGTGAACGAAAAAATCAGAAATGCTTTCTATAAACTCAAAATATTGTACAATATTAGGAAGCATATTTCTGAAGAAGTCAGAATTCTATTGACTGATCTTCTGGTGCTCTCACCACTAAATTATTGCAGCGCAGTGTACGGACCTAGTTACGTTGTGGGGTAAAACGGAAAACGCAATACAGAGAGTGCAGAACGCCTGCGCGCGTTTTTGTTTTAATATACCTAGACCAGCGCATGTCAATCCCTTCTTAATAAACAACAAAATTTTAAATATGAAGTCTCGTAGCATGGCTTGTACGACTCAGAAGGTATTATGGAAAGGTCGGTCTGAATATCTTTTCGAAAAGTTTAGATGGTCCAAGGATATACATAGCCTTTAATACAAGGTCTAAGTTTAGAAATAGTTTAAATATTCCTCGATGCTATTCTGCTGGTTTTAGAGGCTCTTTCTAATATCGTGCTGCAAAGATCTCGAACAACCTACCGCCACCCTTAAGGAAGAAATTTAGTAGTCAGACATTTAAAATTAAATTAAAACGAGTCTTACATGATTGAGCACGATTTTGAAATAGCCTTTAAATAGCTTTTAAATTAAATCGTAGCAACAATCACAAAATAAATTTCAGTCACTTATTTCATATATCACACGCACCACATGTACAAGCACGCGCGCCACACATACAAAACACACTGTATATAGGTAAGTTTGTAAGTAAGTACTATTTTTAAGTTAGTTTTGTTTGTTACCCGCTTATTCTCCTTCCTTCTTGGCAAAAATCTTGGACCGAGTGGGGGCACATTGAAAATCAGCGCTGGACATTTATGTCCCGCCAGCAGTTGCTGAATGTGCTCCTTTTGCTTTATATAACGGTTTATTGTTTAACATATTTATTTTGTTGTCATTATGTTTTTTTTCCTTTTCTGTGTACCAAATTTCTCTTGTAACAAAAAATATTTGTGTTAATTGTTTTTTTTTGTTTTAACACAATAAACAAAAAATATTTGTGTGAATTTGTTTTTTTTTGTTTTAAGGCAATAAATATATTTTTCGTTATTTCTTTATTCTTTCTAGCTAAAAAACAAAGTTTCCCCCATACAAACTTATCACCCCTTTTTAACCCCCTTAGGGGTGGATTTATCCAAAACGCTTAAAGTATTTTTTTGTATTCAAATAAGTAATCTGTCTACAAATTTTCAAGGTTCTAGCTCAAAAGGAAAAGTTTCCCTCATACAAACTTTGCATCCCTATTTAACCCCCTTAGGGGTAGAATTTTCTAAAGCGCTGACAGCAATTTTTTTGTATTCTAATAAGTAATCTTTCTACAAAGTTTCAAGTTTCTAGCTCAAAAAATAAAGTTCCCTCATACAAACTTTGCACCCCTATTTAACCTTCTTAGGGGTAGAATTTTCAAAAACGAAGAAAGTTCTTATTTTGTATTTTATTAGGTAATCTTTCTACAAAATTTCAAGTCTCTAGTTTAAAAAATAATGTTTCCCCCATACAAACATTGCACCCCTATCTTAGGGGTGGAATTTTCTAAAACACTGAAAGTACTTTTTTGTATCTTACTATGTAATCTTCCTACAAAGTTTCAAGTCTATAAATAATGTTTCCCCTATACAAACTTTGCACCCCCATTTAACCCTCTTAGAGATAGAATTTCCAAAAATCCCGTCTTAGCCCTTGCCTACGTCATAAAAGGAAGTTCTGGTGTAAATTTCAAGTTTCTAGTCCCATTAGTTTCGGCTGTGCGGTGATGAATTCAGTCCGGAAGTCTTCGTTTTACAAGCTTTATACATTAACTTGATTTATTCGTATGTAAGTAAGTTGTCCGTCAAATCTTGCAAGTTAAATTTGACCCAGTTCCCGGTGACCAATTGAGCTGAAATTTTGGTTATTAGTATAGTTTGGATGACAATGCAATATTATGGTACCATCGTGCATCGAGCTGATCTGATGATAGAGACAGAAGGTGATCATAGGAACTCCGTAATAAAACCATATAACCCCATCGAGTTTGGGCTCGTTAGAATCGCCTTAATGAGCAGTTGATGACGGTATACAGAAAAGTACAGTCGGCAATAAAAGCTTGTACCAAAAATGAAATTTTTGACAGAAACTTATATATATATATATATAGATGACTGAATAGAAAATATTCATTTTAAAATAATATTTCAGTTTTTTATTCTGTTTTAGTATGTGATTTTTCTCGCGGGCGCGTCTACGCCGCCCGACGAAATAACGTAGGTAATAGAACCGTAAAGTGCCCGCGATTCATCGCATACCAATACAGAACCTTTGAGACCTCATGGCCGATTCTTTCTGTAGATCGGGACGAGTGCCTGCGCGCGCGCGCTTAGTGCTTGCTTCGACTCCCTGTGCGACGGAGCCATCACGCGCCACCTGGCGGGCATATTTGGAACGATTTTCGGTGAGTAAGATTTCTTAAAGAACCTCGAACTTGTAATTGGCGCAGACTACAAGCTCAATACTTATAAAGTGAGGCACGTGCCCCAGGCGCCATTCAAGCGGGGCTGAACTCAATAAGTTTTAAATACTGCATTATACAACATTTTCTTCAAATTTAAAATATCCCTGATTTACTTTATTTATTTAGTCGTATGGCATACAGTTCATGGTCGCTTTTACAAATTTACAAATTAATATCTAGATTCTTCACCCAATCGGCTGCGTTTTCGCTTAACTTAAGTAAGTGCAGAGGATCTCCCGTGTACTTGCTGTTTGGGCACTCGTGGACAATGTGGTAAATGGACTGTACAGGTGCTCCACAGTCGCAACTCAGTGTATCTCGCCACCCACACCCAAACATAAACTCTCCGGATCGCCCGCATTCAGTGCAGAGTCTATTTAGTTGGCACCATTCCCGTCTCGGGCCGAGAAACCTTGCGGTTGGCGGGTGGGATCGTAGCTGGCAAGGGATGCCCTGGGTAAGTTAGCTATCCAGTTCTCTCTCCATTTATCCTTGATGTTAAAGCTGCTCTGTTTAAGTTCTGCCGTATTGTATGGTGGATGTTGGGATTTTAAGCGTAGCCTAGGCGGACAGAAGAATTCCGAAAAGACGGGCAGCTCTGGATTTAAAGCAGTTTTGTCAGGGCTTGTTGTCTCCTAAGTTGAGGCGGAGCAATGTGGCTACGGGCCAGTAGCCATTGTGTCGGAGTGGGCCGGTTATGCACCGCATGGTTTTTTGCAGCTGGACACCGACTTTCTCCACATGCGCACTATTGAGCCATACGGGTGCGTAGTAATCGCCAGCGGAATAAACTAGGCTGAGTCCCGTCGTACGAAGCACGTCAGTGCTGGCTCCCCAAGTAGTTCCAGTCAGCTTGTGCAGAATGTTATTACGGGTTCCCAGTTTTTTGATCAACTTACAGAGATGGGAGCAATACGTAAGAGAGCGATCTAGGGTCACGCCGAGATATTTTGGCTGTGGATTGTAAGCAAGGGTTTTACCGTCAAAGTTTACTAAGGGGGAGTATGAGGCCAGTCTGTTATTCAGGTGGAATGTGGAAATCTCTGTCTTGCTAGCATTTGGTACCAATCTCCACCTTATAAAGTACAAGTTAAGCAATTGCAAATCTGTGGCGAGTTGCGTTTCCGACGATTCAAAGGTGCTGTGCTGGTAGGCTAAAGCAATGTCGTCAACATAGACAGATTTTCTGGACGCCGTCTCTGGAAGGTCGTGGGTGTACAGATTAAACAGCAGTGGTGCCAGTGTGGATCCTTGTGGTAGGCCGTTCTGTACTTTTCTAGGATGACTCTGCTTATCTCCTAGATGGACGACAAACTCCCTGTTACACAGCATATTTATTATTAGGCTAGTGATTCTTCGGCAGGGGACAGCTTTCATTAATTTATAATGTAGTCCATGCCGCCATACCGTGTCGTAGGCTGCAGATAAGTCCACGAAGACCGCTACTGTTTTTAGTTGTTTTTGGAATCCTGTCTCAATGTGCGTCGTGAGGGACAGTACCTGATCTGTACAGTTACGACCCTCCTGATTTACTAATGTTATTCTATGCTATTCACAATCTATCTCAACTCGCCACACCAACGTTGTCACTGCTAAGACGGCGGTGAGTTGGATTGGCACATTTATCTACTTATAGAATGTGTTTGCATGAATGAACACACAGTACAGTCACCAGATATATTATTAAATCTGCCAGGAACTGTTAGGTACCACTGTACTCCATGAATAAATGCAATAGGTACGCTACAAATTATAGACATGTTGAAATATAACGAAGGTTAATTTGAGGGTAAAATAAGTAGGGAGCGATACAGACCAGTAAAACCTAAGAATTTGAATCTTCGATGAAAATGACAGGACTCTGAGACAGTTCAAATTTTGAAAACCGATGCTTTGACTCCATTCTGAGGGTCAGTTATGTCGAGTTATGTCAAAACAGTGGTTTCATGCAACGTGACAACAGCAAGGTACAAACTGGTACAACAAATACATTTAATAATACAATACTTACTTGTTTTTCAATGTAACATTTATCAATACAATTAAATAACAAAATACAATTTTTACAATCGAAATATGTCATAAGTATAGGTATGTATTTGAAAATAAAATTAAAATAGGTACGGTATTGGTATGAAGGACCTCTCAGCGAGCAAAAGACTTCTCCATATTTCTCCATCCTTCTCTATCTTTTGCCTTTTCAGCCCAGTTTAAGTTTGAGCGTATTAAAGTGTATATTCGAAAAAGAAGTGAGTGAGAAGAGTGAAGGGGCACAAACTTTCTACGTATAATTTTTGAGAAAAATAATATGTTGTGAAAATTTATCCAGAACCCTCCATATAGTCAAAAATAAGTAAAAAAATATAATTAAAACTGGTAAAATAGGGATGTAGACACTAAATAAAATAATCAATAATTATGATATTATATTAATAATATATTTTCTTGAAAAAGAATTAAAAATGTAGTCAGATAGAGAAAAAAGCAATGCAATAGGTTAAATAATCACTATAGTATTTTTCACAATCGTGTTATAATAGAGAGCTTTTTAGTAGAGTACCGTGTTTAGGCCACGAAGCTTGCTGAGTGGCCTAAGTAAGGTACGAGATTAAAAAGCTTGATTATGACACTATTGTGAACAATACTTTTTGTACGAGTTCATTAAAATTAATAATTTAAGTCATTAATTAGTATATAAGAAAACTATATATCGTAAGTACTATATTGTCTAGTTCTACTATTGTAAGGGCTCTTTGACTTTTGAGGTAGCAAGGTAAGTGTGGCTTCCTCTGCCATATTAGTTATTTCTTGAGGAGTTAAAGGTGTTTCGTCACTGTCACTACTCATTTTCTTAGTTTTTATTTTAACTTTTTAAGTTTAGCTTTGAAAAGAACAGTTATCACATCACACCACCGGCGTCCGTAATGTTGCAGTACTGTGCTGTGATTGTCTAAATAGTAGCCAATTACAAAGCGTAGATTTTTTATTTTTTTTGTGCCCTGGATACAGCAGCAAGTTCAAGTAGATTTTTAGCAGATGACGCGACGCTGCTACGTTCCAAAACGCCATAGATTGGCAATCTTGTATTTCACACTTTCCTTCGCCGATATTGTTACAACTAGCGGTAATAACGTTATTCGGCCCAGCAACTTGAGTTAAGTTGCAATTTATCCCACCGATAAATTAAAATTAAGTGAGGACACAAAAAACTTGGTCCAAAAAATTATGAATCCCTAGCAAATGAAATTACATGTAAGAGCGCTGAGAAAGGTCAAAAATGGCAGTATCATTATCAGATCAGCACAGACTCCAAGAGTGACATCGAGAAACTCAAGCAAACCTTCAAAAATACCTCCTCGAGCCTCACCATCGACGAACCTTACAAACGCAAGCCCAGAATTGTGATAGTCGGCGTTCCCTCACAAAGACAAGAAGTTTATAAATGCATTTTTGAACAGAATCTAGCCGATAAACTGCAGGTCCTATCTCGGGATAAATTCTTGACCTCCATTAGATTGAGTCATAAGTCGGGCAAGAAAAATGCTGAGACCTGTAATTACATCATAGAAGTGCCAGCCCTTATACGCAAAGCGCTAATATCCCAAAATCGAGTTTTTATTAATTGGTCTTCGTGCCCAGTGAGGGACTTCACTATCGTCACCAGGTGCTTCAAATGCCAGCAGTTCGGTCACGCCGCCAAGACGTGTAAGCAATCTGACCTCACGTGTGGACATTGCAGTGACGCAGACCATTCAGATAAGGAGTGCCCAAAGAAAAGAGAACCGCCCAAATGTGCAACATGCCGATTTTACAAAAAGCCCAACGACCATAAAACGGGTGACCTTGAATGTCCTGCTAGAAAAATGGCCGAGCAACGTTACATAAACTCGATTGATTACGAAGGGGTCTAAATTTAAGGTCGCCGCTTACATTACTTTTGTTTGAGTTATTTTATATTATATGTAAAGAGTTATTTCACTATTTTAGTTATCAACTCGGCATATCTTAACGTCGTTCTGCTAAACGCAAGGCTTTATTTGTTACACATATTTTTTTGATCTCAATTTACTTAAACTTGCTTGACCTAGTCTAACGCAATTGCAGATGCTGACACTGTAATTATCAGGGCTCGGATTTTTCATCGCACGATAAGACGAAAGAAAACTATGGAGTCGATATCAACATTAAAACTTTACTCATATTCATACTCATACTCATTCATTTAATTAATACCAAAAGTTTATTATATTGTAAATACAAATCTTAACCGCCACATCATGTTTATTACATTATAAGCTAAATAATAAAATGTTCACGTAATAATTAAGTTAATTAATATATGCACTAATTGCAAACTTAAAAAAATGACACGTCTAAAGCCGTCAATGATTGAAACATGAGGCAATTAAATAAAGCGGCCAGTACCCACCGTTAAGTCTATCGCAACAATATGGTCTGGACAACTAGGTATGCAACTAAGTTGACATTTTGACAGCATGATAAATATATAATAATTACGGGACTAGGAAAATGAGTGAGTATGAATATGAGTAAAGTTGTAATGTTGATATCGACTCCATAATTTTCTTTCGTCTTACCGTGCGATGTAAAATCCGAGCCCTGGTAATTATCTATACCTAACGTAATTTAATAGGCGATTTATTGATACCGATGTACTTGAAATAGATATAAGTTACTATGTTCTATATTCCAATTGTTTCTAAATGTACGATACTATTATATACCTTCCTTGTGCACAAATTGCACCAATTAGTTTGTAATTATTATCTTTGTCTGAGAAACAGGATCATCCTAGTTCAGACGCACGTAATATTGTATGTACTATGTCTTAATACGCAAGCACATTGTTAACATTAGCAATAAGGTTTATGAATAAATGTATTGTTATTATTATTATATACATATTTATGAAACTTTGAGTGAATACATATTGGTGCCCTTGACTGTACCTACTATACTATGCTACATATGGACAGTTTCTAACCGTTCTTCACGGCACTGGTGTTTAAAGTTATAATTGCTGCAGACTTATTTAAAAATAAAGACATCAAATTGGCAGAAAGCATTGAATTGTGCGTTAAATAATAACCCATAATTGGTAATGAAAACTTCGTACTTAAACTAAAACTAAATTATAGTACCAAAATTATATGTATAGTCGAAGAATGAAAATGTCTATCATATTTCGACTTACCGTTCAGCTCCAAAAGCGACTATCACGTACCGCAGCTCTATTGAAAATACATTTTACGAACACAGGAAAGCCTCCGGACTTCATCGCATTCGGGATATCCCTGTTGATGACGGTGGTGCTGGTGGCGGGCGTGAAGAAGTCCCTGTTCTTTAACAACCTGCTAAACGCGGTCAACCTGTGCGTGTGGGTGTTCATGATGACCGCCGGCCTCTTCTACGTCGACACGGCCAACTGGACCGACCACGACGGCTTCCTGCCTTACGGCTGGAGTGGGGTAAGTCTCTGATCTTCTCTCCCGGTTTTATAAAGATCCGTTAGAGCTTATGTCAATAAGTTATGTCAAAAAAAATACTCAGTTAAGCCTGCAGCACACTGGTTCGGCCTGCGGTGGCGGACAATAGTAAATTTGACAGCTAATGACAGGCCGCGCCAGTTTGTAAGAGGCCTTACAGTTTTTTTTATCAGACACTTGGTTTAACGCATCTTTATAAAACTGGGCCTTAGAAATCTGTTTAACACCATCAAAGTAACTCCGCAAAGTTTCGTAAGTTAAGTTTCAAATAATTTACTTACTGACAATGCTATCGACGCCAAAAATGGTTCAGTTTAATGATGCTTGTTTCTAAACAATCTGTTCGGTTATGCTTATACGTTGCACATGTTAAATTTAGTTGATGACTGCATTAGGTACCATGTATTGTAGGGATGATAGAATATACCCTAATTCTTCAACAACGAGGTAAGTATGCACTTTAATAATAAAAATAAACCTGGTAAGTACACACAATAGGCTCGTATGTCGCAAATATTAGGAATCAGGATTGTAATTGCGAATATTTTCGAGTCACGTTCACGTCTTGAATAAATTCTATCATTTGTGTCAAAGGAATTTCCGACAATATTCTTGTAGCTTCAGACGACGTTCAGAGGAACTGTCGGCGTGAAACCGTACTAAATTAAATTCATGACTGGCGTTCGTTGCAGCGCCATTAAACTCACGACTGATCGAAAAGCGGGTAGCTCCCATGAATCTGGCAATAATTTATGTAATACTTCTCTACTTAATAATGAATATTAAGTACTAGGGCAAAACGTTAGTTTACGAATAGGCAGTATTATCCTAAGCAAGGTACGGGTGTTTTTTGAAATAATTTTGGCGTTTTTATGTACACGGCTCTTACTTATTATACCTATGTTATTTTAAAAGCTCATATTATTGAAAGCACTGAAGTTAGGAAAATAAGTTGTAAGTACCTACCCAAAAATGTATGGAGCAGAAATATCATCAGTATTTTTATGAAGAAAACATGTTTGAATACAAACATAGAGAAGTAGTTGTACTTGTAGTTTTGAGACTCACTTATCCAAATAAGAGCATTTTAATCAAATGTTCACGAGCTTGAGACATGATTGAGTGTCACCTGCCCTATGCAGAAAGGTCACAAAAACTACTCTTGGTCCTTTTCCGGAATTCAAAGTACCTCTATACTAAATTTCATCTCAATCGGTTCAGCAGTTTATTTCGTATTTTTTTTTAATATTCTTTACTACGAAAAGGGTCCTTATGGCTCAGTTACATGATTTTTTATTCGCTTACCGCGAACGCCTTCTTTTACAAAAGTAGTCTCCGCCGCAAACTTGGTTTCTGTGACCCACCTCACCATTTTAGATGCATGTAGGGGTTTTGCATATTTTTTTATCACACGGCCGTAAGGTACCTTTTCTTCTAAGCCGTAGGACCAAATTCAAACACTTAATTTACATATACTAACAATAAAACAAGTTCAACAAATGTTACGTATGTTATAGTTTTCGAAATAATAGATTTATCATTTGGTATGCGCTTTATAAAGATCTATCGTAGACCAAATCGAAATTATGAATAGGTAAAAGACAAAGTAATTCCGCCATTTTGACGTCAATGACGGCTGAGGGCCATGACGGCGATTTCCCTGATGAAATAGAAATTAAAAATTCATACAGGTCAATTATTAACTGTCGCAGTCGGATAAAAACTATCCTAAGCGGAAGTCAGAATAATAACCTACCTATAAAAATGTTTCATGTTCTTCCGTTCATGGGAAGCTGATATCCTTCGTGACAGAACAATGTTAAAAATTATACTGGCTGATTCGTAGGTACATGTATTAAACTAAAACCATGGCAGTTATATATACCTACAGCGTGGAACGGAACGATGGACTTTCCCGCAAGAGGAGGATAGGATAGCGTGGTTACAATTTTCAAAATAAACCATGTTAATATTTCTGACCGTTTTCAAGTTAGAGTTGAGATGACAGAAATTACTGTTACCGGAAAGTCGAATTTTGCTTGGACCCTAAATAATTAACAGTGAAATTTACAAATTATCGAGCAGCAAGTTTGTCATGGTAAACAGTAACAAAGATGAATTAAGGTTGACTTTTTTATTGTTTGCAGTATTTGTGTAATCATTACTATTAGTTTCTACTGCCCTTATATGACAATATATTTTCTTTAATCCATCCTGTATATATATTATAATGAATTTAAAAGGAAGTCTATCACGGGTAAGTAGGCTGCATAACTAGTTAACGATTAATAGTCGACCAATCTAAACAAAATTCTTGTAAAGGCCAACTTTCTTTCAAATTCGGGCGACGCAACCGCAACGTTGAGTTGGCGCGCGCGTTTCGATGTAACAGAGACAGACAGACAAAAACTACGGAACCCTACACTTGGCCAGTTTTTCACCGCTATTTTCCGCGACCGTATCTTGCTCAGGCTATACGCCATTTCGGGTTGTCAAACAATGATCTAGAGGTAGGTAAGGTTATACAACAAAAAATTACTAAATATTATGAAAATCCTAAGCAAACAATTTTTCAGTTCTATTCCTCACCATTTCGATAACGGTTCAAGATGACCTTTCTAATAGGTATTCTATGTTCCAATTTATTTTGTTCGTCTGGAGTTGGCTTGAGTGAGAGCTCTTCAAGCAAATGGAACCATTCTTCTCAAGAATACGAGTAGAATGCAATTATCAAAGACCGCCGGAATTACATCGATTAGAGTTGGTTCCATTCATATTTTTTTACGAATACTAATACATTTGCCATGATTTCTATACCTTTTGGTGCATAGGAACTTAAAATGAATGACATGAAACATATACCAAAACATTGGTACCTACCTAAACTGAATTTTCCAATGGACTATTTATAAAGGAAAGTCGACGAAAATGTTTAGCATACTTACAACCTTGTCGCATCAAATTGCAAGCAATTTGGTTGATACTGAAATGTGATGTCCTGCATTTGAAACCTCCTCCGTTTAAGTATATTAAAACTTCAACAACTATCTGACTGATAAATGTCATCAAAATGATGCTACAAATATCAAAGAAATGTTAATATTTAAAATAAAATAAGATGCCTGCGATAATATCTGTAACGGCGTGTTGAAATTGCGACTAAGCATCAAGAGGACTATTGTAAAGCCGTACGTAGCTGTACACACTGGGCCAACGTTGGCGCGTGAGCAGCAGGCAGCTATGCGTTAGAGGGAGAGGGCTCTCTTTTTTCGATCTCTTTCGTTTACATAGCTGCCTCCTGCTCACGCGCCAACGTTGGCCCAATGTGTACAGCCGGCATGGTTGTTTCCTGCATTGTTCCTGTATGTTGACTTAGTTTTTCTACGCTATTCATGTTAATGTATTGGACGTGTTGGAACATAATAACTACTGACGATTCTTCATTTCCAGCGTAATACCGTGAACCTATGGGTAAGGAGATATGCTGTCAAAGAAATTATTCCGACCGTAATAATCTAATAATCGTCGGCGGTCAAGTCTAAACATCTTATTTGGAATACGAGTATTAAACAAGAAAATGCTTTTTCCTACAAAGAACATAGCTGACCAGGAGTTTGAGATTGACCTAGGAATTTGTCCCCGAGTGATGAGAAATTAATTGCCATGCAATATGACTATTCACCAATAACGCTCATTTTTATATTCTCCGTTGCACATAATAAAGAAAATTCCTGGATGAATCTCGCATTTTTTTTTCATCAGATCGCTAATGAAGATGATTTAGAATGACATGATGGCAACCACGCAAGAAAACTAGTTTAGTCCAAGATTAGTTCTTATTATAATTTATTTAGGTTTTTTATCAATAATCGTGCTCAGAGGAAGGTCTTATTCTACGGTCGTAATATTGGACTTTTTTGATTTTTCACTAATAAAGCAGTAAAGTTTGTTTTCTCCTACCTTCTACATATATTTAATCTCCGCAACTACTGATCCGATTTCATAAAACGATTGACCAACATTTAGAATTGAATAATTACATATGCGTTGCATCCTTTTCTAATACCAAACATAATTACTAAACTTATAATAAAAATCCTAAAAACCACATCCGTTGGGATTAGAACCCGAGACCTCCATTTTAGAAAACAATCGATTACTGATAACGCCACGAGGAATCATACTTTATTTGTCGAAATTAACCTTCTTATTTGTGCAATTCTTGCAAGTTTGACATTGTGTCGTGAAACATCTAATTATTAGCCCTAATTTAGTTAACTGCAGTCTGTTTACATCGCATAATAGAGACAGAGATATGCAATGACAAGTCTGACACTCTTTTGCATGAATGTCATAACAATGGATTCTAAATTTGAATGATTGACATGTAACCACGCGCGTCACTCTTCCTTATCGTGATTTAATTTGACAAAGTCCTAAAGTGCTCATCATTTTCATGGGCCGACTGTATTATCTAATCTACTCCCGGCGGTGATAAAGGACTCACAGTTTTTATTAAAGATGGGTTTAATGCCTATCCTAGACCTAACTATTTGTTTTATTATAATATTATTCAGATAAAATATCCGATCATCAAATAGTATTCCTTTGTTTGCTTTTCCCAATATTCGTATTCAATTAATGGTTTCAATTAGAGCCTTCATTTGTTTTTCCTATAAAAAAAACAACATGCGGATCCAGCAGAGTAATTAGGTATCGATTCCGACGGGAGTTGCTACGTTCACTCAGTACCAAGAATTCCACTTCGCTGTCTCGTTCGTAATCCGGTGATATTTACCACCCTTTTTAATAAATGTTGAATGACCGAATTCACGATAAAAGCTGCGTAGGTGAGTGGCGAAACCTTTAAGGACGCTTACTTATTAAATCATCTTTGGGACAATTTTTGCACGTTTGAACCTTGTCATTGTCAAGTTCGGTATTAAGCCAAAACCAATTAATGTCATGACCAATATTTAGTGACGCTAGTTTCAATAGTTTAATAAAGTTATTTTTATTGTGGCACCATGCAGTCAACAGCAAAAGCAACTTTTGAAATAGGGTTTTACGGGCCCACCTTATGGTAAATGGGTTCCCGTAGCCTATGGACGCGTGCAACTCCAGGGGTGTTACATGCGTATTGCCAACCCATTAAGAATGTATACCTACTCTCCTTTTTGAAGAACCCCATACTGTAGCCCCTCGGGAAAACCTCGGCAGGGGAGCTCATTCCGCAACCGGAGCGTCCGAGGGAGGAAATTTCTCTGAAACCGTGCGGTACCTACGTGACTATTTATTTTCCAGGGTTTGAGGATGAATGCCATGCCGACGGCGAGCGGTACGGTGGTAAAAAGCAGCCGTAGGCATCATGTCAAACAGCTCTTCGGAGCACAACCCGTTATACAAGCGATAGCTAGAGCACTCACAAGGAGGCGAAGTCTCTCCTTAGACGCAACGGTTCGATACCGCTTGTAAGTTTGCGGTCAGCTGCGATTCGCACAGCGAGTCCTTGAAGCGAGTCGAAAGGCCCAAGCTTGTATCCAGGTGCTTCCGCCCAGAGATGACAACAATACTCCACGTGGGGACGGACTTGAGACTTATATAATAAAAGTCTCTGACCCGGGGAAAAGTTACGCTTTGCTCTGTTAAGCACACCGAGCTTTTTGGATGCCAGCTTGGCTGTGCCCTCTACGTCTCTTCGAAACTGGACGCGGACGTCGCTGGAAATGTCAACACCAAGGATCCCCATACTCTTTGGTCGTGGGGCTACAGAAAAGTGGATTTCTTGGCGGTGAATGCATACTTGCGTCTTGGTGGAGTTGAATCGGACCAAATTATCTCTGCCCCACTCAGAGACTCTGGACAGGGTGCACCAGGGCGATCTTCCACGAAAACGGAACTTGGTTTTTGTGGTAGGAGAGCGTAAACAGACGCGATAGTACGGGTCACAACTCAGGAGCGGAGCTCACCACTGCAGGCTATCTGGTCCGTTCGACTTGCGAACATTCAATGACAGCAGCTCCCGCCGGACATTTATTCCGTGATATTTATTTCTGGCATGAGGTATCCGCAGCTTGGGATAGTGAGCGGCACGGTGCTGTCATCAACGTTCAAAGTTGAGTTCGAGGCAAAGAGAGCAGAGCAGCTACAAGATCGGCTTTCTCCTTTGCCCTGTGGGCCAGATTACCAGCGGTATTTCGCAGCGGTGGTACAGTACGATTACTGTTAGTTAACCACTGACAGATAGTTTGCCTTCATTTAATTTTCAACTTTAATGTCATACAAATAAAGCAATTTTCAGAATAAGGTTACCCACGTCTACCGATTTAGAAATAACTACTTCTAAACTTTCTGTCAGTGGTAAACCTCAAATAATTCTACTGTAAGGACGACCGACAAAAGTTACGCTCGGCAGCTTTGGCGAGCGACCAAAAGGCGCGACTTCCAGAGGGGTAGCCTTCAAACTTCTCACCAATTCTGCCGACGATTTTGCTCTGGCAATAGCTCTTTTACTGAACCTCGAGACGGCTTTTAATTTTCGTTTCACCACAAATGCTGCGTTACTGTCTTTATTGGTTTCGGCCTTGATCCAAGCTCCGTATGCAGCTTGTTTAAGGTTCCTAGGTTATTTACAGGGCCGGTTAAACCAAGGTCGTTTTTTTGCTCCTGCACCTACTAGCGAATTGGGAATATAGGGTCCGGGATATAAGCCAGTATAAACGTATGGCTCCGTGAGCAGGAGACAGTCTTATTCTAATGTTTTTTTTATTTCAAATAACCGAATTGACAAAAAAAAATACTGCTGACAAAAATTCAGGAGAATCGGTTTAGGTTTAGAAATGCGACCTGGAGAGGAGAACAGTGTTCACTTGCGTTCTTTATTATTCTTATTCGTTCTTCGTTATAACGCAGGCGGATCCACGCGGGCAGCTCATGTGCCATAAGACGGACCGCGACAAACTGTTCTCATTTCATCTGTAGGTATTCAGCGGCGCTGCGACCTGCTTCTACGCGTTCATCGGGTTCGACATCATCGCGACCACGGGCGAGGAGGCCAACAACCCAAAGCGCTCCATCCCGCTCGCCATCGTGCTGAGCCTCTGCATCATCCTCGTGGCCTACGTCAGCAGCTCCATGATGCTCACTTTGATAGGTAAGCCTAGACAGTAGACTCCTTATAACCTGTTGGGACTTGACCTTGAAAATATGTCAACCTTAAGAAATGTATGGGTTTATCTTCTTTTTTTACCCACACATTTTCTTGTTTACCACTGTCACGGCATTCTACGAAAAACAAAAGTAAAAATAATTGATTGTTAGAGAAAATAAAAGATTAAATAATAATAATGGATAAAATAAATATGGACGTTTATTCGAACATTATTAAACCGTAAACATAAGTAGATACTCTATTGAGATGCCATAATAAGACGAAGGACAGGCTATAAGTACATACATAAAATTGTTTTGCTATGTAGTTCCTATAGGGCCTTTTTCTTTGACTATCTAGACTAGTCTATAAAATCGAATCCTTCAAAGAGCTCCTTTTACTTCTTTAGACGTGTAGGTTTGATACATTTTAGTGCTCAATGTAATTTCTGTTTTTATAGTTAATGAGTACCTAAGTAGTGTGATTTTATTTTAAACACCACATTTGTAATACCCGAGCGTCGGCATATATTGACTTCTGGTTAATTTGAATCACCCTGTAATTCAAAAAGAAAAACAACAGTGGAGAAAACTCGTCATTAGTTGTATACGATGTATATCAAATAAGTTTTTCGATTCCAACATATCGATTTACACTTAATTCCCACTTATGTAGTCCTATAATTGACTAGACGCTCGTTGAAGCATTTATTGCCGTATTTAACATAATGAATAATATTGGACATCATTATTTACGTGCACAAGTCTATAGGTATATCTACTGGAACCTAAATTGCACACTTTTACACACTCTAAAACGACGAAAGGGTTAAAATAATAACGTTAATAAAGTTAAGACATTCAATTAATATAGCTGGATCAAACGGGTGCTAATTGGAAAACTTGCAGCAGCGGCGCGTGACATTACCAGTATTTCTTTAAAGCCGCGACTAAAATGGAAAATTTCGACTTGTTTCCCGCTGTTTTTTTTTAATTGGCTAATATAATAGCAATTAACCGATTTGTTTTTTTTACCGAATGAAGTTCGTACTTTGGTTTCTTTTATGACTACCTAAGCGTAATACTTTATGAAAAATAAAAAAGATTTTTAGATTACCTTAGGGACCCATTTAGACCTTTGAATAAAAAAACTAGAAGCTATTTTTAATTTAATGAAAAAATACTAGATGTATAATAATGCGACTGCACACTCGTATATCTGAAAGTTTTATTGTACATTTTTCGGTTGAAAATAATACTTTTATTTTAAATACGTTTTCTGTCAAAGTGCCTTATGCCCGACTTTTGTATATGTAAGAAATAATAATTGTACCTACCTGTTGCGGAAACTATACTGTACATGAGAGTAGTCAAGCAGGAGGAAGTGTATCACCGCAGCCACGCGTGCGGAAAATCCTACTTCCTGGCTAGGGGAGACTAGAGGTCAGTTATGTGTCATTTTGATGAGTGGATAACATTGTCTGGCTGCAAATTAGATTGACACGGGTAACGAGCATTTTGATTTTTATTTGGAAAACTAGTCATTGATACAAATGGGAACTGTTGTTGATTGCATTTGCTAGTGTTGCCTAATTCGCACACCCCCAAATTGAGTGTGGCTTAATACCGTAGCCGCCAATCAAAGTATATAATTGGGTAGTGAAAATAATAATAATTTAGGCAATCATTTTTAAAATCCGAAATCACCTGAGCGTGTGGTAGTGACTCGGTGTTTGTTGGCAGTGCCGTACGACGAGGTGGACACGGACAGCGCGCTCGTGCAGATGTTCGCGCACGTGCGCGCGCCGACGTGCAAGTACATCGTGGCGGTGGGCGCGCTGGCCGGCCTCACCGTCTCTATGTTCGGCTCCATGTTCCCCATGCCGCGCGTCGTCTACGCCATGGCACACGACGGGCTCATCTTCAAGTGAGTGCAACCCTCTTAATACATTCACTCTCAGGAACCCGCCTAGCGGGCACCTACGCCGCCGTTTAAGCTATTTAGGGGGTAAACCACTGGATCGGCTACGAAACGAGCACGTTCTGTGCTGTTCTTTGTTCTTTCAGTGCCAGGTACCCGCTAGTGGGCGCTCTGCTCGTAGGCTCGTTCCACTTAAATAGATGATTTTTGCGGTTCCTCGCGTGTTATCGGCTACGAGCGTAGCGCTACGAAATTGGCAGCGAATGTTTTCAAATAATGAATGTAGTTTTTTTACTTGAGACTGGATTGCGGTAAACTGATGGATGGGGTAAATATTAACAAGGAAAGGGAATAGGGTGTTTCGTCAAATAAAATATTATCCAGATATCCAATTTCAGGGCAAGTTATGTAAACAATTTCTTCAGAGTAGCTAAAGCCGAAAAAAAGGAAACGAGCGAACATTATGAGCGATTTTTGCTATATTACTTTTAAAACGTAGCCATTCCTTAACCTTTAGTGATATTCAGCAGTAAACTAGAAACATTGTAGCCAAAGCGCTACACGCAAGGGAGATCAACCAATTATAAACAGATTTCACGAAAGTGGCACGCGAAACACATTTAAATTCATTTGAAATGCAAATATGGAGCACGACCCACAGTTTTCAGCACATCGGTATACGCCTGCTACGCGTTAAAGCGTAGCGTGTGCACAAACCTTCGGTGTGAATAAGTAATTAGTAAAAGTATAAATGGAGATGTATGTTACTAAAAAAATGTTTTTCCGTGGCAACTTTTGAATCAAGCCTTTTTTATTTATTTAATCTCGTCCGCTTTACCTAACGTAATCGATGCACATATGCGAGTACGTTAATCGGTTAACTTCCTCTTCATCCCGGTATAAGCCTACTTCAATATTAAGCTCGCATGAGTGCCACCGGCAAGCACTCGTAAAGGGATTGTGGTAGGTAGACATCTAATTGGTTGAAGCTGACACAGTCGCCTGAATGCGCAATCGTAAATCTTTATTTCTAAATATGCACACACATAATGTTCCCCATAAAGCCAGAACGCGTTGTTATAGCACCTCTGGTTCCTGAGAAACACATCAAATGCTAGAACACCGACGAGAAAATTCCAAGTAAATGTAATAAGATTTTTCCCTATAGAGAACTTTCTACTTGGGAAGCTCTACATGTTTATGAGTTTCCAGTTTCCTAGAACATTCCCACTTTTTTTTTAAATGACGCAGCTGGTATATAGTCGAGGAATGAAAAGGTACGCCACAAGAACTTTGCCAATGTCGTAGAAGTGTTTAAAGTAGGTAATGAAACTTTTCATTTTCCGACACACAAGCAAAGCATCAATACTTAGTTACACATTTTACTATAGAGCTCAAATTTCAGGTTCAATCTTCACAAAATACTTTTATCTCAACAACTCAGTAAGAAATTCATCTTCCCCCATTAAATACCTACGCAAAAATGGTTTTTGCCAAGAAAATTCACGAAGCTTATTTTCTCTTACTAATATACCATATTACCCCGCCAGTGGCTGCAATTTTTTTGAAAGTGTAATTTACTGTAGACGCTGCGAAGGGTAAATAACTTGATCACACACACACAGGTATATTAAAATAACAAACAATTACATCATCTATTAAGGTGGTTCGACGACCATACAAAACGTTTTTTGACATTCGCAGGCTAACGGCGTGATATTTTAAGAAACTTATGTAACAATCTTTCATAAATTGGCTTTCCATTTGCGTGAAATTCCCCATTTCCTAGAATAAACTGGTATAAACAAGAATAATTTGAGAATAATCGCTTTCCCAAAGTATCACGTGACAAATTAACTTCTCAAATTATTCTAGTACGAAGCTACAACCGTTTAAATATTGCTTGTTAGAGAGAGAAAACGCAAACAGTGTATGACGTCACGTTAGGGGATGCTGCCGGGGGCCGCGTCGACGGCGGCACCGAACACGATGGGCACGGCACATTGCCGTCTTCTAGTGACGTCACAATCTTCCAGCGTCATCGTTTCATATGAAGTTGCGTTTTGCGAAAAAGGGACAGAACATATCCCTTCTTGAAACTTTGGACACTGATAACTTCGTGATTATTTAACCTTTTTGCGTTGTTTTATTCTCCATTTGACTACGTTTTAATCCTTTTTCGAGAAAATATGACATTATTGATTATTTTATTTAGTGTCTACACCCCTATTGTGACAGCCGAATCCCACTTCTTTTGTTTTTATTTGTTACCATCCAGCCTGATACAGCCAGCATTAAAAAAGTTACATCATAATATAAGGAGGCGTCACTTGTACAGTTACTTATAAGTAAACAATACATACCTACAGACAGTGTAAATTAAGACATATTTTGTAATAAAAATATGCGATACTTTAGGTTAGTAATACAGATTCGGCGACTTTTTGCAGCGATACAAACACTAGCTATACACTAGCGCGACACTATAGCCATAAATCCAGTCCACCTGCACGCCTATCAAGTATCAGACCCCGTATCATCGTCGGCCTTATCACACGATAAGTGACAAGATAGAGCGTCCGTCACTGGCTGTCACCGTTCGATAGAACGAGACGGACGCTCTATCTTGTCACTTATCGCGTGATACGGCCGACCATGATACGGGGCCTGAGAACGGCCCGCGAGCTGTGTCGCGGCGACTTAGACAATCCGTTACTTTCTAAGCGTTCTAATTAGAAATAGACCGCTAGTCTAACTCACTGCGACACAGCTCGCGAGCCGTCGTGTGATAGCCGATAGTCTATCTCACCGCGACACAGCTCGCGAGCCGTCGTGTGATAGCCGATAGTCTATCTCACCGCGACACAGCTCGCGAGCCGTCGTGTGATAGCCGATAGTCTATCTCACCGCGACACAGCTCGCGAGCCGTCGTGTGATAGCCGATAGTCTATCTCACCGCGACACAGCTCGCGAGCCGTCGTGTGCTGATAGCCGTGCTGAAATAATCACCTGTATCGCTGCAATGAGACCCCGTGTAAAGTAAATTTACTTTTCTCAAAAATGGCCCGCAAAGTAAACATAACTCGCTACATATTGGAAGGTAAAGTGTATAGTTTAAGGTCAGATCTAAATAAAAAAATAAAAAACATTGCAGGTTACCTGGAATGTTATATAGAAATTCCTTTATTTGTCGTGTACCCAATTTTTTTTAAAGAAGAAACTGGCATATACTCGTAAAAGACGGCACAGCTCGTACCTATTCAGCCAATTCAACTCGTATTTTTCTGTATCTCGTATTTTGTATCTATGTGTCTTTGTAGTTTGCGTTTTTTTGGTGGAAAAATACACTTGCGATTCTGTTTAAAAAAAACGGCGGGAAATCGTAAATATGTTCACGTTGTGCAACGATATTTAAAGTTTATATAAACTTTGTATTTTTTTATTCCCCCATTTTTGAGAAAAGAACTATTATTAGCCTCAGCCGGAATGGCAATTGCAGGCTTCGTATTATAATTGAACGGACTCGCAAGCTCGTAATACGTACAAATACTCAGCCTGCAATTGCCTCCTTCCCGGCCACGGCAATAATGTACTATTGGTAACGTGACGGTGATGACAGGAAGCTGGGGAACATCTCAGAGGCGACAGGCACGCCGGCGCTGGCGACGGTGTGCGGCGGCGCGGCGGCTGCCGTCGTGGCACTGCTCACCCAGCTCGAGGTCCTCGTCGAGATGATGAGCATCGGTAACCTTTTTTTATTTTATTGAACAGTATACATTGTGTCTAAAATTACATGTCAATCGTAAAATAGAAACAATAAACTAAGTATATTCAACTATCAAGAACTTGTTTTCAAAATCGTTTAAACTTAACTACGAGTAGGTATGTCAATCGTAAAATAGAAACAAAAAACTAAGTCTACTACATTTATTATCAATATAAATTATCAGAAACTTATATTTTAAACATCATTTAAACTTAACTACCAGTAGGTACTCTCTTTATTCCCGCTAGTTCTGTGCTGTACTTGCACACGGAATTTATGAAAAGTTTTGCCCCATTACATTGGTAGGGTTGACGACATACAATTTACACCCATCCGCCATTCAAGGTGTTCGAAGAATCTGTGCAAATTATATTTGCAGAACTTTACTTAATACCTTAAGTCCCGGTCTCCGGCGACGCTGTTTATAGTAATGGTTCACAATAATGCCCTTATTCATAAACGTCTAATTAACCTATTTTCGTTAAAATGCCGTTGAAACTCCTTTGTCTTCATCTGTCACATTTGATTTCTTATGAACACAATGCCAGATGAGAGAATGGCAGATGAGGCCGCTCCAGTCTGTGTGGCAGTCAATTGACAGCTAATGACAATTTTACTATGGTCCGCCGCGGCCAGGCCGCGCCAGTGTGATGTGGGCTTAAGAAAGGGATAAAACACATTTTTATACGTATGCAGTTCTGTGTTGTAATTTGGTTCACAGAACGAATGAGACTTTTTTTCTATTCGTTCCTCTACCATCTCAGCGCAGCGGGACTGGAGAGGAAGGCTCGTTAGAATATTAACACTATTATTGGAGAGCGGTGCGAGAGGTACGAGTTTCGTAAAAGAAAGCCTCGGGGGCGACTGCTTCAGATCTTCAACTCTTCTTGTTTAAAGTTTCAGCAGCATTATCTAAGTGGAGTTCTGTCTGTCTCATATAAGGGACGCTACAAAGAGGAACCGTTGAAGACACGATGTCAATCTAGCTAATCGAGTTCCATCATCAACAAGAGCCGATCGGTGCCGACAGCTAATAACGCCCGGCCTTGGTCAATCAACTGATGTATGCAAAACGGCAGCAAATAACTCCATTAATAACTCTCGAGAGTCCTCTCGCAATTTCATTAAACGATGCATCCTAAGCCGTTTATAGCCCTAGAATCTAGTCGATTTAATAAGCTCTCTTAACAAGATTTTTTACAATTGTTAGGTACCTAAGTTGAAGCTAAATTGCTTTAAAACGGATTTATCTCCTCGGCTGTACTGGGACTTTAATGGGGACGCGATAATAATGATTTTACGTGTACAAAATACGAGCATCTACCTAGATTCCAACATCAGCAAATAATTGTCGGTTACCTTTGTAATTCGGTAGGTATGCGTTAGATCCACGCAAGTTATTTTAAGTACTCGCTCCAACATAAGTTTACCCATGACTTGTAGCGTTACCAAATGCTACGGCAACCGCGCGGAGTTCGTGCAGTGTGGATAACTTACCTCCTAAACTTTTGCGTTAGGCTACATAATTCATACATAACATTTAGTCCACATATCTCAATGTAATAGCGCTTTTTTCGCAAATTATATCTAAAGGCGTTACCTAGCAGCAAGAGCTAAACATCTGTTGCCTGCCGAGCTGTAAGTACTTAAACCTTTGTCCTACTAGGTATATTATATAACTACGATGTAATTTCCTACCTGGGAGGAAATTGAAACACCGGGTTGACCGAGTGCACTTGAAGCCAAGTAGCACCTCCGATTAAAATAAAATAAAGTTACCTACCTCTTACTTCGAGTAAAGTAGGGTAGCGGGTTACCTCGTATTGCTGCAAAGGACTTCGTTTATTTTAACGCTTTTAATAAGAGCTGCAACATTATTAAGGACTTGTTTTTAGGGTTCCGTAGTCAACAAGGAACCCTTATAGTTTCGCCATGTCCGTCCGTCTGTCCGTCTTTGGCTTAGATCAGTAACCCGTACTATATACTACTAGAAAACTATAATTGGCATGGGTTATATTATAAATCAATGACGCCGACAAAACAATTGAATATAATATGGAAAAAAAAAATTTTTAGGTACCACCTCCCTAAAGTGGCGTGTAATTTTTATTTTCTTGTTAAACCCCCCCTCCTGCCGGCGTACTGGGGATGTGAAAAAATTCGTGGCAGTAGAGCATATAACGAATTTACAAGGAAAAATATCACGGGTAAGAAGTAGGCATAACTAGTTACTGAGTAATAGGCGACCAACTTAAAAGGCCAACTTTCGTACAAATTCGACGAACACAACCGCACCATTTACTTGGCGCGTGTCGATGTAACAAATACAGACAGGAAACTACGGAACCCTACATTGCGCGTGGCCCGACACGCACTTGGCCGGTTTTTAACTTTCGAATCAACAAGCTCATTTAAGTAGAAATGTGAATATTTATGATTGTAAGTAAGGTAAGCATCCCAGTACTGACCTACTTACAATTCAATAATCACTTGATGTTTAACACATATAATAATGACAATTGCAGTGAACAATAGGTGTGTACTATTAAGCATTGAGGTGTGAAATAAATGGAGGATTAACCTTATACGACTTCCTGACTTGGCGGGGCGGGATGGGTACTGACACGACTGACAGTTGACACTGACTGACTGCGTTTTGATATATATACCTACTACCTCCTCTTTATCGACAAATCAGGAGGTCGCCGTAAGTGGTGACTAATATAGTGACGCGTCTTATATAATCATAATCGCCTACGGTTTCTACGTGTGTATCTAAGTAGATATTTGTTGCTGCATATATTTACCGGATGATTAAGTTAATTCGTAAGGTAGTAACGGCGTGCGCTGTTGCCAGGCACGCTGCTGGCTTACACGCTGGTGTCGAGCTGCGTGCTGGTGCTCCGGTACCAGCCGCACTACACCAACCTCATCGAGCTGCTGCCGCAGAGCCTGCGCACGCCCGTCGACCCTGAGGGCACCGTTGCTGCTCAAAGGGAAACCACCTTCGCCGTAAGTGCTCCTACAGGTTAAGAGTCCGCAGTAAGCTCGGCCGAATTTCACCTTCTTATACTACTACTTTCTCTGTACTAGTGTTGTGTTCCTGGAGGTAAGCAAGGTCGCCAGAGCTCCCGAGGATGCGTTGTGTTGAGAGCGAGGGAATTTGTTCCTTCAGCTGTCAACACGGCGAATCCTCAAACATATCAAGGGTCGGCAACGCCCATGTTACTCCTTTGGAGTTGCATGCGTCTTTAGGCTGCGGTGTCCGCTTACGACTAGGCGGGCCGTACGCTTGTTTGCCACCGTCATTGCATTTAAAAAAAAAAAAAAACGGAGTTTCGTTCTCATTTTAAAACTACGCGTTGGATTGTGACGAAACAGTGCATGTACAATGACATGAGGTATATCTACGTTTGTATGGAGAATCGAGCTTACTGCGGACTCTTAAGTTGTCGCCTCAATCGCGGGAATAATGGAATAAAATGATTCATACTTATCTGACGTGATGATTTGTGATGCGCTCTGACACCTGACACAACAGGAGCGGTCACATCAAAGCGCAACAGATAATAAATGTATCAAACCGATATCGTTCACTTCTGACAAATACGAATCCGGTTTGACACGTTATAATATAACTTATAAGTATTATTGTGAGGCATGCTCAAGCACACGAACGGAGTAACACTACGGGTGTAGAGTGTAGACTCAAGATTTATTATTACTCCAAAAGAAATAAGGCAAAAAAATATTTTGCCTAGTGACGAAAATCCCATTCAAGATATCTCAAAGAATTACGAAGCAACAACCGTTTTAATATTGCTTGTTAGAGAGATAAAACGCTCGCAGATTGTGACCTGATCTGCGAGCGTAATAGTAAATGACAAAGCAGCTTCTTCGAGAAATTGAGTGGAAAACAGAACCCGCTCTAACAATGCATTTAAAGCGACAAGACCTTAGAAACCTCAAAACACTGTGCTCCTGTTTTATAGGCCCGTGTGTGTGTGTGTATACAATCTCAAATGGGTTTCTAACTTTTGATTGGCAATAAGAAGCTATTGAGTTCAATTGAATCAAGGATAAAACACATATACTCTACCTACAATTTTTTTAACTAACTAAGTACGCTTACTTGCAAATTTAGGCCACACGGAGTCCGTGCAGAATCAATAAGCTGACAGCACAATAAGTATAGAACTACTGCGTAGATTAGATACCTACATATATTACAGACAGTATATCGAAATTAAATTTTATTGGAAAGTTCATTATTATTTTATTTGGTGTCTGCGGGGTGTAGACACACATTGCCTCCTAGGAGCAATTAATTATACTGGGAATTAAGCCAGGCTACGATAACTTCACTTGCAAGTTGCAAGACGTGTTCACGAATAATATAGCTCGCTACACATTGTTTGATAGTGTATTGATGCGAGGTCTAATCCTTGTCTTGTCACTTGTCGATGCAGGTGTTCATGGTATAGTCTGACAAAGCAGTATTGTTTTAGGCCGACTCGGTATCGCTCGTCGCTTGGCCGGCTTCACCTTTACTCGTATCGGCCATCGTAAGCGAGACGACTCGGGGCTCGACCTATTTCCTCGCCTCACTTGCGATAAATTATTTACAATAAAGCTAGAGATGGCTCTTACCAACTCTAGTACATAATTGAGACTAGTATTTATGCATTGAAAACTCGCGAAGTTCATTAAAATTTCAATTTGTAATGTTTTGGGAATAGGTACAAGCTAGTATTTAGACATTCAGAGCAATGACGCTAGTTGCATGTCCAAGAGGCAATGGCACCGGGTGGCTCGCGGCATTTGAGCTCCCGAAGTGTTGTGGAACCACCCTGTGCAACCCGAACTGAGCCAACTTGGACTGGGGCGGGAATAGAAAAATAATGTTTTTTTTTTGTAGCGAGTCAACCGATCAAAACAGCGGTTGCCTGAAGTGAGTGAATGAAATGCTGGTCTAAATCGAATACCTGGCGACATTTTTATTTTACCTAAACCTACGAGCTTTGTTTTAGACAAAACACAAACGACGCAATGATTAGAAATGGGTTTGAACTGTCTATAAAGCCCGCTCCCCACTATGGGCCATCATGGCCCACCATACAGGACGCGGTTATGCAGTAGAACGAGACGTAAATATGTCTTACTCCCTTTAACGCATAGTTGCGTCCTGTATGATGGCCCATAGTGTGGAGCGGGCTTAAGTGGAAGTTTGTCTATGAGTTCTTCGTTATAATAATAAGTATACACAAAGCGGGTGCTGTCTCTGTGCACACAGTAGCTCACACGCGGACACACACGCATGTACAGCCTCCGCTCAGTGTACCTCTTGAATTTCAGTAAATGGTCGAAAGGGCTTTATTGTTTCACGCGTCACACACAATGGTGTCCCGGACCTTTGGTAGCCGTGCGTGGAACTACATATAGCCAACACGTAGAGTACCTTCCGAAAATTTTAACAAGAGTCGTTATTATTATTGCAGGGCCACGGCAACGCCCAAATCACCGTATCCAACCAGCGCGTCATGGTACGCCGCGTGACCCGCAGGTAACAGTCGCTCACGACGCCAAGCGAACTGCTATGCTTATTTATCTGTGTTTAGCCAAGCGAAAGGCCGGCCGACATTGTTAGTAATTTATAAGCGTAGGTCCCATAAATTTACTCGTTATTGTTAAGAGGTGTAAGTGTGTCCACAGCTCCCCGGATTCCGATGACACGATGCCTGGTGACGACAGCGAGGAATTTGGCAGGGACGACACTTTCCTTATGAATTCGCATACAGAGAACAAGTTCTATGGTAAGCAGATTTTTGAGCATGTGGAGTACTGTGGATATAGCTAAAAACTCATAATCCTCATAAAGAGACTCGTCATTCTTTTATAAATGTATGTATTAAAGACAGATCTTACTTGCACATTCAGCCGTCAGATATTGACCACGGGAAAGACGGCTTTTGTTTTTAGTTGGCTCTGTGTGACCCACGAACGATCGCGCTATACTCATCGAAGTTGAATGAGAGTCAAACGTGCCAGATAGATAGCTTGGTCGATTGGCTCTGTATGACCCACGAACGATCGCGCTATACTCATCGAAGTTGAATGAGAGTCAAACGTGCCAGATAGATAGCTTGGTCGATTTTAAAAAGTTACGCAGTAACCCTGCCAGTCGTATTATGTGAAGTATGGAAAAAGTGATTGGTTGCCTGTGTCAGGGGCGGTTCCCGGCGGGTCCGCGAGTAGCCCCGGCCGCTTCCGCCGCTTCATGGACGCCGTGTCGCGACAGCTGCTCGCGAGGTCCTACCTCTGCCCCGGCGTCTTCCCCTGGGTTGACGCTGGCCCGGCCACTGACCAGACAGGTAAGAGCCACCGCACATTAATACCCCAATCACACGTACGGAGCAAACGGGCGAGACATAAAGTTCAATGGAACAACCCGCGAGTGATACGGGACTCGCGGGATCTTTACTCTTAAAAATCAAAGATGAAAAAAAAAAAAAAACGGGCGAGACAGAAGGTACTCAGCCTGGTAGATAGAAAGGGAGCCGAGCCACTGTCTCGCCGCTTTTACGCCGAGTAGCACTCTCTCGCCACTCTACTCGGTACGTGTGATCAGATATCCACTAGTGGCCACTGGCCACCACGAACTGCAGACGAGTTCTAATTTTGTATAGCATCTGCGCAAACTGAGCGTTTAGTGTCTCAAATAAATCATAGTGTTAAAGCTCGGTCATAATATGGTATATTAGTCGTGAGTTGAAAAGCGACGTTGCCTTTTCGCCACATCTTACACAAGCGTGAGACGCGTGAAGAGACGCGGTAAATAATTATTTTAATGTAGCTAATAACTCCATACACTTGACTCGTCGCTCTCATTGCTGAATTCAAAACATTTATTAATGAGACTAATCTTTTAGTTCCTACCTATATTGTTTTGTTTATGGTTATAATAATATAATATCAAACGGTCAAACCTCGATGGCACGAAAAGTTCAGAACGCAACATTCGTACACTACTAGTAATTATAATATATATATCTACCCGTGCGTGACTTATAGGGTTGTGGACTTTATTATTCCACAAAAAGAAAGAAAGAGGGCGAATCAAATATGCTAGACTAAAATAGAATATCTCAAAAAATTACGAATATACAACCGTTTTAGTATTGCTTGATAGAGAGAGAAAACGCTTGATACCCGTGACGTCACGGGTATCAAGCGTCATAGTAAATGACAATCGTGTCATGTGAAGGAGCGTTTTACGGAAAAGGGACTGAGTAAGTATACCCCTTATAACTTTGGACATTAATATTATAACTGCGTGATTATTATTGTCTTGTGTTACTTTTTTCTATTTAATTCTTTCTCGAGAAAATACAAACATCATTGATTATTTCATTTCGCCTATTGATTAGTAAGCAACCAAAAATTAATTCTGTGTAGGTACTTGCGTTTCGATGAAAACGCAACTGTATCATATTTTCTCGATTGACAGTGGGATTCACACACGTCACAGTAGTTTTTATCAAACAAAATCCACGTCCATACTCAATTATTCTGACGAATTCAGTCTAAAGCTCCATCCACTAGTAGGTAGGTTGTTAACCAAGGGTTGAAAGTCACCCACTTCAGACGAGTTGTTTTAGCGCTCGAACAAAGGCAGAGCGCCATGCCATTGATAGTTTGTAGCTCAAATGGATGGCTTTCAATCGAGTTAACTTTTCGTTTCGAATAAGAGCCATCGTCATCCTCCCGGCGTTTTTCCGGCAGTGCCCTAACATAAATAAAAGCAATATATAAAAACATTTTCGGAATCAGCCAAATCCTGTACAACTTTCAACTCGCTACTTTTACCGGTATAATATCACGCCGTTAGCCTGCGAATGTCAAAAGACGTTTTGTACGGTCTTCGAACCACTTAACGGGGCGGAGCGAGATATCGCAAAAATCTACATTTTTGGATATTGATATTTTTATGATAGGATCCCGGAAATTGCTAATATAAAAGGGTATTATAAAGATTAGTATATTATGTAAAAAAAGTAGCGTTAAAATTTAAAAAAAAAAGACCTATAGCGGTTATTTAATTTAGGGAGACCTGAAATTTTTGACCGCGAGTGTACTTTGACTAGTGTTAGACTTTCGTTAAATGACAAATTATCCAGTCCAGATCGAGTCAAATTGAAAATTGAATCGAGTCGAGGGTGAAATGGGGATGTAAGTTTGTATGGAGCTAAGAAATGAACGAGTTCCACGCGGACGGAGTCGCTGGCAGAAGCTAGATTTGATTTGATTTATTTATTTCACAATATACAATTACAATATAAATTAAAGCTAGCTTAATCTATATGAATTTATATTATGATCGTCAAAGAGAATAAGAATTGTAGTTAAATGTCAAGTTGCATTTAGTTTAAATTATAGTCACAATTAATTAATAAGCAAAAGTAAATAAATGACTAAGATAATATCACATAAAGAACGTCAGATTACAAACTATACTTAAACGAAAAATTGAAAAAATACAAATAACGATATAGTTTACAATGTCAAAAACAGTGATATTATTAATGTTTAATGTCCATAAATTCCTTTACTGAATATAATGCGTTTTTCAATAAAAAGTTTCTCAGTTGGCGTTCGAATGTTTCGTCAGATGACTCTGTTCGCAATGCGGCGGGTAGTCGTTCGTAATAGGTTGGGCCTATCACTCGAGGATTCCTACATGAAAGTGCCATGCGACGCGGGACCGTTCTGAGTCTCCCTGTTGATCGGAGCTGTTTGCCCGTGACCTCAACACGCTTGAACATTGGCAGATTCTTTCTCACGAACATCAACACTTCATATATGTACAGTGAGTAGTGCGTCATGAGGCCGTTACTTTCAAAAAGTTTCTTACACGGATGCCTGTGCTTTACTCTAGCCAGTATTCGGATAGCGCGTTTTTGGAGTATGAATACTCGATTGGCATCCGTAGAATTGCCCCATATCACTATACCGTATGATATTAACGAGTGGAAATGTGAAAAATATACGGACCGTAACGACTTTTTGGATATCAGCGGCTTTAGCTTTTTTAGAGCAAATACAGCACTGCTCAGTCTACCACACAGCTGGTCGACATGGCCCTTCCAATTAAGGTTCGAATCAAGTGTAAAGCCCAGAAATTTGCACTCGTTACATAATGGCATCGGACCATCAGCAATGCACAGGGGCGCTGTGGAGTTACGACCTGAGAAAAGCATGATATTTGATTTAGCGAGATTCAAGAGCAAGCCATTTAAGGAAAACCACGTCTGCAGTTGGCAACATGCCTCGCGGATCCTTTCAGCAAGCTGCTCATGAGTCCTTGCGCTAACTACGACAGTTGTGTCATCAGCGAATAATACAGAAAGGCCACTCGTGATTGCTGATGGTAGATCATTAACAAATAATAAAAATAAAGTATTGCCAATTGCTGATCCTTTTGGAATACCCAAGTGTATAGAACCAGTATCAGAAGTGAGCATTTTGCCGCTGCTAGAAATTTTCACTACCTGTTTGCGATCAGACAGGAATGATGTTAACAATTTGTAGGCAGAATTGACAATACCATAAAGACTTAACTTTGTCATGAGCAATTTGTGATTTATAACATCGAATGCTTTCGATAAGTCACACAGTATGCCAGCCATTTTGTACTTTTCATCCAGACCAGTCACAACACAATCAATGATTTTGAGTGCCGCCGTTGTGGTGGATCTATTTTGTCTGTAAGCGTATTGATTATCAGTGAGCAAATCATTTCTTTCTAAGTGGGTCATTAGAGAAGATGAAAGAATGGCCTCCACTAATTTCGAAATGGTGGGCACAATCGTTTATTTATTTATTTATTTAAACTTTATTGCACAAAAGAAAACTTATCGTACAAAAGGCGCACTTAATGCCATATGGCATTCTCTACCAGTCAAACCTTAAGGCAAAGCGGAAAAGATTGTGGGGCAGTGCAAATAACAACTAAAAAAAAATAACATTACGGTATTTCTATATACAACATATTTACACAAATACATATAGGTACATAAATAAAATAAATACTTACATACACAAATAAATATATATACATAAATATACACTACATACATACTTACAAGCGAAATTTTCAAACCTGTAACCTCGTTATAGGTCTGTAATTTGTTACATCATCCCTGTCGCCCTTTCCTTTATACACCGGACAGACTCGAGTACTTTTTAGCGCACTTGGGTATACTCCATTTTGAAACATAGCATTTATTAGAATTATTAAAATGTCAGATATAATTGGCCACACGCATAATATAATATTTAAAGATATGTCATAAATGTCAACAGTTGTACGGGTCTTAAGCATAGATTTAATAGTTTTATCCATTAGTTCACTTGTAACTATTGGAAGTGTGAATGTTGGTATATCGGAGCCACCCAGGTGCCTACTGACGCACTGTTTGGATCGTCACTCATCGCTCTGTAGCGTGTACTTAGCACATTACTATATGTGTACTACCTAGTGTCCTATAATGCCTAAACCAAAGTGTATATTCTGCGGCGACGGTGATTTTAGGTAAATCAATTAGTTAAATAGCTATACCGATAATTAAATGGGCAATTTGCATAACCTAAACATCTGGCTACAAGCCATTGTCGTTATGTACCGCATCAGTAAAAATATATACCTATAACAATTCCAGAATGGTATGTAGCGTGTACAGCGTTGAGCGTAAGTTTTAGAAATAAGGCCTGGCATTTGTACGTTTACCGAATGTGCCCCGAGTCACAGTACATACCTATATGTTTGTTGGTTGTTGTCCAGGCTTGTTCGTGATCAAGGCGGTGGGCGCGCTGTACCTCCTAATCATCGTGTTCGACCTGCTGGCCGCCTACGGGGACCCGGGGTCCTCCACTTTCACCGCACTACTGATGTTAGCCCTAATACTGGCCATCTTCACCATTCTCCTACTTATTTCGAGGAGACCACAAAATCGGTGACTACCTATAATACCTATATACACATATCTTAACCAGAAGTTATTTTCATTATTGATAAAGTTGATATAAATTGTTTGAAAAGGTGTTTCTTTTGTAACAGCGCGGCACTGGTGTACTCGGCGCCCGCACTTCCCTTCGTCCCGGCCACGGCCATAATCGTCAACATCTACCTGATCCTCAACCTGTCCATACTGACGCTGCTGCGCTTCACCGTGTGGATGAGCATTGGTCAGTCCAAATAACTAATGTAATATCTACATCATCGACATACTTAACTTGCGCTTTTCGGCCACGGACTGGACGCCTTTCAGAAAATTAATTAATCGTCGCAGTCGGATAAAAATCTTAAGCGGAAGCTAGAATAATAAGGTACTAATAAAACAAGTTTCTTGTTTTTCCGTTCATGGGAGCTGAGATCATTCGTGACAGAACAATGCTTAGTTTGATACTGGCTGATTCTTTCTTTAATTCAGAGATTAATTATAAGTGTAGATTTGATTTCAAGTATGTATCTACTTGACTATTCAAATTAAATCATACCTGAAACCCACTTAAGCGGAATTCACTCTGTTCTACAAATCCAAAAGTTGTAGCCTTTGGCGCAGCAGACGCTCGTAACGGGAAAAATATAACTCAATTTCCTCCTCTCAACTCAATTATAGGGCAGATATAATTTAGTAGGTAGGTGAATTATGGTGTTTCACATCGTTAGATAGGTCCTAAAGGATCGTTTCGATATTAGGTAGGTACATCATAAATATGAGGTCTGAGGTTTGGTTTGATTGTGTATGCCAGGGCTGGTGGTGTACTTCAAGTACGGTATCAAGAACTCGTCCCTGGAGACGAAGGCGGAGGAGCCGGCGGAGTCGCCACCGACGCCGAGCCCGCTCGACCGCACCACGCTGCCGCCGCCCGCGCCGCACCAGCCGCGCCCCGTCGGCGACCGCAATATATTCGAAGGTGATGGCAACAGCGGACTCTACGGCAACCTCGAGTAAGTTTTTTTTTCATCACACTTGCTCGAAAAGGGCTTCATAATGCGCAGACATACAGAGCTGTAATAGCCTGTGTTACGCCCACGGGCGTAATGGTTTTTTTCTTAAATTGTATCTGTCACTCATGCGGCAGTTACAAAGCAAAGAGGTTTTATATCAAATACGATGTCTCAAAACGTATTTATAAATAAGTTTAAACTTAAAAAACTACTTAAACATGTTTAACTGAATTATTTACAGATTTAATATGTAGTTATTTAGTGTCTATGTAAAATGTTTTTAAGTGTTTTCAAATCGTGGCTGTATACCGAAGGGTCTTTGCCATACGCGCCTCACGTCAAATTCAACAAAATGGACGACTGACATGATGCAGTGTTTATTACGATTTGTATTAATTTCATCTAAAATGTATTTGTTTCCTCGCAAATGTGATGAAAAACATTGTGTATAACACGGGCGTAAGAATATTGCAAACTCGAGTCATCACAAGCCCTCCGCCTTCGGCGTCTGGCTTCTGATAGACTCTTGTTCGCAATATTCCACTTCCGCCCCTCGTTAAACAATGTACTATTACGTAACTTATAACAGAAACAAACTATTATACACGGTGTTTGCTCCATCGTTTGCCAAATTAAAACGGCAGGTAATAGGGGGGTCATTAGCTATCTTTTCCGGCCTCCAAAAAAGTTTTGTGTCCACTGGTATTTTTTTGTTTTCTTTCAAAATAATTTAGAAATGTTCTAAATGATTACGCGTTTCTACTTAAATAAAAAAAAAGGAAGTGGTAGGTAGAGCCTAATTTTTAATTTTATTGTAATATGTAACTAATTAAATAAATAATAATAATAATAATATTTAATGTATGTGTACTGCTCTATCAAATTTAAAATTATTTGCAAGTAAGGTCTACTTATTTTTTTATTAACTCCCATAAAAAAATTAAGATGCAAGAATTTCGTCTTGGGTAGCTTTGATTTGCAATAAAAAAAAAACTAAAATTGATAATATTCTTAAAATTCTTTAAAAAAGTTCCTTAACTATCCTCTTCCTAATGATGTGCAATAATGCCAAAAAACCTTCAATGAACTTTATTAATTTGCCAATTTTGTGTAAGGGACGCACGAGGCTCGTAACCGGCAAGCGATAAAAAACATACTTTCGCTAAATACGCGAGTAGTAGGTAAAGCAAGTCTTGCAGATTGACGACTATCATACGAACGCACGCGTAGCATCTGAAAGGCTACCGCGAAGCGAAAACGAAATTCGTTCGCTGCCTCCCTCTCTGTCGCTCGACAGTGTGCGACAGAGAGGGAGATACATCTGGGTTTGTAACCAAATTTCGTCTTTAAATAATAACGACGAATGTCACGATGAATGCTATCTGTATCCAGTGGGATAAATCTTTATGAATTTCTGAAAACATTATCCAGATTCCTGTTTGCAGGACCTTTTTTTTTCCGAATCACGATTGCCCTGTTGGCACAACAGCTCGTAATTGAAACAACTCATTAAAAAAAAACGCAATGCCGCGAGTTTTCACTCTTCTAATCTTAAAAAGTTTTTTGGTTTTGTTACTGTTTCTGTTAATCTTGTTATTGTTGAGTTTTGGTAATTTGACAATGGCTACATTCACGAATTAAGAATATGCAGACATTTTGATGGCATACGGAAAAGCTAATGGTGTTGCACGAGCTGCGCAAAGAATCTACCAGGAACGATTCCCTAATAGACGCTTACCAACCCGCAACACGTTTCAAAACACTTACCGGCGCTTACGCGAAACTGGGAATTTGAACATCAATGAAGTAAGAGGAATTGTGGTGCGACACAATGTTGAAGTCGATGAGCAAATTTTGGCATTGTTAGAGGAAGACTCGACTAGAAACATAAGAAAAATAGCTGCTTTACTTGAAATTTCTATCTGGAAGTTATGGAAAGTTCTTCGCCAAAATAACAAACACGCTTTTCATTACACTCCGGTACAAGGTATTTCATTTTTGAATAAAAAGTGCTATTGTTTAATTAACCCGTACACGCTAAAAAGAGGTTTACATGTAATGCAAATCGTAATCCGATTCACGTAGTTAAAATTAAAAAGAATCTTGAAATTTTATTCTTATGCGTATTTTATTAATTGCATACAGGTCTTGAAGAGAACGACTTAGAGAAACGTGTCCGGTTCTGTCGTTTTTTGCTGCATACAGACTTTGGCGCAGTGGTTCCGCGCGCCGGAGTGTATACTTCAGACTTTAGACGTTGTGGGTTCGAATCTTATGTATTGTAATATACAAGACGATCGCGACTTTTTAAAAAGTGTTCTGTGGACAGATGAGTCCAAATTTACAAATGAAGGGATTCTTAACGTACATAATCTGCACCACTGGGCACCGCAAGGTGAAAACCCACGAGTAAAAAGACAGAGATGTTTTCATAGGAGATACTGCGTCACTGTTTGGGCAGGAGTCATTGGTGATAAAGTGATTGGGCCCCACTATCTACCCGATAATCTAAACGGAGATAACTGCCTTGATTTTTTTGCAAAACGAACTGCCTGAATTGCTAGCTGATGTGCCGCATTTTGATGAAGATAGGCGAATCATATTTCAACAAGACGGTTGTCCTGCGCACTGGAGGCTAACAGTCAGGGAGCACCTGGACAATACTTTCCCAAATTCGTGGATTGGGAGAGATGGCCCTATTCCATGGCTTTCACGTTCCCCAGACCTAACTCCGCTAGACTTTTACATCTGGGGACGGGCAAAAGAACTTGCCTACGCAACGGAAGTCGAATCTAGAGAAGATTTATCCCAACGCATACAGGCGGCATTCGTCGCTATTAAAGAGGAAATTCGTTTACGAACAACCACAGTAGAAATCAAAAACAGATGCTACGCGTGCATTCGTAATGAAGGCCGTCAATTCGAGCAAGACTTGTAAATGAAGACGAATTTATTGATTAAAATGATTAAAATTTGACTATTACCTACACTTTACAGTATGTTATTTACATAAAACCTGCTTGTCGAATTTAATTGCCTGGTTGGCATCGTTTATCGTTTATTTGACGAAAGAGAGAGACAGCTGCTTGTACGGGGATTAAGAGCCTAGTCCGTCCCTTACACAAAATTGGCAAATTAATAAAGTTCCTTAAAGGGTTTTTGGCATTATTGCACATAATTAGAAAGAGGATAGACTAGAGAACTTTTTTAAAGAGTTTTAAGAACATTATCATTTTTAGTTTTTTTTTAATTGCAAATCAAAGTTACCCAAGACGAAATATTGCATCTTAATTTTGTTTTGAAGGTTAATAAAAAAATAAGTAGACGTTACTTGCAAATAATACTTTGATAGAGCCGTACAACATTGATGATAGAGCCGTACAACATTACACATTACAATAAAATAAAAAAATTAGGCTCTACCACTTCTTTTTTTTTTTTATTCAAGTTGAAACGCGTAAGCATATAGAAAATTTCTAAATTTTTGAAAAGAATACAAAATAAATACCAGTAGACACAAAATTTTTTTGGAGGCCGGAAAAGATAGCTATTGACCCAACCTACCTGCCGTTTTAATTTGACAAATGATGGAGAAAACACCCTGTATTAAGGGGGTGCAATGGAAATTATCGCGTGCGTTGAAACGCCGTTCTGACTAGATGAAACAATAAGGTCTGATTTTCCGATATATGACTCTTGACTATATGATTGTTTATCTGATTTGATCGATACATGATTGCTTAAAATTTCCTCAATAGAAAAAAATATATATTTTCCTTTTTTTACTCAGCCTACTCAAACGATACATTATTTTACGACACAATCAAGTTAATACTATAGTATATTGTCTCATCTAAAATCTCACTTGATGAAATTTAAATAAAACTTCACTAAGTTAGGTATTTATCGAAATTTGTCCAAAAAAGCCATTCCCGAAGAATCTCTTCTCGTGCGCGGAAGGCGTTTGCGTGTCTCTGTCTAGGGGGCGTGTTCCACTCAAATCAAGGCATCCCCTTAATTCCACAACACATTCTTCTCGCTTACCGGGATCAATTGCAAAAATAGCTTTTAAAAATATGTAGGTACCTACTCAAATTGGGAGTTCTCTCGGTTCCTCAATGGTCCCATAATTAGCGCAGGCGAGTGACATCAACAAAAATCACTGAAAATCCACCCAATTATGGATTCCATTGGGGTTCAAGTTGTAGGTTCCATTATTACTTAGATCTTAACCAAATGAATATGGGACAACCAAGATAGAAGTAGGTACATAATTTGAAAAAAGTAATTAAAAGCGAATTAGAATCATTCTGTTTTTGTCGGTTAAAAAACATAAGGTGTTGATATTTTTTATTAAGTATGGATATGTGCGACAGCTTCCCGGACCCGCTGCTGGTGTGGCACACGGCCGAGCTGGAGCCAGCCGCGCCCGCGGGCGTGCTCCGCGCCGCCAGCGGCAGCTACAAGCAAGTCGAATCTCGGTGAGACCATACTTCAGCACATTCATGTGCGACAGCTTCCCGGACCCGCTGCTGGCGTGGCACACGGCCGAGCTGGAGCCGGCCGCGCCAGCGGGCGTGCTCCGCGCCGCCAGCGGCAGCTACAAGCAAGTCGAATCTCGGTGAGACCATACTTCAGCACATTCATGTGCGACAGCTTCCCGGACCCGCTGCTGGCGTGGCACACGGCCGAGCTGGAGCCGGCCGCGCCCGCGGGCGTGCTTCGCGCCGCCAGCGGCAGCTACAAGCAAGTCGAATCTCGGTGAGACCACACTTCAGCACATTCATGTGCGACAGCTTCCCGGACCCGCTGCTGGCGTGGCACACGGCCGAGCTGGAGCCGGCCGCGCCCGCGGGCGTGCTCCGCGCCGCCAGCGGCAGCTACAAGCAAGTCGAATCTCGGTGAGACCATACTTCAGCACATTCATGTGCGACAGCTTCCCGGACCCGCTGCTGGCGTGGCACACGGCCGAGCTGGAGCCGGCCGCGCCAGCGGGCGTGCTCCGCGCCGCCAGCGGCAGCTACAAGCAAGTCGAATCTCGGTGAGACCATACTTCAGCACATTCATGTGCGACAGCTTCCCGGACCCGCTGCTGGCGTGGCACACGGCCGAGCTGGAGCCGGCCGCGCCCGCGGGCGTGCTTCGCGCCGCCAGCGGCAGCTACAAGCAAGTCGAATCTCGGTGAGACCACACTTCAGCACATTCATGTGCGACAGCTTCCCGGACCCGCTGCTGGCGTGGCACACGGCCGAGCTGGAGCCGGCCGCGCCCGCGGGCGTGCTCCGCGCCGCCAGCGGCAGCTACAAGCAAGTCGAATCTCGGTGAGACCATACTTCAGCACATTCATGTGCGACAGCTTCCCGGACCCGCTGCTGGCGTGGCACACGGCCGAGTTGGAGCCGGCCAACTTTTTGTACCCCTACGCGCGTATTAAATACGCGTAGACGTAGTTATGAGGGCAGACCAGGGTCTCAACCCGTATCTTCATATTCACTTCATATTCTTCGTTCCGGGCGCCCGTTCTGGTATGTTATTACGGCGTGGGTGGAAGCGAGACCTCCAGGTGGTCAATTTTGTTTCACGCGTTCACTTATTAAGCGCCGGCCTACTACGTGTCAGCAGAAGCTGTTCTCTGAAATTAGTTTTGGTAATTTGTGAAGAACTTCCTAAAATGGGTGATTTTATTTAAAAGTAGTTACGTTCGTCACTACATTTACATATTTCATATGTAATTACTAGTTTCTCTTCAAGTGTTGTCCTCCCTGTTTACTTCTGACTACATGTGCAGTTAAATATAAGAGGTTGGTGTGTTGCAGATACAACGCGAAGACCAACAGCACCTCGTCCCACACGGCGAGCCGACCGGCGCCCTGGTCCTACCCCGACCAACACTTCGACAACTGGGACAACTAAACACCACAACCCATCATTATTACTTATTTAATGTCTTATTATTTGAAACTTTGGGGTAAAAAATTAAGGGAAGCATCTCATTTTTACATAGTTTACAAAAAGGTACAATCTGTTTCCGCGATTGTTACATGCACTATGTCCATATTGTCCTTATGGACTAAGGATGGAGAAGGATGGTGGAGCTCGCGGATTACGTTCATTTCCCCGTTTCAAACATAAGGCCTCTGCACTTTAAATTTCACGGACTAAATGTACGAGGTATCAATAATATATGTCAGAGTCAAAATTAGTCGTAGGTAGTTCGGGGATTCTTAAAGTAAGTATGTGCCAGCCAAGGAATTATAAGAAGATTGAAACATTTCTTAACAGGTTTAATATATGTAAGGTATCATTGAATCACACAGATCTATGGGTAGACTCCTTTACTGCATAAGTATTATGAGTCCAACCAAAAATTATAGTTAGGTACTTTGTAGTCCGCGAATATTTCCGCGAGGTTAAAAATCAGACTGTACTTAGTTTCGGGACATATATTTACCGATGAGGGCTAACTAGTTCCGTAATTAGATAATTACGACGACCCCAGCAACAGTCCCACCAAAAATTATAGTTACTTTGTAGTACACGAATATTCCCGCGAGGTTAAAAATCAGACTTTAGTTTCGGGACATATATTTAGCGATGCGAGCTAACTAGTTCCGTAATTACGACGACCCCTACTATGGTTTCATTATGACTACGTAGATTTTTGGGTTAAGATGTAGCTGCTCGTTACGTAATATAATTTATTAACTAAGTAGGTAGTTATTTGGTATTCAAGTTACGCAATAATACTCGTAAACAGTCGTTCTAAATCGACATCTGTGATCATGAGGTAGATGAAATATAAATTTAAGAGTCAACATACCATACACCTACAGATGAGATTATTTTCCAAAATATGGGATTGATCATGGTATTTATTTTCGGATTTAAACCAACCCAAATAAACTAGATTAAACTGGATTCAATTCTGGAAAAAAAATCATTTTTTTTAAACCGGTCACGGAAGTTATGGGTTAAAATTATATCAGCGCTCTTTTCGCCTCGGGGGTTAAAATACGAGTAAAAATTTCTATAATTACTTACATGCCTATGATAAAGCGTTCTAAAATAAAATAAAATACGAAATCCGACGATCGGGCTTTGAGCGGGCTCGAGCGATCAATACGAACAAATCTTTATGCAGCCCGGGGCTAAGGCTTACATTTTATGTAGATATATTATTATTAATAAACAAGAAACCACAGACGTCTGAAAGTAATAAATGGAATTCATGGCAATTACCTTAGTGGCGGGTTTTTAGACCAAACTAACGAACAAGCTTTCTGGCATAATTCAGTCAAGCGCCTGAAAGTATTCTCACCTTATAGGTAACGTGAAGGCACTGATAATCAGCTCGGAACGGTAAGCGACACTTATTAACTGACTTCCAAAAACGGAGGAGGTTCTCGATTCGGTTGTATTCCTTTTAATCATTATTGTTTTGTGTTACCTCAGAACTCCGTAATTTATGAACCGCCGATAACTTAAGGCGCCGTAGGTTCATGGTCTTCTCTCCCTCTCACTGAGCATAAGCGTGAGCGAGATGGAAGTGCGTGCTCGGAAGCGCGGATATCTTGTTTTTTAATTGTAATTTTTTGGCCGTTTTAATAAATAAAAATGTATTCACTGAATTCCCTCAAACATGATATTGCCGATTTTAAGAAGCAATTTTAATATTTATAGCTTCAGTGCATAATTTGTTACGAATATTTTAAGTGTATTTTTGTGTATTTTAGACCTATGTTCGTGGTTTTTTTCTGTCGAGCGAAATTTGCTTAATCATGTTTCGAATCACTGATCTCGCTGCCAAAAAGCCTCAAGATTACTATTCGTATTTTTTTGAAACCATATTATTATAAACAGACGCATTATATTGTTTCAAAAACTCTGTTCGCTTAACTTCGCTGAACCTACGGCGCCTTAATAATTACTATAAAAATAAATTATTTTATGATTTGGTATAAATAACGAGGGAACTGGATTCCAATTCCATTTTTTCAATTAATCTATTGTCTCTTCAGTTAATAATAAATAAAAAACTTAACCTTTAGAAACAAATTGTATAATTTTCATTCATAATTATTGTTGTTAGTACACATTTATTTTTTATTCAAATACACGACCTTATTAAAGTGTCGATTATTGGTACCACGAAATGAGAGGTGAAACTCACCATTAGGATTCGTTCTCTAAAATTCTGAAAAGCTTAGTTAAAAGAAGATTAACTTTAGACCTTCAAGGAGAAGTTTACTATGCAATTTGAGGTATTAAGTCACCTCAAACAGGTACCATGGCTACACCCGGTATCCAGTAGTTAGATGAGTGTGTGAACTCGATTTATTAAATAAATCACAATTGCCGGCATATCGTTAGGTTTTATGAAATTTTATTAAACCACGTATATTACCTTATTTTTCTAAACCTATTGATGTATGACTACAGGTTTATAACGGCAACGCGCATGTTACAACCCTGTATAGTTTTCCTTTCCATAAGCTACAGTGACCGCGTATACCATCACCATCAGGCAGGACGTTCGCTTGTTTGCCACCGACGTCGTAAATCTAAATATAAATATATAAGTCATATAAATAAGCGTGTATGCGTAACTGGTGTTAATAACGTGACAAGCTATTCATTTCGAAATTTTAATAAATTATCATGAGAAACCAATATTTTACATATTTTACAAAAAAGAGACGAAGCAAAACGAAGGTTTTTGTCTGCTTATCAGTCCGCTGCATTAAGTCAAACACTTAAGGCAGGTTTTAAATACTTATAGGTATATTAGGGTTGTTTCGCCGGTTACGCGACCACCTTCGGTTGGTGCCCACTTGACTGACTTAGGCTTCTTTAACTAAAGATATTATCATTTCTACAAACCCATAAGATAAAGTATTATCTATAAACTATTTTTGAATAGTTCCATTTTAAGAATATTATTGCTTTATAACCGACTCCTTAACCCGAAACGAGAAGAAAAAACTTCAGTCTCACAAATTATCTTCTAATGCCGCTCATTTTTCAGACAAAATAAATAATAACAAACAACAGTAATCATTTTGTTACCTACTTATACACTATTTTCAAAGTTGGGCGCAAACCAAAAAGCGGTCGCTATCTAGCGAATTCTCTATTTTGGAACCTTTTCTATATTTTTAACTAATCTATGGATGAAAGTGCGATATTTCATTGTTGGTTTAAAAACTTGACTATACTCCGGGCCTATACGAATGCCATCTACTATGCGTGTATATTTAATAGGTATATATTTACTAATCTAAAGTGACCAACTCGGCTAAGTGGTCGCTAACCGGCGAACCGACCGACCATATGGTTAAGTAACCTATTGCAATAATAATATTATTATGTTTTATTTATTTTCTTATTTTATTTTTGTAAATAGTAAACACGGACGGAGTAGATGGAAAGAATTAAAATGCTTACATTTTTACCTCACGTTTAGGTACATTTTGCTCAAAATCTGCGCGCTAGAGTCCATTTTATCCGCCACCGGCGTGTAGAGAAATAATAAATAATAATAAATAAATTAATTCATGGTGGTGAGGAGAAAAAATATGTGTTTTCGCTCGGCAGCAAATTAATTTAGCGTCTCGTACATCCTTAAAGCCCCCGCTCCGCTCTGGATTGTATTTGTGAACCGTACGCTTTGCTGGTAGTTCACTCCTACAGTTTTCCGCTTGCTCGGCTTTCAATATATGCACTTGTGCTAAATAACAACTACTTACTTGCAACACTGCATACCAAAAAATACGTATTAATACTTGGTTGTCAATCAAATATATTTAATTAAAATTATATTTGTAATTATATACTGTTAATTCATTGTAATGTTTATTATACGCACATAATTACTTTTTCAACACATTTGCTCGTAACATTCCTCTTATTACGTCGTTTTTGGGCTCATAATCCTGAGTATTAAACACGCGTGTTTTATAAAATTACGGGACTCGTGTTTTATGGATAGGTATATCTCGATTAAGAAACGTTGGCAGCTTGCAGCAGGATTGTACAGGTTCTTTTTTAATTCTCGGGAAATGGATTCTTATTAAACCAATTAAATCCTTTTTGTTTATTAATTGATTATTTCTTCTTGGATACGATATAGAAACGTTTCATTTAGTTAAACTATTTTACTTTTGATAACATTTTACTTGAATTTGTATTGAATACGAAAATATTTATTTTATTTTGTATTGTCTGTTTAGAGATTTCATCTAAGTACTTGTAAGTCTCGCTTTACACCTTCGCAAACTTCGAGAAAAAAAATATTTGCGCGCCATTAGAGGTAATTTCACAAATATTTGTAAACATTTTTGATGCGCGATTAGTTATTATTAAAAATGTTGACTCGTGGCGAATAGAAAAGTGATAAATAGAATTGACGCCACGTGGAATTCTTGTCGATGTAACTACACCCACCCAGGACAGATCGTCTTGGCGCCGACTAACTAGGAGAGCCGACCCCACCTAAAGTGGGAATGTGCTAAGAAGAAGAAGAGAAGAGAAGAGTAACTACACCTGTTGTCAATAACGCTAAAGGAAATAACTGAGGAGCCTGTAACATTTTCATATCATAAAAAGGATTATTTCCTCGTAAATGTGTTGAAAAACATCGTAAGAATCGCGTGAGCTTTGACAACATACCTATTTTATCTCAATGTACAATTAATATTGTTGGTTTGGTTTTAAACTGATCAAATATTTTGGAAATGTTTAAAAATAATGCATATTATTATATTATACAACTTCTTTTCGGAATTACTAAGTAGGTATCATAAAGTTGATCGATTTTTAACTTCTTAACGTTATTTAACCATACTAGAGGTTATAGCTAAATTACCATAAATATTTTCTGACGGCAGTTTTAAACTATTTTATTCCTGTAGATTATCTTTAACATCTTTTTCTCTTCCTGTTTTTATGTTTCCTAATTCCTTAACTCTATGCCGAACCTAAGTAAAAATTACAAGGTGGACGAGGAATCTAAAATATATTTATTATACGTACCTATTTACACTTGTACCTAGTTAATTTTATCGTTTACAAGATGAACCTAGTTTTCTACATAATATATCATGTCAAATAGTTAACTACTTCCTTCTAATGCGTTTGCCAATTTACCTAGAAAAGTATTTTCACAACTGATAATGTGATATTTTAACTAAAACTTACATACTGTATTTTAATTATGGCAAAATGTATACTTTTAAATAACACTATACAGATGATAATTTAGTTAATCCATACGTTAGTTTAGTTAAATTAGTTAGTTAATGAAACCACGTTAAACTAATTTGTAAAATATTGATCTGACACCGTTTAATGTTGGAACTCATAACTTTTTTCCGATCAAATGTATACGTGGCTGCTGACTACACTAAGCCACCACGTTCCCACTTCTGTGTAGCATTTACTTGAAGGTGGACATCTATAGGTCTGATCGTTATATACTGTATATTCATGTTTAATTGAAATAATGTTTATACAATTGTTGTAAGTGGGTAAGGCCGTTATTTCTTGTTCCTGATTAAGCAGTTTAAATCGTCTTCATTTTAATCACTTCCAGTGTGTTACGCCAATTAGCCATATAAATGGATTACTAATATTCGTAACACACTAGAAGTGATTAAAATATAGACCATTTAAACTGCTTAATCAGGAACAAGAAATAACGGCCTTACCCAAGTACTCCCTAGGCGCATTTCCATTGAGCACTCGCACGGTTTTAACTGACCCGTCGATTTAACTGACCCGTCGATTTCACCGCGAGGAGTACCCGCACTCGGTAGAACGCCTGCTATCGGCTTTCATTTGTCATTAGGGCATTTTTAAAAATTCGTGTACCCAATTAGCGTGAGTTGTTAAATAAAAATTAACTCAGTGTCAGTTTGGTAACGACAATTAAGTATACAGTTTGTATACAAATTAACTTTTTCTTTTCAATTTATAAATGCTATGCATATACACGTTATTTACATGTGAAACAAGTTCTCACATAATTGGAATGCTGAATTTTCCTTACAAAACTGACACCGAGTTAATTTTTATTTAACAACTCACGCTAATTGGGTACACGAATTTTTAAAAATGCCTATTATCACATCTGCGGGGAGCATGCTGTATTATTATATATCTGTGTCTGGGAAATGATCAAAACAGAGATTTGAACAAATAAATGTCTAAGGGACATGACCAAATCACGCAGGACGTTAAAATGGCGAATCCATTTTATCATTTGCCTAGAAAAAAATTGATCAAACCCTGAATCTGTTTCGTGAACTGACGAAATCAGCCGAAAAAAGCAACTCGTTTTTCATTTCACTAGATTTAGTGATTTGATGAAATCCCTGAAACACGTCAGTGAGTTAAAGAAACGAACTCGCAAAGTCGACTCGTTTTATCATTTCACTAGACACGTTTAGTGATATGATAAAGTCTCTATTGTAATTTGATCAAATCTCTGAACTGGTTCATCGTTACTCTACAATTAAATTTTATCATTATCAAATTTCTCACATCATTTAGTGAAATACAACATATCGAACGATTTATTAAACTAATGAAAATACGCCTTTAGGGTTTGGAAGTCGCCTAATAGAACAGCTCATCCATTTGATTATAAAGTTATAAAAAACTGCATACCCAATATCACACCTTCTCAGTTCTTAACTTATAAGGTAAAGAGAAAGACTATCCGAACTAGTAGCGTTTTAAACATACTTGGAATTAAACTAAATCGCTCCTCCTTGTTCATACATGTCATAAGTAATTAACTAATTAAACCATTCCACTTACGTACTTCCCCTGTAACATTAGACTGTTATTTGATCTAAATCGAGAACTGATTATGCTATGTCATTTACTATTTCTGTAGCGTATATTCACTACAAACATATCTTAACAAGACTTTCGTTTAAGATTGTTACTTAGTTAGAAAATTGAATGGGTAGGTAGGTACTAGATGTGAACTGGCCGATGGCGGAAAATGTGGAATTGTAATTTGATTTCTACCTACTCTTGTTGCCGCTGCACTAAGGCTCGTACTGTACCTAGACGACACCCATATCCTGATATCCATTTTTGGGTGATAAATACTTACATTACATCTATCTTAGTTAAAGTAAACTTGTTGGTAAGTTTGTTGTTACTGTTTCAAAATTGACCTATGTGGCCGTTTGGTCAGTTATTAATGTGTTTAATTCCCGTAATGAATTTGTTTGTTGCCTATCTAATTTTCGAATGTTGTTCAACATTTTTACTGCTATATCTAATCTTACACTTTTCTAAAGATCAAATAGTAAGTAAGAGTTAATTATAGGCATTTAAAGCTATTTGTCAGAGCCCACTCTGCGACAAAAATTGCTTCGGGGTAAATATTTAATATGTGGATAATACCTACCTAGGCCTTAAAAAATTGTTGATGTTTGATGAATGCAGAAAGCATTTCCTATACGGGCAGGTTTAGTCCGGGAGAAGTGTCGTTGTAAGAGAGTAATAGTTATTCAAAATTGATTGTTTGATACCGTGACGGGATAAAATTTCATCCTAAAATTCATACTTGACTCATTATACAAAAATTAATGAATGACAAATGTGTCAACTGGGAGTTTGTAAAGAACCGTGACTAAGGATCGAGGTGCTTTTTGTAATCCCCGTATATTAAAGCGCCCTAATTTATATAACAATAGTGTAAGCACGTGGTTCTGCCCGCGAGCGCGCCGCGGCTGCACGCGCCTCGCCGCGGCCGCGCGCCGCCGCACGGCCGCCCTCGGCCTCGCGCTCGGTTCCCGACAGAAGCGCCGCGCCGGCTGCCTCTCAATCTCTACCATAATCATTATAACCACTTAGTCACTATAATGCATATTTAATCAACAATTGATGTCAACCGTCGTATGTAGAGGCCAGGACTCAATTGCTCTTTGGTGTCCTGGCTGAAATGGATGTTTTTATTTTATTTAGGAATAGACAATATACTATGGATCTCAATTCCGTGAAATCATGGCGCGATGTGCTCAACGTTGCAGTTGAAAACTATTGCTATTGTTTTAATTCTAGATAGTGATTAAAGTTTTCTAATTGATATATTGTTATGGAATTATTTGGGCTTTACTATCATTTTACATACCTAAATAACGTACAAATGAATATATCAATGACATATCGCAAAACATATTCGTTAACATAATAAGAGTAACACGGAAAATCTCATTTATAAGTATAAAACCAACTTTAGTACCGATAACGATATGAAATTTGATATTAAAGCCTTAAATATGGATACTGTAACCATAACCTAAGCCATGTTGTTGTAAGCATGTATTTACTACTTATAATATAATCAAAATGTTGAATGTATAGCGTATTTCATTCTTACTAATCGACAGGTTTCTTAACTTAACAATAAGTATAAAAAACCGATACCCGTCACCATCACAGGCGGACGACATTAAAGTCTGACTTAGGCTTTTGACAAAAAATCGTAGTGCGTGAGCACCCTTACGTATAGTCGGAAACGTGAACAGTTAAAATAATAAGATTTTAGTTAACGTTTGGAGTGTATTCATATCACTTACTTATCAGAGTAGGAGGAGTTCGTTTTCACATTATACCTAGATCTTTATGAGTTTACTATCCAGTGGAAAGTACTACCAAAGCACGTAAATACGAGCCGCAGGCGAGGGTTGTAAATATGCGATAGAGGGCTTTCTTTTTTACTGCCCGTGGTGAGTACACAATTTGACGTCTGCACCTGGCCATAATGCGATACAATGCGACCAGGTGTAACGTAAAGGTAGTTTTGTCATTATTATGAGGATTTTCCAAATTTTAATTTATACCTACTTACTTGTTATGGAGGAGTCAGACGACATATATCAAGATGACCGCCACAAATTGTAAAAAAAACGGTAAAAAAATCCTGGTTGCTAACTACGAGTATTAGGTATCTAGTTAGCGTAATGGTTTACATCATGCGAGCGATGGCCAGTTAGAACAATGCCTACATCAGTTTACCTCTGTATTCAATAGGTACCTAGGTACCTAGCTAGCTATGTCTAATTTAATGAGAGTCGAGGACAGTGAGTTAAACGAATTCAAATCACTGCGCAACAACAATACAATAAAGTTTCATCACATTCCTGCTGTTTTCTATCTTGATAGTCTACACTACACTAGCAGGGTCCAGCATTCCAGCAATCCTCCCAGCAAGCTCACTCCCCAACTCGAGGATCTGCCACTGTTGATCTACCTACCTGTTTCTCTCTTTTGTTTTTGCGTTCTGGCCGACTGTGACGGCTCAAATTTGCCACTATCTCTCTCTGTGAATGTGGAATGTAATGTAATATCGTGGGTCAGATCTTTGCCGTACTAATTCCAGTTTGGTTGGATTTCATCCTAGACCATATCAAAAAATCTGTGGCTCAATTTAGCACGCTTAATTATGACAACGCTTTCCAACGAGGACGTAGGTATACTTACCATCACGATAATGTGACATCTCTGGCAAATATGATATATTAAAGTACGTACACCTCATGGTCTATGATTATCCAAATACCGCAATGGCACAATCCCTCATTTTTAACAGCTGTATTAAGGCGGAATCAGACGGTTCATTTTTATGTTTCATTCCGCACCTTTCACCCGAAGTGACAAGTCTGATCATGAAGTGAACCAAAAGTGCCGAATGAATTCACTAGTGAACCGATCCAACAATGTTTGATATTTTCATTCGGCATCTTTCACTCGCACTCCGAATGACCGAAAAATGAACGGTCTAAACACGGAAAGAACGTTCACTAGTGAATTCATTCGGCACTTTTGGTTTACTTCATGATCAGACGTGTCACTTCGGGTGAAAGGTGCGGAATGAAATATAAAAATAAACGAAAAATGAACCGTCTGATTCCGCCTAGAATAGTGAATGTTCATTTATATGTCATTTTACCTGAGTTGTGTGAACATTGAGTGAAAGAAAAAAGAATCAATCACCCGAGGGAACATTCATCCGAGTGAACCGTCTGATTCCGCCTTTAAGCCCTGGACCCGGTATTATTAGTATCAATACCGGGCAAATAACTAAAATTATTGTGTTATTTAATACCTATGTAAAGGGGAATTAAATAATAAAATTACACCGGTCTTTCTGCAACATGGAAATGTATCGCGCACTTTTTAAAGTTATGTGCTCCTAAGTGCTTGGTAGTTCTCGCAATACATTTTCTCATTGGGTTTCAAGTTTAATTATTACCTCTAGTAAACATATATGAACGATTAATGCAATAAATTGACGTATTCTGTTCCACAGAGCCTAAGGCCGCTCTGGACTTCATTTAACTACTTTATGATAAACGCTCTTGCTGTTTAAACGTTCGGAACCACAGCGGGGCTAGCACAACTGACGCCGCGCCGCGACGCGAGTCGAGAAAGATCTACCCTCCTCTTTCTAATTTGCACGGTGCGAGTGAGATAAGAGACGCTCAGTCACGCGGGAAGCGACAGAGCAGCAAGTTGTGCTAGACGTACTGTAGTGATATCGATTCGGGTGTAGTGATGATGTTAAGTGAACTGTAGCCCAATAATCGACTCAGGTTGGTAAATAGTGTAAATACACTAATAATGGTAAATATCATGAGCGCTATGGGATGACTGAGCTGCATTGAAGATAAAAAAGCTTCTCCAACTCTCTTACAGGGTGGACGCGGTCTCTCCAAGTGTACGATGTTGGGTGGCAGGGCTCATAGACAGGGTGGACGCGGTCTCTCCAAGTGTACGATGTTGGGTGGCAGGGCTCATAGACAGGGTGGACGCGGTCTCTCCAAGTGTACGATGTTGGGTGGCAGGGCTCATAGACAGGGTGGACGCGGTCTCTCCAAGTGTACGATGTTGGGTGGCAGGGCTCTTAGACAGGGTGGACGCGGTCTCTCCAAGTGTACGATGTTGGGTGGCAGGGCTCATAGACAGGGTGGACGCGGTCTCTCCAAGTGTACGATGTTGGGTGGCAGGGCTCTTAGACAGGGTGGACGCGGTCTCTCCAAGTGTACGATGTTGGGTGGCAGGGCTCATAGACAGGGTGGACGCGGTCTCTCCAAGTGTACGATGTTGGGTGGCAGGGCTCATAGACAGGGTGGACGCGGTCTCTCCAAGTGTACGATGTTGGGTGGCAGGGCTCATAGACAGGGTGGACGCGGTCTCTCCAAGTGTACGATGTTGGGTGGCAGGGCTCTTAAACAGGGTGGACGCGGTAGGAAATACTAAATTGTTTATGGACCAATTGGGATTACACAAGTCGTTGATCCGCTACTGTGATTCGGAAGGTATTTTTGTGATATGTAAACGATGATAGAATAAGACTATGAATGAACCTTACTATTATAGAATGGTTGAAGTACTTATTCAATTTGTGTTTTACTTAAACACTAATTACTATAGTGTTTCATCCTATGTGTGTTGTCTACAGGATTGAATGAAATCTATAAGTACGTGTTGTAACATCGTGATGAGCCATTTATAATATTTCCGAGGGACTTGCATCACAGAGAACCCTGAAATCAACCAGGCCCGGCAACGCTCTTCCTCTGCCGCCGTTGCATTATAAAAAAAACTGCGCTATTAACACGTTCGCAACCAAGAACCCGCCTAGCGGGCACTCGTAATGTTTGCTCAGATGCCGGCTGAGCCCGCTACGCGGGCAGTAGTATGAACTTACATGCCTAGCGAATTCTGTCGGTTTCTGGTGAATTGTTCAATTTTTAGTCCGGTTGCGAAAGTGTGAATTCACGGATCCACCACCGCAACGACTCAAATCGCGCCGCCCTTCGAGCGAAGCTGCAAGGAAGCTGAGAGCTGACGGGTTTCAACTTGAAGAAGCGTGGAAGAAAGAGTGGGTGGAAGCGACTGGCGATCAGTGTTGCCTACGCTAACCCTACTCAGAAGCCGAAGGGCTTCTCGCTTAACAGGAAATAGTGGTGCCGCCTCAACAGAATCCGTAAGGGTCACGGCAGGTGCAATTACATGTTGCACAAATGGGGATGGAGCAAAAGTCCGATGTGTGACTGTGGCCTTGAAGACCAAACCACTCAACACATTGTGGAGCGCTGCCCTAAGCGACGCTATAAAGGCGACCCGGAGGACCTCTACACTAACTTATCATCTGACGCGATCGACTGGCTGTGCGACCTGGATGTCGATTTATAATAGTATATAAGCCTGCAACGTATACGCCATACGATTAAATTAAGTGTTAAGGTATTTATTACTTTAATACTTTCGCAACCGGACTAAAAATGGAACAATACACCAGAAACCGACAGAACTCGCTAGGCGTTCCACAGCGTGCAACGAAATGCCGGACGCCGCGTGCCTGCTAGGCGGGCACTAGGCGGACGCTCAGGGCTGTGCCAAGTAACTTTCGTATACGTGAATAAAATTAAATCTACTATCTAATCCATTTATGCCCCTCGTTTTATCACAATGCATCCAGTGGCCAGTGGGGTAGCATTTCATGTATAATCTTGTATATTTATATATTCTTCCAAACGATTTCGACACCCATTAATTGCATTAGGTGAAAAAAAAACACCGCCTGTGTATTTAAAAACCAACTGTACCCACTTTTCGACCACATAATAATCAGAAGTATTAAAACGTTTCTGTTAGTGTCAACTCTGTGGTGGCGAAGATGTGTGCCCGCCAGGCGGGCTCTTTGGCGTGGCGTGTAGGTTTATAGCTACTGCCCGCCTAGCGGGCTGAGCCGATCTGAGCAAACATTACGAGTGCCTACCAGGCGGGTTCTTGGTTGCGAACGTGTTAACCGCCTAACTAACCTAACCATTGCTATTCCGAACTGTAACAGATTAGGATATACAGTTCATTTGGGTAGATAGATATCCACTAAAGAAATGTGTTTTCAATATATTTGACTCGTAGCTTGCGAGTTGTCAAATATATGAAAACCCATCTTCGCACATATCTGATGGACGTTCAGCCTACCTAGTAAAAAAAAACCGTTGTTCAGTCGACGTCAAAGATATGTATACATTTTTCGCTTTATTACAATGGAATAAGGCGCAAAAGTGTATACATATCTTTCAACACGACTGTATAGTCTCTGCTTATCACATCAAGAGTCAACAATTTTCCGAACAGTGTCATCAGTGAAATATTACAATATCGTGCGTATAAATAAAAATGCATTGGGCGGGTCGCTATTAGTTAAATATTCAACCAACATACCTTAGACTGAGGAAACGAGAATCGGGGTAAAAAAGATACAAACCAAACAGTGTCATATTGGAATCAAATTTTATTGTAAGATGAATAATTCCCTATACGTGCGTATAAACTCTGGCAATCTAATTAAACAGAGTGAGAAGTAAAGGTTTTCACAAACGTCCTCTCGCGACAATGCATTTAAAGCACGTGGGCGTGAATACTTTCTTCATTACATTTTATAATTAATTAAATTATAAGACACCGAATTCACAAATTAAGAGCAGGTACATTTAATCTTTTGAACGCCACGTGGACGTGGCGTTCAAAAGATTAAATGTACTTAAAAAGAATATGTATCTCATTTTTATAAAGGTTCTTGTACATTAAATTACCTGCAGGGGCTGTGATGGTTGCTATTATAAATTATAAAGACAAGATTTTTAAAAGTCACCTTTTCACACTACTTGGCCGGTAGTTTAGCGAAATAGATTCAACCCACAAGAGATCACGATTGAAATTATATTGTCAGAAAGTTCCAGTCTCAAATTTTCCATCTCATGGGTTGGATTTTTTTTCGCATGCATTCAAGATTGTATAAATAAGTAACTTTTGCAGCTTTATATTTTTTTATGTATTCTGGGGATATTCTCCGGACTACTCATCCGATTTCAAAAATTCTTGCACCTTTATATGGAATTCTTCGAAATCTTTCTTAATCTTCTTCTTCGTGATGGACACAGGCTATATTTTATCCCCTGGCTTCGCTAGCGTTCTTTGTACTACGCGGGCGGAGCCGCGCGGGCAGCTAGTCACGTTAAGAAACGATACCATTATATGCCGCGCGAACGATATATATCTGTGTTGGGCGTCAAAAAGGTTAAATGAAACCGCATTACTCTAACGATAAATTAATAACACAATGAATAATACTTGCAGAACAAGTGAGGATGCCAAATCAATATCTACACTTTAAAACTACTACCAACTTCATAGATAGTTGACAGAAACCTAAAATGAATTGCTTTTTATAAATAATGTATGCATTGTCATGCGTTAAAATTATTGATGTTATGAATCTTTAAAAAAAACAATGAAGTGAATTTTTATTTGAATTGGTGAATTTCGAACTAGGTCATCTTTTGATAAGAATTATAAGCAACTCCTCAGAGTATGTTTCTAACCACCTATTAGTTCGATTGCGAACAGGGTGGACATACGGCATAAGATCCCATAGATTTATAGACAACTATTGCAGGAAAAGTAAACATTTACGGCCCTATTCATAAACGTCCTACGAGCCTGTTTAACTAAAATGGCGTTAAAACTCGTTTGTCCTTATCTGTCACTTTGACATTTGTGTTTGTAAGAAAGGGACAAAGCACATTTTATTTAGCAGAGGCATTTTAAGTTTTATGAATAAGGAGGTAAATATAGATAATGATGTATGCTGGCGTGTAGTGGCGCCGGCCTCCTCCCTGTAGCCGTGGATGCCGAGCACCCGGCCGGCGCCCACGCCCAGCGACCGACGAGTTATGGATTCATTCAACTCATGACAGTAATCAAAAACTTACAAGGAAGACAACGATTTCTACACTACCGTTACAGTTAAAAAAGTTTGTGGAACGGACGTCATAGAAATGACGTCCTTCTAACATCAAAATCGATCTAATATTATATTTGTAATATAAACATGCTCAAGTTTTAAAACACGGATGTTAATAAATGACAATAAAGAATATAATGTTTACACTGAAAACAACCGCGTTAGTGCGTTTAGGATCAAGAAACTTAATTGTACATCACTGTTATTCGAATGATTATCTATTTGATTAGTAATGAAATTGCAACATTTTAGAGTCGTAACATTTTTACGATACGTTATACCTCTGAACGACCCCAGGCTCCAGTTGAAGTAACTAAGGAATCACTCCCTCACTTATACTAATACAAAGTATGTACAAAAGCAGACAAAATAGTATGTTTACCTGGCAAAGCAAACGAAGCATGCTCCTTTAAATAGTTTCTATGAAATAAAAAAGTATAAAACTTATTTTTTCATGGTGTGTTCGTTCAAAAAGTTTCGAAAATAACAAAATGGTGTAAAAGTTTCCATCCTAGTTGGAAGGTCGTCCACATCCACCGTGTTCGATGCCGAGAACTCAACACATTATAAAGAGAAACACCCGCTCGAACACAAACAAAATGGAATACGCATATAAATACAATCCATACTAGATATAAATACTTAACAGAATACATAACTACGAAATATGTTCAAAGACACACCCGAGTAGCTCAAATATGCAGATTGTTCGCACGTAGACTTTGTATTAGTAAAGAGTAAATTGTGGTATCAAAAAGTAATATAAATGAGCGACGATCATAAGCAAGTGTCAAATACTGTTGCAAAAATTTGACCTCAAATCAAAACCGTTTCGTAAACAGTTATCACCGCTCGACAGTCGCAGTTAGAAGCGCTGCCTGAAACGATGCGGAACTTAAGCTAACTACATGAAAGTAAATCACATTGGCTTCACTGTTGTTTGTCGACGTCCGTCTCGCGCGCTGCTGGCCCCGCCTCCGGCGCGACCTCGGCTGCCTTGCTGCCGCCTGCCTCCCGGCCGTTCGTCTCGTCCTGCTCTTCGATGGACTGCTCGTTGCGCAGGCTGGTGCCGCTGCCGCCGCACTCGCCGGTGGGTCTCAGCACTATGTACATCAGCAAATCCGAAAGAGATATGATGCCGACTACTTTGTCTTCTTCGTCTACGACTACCAAACGATGCACCTGAAAGTACAGATCATAAAGTTATATATGCAGAGTTAAATAAGAATACCGATACGATGCAAGATAAACATGATAAGTGACGTACCTCGGCTCGTACTATCCTTTCCATAACCTCGTACAAAGTTTCGTCCAGTGTACATTTCTGAACGCCTTCGAACCACTCGTTTCGATGTTCATTTGCCGTTTTGAGGGAAACATCCAGGTTATTGTAAGTTTTCTCTGCAGCTAAATTCTGTAATTTGAATTGAATGGAAGTGTAAATTCGATGCATTTTTAACAACAAACATTTGAATTTTCGCCGCTCGAATTTGAATCGGCCGCCATCTAAATCGCAAATAATATTTACTGGCAACTAGACCGATAAAATACTACAGAAACTAAACTTGACGCCGTATATAGATTCCAAAAAAATAACCTTAATATTGCCATTAAAATGAAGAAAAAACCGACACTGGTAAACTTACACTCTTCCAAATGATGGACGTAGCTAAAAACTAGCTTAACTGTGAACAAAGTTTTTTTCCTCAAGCGCCGCTTAGTCGTAGTGTTCAAACCTTTTCAACGCATGGTATACAAAGCGCTAGGCGTGGCGATCCAATAAAAACTGTGATTTCGACGTTGGTCGGAGGACGCAATAACAAAAGAGACTCACAATAACGTCAAACTTGGCGTAGATGTCCTTGAGGCGGCCGTCGGCGTCGACGAGCGGCAGCGCGGACACGCGGCGGTTGACGAACTTGCTGAGCGCGTCGATGATGGAGGTGTCCTCGTTGGCCGTCTCGATGTCGCGCAGCGTGCCGATCTGCAGCTCGCGCAGCGCGCACTGCAGGTACGACGGCTTCGGCAACTCGTTTATCTACAATACAATATGGAAAACTCTATTATTCTCATATTTACACTAACACAGTATACACACGGCGAATTTTTGCAGCGATACAAACGCGCCACACTAGTCTTATATCACCTGTCAAAATCCATTGTATCGCGTTTGTAGCGCTGCCAAAAGTCGCCGTGTGTAACCGCTCTTAGATAGATGCTCTTAAAAATAAGGTTCGATGCGAAAACGGAGTCTACTGAGCATAATGTATATTCATAAATAGAAGGCGATGGTATTATATGGATCCACATGAGGTGCGCTACTGACACATATCTGGCAAAAAAAACACCATGCTAATCTGGGCATTTTTATAATAATTCATTAAGCAATAATAACACGCTCAAAATGAATTGAGCACTTGACCCGCGTAGCCACTTTTGCTGCTGATAGTCCCTTTAAGGATAGTTACAGGCCGCCACATACCTTCGTAACAAAACCGAAAGGTTAGAGGTGACATCACTTTAGTTAACCTTAACCTGCCATCTGACCTGGTAAAGGTTGCGGGAGTCCGCTGGATGCGGGTGGCGCAGAACGGGTCGCTTTGGCACTCTTTGAGGGAGGCCTATGTCCAGCAGTAGACGTCTTTCGGCTGATATGATGATGATGACTACCGGGTTCATTTTTTCCCCTTTATGTTTCCGTTGTCAAATATCAGTCCTTAATTGGATGAACATTTAGGCGTTTGAACCGCCTTAACTATCCTCAGAATTTGGAAAGTTGACACATACCTCTTTCTTCAAAATTCTGTTATCAAATTGTTAATTGTCGACAGCAAGGGCTCGAACATTCACCCACTTGTAATTTCGCGACGGCCGATTGTTTCTATGGATTTACTTTCACTTATCCTGATGATGTCGCCGATACAAACATTGTACAGACCTTCTTGAACAAGTTTATGCGCTCGTTGTAATTATGTCAATACTATTATTATAAAACAGGCAAAGTTTGTAGCTTTGTTCGTATAGTGTGAAGGGGAGGGCGAGGGAGTAAATAGGGGCTGCGTCTATGTAATACGCGGGTGGAGGCGCGCGCAATTTGAATCATCTTTTCTAAGATGTGCAATCTCAGTAAATAATAGTATCTCGTTAAATAACCTCTATTGTCGATGACATTGAATATCTGATGTTGCAACAATGCTTGTAGATCTACACTAATATTATAAAGAGGAAAGATTTGATTGTTTGTTTGTGTGTTTGTATTGAATAGGCTCTACTGGACGTGGACCAATTTGAAAAATTATTTTACCATTAGAAGCCGACATTTTATCGCGGGAAAATGCTTCATTCCTACGGGAAAACGGGTAATCCGTGCGAAGCCGGGACCGGGCAGCTAGTCAACAATAAAATCGTCCAGCGGTGCGGTGATTTATAAGCGTCAATTATAAATGCTCATTGATTCAAAGGTAGCGATTCTAATTAGATCAGCGAATTGAATATGTTAATACACTATGTATAGCAACAGAAGTTCAACACTAGCTCTATAAAGTATAAGCGAAACGTACTCACAACTGACGCCCTAGTATAAGTTTTACCGAAATAAAACTTTACGATCGTGTTTGCGTTTTACCCTCAATTTATATGGGATTTGACAGCTAAACGCAAACGCGGTCGTAACGTTTTGTTTCGGTAAAACTTATACTAGAGCCTCTGGTATCTTATTAAAATCAGAAAAGTAGTTTCAATGCTCTAATACAATTCGGTTTGAAGGACCATACGACCAAGAATAAGCTGTTGTTTATTACCTCCTGCCTATAACACGATACGTACCATTATATCATGGGTTACAGTGTTGGCCTTTCATTAATTTACATACTGTGTAGGTACTTTCGATTTATACATCAATCAAGGACGCTATGTTATATGGATTATTGGGTTTTTGTAAGACTGGGAGAGGGCGGTCCCACTCCAGCGTATTGCTGTCTCCCTCGCCTCAGGGACTGGATAAGGAAAGGGGAATCTAATAAACGCTTTAACACAGTACTTACATATAGGAAAAGAAACCGTAGTATCCTCTTGTGCGTCAATATGTACAGCACGTTGCCGGTCTCGGGGTCGATGACCGGCAGCCTGTGGATGCGGTTGGAGATGAGGATGCGTATGGCCTCGTACAGCGACGAGTCCGGCCCGATCGACACCAGGGACGAGCCCTTCAGGACTTCTGCAGACAAAAGGTGCACTTGGAGTAAAGTACAGTCGAACTTTTAATTGGCTGAACACCTTGATACCTTGTCGCGTTCACCTGTTTGACAACTTCATGAGGCAGTTAAAACGTGAAGTTAGAGCCATACGGTACGAAATGGTGGGGCCGGTGTTCTACTCTTGTGAGTTCAACCTTACATGGAGTTTCACTGTTTAAGGAAAACGAACGGGTAGTGTATCAAAGATCAAAGATTTTTCATCATACTAATTTAGAGGCACAAAATAACGCTTCTAGGAATATTTTTGTAGCTACTACAACTGTAACCTCCTACAAAAATATTCGTAGAAGCGGTATTTGTGCCTCTGTACCTACGTACAGAACTAAATAAATAACACTGTCATGTACATTCACTAGCAGTAATATACGTTTTTTCTCAAACATACAGTGAAATATTGACGTTGTGTTGTTCATAATGGGCTTCGAAGTGTCACGTTCGGGCGCAGCGAGACGAGAGATTCGCAATGGAAAATCGGAGGCCTAGGCCTGCAAGATGGTCTTTTTTAATTTTCATTCCACAATTTGTGGCACAGCATCACGGCGTCAGCCATGAAAATTAAAGTTTTAATTCTTGGAGTTTTCTTTATTTATTTCATTACAAGATTGAGAAAAGCACTATACATACCTCGGCGTGAAAAGGGGTTTCCATGGGGTTGCCAGCCGCATAACTATCCGGCCTCGCTACGCTTGGCCGTCTATATATACTCAGCCGGCAACCCCTTACTTCCCGGCCTCTGTAGTAATGTACTATTTTTATCTTGTTTAAGGTAACAATAACACTCGTAAGTGTTTATTCTATTTAACCCGTGTACGTGTTGGTTTTCGATATTCCTCAAGAAATCTCGTTACATGCCATTGCGCCTACGGTAGGGACGAACTAATTTAACACTAGAAAATTTTCTTCATTGCCATTTGTTCTTACTAATTTAAAAATGAAACATTATCGGGCGCCCGGCAACCCGGCCGTTTCCTATGCTCCAGACACCGGAATCTCGTATCGTTTACAGCTGCTCTTTACTGATATCGTGGCAGTGTTATTTACGGAATATCAGACCATTACGAATTAGGAATAGAAAATGTTCAGAAAGTATTTATCAAATTCCCGTACCGCATCGTAAATCGTAAGACTATTGGCAAACTAGGCTTTACACGGAACGTCGCACTTTTTACTTCAGAAAGGTAGGTACTTGACTTGAAAAATAGTAATGAAAAGATTTTTCTATTTCTAGCTTTTCTTCCTTTAGTCTAGGCACAATATGATGACCTGGTAAAGGTTGCTGGAGTCCGCTGGATGCGGGTGGCGCAGGACCGGTCACTTTGGCACTCTTTGGGGGAGGCCTATGTCCAGCAGTGGACGTCTTTCGGCTAATATGATGATGATGATGATGAGGCATAATATATAGAAACAAAAAGCACCTCACATCAGTTTGTCACTTCGCACATAAATCATGCACGTCTGTCGGCTTTTTCTGCTTACCTTTTAAGAGCGTGATAATTGTATTGTCAATACACACTCAATTACGCGATAACCTTGGCATTAAAACGTCTAATTCGATTCTAATACTGCTTTTTCATGACACTACTTAGAACTGACGAGGGCATGGTCTGGGTCTGGGCTACAAAAACTGGGTTAATTAGTTGTACGAGTATGATGAATACAATTAACCAGCTGTAGTGTATCTTGCATTACGTCTCTATTTCTAGGCATGCAATGGATATAAAACGTGAAAACGCATTGAAAACAACCAGATACCACCTACAGGCTATTCAATAAAAATATATATTATGCTTATTAGGTAACGGTTTACAATATGGCGCAATAAACATACAATAGTTATTTGTGCAACAAGAGAGCAAAGTTTGTTTTTGCAGCGAGTGCTGATTTTGAGTCCAGAGGAAGCGAAAGATTCTAAAATTTAATCACGAGCGTAGCGAGTGATTCAAAGTTTGAATCTTGAGCGCAGCGAGGGACTCAAAAGCACGAGATCCAAATACTTTGCTCTCGAGTAACACATACAACTTTTCACCTCAGCAGTGAGAACATATTCACACTATAAAATATATCGTAGTATCACGTACCTATTCGTCTCGTGATTATTCAAGAACAATACTTAATTAGGCGTTCGTTACTGCTTGTTTTAACCCTCAGCGCCGCACCGTTAGTAAAAACTAGAATGTCGAGACAAGGCGCGAGAAACCAAAGGATATTTTAGTATCTATACGAGTCTCGCGTGACACTAACACATCACTAAAAACTAACCGTATTATTGTTATAAATCGCAGATTTTACTCATATTTTCGAGCTATTTTTGAAATATTTATCATTAATGTCTATTGCGCTAGAAAGGGAAAAAGGCACACATTATTATATTACGTGTAGGTATCTCGCGTGCACACCAAAAACCAGCCGTACTTACTGTTGTTAAAATACTGCCTTCGTCACTGACTTCACTATATTTCCTAGTTAGATCGTGAACTTATTTATCCTAGAAGTTTTTTATTTTATATTTAAATCTAATATCAATATCGCAAGATTGAAGAATAATATACCTAATAAGCCTTATAATAGCTGAAACAAATTACCAGCGCGCAATTTTTGAAGTGAAAACTTCTTTAGCGGCGCTGAGCACTTTTTGGGATGGGGAAAAATTGTTAAATTTATACGCGACAGAGTTTCGTGACGTCAGATGTGATGGAGGTCACTTTTTGCTGCTAGCCGATTCGACTTCATTCAAAACTGAACGCTATTCGTAAAAGTATAAAGCCGTTAAACACTTTTTGCAATACGAGTAAGTAGCATATTCTGCAAATAAATTTGTAATTTTAACCAACGCGTACTTCACCGTTTTGCTATTGAGAAAATTCGAATAGTTCGAATTTGAGCGTTATTCCTAAAGAGATAAAGCTTAGAATAATATTTACCAACGGCAAAAACAAATTGATATTTTGGTCGCCACCGCCGTCTGCTGTTCTTGCAAATTCGAATAGTTCGAATTTAAACGTTATTCCTAAAGAGATAAAGCTTTGAAAAATATTTGGCAATGGCAAAACCAAATTGGTATTGTGTTTGCCGCCGCCCGTCGGCGCGCCGACGGGCGAGCCGGCGGCCCGTCGCACCCAACGCGCCCGCGGCCCGTCCGCCTAAATAATTGATAATTGTTTATAAATTTGCGTCAAATTCATTTTTAGGGTGACACCGTAAGATGTCACGTGACCTGATCGAAAAACTGTTACAATGTTATTGAGTTTTCACTTCTGCCGGCACTCCCGGAGTGCAACCCGGTCTTTTTTTTAAAGGGGCGGGGCGCCGCGCTTTTGTTCGGAAACTGCATCTGGTATACGTTCATAAAATTTAAGATTATTAAAACTAGAATTATGAATTAGCTAGCGTAATGAAATTCATGTTTACTTACATATTTATAATGAAAAACGGAGTTTATTCTGACATGTATTCAGGTATTGAAATGTTCTTCAATTGAAATTTCCTTTTTATAATTATTTTGGTAATTTCAACTTGTTAATTTGATAGTTTTCGAACGTTTTACTTGTTTCACGCTTTTTTGGGGGTCTACTTTGAAATTCGATGGTCGAACTATGGATCGACCTATGTCTGCCATTTTCTTTTTTCGTAATGAAATGAAAGGGACCGAGCTAATAAAGTTAAAATATTCTGAACTTGTAATAGACCCCATACGATGAAATTTCAGTGCTCGGCATCAAAATTAAAAAGCTACTTTGTCTCACGGAGTAAGCAAAATCACATTTTGCACACTGTTTTCAGGCAGCAAAATATATTGTTCGAGCTGCTGAGGTGATAAATATATAGTCGAGAAGCGGGAAAATATACCTTGAGCCTAAGCTATTATTGTGGCAATTGCAATAAAATATGCTCCGAATTCCAATCCTCAACAGGCTTAGCAGTTAGTAAGGAAACTATTTAGATACCAGATAGCAGTTCTGGTCATGTGATTGGTGGATCTTGACAGCGGTTGACAAATCTAGTTCTCGCCACCGTACCACTAAAAGAAGAAGAGAAACACGTCTACTGCAGGACATATCCCACAGAGCCCCACAGACCCTATAGAGTACAACAACGACACACAACATCGCATTCAGCCGACTCCCGCGACCTTTGCCAATCGGTTCTACGTGAAGTGTGCCCCGCCTACTGCCTCTTATGTTTAGGTTTTGTGGAAGCCTAAAGTATGATCACATACGTCTCCAGGTCTCGAGTCGGTGCTCCTCGAGCTCATCCATGGCGACGTCGGGGCTGGTGTAGTACATCTGCAGGATCTTGATGAAGTCCGTGATGGTCAGCATGCCGATGAACTTCTGCTTCTGCGAGTCCCATAGCGGAGCCGCGCGGACGCCTGCGTCATCAAACACATTTCATTAGGTACGTGGGGGACCGTTTTTCTCATACGCCGTGTTTGATTGGAATATTTATTGGGAACAGGAATTATTGTTGTTGCGAAAGCGCTTTTGGCTAAGTCATGACTAATGAGAGTCATGAGCATCGTTGCAGCATTTACAGGACGATCTCCAAACAATTTCCAATCTTAATATTAACCCCCGACTAACTATAAAGCAGAGGGGACTATAAAGGTGATTTCAGGAATGAACTCACTATTCTATAATTGCATTGAGTTCAGTATTTATCTATATTCAGGTATCAATATATGATCCTAGTTTTAATTGAAGAGCTACAATAAAAAAGCAACAAAGTCTAACGTTGGACTGACCACCTCAGTAAGAAACAATACGTACATAGGTAGGTACAACCGACGTTATTATGCAAAGGCGTCCAATAATTTTTTAGCGAGGTTATTTTAGTTTCCTAACTTCAGCTATAAATATAACAGAATCTTCTGAATACTCTTATTATATTATGTTGGTTCAAGTGTAACGTGGAACGATAAACACCTGTATCCAAGCGAATATGAATCCGTATTGTTTCTTATGAAGGTTCGTGGTCCGCCGCGACACAACAACTGTAGCAACACAAAAGAACGACAATTACATAACTGTTATGGCTTTCGCCAGCATTCGCGAAGCAGTTACGCAAAGGCTTCGATCTTGGACCGATTAATACCTAATATTTTATGGCCATTAATGTAATATAAATTGATCGTGTAGGTACATACACTTGACGATGGAACAGGTAAGCCGGCGCGGAATTAGCAGAGTGACATTCGCATTAGCAGAAGGAAATATTCGCTCAGCATTTTAAGTAGGATTAAATTGTGTAGTATTCATTTAATGCCATCATCTTAATAACGTCGCCTTTTTTCATACATTGGTGGTATCATTTGTAATCAGCATATTGTAAAAATTCACCAAAATTGTATTCAAACTAACCAAGTTGAGGCATGTAACATGATTGCATGTAATAAGTGCACAAAATGCAACCGCTCCGGGTGCATTTTGTGCACATGTGTGTATACATATGCGCAACATACACCCGCTCCACTTGCGGTAATTAAGTTTCGAATAAACCGAGCAGAATATCAGTATTAGCACGTAATTTTGGATGAGACAATCAATAATTATTATTGCTGATAACATAATAGTGGAATATTCCAGTGGAAGGTAGGTACAGGGTGTGGTGAAAAACAATTTACACATGCCAAGCGAAAAAAAATCTTAGGTTAATGTCATAAAGACTCCGGACAAGCTTATTTCCATTACTCAATGAATAAAAAATGTATTTGTTCATGTTGACGAATAAATAAAATTGTTATTCATCTCAATCTCTGTTCTTGCTACATGATAATGTATGATGATTGTTTTTGTAAACAATGCCAGCTTTTATTAAATACTTAGCAGTGACCAATCGCGAGCTACTGAATTCTATGGGTAATGCTAATATTATATTTCTCTCATAAACAAGTTTAATTGAGAGGGCAAGAAGTACTTGTCAACTAGTGCTTGACTAATGGACAAATACTTCTGATCCCTTGTTGCCCCATTTGTACAAATGGACTTATTATGTAGCACGGTAAATTACGTGACCATTTTATTCTGCGTGAAACACTGAGGTAGTTATAGTAGAGGTATATCTTAACTTAGCTTTAAAGTAGTTTTTTTTGTTGCTATTAGATGATGATGATTACTAAGAGATGTTTTATAATGGGCAGATATAAAGAGATGTCTCATTCATTCAATTAAATTGCGATATCATAGACTGAATATGTAATGTTGGTTCTTTCGATTTCCGATTTTCAGCTGACATGACACACATGTCGAAATCAACGATAGGCGAGCATTAATAATGAAATACATTTTCAGCAAATTCAATAGTAACAAGCAGCAGCCGTAACATATTACGAATCAACATAATTAATTCGCTAATTTGGCGCATATATGGAGCTTTGCTCATTAGCAGGATATGTAAGAGCATTCTGCAACGTTCGTGAAAAATGGAGAAATATAATGTGAACGCTCTGAAAGTAGTCAAGTTACGAGAAAAGTTAATACTTGGCATTCTATCGATGGTTAGTCTTATATCGCAGTAGTTAAGTATAGTCCATAAGCGTATAGCTCACTTACCGTTGTAGACCAGCGCGAAAAATGCCTTCTTTACGAGCAGCTGTGTGTCGAATACAACGAGCTTGGCAGAGGTGGGGATCAGGTCGTAGCATTTGTGGAACTTGAAGAACTTTACGAAGATCTGAGACTCGTCCTCTTCTGGAAACCAAAACACACACAGTTCAGTAAGTATCTAAGTATTAAGTACCTACTTGACTAAGCAATGTAAATCTTTTATGTAGCATTGGACAAATATTTACGATTCGTCAGTAAAAAGAGACTGGAACTTTTATGTCGCCGCTTTTAACTATTAAAGATATTAAGGTAGACAAAAGGAGTATTAAATTACCTCAGGTATTGTAAGTATAGCACAAATTAGTCATAACTTTTTCGAAATGTCAAACTACGTATACAATAGTGACAACACTGTTAATGCACATATTTGAAACAGGCACAAATCCCATGTACAAAGGCTAACAAATCGCTACAATGGTTTATCTCCAGCTTATCTTTTATGGTAGGTAAGTAATAAAAACTGAATTATGGGTTAATCTAGTAACACATATATACTCCACACGGTTCCCACGTACGGAAAAACCATAACAATCCATACATAATAAAATAAAAGCTTAAGCCAGGGCATATAGGCACTATCTTTTAAATCCACCCCCGGGCAGGGTATTGACACAGACCGAATCTCACGGCGGTGGAGCCGCGGACACTACGAGTTTAGTAAATACCATGAAAACCGTTTATCTGTGGATTTAATTAGCCTATTTTAAGCCACAATTTTATAAATATTGGCTTGAGCGACGCATCACTCGAATAGCATAAACTAACCCATTTGAAGCGAAGTAACGCTACATCTGCTACGCTGCAGCGCATAGCAACATTTTTACGCTTTTTAGAGGAAATTGCTCGTCGAGGCATGACTCAGTCAAAAAAATATTTATCACATGAAACTAAAGAGGATCTGGGTGGCCAGTGATTGGTTCTCGCTCGATCGAAGATGGTAATCACTACAATCTAACTTCCTTCATAAAATTGAGATTCTCAGCATGGAGGAAAATGAAACAATAGTAGATTGCCGGGGTTAAAAGCCACCCATTTCCGACGAGATATTTTGGCGCTCGAACGAAGTGAGGGTCTCTCCGAGGTAAAAACTTTACTTTTCATTTTGAATAGGAGGACATGAAATGAAATCCCAAGTCTTAAACAATTTCTTAATCAGTTAGTTCCTATAGAAGTCATTTTAAAAGCGTGTGTGTGTTTTGGGCTGGAACTGTTGATTGATTTTAATAATGTTTGAGTGCGATAAAAAATCAATACCATTATATGAAACCGTGGCAGTACAAGTTTCTGCCATTGTTTTTTTTTTTATACTTTTCAGCCCTAGGTGGGGCACGCATCACTTTCAACCTCCTGAGTAGATAAACAAAGACCTACGTTCAGAGTACCTATGAGGGATAAAAAACTACATTCTAAAGAAGTGTAAGTACATAGCTACATTGGGCCGAAAATAAATTTAATTGCGAATTGATTTAATTGTGTTTTTGCGGTCATATAGTTTCACAGATCCTGTCGACCGAGTTATGCTTATTTTTACTCATACTACAAAATTGTAATAACGTAAAACCGCAAAAGGCCTACTGAAACATCGGCTATTTTCACGTAAATAATAAATAGGAAATGATGTCGTTCCAGACTCCCGGCACCGGTCCGCCTCGCACATTTATTTTATTAAAAGTAAATCCGTTTTAAATCCGATGTATACCCATAAAACGTGGAACTTTCATGGATTTTCTTTCAACGTAAAATAGGTAGATAAATTCATGAAAGCTGACGCGAATTGAATTTATGAAAGAAACGACATTTTACACATTCAAGCGTGAGTGCCGTTGTGTCATATCAACCTATACTTATATAAGTAGTAGATGGACTCTCGATATTACACCGTGGCCCAAAATTACGTTGACAAAATTAAAAGGTAATCACTGAAATTGGAACACCACACGAATTCTTTTGGTTTTCTGATTCTTACACACTTTGGCACAATTTTAAAACGTACAGCTTGTTTTCATTATTTGGTTTTTATAGGATTTTGTGATGTCTTCGCAACGCAAAGCAATATTTTCCTTACACGAAGCTGGAAAACGACAGTGTGAGATAGATATATCGCTACGTGTTAGTCGTAATTTAGTGTCCAAGACTATTATGCGATATAATGAACTCGGGCATGTCGCAGACCGTCCAGGAAGTGGAAGAAAAAGGACTATGAGGACTCTCAGGCTTCGTAACATAATAAAGAAACGGCTTAATGGCAATCCACGGACCAAAGTGAGAAAAATGGCTCAGGATCTGGGTGTAAGTCGTTCGACGGTGCAACGTATTGTCACGAATGATCTCAAATTGAAAGCATACAAGCTACGTAAAGCACAACTCCTTGAGGATAAAGATAAAAAAGTTCGCTTGGACAGATGTCGGTTCATTAAGCAACGTGCCGCTACTGAAAAGTGGGATGTACTTTTTACTCATGAAAAACTTTTTTGTATTGAACAGGGCCATAATCACCAAAATGACGGAATTTACTGTTCTATAGTCGCCTTGGTGAAGCCGCAGTGATTCCTCATCGCCAAAAGCCGGATTCAGTTATGATTCGGGCTGGTACCTACTTGCTCCACAGGCAAAACCCCTCTTGTTTTTGTAAAACAAAAGGTGTCAAAATAAATCAAGTAATATAACAGAAGAGATATTCTTGAAACCGTAGTTCTTCCTTGGTTTCAACAACATTTTGGCAACCAGTGTGGATATTCCAGCAGACTCTCACAGGGCCCGCAGTGTGCAGCAGTGGCGCAAAGATAATTTTCCCGGATTCATAAGTACCAAAGAATGGGAAAAAATATCCTTTAAGAGCTGCGGCATATCGTCGAACATTTTAATAAACGTTTGCATTTGTGTATCAAAGCGAAAGGAGGCTTTTTTGAAGACAATTAGTTTTTGTTGCATAAAAAAGACTGTAGTTTAAATTTTTTACTTATTTTGTACTAGTTACGTAAGTAATTAATAAAATAATTAGAAAAAACTGTCAACGTATTTTTGTGCCACTCTGTATTCATTATTTTTACTAAACGAGCCTTGATCGCGTATAATTAACTTATTGAGTTACCTCTCTGAGTGGAACAGTTGTCCCGTGACCACGGATGTTGCGACACATCCGAAACGTCGGGAGACCTCAGAGAGGTAAATAAATAACGTAATTAAATCCCGTTTGGTAAAAATTATTTGTGAGAATTGTGAAAGTTTAAATCAATATATCTGATATTAAGTACATTACTAATATTATAAATGCGAAAGTTTGGATGTTTGTTTTAAACGGGTCAAACGATTTGGATGAAATTTAGCATGAAGATGGTTTATAGCCTGGATTAAAATATAGGATAGTTTTTGACCCGGGTCCACGCAGGTGAAGTCGCGGGCGGAAGCTAGTACAGTCAAGTGCAAAAATATGTATCGATAACGTCCTCTCATAAAAGTACCAAAACCTTAATCCGCTGACATAAGAGTTATGGGACATATTTATGAGTAAGTTGTATGCAAGCATATTTTTTCACTTGACTGTACAAGTATAAATTTAAAATGTAAGACAACCCCGACACAACTAAATGACTAAGAATCATCTCGCAGGCAAGACTTTCGATAAAAAGCACCGCACTCAAGTCAGTTCACCCGTTTGGGAGCTACGAGCCCACAGACAAACACAAGTACACAGGTACACATGTTAAACTGATGACATTTCTTGTTTGCGTCGGGGGTTAAAAGAGCAAGGAAAATAGGTACAATTTGACTGTATACATGAATATAACATTTTGACTGTATACATGAATATAACAAATGTTTTATTTATTTTAATCCAGGTGAAGCAGGAGGACTATTGTATTCTGAATGTTATCGGTAATACAAAGCACAGTGAGTTTATAACAAATGAGGTCACTAAAAAAATTGTAACAATTACTAACTATGTTTGCAATAGTTAGGTCAAGAGAGTTATAAAATTATTACATTACAGTAAAGTAAAACCACAAGATGACTAAATTAAATATTAAGGAAATCAATACCTAGGTATTACATTAGTCGTCCATCGACATTGTTCCGAATGAATGCTAATAATATATACATATGTATTATGTATGTAATATAATCACGTTTGTTTAAATTTAACTAGATAATTGGTGAATAGATACTCATTTATATACCGGAACATTATAGGAATGACGCACACGTAAATACACACAGATCATTGGACACGTCGTGTTTATTGCCTTGAGCGCAGACGCGCCGCGCCATGATGTCAAACAAAACATAACCGCACAAACGCACTCCATTTGTCGTTGCTGCATTTAGCAAATTGACGAACTTCAAAAAATATAACATAGGCAGGTATGTTCTCTAATATTTCATTTTAGAAGAAATGTTTCATATTGCAAGCGAATTATAAACAAGTAAGAAATGCAAACATACACGAACTGAAAACCTCATCACAACAAGAAACAAATGGGAAGAATACGTCAAAATGTAACCGGGCAACACTATGCGTGCGGCGTGTGCGCGATAAACAAGCCGGCACCTTTCAGGAGCCAATCAGCGAGGAAAGCCTTCCACGCGCGGCCGACCTCTTCGAACTCCTTGATGAGGTCGATAGAGTAGACGGAGTCTTCGCCTTCCCCGGCGGCGAGAGCGGGGTTGTCCGAGAAGTAGTGTAGACGCAGCATGCACGGGGCCGCGCATCGCTCGGTGCGCCCCGCCGCGCCTCCCACGGCTCACTGCTAATTATAAGCACAGAGGCGCGCCGTGCCGGCCGCGGGCGCCGGGACGACGTGCGACGAACTTGACACCGCTGGCGCTGCCACCGCCACGCCATCGCCACACCGCGCCCCATGTTGACGATGCCCACGCGCCGCCGCACCATTTCACCACGTCTCTGATGTACGTACACTACTGGTGGTGATACTAAGTACCTCTTCACTATATGTACTCCATTTTTAACAGACTTCAAAAATAGGAGGAGGTTCTGAATTCGGTTGTATTTTTTAATTGAATGACATGCTACATTATGGCTGATGTACGTACACTACTGGTGGTGATACTAAGTACCTCTTCACTATATGTACTCCATTTTTAACAGACTTCAAAAATAGGAGGAGGTTCTCAATTCGGTTGTATTTTTTAATTGAATGACATGCTACATTATGGCTGTACGCTTTTGATGATGGCTTTCTTACTCGCCTTTACGAAACGTAATGGAACCCGAGAACCGTCACTAACGTACAATATGGTTCTTCCCGCCCGCCCAGTGACTCCACGTTTCAATATATTAGACGAATAGCACAATAGCATAATATACTACTTTAACTAATAAAGTAAATCTACAAAGCGCCCGTGAAAGAGTGGGATGTTGCGCGCAAAGAGAATGCAATTCATATTATTCATTTTTTACCCTCCTCTTTATTCTTTGGCACGCCCTGCAGCCTAAACCGTTTGACGGATTTCGACATATGAAGTGTCGTTGGATTCCTCTTAATCGTGGGAGTGACATAGGCTATAAAATTTGAAAAATGCAGTTGGGTTTTTTTATCTTTTAATTTCACTTGTTTATTTTAATAAACTAGGTCAATTATCTTTTTTGTTTCTCGTTGCCATAGTGATATTAGATCTTTTTTACCCGACTGCCGAGGGAGGGTAATGTCTTTCGAGCGTATTTATGTATGTATGTATGTATGTGACCTTCTTCTTTGGCACGCCCTGAAGCCTAAACCGTTTGACGGATTTCAACATATGAGGTGTCGTTGGATTCCTCTTAATCGTGGGAGTGACATAGCCCATAAAATACAACCAAGACAAATCGATCAATACGAGGTTCGGTTCGCGCACCAAGGATTTGATACCGTATATCTATCAACCTATTCATTACGACAAAATATTTTTAATAAAGTTGCGTGAAATGTTTTACTTTTTGTAGGCATAAATAAATATAACATGCTGAAAGTTGGATTTTTCGCACTAATTCTTTGTGCTTTACGCAGTTTACATATATGTTTTTTTACTTACTGTTGCTTTAAGCCATACATCCAACCAAATTGTTATGTTCAATCCTTTTATTTATTTTATGATTACATTATTTGGTTAAAATTAAAAGTACTAAACAAAACGTAAAATAAAAGCCGACTTCCTGTAAAAAAAAGACATACATTTTGACGGCCTTACCCGCTTGCCTATAACAAAATTAACTAAGTATTTCTTATTTTTCGACTGTGCTTTACGATATAGACAATTTAACTTGTACTGCCGTTTCCCGACCAGTCAATAGAAATAACTTAAATATAAATACACGTCTCTCGTATGGCGGCCTTCCTACTTTTTGTTCATTTTTATTTTTTATTATCTAATAGGCATTTCGCTACAAGGACGCATGTTAACTCTGTGACATTTACATCCGATTATCTTCATTACATTTCAAAAGAAACAGACCTTTCGGGCAGGCGGCCAGTAGAACGGGTGGACGTTGAAGGTGAACACTGAGGTACAGTTAAAGTACAAAATCCTAAAAACGAACGAGTGCTTAAGTTGTTTCGCCAAAAACAAGCCGTAATGATGAATTTATTTAGCTTCTAAAATATCTCGTAAGAGATTAGACTACTATAGAATAGATACATCCTGAGGTGTAGAGGCTCCAGTAATATTAAGAAATATAATCTCTTTAAAAAAATATTAATAAGGGATCAAATTATTCGTATAACGAGGCACGAAACCTTAACTTTTGGAAGTAATTACTTACCTAAATCTGAAAGACTGACTTTTTCCAAAAACGGGTCCGCAACCGGTAACTGCAACAAAAACATGTGTTAAAAACACATCCCTTCCTTTCGACGCTGCCGCAGTCGGGCAAACATGGCAAACATGACAAAAATTATATGATGTTTTTAATGATATTTATAAGGCTTCAGAACATATCTGTACTTGACTAAACTCGGATTCATAATTAGATTCCGTCAAATCTACCAGTGTTGCCATTGAAATGAAACATTCTAACATTAGTAAATTTACTCTTGGCGAAAAATTGCACGGAAGTTATTAATTAATTAGTAATTTTAAGAATAACATTTAAATGCTCTGTTTAAATAAACATGCTTGTATAAAAACCAGTTGTATAAATAAATATTTAATCGAAGCTATTTTGTGGTAGAAATGTTCATATTGCAATGGTAAAACTTCAGGTCTCGATAACATTTGGTATCCGTTTTTATACAATAATATTATCGTTTGAAAATATGGGTATATTATTATTCCTTGAATACGTAAATCGGAAAAAAATAAACCAGGACCTAGTCGTGTTGGCTTTTAAGGAGTATTACACTATCCTGTAGCATCATTACTAGAGAAGGGGAGAACGCCCCTTTGTTCTCCATACAGAAAATGGATACTATATTTTTATTTGGACGTAACCTCCTTCCTGTTCTTTGTTTATTAATGGCTGTCCGCCGCGGGGTATTTCGTAAAAACCTGGATTTCTTTCAATCGGCCATCTTCCCTCTTCGAAGGTTATCGGCAACGTAACTTCCTTATTAATTCTTTACACCATTACAAAGACGGATTACGTTAAGTTTTTCACCCACTGTAAGATTATAGGGAATATGCATGTGATTTAGAAATGGAAAAAAAAAATCACGTGTAATCTATATTGCTTAATAAATATACACACATGATTATTTTTTCAAATTATCATGTTTCTATTGATAAAATAAATTGTTTCAAAGTACTATTTTTCAAATTCCCTCGCAAATTTCCAAAACGCAACGCTATTGGCGGAGCGAAACGTGACGTCACCGTGCAGGTCGTTAGTATGATTATTGAAAGTTATTCGCATTGTTTGGCCGCTGTTTATGATAAATAATCAGTGTTTTTTGGTAATTATTAAGTGAAAAAAGACTCGCCACAATGACTGAAGGCGGTTTTGTCAAGGCACAGTCGGATAATCTGCCTAAAATTGATGTGTTCATGATGACTAAATTTAATACATACTTCGCAAATATTTGTGACTTTACGTCCGCTGAACTAAGAGGAGTAAAAGCTGCAAGGTAAATAAGTTACAGATATTCAATAAATTTTCATATTCCTTGTTTTTATACTCGTGAGATTGGTCAATTAAATAATTATAACCTATTTTGGCGATTCAAATAGCTAGACTTTTAAACTACTTCAAATAGGTGTCTTTGTTAAATAAGTGGAATAAAAAACTAGTAGATATTTATCCATACTATATACTATTTTACTATACTATAACTTTATATATTATATATACTAACTTCTGCCCGCGACTCCGTCCGCGTGGAACTCAACTCGTAGCTCCATACAAACTTTCACCCCCACTTCATCCCTTTGGGGGATATGGGGGGAGCTACGATATAAACGAGTTCCACGCGGACGGAGTCGCGGGCAGAAGCTAGTTATATTATATATTTTATATATACTTACTTAATAATAAATTATAAATGCGAAAGTGTGTCTGTCTGTCTGTTTGTTACCTCTTCACGCTTAAACTGCTGAACCGATTTGGATGAAATTTGGTATAGAGATAGTATAAACGAGTTCCACGCGGACGGAGTCGCGGGCAGAAGCTAGTATTATATAATCATAATCAAAGATATGTAGGTACCTATTAGGAATGTTAAATGTTGAGAACATCTTTATGAACTTTAACAAACTAGGTTGTTTACGTCATGGCTTATAAATAAAACAAATTTGTGTAGGTCACTCAGTAAAAAGGATTAAATTCTTTTAACTTTCTTCGATCAACAGTGCAAACAAAGAAACTTAGCTAAAACGTTTCTTGATCAAAATCAACACTCGTAGTCAGCTGTTGATCAACAAAAATCATAATATTTGTAACATTAATAACTAAAAAAATTGGGAATCAGAATAGTTTTATGAATAAGTATATAATACAATTTTGAGGTTAGGTTATTGTTTACCTATATTGTTCGCGAGTCGTAATAAAAAAGATTTTAGGTACATACATAATTAATACTCACGTCGAAATGATCTTCACAACAATATAAACTACTCAAGCACGATAAATTATCTCTCCTCATCGCCTTACACCACTTTATCCTTATATTTGCACCTTTGGGCATATGAAAATATTTGCAGTTTTAATGTGATTTTCACACATAGGGACAATACAATATTTATAATAAGCTTTTGTGTGCTCTTCCATTACAATAAGTTGATCTTATAAGCTTTAATCACTCACATTTATTAAAAGTGTGTATCAAACACTTTGTTGTTAATTTGTTTAAGAACCGCCGTGCACTAAGCTGCACGGTGACGTCACAAATGAGCGCGCCAAAATGGTGGCGTTTTGATCGTCCGAAAATGATAGTAATTTTATTATTATTTTTTTAGCTTATTTAATAATATTGTAAAAGTGTTATATTTTTTTCCGGTTATATAATTACTTATAGAATAGATAAAAAAATAAAAAAAATGTCATGAATATTCCCTATTATACAGGTTGTTTGCTCCATCGTTTGCCAAATTAAAACGGCAGGTAGGTTGGATCATTACATTAGCTATCATTTCCAGCCTCCAAAAAAATGTTGTATCCACTGGTATTTTTTTTTTAATAATTTAGAATTTATTTATATGCTCACACGTTTCAACTTGAATTTTAAAAAAAGGAAGTGGTAGTGCCTAATTTTTTATTTTATTGTAATGTGGAATGTTGTACGGCCCCCTATCAAAGTCAAAATGATTTGCAAGTAACGTCTACTTATTTTTTTACTAACCCTCAAAAAAAAACAAGATGCAAGAATTTCGTCATGGGTAACTTTGCGGGTCTCTATTGTTTGCCATAAAATTTAAGATCCGATTTTTTCAATCCATAACGTTTTCCACCATACTTAATATTTCTAGCCATATTGTCGAAAGTCATAAAATTTAACGATATAAATTGGAGTTCCGATTTTTGCAGGTCATCATTATTGTTAGTCATAAAACTGGTTAGCCATAACATTCAATTCATTGGTATGCAATTACATAATGTTAAAGGCAATAATCTAGATTATAATAATTGTTGTAAGGTCTTTTATCGCAAGTCATAATGATTGGTAGTCATCTGATTAGTTAGTCATATCATATCAATCAATGTCATGGCCGTGTCACGCTTTATAATGTTAAAGCCTCTATAAACGCACTCCCAGAAAAATAATAAAATACATACAATTTTAACTACCGAATGTTACTGAACGCGTTCTTCCAGACTGCTTTATAATTAATGTGGGTACTTGAGCAAAACTAAAGAGGATATGGAGTGATGCGATTGAAAGGTATGTATGCCGCTCACTGTTTCGTTTAGTGATCAGAATACGTTAAGATAAGTATATTTTGTTTGAAACTGTTTTGTCTAAAATCAAAAATGGCCGAGATATTTGACCCGAGAGTTGGGAAAAATCTGTTATTGTAAAAATTTCGACGGATGTTGTGTCATTATCGGTTCTGGCGCTTCGTCGGCCGCTATCGCGGCACGCTCGCTTCGCTCACTCGGCTCGGATCGCGGTACACCTAACACTCCTCCTAGCTTCGCTCGTCGTCGTACCTACACCGACCTGCCTTAGAGGTCCAATATCTTGGCCATTTTTAATTTCAGAGAAAAAAGTTTCTAACAAAACATGTTTATTTACACGTATTCTTTACGAAACAGTCATAAACCCACCGCACACTAGTACCTAGTACCCCGTTTCAAATGGATGTCGGGAAATGTTTCTGAGTAATTATCTATATGACTTTGGATGTATTTGGTCTCTTAGACGTAATTCACTTTAGGCATTAAAACGATATGAATAACAACCATTAGTACGTTGAAATATATGCTTTGGAATATTTATGAATACTTATCGATAGACCTTTGATCGTTATGGACATAAATTTTCTGACTGTTGTGATTATAATAGAGAACTATAAAGTGTTATGCTTAACAAAAATTATGGCTATTGATGTTTATGTCTATAAATTATATGGAAATAAATTTCTGACTATCGAAATTCGGAACAATAAGTTTATGGGAAACAAAGGGTTTCGAGCTAATTATAATTAAACACATTTTCGATGCCTGGGAGGAATCAGGAGATGCTTTAGGTATCTTGTGATTTATCCAAGGCCTTCGACTGCGTTTGTCATGAAACATTGATCAGGAAACTCGACTACTATGGAGTCAGAGGATCAGCACTGAATTTACTTAAGTCTTACTTACATGGTAGAATACAAAGGGTCGAAGTGAATGGACGGCGATCACCGGGGTCATTGGTCTCGATGGGTGTACCGCAGGGATCAATATTGGGGCCTTTCCTGTTCCTTATCTATATAAATGACTTGCCATACCTAGTAAAGACCCATGACACCTCACTTATTTTCAAACTCATAAGACAGCAACAAGCTTGCAATGATGTAAACAATGCTATTTTTAAAGTAGTAAATTGGTTTAATGTTAATAATTTATTGTTAAATGAGAAAAAGACTAAATGTATTAAATTTGTCACGAATCACGTTAAGCCCGAGCAAGGGAGTGTCTTTGTGAAAGATGAGGAATTGGAACTAGTTGATAGTACAGTTTTTCTTGGTTTAACGCTAGATTCCAAGCTCCAATGGGGTCCCCATATTGCTAATCTCTTGAATAGACTGAGTTCTGCTGCATTTGCAGTGAGCAAGATAGTATATTTTAGCTACGCTTCGGAGATTCATTCGATTTTTGTTTTGCAGAAACGGGCTATTCGGGCGATATATAAATTGAACCATAGAGACTCACTTAGAGATAAGTTTAAAAATATTAATATAACATTACATTGTCAATATATCTATGAAAATATTTTGTATGTACATAAAAACATTGTAAATTTTAGGAAAAACTGTTAATACAAGAAATAAGCAAAAGCTCGCGGTGCCCACCACTCACTCCAAAAAATAAAAAAATCAGTCATGGGTAATTAAGTGTAAGGTTTTATAACAAACTTCCAGAAACGTAACTGAGTTATTGAAGCGTAAACTTATTTCGAAAGCTTATTATAGCACACAAGACTACATGAATGATAAAACTCCATGGAACTCATTGTGACTGAATTTTTAATCTATTATTCTCGTTATATTTTGTTTTTTGACATTAGATTGTTTTTCTAGAAACATTCTACTAGTATTTTTTATACAATTTTTACTTCATATATATATTTTTTTTTATTATTAAATTACTTTAAAAAAAGAACTGACGATTTCAAAGTGCTTGTTACTAGGCCTATTTGAATAAAGATCATTTTGAGTTTTGAGTGATTGGGCCACACTATCTACCCGATAATCTAAACGGATATAACTACCTTGATTTTTTGCAAAATGAACTGCCTGAATTGCTAACTGATGTGCCGCATTTTGATGAAGATTAGGCGAATCGTGTTTCAACAAGACGGTTGTCCTGCGCACTGGAGGCTAACAGTCAGGGAGCACCTGGACAATACTTTCCCAAATTTGTGGATTGGGAGAGATGGCCCTATTCCATGGCTTTCACGTTCCCCAGACCTAACTCCGCTAGACTTTTACATCTGGGGACGGGCAAAAGAACTTTTCTACGCAACGGAAGTCGAATCTAGAGAAGATTTATCCCAATGCATACAGGCGGCATTCGTCGTTATTAAAGAGGAAATTCGTTTACGAACAACCACAGTAGAAATCAGAAACAGATGCTACGCGTGAATTCGTAATGAAGGCCGCCAATTCGAGCAAGACTTGTAAATGAAGAAGAATTTATTGATTGAAATGATTAAAATTTGACTATTACCTACACTACTTACCTACAGTGTGTTATTTACATAAAAACCTGCTTATCGAATTTAATTGCCTGGTTGGTATCGTTTATCGTTTATTTGACGAAAGAGAGAGTCAGCTGATGCATTTCTAAGCACGTGTGGTTTACAAAAAATATTTTTGAGGGTTAATAAAAAAATTAGTAGACGTTACTTGCAAATAATTTTGACTTTGATAGAGCCGTACAACATTACACATTACAATAAAATAAAAAATTAGGCTATACCACTTCTTTTTTTTTTTAATTCAAGTTGAAACGCGTAATAGAAAATTTCTAAAACTTTGAAAAGAATACAAAAAAAATACCAGTGGACACAATCATTTTTTGGAGGCCGGAAAAGATAGCTAATGACCCAACCTACCTGCCGTTTTAATTTGGCAAACGATGGAGCAAACTGTATTTTTTATTATTAAGAAAGGGTTGGTGGCATCTGGACCGTCATACTGACATTGACAGATGTTATGTGACAGTGACATTTCTTGGTAGATTTGATGGAATCTAATTATGAATCCGAGTTTAGTATGCATGTATTTTGAAATATAGTTGAATATTTACAAGACGCACTTGCAAGCTTGGATGGACGATTTTTGAACGAGCTATTGAACGAATCCCCACAAAGCACACAATGAATTAACGAGAAAAAAATACATCCCCAGTTTTCCTGTAAGTACGTAAGAACTTTGCCGACAATCTACGAGTATATTAATATTATAAAGAAGTTTGCGAAATGTGAGTTAGTAAGTTTGAAATTGATGAAACCACTCAAGTTATTTCTGAATGCTTCGTAGGCGACCTGCGTTCCATGAAGCTTGTTTATATCGTGCTAAGCAAGCGGTGCCGCGGATACAGACAGGCACACGTACAACGTTTATCACCATATATAAAACTCATTAATTACGACTGTTAGCTTTATTTTAGGTGGGTCAGGTATGTATAGGTATCACAGATTAAAGAAAAAGGCAGATAGGCTCTAATAAATTGAACGTATTCTATATACCCGATCTCTTCTTACTTTTGTACTTGACAACGAGTAAGAAAGGGATAGAACTACCGCTTTCTCGCTCGCGCGATGTATCTCGCTCTCTCGCTCGCTCGAGATTTAGTGCAGCGAAAGATATTTTATTTACAAGTTATCGACATCGATATTAACTGTTTATATATTCGTCACCTGCGCCATTCCTAAATAAATTGTATCTCCATACTATACAAAATGTCATTTACGGTATTTACCACATTAAAACAAAAAGCATTAACCCTAATCTTCATAAATCCCGTTTCCGAGACACAACTACCTACGTGAGGTTTGCACACCTACTTGATTCGGACTTTAAATAAATATTAAAATGTACGAGTAATTGAGTAGTATTTAACAACTATAATATAATAATCTACGAGTATATAGTTTCAGTTATCTATTTAAATAAACAATTCAAAAGTTAATGTGGTAGGTAGGTAGGTATACGGAAGTAGCAAAATAAACCTCCAGCTCACTCACATCTGTATTTCCTGTCTCTGTCTCTCAAACTTACCAAACACCGCGCCTACATAAAATTCACGCCGATAAAATGTCGATGAATATAAACTTTAAAATAATTACAACCCTATAAGTTTCAACTTGACGTTGACGTCTCGGCAGTATTGTTTACTATTTTAACACTGTGGTGGGCAGTAGATGGAGACAAGTCGTTATTAGACTCGAAATACTATTCGTCTCATTCTAACTCCGTTTAGCTGCCCATAATAAGAACTATATGAAACATCGTCTTGCTTTATACTGAGGGTCTGTATTAGTCTGTGATGTACCTAGGTACTGTATGATATACCTAGGTAAATGGTTAAAGTAACCCAACCACGTATAAAACCAGAGTGAACCTGACGAAGTACACGTATAGTGCCTAAATAATTTAACACCGTTTAATGAGGTCAAGTGCTGACTCACCCCTCTCGAGTCTCGGAACAGTATGGCCGCATGGTGCGGGTCGAGGAAAGCGTCCGAGGCCCGGTGCCGAGTGGTGACATTGCCGAGCGACGCTCTCCGTTTCTCGGCCTCCTGTGATGCGGCTCTTCGCAGGTGAGCTCCTGTTGCAAACAAATACACGAATTACATTCCACATGTACACTCAAATCTTCATGTAAAGCTCCGGATCACACTTGACTTGTGTTTATTTACGTTTGGAAAACGCTAAAAGAGTATAGTCGTAAGAAATTATGTAAGCAGAGACTAATGAAATATGAGGACTGCCAATGGGAAGAGGTTCACTAAAGACCATGCAATTCGTATGTTACCTACTATGACCCGCTTAGCGTCGTGTGTAGTCATTGCAAAGCACTAAACGTAGTGACAAACATACACACTCGAAAACATCACCTCTTGCTCCAGCCCAGCGGCAGTCAGGTGAAAATACTGAGCTATGAGCATTGCTTCGATTATTGTACCACGCCCCTAGATACACCTCTGTCTCTGGCGCACGGAAGAAAAAGAAGCAACAGTCGTTGGAAATGGCTTTTTTTGACTTTATATTTAACATCGATAAATATCTAAGTTTGTAGTTTTGTTCATATCTTTAAATGATGTAAATTGACGTCATTTTAACTTGATTATGATGTCGTCTACATAAGTATTATTTGTCTTGGCTAAGGTAAAAAAGGCAAATAAAACCACACTTTAAAATTTCTGTACATCGAGAAAATTAGCTTCTAACAAAAACGAAATATAAAGTCAAGATACATATATCCGAACATTCATTATTACTATGGTTTAGAAAGTACCTACAGCTTTTGAAATAACTCAAAATTTTCTTTTTCATTCGTAGTTGTTTAACCAATTGTAAGTATTACAACTAAAATACCTTTTTATGCATGTACACAGGCAGGGATTTACTGGCGCCCACTCGACCTCTACTGTAAGAAGTTGGCCTGCGCCGCGTTTGCAGGCCTTGATTAAATTCTCACTCACGAGTGCAGATTCAACGAGCTACGCATATATGTTCTAGGTGAATGCATAAACCAATCTAACACTAGCCCAGAAGATTTTGCATATACGTAATAATATATAGATTCGGCGAATATATCTCACAATGTTTCTTTTATCAGCATATAAATATGCTCGGATAGTCTAATCACGAGATAAGCCCGGCGATCGTCAAGTACGGCGTGAATTGATAAAAAAAATACTATCCGTAGGTTTATGCTTACTACTTAGGGCATTTTTAGAAATTCGTGTACCCAATTAGCGTGAGTTGTTATTGTTAAATAAAAATTAACTCAGTGTCAGTTTGGTGACGACAATTAAGTATACAGTTTGTATAAAAATTAACTTTTTCTTTTCAATTTATAAATGCTATCCATATACACGTTATTTACATGTGAAACAAGTTCAATTTCACATAATTGGAATGCTTAATTTTCCTCACAAAACTGACACCGAGTTAATTTTTATGTAACAACTCACGCTAATTGGGTACACGAATTTTTAAAAATGCCCGTAAGTGGGTTTCTTCACGATGTTTTTCCTTCACAGAAAAGCTAACGGTAAATTTCAAATGACATTCCGTACATAAGTTCCGAAAAACTCATTGGTACGAGCCGGGATTCGAACCCACGACCGCTGTTTGTTTATCACTAGGCTCCATGAGAGGAGGCCTGTGCCCCAGCAGTGGGACGTATATAATATATGCGATTTGTTATTATTATTTATCTACTATTAATCTCTCTATAAAAAGAAGATCAAAACTGATGCTAAAGTTATTGTTCACAGTTCACAGGCCCTGCCGTTACACCAATCATATCTAATATTTATAGAAGGCTCCTTAATTCGGCGTATGTAAAACCTTGGTATCCCCCAAAATAAAAAGTGTAATAAATTAGACAAGTTCTCAAGCCCTAGCCTAGGTCTTTGGGACTAGATTGTTGCCACTCAAACTATCATTACGTGGAAAATCCGATTAGGAACTCAATCTGAAAAGACTGGATACAATGTACGAGGGCTGCACTGAAAGTATCGGGAATCTAATACTTACGCGCTATTTTTGACACATATTATACCTTTTTATAATCTCTGAAGTTTCATCATATGTCAATGGTTCGGTTTCAATTGTTTTTCAAGTCGTTGAATCGCTGCTGAAGATGGAATTGTACCGTGAAAATTTAAGAGCTATGATTTATTACGACTTTAAAAGTGAATTAACACGTACAAAAACAATGAGGAGACCGGATGATTGACTTTTGTGATGAAGCACATTTAAAGAGGACAATATACAGGTGGTATTCAGAATTCCCATCGAGTATCCCACGGTTCAAGGACGACGCGCGTGAAGTTCGACCATAATCGGCAGTTACGCAAGAAAACATCCACCGTATGCGTCAGCTGATAAAAGAACACCGGCATGTGACATATCGGGAAATTCAGGAGTCTTTGGGGATTGGAATGAGTCAGAAACAAATTATTTTACAGGAAGAATTAGGCGTGCGAAAGTTGTTTTCCCGTTGGATCCCTCACTTATTGTCTGACGAGCACGAAACTACTTGAACGATTGGTACCTACCGCAAAACATTAAATAAATTCAACGGAGGAAGCTCAAATGCAGTTAGTATCGTATCAGGTGACGAGTCTCGGATATACGCATATGAGCCTGAAACTAAAGCATGGGTTTATGGGTTTACGAGTATGGGTTTACGAAGACGAGCTCAAGCCGACAAAACTTATTCGCTCTCGCCACACGGTCAAGAAGATGGTGGCTACGTTAGTGTCCAAATCGGGTCACGTGGCTGCTATTCCTCTTGAATATCGTAGAACGGTCAATGCCGATTGGTATACAAGTATTTGTTTGTCGAGTGTCTTTGCTGAACTTAGGAAAAACAACCCTAGTCGCCGCATCATCCTTCAATACGACAATGCCAGCCCTCACACCGCTCGGAAAACAAATGAGTATCTGGAAGGCGAAAAGGTCAAACTACTCCTCCCGGTTCACAAAGTTGAATTCCTAAAATGTTGTGTTCCCAAAATGTTGACTTTCCCAGAAGGTTGTTTTTTTTATTTTCCCAAGATGTTGAATTCTTATAATGTTGAATTCCCACAAAAATGTATTGTCAAAATGTATGATTTCCCATAATGTTGTAGTTTCGCAAGATGTTGAATTCTTATAATGTTGAATTCCCACAAAGTGGAATTATCAAAATGTGAGCGAGGGAATTAGTTCCTTCAGTTCTCAACACAGCGAATCCTCAAATCTGTTAAGGTTCGGCAAAGTGCATATTACCCCTCTGTGGGTCTTAGGTGGACCATCCTCCATACAGCCCCGACCTAAGTCCCAACGACTTTTTCACATTCCCCAAAATCAAGGATAAGTTCCGTGGTCAGCGGTTTCAGACACAAGCAGAAGCAGTGGAGGCTTTAAAATGGCCATTTTAACGACGGGTTGGAACGCATGGATAAGTGCACAAAATATAAAGGAGAATACTTTGAAAAACAATAAAAATACTTTTATTCAATTTAACTGCATCTTTTTTTCTATTCCCGAAACTTTAAGTTTGACCCTCGTATAATAAAAATTGACTGATAACCGCATAAGAGGGAGCATGACATAAGGGTTATCTTGTTACTAACAGAACACGTGATGGGCACAGTACGGGTGGAGGTACCTAAATTAAATATGATTAGACAAGTACAGTCAGCATCAAAGGTAACTGCGCAATTAACGTCTTCAAAAGCTCTTTTTCCCTTTTAATAAAGACTTTTGACGTCTTCGTTTGCCCAGTTACTTTTGATGCTGACTGTACAAGGATAGTAAATGAATATGTCCAGATTCATAATACATCTGTTACAATTAATTTAACAACAGCTTGTACAAAACTAACCCGTAAATCGATGGACTCACTTTTTTTTGTCTATACCCTGTTCCAGATAGGATAAGACAGGGGGAAAATGGGTTCTGTATAGTTCATGTTTAGGCTGTCATATTAAATGTCATCTTAATCCTATTTTATAATTAAAATATATTTCAAACCAAATTATTAATCAGGTATCGAAAAGTTCAATACTTTCGTTCTATTTGTTATTTTTACTACATCGATTTAATATATTGTAGATACCTAAATAAACCCTGGAGTTATAATTTGATTTAAATATAAAGAATGTCTCTGTGTAAACTCAAAAACCTCAGCGTGATCTCAATGCACCTGAATATTGCATGTGTAGGTAGGTACAGTCGAGTTCTCCAATATCTATACAGACAACCTTTCAATAATATCTACACATGTGTCATGTCAGTAACAATAAAGTCTCTGTATAGATATTTTTGAAAGGTTGTCTGTGTAGATATTGGATAACTCGACTGTACCTACTATTAAAGATCTAGTAGATGAAGATACTACTCTCACTTCCATATGCAACAAAAAACATACGTGAATCATCTAAAAAAAACCGAGGTATACGATTTATAAAATGGTTAAGTAGTCTAAATAACCATCAATGAATAGTTTTTAAACGTGTCGGTTTTTATTCGACTATTATACTCGTAGTATAATATGTCCTTATGTCACTCCCATGACTAAGAGATATCTAACGACGCCTCGCATGTTAAAATCCGTCAAGCTGCTTACGGGGATGCATTGATTAGAGTCGAACACCCCCTAGACAGAGACACGCTTATCACTTCCGCGCACGAGAAAAAGAGATGTAACACTCTTCGGGGATGGCTTTTTTGGACAAATTTCGATAAATACCTGACTTAGTGAGAGAAGTTTTATCTAAATTTCATAAAGTGATTGAGATTTTAGATGAGATAAAATACTAGTATCAACTTGATTGTGTCGTACAATAATGTATCGTTTGAGTAGGCTGAGTAAAAAAAAGAAAATACAGTCCCAACTTTGGATTTTTTTTCTATCGAGGAAATTTTAAGCATTCATGTATCGATCAAATCAGATAAACATTCATATCATCATCATACGGTTTTGCGGGACCCTGTACTTGTTTGTGTTGTATTATTGTTTCTTTCTTAATAAATAAATAAATAATAATATAGTCAAGAATCATATATTTGAAAATCAGACCTTATTTGTTTCTTAATCTAGTCAGAAAAGCGTTTCGAAGCACGCGATAATTTCCAATACACCGCCTTAGGAGGAAACACTAAGGGCGAGATAATTGAGAAATAGGTATTTGTAAAATGTATTGCTGCGACGCGCCAACCTAGCCTCCCCCCGCAGAGCGCGATAGAGACAACTGCAGCTTAGACCGAAAATACCTATTAAAAGTACATAAAATCAACGTTTCGTAGTCCCCTGATTTCTTCTCCAAAACTTGACCTATTTAACATTTTTTTTTATAAAAAATCAAAGAAGGCTTTGGCCGTGTTCCTGTTTTCCTTTTTTTTCAAAATTTAATTTTCATGGCTGAACCTCCGTGATCCTGCGCCAAAAATTGTGGAATGGAAATTAAAAAAGGCCATCTTGCAGCCCCAAGCAGCACGCAAGCATTTTTTACATCAATATACCAGCCTATTTAAAGCTTAAAGTCTTTTTAGAGACTTACAAGAGTGTCAAAAAAAGTTTGCGTACTTATATGAGTGGTTCATGGTCTATTATACAGCTCAATCTGTATAAAGTCTGTATTAAGGGACCCGCGTAAGCTTAGGGTGCATTAACAGAATATTAAAACTCTATTATACAACTTTAAGCATTTTGTGACACTTCAAGCGGGTTTTATCGTAAAAGCTGTATAAAGGCTGCATTAAGGGACCCGCGTAAGCTTAGGGTGCATTAACGGAATATTAAAACTGTATTATACAACTTTAAGCATTTTGTGACACTTCAAGCGGGTTTTATCGTAAAAGCTGTATAAAGGCTGTATTAAGGGACCCGCGTAAGCTTATTGTGCACTAACAGAAATAACAGAATATTAAAACTCTAGTATACAACTTCAAGCATTTTGTGACACTACAAGCGGGTTTTATCGTAAAAGCTGTATATAGGCTGAATTGTCAATATGACCACGTCATTAATACAGCTCTAAGTGGTATTATAGTATCACTAGATACTTGTTTCTGTATAATGGTGTAGGCAAACTCCATTCTAAAACTTATGTTTATGGCGTAATTGAACACTCTTATAAATACAGTAGTTCCACGACTTCTGTTTAAGGTGTTTTAAAACTAAAATAATAAATGACAGCCTTAATGACGCTTTAGTCTGTATTACTAACCAAGTCTCAATATAAGTCACACGATTGCAAGCATATATTTATTGGATATGGACATAATTATGTGGACAAAAATAAAAGACCTGGTGCGGTCAAGAGACGGAATGAAAGAGAATATCACAAATAATGTATTATACGTAGCTCTATTGAGTATTCTATTATATTTTACAAGAACTGATATACAGCCTAAATATTATAAATATTCTCATATAAAACTGTATAAAAGCCAAAAGCTGTATAATAGATTCCATTAATTTTGTGGTACAGCTACTAAGCCTATAATTCTCTCCAAATATACTTAAGGCTGTTAAACGTATTGTCACCATTTCCTATTAAATAAAGAGTATTTGAAAAGATAATTTAAGTAATACTTGACAATATTTGGCAATAACTAAAGTCGTATCGTAATTGCCAACTTAAATAATAATGACTGTGCCCTCATAACCGCTATTTAAAACATAGGTACTTTGATTTTATAACCTATAAAAATAAACACTACTATCCATTTATTGAATGCCCTTTTAGTTTTACTTTGAATATTTTGGTGGCACGTGAATATTTTGTTGAAAACCACACACAGCTTCACAGTAAATATAAATGTGCATGTCAAATGCACGTTCACTAATACCACAAGTCCAATCAAAATCTTTATACTAAATATTTTTTTTCCAATACGATGTACCGTATAATCGCCATATCAAAATAATAATATTATTAGTTCGCAAACGTCACAACTATATTTTTTGTTTCTTCTGAAATTCTCTTAAAAAACCAATGTTAAACTTGTATTCTGACAAGTGGCGTATAAAACACTATCTGTAGTATTATAGTTTCTTATTACACCGAATAACAGCTCTAATACAGCTTTTTTTTTGCTTATACAGCTGCTATACAGCTCCAATAACACCAAAAGCTGTATATTTTTGGCCCTTTTTGCACTTAAATGGGCTGTATAAGCGCTTATACAGCCTTTGTACAGCCTTATTAAACAGCTTTTAGTATAAACAATAACCTAAATAAAGCTTCTATACAGCTTGTAATGCTACTTGGGAGGCCTCCAATTTTGTATTATATGCCATTACGGGTCTCTCGTCTCGCTGCGCCCGAAACGTGACACTTCGAAGCCCATTATGAAGAACACAACTTCAATATTTCATTGCATGTTTGAGAAGTGATTGTTTACCAGTGATGGCATTGACCTTCATGGATCAGGTCATTGACCTCATTCTCCATTAGAGTTGTAATATGCAGGTTTTTGCACAAAAGTTTGATCAACTCTAACTTGGAAAGGGTCAGAAATGTTTACATAGTTTATTTGGAAAATAGTAAGCACTAACGCTAAACTATTCTCCTGTTGCGGGGAAATCCATCGTCCCGTTGCTGTATACCTACTGTACAGCAGCAAAACTTTTGATAAATAAATATTTAACAAACATGGTTCTAGATGAAAATAAATTAGATTAATCATCGTGTGGTATAAGGCTTACTTTTTTATATCGACGCAATTGCACCGTTTTTTTTGCAGAGTTTTCACTATCTAAGAATAAGAAGTAATAGTTCAAGAGTTGTTCTAGATTACACTGTAGGCCACTAGTTGTATAGAATTTACAAGCCTGTTCAGCCGCCCCGGTAATCTGCAAGATCGGACAAAGAAAATATCTTACTGAATTTCTTTTCTGTTTTTTCCTTACATGACCTCCTTTAATAGTATAATGATGAATGACTCCTCCCTTAGTATTTATACTCAAATATCAGACACCTACGTTCACATTATTTAATGATATAAAATAAAAAAAAATGATGATAAGAATTAAGAACCTACCTTGAACTTCGTTACGTGCGCTGTGCTTTAAAAAATGATTACTTACATAAGTTAGATTTTTTATTTTCGTGGCATGAAAATAGATAAACTTAGTATACTTAAAAGTAATTTTTATTAATAGGTACTTACAGCAAAATTTTGCCAAAAGGGCGCTTTTTTTTAAATTGTGTACCCTACCTATTAAGCGCGAGTTGTTAACCCTTAATTGCCTTAATTAACTCAAGTGTTCGTTTTGTGACGACAACTATGTATTCAGGTTGTATGAAAATTAACTTTTCCTTATCAATTTCTAAATGATACATGTAAACACGTTCCTTCAGTGTGAAACTGGTTAATTTTCAGATATTTAGTTTGCTTAAATTTAGTCACAAAAGTGACACTGAGTTAATTTTTGTTTAAAATCACGCGCTAATTGGGTAGGTACACACATTTCTGAAATAGCCAGCAATCGCTCCTAACTTTTAACAAAATATCCTTCCATTTAAGCGACGTCAGCGTGTTCTACACCATCGTGTCATCCTTGTTTAGCTATTAAAGAAAAACAAATTACTTAAATTACTATTGTAATTGTTTTACTTATTCAGTGTATTAACGAATAGTGACACAGTATGACCAATAATGAGAAATCATCATCATGAAACGTAATCATGCCGATTCTCACTACCTATTGAACACCGTAGTACATTTATATGTATATCAACAAATGTTTAAATCCACCTTTTATAGCTTAATCCAGAAGAGTTCCTGGTTCCCACGACACTGTCAGCCGGAGCGCGGGCCACACCGGCGCAGAAGCGTGTTCCCATTTCAAAATAAACTCCCACTCCCCCACCCTGGCGCATATTTACTAAGTCAAGCACAGCACTTCAATATTAAAGAGATTTAACAGCTACAGTATAATATAAAATACTGTTCCAATAACACTACCCACTCAGTTCGGATCTATTTGATGGTAGTAAAAGTCTAAATATCAACAACAAATATTTTTTACATGCATTGGTTCTCTACAAATTGGCCTTATACAAATGAAACCAAACACGTCAGCACTCAAATTTGCCAGTGGCCTGAACTCATCCAATTCATTTAATTGAGCAAGATGAACGGTTGCCATAGCATTGGCAACCGTTCATGTTCCCGAAATATTTGTATAAATATTCGCAAAGCATTTGTAGATGCTGGCAGACCGCTTCTTATTGCATGGCGTTATAATATCGTAAACGATCCTGACTTCAAAGGAAACGTAGGATATTTACCTACTAATAAAAAGCAACCAATTTTTATACAAATACTCCACGCAATATTGAGGAAATAAAACTCTGTGAAGTCGGACTCTTCGCTTCGTATCACTGCGCAATATTTCTATTGACGGAACATACAGGGTGGAATCTTGTACGTGATCCAAAATAGCAAAATGTGAATCTATCCATGATTCTGAGCAACTTTTATTATGGGACCAACTTTGTGTTATGCCAAAAAAATCCAACTATTTCATTAACTCTGCTCATTTTAGACTGACAAGAATGTATGAACAGGTGTGTTTTTTTTGGCATAACACAAAGTTGGTCCCATAATAAAAGTTGCTCAGAATCATGGATAGATTCACATTTTGCTATTTTGGATTACGTACAAGATTCCACCCTGTATATTAAATTTTTCCGTATACATACATAGTCGGTACGGTCGGTTTTAAGAAAATAACATATGTTTTATTTTGGTTTAAGCACGAATTAGATTAGTCTAGTTTTTCTAGAAGCTAGGGCAATTTCTTTTTTTCAAACCTACGTTACAACAATTTTATTATAAGTGCTCGTCACTTTTTTCCCAGCTGCCTGAAAAGGAGGGTTATATATTTAGAGCGAATGTATTTTATTTTCATACATATGTATGTATGTAATGTATGTTTACAAGAAAATTGTATTCCACAGGCTACCTGGAGCTTCATGGATTTGGCTAAACCTACTCGTAATATTTGAAAAAAAGTAGTTGGGCTTTTCTAATCTTTTGATTTTACTAATGGACGTAGCAATCAAAAAGACGGAATTAGGCGAACTTTTTCATTCCGATGTTACCTCCATCCATCCATTGGAAGGGGGTTCATTCGTCGTACACGTACACGCACGTTTTTTCGGTGAGGTGATACCTCACCGAAAAAACGTGCGTGGTATGGGGATCCCCTAATTTTTCATTCGGGGCTCCCATACGCCAATGACCTTGGATCTGAATCCCTTCGTTTTCCAATGTTTCTATAGCTTATTACATTAACAACAACGGCTTTCAGCAATGTAGTATCCCATACTTACTTCAAAGTTCATTGTTTTAGAGATATTTGGCATCAAAGTTGAACAATTTTAGGCCAAAAAACTGGTTTTCTAGCCATAGCTTTTGTGTTAATTGGTTTAAAATGAAAACCCTAGTTTTTAGAGACGTCGCAGACGAACCCAAATATGTAGATTTCGTATATGTTAGATCTTTCACGTCAATAGAGATACAAAATAAGTGTTTTGATTTATAATTCTATCTGTACATCTGTAGTGCAAAAGTAGGAGATACGATTCAAAACTTGTCAAAAATCGATGAAAACCCCGGGTAGCCCCTTAATTATCATGTCCCGTAATAAGATTATCGGGGTAACTATTAATTACGGTTCAATAGATGACCCTTAAAGGTCAAACACAGACAGACAGGCGAACCGGACAGACGGACTGATAGCGTAGGCAAATTACTTATATAGGTAATAGGCTCGAACTATATAAGTAGTAATTCCTCCCTGCTCATCCAGCCTAAAGGTCTCGTAGGCAGCCATCTGGTACAGACAGAACCCTATATAACTTCCTCTAGATAAAAAATAGTAGGTACATTACTGCAGAGGCCGTGAACTAAGGGATTGCTGGACGAGGAAATATTAAAATGAAAATAAATACAAGGTAATCAATTAAATAATAGTTTGCTTTTTACCCGACTGCCGAAGGAGGGTTATGTTTTTCGAGCGTATGTATGTATGTGACCTTATTCTTTGGCACGCCCTGCAGCCTAAACCGTTTGACGGATTTCGACATATTTACCCGACTGCCTAAGGAGGGTTATGTTTTTCGAGCGTATGTATGTATGTATGTGACCTTATTCTTTGGCACGCCGTGCAGCCTAAACCGTTTGACGGATTTCGACATATGAGGTGTCGTTGGATTCCTCTTAATCGTGGGAGTGACATAGGCTATACAATTTGAAAAAAGTGGTTGGGTTTTTTGAAAAATCTTTTAATCTCACGTTTTTTAATTCTTCGTTGCCGGTAGCGTATTTGCCATTGCTAAGTTAGCCTCCTCCCTCAAATGAGGCCCATAACTTCCCCATCACTCTCGTCACTAGAAGTCATTTTTATATTTGTTGAAATTACAATCGGAACGAAAGATCAGAAAACAATAGTGTAGTGTAAATTGCCGCCTTTTATATTTTTTAAACATGCCATTTGAACAAGCCTTTCGAGCACAATGTTTAACCGCGCACATAAGTATAGTACCATAGATTATGTTTTTTTATTATGTCGCAAGTATGCTTACCGAGTCTAGTGGTGGTTGGCAGTAAGTGTGTAATTTTTCCTATGTCAGTTTAATATTAGTAAGCAAATTTAAAAAGTTAGAGTAACGGACAATAATGGTTTTACTTAGGGTTTTCATACATTACTTCTTGGCGTAAGGCCAAGAAGAAATGTAGGGAGGCTTAAACAAGGAACTTCATGTCTTCATTTCGTGATATTAACGCATACATTTCCGAGCATGTTTGAGAAAATATTCTTACACATAATGCAGGAAATCAAAGCCCGTTAAAGCAAAAAATAAAATGCGAAGTCGTTTTATTACGGAAATTGTTGGTGAAGGTTGTAAGGGGTTAATATTTATAGAAACCTGCGATCTAATTAGTCTGTATACTAGAGCAGACATCACTTCGCATAAGTTTGCGCATGTCACCTACTCTCATGAACTGTACCCACAGACTAATACAGACGCGCAGTACAAAACAAGACGACGATGTTTATATTCATCGACATTTTATGGGCGTGAATTTTATGTAGGCGCGGTGTTTGTTAAGTTTGAGAGACAGAGACTGGAAATACAGATGTGAGTGAGCTGGAGGTTTATTTTGCTACTTCCGTATACCTACTTACCTACCATATTAACTTTTGTATTGTTTATTTCAGTAGATAACTGAAACTATATAGATTATTATTATAGTTGTTAAATACTACTAAATTACATTTGAATATATATTTAAAGTCCGAATCAAGTAGCTGCATGACACCTCACGTAGGTAGTTGTCTCAGAAACAGGACTTACGTACGTAGTTAAGTTAAAGTACCTATGGTTTTTGTTTTTATTGTGGTAAATGCCGTAAATGACATTTTTTATACATGTGTTAAATTGTATCTCAATACAAATGTATGGAGATACAATTCATTTACGACTGATGCAGATGATGAATATATGAAAAGTAATTATCGATGTCAATATCTTGAAACAAAACATCTTTCGCTGCACTAAATCTCGAGCGAGCGAGAGAGAGAATTACATCGTGCGAGCGAGAAAGCGGAGCCGTATGAAGACCTGTCAGATAACAAGGTTCTATGCCTTTCTTACTCGTCGTTCAGTACGTAAGTGAGAGAGATCGGATGTATAGAAAACGTTCAATGTATTAGGGCCTATCTGCCTTTCTCTGTAATCTGTGACTGTGCCTTGGTTTAGTCTGTGGCGGGCACTGATGGCGGTCGTTTCAAGTGTAGTTTGATTTAGTGTAAGGCCTGAGTGCACGCCCCGCTAAGAGCGGGCAGGCCTTTAAATACCGCTATTTTCGCATAGCGCCATCGTTTATAACGTTATTAATCCAAAAAAGATATTTGAGGCGCTGCATATCGGTATCGATTATAACGTTATAAATCTAAACCAATATATAGTATATAGCGATATTTGCTTAACCGATATAATAACTTCACAACGTCGTTATAAGCAGTGATCGGATTAGGTAGTGCCATTTCGGGTGAATGACCTTAAACATTGTAGGTACATAACATGGATAAGACTCGGGATTCCCGGACTCTTTCACATTTCCGGATTTTTTCACAGAAAATTTTCCTGACATGTACAATACATATATTAAATGTCTTGTCGATTCGTACATGAAATCGGGATAGGATTCAATCCAACTTAGAACAGTCTCCAGTCCGAGGCATGTATGTTCAGTTAGATATGAAGGTCTAATACTGTTTTTATTTAAACCAACAACTCTTCACTTATGGCCGCGGTTCCAATAATCAATCCACCGATAGTTTTCCTTACCAGCAGTTATATTTTGACATTACCCGTAGAAAAATTGCCAAAATGTAACTGTTGGTAAGGAAAACTATCGGTGGATTGATTATTGGAACCGGCCATTAGTCAAATCAGAAGCAAATCGGAGTCCAGTTAGGGTCAGCCGAAATAGTCGCAATAAGATATCATCGAATATGCCCCAAATTGCTGAGACAAAATTCACCAACACAGTGCATCCTAAGGAACTATAAAGATAACCTGTAGAAAAAAAAACAGAAGTCGATGATTTGTTTCGTGATTAAATAAATAAGTAGTATTTTTTTTATCTGATTGAATTAAATCATGCTACTCGTATGGCTATATCTGAATCCGAACTCGGAAAATTGTCGCATCTACCTACTGCACTTATACATACTCTTTGATTTCTCCATGATGGAAGACGCCAAGAAAAATGTTCTAGGTTGCCAGTCATACGTAGTAATAGAAATTCAATGTTTAATAGACCTAACAAATTGTATACTTTAGACGCATATCAATTTCAATGTTAGCGAAATTTGTTAACACGAAAGTTAATATTAATTAATTTAAAAGGTCCAAAACCACATCAATTAGGTATAAATTGTTGTCCATAGGCTACAAAGTAACAAACACAACACCGATAGACAAATAAGTTCGCACTGTTCGCAGATACGTACGAGTATCCATTTACTTTACAGCATTTTTTTAATACATTACATACCGTATGTTCTTTCCATAGCCATCAACGAAATCGGTGGGTTTGCATTGTTTACTTAGTTCCTATGGCCATCTGCAGGCACCATCATAAAACCAGTTAGGTTTCTTTATGATCGTTGATTCTAACCTAATTCGTATTTAAAATGTTTCGCACGCCGAGTTAGTGCCGTAAAACATATTGAGATGCGAAAGAGATGCGACTGCGTTGATCCGAATAGAGGTCCAGGAGGTCGTATGTGCTGCTTTGCTTATTGAATTTTAATCCAACTTGAAATCCAATGATGAAAATAAATGCAACGCGTTTAATAAAAGTCGGGAAGCGGTCCAAACTTAGTTTGTATATTTGAACATCAAGGTATTGCAGTTGCTTTCATCCGTAAAACGCAATGTACTATTTTAAGGCGTATAATTTAAGCTGAAGGCGAAAGATCAGTTTACTAAAATTATTAAATTGTATAACCTACCTTCTTTCAAAATAGTATCGTAGATGTGATAAGTCGCACCGCAATCTTCTAACAATGGTTTTCTGAGGACTCTGTGCAGATGGTCGCCATCGAGAGATTTGGAACGGAAACGAAATTGTTCGGGATCTATCTCCGGAGCATCCTTCGCGCCTGTGACCGGGACCGCACAAGAGCCCCGACGGCCCTCACCAGCTTCATGCCGCCAGTGTCCCACCTTCTTCCCGAACGTCCGGATTAGCTCTTGTATGGAATGGTGCTTGTGTCGATTGCCAGAAGCACTAGAGCCCGACCCTCGTCGCTCATGATGGTGCTCTTTAGGCACACTGGTAGATTCACTCAACTTTTGCGCAAAGCTCTTGTTGTCGAACCGATTTTTGTAAGGAGGATGGTTCGTGTTACTGATTTCTCCGTAGCGCTCACATTTGCTGTACACGTTTTCTTGTATGTCGTCCATGACATCGTTATAAAGCGGTGAAACATAATGTCGGTAGTCTTGACGAGGCCCTTGATAAGTGTTGCTATTAATTTGACACCTCTCACTGTCATTGCGTTGCCTCGAGTATTCGCCGTGGTGAGTGTGGTAATGTTGTTGGGAGTCTACGCCAGTCGAAGAGCGAGATTCCATGACCTCGCGAAAGTAACTAGCGAAATTAGGGTATCTATCACGAGGGCTTGACGCACATTCGAAAGGCGCTCCCGCAAGTCCCCGCAAGCTTCGTTGGGCAAAAGATCCCCGCCCGTTAATTGAGATGGACTTAGGATGGTTTTCACATTGTATGTTATGACGAGAATCTTGAGAACTCAAACTCGAATGCCAGCTTTCTGTGCTATCTTCTTTCTCCAAAGGAGGCGTAGATTCACGAGAATGATGTTTGTGCAGAAAATGTGTAATTCCATGCATTGTGCTTCAATGTGCAATCAGTCTCCAAGGGAATGTTGTAACAGATTCATCCATTAATCTTAAACAGTTTCTATAAGTATTTTTAAATTTAACGTTTTAACAAAATTCTTACGATTGTAACGGAGGTAAAAATTGCAAGACCGCTGGTCCACATTATTAAATGATAAAAATCCTTGGCCCAACTAATTAAAGCGCTGCTCCGAAACCAGTTAACGAAATTCATAAAGGCAGTTACGGTCAGGTCGACCTTAGTCCGTGAATTATGATATATTGGAATTAATGAGATAAATCGCACGAACGAACTTCCTACGTTGTTATGTGATTCAAGTAGTTATGTACCTACTTACACAATAAAACGAGGCGAACTGCGCTAGCATTACTAACTACAAGCACATTGACCCTCCGTCGTTACTTAACTATGTCGTTAACGCGAAGTAATAATATTGTGCTACAAGGTCACGATATCGGGATATTTGTTTGTATTCAGTTCGGTTTCATTAATTTGTGAGAGCTCGTTTGCGGTCGGGGCGAGGGGTTACGTAACGCTTGCGTCCGAAGGCCACGCCTTATTCAAAACCCTACTCACAGCTGGTTTGGATTTGAGATTCAAGGTCAGCTTTTATTTGGGGAGTGCGTTCGTTCATGTGGCGAGCAGGGTAGTGCGGCGAAAGGGGGGCGAATTTGTGCAAATCGCATGCGCACGTGGGGTCACCTTCAAATTTCTAGATGTTGCTCCCTATACACTATCACGTCATAAAATTCGTCATCATTATAATTTTATTATTGGTACCTAATAGAATTATTAACCACCTTTTACCATCAGATACATGAACGAGGCAAGCCAAGTTATTATTACATTAGGTACAAGAAACTGGATTATAGAAATGTATATACCTAGGCACTTCGATTGTTTATACAAGAAGTCAGTCGTATATATTACTAGCTTCTGCCCGCGACTTCGTCCGCGTGGAACACGTTTATATCGTAGCTCCTTACAAACGTTCGCCCCCTTAGACGATGGTTCCCGGAATAAAAAGTTATATATGTTAATCCAGGTATAATACAGTAGAAACTGGCATATAAAAGATAAAAGACGGCACAGCTCGTATTCATTCAATTGCAGGCTTCGTATTATAATTAAACAGACTCGCAAGCTCGTCCTTTTAAACAAATACTCAGCCTGCAATTGCCTCCTTCCCGGCCACGGCAATAATGTACAATAGTACATTATTGCCGTGTTAATAAGCGGCTCCCATGGCAGCTGAATAACGGCTGATAAGGCTTTATAAATGCGAAAGTGTGTATGTCTGTCTGTTACTCTTCACGTCTAAACCGCTGAACCGATTTCAATGAAATTTGGTATAGAGATAGTATGAGTTCCGGGGCAGGACATGGGATAGTTTTATCCCGGAAATAATCCCTAAAAGGGGCAACATCGAGGGGGGCAAGTCTGGATGGCACGACGATATATACTAGGTCCAGAAGCTAGTAATTAATTCCATAAAATATGAATACAGTCAGACAACACCACGTATCATCTCTATTTTGTGCATATATGTCCCTACACCAGACGCTTAGTATAAAAATGAGTAGGGTAACTTGTCCATCAATGAAACACCAAATTTTTTTTAAGGTTAGAGTCTGATATTTTGCACCGTGATAGATAATTTCATTAGTAATCACGGATATTAAAAAAAAAAAAAAATTCTCCAATATGCTCGGAAATGTTCGCCTTACTGTAGCAAAAATAGTACGTGAAGTTCCTCGTTACTGTAAAACGCAAATTTAAAATGTTAAAAGTCATTACTGTACAGTTTTAGCGGCCAGGAAAGTGTATGAAATTCCTTTACTGTATACTTTTTTACCTTTTAACTATATGCTTTGACTAAGACAAATCACTATAAACAGCCAAGTGTTCGTACGTTTAAAGTCCTTGCAATTTGTCACAACAACTTGCGATAGTTAGACTGGTTAGTAGTGTATGGCTGTCTCTTTCCAACTATTGCAAGTTGCTGTGACAAATTACGCCCGTTTGTAGCCTGCACGTCTATCAAGAGATGGCCGCGACATACTCTCGATTTTTCTCGCACTATATATACCTCTTGTTATAAGTGTTCTAATAAGAAAGAGACGAATAGTGCGAGAAAAATCGATCAACACATTGAATCATACAGATTTGCATTCTTAATATCAGTTCGTGTGTAATAGGCATTAACTCAACTCAACATTTGCTGGCATTAATCAAGTTTTATATAGTTATTATTATCGGATCATTTTATATCAATTCATTTAGTAAAATTTTCTACATCGCTGTGTCATTGTTGCACACACACTGTTTCATTATATGCTGTTTCATTGTGAACAAATTTATTTACTTTGATTATTATATTTTTTTACTTTTTTGTGGAAAATGTACATTTTTTTGTGGTGACTTTTTCTTCCACGCGTCGCGTCCACAAACAAGAGCGTGGAAGCGGGTTTCCTCAGTACGTCCTAATGAGCTATACAGGTTCTGGAGATATTGACGTGTTTCACCGTGCACCAAAGTTTCAATGTTGGTCAGGTGACCCTGTTTAATCTATAAATATAAACAAGTCCTGCCTGACGCTGTTGTCCACGTTAATCCCCTAGCCTGATCCCCCAGGGGAAAAAAACGGTTAGGCTGTTAGTTGAACTGCGACCCTACAGCGCGCGAGCCGAGCGAGCGAAGCGAGCGTGACGCGGTAGCGTCCGGCGAAGCGCCATAACCGAACATTATCATTTTTTCCTAGTTGAATATAAAATAATTGCCGCTAATTCCCCTGGGGGATCAGGCTAGGGGATTAACGTGGATAACGTGTGCCTGACTGACTCACTCACTCGCTTAAATCAACGCCCAGCCCAAATCGTTGAACCTAGAAAGCTGTTTTTTTTTACAATAGGTAGTTTATATGAAGTTAATCTCACTAAGAAGGGATTTTTAAAAATTCCACCCTCAAGGGGGTAAAAAGGGGATTGAAAGTTTGTATGGGGTGGAGTAAAATTTTAAGTGAGAGACTTGAAACTTTGTGTATGGACTCCTTATTACAATACAAGAAAAGTAATTTTAGGGTTTTATAAAAACCCACCCCTAAGCGGGTTAAATAGGGGTTTAAGGTTAAGTTTTTTAAGTTTGTACGGGTGAAATTTGCTATAGAGATAGTTTGAGTCCCGGGGAAGGCCATGTAATAGTTTTTATGCCGGAAATCAGTCCCTAAGAGGGTAAATTGGGGGGTGAAAGTGTGTATGGAGCTACGATAAAAACGAGTTCCACGCGGACGGAGTCGCGGGCTTGCTAGTATATTCATAATCATCACTACACAGTATAAAACAAAGTCGCTTCCCGCTGTCTGTCCCTATGTATGCTTAGATCTTTAAAACTACGCAACGGATTTTGATGCGGTTTATTTTAATAGAGAAAGTGTGATTCTATCGACGCACTAAACGATTCCCTTGACGTGTTCGCAACATGTGGAAGCGTTTTTTTACTTACCGATTTTAATATTAATCTAGAGCTACAAGACGGGCTCAACACAACAATTAACAACCTTTTTAGCACAACGAAGTTTGGAACAACTCGTAAAGGAACCCACTAGAGTCACCAAAAACACTTCCTCTTTACTGGATTTAGTCATCACAGATTGCCCTAACACCTGCAAAGCAATGTACGTTCATCATAACCCTAGTCTTAGCGATCATGCCTTGATCTTGATACTTGCAGAGTTAGTATTTGCAAAACCAAAGCTAGGGCCACAGTATATTTAAAAACGACTATTGGGACAAATCGATCAAAACCAATTTAATACTGATCTTATAAATACGCCCTGGGGGGAGATTACAGAATTAGATGATATTAACAGTAAGGTGAATCGGTTTAACCAGATGCTTAAAATTATTTTCGACAAACATGCACCCGTCCGTCGACTACGCACCGACACTATGTCCTACCCCTGGATCACAGATACCATTAAAGACATGATGAGCTTACGTGATTCAGCTTTAAAGAGGGCACAGAAAACAAAAAAGGAAACGCATACTAATTACTATAAAAACCTACGTAACTATGCAACAGGCGCGTTGGAACGTGAAAAAAAAGCGTATTTCACTTTTTACGTTTATAAAAATTGGTATCGACCAAAACAAATGTGGAAAACTTTAAAAACGCTTCCTGTCTGGGTGGCACAGATAAACCTACGATCCCACATCATCTATTTAATCCGGATGAAATAAATAAGTTTTTCCTGACACTTCCAGGCAGCTCCGGCACTGATCGCGAAACCCAGGCAATTTTGGTATTGCTGGATTTTTCGCGAGCATTCGACTGCCTTAACCGTTCAATACTGCTGTCCAAAATGGTGTACTATGGTGTAGTAGCCATCCTGTAAATGGTTTCAGTCGTTTCTCACGGACAGAAAACAGTACGTTGAACTGCAAACCGACGAAGGTGGAGTGGTGAAATCTAAAATAGAGAATATTAGTCGTGGCACACCTCAAGGATCAATTTTGAGTCCTTTGCTATTTATATTATACACAGCAGATCTAGTCAGAAACCTAAAATACTGTAGTGTACATTTATATGCAGACGATACCCAGTTGTATTATTCATGTGTACCTCATGACCTGGCAATGTCAATTAGTAAAATAAATGAAGACCTAGAAATAGTAGCAAAGTGGTCACTTAAAAATAATCTGGTCCTTAACCCGACAAAATCGCAGTTTATCATATTAGGGAATAAATGGCAAAGAAACAAAATAAAAGAGCAAGACCCGTAAATAAAAATTGGCACCGAGTCCATTGTCCGCGTTGAAAACGCAAAAAATCTCGGGATGACAGTGGACGAAGAATTACGGTACGTAGAACACATAAATATAAAAATTAGAAATGCGTTCTACCGACTTAAAGTACTGTACAACATTCGCAAATACTTATCTGAGAAAATAAGAGAAATTCTTGTTGAATTACTAGTGCTCTCACTATTAAATTACGGTGATATAGTGTATGGTCCGAGACTATTAGCAAAAACCAAAAAAACTATACAACGGGTGCAAAATGCGTGTCTACGTTTTTGTTATAACGTCCCTAAGCGAGCCCATATCACCCCATTCCTAAACGAAAGGAATATTCTAAATATGAGTATCGGAGGCACCTACATCTGGCCTACACAGTTAGGAAAATAATAGACCTAGAAAAACCCCAATACTTATTTAATAAATTGAAATGGGTTGAGGATACGCGCGGCAGTGTGCTTAGAAGATCTACCAAGCTAGTCATTCCTCCACACAAAACCATTTTTTTTAGAGGCGGGTTTAAGTTTGCTGCTGCTAAAATTTGGAACGACCTACCACCACCTTTGCGAGAACGGATTCCATTGTTTAAGTTCAAGCAGCTAGTCAAAGGTCACTTGTTAGGAATCCAAGGCAAACTTTAACCCGCTTTACATACCTCACACATTTCACACATCATAAATCACACATCAGTCACATCAGACGCACACACACCTACAAAATCTACCCTAAAAATCCACATACACGCCTATAAACACACATACATACATCACATGGCACTTTGTTGTTGACTTTGTTTATTATTTGTTTTTTTGGTATTAGTTTAATTATTTTAATTCAACAACACAATATGTTTTATAGATATATTTTTTTGTTTTTATTGAATGCATACTTTGTTTGTAACTTTTTTGTCTACGTGTGCGCTGCGACCGGCCTTTCTTCCTACAGGGACCATTCTGAAAACCAGCGCTGGGCATCCAAACCCAGCAAATACTGAGATTGGGACCCATTCTACCGGCTAAACATTAATATTAAAGTTAAAGTTTAATTTTAAATATATCTAAAGTGTACTTTTTAGTTTTTCCTGCAGTAGTTCTTAAGTTTATATGCGGTGTACTTAAATTATTTTGTATTATGTTTAGTTTGTGGCAATAAATATCTTTATTATTATTATTATTTGTATGTTATTTCCATATCTCAAGATCATGGGGTCCCGGACTTTTGGAAGGCATGCGTGGGGCCGAAGCCAACAGCGCAGAGGCTCTTTAAAACAAATATAATATAAAGCGAGGGATAGGTACACATGGCGGATACCATTATTATTATTATTCAAGAGGAAGGTTTATATGTATAATATAATACCCGTGCGAAGCCGGGGCGGGTCGCTAGTCATTTATAATAACTTGTCAGAAACAATAACAATACCGTCGAGAGATAATACATTTTGGAATAGTCAATAAACAGTGTTAATAACTGTTTTCCTAGAGAGTCGACGTGAGTTATTTAGGACGACAATACTATTATCTATATATAACAATGAGTCGTTAATTAATCGTAATATAATTGAATCAATCCATTAAGGAATGTTGATAGACGATGGGACATCTAAGAGATTATACATATTATATTACCTACCTATCATTACCTATGTACGTAATGCGCAGGTTTGTATCGCGCCCTAAGTAAGAGGCGTATATATGTTTTAGTAGGCCGAATAACCCTTTATAAAAAATTAAATGACTCTCAAGCTCCTGACGAAGCAAATTAGGTAAGTCGCGATAACCGAAATGTTATTAGTCTTTTTAGGTACGGTTAACGTAAAAATACTTGTATCACTATTTAACCAACGTATTATAATCGTAAGCTGATAATGCTGTGTATATACGCGAGTACCTTAGTTAGCCAAGCTTAGTTTGTTAATTTATCAAAAAATGGAATTTATAAAGACTTTTTTAAACGTTGCATATCGTCGTTGGAGTCTCAGAGAACGGCACTTCCACAAAGATGTTTTATTTAGCTGACATCGGATTCAGCATTGCAGTAGAAAGAAATTAAAGTGTTAATAAAAAGAGATACAGGCAATAATGCAATAGAGGCTATTTTAAAAATTTTCGAAATGATTGTTAAGTGTGTGTATACGTCTGCCTAGTCGTCCCTGACTAGCAAGAACGTTAGTCCGAGAGGGACGAATGCTTCCGACATAAACGCGATCATGCTAGCTAACCTGCAGTTAGCTGAGATCCATCACAAAGCGTTCAACATTTATAAATAGGTACCTACCAATTTTTATAGGTCGACTGAAGACCGGTTCAATTTCAAATATATAATAGGCATAACGAAAACTCTTTCTTAGCCGTATAGGCAATCAGCTGTAGGCATACACGTGTGACGTGGTGTTTACGAGCTCAAAGATAATGGAATGAATGTAGCGCGATGTTAACGACTACCTAGTGACCACATGTCTCCATACCAGCTACAACTATTGTTATATACCTACTTGTAACTATTTAGCTGTTATATTGCTACCTTTTACAGACAAAAACTACAGGGCGGGAAATTTAGAAGAATACAGCTTTGGATCGCAGTAATTAAAGGGTAGGCGACAATTATCAATCAATTATTGTAGAGTATTCTTAAGACTTGGCAAATATGTATGGTAATTCTCATCCGCTAAATATCCACGTACACTTTTCATACCTACCGATTTTACCACTCTACAAAATTCCAATTTTCACATATCTTTAGAAAGACCTACGTAAAAATATTAGTACCTAGTCAAATTTAGTGACCTGAAAACGATTTCTTGTCGTCGTGAGATTTGCCGCCAAGAATAAATAAGTTCTCTTATTCGCCCACCCCGTAGGAGTGTACCTAGACCCTACTTAGTGTAGGCACTCCGTGCCGGGATTCAGGACAACTCAACCCGCTACACTTTAGTAAACTTCTTCGTGAGAGTAATTATTTATTGCTCCTCTCCCTCCAACAAAACTTTGTCATCGATACGTTACGAGTACATTACCAACATGCAACTTTAACACAAAGTGTGCAAACAAGTACGTAAATTCAAATCTAATATACCTAGGCAATTAAGTAATAAAAACTTCGGAAAGAAAGAGGGCATCGGCAGATACAGTCCCCCACGTTGCGTTGCGAGTTAAGTACGATGTGTTGATTTTCTCACGATGTTCTATAATACCTAATATAATATAATCCAGTTGGCAGGGGCATATTGGCTAGCTTTAAGTAATCAGTATAAATGGAAAGGGTGTTTTTAATCGTTCGCGCCATTGAGTTATATTACTAGAGTAGTAGTATAAGTTTGCGCATGTCAACATACTCTCATGAGAGTATGTTGGTTTAGTCTGTGGCGGGCAGTGATGGCGGTCGTTTCGAGTGCAATTTTCACTCAAAACTTAAAAAAATGCCTTCTTTTGCATTGCGCTATTGCACCAACAACAAACCCAACAATAGCAAAAGTACGGGAATCACTTTTCATCGGCAAATTCACAGATTTTATAAATAACATGACTTTTTCTGTAATTTATAAGATACGCGCCGAAGATTAAGATTTCAAAGATTAAAAATGTAGAAGTGACAAATTCCTAAGTTATTAGTAGAACATTAAACTTACTATACTTACTGATTTGAAGCTTTAAAGATCTTAATTTTTGCGCCAAAATAGCAGCAACCAAATGCTTTTTTTTTATTTTTAAGATTTTAATCTTAAGTTCTACTTATTTAAATCATAGGTCAGTTCTCTTATGTAAATAATGTACGCGATGCGAGTATGGTCTCCGAATATGAACCCATTAGCAATTTAGGAGAATATCATTATTATATTAATTTCCAATGGATTTCAAAATCTATAGGTAATGCTTTTTTTTATTTTTAAGATTTTAATCTTAAGTTCTACTTATTTAAATCATAGGTCAGTTCTCTTATGTAAATAATGTACGCGATGCGAGTATGGTCTCCGAATATGAACCCATTAGCAATTTAGGAGAATATCATTATTATATTAATTTCCAATGGATTTCAAAATCTATAGGTAATGCTTTTTTTTATTTTTAAGATTTTAATCTTAAGTTCTACTTATTTAAATCATAGGTCAGTTCTCTTATGTAAATAATGTACGCGACGCGAGTATGGTATCCGAATATGAACCCATTAGCAATTTAGGAGAATATCATTATTATATTAATTTCCAATGGATTTCAAAATCTATAGGTATCCTCAGGATCCCGTGGGACCTTAAATGTGTATGGATCTGACTGAAACTGAAAATGGTCGTAATTTAGTTGTTTTGTCTTGCTGCGATTGCTAATATCAAAATCGATATTGAGGATCCGCATTGATTGACCTTAAATATGACTTTGTCATCAAATCTGACACAAATTGGTGTGACAAGATGCATCAACACAGTGCATCCTCGGGGACTATAAGAATCGGGAATAAAAGATTTCCAGTATAAAAAAAATACAGTTACCAAAATAAGTAGTTTTTTTTTATACGAGTGTATTAAATCACGCTATGGCTATAAACTGAACCCGAACTCAGAAAATTGTCGCATCTACTGCACGTTTACATACTCTTTGATTTTCCAAGATGGCGGCCTGATTGAAAGACTTCAAGAAAAATGTTCTGGGTTGCCAGTCTATACGGTAGTAATAGTAATAATAAGTCAATGAGTTCGCGCCAGAACCGAGTAATTTGTTTCACTCCTTTGTTAATATTGCCTTATTGGCTATGTGCGATTACTTACTTAATAAAATAATTTATTGTGTATAAATTGTTTCTGCTTCGCGGATGTTGCCTCCCACCCGGAAGGTGAGATATAAATATAACTGCGTCCTAAAATAGCAACATAACATAATTCGTGATGTCGCTCTGGTTCAGCGTCGGACCACGGCGGTGCGCCCGGCGTGGTCAGTCAATGGGCTACGTCAACACCACTAATAAGTAATAACTATATTTACTACAATTGACGCAGTGCGCAAGGGGGGACCAGCGGACGTGCACCGCTCACCATGTGCTATATAATAGTACATTTTTCATTAAACGTCACAAAATTTCCTTAAAACGAAGCTTAACACACCACATAACATCACTTAATTAATTAACACATTATCGGTTCACTCGCTTATATTATAACTACGTAACCGAGTAATCACAGTCCATTGTTAGTATTATCGTAGTTTACGATAGGCACGACGATGAGCAACGCGACTTACACTCGCAGCCGTCGTTGGAACACTAACTTAGTGAAATAAATAAGCAAAGCGAGTGGGAACGAGAGGGGACTAGCCAAGACTGAGGACGCGCGGCACCGCATGGAGGGCACGCGACGCGGCCCGACATGATTCGGCTCCATCTTTTATCGCTCCTCCAAATTATTTTATATCTATCACCTTAGAACACCGTCACTAGATTAACGCTAAAAACGGATTGCAAAAGTTCATCAGGTAGCTACTAGGTATTAATTTAACTGTCATAATTAATGTGATTGGACGTTGGGAAGGTTTTTTTAAAATACCATCAGCCCTAACCTGCCGGCCAAATGCGCATCGTAAATACAATGGGGCAAGTAAAAATAGGAATCTTTTGATCCCTCTGGCGGTGAGTGGACATAAATAAGTCGCACTCTTATACTGGCAAAACACCTTGATATCGTAGGCTTCAACATATTATTCTACAAATATAGGTACATACTTATTCAGTAAGGTCAATAAATTACTTCCGTCGAGATCTACTTCCTGAGTTTCATCGTTTCCTTGTTTTATCATGAATATCTCCAAAAAATAAGAACATAATAAGTTTCACTCCTCTCTGATCTAACTCTCAAACATCCCACGTACTCGTAGGTAGCTAAAGGCAAAGGTAATGTCACGGTTTTTATAGGAAATACACGTATGTTATATTCTGCTTATTTACGTTTATAAGTCGTTTTAAGCGTTGTGTACTTACCCAATTAGCGTGAGTCGTCAAACAAAAATTCACTGTCAGTTCTGCGACGACAATTAAGCATAAATATTGTGTGAAAATAGTTATTTTCACACTGCATATAATGTATGAATTGAAACGCTAAAGTTGGCTTTTTTTCAATACCTACTTAATTTTCGTCATAAAACTGACACTAGAGTAATTTTTTGTTTGATGAATCACGCTAATTGGGTACTTACAAAATTATTTGAAAATGCCCATATTTTGAAGAATGAAATATAAGGGCATTTTTAAAATTCGTGTACCCAATTAGCGTGAGTTGTTAAATAAAAATTAACTCGGTGTCAGTTTTGTGAGGAAAATTATGCATTCCAATTATGTGAAATTGAACATGTTTCACATGTAAATAACGTGTATATGCATAGCATTTATAAATTGAAAAGAAAAAGTTAATTTGTATACAAACTGTATACTTAATTATCGTCACAAAACTGACACTGAGTTAATTTTTATTTAACAACTCACGCTAATTGGGTACACGAATTTTTTAAAATGTCTATAAAACATTCTCGGAGAAAACATTCAATGGAACTGCCCGGAAAAAGAAATAAGTATATGTTAAACGCCTGCTCCGTGAACTCGGCGGATATTGTGTCCCACTTCGCGTCCGGGGCACATCGGTGTTCACGCACAGCCCCCCTATTCTGTTACTTGTTTTAAGCTCACCTCAACGCTCACCCGCAAATATATCTTGACACCGCAATATGTAGCAATTAAACGTAGGTAGAGGTTTAGTTTCGTGACGGGTGACCGGCGGGGTGAGCCGCTTTAGCGCGAAGCAAATAACAGCCCAGAAGGTGTTTCATGCATGGTTGCGTATTATACGAAGTCATGTTCAAAGCAACCCTCTTGGATGTACATACTTTTGTACATCCAAGAGGGTGAGCGACGGTTGCTTTGACTTTCGTCCCCGCAGAACTGGTTTTGGAATTTACCCTACCATCTACTTGGATCGAGTTCATTTCACTTTTTCACTCGGAGATGTACTACGGCCTGAAACTTTGGAGTACAGAAGCTGAATGGCAACGAGTTTTAATAGTCCAAAAACGAGCTATACGGATTATATCACTCGCAACACCTGGTCCCTTGCACGACAACTTTGTAAAGACATCAACGTAATGACACTAACCTCACAATACAGTCATATTCTAGGTAGGTACATAGTTAAATACGTGAGAAATCATAATATTATTTCTCACGTATTGAACTATGAAACATGACTAAGAACACTCGGGATAAAATTATCGGACACAAAAAAAACCGCATCCGTTTGGGAGCTACGATACCACAGACCGACACACAGATACACAGACAGACACGTTAAAATTATAACACCCCTTTCTTTGCGTCGGGGATTGATAAAAGGAGGCTTTATAGTTTCGCCATATCTATCTGTCTGTCCACGGCTCTCAATGACCTTTAATGCTAGAAAGCTGTAATAGTTATTTGTTATACAAGGGTGCAAACTTGTATTTGCCCGCGAGTGTGGAATTGAAACACGAGCAAGCGAAACGATGCTATAGTTGAAATAAAATAGAATCCTGAGCGTAGCGAGTGTAGACACGAAAAGTAAAATACATTTGCACCCGTGTGTAACACAATTCACAAAACTTTTCACCTCACTGTAGCGAAGGAAAGTGCAACATGCAAAACAACTTTATTTAATTTAAAAAATATATATATATATATATATATTTTACAGTTATAATGACGTGTAAGTAATATCAAGTAGAATTTGGGTCAAGTGCGAGTCGGATTTTAGTTTTCCCATACATTTTGATACCCAGCGCCTGATGAAGGCAACAAGCAATTTTTTAAAGGTTCTTAAATATTAATTTTATTCTGTTTTTTAGTATTTGTTGTTATAGCGTCAACAGAAATACATAATCTATGAAAAATTTGTATTATGAGCGTCTTTCGTTTTGTTATCTGTCAGAAGCTACTTAAACACGCTTCAAGGTCAAATTACTATCCCCACTAGTGGATAAAATGCGTTTTTGCCCACTGGTTTTAAAGGATAAAAGACGGCTTTGCGAGGCAGTGAGGGAAAAATAATTTGCATAGGTCGAAATCGATCACGCTGACAAACGGGTAAAATAAAACCTTGAAAAGAAAAATGCAAATGAACGGCTGACATGGCGAAGCTATTTATAAGGGTTCCTCGTTGACTAGGAAACCCAAAAAAGGTAAATAATAATAATAAATCAGCCTATATACGTTCCACTGCTGGGCACAGGCCTCCTCTCATGGATGAGAGGGAACGGGCAGTAGTCCCCACGCTGGCCCAGTGCGGGTTGGGGACTTCACATACACCTTTGAATTTCTTCGTGGATGTATGCAGGTTTCCTCGCGATGTTTTTCCTTCACCGAAAAGCTAACGGTAAATATCAAATGATATTGCGTACATAAGTTCCGAAAAACTCATTGGTACGAAGCGGGATTCGAGCCTACGACCGCCGTTTGCCAGCCCTGAACCGCTAGGCTAGCAAAAAAGGTTTAAAATACCAATTTATTTGCGAATGTATGTAAACGAATCTCGCAATGGCATATATTGCGGGATTCCTTTACATACATTCGTTAGTACCATTACTTAATAGTAATAATGAATTCATGTAGCTCCCACCAAATAAAAACTACTAGCTGAATCAACAACGTAGTTTTGGCTCTAATTCAAGTTTAATAATAATTGTTAACTACATTTTCTCAAAAATGGTATGTAATGTTGCCATAACATCTCTAAAAAGTATCCAGAAAGTGAACTCTACCGGAGACTTATTCACAACTGTCCAGTAAGAAGCGAGATTTTAAATTTGGAATCTCCTACTGTCCAGTAAGTAGGTAAGTATGTAATTTACTTACTGGACAGTAAAGCTTTAACTCGCCAAAACGTGGGCACACATAAGTGCTTATATTTTTTTTATTTACTTAGTATACCAACTATTTAGTACTTATTGTAAAATGTCCATGGTACGATGATTACAAAATATTATGACAGAGTCTCATTCGTTCATTTGTTTTCGTGATGGCGAGCTCTGAATATCAGCAGCGTGAAAACATTTTGCTCAAACATACAGAAAATCCACATTTAAGCTATAGATCTCTAGCAAAATTGTTAAAATATCCACAATCCACCGTATGTTCGGTCCTTAAAAAGTTTCGGGTACGTTTGACGTTAGAACGGAAGCCAGGAAGCGGAGGAAAGCAAGGAGTAAAATACAAAAAAAAGGAAGCCCGGGTCATGCAGCTTTTTAGAGCGGATCCGAAGTTACCATCACGTGAAGTCGCAAAAAAGGTACAAATGTCGTAATCTTACATACAGAAAGTTAAGTCCAGGGCCAGATTAAGATCGTACAAGGCCCAAGCTGCACCTAATCGCGATGCTAAGCAGAATTTATCCGCAAAAAGAAGGGCACGAAAATTGTATGACGAACTTTTAACAAAATTTGAATGCTTTGTACTAGATGACGAAACGTATATAAAAGCAGACTTCAAACAGATACCTGGGCAAGAATTTTACACTTCTACGAGTCGTAAAAACGCTCCAGAAGATTGCAAAAAGAAAATGAGATCGAAGTTTCCAAAAAAGTTCTTGTCATGGCAAGCCATTTGTAGTTGTGGCAAACGAAGTCGTTCGTTCATCACAACGGGGACAGTAAACGGTGAAATATATAAAAAAGAATGTTTGCAAAAGCGTCTTCTACCCTTTATAAGAAGTCATAGCTCACGACCATTGTTTTGGCCTGATCTTGCAAGCTGCCACTATTCTAAAGCAGTGAAGGAATGGTTTGAACAGAATGCAGTTTCTGTGGTACCTAAACAGTGCAATCCTCCGAACTATCCCGAACTCAGGCCTATCGAAGAATATTGATCCATAATGAAAGGAGTTTTAAAAAAGAAAGGCGGACATGTTAAATCAGCTGCGGAGTTGCAAATAATATGGACTTGGGCTAGCAAAAAGTACCCCGATACTGCTGTGCAAACCCTTATGAGCCGCATTCGACGCAAAGTACGCATGATGGCGTATTCTAATTATAATTAAACCTGTGTATCTGTTTTTAAAATGTACTTTAACATTGTAGATAAACACAATAAAAATCTTCATAAATTATATAGCCTATTTTTTTTTTTTTGTTAATTTATCTGCCCACGTTCTGGCGTGTTCAAGGTTTAGGTCATCCTCTTTAGATCTGCTTAGAAAAAAAAATATAGTACCAGACACAGGTTAGAGTTTAGCCATTGTAACATGGTTATAGGAGGTAGGCTCCAATTATACGAGTATATCTATCTCTCTTTTTGGTATGACATTTTATGAGATATATTTTTGGAGCTTTATTTCATGTACTTAATGTAAAAATAGAAAAATGTTCTAAACTAAACGCAAACTTTTTAGTAAGAAAAACAACTACCGGCGGGATTTCACATTCAATTGCGACAATTGTGTTTTAATTTACCGCGTGAACATGAATAATCCCAAAAAATTAGTTCAAGCGAATCTGATTCGGAAATAGATGGCACTTCTCCTGATTTAAAAGCTGAGGCCGAATTAGCAAAAAACAATTTACTTCCTCCAAAATCCAAGGAGCGATATTTGAAAACTTATGAAAAATTTATGAAGTGGAAGGCAGAAAAACAAGCCAACAGTTGGTCTGCAAATGTTTTTCGCCAAACAATGCAGCCGACAAGTTTATGGGCTGTGTATTCTATGCTTCGGTGTGCAGTGCAAAATTAACACGATGTAAACATTAAGAATTACAACAAATATAAATGCCCCCGGTAAATCAATCACAACAATTACTGATAGAATTGCCCTAATATGAATGTAACCCTTAATATTAATTAAACGAATTTGTTGTTGAACTTTCTTTCATTTTTGAGAAAAGCATTACACTAGCCTCAACCAGTAAGAAAGCCATCCTGGCCTCGTATATTAACCGGACCTCACCAGCGGTTCGGTCCGGTTAACTCATACTTGGCCAGGAAGGCTTACTTAGTGGATTCTGCAGTAATGTACATACATACACACACATTTTGGATACATGCTATCATATTAAAATGGTACCTGGTCTACTCAGTCTACTGAGTCAGTCGTCAGATCAAAAGTTATGGTAAGTACCAGACTAGTTACACACGGCGCGTGAAAATGTTTAGAGTATACAACTATAGGCATGCCTAAATACATTTTTAAGCAAGCGGGTAGAAACCGGCTTGTAAAGGGTGTTTTTTTTGAGGTTTGGTTTTTAAATTGGCAACACTGTTTGTAGTATTGTCAATTTGACAGTTGGCGGTATATTTGAAGTCAGTACGTTTTGCCATTTTCACAATGAATACTCTTACTCCAGAACAACGCTTGCAAATTGTGCAAAATTATTTTGAAAATCAGGGCTCAGTTCGCCAAACTCACCGTGAGCTACGTCCATTTTACGGTCGACATTAATCGTCCATGCGAGCAAGTTATTCGGAAAACCGTGGATCGTTTTCGTACCACGCACACAAAGACGCCACACAGTGCGCACAGAAGAAGTTATTGCTGGCTGTGGAGCGTAGTGTTGAAGAGGACCCAAATGAGTCGATTCACCATCGTGCACAGCAATTGGAGTTGTGCCCATCCAATTTGTGGAAGAGTTTGCGGAAAGATCATGGCTTGCGAGCTTACAAAATCCAACTTGTGCGAGAACTGAAACCGCGTGACCATATTATACGCGCCGTACGTTCGATGAATGGGCCGAAAACAATATTCAGCTTGACCCACGTTTTCAATTTCAGTCGATGAGCGCATAATTTCCCGTAATGGCCCTGTGAACTGACCTCCACGATCGTGGGATCTCACACCTATGGATTACTTTCTTTGGGGATATACGAGTATGTGAAGTCACAGGTCTACGTAGATAAACCACTGAGGTTGGACCACTTGGCAGCCAACATTCGCCGCGTTATTGCCCAGATGCTCGAAAAAGTGGTCGAAAATTGGACTTCCCGATTTCGCTTCATTCGAGGCAGCCGAGGCGCCCATAATGCCCAAAAGAACTTTAAGACCTAATGGCATAAGAATATCTTTTAAATATAACCAATACCATGATAATAAAAAATATTTTACGTGTCTTATTTCATTTTGAATTTGTATACCTTTAAAGAAACCACCCTTTATTAGCGCTCCGCCAAAATGAGTATCACAACTCATACACATTTCGAACTTCGACAGACGTACATAACTACATATGTATTTATATGCTGAAGACCGGACCTACTTCGTTATTAAAGCAGCTACGAATATGATAAGGAATATGTTGATCTCCCTGCTGTCAGACGTTTTTATTTCCGATCGATTAGGTACATTGCGAACATATTTAAAAACAGTGCAAAGGCATCTTCTGGGCGAGCTCGATACATCCAAGGCTTTATTAATGCTTATTATCATCGGAGTCAAGAGCAAACCAATTCAGCATAAAATATATATTTGCTCCTACAACTATGGTCCTGCTTATAGGTACCTACTGTGGGGCAAATTATTATTTGATTTGAAACAGCTTAACATTTTAATTGTTCATTGTCTTGCCCGGATTTTTAACCAATCCCTTAGCAATATGTTATTATGTATACTAAATTCAAAATATGGGGGCGCTTCGTTTCACCTAATTTTTAAGTCCGAAAATGTTCTTCATAAAATTGTACGCCATAATAATCGTTAGTCCTAATAATTCTTATTCCTAACGATCGTAAGTCATAACTACTCGAAGTCATAATGACAATAATCTTACACTTCTTATGTCCTAATATTTGTTTTCATATTTTTTTTCATCATAACACTCACTTGTCCGTTTTATTTAAATTCATAATGAATTACACTAGTCATACATTTTTTAATCCTAAAATTATTTTTCATAATGTTTCATCATAAATGTTACTTGGCGTTATCGAAGTAAATAAACGTGTTTGTTTTTGTCGCAAGGCGCGAGGCGAGGCCACAAGATTCTAGCGAGACGCTAAGCAAGCCGCCTGTCTGTGCGGACGTAGCCTAAGGCAGGTCCGTCTAGGTACGACGACGAGCGAAGCGAGGAGGAGTGTTAGTTGTACTGCGATCCTACGCGCGCGAGCCGAGCGAGCGAAGCGAGCGCGCCGCGGCAGCGGCCGGCGAAGCGCCAGAACCGCTTTTTTTCAATTTACTTAGCGAAACGGTTTCTTCATTAGGAAATACAACATTAGGAGTTGAAGTATGTTCTTAGTTATTATATTAGGACTAACAAAATTATGATGTAATGTACGTGAGGGTAATATGGACACGTTAAGCTTTGACGCTCTGTAAAAAATTAAGTAAGGGGAGGTTGTGGATAAAAAATACACGGTTATTAAAACCAACTAATATACTATAACAAAGATTACAAAATATCTTTGGTAATAATTAGAAACTATTAAAAAAATCGCCTTTAACAAAAAGTGGTAAATGACCATATTTCCGGCACGTGCGGTTATTATGGCCATCCCCAATTTTATCTTCTTCCTCCAATTGAGGATTAGTCTTCGACCGAGACGAGCCTTCAGTTTGCTTCAATCGAAAATATATTTTAATCGTTTTCATTGGGACTTTGCATTTGTTCGAGGGTGTGTTTATTTTTTATTGTTTTGCGATCGCACTTTTGAAGATCCTATACTGCCGCCAATAAATCAATCAACAATCAACAATCAATCTACATTTTACATCCTAAAACTATACCTAATATTTAAGACTATTCGTTAGGTATTACTTATGAAAACAACATAAAACATGGTTACTATTTCCATACAGAACATGTGGACAACTGATGTCCATATTAACAAGTGCGTACTTGTTAACATTTTTACGCCTCACACAAAAATTTTCTTTTAAACCTCACAATGTGTAAGACACTACCACTTTAAAATACGATTAATTATCTATTGACTCATATCCAATAATTATTTCACACGTCTCTTTTCGATTTGTGCAGGCTTTTAATGTTTACACTTTTTTACAGGTTCGCGGTAGCTGCGAATCGACCCGTGTTTTTGATCTGTCAAAACTGAGTTGATAAAGCTGTCCCGATAAAACTTTGCAAGGTTCCACTAGGCTACTAGACGCTTTTAATTACAGTGCCATTTATCCACTTTGTGTTGTACTTATTGGAATACAGCGAAGTGACCATATTAACCGGATGACCATATTATCCTCAGGTACCTTATGTCAGTTATGAAGAAAACTGTTATGATTAACAAAAGTATGACTTCAAGCAAGTTCTTAGTAATGAAATTATGAAGAAAAATTTTAGGACAGCTGAACATTCATTATTTATTTATTTATTTAAGAAACAAACAGCCGTTTACAAAAAAGGGTTATATAAATATTGCTTACAAATAAGACCTGGAGTTTCCTTAATTTTACAGTGTTACTGTTTGTACTAAATTTAATTTATAATAGATTCTAGTGATATATCCGTAAATTTGTATACAATATTATTAATTGTGAAAGCCTAAACAGATATTATGACAGGACAATGAGAGAAAATTACAGAAAAGCGGATTTTAGTGCTATAATTGAACAGTTAAACAAATCTATATTAGCAAGCTTCACATCTTCATCAATAGCAGGCACGTCGTATAAATATGTTTTTAGCGTAACGCGTTCTACTGTAAGGAATGGAAAACAATTTATTTTTCTGACAAAGGCGCTGATACCTAGGAGGGACTCTAATATTTATTTGATGTAATAGTGAGGGGAGATCCAATATATTGCGCATAATATTATAGAGTAGGACGGAATCTACACAGTTTTGACGGTCACTGAAAGTTTGGAGTTTGTGATGAGTTAATGACTCCGTATAGTTAGTATGAGTGTGACCAGTTCTAAAATCATGATTTACATGACATTATGACTTCCGATGATCGTAACAAAAGTTAAGGAAAAAAAAAAGACCGGGTTGCACTCCGGGAGTGCCGGCAGAAGTGAAAACTCAATAACATTGTAACAGTTTTTCGATCAGGTCACGTGACATCTTACGGTGTCACCCTAAAAATGAATATGACGCCAATTTATATACAATTATCAATTATTTAGGCGGACGGCCCGCGGGCGCGTTGGGTGCGACGGGGCCAACGCGCCGCCGCGGCGCAACGGTGCCGGGGTCCGGCGCGCCGACGGGCGGCGGCAAACAAAATACCAATTTGTTTTTGCCATTGCCAAATATTTTTCAAAGCTTTATCTCTTTAGGAATAACGTCTAAATTCGAACTATTCGAATTTGCAAGAACAGCAGATGGCGGTGCACCGTGGCGACAAAAATATCAATTTGTTTTTGCCGTTCGTTAATATTTTTCTAAGCTATATCTCTTTAGGAATAACGCCCAAATTCTTAATATTCGAATTTTCTCAATAGCAAAACGGTGAAGGACGCGTTGGTATTATTACAAATTTATTTGCAGAATATGCTATTGCAAAAAGTGTTTAACGGCTTTATACTCTTACGAATAGCGTTCAGTTTTGAATGAAGTCGAATCGGCTAGCAGCAAAAAGTGACCTCCTTCACATCTGACGTCACAATACTCTGTCGCGTATTTAATAATTTTTCCCCATCCCAAAAAGTGCTCAGCGCCGCTAAAGAAGTTTTCACTTCAAAAAGTTAGGACGAAAAAAAATAAGACTAGCGATGATTATGACTACAATACATAAGTATAAAAAAAAAATTGAAAACGAATTTTATGGCAGCCAATATGGACCCTCAAATTATACAGATGGGTGCAAATCGTGCCTCTTTTCGTATCTCCTACTAAAAGCAAATATCTTTCTTACCGGCTTTCTTTAAATATGGGTATAATATACTCACCGGCAATAACTTTGGCCCAAATTAGAAAAATGCATTTTATTATTTACAGTACATATGGTGCTACTTTCCCGCACTGGTGCGGAAAGGGCACTTTTCGTGCATATGTCGAAACTTTAAAGAGCCATATGTACAGTAAAACGTTGTACGATACACGTGCGCATAGGTAATTCGCAACTCGTGTCGATTTAAAACACTCCCTTCGGTCGTGTTTTAATTTATCACCACTCGTTGCGAATTTCCTATTTTCGGCACTTGTATCGTAAATAACTATTAAAAAATTATTTAATCTACTCAATTTATAGTTTGAAATCACGAAAAGTTTTTGGGCCAAATTTTCTGCCGGTGAGTTTATTTTGTGTAGTTACACACATATTTTAATGGATAAAGTCATTGAACGTTTAGTTTGGGCCATATTGGGATTTATGACCACAGTTAGGTGAGTATACGGTATTAAAAAAAAAAAAAAACAAATAAATATGATCTTACCGGCGAAATGCTGCTGTTGTTGCAACGTCCTCTGGAACAAAATAAAAAAATATAAATGAGTGTACAGTGTGATAATCAAACATAGTAAATCCATTACTGGTGTAGTATAAACTACAATAATGTGAAACACGTCACCGAAGGTATATAATAAAAAATAAATAAAGTAATTAGACTCCTCGCATAAAAAACGTTCTACACGCTCTGTTTTTAGGGTTCCGTACCTCAAAAGGAAAAACGGAACCCTTATAGGATCACGCATGGTATCGAGTAGAAATTAAAACCATATACTCAGGTTTACAGTCCCTTAAAGCTGTGAAAAAATCAAACTCCTAAGTTAACGTAAAAAAAGATACGGCTGTTTATGCCGCAAAAAACGTATATTTCGACACTGTCAAGTGAATCAAAATTTATAGGGTACTTTCCGTTGACCTACCCTAACTGGGTAAGGCCGCGAAGCGTTTTAACCGACACACATTTAACGATTTATTAACAAATAAAACATCCCGATGGATTTAGTTTTTTGTAATCGCAAGTAGGAAAGCAAGCTTATTTGTTTTCATTCAAACTTCGTTACATGAAAGCGCGGGCGGCGGTTGAAGCGCTCCTCGGCCTTACCCAACTATGAAAGTAATTCAGTATATGTCATGTAATTTCAGTAAGCCGTTTTAAAATGAGAAATAAACTACGTTTGTATGAAGAGCCGAGCGTTCTGGCGACTCTTAAATTGAGACGTATGTTTGCACTATAAATGTACAATAGTACCTACATAATACATTACAGCGGCGGCTTTCTCGCGCAACGCTTTAGCATTGCAATAGGGGTAGGACATTAAAAAACAATCAATAATGTCATATTTAAAAAAAATTACAAAAACTACGAAACCCTACACTGAGCGTGGCCCGACACGCTCTTGGCCGGTTTTTTAGATTTAACTTAGTTTTCATTTAATTTAGTTAATGTTAGTAATTATCTTGTATATACTTTAGAAAATAAATATTACCCTTTTCACGAAACAAATTATTTAATTAAATATTTTTGTTTCGTGTTATTTTTAACGAGGAAGTTTCCCCGATCATTTTATAAACTATATGATACAGAGAAAGAATATAATGGAAAAATAAACCATCTTCGTCTGTAGCCCCCGACAGGATTCGAACCTGCTACCTTTCTATTAACGCTAGACTGCTCTACCAACTGAGCTACGAGGACAGTGACGCAAGTTGTATATTTTTCCACTATATTCCCGCTAAGACTAGCGCCCTCTCTGTATCGAGTTATAGACTTGTTTCACAGTCTTGGCACCACTCTAATGGGCGAGCTATGCGCTCGCTTCATTCTAATCGAACCACATCAGGTAGTTTCGGACTTAGCGAGAGAGATGGCGCTGGTGTACATTATACCCTTTTCACGAAACAAATTATTTAATTAAATATTTTTGTTTCGTGTTATTTTTAACGAGGAAGTTACCCCGATCATTTTATAAACTATATGATACAGAGAAAGAATATAATGGAAAAATAAACCATCTTCGTCTGTAGCCCCCGACAGGATTCGAACCTGCGACCTTTCTATTAACGCTAGACTGCTCTACCAACTGAGCTACGAGGACAGTGACGCAAGTTGTATATTTTTTTTTCGAATCCTGTCGGGGGCTACATACGAAGATGGTTTATTTTTCCATTATATTCTTTCTCTGTATCATATAGTTTAAAATAAATATTATTATTAAAATGACTATAAATGTTATGTTATACATTACGAAATACATTAATAAAAGGCAAGGTGTTTAGTCTGATTTATTATTATTACTCTTAGTCCATTAACAGCAAATCAAGTGACAGCAGGACGGTATGATAATTTCTGGGAGCGAAACAGGTATATGTTTCTGTGCATCGTACGTTACGACAGTTTCGACACATTTACTTCTCTCTGTTTCGCTCCCGGAAATAATCATACCGTCGTGCTTTCATTTGTCATTTAGGTACCTATTATTAGAGTGTAGTTGCAATATTCGCAGCTCTTTCATGTGTGCGTAAGTGTGGCCGTTTTTAAAGACGGAATTTCGTATAGACAACATATTGACCTCTTTTTAGGGTTCCTTAGTCTACAAGGAACCCTTATAGTTTCGCCATGTCCGTCTGGCCGTCCGTCCGTACGTCTGTCCGTCCGTCTTCGGCTTAGCTCAGTAACCATTACTACTAGAAAACCGTAATTCGGCATGAGTATATGAATGAATCACGCCGACAAAACAGAAGAATAAAATCACTAAAAAAAATTACACTAAAGTGGGCATGTATTTTTTTTCTTCTTCTTTCTCGAATTAGTGATTCGTTTGCGAGATATTGTCATGTGCCAATCCCCCCCTGCCGGCTAAATGGCTGCTACTGGGAATGTGAAAAAAATCGCGGCAGTAGTACATGTAATGAATTTAAAAGGAAAACTATCACGGCTAAGTAGGCATGTACTTTAGAAAGGCCAACTTTCGTACAAATTACCCGACGTAACCATTTAGTTGGCGCGCGCGTGTTGATATAACTAAGAAAGACAGGCAACTACGGAACCGTAGACTGCGCGTGGCCCAACACGCACTTGGCCGATTTTCAATTAGGTACATCATTGCTTATTAGCGACAATTTCACTTTTCAATTTGATCATTCATACGTAAACTATTTATCAGTCAGTGCAATTGTTCAGTTTCTATGGATTTATCTCAAGTCGAGAAGCCCATATTTAATGTTTTTACCTTTAACACACAGTGGCCCGAATAATCCGGGACACTATAAAAGTGAGTCCCTGGCCATATTTTAATTTTAATTTTGAAGAAAGACACGTCCTAGTTTTAGAGTCATTTGATAATTATGGTCGAGGATAGACCACTTAAATTCGTTAATCAGTAAATGAAGAGCCCTTTCGATTGTAACATTGCTACAAATGGGGTGTATACATGTCATGCTGACAGCCCCAATCTATCAGAAGCTGACCAATTGCTATCGTCTGGACCAAGGGCCGCACCGCCGTCACGGAGCCCGACGTGCTAGCCCCGTCGTCCGGGACCCTACTTTCCGCGATGCCTTCGCTCGACCCCTCCTGGTTCCGAATACTGGCCCTCTGGTCCTGGACGACACGACGGGCTCCAACTCGAGTGACGCTTACTACGTCATGCTCCGAAACTGTTACGCCGACCTTTTGACTTATGACTGTTATTAGGTGCAGCTCGTTTTCGTTTTCCGTTTCCGGTACGCCAGTAATCTCAAGGTCATTTTTAAGTAGATCTTGAGCACGCATATTTAATTCACACTTAAGGGGTTCCCATACGCCAATGACCTTCGATCTGAATCCCTTCGTTTTCTAATGTTTTTTGTAGCTTATTTTATTAACAACAACGGCTTTAAGCAATATTGTATCCCATATTTACTTCAAAGTTCATTGTGTTTAATGTTCAATTAACACAAAAGTTATGGCCAAAAAACTGGTTTTCTGGCCATAACTTTTGTGTTAATTGGATTAAAATGAAAAACCTGGACCAGTTTTTAGAGACGTCACAGACGAACCCAAATATGTAGATTTCATATATGTTAGATCTTTCACGTCAATAGAGATACGAAATAAGTGTTTTTTTAGACGATATTTAAAAAAATCATACAAAATTAAGTATTCATTTGTTTCAAAATCCGGTGGACCAAAATGGAGATAAAAGACTTATAATTCTATCTTAAGTGCAAAAGTAGGAGATACCTTTCAAAACTTGTCAAAAATCGATGAAAACCTCGGGTAGCCCCTTAAGTCTTTCCACCTCCACTATAATATCGCTTTGGTAGGTACCTGTTGCCCTGTCCTCAAGGCGCGTTTCCAGTGACGTGATACGTTCATCAAACGAGATCAAACGCGTAGCAATCGTGTCCATCTCAGTCGTCAAATTATCAAGACGAGAAAAGAACATATCTGCAAAATCGTTTAGTTTTGACATAATGAAAGTTTCCATGGTCGATTTAAAACAGTCCTGGATTTGCTGAGTTATGTCTACAGGGCTACTTGTAGTATTCTCGACGGTTTATTTTCTATAGGAGCTTTACATACGATAGGCTGCTGTATGCTGGCGGTTTGCTTGGGGGCCTTTTTGCGTTGCGTAACATTGTCGGCTTCCACACTAACGTTATTTTTCCCGTACGCCGTGGTGCCACCGGAGCCGCCGCTCAGGTGGGTCGAGGTGGGTCTTGCCGGTGAATTCTAAATGTCTGTTTTCGGCAGCTTATAACAACACTCCGGGCATGTCCTTGCGATCTTTTGGCATGGAATGAAAGCTGTTTCGGTATTTTAGTTTACAAGCACCACAATTTAAAAATAAAGCGGTCTTTATAGCATTTTTACATGCGGCACAAGAATTGGTAGTATTCATTTTACCAGTCATGGTTCAATCGACTAGGTAGTTAGCGTAAGCAAAAAACGCGGGAAGCGCAGTAGATAACAGACAAATGACCGTCTAACGAGTATTTCAAATAGGCAGCGGCTGTCGTATCACAACAACCACTAACCGATGAAAAGTGCTCAAACTGTTCTTCTTATAACCAAAATCACTCGGTTTAAACTTTAAACTCCAGTAAATAATGTCACTTCACGTCCAAGTTTATTAGCTAATAAGAATGTCCTTGTTTATGAAAAGTTATCACTTTTAAAACACAATTATGTAATAAATCGCGGAGCGGAGTAGTTTTGACGTCTGCACAGTCGCTGCTCCGATCTACCAAACTATTCAAACGCTTGTTGACAGAACTTTTAACGCGCCAAATAAAACTAGCACGATAGATTGTTGTGATAATGAAAGAACAGCCAGGCGTTTGTTCAGGTTCGTTTTACATTTGCATGTGCCCTGGTGACATTAAGCTCCGGCCCTGAACCAGGCCGACGTGTAGTCGGAAGATCGTATTGAAAAGACATAATACGAGTCGTGAATGTTTTATGATCATGCCTTACGATAACGTGGTGTCATGTGGCTGGTGCTAGCGTAACAAGGTATATTTTTGCTGCAATTTGTTTTTTTTTGTTTTTTTTAAATAATACTGATATTAGACCAATCAAATTAGCAAAACCTGGAAACAATGAAAATTTACAATTATTCAAAAATATCTTACAAAAACTCCATGCCGATGGCTGGAATCGAACCAAGGTAAACTGACTCTTCAGTCTGTAAGCGCGACCTCCGAGCCAGTTACGATTTGTACGAACGTGATGCATTTTCTAATACGAGTACCTTGACCTGATATCTCCATAGGTAACGGGACTGTTACAACCCCGTCGCAGCAGTATGTATTGCCTTTGTTGGGTATTTGATCAACAGGCAAATTATCTGCCCGGGCCTTTTACGGTAGTACTTATTTTATGATATCCTTACTTCCATACTTCCATCCATCCATAAATCCGTATTTGATATCCATAATTTAATATTATATCATAAGTGCCAAAGTGCTCTGTCTGTCACGCTTAAACCGCTGAACCGATTTAGATGAAAAGAGGACCTTATTCTGCAATTAGATAACATCATATTAAAACGTAAGTAAGGAACAATATCAATTAATTAATAATCGTAAATATTCTTTGTTTAATTTGTGTCTTATAGTAGTTATAGTACTAATAATGTGCTGTGATGTTTTCGAGTAGTAAATACTTTATGTATTTTGGTTTTCCAAAGATTACCAATATTTGTGATTTTAGAAATGTGCAATTTATTATTTATTTATGAATAAATTGTTGTATTACAGTTATCTATAATTTCTGGGAAGATAAGCCAGAAAATGTGTAAGTTAGTGAACCTTCTTAATTAATGATAGTCCCGATTGATTAATTAGTTTCAATTTTGATTTCTTTAACCGGAATGCAAGCGTCATATCATAATAGAGGTACTTTTACCAAGTTATTTATTATGCTGTACTTATGAAATCAAAATGTTTATAATATTAGTCTTTTTTTTTTTTACAACAATGCCTTAAAATGTGTTTTTTATTCTTTTTCTTTTAACTATATTGTAAAACATAGAATAAGAAAATTACAGTTATAGGATTATGTGCAGGTTTTGACAGTTTGATGCGCCTATTTATTTATTTATTTATTTATTTAAACTTTATTGCACAAAAGAAAACTTATCGTACAAAAGGCGGACTTAATGCCATATGGCATTCTCTACCAGTCAAACCTTAAGGCAAAGCGGAAAAGATTGTATTATATTAATACTAAACCACTAAATGCAGATTTTTTTTTAATTTCAAATGTTGACAATCATGGAATGGAATTCATTTAATCTCGCGAGATCTCGTGAATCTCGACATGTTTGATTTTTTATTGCATACAAGATAGTTTTATTATGTAATTCCAGTTTATTCGTGTAATAAATCTTAAATGTTTTTATCTCTTACGGTAGGGAAATGACTACTACAACGAACGTCGTACTAAATGTATGGGAGCGTTTAAACTTAATATTTTTAATATGATTAGTTGATTACTTTTTTTTTTAAGTTATTGATGTGATTTTACTCATTGGTTAGGCGTACCTAAATTACGTTCGATATCAGTTTAAAGCTTTCTGATATCTGTTATATTTACGGAATAATCGCCTGGTTAAACTTAACGATAACACCCTGTATGTAGGGTCGGCCAATGGAAATATCGAGCATACGTAGAAACCGTCATCTCCGTTTACCTACTATTAAATGTCTACAAAGTACTAGTGCTATGATGATCGTACGTGTTATTAACTGTTCATAATAATCCTTTGCACATCATTTTATATTCCATTCTTATTACGGAGAATCCCCTTGGTAGGTCACATACATATATCGTTTTTTATTCCTTTTTCGTTATAACAAGTTCCCACGTTCAAAAAATAAAGAATGCTGAGCACTATGATGCCTCTGATCACTTGACTTGACCTAGGTAGGTACTTTACAAAAGGAGCAAGTATGTATATTCAAGTACACATATACATATTCACATATACTAAATATATCTATGTACATATTTTCAAGTGATTTTCAATCATATGCTCATCAAAGGCATCACTTATTTACGTGTTTTTTCTACTGAGCATAATTAATTATATTAATAACCGCAAACCTTAAGGCACCAGAGATGCGTATATAGGTACCAATTATGATCAAAAATTTTAGTTCACAACATAGGACAGTCATGGGAGTGAAATATATACAGGTATGGTAGAATTGAATAACTACGAGTTGCCTATTCCATTCTGTGTCGTTAAACATATGAAATTCTATACGGAAAAAAATATTAATAAAAATACATATGGGAAAACAGTCAATCGCAAAAATGCCATTTGTTCTCAAAATACAAAATGTTGCTCTAGTATATTGGGAACCTGCCGAAAAATTGTATCTAAGCGTGTTATGTAGGTACTTGTCATTGAATACTTTCACGAAATTGTGAAACTGTCCTTAACACACACTGATGGAATTGTATAACATACCAATTCCGTTAACACTTGGCTGCACCGAAAGTGCTGCCGAGACAAGGCGGTGTTTTTTGTCTGCTGTTGGAGTTACACATAAATGTTTGCTAAAACGGTGTCATTTCGATGACGGATCGCGGGCAAATTAGCTGGGAGGTTCCAACCGAGGCTCATCACAAGTTACGTACGTTACAAACGTTATACTTGGTTGTACAACACCTGTAAAGTACGCAAGTAAGTTGTTCCCAAGCAACATACACTGAGCAGTTTATTGTTCGTCTCTCTCTCTCAAGACACTCTGGAACGAAGGTATAGGTATAGGGTATGGCGTGAAAAAAACGAATCGGATGAAATCCATAATATTGTCGGTGTCGTCTTGTACAGTCGTGTTCTCCAATATCTATTCAGATAACCTTTCAAAAATATCTACACATGCCTCTTATGTCATTCACAATAATGACTGTGTATAGATTTTTTGTATAGATTAATATAACGGTTGTCTGTATAGATATTGGAGAACTTCACAGTAATATGATGGTCACGCATGTTCACGTTAATATAAGAGACAAAAGAGTACGTTAATTGCATGTTTCAGGCGCCTATATGTTAATTATTATTGTAAATACACAGTTATTATCAAAAAACAGCTTCAATGTAATTGCGCCAAAAGTAGGTCAAGTGACATAATACACTGTTAGTGTAAAGTGTATTCGCCCATGCATCAACCTTTAGGTAACATATAATGTAGACATAAATAACAATTTAGACATGTCCTAATTCGTTGTGTTGGGATTACTCCGTTGACTAAGAATTGAACAACAAGTTGCCTTGGTGGTGTAAAATAAAATCCAACTTCTTAGTCCACCGTATCACAAGATTGGATAATAAGATTTTCTCATTGCCGTGTAATGACCCCAATTACCTACCTGTTTCACTATTTCAGAGCTATAAAAGTATACTAGTTACCTATTTAGAGTATATACTTAACCTAGACACGTCTAAGAAAGTAATATAAGCCAAAGTAGTGCAGAGATGTACTCGTTGGTACATCGTATTTTAGCTTAGCATAAATAACTTATTTACAGTACATATGGTGCTACTTTCCCGCACTAGTGCGGAAAAGACCACTTTTCGTGCATATGTCGAAACTTTAAAGAGCCATATATACAGTAAAACGTTGTACGATACACGTGCCAATAGGTAATTCGAAACTCGTGTCGATTTAAAACACTCCCTTCAGTCGTGTTTTAATTTATCACCACTCGATGCGAATTTCCTATTTTCGGCACTTGTATCGTAAATAACTATTTTACCATAATAAATACCTTTACCGTTAAGTTACGGTAAAAGTATTTATTTTCGTAGGTATATGCTTGTTTATTGTTTCCGTTAACTTCATTATTCAGGGGGCGTGTACCTACACGACCGAAGCAACAATGAAGTTTGTAAAAATGGAATGTAAAATGGTCAATTAATTAGTTCCCTTTGTTATCTCCCGATAGCCAGGAGACAGCATGACAGCTTCTTAGAAACATTTTTAAAACATGCTTAGAACACGGCGGAGAAAGTATTTACACTTCGGTACCTTACCTTATAATATAATAGTACAATTTACAACTAGTGTGAAAAGAATGTCTTTTTACCACTAGTACCGAGGTATCTTGCCACGAGCTGAAAGCGAGTGGCAAGACTCGGTACGAGGGTAAAAGACATTGCACACGTGTTGTAAACGACGTTTTTTAATACAATTGCGAAAAAATAATAAATTAATATATCATTGCGATAAAATATGCTTGCTTCGAAGTTATTTTTGAACGAACCCATACTTTACAAATGACACTGACAGTGACAACATACTACTGGAATCAGCGCCATCGGCCTCGAGTTGAGAAACTAAATTGACACTTGGCAGTTGACACTGACAGTATTCATAAGGATAATATTTAGCTTGCCACAGCCCAATGCAGATAATTATAATACTGAAACGACATTAATTAGAACCTTTAACATTATCAAAACAGAAGTACAAGACAATACAGTATCAACAAACACAAACAGATCATGCAACAAGAGTTTTAGTGCCAAATTTGTGATCTGCGACATGTGACCAAGGACACGTTTACAACTAAAATATCATGAATTGTTTGAATATTTGAAGACTATCAAGGATAATTAGAGGTAAAAGAAACATTAAATCACATTATTAGTTATGTTTAAGGTTATTTTTTGAACAAGAAGCTGGTGAAATCTATAAATGTTACTAAATTATTAACATTTTGCAGGTCCCTAACAAATTGGCGGAAGGATAATATTCACTCAAAACGGCTCCTAGGAAGTCAACCAGTCAATTACTATGTACACTACAACTGCTGCTCAAGTGCCACGTTGATGACCATGTTTAGAAGAAATGATGATTATGTTTAACATTACGAAAAGAGAACTATATCAAATGAGGTCTAAGAAGAATTACTTGCTTTTGTGATTAAATGAGAATTAAAAAAATATATATTTGTATTAAAACAAGGTTGATATCAGAAATATTCTATTTTCAGTAATAAATATAATTATAGTTAATGGTACAATTAGTGCAGTTCATAGTTATGTTGTGAGTTCTTCCATGTAAATTAAGTGTCTGACTAGTCAGGCATGGTGTATTTTCAGGTTCCTGCTGTTGTGATAATTCCTGTGGGTCAAAGTTAGAGGGGCTATGTGTAATCCAAGTGTTGTTGGCACGTGACGGTCCCGGTTGGTTAACAGGGCTGGGTGTAACCAAAGTATTGTTAGCATGTGACGGTCCTGGTTGAGGTTCAGTATTAACAGGTACATTAAGACCAGATTGGAATGTGGATGACGAAAATTCTGTGGACTCTTGCGACTTTACATTAATTGATTTTGCAATTTGTTTTCCAATTTTTAATTTGTTGTCAATGGAGTTTTCTATGTATCCTTCTGCTACATTACTTGACCGCCAACCTCCATGCCTCTTCAAAGTTGTTATGTCTGCTCCTGAGTCGGCAAGTAATGTAGCAGAGGTTCTCCTAAATGCATGTCCGGTGTAAAGATTTGCATCAGGCAAATTTAAGTACTGAGCGATATCTGTCGGCATATTCCCAAACTTGTTTAAGCCTATTACCTGGGCAGTGCACCTTCCTCTTTGAAAATTCTGAAAGAAACGGTCACTTTTGCCCTTAGAAGACCGCAGACTCTGATATTTCTTGACTATTTCTGCAAATGGGCCGTCAATAGTGAAGGACCTGGGAATTTTATTTTTTGTATTTGGTATTTTGACAAGAAGTATGTCCCCATGTGTTTCTATATCTTTTACTGATACATTTGTGAGCTCTTCGCGTCTGCATGCGCCACAGACTCCAAATATAAGAGCAACCTATGAACAAAGTTACATATTTATTATATATTGTAAGACAATTGTTTATTTCATTCTATTTTTTTTTTAACTTCCTACTTTATTTTTAGAGTTAATTTACTTAAATTGTGTACATATTTTATTAGATTTATATTTAAGTTTATACCTTTGTAGCTAGATGTTGCTGATCTGGAGCTTCATTAATAAACGTCTCAATTTGTTCAGCTGTTAGTACCTTCGATTTTTTACTCTCAAATCCTGCACTTTGCCTTTTTAAGAAAGCAGTCAATCTGGTGTAAGTTTATATCTATGTCATGTTTTAACTTTATAACAGGTTTCAACATAGAATATTTTGACCATAATGTTGATAGGTTTCAGACAGCTCTTGAAAATAGGCCATCAAAACAGTCTCTGAAAAAGACTTTGCGTTATGTAAGGTTTTCCACTCGATAAATTTTACATAGACGGCATTATATTGGTTTTTAGATTTTTCTGGAATAACACAGTCATTGGCAATTGCTGCTCTAGCACGAATGTCTGGTGGTGTCATATCAATGTTTGAATCACTCATTTTCAATATTTTTTTATAACTTCTTGTACCAAATTATATATTTATATGCGTTAATGTGTTTAAGTAATGTTAGAAGTTATTTCAAAGGCGGGCTGATTTGCTTTTAAACTTTTTTTTTCTAGGCATATGCTTGTATCATTCAGCCAAATCAAAGAACGATTTTTAGGAAAGTAAATATTTCATACATAGATACCTAAGACAGAGTAGGCTATAAAATGCAAATTCTTAATATTTTTTCGTCATTTATATATTAATGAATACTTTAAATAAATACTCCTAGTATTCGTAAGCGTTTTTAATTTCATAATTTCCAAGTAAAAAATCTAATATAAAATTACTGCGTTTCGAAAGTATAGTTTGGAACTAAAAAGTAAAAAGCACTAGTTCGAGAAATTGAGCTTCTCGTACGCTACGCAGCCACAAAAAGTACCACTTTTTGAGCAACTGTATTAAAAACATATGTTTTAGCCGATGAAACTTCCGAGGGCTAGAACAGTGTAGCTAATTCGTCACAGTTTGAAATATTTTTTATGAAGTATGAAATGGAAGGTCACGAACCGAATAATTTTATAGAATTCAAATTATAACTTGCCGCCACATTTAAGATTTTACGTGTTGGGAAAAGACATAAAAAATACTACTTATCACGCGCTGTCAATGTCCTAAAAACTTTGACAGGGAAAATCTTTTCTCACTGTATCTGTAGCTAAATTTTACAAATCTTTCGCGACGTCACCGCTATATCAAAACAAACGACCTTAGAGTCGTCATGACATGAACGACGGATCAAAATCATAACAAGAATGTGCGGAGTGCCAAACTAGAATTCATCCATCAATTGTAGTAGGTACATGGAGTTGACCGGTTAGATTACTAAGTGCACGGTAAATGCATGATCATTTTGACATTAACTCTACAGTTATTATTGCTCTGGCCTCGGTACTGCGTCGCGCCGCAACTTTTAACTAAACGTGAACGCGTAGGTAGTTCACAAGGAGCCATATCGTCATCGTACACAATGAACTAACCATATGCTGTACATAAACTTAACAAATAAATAACATCATATACAAAATCAAATGTCGTCGGAACAAGTTTTATCAACTTGTCAGTGAAGGATCACGAAGGGGATAGTCGAATCATCGCCGCACACAAGATAACAATGCATTTATCCACACGCTGCAACTGCTTTATGACCGTATTTTGATTGAGATCACACAACTATTATATATGAAACATGGAATTACTATCATAAATCGGAAAGTCATCTATTCCTGAGATTCGCATATACTAAGGTATTTCTATTGTGTACCTTCTGCTCATGGTTTTGAGCTACGATTTTGATGCCGCTCAGCTCCAGCGATCGAGGGTCGAGCGACCGGCTGCGGGGTTTGTCCGAATAGAATTCATCTCTCTTTCCCTTCTTCCATCTGAAGTAGTTAGACATTGCGGCACACTTTTCAGTCACACCTTGCCACTAGCACATGTTTACATGCCGACGATTCATCGTCGCACTAGCCGCGAGGTTATAACGCGCAGACATCTCCGTAAGCACTGAGCGATAACGTCGGTGTCACGAGACGACTATCGTTATGCAACGATACAGTGCGTAAACGTACGATTTCCAAGTTTGCCTGGTTCCGAAGCGGAACAGGGAAGTAAACGCATGAGATGCGCGGACCTCTCCTAATCGCGACTAACTCCAATAAATAAGTATCCATGTTAAAAATACTTTAAGTTGTATCTAATGTATATGAAACCATACTTTCTTTAATAAACTACTATCTAAAAGCAATAAATTGACTTTTTCCAATACAATAAATAAACACATTTAAACTTTACGGCTTCAAGGTTAGCACTTGAACCGTACACGACTGTTCACGTCAGGTAGGAATAACAATTCATTTGTTTATCAACTAAACGACGATTACCAGTTTGATTCGTTGAATCATATTGGCGGGAATTTATCATATCAATGCCAAAAAGGTTGACGGACGCCGCACTATAACATAATTCTAAAATTAGTACCTACTTCATTTATTTTATTTTATAAATAATATCCAAAATATAGTCAAAAAAAGTAATCCAATTACTAAACCAAACTTGTATTGTATTGAGTAAGGCTCCGTTTACATACGCACAGGCGTAGGTCATTTGGCGCGACCCCGTGCGTTCAAGCGGTCTGGCACTCATACTGCATGGCTGAACGAAAAGTTGAAACTGATATGCGTCCCAATCCCAACCCAAGTACCTACCTACGTACTTAGTTTCCATTTTAAGTAAGTTTGAAGCTGTGCATCACTTGCATGGGAACGTAGCATAGCTCTGGTGCGAAAACCGCCTCCTCGACCCAACCTCACTCATTAAATCTGTAAGTCCAGTGCAATAATGAACTTAAAGAGTCGCCGAGTCAGTAAGCTGTTTATAAATAACTAGATTTATAAACAGCACTCCTCATACAAACGTACTTTAGTTGTAAAACTTAACAGCAAGGCTGGTAAAATAGAAACTGACTGTAAAAACCATTTATGGTGGCATGGTGGCAATAAAACGAACTAGAAAGCAAAGGGATGCATATACTGCAGGTAAGTAGGGTAGTAAATTACAGGATGTATACATGTTCGTTCAAGCGGCGCGACGTATTGAAATGGTATTGGTTTGGGAATTTGTAAGTCTGACATGTTAGGATTGTCGCTAGTGGAAGTAAGCGCGGGCGGCAAATAGGCCTTGATTTTTCACATAATTTAAAAATTATTGGTCGGAAGTATCGATTTTATACTGTTGTGCAATAAGCGATTTCTTATTACTACGACGTACGATGATTATTGATACCTACTGATACTTTACCTATCCACTGAAAGACATTGATTGGTAAATTGTCTTTAATCATTTAACTAATACTGAAGCAACAAGTCATGGAAGTAATGAACATTCTTAAATGTATGTATGGAGAGTCACTTATGTTTATCAGCTCAGTTGCGATTACTACTGCAATTTAATGAAGTATCTACTTCACTCTGCTAAAATTAAATAAAAACATATACAAATAAAAAGTTAAATATGTATATATTTTTTTACATTGCATTTACTTCATTAGGTAGTAGAAGAGATGCGCCCTGCAGCCCGGGCACTAGAATACGGCTACGGTATTCCCTGCCTGTCGTACAGCAGAATTATTTGGGGTTTACCACTGACAGATGGTTTGCCTTCATTTAATTTTCAACTTTAACCTCATACAAATTAAGCAGTTATTTCTAAATCGGTAGACGTGGGTAACAGGATTCTGAAAATTGGTTCATATGTATGACATTAAAGTTGAAAATTAAATGTAGGCAAACCATCTGTCAGTGGTTAACTAACAGTAATCGTACTGTACAAGGCGACTAAAGGGGGTCCTCGGGGTGGTACACGGTTCAGCTGGGGGCTGCAATCGTTAAAAAAAAAGGTAGGGCCACAGAGGCATGACGCTAGGGCTGCACTGGTGCGTTCCGTAGGAGATCCCAGAGCCGTCCGAAATGCGTCGAGGAGGATCATCGGGGGGTTTTTAGTCAGTGCGAGTCCGACGTACCCTCCGCGCCATCCACGTGGCAAAGAGGTATCCATAAATATTCCTCCCACTTAAAAAAAAAAGGGAGTAGAAGAGATAAGACGATACGAACTTAAATAACAAAAAAAATTATGATCATGTTACTGATGATTTCCTGCTATCCCTTATTAGGGGCATCGCAGAAGAATTCTCTATTTGTCACGATCTAGCGCGGCTTCTTCCAACTCTTTCCAGCCGAGACAAGTTGAGTTGAGTTGAGTTCTCAACTGATCGCCTCCATGTATTCCGAGGACTTCCTTCTTCTGCCAGTAGATTGCTAGCGGAGACCCTGCTTGGACAAGTGGCGCATGTCCAATCTATCGCCATTTCCGTCCCAGGATTTCTTGTTACGAGCTTTTGGTCAGTCATCATCTGCCACAGTTTCGCATTTGATAAGATTCGTCGCCAGAATGCCCCAGAATGTACCGCAGGCATTTGTTGACAAACGCCTACAGACGACTGGCGATGTCATTCCTTACGAGGCATGTCTCGCATCCGTACAGTAGGATATTGGAGTGGAACACTCTGATCTCGGTGCGCCCAGTTATTACGGTAGACATTCAGACAGGTTTGAGACTATGGGATGAACTACCCCTGTCGACCACACTCCCCAGGCATATGAACCCAAAATTCTTAAAATGATTTGAGTCGAACACGCTACATAACGATTTAAAGTTGGCTTAACAACAACTTTCGCTTTAAATAAGCCAAACCTTACATAGAGTAAACGTTTTGATGGGTTTTGGCTTATGCAATGTCGTTGGATGCCTGAGAGTAATAATACTAATAATTGAAAAAAGCAGTTGGGTTTTTTGAAAATTATTTTAATTTCACTTGTAGAATATCAGTTATTCAAGTATTCATGACTTGTTCACCGTCCGTGTTCACTTATTCAATATGTAAAGCTTGCATGACGTCTGAATAATCAGTGTATGGAATGGGAGCTTCGATCGGTCTCACTTAATATCCTCTCCATATAGGTACTTACCTATATCAGACGCGCTCGAATATTTTATATTCTTCCGTGCGGCCACCCACATTATGTAAAGACGGGTGCCTGTCGTATCGCATAATGTTGATCGTCAGAGCCCGGAATTTTCACGGCAAAACAAAAGACTGTCGCAATCTTACTAGTGTTAGAAACAATTTTTTATAGATATAGAGTAATTCGCGACGGTTACTTTTAAAAATAATATACGAGAAATATCTGAAAAACTTACTCAACCTGAACAACATACCGATTACAATGAATTTTATAAATTTGCCCCCTTGACGTCGAGTGAAGTCGATCGATCATTTAGTATACAGAAATGGCTTTGTAACGAAACGGTCTACTCCCAGAGAATGTCGTGAAATTAATGATTATCTACTCATAAAACTAGACTCAGAAACCAAATAAAATGTCATGTGCTGCTGTGTGTACTGAAGTCGATTTCTAAGAAGAAATTGTATCTGTTTATGTATTTTTATACAAACATGACGTATTTTTTTTCTATTTATTTGGTGGACCGTTTTGTTTTCTTCTATTCCACAATTATGGATATCGATAAATACGTTTCTAACACTAGTAAGATTGCGACAGTCTTTTGTTTTGCCGTGAAAATTCCGGTCTCTGTGATCGTCCTAAAAATTTTTGGCCGACAATGTTTGAAATAATGATGAGTGGCATACTACTTATTTAGCCTATTCATTTTTGCGCATACACATTTAAAAGTTCTAAAGTAGGTTTATCCTAATATTGATAACTCGAACATCGAATTACCTAAAAGGTAATAGTCCTTATTATCATGGTCATAGTAATTATTTTGCCTATTATTAAATTAGTTAAAATTACACCACCTATACTATTTTTTTCCTAAATTTTATACTATTTTTAAACTCTGAGCAGACCCGACCTTTTCGTTAGTTGCCTCTTGTCCCGCAGAGCAGAAATAGGGGCCTCGCGAAACGGGACTCCGTCGACATGAGGGCGGGTCATAGGTTATTCAAGTACCTATTAGGCAATTCTCAGCAGAGAAAACCTTCATTTACATCAATTAGATAGGTTCGTTAGTTGTATTATGTCCCTCAGAGCAGAAATAGACACCCCGCGCGGCGGGGTGGCGTCTACTCGCCGCACGGCTATCAAACAACACACACAAGCGAACTCTGTTTTAGGTCGGTCAGGTTAGGGTTCACTTGTGTCCCTCAGACCAGAAATAGGGACCCCGCGAAGGGGGGTCCGTCGACATGAGGGCGGGTCATAAGTAATTTAAGTAATAGGCAATTCTGACCAGATCCATCCTGCATTTAGATTCGGACAATACATATTTAGGACAATCGATATATATGCGTAACAAAATGTATGCGCAACATTTTTAGAACATTAAATATTAGTATTACATCAAAGTTATGCACATCAATCAGTCAAAAAAAAAAACTTAGACACAATAAACATTTGGACAATAAATATTTAGGACAATTGATATTATGAACAACAATTTCGGCAAATCAAAAATATGCACAACAATGTTTATGCCATACGTTATTCGGCATAAAGTTGGTATGCGACAAAATAGTAGGACCAACAATTTTATGCCACCCGATATAGTATAGACCCAGGCTTTAGCTCAAATACAATGACCCCGATGCTCTAAGGCCCATAAACGCACTGTTTAGTGTACTTTTATGGTTCATACAATTTTCATAAAAGCACTGTTTACCACGATGTCAAATCATCTAACTTTTTTTTTATCGGCCGCTATATTGCAGTGGTACCAACTTCATAAGCAAATTTTTCGAAATAAAAAGTTTTTATTTACTGTCAAACATTTGTAAAACAAATTATTTACTAAAATAAAAATAAATTATCATGTATTGAGTGTTAATATACATATTTTACCAATTATTGGTATTATTTATAGATATAAACCGATCCGATTCGGTTCGGATCCGGATTCAGTTTGGTTCGGATGGCAAGTACATGGAAATTAAAAACAAAACAGACCATAAACACGAGGTGTCAATGTGTCATATTTCTAATTTCCCACTAAAGTTCCAGTTCAAAATTCAAAGACGAAATATGATAACTATTCGTTATTAATAACTTATTAAGATTTTATTCGTGTTTGTGAAGTGAAGAAAAATGTGTACGTTCCTTTTAAAATGGACGAAGAAGAAAATAAATGCACCGCTGAAAAAAATGCGTGAGTAGTAATAAAACTAACGGAAAACTTACTGCCTGAAAAGTCAAATGCTATTTATTTAAAATTAGTCGTACAAAAAGTTGTGGATGGTGTATAACTTGGTCTTAAAACGCTCGTGGCGTCTTTAATTGCGATATTAACTAACTAACTATTGTCCAAACAGGAATAAGGACTTATTATGAGGTTAAACGTCAAAATAATATGAACTAATATTGGAATGAACCTTATGCTTGTTCAGTCGAATCCGGCCTTAGGAGTTAAAGTAATTGAGCGACATTGGATCATCGCGTTATAGTAGTATGTTCATTTATGATCCTATGCAATTGCATGCGAGAGAACCACACATAATGAAATAACTGAATCCATTATCGATGCCAGTTAAGAGAAAAACCCAAATCACGCAATACGACCAATATTATGTTAATTATGTTATGTTAGATACACATGCCTAAAGCCAACATTGTTGTGTAGTAGTGGTACGTAAGGTATACAAAAAATATATATATATTATTGTAGTCAGTTAGGTAAAAACCCAAAACAACTTTTTAAGGTCGCCACCAGGTCGGATTTTGTTTTTCAAGTAGAGCGCCAGGAATAACACGACTTAGTAAAATATAATTGAAAACTTATTAAGACGCTCTGTCAACACCAAAATGCCCTTGAGGATTCGGGATACGGCGCACACTGTCTATTTGTATCGGAGTAAACGAGAGCGAGTGTTACTGGGAGCTGTCTTAGAAATCAAATTTGGTAAGTTCTTTATTAATTTCATCTTATGTACAGTCAGCATAAAAAGTAGCTGTGCAATCGAAGATGTGAGAAGCTCTTATTCCCTTTTAATAAAGACTTTTGACGTCTTCGTTTGCGCAGTTACTATTGATGCTGACTGGACCTATACTGCCAGGGAACTTCGCCTTCAGGAGATACAAAATATTCTTTATATTCTTCACGAATTTCTTTATTTTCATTGGACATATTGGATCCCTGTGGCCTTTCTGAGAACAATACGCTATCCGAAGGGGTATCTGATCTCCAACTGCCAGGAATCATTACACCATTAATGTCCTCATCGAAGGTGCCTTGTGGTGCGTATACATGTCTCGAATTCCGTTCTAAGAGAAAATTATGTAACAAACAGATTGCACATACAATTTTTTTAACTTTTTCAGGACAAAATTAAATAGGCTTCCTTAATGTTCTAAATCTGTTTGCAAGTATGCCAAAGGCATTTTCTACAACACGTCGAGCTCTCGACAATCTGTAGTTATAAACACGATTAGGACCTGGTTGATTACGAAAAGGATAAGGTTTCATAAGATAAGGCTTTAATGGGAAAGCATCATCAGCAATAATGACATAAGGCATATGTTTGATCCTACCAGGAGTTGGCTGTGGTGGTGGTATATTAAGCATACCCTCGCTTAAAGCATTTGAAAGCGAACAATTTACAAACACGCCTCCATGTGAGATTCTCCCATTGCAACTATGCATAATAATTGCGCTCTTCTTGTAATCCAATCTTTAACCCATATCGATCTCTTTTTACGACGACGCATTTTAATTGAAACGCATATCGCGACAATCGCGGCAGCAGCAGTACGTCGATACATGGCGATGGAATGTAACACAATGACTTGCAGTGTAGTATGTCACGATTCCTGTAGACAGCCAATACACTTGAGCCGGGACACTACATGTTTACACCAATGTTGACACAAAAAATTGCTTACCGTGTGGACGCAATCGACACTAGTGCTGACATTTGTGTTGAGTGTGTCATCGTGTATAGCCTTAGAAGATAAGAAATAAATATTGAAATAAAAAAGTGTGGATTATTTGTGAAATATGACTCGATAGCGGTTTAGGTATGAATATGTTGACTTCATGTTTTTAATTGCAGACCCATACGTCAAAAAACTAGACATAGAACTGTTTAATGATGATTTTAAGACCAATCTTTGCTATTATTTTCTATCGAGCCGATTTCGTCCAATTATGTATCGAGTCTGTCCACGGTCTATGAATAATAAGTAATAACATATATATTTTACTTAAAGAACTGCTTAATTGACATCAATTTTAACAAAATTTGGTCTTGTCTTGTCAGCCTCTTAAGAAGGTTTCAGTAAGTTTCTAAATAGCATATACGAAGATAAACTAACAGATGGTATTGATTGTCGGTGCCTCGACCGTGCGCCCGCGTGCACTCCCTGCACTATAGGTAAAGCCCCCCCTCCCTATACCTACTCGTTAATCGCCTTGAAGGTTTAAAACTACGAATGTACAAAATCTGCCCCCTTCCTTCATCCGTTGAAGTGATCATTTCCGGGATATAAACTATACTAGGTGTCCAGGATCTCAAACTATCAGCACCATACCAAATTTCGTCTAAATCCCTTCAGCGACAGACCAGTGACAGCCCAAACCCAGGCTGGCCATGATCCGGGCAACTTCTTCAGTAACAAAAGAACGTATGTTTAGAAATTCTTATCAATGATGACTTATTAATTAAGAAATTTGGTCTTTTAGCGATAATTCAACACCAATTAAAGGTTGAAACTACTCTTCAGGCCATATTTCCTTGATAACTACAAATATTTCATCACGCGGTTTGTATTTCAGAGAGGGAGGACACCAGTTTTGCGAGTTTCCACTACTTTTAAGTTTCGGAGTGTAAGCGAACACTGTGGTTACGAAACTCCAAAAGGAGGAAAGAGATTGGGTGAAAATACTGATAAGTATGATCGAGCAAATCGTTTTTAGCTAAAGGTATAATTCCCGGCAAATAACTTGAGCAAATGACCTTGCCTGCGCAAAGGCGAATTGTACGTGCGAGCTGCCTCCCCACTTCGTCCCGCATGTTCAAGTTGTTTGACGGGAACTATAACGCGAATATACGAACCAAATAACTAAAACAAAAATGCCGAGATGTTGTCAAAATACACCTGGACTTATACCTATATATTATGTTTACGCTCGTCCAATAATGACGACAAACGCGGTGCCGTGTGGGTCACGACCATGACTTCAAAATAAATCAACTTACAGAACACTACACTTATAGAATATATTTGGAAACTTAAGTACATACCACTATTATTAGTTCAATACGGACGCCTAATAAATAAACCCTCAATTATTCACAGGTTGCATTCGATCTCTGGGTTTATTCTACAACACGAGAATTGGTTTGTATTTATTTGTCATTTAGGCAATTTATCAAGTAAGTTACACTGCGAATACAAATCATATTTTGTATTGGCTTTCGATTTTAAAGAGAATTTAAATAAGTCTTTACACAGTGTGTAAACTGTAAATTTCATACGGTCCTATATTTTATCTAGCCATAGTTTCTGACCGTATAAAATCATATGATTGCAATTGTCCTGTACAATGGTTGCGTCCGTAGTCGGCTGAAATTGAATTGTACCATCTGGGACCCGAACGATCAAAAGCAGGGATATGACAGGATCCATAAAAAAATTGCTCGATATCTCTACAAGAGAATGTACGGCCGCAATCCTTTCATTTTTCCTTCGTCGTTTGTGGCTGGCATGATTGGTTTGGAGAACCTGGAACTTCGCCGAAATAGTTATTTGTTATGCAAGGCTGCAAAGTTGTTGTTTGGCGCAAGTGCTCGTATTGAAAGCCGAGCTAGCGAAGGATTGTAAGATTGAACCATGAGCGAAGCCAGGCTTTCAAGGCTCGACACGCCAATCAACTTTGCTGCCGAGCGAAACACACAACTTTTCACCTCACCACCGCGATGAGAAATTACATTTACGTAATGAAAGGCATTTGGACCATTTACTCATTTTCAACAAAGGTTTGTTTACATCTCATCAAGATGAAAGAATTTTATATTTATTAAATGTAACATAAACATTTTTGCATCTTTAAATAACTCCACGCTTACTTACATTAAAAAAGTCAAAGTATTGTTGGGTACCTACTCACTCACTACTCAAGGCTCAAATACGCATACTTTACTTTATCCGCTAACTTAGCAGGCATTAAAATTCATATATGTATTTGTATATCTTCTACACTAAAATCTATAAATAACTTCCATTATTTTGATTTTACTGTGGCTTTAGAACAAAACAAAATTAAATGTATATGAGCTTTTTAAGAAAATTTATTACCTTTGCTAAACGGGGTGCGTTCCAAATTTGCACAAAGCGAAAAGTTTTGAAGAATAAAACTACATTTTAAAATTATTTATTTGTATTATTATAATAAGTCAGTCTAATTATTAATAATTCATATGTAATTAAGAAAGAATAAGTATTATTAATTAAACTTTATCAAAATGATAATAATGAATTATTGCCATAACACCATAAGTTTCTGAACGCCTATCATTCTGTATAGACGACCGCTTTAGCCTAGTTGGTAGTGACCCTGCCTACGAAGCAAGAGGTCCTGGGTTCGAATCCCGGTAAGGGCATTTATTTGTGTGATGAGCACGAATATTTGTTCCCGAGTCATGGATGTATTTAAGTATTTATTTATCTACATAAGTATGTTTATCGTCGTCTAGTACCTATAGTACAAGCTTTGCTTAGTTTGGGACTAGGTCGATTTGTGTAAGATTGTCTGCAAATATTTATTTATTTAGAAAAATGTTGGATCTCGCGATTGACCGTCACACGTTCCAAATTCAAAAACTCTTTCCACGCTAGGATATAATGGACTTTTGGGCGCAGATTTTGAGCGATAAAGCAAACCTTTCCGAGCCGGTGAGGTGAAAATTACTTTTAGCGCTCCACTACTGCTTACTCCTCCTGGGTAAAGTGGACAACCCCACAGTGTTGCAGAGCATTAGGTTCTTCGTTCCAGACGGCTACTCGTACGTGTGCGCGCGGGCCCTCGTCGCCGGCACGCGCTGTTCGCGATGGCCGCCGCGCGCACGCAGCATGGGTCAAGCCCTCACACTTCCAAACGACTTTGTTCGATCTGTCTCATAAGATCCATCAACCAGATCCACTGTGTATCTACTGAGAATTTTTTTTCCCGCTAGATACATTCGTATTTATAATGTATCTACTGGGATTTTTTCTTTCATCTGATACACTTTTCTAAATCCCTTCAGGAATGGATCTAGTGAGAGTTTATTTCCCATTAGATCTTATTAAGTAATTTGCAATAATGGATCTAGTGAGAAGTTTATAAAAATGGTTTACTATTTATTAGTGCATTAATATTCGATATTTTTTACTAGATATTTCTACTAATTCCTAACTAATGAGAAACTTTTTATGTTTTATGTTTGGATATTAGTTACTTAATAGGCAAAAACCAATTTACCTTCATATATTGTTGAAATTCAATTACTGTCCTGATATACTTACATACAATACAATACAATACAATTACTCTTTATTGCACACCTTAAAACATGAATCAAATAGACATAACAACTTATAAAAGACAGATGTTAACAACAGGCGCTCTTATCGCTAAAGAGCGATATCTTTTAGACAACCAAACATATATATATAGTGGCGAAAAACTTTTTTTTTTAAATTAGCATCTTCTAAGCAAATAATTGGGGCTGGAAGCTAATAAGGGAGGTCACACATACAAAAAAGTGCCGATTTAATATTTTGCAGATAGGAAAAAAAAATACGACTTCGTACTCCCGGGATAGTTAGTTTCGGTTTTTTCCGTAGGTATTTTACGCTTGAAGCTATTAGAACAGTTAAAATACTCATACTAAATTTCGACCGTCATATATGGCAACAATGTTTCGCAACCAGTTGCAATGGAAGGATATTAATATACTAATTTCTGAAAACGTTTCTTTTAATATTGCCACAGACCACAATATCCTATGGCTATGGCGAGCAACATGTTTCACAAGCTTAAAACGTTCCGTAATACAGTACCGTGTCTTCGCTTGATGTTTGCATTATCAGAATCGTGTGTTTCGCCCCCTTCAAAAATTACGTCAATTCATTCTATTGTGAACAAACTCTTGTTCATGGTCTATCGAAATAATGGATTTACAAAGAGTTATATTCTCACTAGATATTTAATGGATCTAGGAAAATGGATCTTGTTAAAGAAAAGTTCTCCTTAGATCCATTGAATATTAATAAAATGTATCTAATAGGAATAAATTCTCATCAAATCCATACTTGGTCAGTGAAATGTATCTAGAGAGAATAAAATTCTACTCTGATCCATTTTAGATAATCTAATGGGAAATAAACTCTCACTAGATCCATTCCTCAAGGGATTTAGAAAAGTGTATCTACTGAGAATTTTTTTCCCAGTAGATCCATTATAAATACGAATGTATCTAGCGGGAAAAAAAAATCTCAGTAGATACACAGTGGATCTGATTGATGGATCTTATGAGACAGATCGACTTTGTTGGGTCGGTCCAGCACGGCTGTCACAGGACGGCCCGCGAGCTGTTTCGCGGCGACACTCTTTCTAAGCATTCTAATTAAAATCAGACGTATAGTCTATCTCGCCGCGACACAGCTCGCGGGCTGTCCTGTTATAGCCGTGCTGGATGCTGACTTGCATACCGAGAAATGGGGTACCTTGTGCATAAATTTGCATAAATATTTGGATGACGTCGTTACTAGAAACAGTTATTGTATGAATTATTGTGGAAGAGTTATGGTATTGATTCCAAGTAATTCCAACCAACTAAGTAAACTTGTAATTATTATTATTTTCTTTTGCGATACTTGCTGTAATTTTGTCTGTATTTCTTCGATGTCATGGCGTCTGGGGACCGATTTTTGACTTTCGAGCGCTCGAAATCAAAAGCGAGCGGTAGAAAATATTCGCACACGAAAATTTGTCACTATTATTTTCGCATGAACCCAATAATAGCTATTTTTGAAATCATCACTCGAAAGCTAGTGATTGGCTATCGATACTTTTGTTTTTCGTTGTATGCAATAACCCTCCTCTCCTTCCTCCTCCTTTAAGTACATAATTACCCGTTTTTCAAATTTGAATTTTCAACATACCTTATATAGAGAATAGTACTTTATTGGAAGTTGCGTAGGTATCTATAATATAGTAAATTGATTAATTTTAAATATATTATTGCGTTTCATAACAGAAAAAAAATCATAAGTAAGTAGTGAGTTGTAAGGTGCAAACATTAATAATTGTAAAACGAAACGTAATTGTGTGAGAGAGAGACAGTATGACAGCGTGACCTGAAGAAGAAAGTGATAGAGAAATAACAGGGACAGGAGATAAGTTTCAGCGAGAGTAACAGAGAGAATAAATTATTTATGGCCGATCCGTTGTTTCCTTTACTACGAGTAATGGCCGGCCGGTTCCAATAATGAATCCACCGATAGTTTTCCTTACATTTTGACAGTTTACCCGTAGAAAACGTGTCAAAATGTAACTGTCGGTAAGGAAAACTATCGGTGGATTGATTATTGAAACCGGCCATTACAGAGTAATAAATAGTAAACGAAACGCTTATAAATGTTCCCGCCAATAGACTAACGATCTTGGTTTTCAACCACAAAATAGGGATGCGGACTAAGATTTTTTTATGATGTCATTCGAACCAGTTTTTGGAGAGGAACAAATGTTTGTATGGGAGCAACTACAATTAAAGAACATAAATACCCAAAAATTTGAGACAAATATTGACCTCGCTGGCGGCAGCACAAAACGCTTCATACTGATAGACACCCACGTATGACGTCACAAGTGGCATTTGTACTGATCGTCGTATGGAAAATCAGGTAAATTGTTGTTTCGGTCGCGAAATACTGCGTTTAAGTACATAGTTGTCATACAATTTTGTTTCTATAAAAGCGTAAGGATTCTATTGGTAGGTAGCTTTAAATTTACTATTGGACAATAAAATAAAAAAAAAATCAAGGGTCATATCTTTTTATGATTTTAATTATATTTTATAATTTAAATACTTATACTTTATTACGATAATTTGATGGTTTACTATCCATTAAGCATCACTATTATCAATTTGAACATGCGGCCGCATGCCTATTCGGCAAGAAATTATATATAATCGTACACCAGCCAATCACTTAGCATCGAATCAATATATTTTATTTAAATATCTTTTAAATTAATAGTCAGTCCAAAATTAAATAGATAAAGTGAAGTGTCAAAATTTTCTACCGATAGAAGTGAATACGAGTGGTAAACACCACTCGTTTTTCAATTTTCTATCGCTCGTATAAATTTCAAAAATAGCATTTTATCGTTTTTGACCGTTTTCGAGTGAATGAGTCGAGCGCTCGAAAGTCAAAAATCGGTCCCCTGGTCTCCACTGTAAGTCGGGCATGTGTTGTGTGTGTGTGTTGATATAATAATAAATAAATTGAAATACGATTTAGTGATTTTCTTAATTCGCTAAATTAATAAATAGTTAATATTTTTATCTACGCACATATCATTAGTGTTCTTATGCGGTCAGAAACCGTAGGAAACAGCATTATTACAACCAATTTTACTATGATAACTTTCTTGTCTGTGGTAGTAGGTAAAATCTGTATTGTAATGTTATTACAGTACAGATTTTTGTAAGATTGAAAGTTTAAATTTGGAACAGCTGTCAAAACTCATATGGGTCTCTATTCTAGTACTTATTCATAGATATTAAAACAGTTATCGATGCGAAACGTCAATTCAGTATGTTTTTTTAATATAAACCGCACGATATTTGATCTCGAGTGACATGACAATAGGGACTTCATTCGTTTGTCCATGATTAAAAAAAAAAATCGTCTTGACGTAGGATCGAATTGCCGCCATTACTGTTGTCATTTCTTTGTTGTTTTTTTGCTGTTACGAAAGTAGAATTGTGGAAAGTTGTTTGTAACTGACATTTTAGTTGAAAATATGAGTAGTAGTGACTCCGAGAACGATATGCACACTCCGCCGGATATCGTAAATGCAGCCACGATTGCAACAAATATATTTTACAGGTAGCACTACCTATAGTAGCAATGCAGGTCATTTTCCTACGGCTTCTGAACCCATCTTAGAGTACTTATAAAGTAGTGTATGAAACTGTACATAATTTGGCCTTAAAACACTCATGTGATCCTATTAGGAAACTCGCTCACGCTCGTTTCATAAAACCACACTCTTATCTTAAGGCCTCTGATTATGTATCAGTTGCATAAACTACTATTCAATTACGAATACTCAACCACTTCGTTTGCGAGATAAAACATTACGTGATATAGATAAGTCCTCAAGGAGTGCGGCCCGGAGCAGGTTCCAGTATTTATGGCGAGGCACTTGCTTAAGTTGCCGCTGTAAATGTCGACCATGTTGATGTGACGCGGCTTCTCAAGGACATTGTCAAGTTACAGAATGATGTGAGCGTAATTAAAGAGCAATACACCACAGTCGAGAAAGTGAACTCTTTACTGAGATCGGAGGTAGACTTGTTGAAACAATCATCGGTACCATATGGGTCATTGTCCCGTCGCAATGTAAATACGAAGCGAGGCGCGTTTTTAGATAATTTTGAGTGCAACTGTGGACCTATTGGGTTGTCACATATACACCATGATCACAGCAGCCTCCATGTAAGGTATCGCCATCCGATAAAAGATAACGCCGGATACCGGGACATAATACAGTCATGCCGTACAGATATCGCTTCTTGCAATAGAACAACAATAGATGAATGGACCAGCAAACTGATCCAAGATATAATTCTATTTTGAATCGCGAGAACGCAGCGGTAGTTGGGTCGGAGATGAGTAAAATTGCACTGATGACTCATCCGACCGTTATCAAGCCGCCGGCGGTCGTCGCTGCCCCAAAAACCGGTTTGGCGAGGGACACAGCTGAGTACGGTTGCAACAATGATAAATCGTTTCCCCCTGGGCGGCCCAAAAGGCCCCCAGCGAGGTAACCTCAACATATTTGTAGCAGGCCGCACTGCAGGCCTAACAAGGAAGAAAAAAAAAAAAAAAAAAAAAAAAAAAAAGATAAATCGTTAGCTGCACGTCTATCATGCGACGGCCGCGACATACTCTCGATTTTTTCTCGCACTATATCTCTTGTTCCAAGTGTTCTAATAAGAAATGGACGGATAGTGCGAGAAAAATCGAGAGAGCTCGCGCGCCGTGCCTCGCATGATAGCCGTGCAGAGATTATAGCCGGTGGCGTTTTTAAACAGCAAGTAAGGTATGAAGAGGTAGAGAAGGAGTGGAGAATGAGACAGCAGAGAAGGTTGTGGAATCGTTTTGTAAGCAAGAAAGGCAATGCTGTAGTGGATAGGAATGAAAAGTTCAGAGCGGCCGAAATAGTTCAGTAAATAAATAATAAATAAATAAATATTAGGGGACAATCTTACACAAATCGACCTAGTCTCATAGTAAGCTCAGTAAGGCTTGTGTTATGGGTACTTGACGACGATATATATAATAGATATAAATGCTTAAATACATAGAAAAACTTCCATGACTCAGAAACAAATATTCATGCTCATCACACAAATATTTGCCCCTACCGGGATTCGAACCCAGGACCTTCAGCTTCGTAGGCAGCGTCACTACCCACTAGGCTAACCGGTCGTCGAAGTTCAGTACGTTAGAAATAAGTCAAACACGAAAGTTACGGTGTCTATGACCTATATGAAGACTCAAAAAGATTATAATGCATATAAGGTGTTTATCCCGAAAGATAAATTAGATAGACTTTTGGCCGGATGAAGTTGAGTTCCGACGTTTTTATGAGTTTAAGGACAGAGCCGTGAGTGATGAATGACAGTGGGCACAGGGCGCGGGGTGAGCGACAAAATAATATTACTTAATGGATAATACAACCCTAGTAAATAAAAAAATCAGTTTTAACTGTAAGTCCGTGAAGCGCTCTGTGGATGCAGTCAGACAACTTTGCCAATCAGCGGTGATCGTAACCTTACAAGAGACATGGCTGTTTCCCCACGACCCGACCTGTCGTTTCTGAGCAGTATTGATAAGGACTTTGATTATACTGGGAAATCGGCAGTGGATACTTCGTCGGGAATTGTGAGAGGGCGGCCCTACGGTGGCGGCGTGGCCATTCTGTTGCGCAAACGCACATTTGAATCGGTGTCTGTTATAAGCTGTGAGAGTTCGCGCATAACAGCTATTAAAGTGTCATTGGGTAATGATGTACATCATAGTGTGCAGTGTTTATAAGCCGACCGACTCAAAAGACAATATGCCTGAATGTATTGACTGTTTCAGCAAGTATATGCTATTGCTGAGACTAGTTGCGCGAACATACTCTAGATCTTTTACCGCGCGCGCTGTTAAGTTGTGGAATGAGTTGCCTTTGTCGCTGAGACAGTCGCGGTCTGTTGCGTCACTTAAGATGAATTTGAAGAAGTTGTGGCTTTCCAATGACTTGTGAATTGGTTGAATATAGTATTTATTTATTTATTGTATACTTGCGATATATATCATCATCATTCTCCTAGCGTTGTTCCCGGTTATGCCCCTAAAGGAGCTCGGGGTCCGCTTTGACACCTAATCCCAAGATTTGGCATAGGCGCTAGTTTTACGAAAGCGACTGCCATCTGACTTTCCAACCCAGAGGGAAAACTAGACCTTATTGGGATTAGATCGGTTTCCTCACGATGTTTTCCTTCACCGAAAAGCTAACGGTAAATATTCCGTACATAAGTTCCGAAAAACTCATTGGTACGAGCCGGGATTCGAACCCACGACCGCCGCTTGACATCCGCATGCCTGAACCACTAGGCTACCGTAGCTATTTACTTGCGATATATATATATTACATATTTATATATGTATTGGCATGTTTTTATTTGTCTAGGATTAATACCTATTAGGTTTTGTTTTCATTTTCTCTGTGTTTTTGTACACGGTATAAGTTTGCCTATCTCGTTCTACCTACCTTCCTCTCAATTGCTCAAAGGTTAGCTAGAAGAGATCCCTTATAGGGATAAGTTCGACTTTTTACTTTGATCTATTGTGTGACATGTATATTCTTTAACCTGTTATTGTGTACAATAAAGTGCTTACATACATACTACATACTAGGGATGTCGAGGCTGTGTATATGATAGGTGACTTCAATGCTCATCCCCGTGAGCCTTTTGCAAACGAACTATTCGACTTTTGTAGTGACCATAAATGGCAATGTGCGGATGTCGCAAGTCTTGGCCTACATTCGAATAGCTACCTACGTCAGCGAGGCGCCTGGCTGCCAGCGCTGGTTGTGTTGTGATGCAAATGCAATGCTCGCACACTATCGCTGACATAGGGATAGATTAGGTATGATGTTTATTTTTCTGTCCATTATCCTATGTAAATAGGTTAGGCTCGTAAAACACACTTTCCAGAAATGTGCACTTTCTGTAAAGTTGCATTTTTTTTAGAATGATTATTTTCCCGGAAAGTACACTGTCTCTAAAAGTGCACTTCTCGATATGTACACTTTGTCAATAGGTGCGCTTTCCCAGAATGTGCACTTGCGCAGAAGGTATATTTTCCCTGAAAGTACACTTTAGGGGTAGGGGTGTCCCTGTTTATAGTACTAAGGGTTTCCTGACATAAGTACGTTCAGTTTTGTTGGGCAAAAGGCCGAAAATAATCGGTACGAAGTTAGTCACTTTGTCATTGGAAGTGTCTAAATAATAAATGTGTACCTTTTGAGAAAGTGCCCTAAATGGGAAAGTGTACATTTTGGGAATGCGTGCGTTTTGGAAAAGTTCACTGTTTGAAAAAGTAAGCTTTCAAATTGGGAAAGTGTACATTTTGGCAGTGTACATTTTGCGGAAAGTGCAACTTTGCAGAAAGTGCACATTTCGGGAAAGTGTGTTTTACGAGCCTAACCCGTTTTGGGCGTCGCTTAACAAAATGAGCTCGGGTGGCGCATGCATTTGAGGCAATGTTTTTAGGACGTAAAATATTTAAGAGCAAACTTAAATGTTGCCAAAACCATCAAGAACAAATTATACTTGACATTATTGCCTCTCATCGCGCTGCTAACGATTTTAAAAAGTTTTGGAAGGCGTCTAGCAAACTCAACAATAGGCCTGGTCTTCCGGTGAGCATCGGTGACACTAGTGACCCGAAATCCATTGCGAACTTATTCTCGGAGCACTTTAAGGTGAAGTCGCCCACGGGCCCGCGCATCAGGGGGTAGACCTGGTTCGGTTTTCGGCCAAACTTAACGATAAATTTAATCCATTGCCATTCTTTTGGGATTAGCCATAGTCGGGTAAAATGTTAATGTAGTTATTATCCTATTGTGTAAATCAATGTAGTTCATATCGTATTGTGTAAATCAAAATCGATTTGAAATTCTCCCGAGCTACAAATTCGGAGAATCTTCCCTGGAAGGAAATTGAGGGAAAATCTCACATGTGGATGCATTTTTTTTTCTCTATGAAGCCCCTTTTTCGTCAAGGTTGTGCACTACAGGCTTGTGCAAAATTTATTTAGCATTAATGTTGCTCTAGCTAGACCTTGTTTTCATAGAGTACCTACGTAGTTTTCGAACATAACCTGAATTACTTACGAATGGAGTACACTTTCCAAGATGGTGGTCGTTCTACGAGGTCCTGACCCGGGGACTTTTGGGAGACGAAAACAGGGCTGCCAACGAACATGTGTACCTACCAAATTTTATCAAACACCCCGAGATTTCGAGGTTAGACAATATTGACGGTACTAATTGAATTAAATGGTTATTTATTATTTGTATTACTTTCGACTTTTATTGGTGCTTGGAGTGGTGGTGGTGGTGGAAAACAAATGAACTGTCATGACATGACGTGCAGACTGATTTACGTATCTACGTAAATCAGTTGATAACATGCATACATTTCGTGCTCAATTATTTTGCATGAAAAACAATTAAGTAATTAATTAACGAAATGTATGTAAACGTGTTGTTTTGCACTGACACTAATCACCATCAAATATACGCGCTTATGAAATTTACACGCTGTATATATCAAGCGCCGGACCTTTGGTTGATTTGATTCTTAATTCATTTCATGATTCTTTTACTATTAAAAAAGTATTTTGCTGAATTATATCTTAATACTAAAATATTATATTAAGGGATACATTTTACGAGGGTCTGAACTAGGATCCCTGTGTTTCAGGCATATAGGCTATGTTCAGCAGTGGACGTATTCCGGTTGAGATGATGATGATGATGATGATATATATTATATATATATATATACATACATACATATATATACAAATATATATTTTGATCAACGGCCCTTATGTCGTTCACTAATCGGGTTCGGTTTTCAAATGTGATTGAAGCGAGACGTTAACCTCTGGATCACAATACGCACAACACTAACCACAATTGAAGCATTACCTATTATTATCAAGTAACAATGAACGTAAATAATTCCCGAATCTGCTTGAACTGTAGACAGTAGACGGGTTCTAAATAAGTGTTTTAAGCATAGCTATTCCAAACACTTGTATTTTTAAGCGGTTTACTTTTGAATGCATTAAGGTACCTGCGGGTAAATAGGTCGGCTAATAAGGCCTAAGTAACGAAAATCGTATTAAATACTGGTGCTCGCGCTCAAGGCTACGCGTCCCTGATGCCAAGCAGACAAACAAGGAACTACACGTTCGAACTGGCTCGATTCCCCGCTCCCCGCCGCCAGGATTGCATCATACATTTCGGCAGGTGAGCACGTGGCACGTGGTACAAAAATCGGGCCGAAACAGACGTGAGTATTTATTGTAATATTACATTAATAATGTCAATTTGTACTCAGTTTTTCTCCCTAATTAACGTTTGATATGTGATGCAAATTTCAATAACGTATTGTAATGTCAATATTTTATATTTCGTTTTATTTGTACACGTGGTCAGTGGCGAATAAGGCCTACAAAATTTACCTATAGGCCTTATTGCCCTATATGGCTTGGGATTTATTTTAGGCCTCCTACTTCATATATCGAATTTCGGTATTTTAAGTTATACTACTAACTTAGTGAGCATCATTACTTACTTATTTGTTATATTATCAGTTTCGATCACGATGCCTCCCAAACGAGCATTGTGGTCAGAAGATGCCCTAGTGTTTGCAGTTACTATTACCTATAGTATAATATGGCCTACAGTAAAATAAGGCCTTTAAGAGAAACCCTACAAAAAAACATATTTTTTTTATATCAGGAATTGTTATTTTTTATAATTTTCTATGATGGTTAAAGTTTGAGACTTATTATTTCTATAGGTACATGTTAATTCGGTTGCTAGTTTATATAAATGAATATTTTGATGTAATTTTGTACTAAATATCCGCACAATGACCCATATTATATCTCAATAGAAGAATATAAACGCATTTGTTATAGTTAAGTGATTATTGATCTCGACAACAAGTTTGTTTTAATTATTTGAGTACGTTAAGGCCTTAGGCCTTTTTATACCACCATATTATAATAAGGACTATTAGTAGGGTTTTAAAAAACCGGTCACTGTATGTCTTCTTATGGGAATTACCGCCATTTTTCACATTGATTGTATACTAATTGAAATTAAAGACTGATTCATATATAAATATGCTAATCAAATATGCTATTTTACATTTTATTTACATTCTCCCTTAGCTAGGCCTTACTACCCGAAAGTACCTTATATGCAGCAACCGAAATAATTACACGTCAGATAGAAGTGCTCGAAGGGATCTGCACACAAATCTTTTATCGAGAGAATACAGGGTGTCCCACGAATATGCGGCATGAAGGGAAACTATGCTTAATATTGAAGACAGGTAAGCATCTTTTTAGTTTTTAATGCAGTATTGCTTGTTTTTAATAAAATAAAATAATTTATATATACGTATATAAAATAAGACTTCCTGACAGATCATCAACGCACAGTCGAAACTACTGAGACTAGAAACTTGAAATGTACACCAGAACTTTCTTTTATGACGTAGGCAAGGGATAAGACGGGATTTTTGGAATTTCCATAGGGGAATTAAAGAGGGGTGCAAAGTTTGTATGGGAGAAATGTTTTTTTTTTTCGAGATAAAGACTTAACAAGGCAAGGCGTGCAAGGTTTGGATGAGAAGCGCTTTTTTTTAGCTAGAGACTTGAAACGTTGTAGAAAGATTACTTATTAGAATAACTTTCTGTCAAAAATTTCATTTTTGGGTACAAGATTTTATTGCCGACTGTACTTTTCTGTATACCGTCATCAACTGCTCATTGAGAAGATTCTAACGAGCCCAAACTCGATGGGGTTATGTGGTTTTATTACGGAGTTCCTATGGCCACCTTCTGTCTCCATCATCAGATCAGCTCGATGGTACCATAATATTGAATTGTCATCCAAACTATACTTATAACCAAAATTTTAGCTCAATCGGTCACCGGGAAGTGGTTCAAATTTAACTTGCAAGATTCGACGGACAGCTTACTTACATACGAACAAGTCAAGTTAATATAAAGCTTGTAAAACGGGGTTGGAAGTACGTATGAGGAACAAGTATTTTTTGAAGTAAGGGAATTCTTTGGTCATTCATATGGTAAGCAATTTATTGGTCAAAATACATAATCCAACTGCTAGCAGAAAAGTAGGTTAGATCAAATTTATTTATTTATTTATTGATACATGGAAAACCAACAGCGCAACATATTTATAGACATAATAATAAAACCATATACTTAGCCAATTAAAGGTTCTCACATATAGAAAAAACCGGTCAAGTGCGGCAACAGAAATACATAATCTGTGAAAATTTCAACTGTCTAGCTATCGCCGTTCTTGAGATACAGCCTGGCGACAGACAGACGGACGGACAGCAAAGTCTTAGTAATAGGGTCCCGTTTTTACCCTTTGGGTACGGAACCCTAATAAATTAACAAAGATATCTATAGCCAAACTTAAACTTGGCGTACATTACGCACAGTAACCAATCGCGCACTAATAGCAAGCATGGCAATGGGAATATACAAGTACACGGTACTTAATAAATTAGGATACATAAACTCTAGTATCCCGAGCCTACTCCCGAAGTACCTACCACACATGAACAATCTTGTCAGTTTAGATTTTATTGCGTGTATGCTATCACTAAATATGTCTATATCTAATTTATCTACAACTTTGTTGAAACTCCTGCCTGCTCTGCACAAAAAACTATTTTTTCTATATTTAGTGGAAACATGGAACATGCTAATAGGACGAAAATTGTGGAAACTTCTTATGGGAGTATTGAAAGAAATTTTACCAAGTAAATTAGGACAGTCAACATTGCTTCTTATTATATTTAACAAGTAAACATCATCCATTTCACGACGCTTAACAAGGGGTATCAGGTGATGCTTTTTGATGCAAATTAGAACCACGACCCTTACAGAACTAAACAGCTACCAGAAATGTAGGTAAGGTTAGAACTGCGATGCAACCAGAACCGAAAAGAAGATAATGTTTGATTAAACCTGCGGATTATTTTGTTAATCTAAAAAGTATATAACTTGGATAATCAAAATAATTTATTCTCTAACACCGTTAAATATGGACTGGGGATGGAGATGGAAAGTTCTACGTCTTTTAAAATAAGATAAGCTTGCTTTCAAAACTATACAGGTATTTAGGAAAAAAAATCCAGTAATGTAGCTTAGTAGACATAAAAAAAAAACAATTTTTCTTTTATACATTATGAAGTATATACAATTTAAGCAGAAACGTCTGCCGATCATACTTATGATATTTAAGTATATTTGTAAAAAAGGAGTTTTCAATTTAGATTTAGCAATTTAAACTAACGATCTCATCGCACTAGGCTTAATCCCCGAACGGATTTAGATGAAACTATCCGTACAGATAATTTGAGACCCTTGGAAGGATATAGGATAGTTTTTATCTTGGAAATCGGATGATCTTAAGATGGTAGAAGTGTGTCTGGGACATAATTAAGCTTGCGCCTAACATAATTTAATAGCAATATGTTTTCTAAGACGTTCTACGCGGACGAAGTCGCGGGCAACAGCTAGTGTCTCCATATAGCCTTGGGGCATCCATTATAAAGCCTGTGTATAGCCATTTAGCCAATCGATCGCCCCTTTATGTCAATGAGATTGGCATACTCGTTCTGAAACGTTAGCAGTTAAGTCCACGTTCGGACAAGTTAGTGGAAGGAATTGAAATGCGAAACGTAAGTGTCAGATTGTGCCCCTGATCTCTAACAGCACTCGTGACCTCGGGACCTACGTAGTTGTCCGCTCGCCAGGAAGACGAGTAAGTGATTTGATTAATGCAAGAAATATAATGCAGGAAGGACCGCTCATGTAGCATTATTTGCAGCGTCAAAATACAGTCGCACGGCGAGGGTTCGATTAAATATCTTAGAAAAAGAGTATTAGTTTATGCCGTCAGTCATAACGCTGAACTAAATATATAAAGCTAGGAAAACACTTGCATGTGCCTTGCAGGTTAGGCGACTTCAGTCAGAAAAGGATTGTGGGAACGAGTGCTGTAAAACACTCCAATTCCGGAGTCCTAATTTTGTAGACTCTAATTTGGTACATATTTAGGGCTTTGTGAACTCAAAGACTCCGAGTTTGGAGTCGAGCGTGAGACATCTCAACAATTTCACAAACAACTTGAGCTTTTCAATAATTTTGACTCGTTCATGTTGCTGGCGATCATTAATAATGAACGTTGATGATAAGGACGGAACCACGGACAAAACAAAGGCATAAATAATGCAGATACATAGTAGTTACTAATATTTGCCCACTTTGTTTGAAATAAATGCTTGTTAATGTACTATGAAAACAAACCGACCATCAATATGTATATGCAGTGTCGACATAGTAGGTAGAAACTTTACCTACTTATCTAATATATCATACTTAAAGGATTTTGCCCGTGACTTCTAGCCCGTATTCATAAGGCCTGACCTGACTGAAAGGTTCATCAATATCCGTTTGGTACTTTTTGCGTGAAACAGTAACTAAGATCCAAATATCCTGACATAGTAATACGTTTATTAAATAATTAATTCTATGCTCGTTGGATACTGATGTATAAAACAAGTTCATAAGTAGAAGGAAAGAAAGTATTTTGATGGAAATGGGTGATATGGAGCCAGTCGTATTGCTGTATGTCCATTTTCAGCCAAAACTTTATCCACTCGAAAAACGCTGAAGTGTTCTTTGTGGCGTTGTATTACGCTATACAGTCCCGGTTTTTGGTTATCAGGTGTAAAAGAAATATCGTGTCTTGTAAACCACTCGTTCATGTCCGCCTTTCGAGTATTGCTATTAGGTGGCCTTTCGACAAATTTGTTGTGGTAAGAAGCGTTATCTATATTATCTATAACAACAACGCTGTTATCGGGTAAATTAGGCATTAGTTGTGTTCTTAACCGCTTCTCATACTTCTCAGCATTTATTTCCTTGTGGTAATCGCCATCGGGATCCGCGGACTGATCTAGTAAAAGAGCTCCAGGTACAAAGCCTTTTTCATTACCTGTGTGAACAATAATAAATCTTTGACCCTGTCAAGCTTTTGGCTTTAGTGTGCGTTGTATGAATATATGATTCATCACCATCAGTATATAAACAATATTTTGTTCATCACACTTGCTCGAAAAGGGCTTCATAATGCGCAGACATACAGTCGCCATCAGATACATCGGAGCGGCCAAAGTGCTCACAAATATCTGAACACGTCTCTATTGTCGACGCATTAGAGACGTGTTCAAATATTTGTGAGCACTTTGGCCGCTCCGATATATCTGATGGCGACTGTACAGAGCTGTAATAGCCTATGTAAAACCGCGGACGTAATGGTTTTTTTCTTAAATTGTATCTGTCACCCATACGGCAGTTACAAAGCAAAGAGGTTTTATATCAAATACGATGTCTGAAAACGTATTTATAAATAAATTTAAACTTAAAACACTACTTAAACATGTTACCCTGAATTATTTACAGATTTAATATGTAGTTATTTAGTGTCTATGTAATTTTTTTTTAAGTGTTTTCAAATCGTGGCTGTATACCGAAGGGTCTTTGCCATACGCGCCTCACGTCAAATTCAGCAAAATGGACGACTGACATGTTGCAGTTCTTATTACGATTTGTATTCATTTCATCTAAAATGTATTGGTTTCCTCGCAAATGTGATGAAAAACATTGTGTATAACACGGGCGTAAGAATATTGCAAACTCGAGTCATCAAAAGCCTTCTGATAGACTCTTGTTCGCAATATTCCACTTACGCCCCTCGTTAAACAATGTACTATACCAGTAGCCCTTAATTGTCGGATTTCTCTCAAATATTTTATTCTTTATAAACGGACGTCATGTTTTTCCATCAAAATGCTCCTGTTATTGTCGGTTTTTCTAAATCTGAATCCCATGTCTCGGATTATATATAGCAGAGATGAAATTGAGCCTTTGAATCCCATTTCCTCTTTTAGTTTTTTGTGTAGTGATCGCAACGTAGGAACCTCTTTAAATCTTTCATGAAAGTTATATACCATTCGTCGTATCACGCAATAATCAAAATCATCCATTTATAAACGATATTTTTGCCCGGCACTTCTTTGGATTGTTTTTTGATCTTTAGGTGACTGATCTGAGAGCTTGTCATTTTCCTTCAAAATTTTTAACACGCTGCTTTTATAAACTATTTTTTTTGATGATATTTACTTTTTCTTTTCTGAATTAGCTTCTTTTCTAAAATAGTTATATACATTATTTACAATTCCACGAGATTTAGCAACAATTTTTTTACCACGCTTTAAATTTGTTGAAGCCATGATACATAACTATTGTAAGTTAATTTTGATAAAATTTGATAGAATCGAATATTTTCACGAATGAAATTAGCGATCATAAACAAAAATGTATTATATACGAGGGGTGATCCAAAAGTTTTGATAATCGGCATAAAAAACAGAAGTTATCCGTTATATATCATTTTTAATTATTAAATACACTCTTTATTAGTTTACTTACCTATATAATATATTAAAAATGTTTTAATTTTAATACATATAAAAAAAAACTGGATAGACGAAATGCAGACTAGTTTTTACATCGACGCAATTGCCCGATTTTATTAACGAGTTTTCAATATCTAAGAATAAGAAGTAATAGTAAAAGAGTTGGTCTAGATTACACTGTAGGTAACTAGTTTTATAGAATTCCCAAGCCTGAAAAACAGTCCTGGTACTCGGCAAGCTCGGCCAAGAAAAAAACTCATACAATTGGTACTTTTTATTCTTTGGTTTTTTCTGTGACGGCCTCACTTATTTGCTATAGAATTATGATGTATCTCTCTCCCTTCGTATTTATATTCATATATTTGTAACCCAAGTACACCCTGTTTAAAAAAAAATAGATATATTGATGGCCAGAAAAACCTACCTTGAACTTTGTTACGTGAGCTGTGCTTAAAAAAAAATGATGACATGAGTTTAATTTATTAATTTCGTGGCATCAAAATAAATAAACTAAGTATTTTTTTTATTTTTTTTATTACCGCACCAGAATTTTGCCAACACCGCCCCAAACATGTAACAAAATATCCTCCGATTTTACTGACGGCAGAATATATTCCATACCATCATATTTATTTAGCTATTAAAAAAAACTAATGAATGAAATCTTTTTTTAAAGTTTTTAGTGTATTATTGAATAATTGCAATAGTCAATTATTTTTCTTATTTCAATATAAAGGTTGTGTTAGTTTTGAGCTACAAAGGAGGTTTTGTTGCTCATATCGTTCTTGTATTGTGTTCAATAAGACAACGAGTAATTTAATTAAAGATCATATCTGTAAATTGATAACTCTATGTGAGAGATGATTGATTCACGACAATTCGGCGATTCGGCCAACCTCGTTAGGTTGGCCGAATCGTTAACTGATTTTAATCGTATTGTAATATGTATTGCTAGCTAAGTATTTAGCACAACACCATAACTATATTAACTATCATAAGTAGGCAATCCACTTACTAGCACCGCGCGATCACCAGCTAAAATATAGCTGAGGCTAGGAGGGGAGGGAGATTATTTACAGATTTAATATGTAGTTATTTAGTGTCTATGTAAAATGTTTTTAAGTGTTTTCAAATCGCGGCTGTATACCGAAGGGTCTTTGCCATACGCGCCTCACGTCAAATGCAACAAAATGGACGACTGACATGATGCAGTGTTTATTACGATTTGTATTCATTTCATCTAAAATGTATTGGTTTCCTCGCAAATGTGATGAAAAACATTGTGTATAACACGGGCGTAAGAATATTGCAAACTCGAGTCATCAAAAGCCTTCTGATAGACTCTTGTTCGCAATATTCCACTTACGCCCCTCGTTAAACAATGTACTATTTCAACACAATTGCTCGTAACGTACCTCTTATTGTGTCGCTTTTAGGCTCATAATCCTGGATATTAAACACGCGTGTTTTATAACATTACGACACTTGTGTGTTATGGTTATATCCCGATTAAGTCAAGTTGGCACCTTGCAGCAAGATGTATGCATGCACACGGTGCATTCTTAAATTAACCGGGTTGTACAGAATGTACAGCTTTTTTTTTATATCTCGGCAAATGGACTCTTACTCGACTAATTAAATTAAATCCTTTTTGTTAATTAATTGACTTTTTCTTTTAGGATATGATATAGAAACGTTTAATTTAGTAAAATTTTTCACTTTTGATAATATTTTACATGAAAAGAAACAAAGATAAAGATAACATTTTACAACGAAAATATTTATTTCCGCACGTTTTTTTTCTCTGTTTAGAGATTTCATCTAATGCGCGCGCGCACTGCGCAAACTTCACGAAAAAAAACTGTTGTGCGCCATTATAGGTTATTTCACAGATATTTGTAAACATTGTTAATAAGTGTTTGGTTAAGTATTAACAAAAACGTTGACTCGTGGTGACTAGAAAAGTGATAAAAAGAATGGACGCCACTGGAAATTCTTGGCGATATTTATATGTAACGTGTGAGTAAAAACCTGTTACCATAAATAAAGAAAATAACTTGGCAGGTCTATAAAATTTTCATCTTATGAAAAGGTTTTTTACCTCGCAAAATGTGTTGAAAAACGTCGTATGAAACGCGTGAGCTTTGATAATTACATCCTCGGCTCTCTTATTAAGCTCACCTGCGGCTCGCGTGATAATTCCGCCTCTGATATCAACATACCTCACTTGTATCACAATGTACTAATAAACAATATCACGTTTGATCCCAGGAGATTTCATCGCATTGAAAATGTTGCCCGTCACTATTCATTCAACTCGCCCGAACAATTACTTCTCGAAGTTACTTCATCTTGTTATACACATGAATGAAATATGGCAGACATTTGAAATGACTGTATTTTGCTTCTGTTAATATATATATGTAAATTACTTGGAGTTTTTTTTCTTCATTTTATCACCAGTTTGAAACATATTGTATCCAACCTTATTGGACAAGCTGAAAGTTGCGTTGCCATGTTTAATGGTTAAAACGGTCAGGAAAGAGTGGTCTACACAACCCACCCTAAGGGCGAGTTGCATCCACGTATACGCTTACAGACCGATCTACGTTAAATATTCCGCCAGGACCTGTCATCCCATAGAAACTTTTCAAACTTACCATACATTCAAATGTTAACGAACACGGCTTACGATTACAGACCGTTTGGTGCAACCCAGCCCAAGTCTACACACATTACAGACTGCTGCAGACACATTAGAGATAGCTGAGTAACACATATCGTGAAAATAAACAAATCGATGACTCGAGGAATTATACAAAAGTTAAAGCACAATGTTTTTTTAAGGAGGTGTCTTTCATTGACCCCCCGGGAACTCTGGCCTCCATTTTGTCATTCGGAAATACCTGAATACCTAATTGAAGCCCTTGAAATCAAAGCATAAAGAGGAGGTATAAATGTACTCGTAAATGTCATATACTAACGTCACTGTTTTGCAAAGATAATGTCGCCGTTACTCAGAAGTTATTTATGACCATAGCCAATTAAGTATATATTTGTTAACACTACCATTATGTATATATTTATTAAATGCTTAAAAACATCGTGTTCTTGTTTAAAATTATCGACAGCGATAAGTACATTGAGTACATTGTGTACATTGTTGTTGTTGTTTGTACAGTCGAGTTCTCCAATATATGTACACTTTTTACCAACTCGAATGCGGCCGCTAACAATTAGTATGCAAACGCGTTCGATTAGGTAAAAAAGTGTACATATATTTATGAACTCGACTGTACATTGTGTCTTTTGTGTAGTAGTATATAGCTTTATTCTTAAAATGCAACTTTCGCAAACCTGGTAACTGTTACTATTGTAATTTATTCATTGATACGAATGATAAGTAAGTGGACACTGGATGCATAATAGCGCACGTTCAATAGGACATTACTGCTGAGGCCAAAAAAACAGCGATTGCCGGCTAGGAATGGAATACGTTTTTTAATGGCTGAATGCCATGATATCACAAATTGATTTGCACTTTAACTTCGTATTAAATTCTAGTTAGTCTAGTCGTCGTCTAGTTAGTCTGAACCCGAAACGTGATACAGAGTCCCCAGGAAGCTCGACTCTGCATACAAACGTAGTTTGGTTTTCATTTTAGATCAATAGAAAAAAATAGCGACAAGGTGTCTTGTTCCGGACCTAGATATGTGAGATCCCATTGTATGTATGCACGAAGTTTGATGTTATTCCAGAATGCCGTTTTAAAATCAGAGCCCAACTACGTTTGTATGGAGAGCCCACTCGTGGCGAGCTTCCTCGGGACTCTTAACATAACGTCATTGCATAATATCATTGCATGTTTGAGACAATTTATGTTAATATATATATCATTGCATGTTTAGGGAAAAATATGTATAATGTTAATGTATACATGATTTATATAAATAAACACAACGGTACAAGATGGTACGATTGTGTTGTGTTTACAGATGGATGGTTAAGATTTCATTTGTGGGCTTTTTCAACAATTCGTTTACTCAATTAGCGCGAGTTGTTAAATAAAAATTAACTCGGTGTCAGTTTTGTGACGAAAGTACATACAAATGATGTGAAACTGAACTTGTTTCACGTTTAAATAACGTGTACAGGCATATCATTTATAAATTGAGAAGAAAAAGTTTTTTATACAACCTGAATACTTAATTGTCGTCCCAAAACTGACACTGAGTTAATTTTTGTATAACAACGCTAATTGGGTACACGAATTATTGCAAATGCCCACAAATGACATCTAAGCCATCCATCTGCAAACACAACACAATCGTCGGAAAAGTACATAAAAGTACGTCGTTGAGCGAGTACGTAAAGTACATCTGGCGCCACCTATTGTAAAACTGGAACGTCGTTGAGCGAGTACGTAAAGTACATCTGGCGCCACCTATTGTAAAACTGGAACGTCGTTGAGCGAGTACGTAAAGTACATCTGGCGCCACCTATTGTAAAACTGGAACGTCGTTGAGCGAGTACGTAAAGTACATCTGGCGCCACCTATTGTAAAACTGGAACGTCGTTGAGCGAGTACGTAAAGTACATCTGGCGCCACCTATTGTAAAACTGGAGCACTTACCGCTTTTCTCCTGCCTTCAGCGCCATCTACCGGGAGACCCTGGACCGCAGACACACGCCCGCGGAAGATGTCCATCATCTTGGTCATCGCGCTAGACCTCCTCGTGGCTGATGCGGTGACCGTGTGGTAGTACTGCAAGAGCAACACGAGTATACTCTCAATGCTCAATGACAATACTCAAGCACAATCGAATGGTGTGTTTATTATAGATACCAATAAGGGTGTAGACTCAAATAATATTATTAGTCCAAAAGAAAGAGGGCAAAAAAATATGCCTAGTGACGAAAATCCCATTCAGATATCTCAAAGAATTACGAAGCTATTACCGTTTTAATATTGCTTGTTAGAGAGAAAACGCAAACGGTGTGTGACGTCACATTACAGGATGCTGCCGGGGGGCCGCGTCGACGGCGGCGCCGAACACGATGCGGCGTGGCACGTTGCCGTCTTCTGTGACGTCACATTCTTCCAGCGTCATCGTTTCATATGAAGTTGCGTTTTGCGAAAAAGGGACAGAACATCCCTTTTTAAAACTTTGGACACTTATAACTTCGTGATTATTTAACCTTTTGCGTTGATTTTTTCTCCTTCACTACATTTTTTATCCTTTTTCGAGAAAATATGATATTATTGATTATTTTATTTAGTGTCATTTCTAACAATATCAGGATAGAGTGGCAACGTAGCCGCTAAGGAGGCCGCCCACGGTAACTAGATAAGATCTAATATTTGAACGCGAACATAATGAGCACGTGACAACTACTGTGGCTCCATTGCACTGTTGCATTATTAGGACGGTCAATCTACTATTTGTTCTTGTTGGCCGGTTTTAATTTTGTGTACTTGCACAAAATTTCAGAGTTGCTTATAAGCAATGTTACAACACGGACTTCAAACATTCCAAGAAGATGGTCCACACAAAAAGGAAATGAACATGATAACTTGATAAGAAACCCCACATTTGGTGAATTCAAGACAGACGCAACAAATTAAAATGTGACCCACAGGAGTTCACAGCAACTAGGCCGCGAAATTGCTTCTCGTTTTATGTATCCATCCAAATGAATGTTCTATCATATCTATATATCTATCTATTCAGCCCGTATCCACCCACTGTTGAGTATAGTCCTCTTCTCTATTAACCCAATCTCCTCGGTCCTGTGCTAATCTCATCCGCTGTTTGCCTCCAGTTCGGCAGATATCATCGGGCTGGTGGTCTTCCCGCTCCGTCGTCAGACCGGCGTAAAGAGTTTTTATTATTTGAAATTAGTTATTTACGATACAAGTGCCGAAAATAGGAAATTCGCAACGAGTGGTGATAAATTAAAACAGAGTTGCGAATTACCTATTCGCACATGCATCGTCCAACGTTTTACTGTACATATGGCTCTTTAAAGTTTCGACATATGCACGGAAAGTGCTCTTTCCGCACTAGTGCGGGAAAGTAGCACCATATGTACTGTAATAGTTATTTATGCTACAAGTGTGTAAAGTAGGTGATTTCTGACGAGTGTCTTTTTTATCGAGTCGGAAATCATCTTTACGCGCGTGTATCATACAAAGTTTTACTATGCCTTGTGTGAGGAATAGTACATTGTTTAATGAGGGGCGTAAGTGGAATATTGCGAACAAGAGTCTATCAGAAGCCCGACGCCGAAGGCGGAGGGCTTTTGATGACTCGAGTTTGCAATGTTCTTATGCCCGTGTTATACACAATGTTTTTCATCACTTTGCGAGGAAACAAATACATTTTAGATGAAATTAATACAAATCGTAATAAAAACTGCAACATGTCAGTCGTCCATTTTGTTGAATTTGACGTGAGGCGCGTATGGCAAAGACCCTTCGGTATACAGCCACGATTTGAAAACACTTAATAAAAACATTTTAGATAGACACTAAATAACTACATATTAAATCTGTAAATAATTCAGGTTCAGTCATGTTTAATGTTTAAGTAGTTTTTTAAGTTTAAATTTATTTATAAATACGTTTTCAGACATCGTATTTGATATATAACCTCTTTGCTTTGTAACTGCCGCATGAGTGACAGATACAATTTAAGAAAAAAACCATTACGCCCGTGGGCTATTACAGCTCTATATGTCTGCGCATTATGAAGCCCTTTTCGAGCAAGCGTGATGAAAATATATTAAATGTAGAAATGTCGGTTTAAAAAAGATAGGTTAAAATTGAAGAACCTAGGTAGATTGTCAGGTACCTACTTATTATCTGGAACTGCATTTAACAACTTCTCCACATATTTTGGTGTCAAGCATATTCACTTAAAAGTTAAAGCCATTGTATTATGGTTTTGGAACACAATTAATTTTGTTTAACTCTAGTTATTTACGATACAAGTGCCGATAATAGGAAATTCGCAACGAGTGGTGATAAATTAAAACACGACCGAAGGGAGTGTTTTAAATCGACACGAGTTGCGAATTACCTATTCGCACGTGTATTGTACATCGTTTAACTGTACATATGGCTCTTTAAAGTTTCGACATATGCACGAAAAGTGCTCTTTTCCGCACTAGTGCGGGAAAGTAGCACCATATGTACTGTAAAATATATTAAACAACAAAAAGACGCTGTACCGACGTAATTCTAAGAAACATACTGACACTATTGAAACGCAATAAATCATTATTATTATTGATTACTCACTTTCACTCGACATTTTTAACAAATTTACATAAAATAACTCCAAAGCAAACAACAATCACAACAATGGCGGGCTTTTAAATACATGCGCGGTCAACATATGCGCATTGCGCATGTGCAAGTCGCCATACTGTCAATAAATCATTTTATACATTATTAGTATTTATGTACCTTTTATATGAAAGATAACGTGTAATTGAAATATTCGTAAAACTTTTCTTGAGTAATAAAAACTCTTTGTGTCGGGCTGACGACAAACTTGAAAATTAAAAAAAAATTGAAAAGTAAAAAGCACTAGTGCGAAAAAGTGGCACTTTCCGCACGATTTGGGTGCTTGGAAAACGCTCTTTTTGAGCACATGCATTGTAATAGTACATTATTGCCGTGGCCGAGAAGGAGGCAATGGCCGGCTGAGTATTTGTTTAAACGGACGAGCTTGCGAGTCCGTTTAATTATAATACGAAGCCTGCAATTGCCATTCCGGCTGAGGCTAATATAGTGCTTTTCTCAAAAATGGGGGAATTAAAAATACTAAATTTATATAAACTTTAAATATCGTTTCACAACGTGAAAATATTTACGATTTCCCGCCGTTTTTTTTTTAAACAGAATCGCAAGTGTATTTTCTCACCAAAAAAACTTGAATTGGCTGAATACGAGCTATGCCGTCTTTTATATGCCAGTTTCTACTTTTTTTTTAATTTGGTACTCGACAAATAAAGGAATTTATATACAGAGTGTTTTTTTTAAATGGGACAGTATGGGGAAATCCGAATCTAAAGGAGATAGAGGAAAAGTGTCCAAGGAGACATTAGGTGTTTTTTTATGTAAACAAATTTGGCTCATTAAAATTTTTGGTCAAGCGTGAGTTGTTCTTAAAAAATTATAAAGTTGGTCAATTTTTTTTTTGACGCGGGTCGGCTCTGTTTCATGTAAGGATTATTTCATTGTATGGAATGAAAAAAATCTGAACAGCAGAAGTTGGTCAAATTTAATGAAAACTAATCTTCATACAATTGCAGTATTCGCCTTTTAATATTGTTGCAAGTGCCTAGTGTAAAAAATATTTAAAATTATTCCATTTTTAAATTTCGATAATCGATAAGAGCTCCAGATGATTCAAGAGAAGAACATTTTTTTTAATCTTCGTAAACATCATGGCACGCGATAGTCTTGAAATTATAAAAAAAAGAATTCAAATTTGGAACGTCAGTTATTTCTGCAGCTGTGATTTTGTTTCCAATCAGTTCATGCTTGTAATTTTATTCATCATGGCGTTTTTCTTATGGTTACCTTAAGGGTCGAATTTATGAATCCCGATACAACTCCGTACAAGAATTAAAAGATGCTGTTTACAACACTTTAAACACAATTCACCATAAGTCTCTGTTAAATGCAACTAGAAGTGTCTTGAAGCGTGCTCGTACCTGCATAAGACAAGACGGCGGCCACATCGAACATTTACTCAAGTAATAAACCAACTGTATGAAGATTAGTTTTCATTAAATTTGACCAACTTCTGCTGTTCAGATTTTTTTCTTTCCATACAATGAAATAATCCTTACATGAATCAGAGCCGACCCGCGTCAAAAAAAAAATTGACCAACTTTATAATTTTTTAAGAACAACTCACGCTTGACCAAAAATTTTAATGAGCCAACTTTGTTTACATAAAAAAACACCTAATGTCTCCTTGGACACTTTTCCTCTATCTCCTTTAGATTCGGATTTCCCCATACTGTCCCATTTAAAAAAAACACTCTGTATAACATTCGAGGAGGCCTGCGATGATTTTTATTTTTTAATTTAGATCTGACCTTAAACTATACACTTTACCCTCCAATATGTAGCGAGTTGTTCACTTTGCGGGCTATTTTTGAGAAAAATTCTTTTGCAAATAGTACAATTACACTTTTTCATGCATAAATAGAAATAATTTATAAAATGTTTTATGAATCCAGTAGTAGCCATTTAGCCGGCACATGACTCGAACCAAAATTAGGGCTTGAAAGCCCAATATCATTACAGAATCACTAAATTGAAAAATGGTTTTAAGAAACCCATAATAATTGGACAAACTATCGAACGATACCCCAAACTATGGCTTTAAAGAGAAAATAAATGACATCCCCACTTTAGGAGTAGGGGAGGTACCACAAACAAAAAAAAAATTCAAGATTTTATTCTACTCTTTTGTCGGCGTGATTGATTTATATGCCCATGCCAAATTACAGTTTTCTAGTAGTAATGGTTACTGAGCTAAGCCGAAGACGGACGGACGGACGGACGGACGGACGGGCGGACGGGCGGACGGACGGACAGACGGACATGGCGAAACTATAAGGGTTCCTTGTCGACTACGGAACCCTAAAAAACCCGCAATTGTTGTTTACTTTGGAGTTGTTATGTGTAAATTTGTTAAAAATGTCGAGTGAAAGTAACTAATCGATAATAATAATGTATTATTGCGTTCTAATAGTGTCAGTTTGTTTCTTAGAACTACGACAGCAGTGTCTTTTAGTTGGGGAAGATAATGAGTTACTCAAAATTACTTGCGTTCTAAAACCACAATAGAATGGTTTTAAGGCGGTGCATTGGAAATTATCGCGCGCTTTGAAACGCCGCTCTGACTAGATTAAGAAACAATAAGGTATGATTTTCAGACATATGATTCTTGACTATATGATTGTTTATCTGATTTTATCGATACATGATTGCTTAAAATTTCCTTGATAGAAAAAAAATCCAAATGTTGGGTCTGTATTTTCCTTTTTTTACTCAGCCTACTTAAACGATACATTATTTTACGACACAATCAAGTTAATACCATAGTATTATATCCCATCTAAAATCTCACTATACAAAATTTAAATAAAACGTCACTAAGTTAGGTATTTATCGAAATTTGTCCAAAAAAGCCATTCCCGAAGAGTGTTATATCTATTTTCCTCGTGCGCGGAAGGCATCATTGTGTCTCTGTCTAAAGGGCGTGTTAGACTCAAATCAAGGCATCCCTTTAAGTGAATAAGCTTGACAGCAAAGATGTGGACACGTTGATAAATGCAGCTCCAGATAATAAGTAGGTACCTGACAACCTAGGTAAATTCAATTTTAACCTATCTATTTTAAACTGACTTTTCAATATTTATTTCATTTCCTCACACAATGCATAGTAAAACGTTGTATGATATACGCGCATACAAAGATGATTTCCGACTCGTGTAAATTACATTTTCACGCCACTGTTCGGAAATGTGGCAATAGATGGTCTAAAACCAAGCTGGAAAGGAGGCAATCGCTGTAGCACCTGAACCACCACTACTACAATGTTTCATTGAAGTAGTGGTTGTTATTGTTGGACAGTTTGAACAGTGATTTCGCAATCACAGCTCCCCCCGACACGCGAGCGGCCGCGCTTCAGTGTTTCATATTATGATCTTTAATTAGGTACTTCATTTTGAGTGATAATTATAATTATTTGCAATTTCCTCGCAGTAGGCGTGAAAAGCACTATGTAATGTCTCGGCCAAAAGTGCAATAGATGGACTCGTCTCCTTCGAGGTCCTCACCTAGCGGCTCGGACCTCGAACCCACTCGTCCATCTATTGCCCACTTTCTAGCCTTTACAACAATGTACTATTGTATCACCTACTTTCCGAACTTGTAGCATAAATAACTATTTTAACCCGTCGTATGCTTAGACACGGATCCGTGCCAAGCATTTGAACCTACAGTTTTCAATCTCAAGGTCATATTTTGATCAGCAATTTTTGACATCCGCATACGAGGGGTTAAAGCCTAGCTAGTGCTCGACCTTGAAAAGTCACGCTTTGCAGGCCATTCCTGATGTCCTGGCCTCAGTATTAAAATAATCTAGTTACCCTAGTGTCACTCCCAGGATGCGGGTGCGCAGAGCCGTCGCGCGCTTTCGCCCAGGGTGTGCCCGGTGTCGACGGGGCAGTCGCTGCCTTGACCTCCTCTGGTTTACTCGCGTCTTTAGTCGGGGTAGTCTTTGTCATGATCTGGAAATGTAATGTTGGTTTTACTTTTGAAGAGTATATAAGGTGCTAACAAATTAAGTACCAATATTTGAAGAGGTGTTACAAAACTTTTTATATGATATTTTTGTTTTAATTTCCGGGTCAAAATAAATAAATTAAAATTTCGCTCAAACATAATCATCCTGTGCATTTAACTGACGAGATGTTTAAATACTTCCTGTCAAGTGAACATCGTCGGGCTTTACGAATTACCTCCCATGGTGCGTACACAATTTTACGTCTTCTCCTGGGTTCGAAGTGAGATTTGCCGCTGCGCCCGTGGGCGGTAAATCTCACTTACGACCCAGAGTGACGTAAAGTAAATAAAACACTAAAAGCTAACCTGTACAGCTGCCTTAACTTGCTTCATGATCGAAGGCTGCTTTTTGCTGTCACCGCGAGGCTTCGTTTTGAAGATGTCAAACAGCGCCGGCCGGCGGCTCACCCCGGTTGTACCTGGCAAAAGAAAGAATTTATTCAATACTGAGAAGCTTCATAAAATTGAATAAAAATAAGTACAACTTTGAAGGTTGAGAGTAAGTGATTTCTGAGATAATAATCCAATTAGAAAAACGTGTTACGTCTTGATATTGATTATATTCTTATTTATACTAATATTTAATAAAGAGGTAAAGTTTCCAAGTGTGCTCAAATATTTTCATAACAATGAACTTTCTATGAGTAAGAAGGACAGATAAACTGACTATTGATCTACTTAGACATATAAAGGGTCGGCAACGCCCATGTTACTCCTTAGGAGTTGCATGCGTCTATAGGCTGCGGTGTCCGCTTACCATCAGGCGGGCCGTACGCTTGTTTGCCACCGTCGTTGTATAAAAATAAAAAATAAAAACTTAGATAGCACTCCACCGTGACTTGCATTTTGCTGTAATTAGTTCGCAGTAACGTTCGACCTGAAAAGGGGATTATAAGAGCACTACCGCAACTAACTATCGAAGTTATTGCGGCCGCCATACACAGACTGCATATTGCAGCGAACGATACAGCTGGTCTTAAGAGTCCGCAGTAAGCTCGATTCTCCATACAAACATAGTTACGCTCTCATTTTATAACTACGTGTTGGATTGTAACGATACTTTGCACGTACAATGACATGATGTATACTCGTATCTATATCTGTAATGAGTTTATGTAGCTTCAGATACCATAGTAAAAAAAAAACAGTATTTAAGTTTTTCATACAAAACTTGTTTTTGCTGTCTTTCGTTTGTTTAAAAACTGGAACCATAAAAACTAATTACAGACATAGATATACCTCATGTAGTTGTAACTATATGCAAAGTTTCGTCACAATCCAACACGTAGTTTAAAAAGGAGAGCGTAACTACGTTTGTATGGGAAGGTGAAATTCGGCCGAGCTTACTGCGGACTCTTAACTGCTTCAAGCAGTCCGCCTGTGGCGGTCTGGGCGGCTTTATTTATTCTGCTACGATACATTGCTCGCCATTGTGCACGTATATTTTACCTATGCCCAGAGATAGTGTTGACTGATTGCGCAGACCACTGTTATTAAAGCAAAAGAAGTAAGTATTTCGTATTGGACCGACCCGCCAGTGCAAACTAAAACCGCGACGATTTCGAGCATCGTTGGCAGTCAACAAGTTAAAATATAGGCATAGACAATTAAAATTATAATAGACGTTCGAAGCAAAGAATGTGACTCGTAATGTGATTATAACAGATGAATTTGATAATCAAGTATGAGTAGTAGGTAGGACACATCAGTCAAGCCAAACGTATGCGATGCGGATACTCTTATTCGGAACACGGTCTCAAGATATTCGAAAAGTCCCGACGGCCAGCACGTCTATCATGAGAGAGAAAAATCGAGCGTATGTCGCGGCCGTCTCATGATAGACGTGCAGGGCTATCTACATCGACATTGAAGTGGGCATCCCTTTTTTGAAGGAAACTCAACACGAAAAAAGTATCATGTCATCTAACTCAGCTGACAAATCACCCCACGAAGTATTGTTCGACCCCGAACGTCTATGATCTTATGAAATTGTCGGAAGTCTACACGCACATTATTGATGGCATAGACGCCACTAATTTCTAATGCTACATTTACACGCTTGCGGTGGCTTGGCAAGCGTCCGCAAGCTCCAAGCCTTCACAAACGCTTGGATGGCATTTACACGCTAGCGAGTGCGTTAGTGTGGTCCGAATAGGCAAGCATGGCAGACGTGAAAGTTGTGTCGGCTAATTTGGATCCCATATGCAGGATTCGCTTTGGTATGGCTCGAGAAAGGCCAAGGTTTGGTCGTTTGACCATACAGCACTCATGGCCTGGCATGGCATGACATAAAGGCCATATACTCCAGGCAAAATACGGTTGTACGTTACAGATGATTTATTCAAGAATCCGACAAACTTCACCCGGAAATAATTATGTAGATTTAAATGAAGCATGCATTGTCTTTTTTGTACGATTTATCTTGAATATTATAGAGCAGTAAATGAACCAAAATAAAGAGAAAAATATTTATTAATATTTTTTTCCGACTTTTCAGAAGCTAGTTTATCATTTTTGTCATGTTTGAAATTTTGTCGGATTTTGTCGCTGGGTAACTATTTAATTGATAATATATCCGTTACACATAAAAAATAAGCTATTACAAATTATTTCCAAAATTGTATTTTTTTCCATACAAGTTGTCAGTTCATTGACTGGACTAATATAAATAAAAGGCGACCGACCGTCGCGAGCTCTCGAGCGACACTAAACACGCGCCAACGTGTAAATACTTCGCAAGCGCTTGCCCAAGCTTCCTTTGATCTGTGTTCAAAAACCGACACTAGTCCGGATCGGGCCAAGCTCTCGCAAGCTCAGGTAAGCCAAGCCAAACACCCCCGTTTACACGCTTGCGCTTGTGGAGGTTTGCCAAGCCGCCGCAAGCGTGTAAATGCATCGTAAGATATAGGCTAACCCTCTTATTCATAAAATTTGACAAACCTCTGTTTACTTAAAGGTGCTGTGTGTCCGTTTCTAACAAATACAAATATCATAGCGACGTATTTATTTAATCGTATGGCATAAATTATATTGGCCTTTAAAGTTTGTCACTCATTAGTACCACCCAGGGGACACGTGCACTCGTGCAGGGTTGTGGTAGGTAGCTCCTGCGGACGCGAGTAACAGTTGTCCCCCCTTTGTCAAGTGAGTTATATACTTGTCTATGGTTAATTTGTATGATACTTATTAGAAAAACATTACAACTTACAGAATCGTTGTTATAATTAATTTATGGAAACTTCAAGTGAGTCGGGGCAGTACTTATCATCGTTAAAATTCTAAAATATTTCATATTTGGAGGTTTTATATGTGTTATCAACATTTGATAGTAAGCCCATTACAAAATTGAAAAAAAATTTTTTTTTCATACTAGACCGATCCACCTTAACGTGCAGGGTTGTGGTAGGTAGCTCCTGCGGACGCGAGTAACGGTTGTCCCCCATTTGTCAAGTGAGTGGGCAACTCGTCTGTTAGAAGTTCTTAAGCCGCCCGAAGGCCTCTAACTCGGCATAACGACTACTGTGATAGACAGCAGTCGGGATCAACTGCTTAGCATGAATAAGGGTAGGTTGCATCAAACCGTCTGGATCGTTAGAGGTGTTCGTTAAAATCTGCATGTATGGGAAGTTTGTCAAGTTTCTACGGAATGACCGCTGCCACCGGCTTATTTAACGTTGATCGGTCTGTGATTGTAAGTTGGCGCCACATCTAAAGGTACAAGTTGGAACCCGACCGCAGACAGCAGCAGCAGACGACGTGTCGGGGCGAAACGACTGGTTAGGTTAGTATATGTACTTGTATCACACGTCGTCGTCGTCGTCATGCTGATGTCTGGGGTCGGGTTCCAACTTGTACCTTAAGGTAGTAAATTGGTAATACCTACCGTGTATAGTTTGCTGGTACATGGGGTGCGGCTGGCCCTCGTCGGCGGAGCCGCGCCGCTTGCGCTCCCCGACGGACTGCAAGCTGCGCGTGACCGCCGCATCCAGCCGTTGGTCTGAAAACAATTGCAAAACAACATTTCATGTGCATATTCATTAACAAAACTGACAGACGATGTCAATCGCATGCATTTAGTAACAAAACCGACAGGTTAAACGTGAGTTAAGCACCACTTTAGCTTAACCTTGAACTGCAATTTTTTTTGAAACTCCGTTTGTAATGCATTTCAGGAAGAATTTATTTCAGAGGGGCAAGTTTGCATTTAAAGTGTATTCTTAAAGGTGTCATTAGTTTCGTATTGTCAAATCCAAATAGCGGCAGTAAACAACATCTTTAAAATATCATATTTCACTTTAATTGATTAATTGTTACTTTAATAGTACATTATTTAACGAGGGGTGTAAGTGGAATATTGCGAACAAGACTCTATCAGAAGCCCGACGCCGAAGGCGGAGGAAGGGCTTTTGATGACTCGAGTTTGCAATATTCTTACGCCCGTGTTATACACAATGTTTTTCTTCTTCTGAAAAATCTATGATTCATACCACCGAACCAATCAAAAATTTACGAAATTCACAACTTCACTTCCAGATCAGTGCGAGTGGAGCGCGCAGCTTCAATATTTCAACAAATCACAGAGCAGTACAGTAGTATTCTTGCGGCGCGTGGCCAACTAGATGTTATTTCAATCAATCACAGAGCAGAATTCTAGTGGCTCGCGGCCAACTAGATTTGATTAAACCAATCAGATCACAGAAGCTTATAACTCCCTAGAGAGTTATGAAAATCCATAGCTCCCGTAATCTTATGTTTTTGTAAAACTTTGTATGATACAAGCGTGGAAAGTTAATTCCTACTGTATGGTAAAGGTTATTCCTTGCTAAAATAATCCTTACGTATAATCTTTTGTTTTGGTAGTATGTTGTATTATACAAGCTTGGAAAAATAATTCCTACTGTATTGTAAAGATTTCCTAACTAAAAGAATCCTTCCGTATAATCTTTTATTTTTGTAAAACGTATGATACAAGCGTGGAAAGTTAATTCTTACTGTATGGTAAAGGTTATTCCTTTCTAAAAGAATCCTTCCCTATAATCTTTTGTTTTAGTAAAACGTATGATACAAGCGCGGAAAGTTAATTCCTACTGTATGGTAAAGGTTATTCCTTTCTAAAAGAATCCTTCCCTATAATCTTTTGTTTTTGTAAAATGTTGTATGATATAAGCGTGGAAAGATAGTTCCTACTGTATGGTAAAGGTTATTCCTTTCTAAAAGAATTCTTCCCTATAATCTTTTGTTTTTGTAAAACGTATGATACAAGCGTGGAAAGTTAATTCCTACTGTATGGTAAAGGTTATTCCTTTCTAAAAGAATCCTTCCCTATAATCTTTTGTTTTTGTAAAACGTTGTATGATATAAGCGTGGAAAGATAGTTCCTACTGTATGGTAAAGGTTATTCCTTTCTAAAAGAATCCTTCCCTATAATCTTTTGTTTTTGTAAAACGTTGTATGATATAAGCGTGGAAAGATAGTTCCTACTGCATGGTAAAGGTTATTCCTTTCTAAAAGAATTCTTCCCTATAATCTTTTGTTTTTGTAAAACGTATGATACAAGCGTGGAAGGTTAATTCCTACTGTATGGTAAAGGTTATTCCTTTCTAAAAGAATTCTTCCCTATAATCTTTTGTTTTTGTAAAACGTATGATACAAGCGTGGAAAGTTAATTCCTACTGTATGGTAAAGGTTATTCCTTTCTAAAAGAATCCTTCCCTATAATCTTTTGTTTTTGTAAAACGTTGTATGATATAAGCGTGGAAAGATAGTTCCTACTGTATGGTAAAGGTTATTCCTTTCTAAAAGAATCCTTCCCTATAATCTTTTGTTTTTGTAAAACGTTGTATGATATAAGCGTGGAAAGATAGTTCCTACTGCATGGTAAAGGTTATTCCTTTCTAAAAGAATTCTTCCCTATAATCTTTTGTTTTTGTAAAACGTATGATACAAGCGTGGAAAGTTAATTCCTACTGTATGGTAAAGGTTATTCCTTTCTAAAAGAATCCTTCCCTATAATCTTTTGTTTTTGTATAACGTATGATACAAGCGTGGAAAGTTAATTCCTACTGTATGGTAAAGGTTATTCCTTTCTAAAAGAATCCTTCCCTATAATCTTTTGTTTTTGTAAAACGTTGTATGATATAAGCGTGGAAAGATAGTTCCTACTGTATGGTAAAGGTTATTCATTAGGTACCTACTATTATTTTTACTTGCATCATATATTATGTATAACTACACATTTTATTATACAGAAACGCACGTTGTCAAATACAGCCCGTTTAGCCTAGTTGGTAGACACCCTGTCCACGAAGCTGATGAAATAGGCTTAGAGGTAGTTTTTGAGCTACGGTAGCCTAGTAGTTCAGGCATGCGGCTGTCAAGCGGCGGTCGTGGGTTCGAATCCCGGCTCGTACCAATGAGTTTTTCGGAACTTAGGTACTGGTCCATTAATTAATGTGTTTTTGATGTTTTCTAAATCTACATTGGCGAGATGGAATGGAACGACTTTGTAACATTTCTCGTCAATTGGCCGTCATAAGACTCATAAGCATCATTTGATGATGATCGACTCGTGGGCATCGCAAGTAAGATTTTTGTCCAGTAGTGGAAATCCGCCGACTAATACAAAGAGGTAAACTGTAGTAACACTATGCAACTCGACGAAAACAATAAGCGGCATTTATTACAAGGGAACCTACATTTTCCACGCGGTATCTGTGTCAGAATCTACATAGTGGGACGCAGCTGAGCGGCCGGCGCGAAATGGTCGCCATTGCTGCGCGCCCGTCGTTACAACATTACAGAGTGAGTTTTTAATGAATACTTATGAATCTTTAATCATTGAACGAGCGAGCGAAGGGAACCGAGCAGCTTGGGCAATAGTAGATTGTATGACAAGGGGCTAACATAAGCCATATTACCACGAGATGGTTCGAGTGGTAATATGGCTTTTAGACCAGAGTTATACACTCTACTTTTCACTTAGACTGCGAGAAAATAGTGAAAACAAAGATTATCTATCCACAATCAATAATAAATTCCACAGCGAAAAGATTGTTCTATTTGGCGGCATGATCTTTGAAGTGAAAACTTCTTTAGCGGCGCTGAGCACTTTTTGGGATGGGGAAAAATTGTTAAATACGCGACAGAGTTTTGTGACGTCAGATGTGAAGGAGGTCACTTTTTGCTGCTAGCCGATTCGACTTCATTCAAAACTAAACGCTATTCGTAAGAGTATAAAGCCGTTAAACACTTTTTGCAATAGCATATTCTGCAAATAAATTTGTATTTTTAACCAACGCGTCCTTCACCGTTTTGCTATTGAGAAAATTCGAATAGTTCGAATTTGGGCGTTATTCCTAAAGAGATAAAGCTTAGAAAAATATTTACCAACGGCAAAAACAAATTGATATTTTGGTCGCCACCGCCGTCTGCTGTTCTTGCAAATTCGAATAGTTCGAATTTATACGTTATTCCTAAAGAGATAAAGCTTTAAAAATATTTAGCAATGGCAAAAACAAATTGGTATTGTGCTTGCCGCCGCCCGTCGGCGCGCCGACGGGCGAGCCGCCAGCCCCTCGCACCCGACGCGCCCGCGGCCCGTCCGCCTAAATAATTGATAATTGTTTATAAATTTGCGTCAAATTCATTTTTAGGGTGACACCGTAAGATGTCACGTGACCTGATCGAAAAACTGTTACAATGTTATTGAGTTTTCACTTCTGCCGGCACTCCCGGATCTTTTTTTTTAATAAACTGTTTGACACAGATACAAAATATTGACACCACGAATAAACGCTACTTACCATATACAGCCGGGTCCAAACGGCCGAGCGCGGCGGACAGCATACGCTGCATAAGATAAAGCGAGATAGACAGCAGTCTATCCCGCTCAATCTAATAGCTTATGTCATGTTTGCAGGCCACCCCGCTTGAACGTTTGGACGAGGCTATAGACGGCCAAAGGCGTTTATTTTTTTTAATGATTTTGAATTCGGGAATAAAAAACCCCTTATATTTGAAATTTATATATTTAGTTAGGGGAGAGACAAATCGACGGCGAAGTACCATGAACTCCTATATACGAAAACCTAATTTACAGTACGACTAACTAGACGACGTAATTAGACACTACTTACGTCTACTGTAAAATTAGGTTTTCGTATATAGGAGTTCATGGTACTTCGCCGTCGAAATAATGTTCTTTAAGAAGGGATTTGAAGTTGCCGATAGATTTAGCTTGTCTTATATCAAGAGGGAGATAGTTCAGTCGAATAGCCTTAAAAGTGAACGAACTACTGTAAAATTTGGAAGATGACGAAGGCACAGTTAATAGCAAATTGTTAGAAGATCTAACAGAATTAAAATAACTAAAACGCTCTTTGAGATAGCGGGGAGTTGCAGGGTTAAAAAGGACACTAAACAGAAGCGAAATTATGTGAGAGTTACGACGATAACGGATAGGGAGCCACTTGAGTTTGGAACGGAAACTAGAAACGTGGTCATATTTGCGTAACCCAAATATGAACCGAATGCAGACATTTTGGAGACGCTCCAGCTTATTAAGCTGCTCCTTAGAAAGGTCGAGATAGGATACATCAGCGTAATCAAGAATAGGAAGAAGTAAAGTTTGAGAGAGCGCAATTTTAGTTGCAGTAGGCAGTAGATCCCACTGCAGCAAATACCTTCCTGCTCACTTCACTCACTTGAGGCACCCAAGACAAAGAGCGATCCATAATGATCCCAAGATTTTTCACTTGCATCGAGTAATCAATCTGAATCCCATCAAAAAGTATTGGAGGGAGATTTACAAAATCAACTCTAGAAATCAGATTGCTGCTGCCAATCACAATGACTTGGGTCTTCGCTGGGTTCACACTCAGACCATATCGTTGACTCCATTTCAGAATGCGTACCAAGTCATCATTAGTTCTTTCTATGGCAGAAGGGAGATCACCAAGCACGGACTGTGTGGATTAATACGTTGAAGTGTTTTGACTTTCGATTGGTCAAATTAAAATGTTTTAAAATCATAAATATGTTTACATATTTTCCATAGGGGCTAGATGTATTACTTTAGCCCCGCTATCTAAGCCTAATATGACACACTTTTTGAGCATACTGTTTAATATAATTTTCACGTAACGATCACCATACTCGTGAACCCTATTTTCTTTTGAGTAGTAATGTATTAGGTGTCAGAAACAATGTCTACTTATGCCATTCAATTATATGGGTCAAGTTTGGGAACCTTATCCCAAGCTATGGCGAAGAATTAACCCTTTAATTTCGTTGATTTCACATGAAAATTACACCCATATAGTCAGTTGTAAAATGCCAGTAGCAAGGCGCTAAAAATACTTTATAATTATCAAACCTACTCACAAAATGTCACTAGATTCGGTTGAGAAATGCGACCTGTTGAGAACAGCTGGGCAGCGTGACATCAGGATGGACACTTCGAAATATTTTTTTCCTGCTATCAGACTTAAACACCAGCATGAAAGAGGTTAGATTACGAAGGATGCGGGACATTATTAATTAGCTACTTATCAATTAGTGTATGACCAATAATGTACAATAAAATAGAAAAATTTAAGTGGCCCTTATTTTGTTTTGAGCCGTATACATATAATGAATCGTATTTCATTGAATACTATACCGGCTGTTCAATGTCATTCTGGAATTTGTAGGGCCGATAATATATCACCATTATCAAAGTTTAGGTAATATTACTTATATGGCTTATACATATACATCGTTGAGGAGATGACAGGCAATGCCAATTTAGGTAGCACTACATGAACTAGATGAATACCAGCCGGCGTGCAATCGATGCGTAGAAACAGAAACGGCACCTATGCGTTATGCACGAGGTACCGTTACAACGGGTCTGTTTGTACTCATCACAACAGCGCTGCAGCGCAAAAGGGTGCCAGTACGTCCAGCGTGCAAGTAACGGTGTGATGACATGATTTTCGAAAATCGATTAAATGAGTTCGCAGTTTAAGCATTTATTTTTTATTTTTCCTAGAAATACTTTACAAGAAATACTTTCGGAAAGTCAAGAAAATCAATTCGCAAACGTAGGGTTTTGTAGACGTTTCCACTCTTTTGGCCATCTTCTATGCATATTAAAAGTTCTTGTCATTATATTTTTTCTCAGATACTCTGACATTTTGTCTCCTGGCTAATGGGGCAGAATAACAACAAGAAATAGTTGTTCGATGCGTATAATTACTCGTAGCTTTTACTTTTTCTAGTAAGTAATCACAGTATTAAAATCTTGGCGTAAATAGAGACTTAATCAGAATATCAGAATGGGTGCAAGAAAAAATTAGAGGAGTCCTGAAACTTTTCAACAGTCCTTCATTCACAATGAGTGTATTTCTCCAGATTTTGGTTAATTTTTGGTGCGTGGGTCGCCGCTCTCTGGTCTTTAGCTTTAGGAACCAATTGACAAGATAAATATGTTGGGCTCATAGTAACTTACCTACTAATTTCTCATTCTTTTTAGGGTTCCGTAGCCAAATGGCAAAAGACGGTACCCTTATGGATTCGTCATGTCTGTCTGTCTGTCCGTCCGTATGTCACAGGCATTTTACTCGAAAACTATAAGGTGTATTTGAATAAAATGTTGAAGATAGGTGTATTTTATAATTAAATTACTAAAATATTTTTTTTTAGGGTTGCACTTCATACATAACACTGAGTCTAAAAAAATTTTTTATTTCAAGCCCACGTGTGGCATTTCAAAATAAATACGAGTATGTATAAGGTTTGGTTCGGTTATTTATTTTATAAGGTTTCTCAGCAATTTTTTTGATTAAGTGAATAGAGTCGGAGATAATCGCCCCGAAAGTCACTAAACTTGTGTGCCCCCCCTCTCTAACTTTTGAACCGTGTATTTTAAAAATATGAAAAAAATCATGGACATAGGGCCTATTAAATTCTTTCAGTGAAAATTGTTTTGAACAGTATAATAAGGTTCAATATAAATACAGGATGGTCACTGTGTTGTGTTAACTGTGTTGGCGTTTCTACCCTACTAGTACTATATGAATGCTTGTCCATTAGGCTGCGAATACAAAGCAATTAGGTATATTGTGCGCCATTTAGCCCTAGTCAAAGTCAATGTCATATCGTGATGTAACCAACATATTACATATACGCATGAGTATTATCCAGTTATAAATTGTGGCATGTAAATAGTGTAGATACGAGGGCTGCCTTTTAAGTTCTGTCGTTTGCAAACCTCCCGTGATTGCATAAAAAAGAACTAGTGTCACGTTAAAATATTTGAATTTAGAATTCGAAAACAAAAGAATGACTCGAAATCGGCCCAACCGTTTTAGTACAGCGTTCGTTCAAAGTTGACAAGTCAGTTGTGAAAATGGAAATTTCGAAGGAAAATTTACGTGCGATAATTTTTTACAACTTCATAAGGGGCTTAACGCGACTTCAGTGCTTCGAAGAGTTGACTACGGTTTTCAATGATAAAGCACCATGCCTTCGGACTGTGGAACGCTGGTATTTAGAATTTCAACGTGGTTGCTCTAGTCTTGGTGATAGACATCGTGAAGGTCGACCAAAAACAGCCGTAACCCAGGAGAACATTGATGCTGTACGGCAACTGATCATCGAAGATCGCCATGCGACATACCGTGAGATAGAAGCTTCCTTAAGTATTTCAGGGACCAGTGTTCACAGTATTTTGCATGATCACTTAGGCGTAAAAAAGTTGATCTCACGCTGGATACCACATTTACTCAGTGAAGACCAAAAAACGGCTCGCGTTCGATGGTGTCGCAAAACTCTGCGGCAATTCAACCGAGGAAACTCGAAACATGTTTACGACATTATCAGTGGTGACGAATCTTGGATATATGCCTACGATCCCGATTCTAAACAGCAGTCGACTGTTTGGGTGTTCCAAGATGAGCCAAAACCGACCAAAGTAATACGCTCACGGAGCACTTCGAAAAAAATGGTCGCCACGTTTGTGGCGAAAAGTGGCCACGTTGCCACCATCGTGCTCGAGGATCGTAAAACGGTTAATGCTGACTGGTATACCACTGTCTGTTTACCAGAAGTCATCGGCGAGTTTCGAAAAAATAACCCAAGACGTCGTATAAGACTGCACCACGATAATGCGAGCTCGCACACCGCCCGGCAAACTATTGCGTTTTTAAAAGAGCAAAACGTCGAAATTCTGGAACACCCGCCGTACAGTCCAGACTTAAGCCCTAACGATTTTTTTACTTTTCCAAAAATCAAGCAACGACTTCGTGGTCAACGGTACCAGACGCCTGAAGAAGCGGTTGAGGCATACAAAACGGCCATTTTGGAGACCCCGACTTCGGACTGGAATAGTGTTTCGAAAACTGGTTCGATCGAATGAAAAAGTGTATTACATATCACGGTGATTACTTTGAAAAACAATAAATACCATTTAACACTTAAATTGTCTTTAGTTTTTCCAAACGACACAACTTAAAAGGCAGCCCTCGTACTCCTAAATCAATAGCTTTCCCAACACAATATTCATAAGTCAAGTAGCAGTCGTTAGAGCAATGGGTTTTATATAGGCAGATTGCCTCTCTACGTATATAGGTAGTCTATACGTAGTATATCTAGTCTAGATAGTTGTAACTCAGTATTGTTACTATTGGCTTTCTGAAGGTATACAGATAAAAACATTTCAGTGAAGTGCGATCCGTACCACTACGCAATATTTTTAAATACCTACAATGTTATATGCGCGGTTTCCACATTAAATATATGGCGGCGTAGGTAGAGTATGTTTCATGTATGACGAGCAAGCGACTGCTCTTATTTTATAACTGTTCGCAGGTAAATCGCCACAAAGACGTATATCGGTTGAAACAAATATCAGGCAACTACGAGTATGTTCGGAATTACGAAGAAATAATGTTATATACAAGCTTTTATCGCCGACTGTAGTATTTTGCACAGTCATCATCATCAACTAGTCACGGAGAGGATTGTAATGAGCCTCAACAAGACGGGTTTATCTCTTGTACTTCAGGAGCGCTCATAGCCTAGCGGCGCCTGCGAGTCGGAAACGATAACGCAGGTTAAGCAAAGATGGCAGTGGTCAGACTTTGGATGGGTGACCGCCTGATGTTTGAGTGGTTACTATAAATGAGCGTTTCCGTGCTTTGGAAGGCACGCTAAGCTGTTGATCCCGGCTGCTGTCTATGACAGTAGTCGTTAAGCCGAGCGAGTTAGAGGCCTTTGGGCGACTTAAGAACGTCTTACAGTCGAGTTGCCCACTCACTTGACAAAGGGGGGACCACTGTTACTCGCGTCCGCAGGAGCTACCTACCACAACCCTGCACGTGTCCCCTGGGTGGTACTAAAAAGTGACAAACTTTAAAGGCCAAAATAATATATGCCATTCGATTAAATAACTTTAGGAGTTGCTGCGGCCACCGTCTATTTCTATCATCAGACCATCATCATCATTAACTTAAGAGCTATCCTCTTGTCGGTGGAGTATTTTCCATCTCTCTCTGTCGTACGCCAGCCCTTTGATTTGCTGATACGATACGGCACCAGCTTTTTCCTTTATTTGGTCATATAACTGCGTCGTGGTCCTCCCCTTCCTCTCCTTCTTTCTATCTTTCCTTCCATTATGGTTTTAAAGAAGTTGTCGTGCCGTATCAAATGACCAATCATTTTCCCCCTTCGAGTGCTGATTGTGTTCAAGATCGATCTCTTCTATTTTACCCTTCACAAAACGTCCTCATTTGTTACTCTCTCAGTCCAGCTTATACCTTCCATCCGTCTCCAACACCACATTTCAAACGCTTCCAGTCTTTCTCGGTCCCTTTGTGTCATTGTCCACTTTTCGCTGCCATAAAGGGCAATACTCCAAATGTACGTTTTTATTAGCAACTTTTTGCTCCTACATGACAAACTGGATCTTAAGAGGTAATACTACGCGACGCGACAACTGCAGCTCAGAGTAAAAATCCGATACAGAAATCATCAAAATCGAGGTTTCGTTCTCGACTGTTTCCTCCTCCAAAACTTAACCAATCTTAACGAAATTTTGGAAATTGAATGGGAAGGAGACATTCTGTGTCGGACCGTTTTGATTTTTGTGCTTATTATTATACGATTTGTATACTAGGCGTCTGTTTGCGGTCAATTTATTTTGGCGTTTTAAGCGATGTTTGAAGTAGCCTAACTTCTATATAATCAAAAATATCCAATAAATAAAAACGTACCGACACAGATAATGATGATATTAATTTTGTATAAAAAAATTATTGATCTAGGTTCAAAAACCAGGGAGGAAACAGTCGAGAACGTTTGTATGGAAAAATGACCCATAGCATTCCCTCTTAAGAGTTGTCTCTTTTCGTTAAAAGCTTTTTTCGCCATGGCTATTCCAGCGACAATGTCTGGGCGATCATCAGACCAGCGACACCATATAACACAAGTTACGAAATTTCAACTCGATTGGACGTTGGGAAGTTGGTTACTTGCTGACAGATTTCAACTAAGCAAATAAACAACCTAACATACCTACATACGAGGGCGACACTGAAAGTCTTTAGAACTGGCCACTTGTAATAAATATAATAAAAAAATAAGTTCAAAATTTGAAAATGGAACTCTTTCTTAATATTTTTGTGTACGAATTCCACTCGATTGTCATTTGTTTTACGATTTGGCGGCAAATTGAAAATTGTGTGTACTACGTGAGCATGAATTTAACGCGAGAAAATTTTCGAGCAATGATTTTTTACGACTTTCGATGTAATTTAAGTCAACAAGAAAGTTATGATAGACTTCGATTGGCCTTTCACGATGAAGCCCCATCTCGTGCTACTATTTACAACTGGTTTAATGAATTTAAACGTGGCCGCACTAATCTCACTGATGATCTGCGTGAGGGCCGGCCTTCTACGGCGACTACTGAAGATAACATCAGTGTTGTGCGGCGTATGATAGAGACTGACAAAAGAGTAACCTATCAGCAGATTCGTACAAGCTTATCCATTGGTATGAGTCAAGTCCACAAAATCCTCCATGAACATTTAGCGGTGAGGAAGCTTTGTGCCCGGTGGATACCTCATAATTTGACAGAAGCCCAAAAAGTCCGTCGTGTTGATTGGTGCCGTGAAATGGGTCAAAGATTCAACGGAGGTGACTCAAATGCTGTGTTCAACGTAGTTACGGGTGACGAAAGCTGGATTTACTGTTATGATCCTGAAACTAAAAGACAGTCTGCTGAGTGGGTGTTTCCTTCCGAGGAGTTGCCTACTAAAGTGAAGAGAGGTCGAAGTGTGGGAAAAAAGATGGTGGCCTCGTTCTTCGGAAGGACTGGTCATTACGCAACAATTATTTTAGAGGATCAAAAAACAGTTACTGCGAAGTGGTACACTAACAATTGTTTACCACTTGTCTTGGAAAAAGTTCGAGAAAAACGGCCTCGCAGTAGGATCCTGCTTCACCACGACAACGCCTCATCGCACACCGCCAAGCAAACGATCGACTATTTGGCGACGGCAAACGTGGAATTACTGGGTCACCCACCTTATAGCCCCGACCTTGCACCTTGTGATTTTTATTTATTCCCAAAAATTAAAGAAAAACTTCGAGGAAAACGTTTTATGGACGCCGACGAAGCAGTGGCTGCGTTTCAAAAGGCCGTCGAAGAGACCCCTAAGGACGAGTGGGCAAAGTGCTTTTCTCAGTGGTTCTATCGAATGCAGCGATGTATTGATGTGAAGGGAGGCTATTTTGAAAAGATATAATAAAAGTAATAAGTTGCTTGATTGCTCAGTTTTTGATTTTCTAAGAACTTTCAGTTTGACCCTCGTACACGGCCAGTTAAATAAGCTTGTCAACAAGAAACGTCCGAACGGACAGGACAACGCGTGCGCAGGCTTAGTGACAGCGACCCGGTAGCACCATAAGGTAAAGGAACCCTAAAAATAAATACTACTAACCTTAGAACAAAACCTATTTCTGAATGCCTCACATTCGGTTAATGTACAATCACATTAGCATCTTAGGTAACCAAACGACTCCTATTGACAAGCGGGCTGATGTGGTCATTTCTATAAATAAAATTGACTACCAATGACGTAACCATAACACGATTTATTTAATAGATGAACACTGAAATCGTTTAGCCCTAGACACTATGTTTCATCGGCGTTACATGAAATGAAAACCGTTGAATATTTTGATTATTGTAGAAAATATTTCATAAACCCCAGTAAACATCTGTAGGTTGGCGCTGCGCCAGTGGCAGCGTATGCGTAAATATAATAGAATCCCGGTTCTCTGCCAAGCAACGGCTACCTCAACGATCAGTAATAATAATAACACAACAAAACAGTAACGCCCTGTGGGACCACCATTCACTAGGTAAACCTGAGTATTTTTCTGTTTTATTGCCATCTTTTACACTCGTTTAAAATATACCATTGTATATGTGATAAAATTATAGAGCAGAATGAGCTTAGGTATTACGCTTTAGTGGTAAAAATAAACTAAGGTTTCAAAAGCTACGTTATGATACTTATGATAGAAAGAGAAAGCATTGATGGGTTCACCTGGAACTGTAAACAAAACTGACCCACAGCTGTCAGCACGAAGTAGGTCAAATATATTTCGACATTATGAAACTAAATAGTGACAAGACTCATGGAATATTGATATTTATTTTATTAGTTATGTTTGATATTTGATTTGAATGGTGTTTGAAGGAGGCTCAGCATCAGTGGGTGAATCATGTCATGATCATGACGAAGGATAGAAACATTTTTATAAAAGACAACGCATCACGCAGTTTTTCATTGTTTTCAATCCTTTTTTAATAAGAATTGAAGTAGCGGAGTATTCCACAGATCATAGTACAATAATATGGTTTTAAAATTATCAAGATGCACCTCTGGGACTATGCCATCAGATAAGCAATCAATAGGGGCTTAGTTATTTAACTTAGTCCCGATAATTATCCAATCCCAATAGTTGGTCCAAAATGCTTTTAAATGCCTAAAATAGAGATGAAATTGTATAAACACTTTTACATAATTTTAGATATCTCGAAATATTTTCCTAGTAGTATTGTTACGTTAGTTCTCAACCGGGCCTCAATATTTATTATGAATTGCCCCACCATCCTGGGTTTTTTATAACAAAAAAGTATCTTAGGGTACTCGAATTACCACTGCCTCACCAGTCCGCATGACCCAAAATAATGTCCACTGCGGTTATCTTTAGGGTATGCGTATGCCATTCTGAATTGGAAATTAATATGATTTTTGAAGATTATCCGTTTAAGTAAGAAAATATGCGTTAAAATGTACAAGGGACGTTATTATAAGCATCAATAAGTATTTTTGTCCAGTTATACATATATAAACAGTACACAACACAACACATCAGGATATAGTGTTTATATACTGCTATTTTAGTTTCAGTTTCAACACCAGGGTCAAAACAGCAAATTTTAGAACTTTAATAAAATAAAACGGTAACGTGAATCGGAATTGCACGAGTTCGTTCATTCCACTTCACAATATTTACGATGTATTGATTCCGTTTTATTTAGAGAGCCCGACACTAGGTCCATTTTGTTTAAAATCCCGTTTGTCTGTTCATTGAACAGCAAAGATAAATAAACGTCAAAAGGTACTTTTTTTAGACTGTACAGTTGAATTCATAAATACTTATGTAAGATCCCAAAGGTTTAGAAATTTCTGAGTAACCTTCTGACTTCACGATAAAGTCGTGTTTACGTATTTTTATCACTTTGTCCGAGCACATATTTTCGAGGTCAACTGTACGCATTTACGGTGTGCGAATCCGACTAACCCTATGCCGTGGGTATACCTGGTAAATATAATAAATCGAGTTTACCTCTTTTTTGTCGCCTGTCGTCGCTACTGCGCCGAACGTCTTTTTCTTTGCGGATTTCAGTTTTCTTCGTTGCTTCTTTTTCGAAGCGGGTTCCCTGAGAACCCCATGTTTCGGAGCGATTTCGCATTTGTGATTTACGTTTATCGGAGACAGGCGAAAGGACATTGCCATCTTTTACTGATTCTCCAATTTTACTTGTAGACTCTTCCTTCTGTAAGAAAATAACAATATTATTTAAATAAGTAAATACAGGCCTAATGCGTGTCTGACCACGCGCAGTGTAGGGTTCCGTAGTTGCCTGTTTGTTGCGCGCGCCAACTAAACGTTGCGGTTGCGTCGCTCGAATTTGTACGAAAGTTGGCCCTTTCAAGTACATTTATAAAGTACTTTAAAGTAATAGTGAAAGTTTAAAGCATTAGTTATGCGGTATGCGTACTTATCCGTCATAGTTTTAGTAGTAACTATTTAGCCGGCAGAGAGCTGGACACAAGACTCTAATTAAAATTAGCGCTTTAGCCCAATATCCCGCCCACGTGTGGCACATCAATCGATAGGCCTTTCAAAATAAATATAAGGTTTCTCAGCAACTTTTTTGATTAAGTGAATAGAGTCGGAGATAATCTCCACGAAAGTCACTAAAATTGTGTCCCCCCCCCTCTAATTTTTGAACCGTGTATTTTAAAAATATGAAAAAAATCATGCTCATAGGGCTTATTAAATTCTCTCAGCGAAAATTGTTTTGAATAAGATCGGTTCAAAGGTTTTTGAGATATTTCTAAAAAACTGCCTTCCTTAAAGAAAAGGACGTAAATACCATAAGATTTCAGTAACGATACGACCTTTTTGCCTTTTTGCTTTTTGCGACCGCTTTAGCCAAGTTGGTAGTGACCCTGCCTACGAAGCAAGAGGTCCTGGGTTCGAATCCCGGTAAGGGCATTTATTTGTGTGATGAGCACGAATATTTGTTCCTGAGTCATGGATGTTTTCTATGTACTTAAGTATTTATGATATATAAGTATGTTTATCGTCGTCTAGTACCCATAGTACAAGCTTTGCTTAGTTTGGGACTAGGTCGATTTGTGTAAGATTGTCCACTAATATTTATTTATTTATTTATTTTTAATAGGCACGGAACCCTCGTTGTGCGTGGTCCGACACGCACTTGGCCGCTTTTTGAACAAGCTATCCAACAAAACCCACGCCGCACAAGGTAGGTTCCAAGTAGTAAGGGTAGTGACCCTTGGTACTAAATTCATGTCATGTTCAGCTCAGTGGAGATAAGCCGCAGACGGACGGACATGGCGAAACTAAAAGGGGTTGTTGACTACGGAACCCTAAAAACTTAATTTCCACGACATACTCACTGGTTTTTCTTCACTTCTTTTGACCCATATATCTTCAGAACTCGTGGGTGTTTCATCTACCGTCGATCTTATTTCTATGAGACTACTATCAAAATACTTTTTATCACGGTGAAGATTCTGGCCGGCAAAAATCGAACGCACACTAGGCCTTATCTCTTCTGCTCCCTTGGTTCCAAAATGAACGGTGTGTGCATTGTGCACTTGGGATCGGAGCGCTTTTTCTATTACGGCAGACGGTAGCGGCGGTTCCGTAGTCGTTACGAAGAACTTGTGCCGAGCTCCTATTACCGTCCGTTTCGGAGGGCCAGCTGATTCACCGGAATTGTCCCCACTTTCGGGCGAAACTTCACTTGTTTTTTTTTTTTTGTTGTGTTGTGAGTTGTCGACTATATCTCTCAAATCGTGGTCCTTTGATATATTTACTAGGCTACTGTGTGACGCGCTTCCGGAAGAAATGGCTTTTTTCTCATCATCTTCATCTTCTTCCCGGCACTGGGATAAGCGGCGACGCTCCGCAAAAGCAAACGAGGAGCTAGAATTTGGACTTAAACTCGAAAGATTGTTACAGTGATTCATGAAATAATGCTGAAAAAAGCTATCAGTCTCCGGCGTGTCGTTGCTGTCGCCCTGGATGAGGTCCTTCAGGGCGGCCAGAGAAGTGATGGTGTTGTAGTTGATGGCGTTGACGAGCTCGTCGCTGTCGGTGGAGCTGCCCGAGGCGGTCTCCTCCGCGCCCAACTTGCTCATCTGTCGACATACTTCATCCACCGTTTCCTCTCTACTCTCTTCCATTTTCTTTTTCTTTTCATTTTTGTGCTCCTGTATTTTTACTGTCACACTACTAGTGGTTGCAGTTTCGGAATCCATTGGACAGCATGCGTGTCTATACAATTTAATACCGTAACCGAGCTTAATTATAAATGTATAAAAAGTCTAAGGCACTGATTACGCTGAGGGTGTATTTAAACCGTCACATCACAGTAAAGTCACATGTTAATGTTTAATAAAGTAATAGATTGTATTAAGTAATGTCGGAGCTGCGTCCGAGACTCTCGTCACCGAACATACACCATGGCTGTGATGCTGGTGTGCAAATCCTTGTCCATGCACATTTTGTAAACCTGCAACAACAAATTGTCATTACTCATGGCATAGTGTGACCTGTTTTCTGTAGCTGATATGCAATGCGCTAAATAGTTATATTAGGTTAATTTGATACATAGCGGATTGCAATTATACCTACCTAGGGGCTGTCCATATATTACGACATTTCAAAATAGCGGGGGATCTGACCATGGGATGACGGTAGTCATTTTATTAGGCGGGGGGAGTACATTCAAGGAATTAACAGAATGTTGATGTGGGGGGGTCAAAAATCAACAAAAAACCCCTAGAGTCAAGGTCAACCTACAACCATCTTACTCCAGAGAGAAGATAAAAAGATAGGTACATCATTCTATATCTAGGGACAAATTAGCATACCTACTGCAACGCGCGTGTAATGATTCTAAACGTATTTGTACCTGCAAACTAACTATACCTACTCCTACTAGACACAACTAAACGATCTGACGTGATATCGACGGCCTAAGTTTTAATAGACGATGATGAATGGCCCTGTACTGGAATAAAACGAATAAAACCGCTTGACGGCCGCTGCCATGCCAGTTAACATATGGTATTTCTTAGACATTACTCAATTAATTAAGTAATGTTTCTCCATTAACTTAAATATTAATTTGAAACCGTATGACTTCGTAAGGCAAGGTCTAAGCGACCGAGAATGAAACGCATATTATATTAAGACACAATTATTCATTTAAACGTCCATATAACCTATTTTAGTTACAATGCCGCTAAATTCATGTCTTTAAAACGAAGCAGAGGTTTGTTAAGTTTTATGAATAATGGAGTATGTGTCGATCCCAATGTAGGAAATAAATTTTTAACACATTTAAAACGTGTAGATAACAGCAGATAACTATCGGTATCCGGGACTGACCGGTAAGGGACGACCATTTGCTAATTGCATAAACAAGGACGAGCGGCTATGCGGCTATACGACGATAATGCATTCACTGGGTCACAACACGATTTTTCTACGCCTACCTTACTCTGTCAAGCAAGAGAGAACATTTATGACATCGAAATTGCGAATGATGGTAATAAAATGAGTGCACGACGTTTTACATAATTATACTTAATCTATTTTAATTTGATATACCATTGCTTTTTATAATGTAACGGATGGTATAATATTGTATAAGACAATTTTCAAATGATCTAATGTAGCAAGTGATATATTGATTTAAGGCTATAGTTACATTTAGTATAATAGACATTTACTATATTTATTACTTGGTATAAAACGTGTTTATCATAATGATTAATGACTTACTAGACATAATTCGTCAATGCTATAAATTTCAGAAGATATAAGTGGATTTTACATTAAATAACTTCAGATATAAACAAATCATAATTAATTACTAATAAATTCCGCATTTTCCTCATTTGTTTTTGAGTGAAGTTCAAAGTAGTTTCAGAGAGACTCTAAGGCAGGTCGGTGACGGTACGACCTCGAGCGAAGCTTGGAGGAGTGTTAGGTAGAACCGCGACCCTACAGAGCGTAGCCGACTGAGCGAAGCAAGCGTGCCGCAGTAGCGGCCGGCAAAGCGCCAGAACCGAACAAATGGAAAAGGACAAGAAATAAAACAAATGTGTAAAATCCGGAATTTGTGAAATTAATAATTTGGTCATAAACGATTCAGTATAAACTGGAATCAGGTAAACTACAGAGCACGAAAAATCCAAAATATTGAACTCATTTCTGACACGGACTGTGAAAATGGGAAGTCCAGAAATCTCTCGCTCATACAAATTTACGTCATACCATATTACTTACGGAAGAATCATTAGGGTTGCTAGGTACTTTGCGGAAATCCATAATAAGTTACCTATCTAGGGGAACAGCAATAAAATTTTTCTAATAACTAATGATTCCTTGTTTGAAACTTGCTGAAAGGTAAAAATAGCTACCAAAACCCGAATCAGCGCACCCGACTTTCACGTGGTCTTGTGTGTACTACCCCTAGAGTGTATATAAAATACCGCGGGGCCTGAAGCTCGCGAAGGAGGTCTTGAGTTGAACGGGCGAAACGAAGTAGTCCAGGCAATGAACTGACAACTTGTATGGAAAAAATGACAATTTTGGAAATAATTTATAATAGCTTATTTTGTATGTGTAACGGATATATTATTAAATAGTTACCCAGCGACAAAATCCGGCAACATTTCAGACATACGAAAAAATGATAAGTTAACTGGCGTCTGAAAAGTCAGTAAAAATATTAATAAATATTTTTGTCTTTATTTTGGTTCATTTACATTTGCTCTATAATATTCAAGATAAATCGTACAAAAAAAGATAATGCATGCTTCATTTAAATCTACATAATTACTTCCGGGTGGAAAGTTTGTCGGATTCTTGACTAAATCATCTTAGAATAACATTTTCAAATGAAATCAACAAAATAAACGCTATTTTAAATTAATGTTTTTATGCCTTAATATAATTTTGTGCAATAAAGATTAAATAAATAAATTAAATAAATAAATCATGTAATTTTTCCTTTATATAAATCGATAATTAGAGTACAGCAAAATATAGCTAAAAACCGTTATATCAAACGTTACATTATATTAAATAACTTTATGTCAGATTACTGTGTAATCAAGTGTATATTAGTTTTTCTGACATTATATGAAAAATTACGCACCCTCAAAAAATACTGTCATTAACCATAACATACTAAAATCAATGTTATCAGCCTATTTCCCAAGTCGAAAGCGCAAAAAACCTGGGTATTATCATGGACGGCGAATTGCGTTACATAGAGCATGTCAATATGAAAATCCGAAATGCCTTCTACCGCCTCAAGGTGTTATATAAGATTCGCAAATACCTATCAGTTAAGGTCAGGGAGATACTCGTCGAGTCGCTAGTGCTCTCGCAGTTTAACTACGCGGATATAGTGTACGGACCAAGACTTCTAGCAGCTACGAAAAAGGCTATACAGCGCGTACAAAACGCATGTGTCCGTTTCTGTTACGAGGTTCCCAAACGAGCACACATTACACCTTTTCTTAACGATAATAAACTGCTAAACATGGAGAACCGAAGGCAAAAACACCTAGCATACACAGTAAGGAAAGTTTTAGATTTTCAGAGGCCGTACTATCTCTATGAGAAACTGAAATGGGTCAAGGACTCTCGTAAAAGGCTGCTGAGAAGCTCCACCAAACTCGTAACACCAAAACATAAAACAGCGCTCTTTAGAGGGAGTTTTAAATTTGCCGCTTCCAAGGTGTGGAATGATCTGCCACCACCTCTTCGCGAACCTTTAACTCTGTTACAGTACAACAGACTAGTACATGCCCACTTGTTAGCCAGGCAAAGCGGAGTTTACCCTCCCTCCCTCCTAAGTTCGTAAGCAGCCGTTTATTCATTAATTCTTCCGTGATTGCATTTTGTTTGTTTCTTAAAATTTTAAAATAGTAATTGCAAACATACTTATACACACACATCATGCTCACACACACACACACTCATATACATCACACATCATCAGCCTATGCACGTCCCACTGCTGGGCACAGGCTTCCTCTCATGATACACTCATACACGCACTTGTTATACCTAAACAGTAGTTATTAGTACATGCATACATACCTACACGTCTTTATCCCTAAGAGGGGTGGGCAGAGCACATGAAATTTGCATTCCAGGGCCACTATTAGCTATATTAGGAAAGTCAAACAAATATAAATATATATGTTAGATAATAAGCACTATGTATAGTTATTTTTTTGTTTTTAGTTATTCTTTGTCAGATAGGCCAAATACTCATATGTTAGGTACATACGCTCATGCGAGCACAGTTTGTATATTAGGATCGAAGTTCATTGCATCCGACCGTTCTAGTGTTAAGTTTTTCTTTTCGGTCCAGTCTGAAAACCAGCGCTGGGCGTCTCTGCCCAGCACACGCTGAGACTGGAACCCTTTGCCTTTTAATTAAATTGATTGTTAAGTTTAAGTTTTAATTATGTTATTTTTTTCCTTTATTGTGGCAATAAACTATTTCTATTCTATTCTATTCTATTCTAATGTTGAGGTAAAACTGCCGAATGCCGCATTCCGCAAGTGATAAGCATGCCGTTTAATTATAAAAAGTCAATCCAAGTCTTGATGCACAATCATTAATTTAAGTATCTGTATAAGATTATACGAGTACATGGATAAAGATCCACATCAGCTAACTGTAACATTAGCCAGAGTTATCGTCAACGGAGTGTCGGAGATATAGACACCTATCACACAGTCAATATTTGAGTACTGATAACCGCTTGTATAACTGTCATTACTTTACACCTTGAGCAGTTAACAGCCTAATTTAATAGGCAACAAAATTCATTTTTTTTTTGCATGATGCCAATTGTAGACATTTTTTAATATAATGAAACGATTCCATGGATGGATGGACAAAAGGCAAAAAACAGAGTTAAAATCAAACATACCTTCGTTCTCGCCCTCCTATAAACATATACAATCACAAATATTTTAAGTATCATCAACAGACTTTGCTCCTTTGTCAAACAGAATACAGCGTATTTCAGTAAAAAATCAGGAAAAAAAATACCTTAGAACACAATACATATACGATCTGCTGTGTCCAAGAGCCAAAAATTCAATGTATTACAAAAGCGCTTTCCATACGTGTCTTCAATGCACTACGAGGTGAAATTAAAAGTTTAGATAGTATGTATTTTGACTAATGAATGGCTTAACAAATAGTATATGTTTGACTTAAGAATTCCCTTACTTCAAAAATTACTTGTTCCCCAAACATACTACCCAACCCCTTTTAACATTTTTAAAGGATGAATTTTAAAAGACGCCGTAATTTGTTTTCTAGTCTTTGACCGAAATTACAGTTCGTTTACTTTAAAATTGTCTTGTTCCCCGTATAAACTTCCAACTACTTTTAGTCCTTTTAGGGGATGAATTAACCATCTTATGGAATCAATTTCAAAAATGCGGATGTTAGTTTTCTACTTTTTAAACAAAATGTCTAAACCCGAAGTTACAAATCTCTTAATTTAAAAATGTCTTGCTCTCGATACAAACTTCGAACCCCCTTTTAACAACAAAACGCTGAATACTGTATACTAATCTTTAAACAAACGGTCTAAAACCGAAGTAACAAATCTCACATGCACTTTAAAAATATCTCGCTCTCCGTATAAACTTTGAACCCCCTTTTAACCCCTTAGGGGATGAACTTCAAAAACTCGAAGTTCGTTATATGTTTTTAAGTTACAAATCTTACTTTAAAAATGTCTTGCTCTCTATACAAACTTGGAACCCCTTTTTACCCCTCTTAGGGCTGGAATTGTCCAACACGCTGGAAGTACTTTTTTGTATTCTATTAAGTAGATTACTTCTACAAAGTTTCTAGTCTCTAGCAAATATTGCATCCCTATTTAACCCCTCTAGGGGAGGAATTTACTAAAACGCAAAAAAAACGTTTTTGGTAGTCTAATAAGTAATCTTTCTACAAAGTTTCAAGACTCTAGCTCTAAAAATAAAGTTTCTGCCACTACTTAACTCCCTTAAAGGTAGAATTTCCAAAAAATCCCGTCCTATCCTTTGCCTACGTTATAAAAGGAAGTTTTGGTGTAAATCTCAAGTTTCTAGTACCGGCAGTTTCGGCTGTGCGTTGATGATCAGTCAGTCATCACTTCCTCTTTTACATATAGTCCCTGGGCGACCGAGCACTGATCGGATGAAAATAGAGGAAATACGGAGAAATCGAATTTTCCCGGACGTGAGACTAGATCGTTTTCTCGCCCCCGTAAACCCAAATACCATCAAAATCGTTAGAGTCGTTTCCGAGAACGTGATTGCAAATATATATACAAATATTGAGTTTAATAGTATAGGATAGATATACAGAAGAATGAAGGACGATTAAATAATATATATATCTTCGTTCATATTCTTTCGTTGAAGTTTCTTATCTTTTTTATGATTTTATTGTTATTAGTAATTCAGGTACTCGTACAATTTATTGCGATTATTTGATAGTTGTCGCTTACTATGGGCCTCATAAGAAGGCTCAAAGTCACCCAAAGGGAAATTGAGATGGCTATGTTGGGAGGTTCTCTGCGTGATCGCATCAGAACCATCACATATAGCCCTCCGAATCGCCTAACCTAAGTGGCAGTGGGCGGGGCACATAGCACTAGAACCGATGGCCGTTGGGGCGGAAAGATTCTCGAGTGGCGACCACGTGCCGGAAGGCGCGGCGTGGGTAGGCCCCCCACAAGGTGGACTGATGACCTGGTAAAGGTCGCGGGAGTCCGCTGGATGCGGGTGGCGCAGGACCGGTCACTTTGGCACTCTTTGGAGGAGGCCTAGGTCCTAGGTCCAGCAGTGGACGTCTTTCGGCTGATATGATGATGATGATGATTTGATAGTTTGCTATCCATATAGCAACAACATATGTAGCAGATTTTAAAATAACCAATTATCTGAGTTAGGATGTGAATATACCTAATTCCGACAGACAAAAATAACTACTGCGTTTGTCAAAGTTTATTGAAATGTTTAAAGTTCCCAGGAGGCTCGACACAAGGCGACTGCCAGGCTGGAACGACATGACATTTTGTATACTTAATGGGATCCACTATATCTAGGTCGGAAACTACATAGTTTCTGGTGCTAGAAACTATAATACAAATAAATAAAATACAGAGAAAAGTAGTATCACCGAACTATGTTTGTATGAAGAGAGAGATTCCTGGGGGCTCTTAAAATCAAACGCATTTCGTTGGTATGTTGCCGATAAATCTTTCAGTATCAAGTCATATAGACTGAATTTTCCCATAGTACAGGTAAAGTAAGACTTAAATATAACGGTTTGGCGATGAAACTTTTTTTGTAACTTTATAGGCATTAGGCAGAGATACGTTCGAAGTATATACTCTCATCTGTTATTTGATAATGACTAATATATTACATGTTAGATACTACATAGATTGATAAATCGCATATGGGTTGGGTTGCCTAGCACAATCCTGGACCGAAGCTGTTAAAATAAAAACTAGGTAACTTTTTTGGGTCAACTTTCATGAGTTATTCATAAAAATCGAGCAGATAAAAATCAAAGTCCCACAAAGCTTGATGTTCTGTCTGGGCCCCTTGACACGGCAGTTTTTGAATTCACATAAAAGTTGTTTATACAAAACAGGCTTGTTTTAATACCTTTCATACGACAAGCTCATAAAAAAGGTGTCATAATGATGCGTTGTTGGGCGGATAAAAATCAAAGTCCCGCAAAGCTTCATGTGCTGGCCCTTTAACATGGCAGTTTTTGAGTTTATAGAAAAGTTGGTCATACAAGACATGCTTGTTTTAAAACGCTTTGGACGATAAGGTCATAAAAAAATAATGTCATAATGATGCGTTTTCGGTCGGAAAATATTCGAGGTCCGAAAAGTATAATCCTATTCCGTGGCCCTTTATCTCAAAAAATTTCAAGCTTACAAAAAAGACACGATCTACACAATAAGACCATAAAAAGATGGCATTAATATGACACCAAGCTGGTCAAGACCATACAAAGATGGCATTAATATGACACCAAGCTGGTCATTTTTTTTTCCAAGTGTCGTCATCGCCTCTGAAAACCCCGACCTTTAAGTTAGGCAACCTTTTTTGTGTCCAGGTTTTGCCTAGGCAACCTAACACCGTTTGACAGGATATAAAAAAAATCATTTAATGTAACTATTTATTAAATAACAGAATATATTCACGCCACTCTTCAAACCAGGCATGCTCATACTCGTAGCAGGCCAGACTGAGAGTAGGCGACCCATATTTTTCCTATTCCTTGTGTCATATTCTATCAGCTAATGCTCGATTTTTATGAATAACACATGAGGGTAGTTGTTGACCCGAAAAAGTTACTTAGTCATTATTTTATTTAATTGAACAGCTTCGGTCCAGGATTTCGGTAGGCAACCCATGTGCTAAATACCAACCCATATATTACCTAACGTGTAATATTATCAAATAACAGATGAGGTAACCTTTTTTCAACGGATCTTAGACCAATAGTTATCTTCGCACTAGAAACGAGGATTTGCCGAGTCCTACCAAAATTTAAGAGTCCTACTATGTATGTATGTATGAAATACTTAAATACTCCAGAGAAGTTCTGATGTTGTGTTAATGTTTATGGTATGTAGTAGACAGTTTATGTAAAATAAATGAAGTCTGTTCGCCATGCAACTCGTTGTTTAATTCAATGATAGGTTACGGAGCCCTAACGTTTCGTTTAAATAATAATTAGGGTCAGTTTATTGTCGTAGCAGTGTAGCAGAAACGATAATGGCTTCGAACTATTTAGTTAATGTGCCTAAGTTAAAGGGGCGTAAAAATTACAGCGAGTGGACTTTACCTGCGGAAAATTTTCTGGTGTTGGAGGGGATGCTGCATTGCATTAAACCAGATGTCGCCAAGAAAATAGAAATTGCTTGACAGGATTCAAATGGTGGATTCTAAAACTGCTGATACACCTTTAGAGGCTAAGTTAAACATTAATGTTAATGATAATAATTGTACTAAACAATTTCCTTATCAACAGCTGGTTGGTAGCTTAATGTATTTAGCGGTACTGACTCGGCCTGACCTGGCTTTTGCCGTTGGATACTTAAGTCAATTTAATAATTGCTTTAGTCATGAGACATGGTTGTATGCTAAGAGGGTTCTCAGGTACTTAAAGAAAACAAAAGAATTAGGTCTTATGTTTTCTAAAACGGGCAATTCCCAGATTGTGGGTTTTGTTGATGCTGATAAGGGCAATAATGCTATTGACAGGCGATCATACACCGGTTTAAGTTTTGTAATGTACGGGGGAGCTATTTCTTGGGAAACCAAGAAGCAGAGGACAGTCGCCTTAAGCTCCACAGAAGCTGAACTGATGGGAATAACAGAAGCTTGTAGAGAGGCTATATATTTACGGAATTTATTGAATGAAATTATAAATGTAACATATACTGTAAATGTATTCAATGACAACCAAGGTGCAATCAAATTGTTACTAAATAATGTTTTCAGCAAGCGCACCATACATATTGATATGCGATATTTCTTTTGTCGGGATTGTATTAGTGACAAAATTGTAGATCTTAAATATTTAGAGACAAAAGAAATGCCCGCTGATATTTTGACCAAGAGCTTAAACAGGAGCAAGCATTACTACTTAATGCAGAAGTTAGGCGTGCTTTGTGTCAAGTTAAATAGGTAATTTTATTTGGATTTAATTGTAGTATTTTCATATTTAGTAGGGGTGTTATGTATGTATGAAATACTTGAATACTCCAGAGAGGTTGTGTTAATATTTATGGTATGTTAATGTAGTAGACAGTTTATGTAAAATAAATGAAGTCAGTCAGTCAGTCTGTTCGCCATGCAACTCGTTGTTTAATTCAATGATAACATGTCACATTCACAAGTTGCTGTTGAAGGTCGGTTAAAGAAAATATTTTTCTTTTAACTCGACCGATTTTGGGTTTAACCAGCAATATAGGTTTCAGAATTACCGAGAGCAATCAGGATAACCATCACATCCACATCTTGAGAAACAATTCTCTCTCTTTTGTTCAACAAAAACCCTTCATATCTCGCAAAATATTGATCATATTAGTATGTGTATGGTCTCATTCGATTCCACGTCAAAAAATACATAGAAAATAAAACTTTACTCGCCTAGTTTGTAAAATATGCATGGGGGTAGGATAATTTTAGTAGTTACTCAGCAGATACTCATTTCTAGTGCCAGGATAAAGTTATTAACAAAGTTTCATTGATGTTTATAATTTGCCTCCAAAATATGCTATTTTCCTGTACTACCTGGTTTGATTAATTAGAATAGCATACCTATAAATGTAAATACAACGGCAAAACGTATACTTTATCTATTCCTGTCAAATAATCACATGAGAGACAAGGCATGTTTTTGTTCAAGCAGAACAGAACGAACGCTTGGAGTCGCATTTACTATGATACCTACCTATACTAATCTATACATATACAGTACCACTTGACTTGACTGACTTGTATAGATAGTTAATTGTTATTAAGTACTATAAACATATACTTACATGCAAGTAGTGCGGTAACTAAGTTTGACTTTATTATTCCTATTATAATTCGACGACCGGTTTAGCTTAGTTGGTAGTGACCCTGCCTACGAAGAGTACGAAGCTAGAGGTGCCGTGTTCGAATCCCGGTAAGGGCATTCATTTGTGTGATGAGCACGAATATTTGTTCATGGATGTTGTCTATGTATTTAAGTATATATTTATGTAAATAAGTATGTTCATCGTCGTCTAGTACCTATAGTACGAGCTTTGCTTAGTTTGGGAGTAGGTCGATTTGTGTAACATTGTCCGCAAATATTTATTTATAATGTACTAATTAATGGCATTCTCAAAGTAGATAGGTATAGGATTGCAAATGGCAAGTAACTAGGTATATATCATCATCATCATTGGTCTTATACATATAGGTACCTACATCTATGAAAAGATTAATTAAACAGCGTCCATGTACATACGGCACTGACGTACGTGGCTTGTAAGGCCGATACGGGAGCGACATTCACGAACGCACATTGAATTGGCAAGTAAACGCACTGCCGGAAGACGAAAGAGGAGAAGCAGCACGGTGGCATAAGAGTTGGTACCAAGATTTATCGTTTTCCACCCCTCCATTACACAGGGTCTCCCTCCAACGGACTACATCTTGAGAATCTTCTTCCCAACTTGTGGGGAAGTGGAAGAAGGTAGCCAACTGTAATTGTAACAGTGATACCAGCCGTATTTTTGTTAGTAATACTTATGCAACGCGCCTACATATACTTATTTTCTAAGTTCGCTTCTACAATAAGTCCTATTACCTATGATACAGAGAAGTTATTGATTGTTTTAAAATAATATAACCATTTATGACATCTTTCTAATTAATTAATTGTAATATTTTTCATAGTTAAATTCCAAGAAATCTACCAAGAAATGTCCATTGTCAGTGTGACGTTCCAGGTGTAACCAACCGTATTATGATAATACGAAATATAATCGTCAGAATCGATATAAGACTGATCGAAAATACATGGATATTTAATTTATTTATAAAATGTTGAACAAATATAGCCACCACTATTAAAATTGACATGGCCACCACTATTAAAAATGACATGGCCACCACTATTAAAAATGACATGGCCACCACTATTAAAAATTACATGGCCACCACTATTAAAAATGACATGGCCACCACTATTAAAAATGACATGGCCACCACTATTAAAAATGACATGGCCACCACTATTTCGCCAAACCCACACGACTAGTTGTTGTATTTATTAATTGAAATACCATATACTTATAGAGTCTGGCCAGGATGATGAAGCCAAAGATGAGCCCTATTTTTATATGGCAACAGTAATATCATTGTCAAATGTGTCAAACGTGTTAAATTAGTATGATGTTCTCATGTTGATACTTGATAATGGTAACTAAGAAAGTAACTGTTCCATAAAAAGTTGGACTGTTTTTGCTTTTTAATAAAATTTATCGTTAGCTAACTGCTAATATTATTCACATTGAAGAATATCATAAAAAGTCCAATTACCTATTGTGTTTCGTTAAAATTGTAATTTTGGAGTGTCTTTAATTTTTTTCTTAAATAAAGAGTTTTACTTCATATAACATTACTTCCTTCTGCTTGATCAGTTGCATTGTGTGAATTGGAGAAATATAATAATTGTTCCAGTATTATTATTATTTTATCGCGTTATACATACAGTGTTACAACACGCTGTTTTTTCAAATTTATCTCTTCTATGCTCATCTTTCCCTGGCCAGACTCTATATAATAATATACACACATCTTAAAATGACAATATTTTAGTCATAACATAACTGATACTAAATGTGGTTGAGACCTGAAATATTGCCAATGTAATGTGAACACTTCCACTACAAAACAGATTAAATTTAAAATAAAATCATGAACCTGATACTTGTATTTACATAAATACCTATGTTTAATTAGATAATGATTTTAAATTGTATCTTTAAAATTACTAATAAGAAAATTAATTACTTACGTGCATTTTTTCGACAAGAGTTAATTTGCTATTGATGGATTGTTTCATTTCAATGGCAACACAGTGGTAGATTTGATGGAATTTAATTAGATAATAATGGTAAAGTATGGTATCAACTATTCAGTAAGAATTATAACATACTAGCTTCTGCCCGCGACTCCGTCCGCGTGGAAATCGTTTATATCGCAGCTCCATACAAACTTCAACCCCCCATTTCATCCCCTTAGGATCCAGGATGAAAACCATCCTATGTCCTTCCCCGGGATTCAAACTATCTCCATACCAAATTTCATCGCAATCGGTTCAGCGGTTTAAGCGTGAAGAGGTAACAGACAGACAGACACACTTTCGCATTTATAATATTAGTATGGATCTAATTGTAAGTCATATATTGCCTGAAACACAGGGTTGTTCCCTAGCTCAGGGACGTGTTATTTTACCAGCACATCAAGCTTTGCGGGACTTTGATTTTTATCCGCCCAACAACGCATTCTTACTGACACTGTTTAATTGACAACTTTTCCGCAAACACAAAAACTGCCGCTTCAAGGGGCGCAGAACATCGAGCTTTATGCGACTTTGATTTTTATCCGACCGACAACTCATCATTATGATACCCATTTTTTATGACGGTGTCGTCTAGAGCGTGTTAAAATAAGCATGTTTTGTATCGACAACCTTTCTGTGTACCCTATTCAATGCTTTCAATTTCAATTATGGCTCTGTCGGTTTGTGTGATATGTATTTAGTTTTTTGATAACAGAAAAGTTGTCCTTACATGCTTATTTTAACACGCACTAGACAACGTTATAAAAAATGGGTGTCATAATGATACGTTGTAGGTCGGATAAATATCAAAGTCCCCGAAAGTTCGATGATCTGGGCCCCTCGACGCGGCAGTTTTTGAACTTACGGAGTAGTTGCTTTTACACGAGGGTGGATCAAAAAGTACCTGTGTTAGAAATGAAGACGCATATATTTATTTAATGTTTCATTTAATTTTTCAATAAAATCTCCTTCTAGGTTCTTACACTTTTCCCAGCGTTTCGGCCACTTCTTTAACCCCTCCAAAAAGTAGCATTTGTCAAACTCTTCAAAATACGCTTCTGTCCTCGTTTGACCTGAATTTCTTTCCCCCGAGCCATGTTTTCATATTGGGGAACAGAAAAAAGTCACAGGGAGCCCGATCCGGTGAGTAAGGCGGGTGTGGCAGCAATTCGTAACGTAGTTGGGTTAATTTGGCAATGTCAATGAATGTGCTGGTGCGTTGTCATGATGGAATAACTCTTTCTTCTTTGCCAAATGGGGCTGTCTCCTTTTTTTTTTATCAAACCGGTCTAATAACTCACTATAGTACAGCCCTGTGATAGTTTTCCCTGTTTGTAAGAAATCTATAAGGATTGTTCCCTTACTATCTCAAAAAATCGTGGCAATGACTTTTCCGGGTGATGGGACCGTTTTCGCCTTCTTTGGGGCAGATTCGTTAGAAAAAAACCATTGTTTAGACTGTCGCTTAGTCTCAGGTGTACACTAATGGATCCAGGTTTCATCAACAGTAAAGACACGACGGAAAACTTTTGCGGATTTCGCTCAAACAAGCCCAAAGACTCCTTCGACATTGACAGCCGTAACCGCTTATTTTCATCCGTGAGCAATAGCGGCACCCATCGCACGGACACTTTTTTCATATTTAATTTATCGTGTATTATATTAATTGCTGTTCCGTACGACACCCCTACAGCCTCTGCTAATTCACGCACTTTTTTTGGTACGTCAATCGGTGACCATTATGTTTTTTACCTTTTGCACGACTTCTTCGGTAACCACGTATGCCGGGCGCCCTGGGCGGTCCTCATCGAAAACAGATGTACGACCTCGTTTAAATTCATTAAACCAATATCTCATGGTTGTCATAGAATGCGAAAGATCTCCGTAGACAGCATCTAACTTTTATTTATTCGCATGTTTTTCCATCCAAAAATAAGAAGCGAACTACGGAACGATATTGCTCTTTCTCCATTTTGTACGAAAAACAAAACCAGTCTTGCAAAATTTGCCACCAGAAAAAACTGAACCATAGTTTTCATTTTTTTAGGGTTCCGTAGTCGACTAGGAACCCTTATAGTTTCGCTTTGGCTGTCCGTTCGTCCGCGGATAATCTCAGTAACCGTTAGCACTAGAAATTTGGTACTAATATGTATATCAATCACGCCGACAAAGTGGTAAAATAAAATGTGCTTTTTTTTTATTAGGGTAACGTGGGAAGTGTTTTTTTTTCATTTCACTTCTAACGTGTGATATATTGTTAGATAGGTATTTAAAAATGAATAGGGGTTGGCTAAAATATTTTTTTGATAATGTTAATATTTTCGGAGATAATCGCTCCAGAAGTAAAAAAAAATGTGTCCCCCCCTCTAACTTTTGAACCATATATTAAAAAATATAAAAAATCTCAAAAGTAGAACTTTATAAAAACTTTCTAGGAAAATTATTTTGAACTTGATAGGTTTTATAGTTTTTGAAAAAAAATACAAAATAATTTCTGGACGAAAAACTAAGGAACCCTACGCTTAGCGTGGCCCGACACGCTCTTGTTATTTGATAAGGTCAATACTACACGACGGTAATGCCGACTTTTAAGTAACACCACTTGCCATCAAATACGGGTACTATTTGATCCACCCTCGTAAAACAAGCTCATTTTAATACGCTCTAGACAACAACTCATAAAAAAGGGTGTTATGCGTTATTGGTCGGGTGATATTCTGGGCCCTTTAAAACGGCAGTTTTTGAGTTTATAGGAACCTTGTCTATACAAGAAATGCTTGTTTTAAAAGGATTTGGACGATAAGGTCATGAAAAAATGACATAATAATGCGATTTCGGTCGGAAAATAATCAAAGTCCGAAAAGTTGTATAATTCGGGGCTCTTTATCTCACCTCTCAATATAAGCTGCCTAAGCTGGTATTTTTTTTTCCAAGTGTCGTCATCGCCTTTAAGTTAGGCAACCCTTTTTTGTGTCCACATTTTGCCTAGGCAACCTAACACCGTTTGACAGGATATAAAAAACCTTTCATTTCATGTAAGTAACTATTTATTAAATAACAGAATAAATTCACTCCACTCTTCAAACCAGGCAAGCTCATAGCAGGCCAGGATGACTGATGAGAATGTATAACACACATGAGGGTAATTGACGCAAAAAAGTTACTTAGTATTTATTTTATTTAACAGCTGCAGTCCAAGATTTCGCTAGGCAACCTATGTGCGAATTATCATTATCTACCTATACCTATATATATTGTCTGACGAGTAATATTGATCATTATAAAATAACAGGTGAGGGTATAAATTTATTTAAGGGAACTTCTTATACCATTAGAATACTAAACCGGAATGTACAGCTAAAATACTAGATTTCAAATGATTAAATTTCTGTATTACATTACTTTCGTGTATCATTTCTAATTTTGCCGTAAAGTCTGAAAGCCCTAGGATTTTTCTTTGATTTTTTATACATTTGCTAATAGTACTTTAACTAGCGTATGTATTGAAATATAATGTACGAATGAATTATAGACAATTTATTCAGCTTTCATTTAATACCCCACGTAAGTGTGTACGTTGCATAGTTAGGATGTACTTTACACTTTTCCAAACGCAGCCGCGGCGATTCTGATGACGTCATTACTCAACTCGGAGATTGTCTCCCGGCAGTTTTGGAATGCAGGAGACATGCCTAACAACATACTAAAATGGCGCATAACATGGCGCTGGTATCCGAAAATGAAGTATTAGTTCGGCGGAATCCCGTAACAACACGCACTATTCGTCACTTTTTAACTGGACTGAAATAAAGTCGAAAAGTGGCTTTTAATTCCTCAACTATATATACATTGGCTCAGATTTTCTCGTTTAAAAATATAGTTAGGATCAGGACGTAACCGCGTCTGGCGTAGTAGCTATTACAGATGTCGTCACGCAGACCTCCGCGATACCAACACGCCATCGCCATCTGAATAGGTACATCATACACCTAAGTACGAAAGTATATGTTGTTGTGGACGTTTTTAGAGCGCCGCATTCCAATTACTACTTGTTTGTACACATGCCGTACTCGTACCTAGGCAACGAGATCCGTTGACGGTTCAACTCACGTGTTTCAATTATGATGAATGTACATCGTTACTCAAGTCACAACTGACAGAAACGTAAGAGGCTTGTAGACGTCGTACGTCTGTACAGTTGACATCAAACATGTGTATTTTCAAATTATTGCATATGCCCTAAGATGAAAAAATGTAGGTAAACATATCTTGGACCTCGACTGTACATGTCATACGTCTGCATATAGTTTGGATGACAAATCAATATTATGGTACCATCGAGCTGATCAAAATTCAAATATTTATTCTGTAAGTAGGCCTCAAGGGCTCTTTCACATGTCCGAGCTTACAATCTTTAACATTAAATGACATGATGATCTGATGGGATTGACCTACTTAAACGACGTGACCCCGTTGAGTTTGGGCTCGTTAGAATCGTATCAATCCAGGGATGTTGCATCCGCGTCTGCAACCGCGGATGTTCCGGATCATTTTCATCCATTTGCATCCGCATCCGAATCCGCAAAATCGATGCCTAGGTTTTGTAAGAAAGGGACCAACGAAGCACGTACCTATTACGTATTTTCATCATTAGTCAATAAGAACCTTAATTTCGTTTCTGTAATCTGATGGTTCGCCGCATTCTCTCGGGTGACGCGTTAGGTTTGCAATGATTGTAAATCAGTCGCATCGTGTTTCAGTATTACGTGGCCATATGGACTATGGAGTTGATGGCGGTATACAGAAAAGTATACAGTTGGCAATAAAAGCGTGTACTTACCATAAATAAAATTTTTGCCAGAACTTATTTATGTATTTATTTATCTCGCCTATCCCAACAATCAGTCAAGAAAAACAAGTATAAAAAATTATAACGAATATTGTATTTTTTTATAGATTTAATATATATTTTTTTTAACTATAAAGTACACAGTACCATCGCCAACACAGTTAACTGACCATCCGTGCACTTTATTACAATGCACATAAGGTTCAATATAAATACAGTATGGTCACTTAACTGTGTTGGCGTTTGTACCGCGTTTTAAATGGGGTGCCATATCGGTAAAGGGTCTCCACTGCTTTTTTGGGACCTAGTTACTAGATAGTCGTAATTTTCTGTGACTCGGCGACGAATCTGATATTTCAAAACTGTTAGGGGACACAGTAGTAACCGACCCAACGCGATCCCACGTACAATACCCCCAATTTAGATTTACGCAGGCACATACAGAAGAAACTGAAGTAGATTCTGTGTTTGTTCCTTTGCCAACCGAAGTTCAAAGATTTTTGATGTATCATTTGAACCATGATAGATAATATAGGATGTTCTCGAGAGATATGTCTATGGGCAGGGCCAGCTTGCGAAGTTAAAAACTGAAGATGGTAGAATCGTTTCTTTTAAACCCGAGATTCTGGGTGAGATAGAGCGCCTTTACGGACGCTATACACGACAACACGTAGACCCGAAGTTGGTCTAGCGGAAGACCCTACAGCTACACTAACCCGACACTATACCGACGACATCCCGGACATCAGCCTGTACGAGATTGTAATGGCTCTTAAACAGCTCAAGTACAACAAGGCACCCGGTGAAGACGGAATAACAGCCGAACTCCTGAAGGCGGGTGGAAACAAGCTATTCGATTCCGTCTTACTGGAAGGGAGAACTCTAAAGGCATGGAACAGAGGGGTGGTGTTGCTGTTCTTCAAAAAGGGTGACAACTCCCTGCTGAAGAACTACAGACCCATCTCACTTCTGAGCCATGTCTATAAGCTGTTTTCGAGGGTCATTACAAATCGTCTGGTATGCAGGCTAGATGACTTCCAGCCTCCCGAACAAGCCGGTTTCCGGTACCGTAGACCACATCCACACGCTCCGACAGGTTATACAGAAGACCGAGGAGTATAACCTGCCCCTCTGATTAGCGTTCGTGGACTACGAGAAAGCCTTCGATTCGATTACAGTCTCTCCAGCGGTGCCAAGTTGACTATCGCTATATCGAAGTGCTGAAGTGTTTGCACGAGAACGCCACTATGTCAGTCCGACTCCAGGAACAGAACTCGAAACCTATTCCGCTGCAGTCAGGCAAGGAGATGTTATTTCTCCAAAACTGTTCACCGCTGCACTGGAGGACGTTTTCAAGACTCTGGACTGGAGTAGGCTAGACATCAACATCAACGGCGAGTTCATCACTCACCTTGGGTTTGCTGACGATATAGTAGTCTTGGCTAAGACCATGGAGGACTTAAGTAGAGTCTAAGCCAGATATAGCCCTCTGAATCGCTAAACTTAAGTGGCAGTGGACGGGGCACATAGCACGTAGAACCGATAGCAGTTGGGGCGGATAGGTTCTCGAGTGGCGACCACGTACCGGAAGGCGCAGCGTGGGTAGGCCCCCCCACAAAGTGGACTGATGACCTGGTAAAAGTCTGGGTCTTTCGGCTGATATGATGATGATGAGGTAATATAGGATACTACAACACAAACGGGAAACATCTCATCATCATGCACGAGTCTAAGAAAAATGAATATTGAACAATCAGAGGCTCTAGTATAAGTTTTACCGAAACAAAACGTTACGACCGCGTTCGCGTTTAGCTGTCAAATCCCATACAAATTGAGGGTAAAACGCAAACGCGATCGTAAAGTTTTGTTTCGGTAAAACTTATACTATAGCCTCAGAACATAGAAAGTTTGTGAATTTCACACACATATACAATAAAATTAATAATAACATATAAAAAAAACAAAACCTTCCACGGACCAGTTTTTGAAAGAAATACCATTAATGCATTTGTGTTATAAATGTTATAATTGCAAAGAAACCACTGCTTCGATTTTCAATATGTTTATGACCAAAAAAGGGATTAATCTATCTCTTTTTTCATATCAATTACCGGATGGAACAAAAATATGGATATGCAGGAATGCCGCAAAACGTATTTTCGAGGTTTTTGCATTATTTTCAAAGTGGCGTAACTTGGAAAGCAAGAACTTTTTTTTTTACATGGTTTATACATAGAAAGTTATTAATTATACCAAAAATTGATTATTGGATAGCTTTATTTTCCATACTAGGTGTGCGGTATCCTGTTTTCAACAAGAAGCAGTCTCAGTTTTATATAACTTGTTGCAAGCTCTCCTAAACAGTGGCATCCAATGTCCTTCTTTCTAAGAATGCAGCTGGATACTGCATTTTAGAGATATTGCCCATATTTGCTGTTTATTACTATGTGCTAATAGTATGTTTATGTAAAACTTTAACAATAGTAATAAATAATACATTCCCATAGATGTGTTTTTATTTCATAAACAATGTATAATCATAACAATAAATGATGAAATCAAACAAAACAAGAAATGTCAAGTTATCATAGGTGCAGTAAGAAACCAGCTTCTGTTAAAAATGACATTTTTGGTACAAGCTTTTATTGCAGACTGTACTTTTCTGTATACCATCATCTACTACTCATTGAGACTATTCTAACGAGCCCTAACTCAACGGGGTTACTCGGTTAAGTACTGAATTCCCATGGCCACCTTCTGTCTCCATCATCAGATCAGCTCAATGGTACCATAATATTGAATTGTCATCCAAACTATACTTATATCCAAAATTTCAGCTCAATCGGTCACCGGGAAGTGGGTCAAATTTAACTTGCAGGATTTGATTACAGACAGACAGACAAGGTGAAACTAAATAAAAGCTTGTAAAATAGAAGGGAGCGAAAAAAAAATTAAATTGGCTTAGCAAAAGATGGTACAGTCGACTACAAAGAGATTGATACGGCCAAAGTTACAATAATATGTATACACGACCTCAATGTTAGGGCAATAAAGTCGTGTTTACATATTTTTGTAACTTTGGCCGTATCAATCTCTTTGTAGTCGACTGTACAGGATGAAATATAGGAGAAGACTTTGTGATCAAGAAGTACACCCTAATAGTCCAAGAAAAGAATCTGTGAAGAAATGGATCAGGAGAAGTGTATAGGTATTTTGTTTTGTAGCATAAGAAGAAGGAATGTAGAAGTGAATAAAAGCTTTTTCTCAATCTTTGTGTTGAAACTTTATCACTTGAAAAATCCACTACTACTGTTAAATTGAAGGGTAAACCAGGGCTATAGAGCTCATACAAAATAAGTTTATGTTGAGGTTTTTTTTTTTAGACCACCACCACCACCATTTGACCACTATCTCACCCGATGGTAAGTGATGGGCAAGCATAGCCAAATTGATAGTTGAGATTGCAAGATGACTTATATGACTCAGTACCCTATCATGGAAGAGATAACTCTTTATATTACTAAATGACTGTACTTATATTGACAACCGGTTTAGCCTAGTTGGTAGTGGCCCTGCCTACGAAACTAGAGGTCCTGGGTTTGAATTCCGGTAAGAGCATTTATTTTTCTGATGATCACAAATATTTGCTCCTGAGTCATGGATGTTTTCTATGTATTTAAGTATTTATTTATCTATATAAGTATGGTTTCAATACTGAATCATTAAGCATAAGCATTATTGCATTCCACATTGTTAGTTTACAGGGTTTTAGGTAAACTCAAGTTTTAGTTGTTAAGTAATGACAATAAAACTTACAATACGTGCAATGTGCAAATTATAAAGAGAATCATGTGTAAGCACCTTATGTCTATTCTAGTACATTTATATACATATATATATTTATAAGAAAATTTAAATGTTTATCATCATCTTGTACCCATAAAGTACAAGCTTTTCCTAGTTTGGGCCTAGATCAACTTGTGTAAGATTGTCCGCAAATATTTATTTATATATGCCAATGTGTATAAGGGGCATTTAAAATCCAATATGGATTAGTATAGCTTAATGAGCAAGCAAAGCAAATGAAGTAAATGCTTCAGCTTGGATCAAAATTCTTTCAATGTCCAGATGTCCCTGTTCTCCTCTACAGGTTGCATTTCTCAACTGATTGTCATGAAATTAAGTGAGCAGGTTTGTTAACTACACACATTTTTTTTTTTTTGTGGATTCACTTTTCAACAGTTTGATTTTATTTAAAGACATTCATGAGTTCTACTGCTCACAGAGTCACTAGTACTTATGTAATTTAGGTAAATCACTAAGTCATAAAATAAAACCCAACACCAATCTACCTACACTTTTTAACTAAAATACTTTGTATGCTATTATATCTTAAAGCCCACATTTGATTGGAGGATAAAAAGGCATTTTGTTTTAAATCGCCTACTTTTGTAATACAGGGCAAAAGAAGCATTGGTCAGCCATTATGTTAATGACATTAAAAAGACTGCAGGTAACTTCTGGATGGAACTAGCACAGGACCTAAATTTGTTAAATCTATGTATGTCTATAGTGTACTTTTTGAATAACTTACCATGTGAACATAATGAGGTGGGGTAGCTGGGAGCTCATAATGAACTGTGGCAGTTACTTTTAATGGCCGGTATGCCAATGGATACTACACAGGGTGTCTTGTTGTTATTTATAATGAATTATTAATAATATACATTCAGTAGGCTAGTGTGACTTTTGTAGTTGAGAGAGAGCGCTATTATTATTGATTGACGTGTGTAATGAAAACGAGGAAACTTTACATGTCCCGTGTATGCTAGCATACAAGTAGTAATCGTTATGTGATCAAGGCGTGATGACGACCAATAAATATTATGTAAGATATTTATTACAAAATACTAGAACGGACCTAAGACTACGCTAGCTTATAATTATTAGTTAGGGAGACGTAACGAATTAATTATTGCAATACGAACCGTAAAAACATCAATGTCAACCACTGTGCTTAGAGACAGCAAAGTATCAGATACATCACAACCCGAACAACAACAGCACGTTATAAAATATGTGTTTTCAATAGTTAACGTATAATTGATAGAAAAATATGAATTTTGTGGTCACTCGAAGGAAACACTCAGTTGACAACTGCTGATCTGATGTCACTTACACAGATATAAGTATACCATAGACTAGAAAATATGGTAAACATATTTCATAAGGGTGGTATTCCACTTGTCCAAGGCCTTTGTCTAATGCGCATTGCATCTCACTCACTCTTTATCCAAAATGTGAGATGCTTCAGTCGGCTCAACTTAATCGTGCGTAGCGGACGTACTGTCAACTGCAAGCGGTGACGTATTGTTTACGATTTGTTGGTTGTTTACGATGGATTGGAGTAAAGACAGAATCTTGGAATTTATTTCCAATTACGAGGATGAGCCTATACTATGGAACCCTAAATAACCAGGGTCTCATCAAATACCAATACATTTTTAAGTAAATATTTACCTAGTTCTTGCTCGATGAATCTTCTTCGTCCATTTTCGCGATAAACTCTGCGGCATTTCAGTGTGGCCATGCACATTCGCCGTAGGCCGAAAGTCTTATGGCGATGTGTGTAGCCTAACGCTACGGCCACACTTCGCCCGAATGTTGTTGCAGTCCTTGTCTATACGTTAGACAAGGACGGCAACAACATTCGGGCGAAGTTTGGCCCAGGGGTAAGCACATGAACCTATAATTACTATGGACAAGCTATGGTAATAATAATACCACGTGCGAGCGAGCTGGTAGCATACAAATCTCGATAAGTGTGACAGACAGAGATATATCATTCGTTATCCCTGTCATAGTTCCACTTTTTTTCTATTTGGCACAACAGTTGTGGCATACAATGCTGTCAATGCTCGCGCGTGGCTGCATACGAATCCGAAATATTTAATATTATTGTGAATAAAATAGTGTCCTAAACGCACAATAAGGTATCTCGTGTTCCGTCTGTGCCAAGAAAATGGTTAATTGTTGCGTGCTTGGCTGTAAAAGCCGGTCGGAACAATGTGATGAAAATATAACCTTTCACACGTAAGTAGAACATCTTTCACTTTTCTGTATACGCAATACGTAAAAATAGCATGGTAAAATTACATTACGTTCAAAATCTTGTAAAATTTGACGATTACAATAGAAATAACATCATTATTTACATTGTACAAGAGAATATTTGTTGACAAATTATCCGCCCAAATTACGTAGGTAGTTTATGGTAAGCTGCGAGAGGTGTTAGAATGTCTTCTCGATTTAGCTTCTTTGCAATCATTTTAGGGATACCAGCCAATACAACTTAAAAATACCCGATTTCTCGGGTAATTTATACTCTAACAAAATTCTCGTACTTGTTATTATAACATTCGATCATGGGATCTATTCTTATAAACGTATATTTACTCTGTACTCATAATAAAGATAAGCTTTTATGTAGCGAGTAATCTCGGACTGTTCATCCGATCTCAAAAATTCTTTCATCTGGCTTTATTTAATCCTGCATCTGCGCCTCCGCTTGTGTTCTTTCTACTACGCGGGTGGAGAGTCACAATTTTCTATAAGCCCTATGCTTGAAAAATTTTATGTAAAATAATGTTTTTTTTCTAGGTTTCCACTAAATGAGGATGCGCGTGCGCGTAGTATTTGTTTTAAGGCTACATATATATATATTTGTGATCGCATTCTCGAAAACAGTTCTTACGATTTTGATGGCATTTGCAGTATAGGGTTTTATGGGGGCGAAAAATCTATCTCATCATCATATCAGCCGAAATGACCGGTCCTGCGCCATCCGCATCCAGCGGACTCCCGCGACCTTTGCCAGGTCATCAGTCAACCTTGTAGGGGGCCTCCCACGCTGTGCTTCATAAAAAAAATCGATCTAGCTAGGTCTCATATCTGGGAAAAATCGTTCTCAGCATATTTTTACCCGAGCAGAGCTCTTTATCATTAATCTGTAATAATTTGAATATTTGAATAGTAAATGTTTTTTAATATGGTTGTGTCTCATTTCCGTATTTAGTGTCATTATTTTTCCCGCCTTAAGCCTGCATCGCGGTCAATTGTAAATTTTACAGCTAATGACAAGTTTACCATTGATCGCCGCGGCCAGGCCGCGCCAGTCTGTGAGAGACTTTAAGCCTCTCACAGACAGGCGCGGCCTGCGGTGGCGGTCAATAGTAAATTTGACACTAACTGTCAAGTTTACTATGAACCGCCACCGCAGGCCGCGCCAGTGTGATTCAGGCTTTATAATAATTAAGTCGATCAGCACGGCTATCACAGGACGCCCCGCGAGCTGTGTCGCGGCGAGGTAGACTGTCCATCTCTTTCTAGTTAGAACGATTAGAAAGAGACGGATAGTATACCTCGCCGCAACACAGCTCGCGGGCGTCCTGTCATAACTGTGCTGATAAGAAACTACCAGGTAAGCCGCTTGCACAAGGACTATTAATTACCTACATGTCATGTTCTGTTACTAGAATCATATTTCATGTTATTAAGCTGAATATTACTAGTGGTTGCGAACAGAGCGCCTGCTAGGCAGTGAATGTGTGTAAAGCTTCAGTAAAAACTACTTACAATAAAAGCGCATTATTTAAAATAAACATATGGAAGCGATGGGGTAATTTTTAGTTACATGGCCACCCCACGGGAATCATCTACTTTGTTGCCGTCCCTCATTGTGGCGACACTTAAGTACGTCGCCTCTGTAGGTATATACTCTAAGGTTAAGCATCAGCATTAGTGGATCATATTCGTACATAAATATCCTATTGGAGACGCTACACGACCGAAAACCAAGCAAGGTCAAAGAAAATCTAGTACTTATGGAGTGACCTATGATTTGGCCGGCCGCCGTGCTTGCAAGACGTATCCACACGGGCCAATTTACACGTTGTTTATTTATAAAACTTTTTATATGGCAACAGTACCTAATACCTATCATCGTCAAATATGTGATAAGTTGTGCGTTTCGCATGACAGCAAAGTTGTTTGGCATCTCGTGCCTTGAAAGCCTTGCTATTCTCAGGATTGTACTTTTGAAACTTTTGATCGCTTCCCTCATAGTTCAATCCTACAAGCCTTTTCGCTAGCTCGGCTATCGATATAAGCACTTGCGACAACTTTGCAATAACAAACATTATTTGCATAACAAATAACTGGTATACTTACTTACTGCCTTTTCGGTGAAATATGTTTCTCTTTGTTTCTCTGTTTTCTCTTCGCAACCAACCTTTCGCGGAAGTTTCATAAGGCAAACCATTCGTTGGCATACCTTTAGGTACTTCGCACTTTTCTTATGCAAAATTTCACCTCTACAAAGTTTTATGTGGCTGATAATTATTAATTATTGAGCAAATGATTTGCTTAGGCAAAAATCAAATCATCAAATGTCCAGTGGGCAAATATAAACTGCAGAATTCCGATAATTAAAATATCTATGCGATAATTACTATTATTATGAATGTTCAAGTTAGCATAATACTTTTTGGTAGACTCTAAGGCAAGTCAGTGTAGGAACTACGACGAGCGAAGCGAGGAGTGTTAGGAAGAACCACGGCCCTACAGCGCACGAGCTGAGCGAGCGAAGCGAGCTTGCCGCGGCAGAGCGGCCAGCGAAGCGCCAGAACCACACTTTTTTACTACTTAATACTTACATACTTATATAGTACCTATTCAATATGTTGCTAAAAGTATGGTATGCAAATACATTTGACGAATACATAAATGACATCTTAAAAAAAACCTAGGTAATAATTTGCCTACCAATAATTTATCAAATCATAAATTAGGAAATTATATCAGTGCGAATCGTTGAGTTGGGGAATAAAACTTCGCCCAAATAAAAATATGGGATAGTTTTGGGTGTAAAAATAATTTTCGCCGAAACTTAAACAACTGTTATTGTATGCACGGCGGGCAACCTTTACCTGCAGCTGACCGCCTCTTTTTTTGGCGCTTCATATATGTAACAATAAAACGACGTATAGGTATTTCATGTCATGACTGTACTTTTTAATAGCAAAATTCCTCAACATTTATCTACACTAAAAATAATTAAGTACCTAAGTACCTCAATATATATTTCCTCAAAAAGATGCAAGATACAATACAGATATATATATTATTATCTACAACGCAAGAACGCAAAAACGTTGTAGGTAGCTAAATTAGAAACAAGAATAAAATTATAACATATAAGAATATTTTCTGCAATACTTAATAAATAAGAGACTAACTTAATATAATGTAAGTCGGTTACAATGTCCGACTTCCAGGAGGTATTGAGTTAATTCAGTAACGCGTTGTACAGTTATCGTCATTTAAGTGTTTTTGACTTATTTGTATACTGACTATCTACTAGGCTTCAATTATTTCCTTCTGACGCTTTTTATCAGCATTCACGTTCGAGTACCCTAAACGCAACCTGAAACAAATATCGTAATTAACTCTTAAGATGGAATCTAAACAAGTTATAATAATAGATTTCAGTTGAATAAAGAGATTATACACGTACATCTAGTCACCTACCATACAAAAATTGGAAATGAAATTGGGATCAACTATATAATATGAAATAGAGTAGTTCAGTTCGAAACCAATACAACTCTGATCCAAATTAGAATAATAGGTATACATTCCATCCTTATTTTATTTTCTTATTATACATATTAAAGCCTATATAAGATACGTATAGAGGCACGATTTGCACCCATCTGTTAAATGAATGAAATAGAAGGTTATATGACAAGCTTCTAAAATAAGCCATGTTACCATGAAATGATTATTTTCCTGAACGAAGTGAGGGAAAATTGTTCGAGTGGTAATATGGCTTTTAGACCAGTGATATACACTCGACTCACTTCCACTGCGAGAAAATAAAAATAGTAAAAACAAAGGTTATCCATCCACAATCAATACCTCCCAAATTCCACGGCGAAGATTGTTAAATTTTCCCAGCATGTTTTTTTGATAGACAGCAGTCTATCCCGCTCATTCTCATAGCTTATGCCAACTACGCTTGACTGTTTGGACGCGGCTATAGACGGTCAAGGGCGTTTTTTTTTTATATATGGTGAATAAGGGAATGAAAAATACCTAATGTTAGAACTGAATTCAGTTTCCAGATTGGTTGATTTTAATATCTAGCTGAATTCTGGTTAGTTGATAGCAAATACACATGTTTTACCTAAAGGGCTGTGATTGGTGGTTTTAACACGCTGAAGTGTTTTAAACGGTTTTTTTTTTAGTCATCATTATGTATACATATTTCACTAGGGGCTATACATGTTATGTACTACTTTAGCCCCGCTTGCTAAGCCGAATAAGACATAGGTACCTACTTTTCGAGCATGAGAAGTGAAAAGTATTTTCATCTCTCATACTCTGAAAGTAGGTCAATATTTATCTAAACAGCGGGTTGAAAGTGAGGCATGTCGCCCCTAACCACCATATTTCAAAGACCGTAGACGGGCTCGATACATAATTTGACGAAATTTGGATTGGTCTTAAAATCACATTAAACGGTCCTATGTTTTTATTTTATTGACGTACGGGTCTGCAATTAAAAACATGAAGTCAACATATTCATACCTAAACCGCTAGCGAGTCATATTTCACAAATAATCCACATTTATCTTTATTTTAATATTTATGTACCAATATCTTCAAAAACCGGGCCGCCCAGTAATACTCGCTCTCGTTTACTCCGATACAAATAGACAGTGTGCGCGCTATCCCAAATCCTCAAGGGCATTTTGGTGTTGACAGCGTCTTAAAAAAAACAATGGCAAAAGCCTATACTGCCTGCATTATCAAAATATTTTTTTATGTACGAAATCCATAATAATATTATAAATGCGAAAGTGTGTCTGTCTGTCTGTTACGTCTTCACACTTAAACCGCTGGACCGATTTAAGTGAAATGTATCATGGAGATACTTGGGTTGGAGGTATTGTATTTGGAACGGAGGTATTGGAATAAAATTGGGATAGTTTTTATTCCGGAAATCACCCCCTAAGATGTCAAATGGGGGGTGAAAGTTTGCATGGGCCTACGATATAAACGAGCTCCACGCGTACGGAGTCGCGGGCAGAGGCTATTCGATATAAAATATTTTTTTAATCAATAAACTTCATTATTCGAAAAATCGTGCCCCTATTTGTATATCCTATTATTATGGAACATACTTACACAAATTGAATTAACCCTATGTTAAGCTCAACAACGCTTGTGTTATTATATATTAGATACCTATAAATACCTACGTAGGAAACATCCAATACTCAAAAACAAATATTTAAGCTCATAATTCTCATCACACAAATACCTTACCGGGATATGAACCAAGGACCGTCGGCATCGTAGGCAGGGTCGCTATCCGCAGAGCTAAACCAGTAGGTAAATATGATGAAAAATCTGAGTGCTGTATAAAATAAGTATTATACATTATTATACAATTGCCATGATCAGACGGGCACCTTATGATAAAATTGAAAAACCCACCTTACATATTCTATTTAGGCTGCAGAGTGCGTCAAGCCAATAGGGGTGTAGAGCAGACTCAAAACGAACCGTTTTACTGTTGCTTGTTAGAGAGAGAACCCTAACCTACCTTTAGTCTTACATCTACTCGCCGTTGATGTTGAGGCCTTTTGCTTTCTCCAGTCCAGAGTCTTGAAAACATCCTCCAGTGCAGCGGTGAACAGTTTTGGAGAAATAGCATCTCCTTGCCTGACTCCCCGCTGCAGCGGAATAGGTTTCGAGTTCCTCGAGTCGACAAACACTTAAGTACTTCGATATAGCGGCAGTCTATACCGGGTGTACAATCCAAATGGGTCAGTATGGAGAAGTCGGAAACTATGAGAGATAGCGAGATCTGTTCTTAGGAACCATGGCGTCAATTTTAGATTTAATAATAATTAGAGTAGAGAGTAAAATAGCCCTCCGAATCGCTAAACTTAAGTGGCAGTGGGCGGGACACATTGCACGTAGTAACGATGGCCGTTAGGGCGGAAAGGTTCTCGGGTGGCGACCACGTACCGGAAAACGCAGCGTGGGTAGACCCCGACAAGGTGGACTGCTGACTTTTTTTTTATACAACAACGGTGGCAAACAAGCGTACGGCCCGCCTGATGGTAAGCGGACACCGCAGCCTATAGACGCATGCAACCCCAAAGGAGTAACATGGGCGTTGCCAACTCTTGATATGTTGGAGGATTCGCCGTGTTGACAGCTGAAGGAACAAATTCCCTCGCTCTCAACACAACGCATCCTCGCCGGGAGCTCTGGCGACCTTGCTCACCTCCAGGAACACAACACTACTACAGAGCAAGTAGTAGTGTTATTATGGCTGTGGTCTTCCGCAAGGCGGAGAAGGTACTTCCCCAGTTGGGCTGCTCCAAATTCGAGCGGGATGAATTTCACTGTGCCCTACCTCACTTGCGAGTGGCGCAGGACCGCTCACTTTGGCACTCTTTGGGGGAGGCATATGTCCAGCAGTGGACGTCTTTCGGTTGATATATATATATTATATAATAAACATTATTTTTGTTATTCGTAGATAGATTTGTACATAGGCACATATTAGAATAGCTCATTTCAATGACAGGTTTAACAAAATATACCATTTTTGCTACTTGTATAACTTACTTGATTTTTTCTTTCAACATCAAGTATTTAAGTAAATATGACTTTTAATACTATAAATATACTTTCATATAAAGTAGATGCTCTTCGATATTTTTAAATATAAATAAACTTTGGCACTCTTTTGGGGGAGGCCTATCACGGATTATTCCCACCTGTAACCACCAATTTGTTACCAGTGGTAACAGCTGGGATTTTTTCCCCCATGTTTTACCAGTCGGAACTAATGGGAATAATTGATGGTAACAACTGTTTTTTTTTAATAGTTACCACTGAGTACTTTAGTGGTAAAAGATGGGGAATAAATCCCAGCTGTTGCCACTGGTAACAAATTGGTGGTAACAGGTGGGAATAACCCCCTATGTTAAATAGGGGACGTCTTTCGGCGGATATGATGATGTACCAAATATATAATTTATATTAAACATTTTTTTGTTACATGTAGACTATAGATTTGTACACAAGTATATATTAGAATAGCTCATCTTAATAACAGGTTTAACAATTCTTTTTTTCTACTTGTATTATTAACTTACTTAATTTTTCTTTCAACATCAAGTATTCCATTCCCCAGTTGGGCTGCTCCAAATTCGAGCGGGATGAATTTCACTGTGCCCTACCTCACTTGCGAGTGGCGCAGGACCGCTCACTTTGGCACTCTTTGGGGGAGGCATATGTCCAGCAGTGGACGTCTTTCGGTTGATATATATATATTATATAATAAACATTATTTTTGTTATTCGTAGATAGATTTGTACATAGGCACATATAAGAATAGCTCATTTCAATGACAGGTTTAACAAAATATACCATTTTTGCTACTTGTATAACTTACTTGAATTTTTCTTTCAACATCAAGTATTTAAGAAAATATGACTTTTAATACTATAAATATACTTTCATATAAAGTAGATGATCTTCGATATTTTTAAATATAAATAAACTTTGGCACTCTTTTGGGGGAGGCCTATCACGGATTATTCCCACCTGTAACCACCAATTTGTTACCAGTGGTAACAGCTGGGATTTTTTCCCCCATGTTTTACCAGTCGGAACTAATGGGAATAATTGATGGTAAAAACTGTTTTTTTTTTAATAGTTACCACTGAGTACTTTAGTGGTAAAAGATGGGGAATAAATCCCAGCTGTTGCCACTGGTAACAAATTGGTGGTAACAGGTGGGAATAACCCCCTAAACATTTTTTTGTTACATGTAGACTATAGATTTGTACACAAGTATATATTAGAATAGCTCATATTAATAACTGGTTTAACAATTATTTTTTTCTACTTGTATTATTACCTTACTTAATTTTTCTTTCAACATCAAGTATTTAAAAAATATGATGTTTTGATACAAAGAATACTAACATATAAAGTAGATGCTCTTTGATAAATATACATAAAAATGTACAGGTGTGTGTCTATGGATTATATTTCTACATTTGGCGAGAGGTCTTCTACAATCAGGCAAATGAATGCGGTTTCCATATGGTGCCCCGTGTGTATACATCTTTCGGAGTGTAAAACCGAAAAATTATGGCTTTATCTTTGCCTATTATGAGTAAAATCTATATAATAGAGATTAAGAATTACGATACTACAAACTGTATATTACACAGGCTTTTTTCGTGCTACTTAAAGGCTCGTCTACACAATCGGCCATCATGGCCCATCATACAGGACGCCACTCTGCGTTAGAGGGAGAATGTCATACTTCCATCGCACTCCAACGCATAACCGCGCCCTGTCCTGCGGCCATGATGGCCCATTGCGTAGAGGAGCCTTAAATTGTCCGGCTAACGAGTCGTAACAAGTATAACTAAATACTGATATTAAAATGGCTGACGTCTTACTATAACGGTAATGGTTAATTTGCATGGAATCCAAAAAATATATTATTATTATAGACTAATTATTGGAATGACATGTAGCTAGTACTTGGTCATATTCTAATATTATCAAAATCACAAGGAATCACACTTAGGTATTTACGACGAAGACGGGTACATTGAATACATGTGTGACATAAAATATCAAACGAATCTCTAATTAATTAATTGATTGTACTGGTAACCCGCGCTGACATTTATTTATTAGGTAATTCAAATACATTTAAGACTACCTATTGCTGTGACCCATCAGGGTCCATGTGAAGCCAAAAACTATATGTAAGATCCATGTATATACATGTACCATGGATGCAATAAATGATTAATATTATAAATCTTGAGCGTGGCGCACGCGGAAACACATGGAATCAACCGATTAGCAACCCAGTACGGTATTGTGACTCTCGCAGGGAACAATAGTAACATTAGTAACGGCCATGAAAGACCTCGCCAAATAAAAATAAGAGAATATTTAAGTACCTTTCTATAGCAACAATATTAAAAACAGCTCAGACAAAGATACGTAACCAAAACAGAAATGGAGCGCTGAAAAAGGAACCACTTGACTTTAGGTACTGACTCATGGGAAGGAAGAATGGAGTAGGTACAGTGGCTGGCTAAAGTATTCAATCACAGCTCTGCATGGAAAGAGTCGACTCGAACTGAACTTGGAAACATGAAAATTCAGCAAATAGTAACGTGGGTGTTGACGCGTCATTTCGTTGTCAAATGGTTATCAGCTAAGATGTATCAGACGACAGGCATTGTATACTTAATGTTTGACAGGGAGGACGAGTCGCACTTGCTGCCTGAACTGAATGACATCCGCGCGCTACTTAGAGAACGAGACCGGCTATTAATACCTAGAACAAAAGGAATTTACGCAAGGCTCTAGTATTGAACTCCGTATTGGAGTACGACTTTACCTCCTATTATTTATGTCAACATCGACTACTGCAATTTTGCAGAGATAATTTACAGAACATTCATATAGTTTTTTTTTTCTTTATGGCCGATTTCACCGGCTTATGAGGCGAACGAAAAATTGTAATAATCTGTCGCGCAAACTCTTTAACCATAGGGGATCCAGCGTTGTCGTCATCATTTGGAATTAAGGTGCAAATGCGTGGATGTTCCGATTTCTATTGCGTAGGTTGCATTGGCTCTGAAGGTGTGGGATACAATGTCTAATTCCCGCGTATCCTGCGGCCGGGGACGGCGCGCGTGGACCGCGCGAGGCCGCGGCGCGGGCCGGCCGCGCGGTGCACCGCCTGCGCGCGGCCGGCCGAGTACTGTAAACAAGTTGTTGAAAACATTCGAATATCGCGCAATAAAAGTCATCTGCACGTTGACTATGACGCATTTCAGTCGCCTACTACGGCTATTTCACAAGATCCACCAAGATATTTGTTCGTGAGAATAAAAAAAACGACTTACTTTGACGACCGCAAAAAAAAAACAGCGTTTAAACAATGCGAGATGAACACGATGAACTGGGTGCAACCAAAGGTACATAAATACATAATAGCGTGCTGCACTCGATGAACTAGACACAACGAAGAGCACTGAGGCATGATATATTCGAAGATCTGGAAAAAAAGAACGTTGCTTGCTGGATGAATACGATGGAACTGGACACAATTGATGCATGGTATATGACGGCATAATGGAGTTCATGAATCGGATAAAGTAAAAGATAAAACATTTCATGCTGGCAACTATTATAGACAACGACAAGTGCATGATACTCGTAACTATGTTTAGTTCACCCGACTTCACCCATCATGGTGACGAGAGTTTAAGGGGCTACCCGAGGTTTTCATCGATTTATGACAAGTTTTGAATCGTATCTCCTACTTTTGCACTACAGATAGAATTATAAGTCAAACAGCTATCGGTTCTTCAATCTTTAATTTCCATTTTTAACCGACTTCAAAAAAAAGGCGGAAATTCTCAATTCGATGTATTTTTTTTTCAATGTTTGTTACCTCAGAACTTCTGAGTCAGAACTCCGTCATTGATGAGCCGATTCGAAATTTTTTTGAAGTGAAAACTTCTTTAGCGGCGCTGAGCACTTTATGGGATGGGGAAAAATTGTTAAATACGCGACAGAGTTTTGTGACGTCAAGATGTGAAGGAGTTCAATTTTTGCTGCTAGCCAATTCGACTTCATTCAAAACTGAACGCTATTCGTAAGAATATAAAGCCGTTAAACACTTTTTGCAATAGCATATTCTGCAAATAAATTTGTAATTTTAACCAACGCGTCCTTCACCGTTTTGCTATTGAGAAAAATCGAATAGTTCGAATTTGGGCGTTATTCCTAAAGAGATAAAGCTTAGAAAAATATTTACCAACCGCAAAAACAAATTGATATTTTGGTCGCCACCGCAGTCTGCTGTTCTTGCAAATTCGAATAGTTCGAATTTAGACGTTATTCTTGAAGAGATAAAGCTTTGAAAAATATTTGGCAATGGCAAAAACAAATTGGTATTGTGTTTGCCGCCGCCCGTCGGCGCCTAAATAATTGATAATTGTTTATAAATTTGCGTCAAATTCATTTTTAGGGTGATACCGTAAGATGTCACGTGACCTAATCGAAAAACTGTTACAATGTTATTGAGTTCTCACTTCTGCCGGCACTCCGGGAGTGCAGCCCGGTCTTTTTTCTTTTGTTTGTAAGTATATGCTTCCAGGTGGGTCCCATTTTTTTCAAAATTCAGTTGGATGATGGGATCCATGAGGAATTGAGGGAACTCCTAAATTATATTAGGCACGCGTGTAGTGATTTTGGTATTTTCTATTATAACTAGTGTATTTACACCCGGAAATCATTAATTTGGTGGAGTGGAATTGATGATGAAGACACAGATGACTTATGGAATTCCTCAATTATGTACTTAAAAGTACAAAAGTATATCACAGATTCTGATAAGATTCCGTTGAAATGGCAACTAATGAAGTGCCAAAGTTGATCCTTGTGGATTCGACGGAATTCCTCAAATATTATCGGGACACATACAGCGATTCGGTTTTTTTCTCTAATAATCAACGCATTTGCTCTCGGAAATCAGTTCATGTGGTAAATTGGAAAAGCAATGTGGAAATATTCTCGTGCCTTGGCGGTTGAAGTCGGTTAAAACTTTGTTTTTAAAGTAAATGATTGTCTACCGGATTTTGAAAAAATTAATACTTATGTATGATTTTTTTAAACATTTTCTAAAAAACCACTTATTTCGTATCTTTATTGACGTAAAAGATCTAACATATACGAAATCTACATAGTATTTGGGTTCGTCTATGACGTTTCTAAAAACGTGTTTCATTTTAAACTAATTAACACAAAAGTTATGGCCAGAAAACCAGTTTTTTGGTCTAAAATTGTTCAACTTTGATGCCAATTATCTCGGAAAAAATGAACTTTGAAGTAAATATGGGATACTATATTGCTTAAAGCGGTTGTTGTTAATAAAATAAGCTAGAAAACACATTAGAATACTAAGGGATTCAGATCGAAGGTCATTGGGGCATGCGGGCCCCTTAAGTATTGGTTTGACTGCCTTGTTCTTACTGATGAGTAAGTTGTTTCAAATATACGATATAGATTTGAGTATGGATTGGTATGTTACAGTTCGGAGAATATCCTTAGTTATCCCGTATACCTAATTTCATTCGCGTCTCAATATCTTTGGCTCCACAAGTGGAACGTTATTTGAGCTGAACTCCTAAGAAGAATGTGCTACACCGATGCGAAACATTCAATACGGTGGCGCCGCGTGTACACATAAATATGGAGGTCAAAATTACGTAGACGCGGCGTCACGCGTCAGACACGCTAAGATAGGTAGATAGATGATTAAATAGGTAAAGACGTGCTAACAAAATATAATAACGGACAGAAAATAATCGAGAAAATTATAGACATCTAAATGATTCTTCGCAGTTATTTCCCTCGAGAAGTTAGTGATTTATAAGTTTTATAACTTAACCTTAGCCGAGGCTGACTCTAATAATCAAAATATGATATGTCTACTATCTTTTTCTTAGGCGCGAAATTTTGAGATTAATTTGCGTCAAACAAACGTAGTAACTACGTAAATAACCTTTACGTCACACCTGGCCATAATGTGAAATTTACCGCACGGTGCGCGTACCGTAGAACTCGCATTGTGGCCAGGTAAAGACGTAAAATTGTGTACTCATCACGGGCAGTAAGAAAGAAAGCCCTCTATCGCATGTTTACAACCCTCGCCTGCGGCTCGGGTCACAAATACCTGCAATTTCGGGCTTTCTTTTTTTTACAGCCCTTGGTAAGTAATGTACTATTACAGTACTAGTGCGGAAAAGAGCACTTTTCGTGCATATGTCGAAACTTTAAAGAGCCATATGTACAGTAAAACGCTGTACGATACACGTGCGAATAGGTAATTCACAACTCATGTCGATTTAAAACACTCTCTTCGGTCGTGTTTTAATTTATCACCACTCGTTGCGCATTTCCTATTTTTGGCACTTGTATCGAAAATAACTATTACAGTACATTATGGTGCTACTTTCCCGCACTAGTGCGGAAAGAGCACTTTCTGTGCATATGTCGAAACTTTAAAGAGCCTTATGTATAGTAAAAAGTTGTACGATACACGTGCGAATACGTAATTCGCACTTGTATTATTTAATTAATTGTAAAATTTAATTAATTTCCTATTTTCGGCACTTGTATCGTAAATAACTATTGTGCTATCATTTCAAGTTTCGTGCTTACTATGCATACACCGTGTGCCCCAATACCCCGACAGAATTTAGCTATGTTGTGTCGTAAAATTTTAAGAAATTATTTTGAGGAACAAATGTTTGTAGGTGCAAATACAATACGGGTGCAGACTCGAAAATTATTATTACTCCAAAAGAAAGAAAACAAAAATAAAAAGACCGGGTTGCAATTTAAAATAATTTACATAAAAATCTATAATTTCTCTTAGTACAGTCGATATTGTATTGTCTAACCTCGAAATCCCGGGGAGCGAAAAAAAGCGAAAATTTCCGCATTCAAACGGTCCTGCGAAGCGGACTGCAAGATTGTTAATAACCGATGAGATAGGGCAAGACCGCACGTCTATCATGGGACGGCCGCGACATACTCTCGATTTTTCTCGCACTACCCCTCTTGTTCCAATTGTTTTAATAAGAGAGAGACGGATAGTGCGAGAAAAATCGAGAGAGCTCGCGCGCCGTCGCGTGATAGCCTTGCGCACACAAAAATCGAGAGTCTCTGCCGTCTCATGATAGACGTGCTGTCTCGCCCTATCTCATCGGTTAGTAACAATCTTGCAGTCCGCTTCGCAGGACCGTTTGAATGCGGCAATTTTCGCTTTCTTTCTGTTAACTAAAGGCCACACTGAATGAAATTGTAGTTGCAAAACACCGGTTTTTTTTTTTACAAAATTACAGTGTAAAACATTAAAACAATATTCTTTAGTATATATTTTTTAATTTTCGTTTAAATTTGTTTGAATGAAATTTGCGAGAAAAAATACATTTGGCAGATCATGCCAATTCCATGGTCCTAATTGTGATTTTCATGCAGTCACTTCGCAGTCTTTTAGCAGTCGGACAACTCGTTTGACGGTTGGATGAGCAGCGCAACATGCATCCACACGATAGCAATTAGTCAGATTCTGATGAATTGTGGCTGACAAATCATGACATGTGGATACCCCAACAATTTAAGCGAACTCTGTCTTAGGTTGGTTAGGGTAGGGTTCACTTGTGTCCTTCAGACCACAAATAGACAGCGCGGGGTGGCGTCGACTCGCTCCGAGATTATCAGTCCGCACTCCTTATTTGTTTATCATTTACCTACTTCAATTTTGGACACCCTAATTAAGTATAACGGTGAGTATTGAACGATATGGCGGCGTTTCTTTCATGATATGCCTAGGAATTTCATGATCAGCCTAAACGTCACTGGCTTGGCTAAATCATGAAATGCCGGCGTTTCATGACATACCTAGGAAGTTCATGTTCTGCCTAAATGTCACTAGGCAAATCATTAAATGGTGAATTTTGAACGATATGGCGGATGTCACTCAGCCAAATCATGAAATGGCGGCGTTTCACAATATGTATAATTTCGTGATCTGGCGGATTTTACGATCGGCCGCCGACATAGACACTAAATAAAATAATCAATAATGTCATATTTTCTCGAAAAAGGATTAAAAATGTAGTCAAATGGAGAAAAAATCAACGCAAGAGGTTATATAATCACGAAGTTATAAGTGTCCAAAGTTTTAAGAAGGGGTATGTTCTGTCCCTTTTTCGCAGAACGCAACTTCATATGAAACGATGACGCTTGTTCAGTCAGTTCATAATTTTCGAGTCTACACCAAGTCACCCCTACATGCAAGAGGGGCTTTACTAAGTTTTTTATCTACACCTAAAGTCTGCCGAGTTCGGGCCCACGGTGTAGACACTACTTTAATTTGTTCTCTCTTTTGTAATTGGTTTTGTTGGTCGTACTTACTTCATCTTTGGGTCACTACAGCTGTTGGCCAGAAGCAATGCCGCGAGGCATCCGAAGCAGAACATCACGGTTATCCCGACTACCGGGGCGAACTGGAAAAAATAGTTAGTACGTAAGTAATTTCTTACACTTGGAAACATAGTCGTTTGGTAGGTTGAACAATGCCTGTTTCAAAATACTTTATAAACTAACAAAAAATGATTCTATTTGACTCTTTTGTGCATGTTTACGTATACCGTGTCATTCTCTAGCAAGTTCCCGCTTTAGCGGAGTCAATAATGCACAAATTTCGTAACGACGCAATTCAAAATCATCCTTTTTGATAAAGACAAAGAGGGGCTTTTCGCTCGAGAATGACACTCAATTTATTGAGTGCCAGATAGTTGCTAGATGAGTTGTCTGCTCGGAGATTCTCGCCAAATATCGGGAAATGTACGTTAAGGGAGATCGCAGACGGAGACTTTTTGCAGCGACTGCTTCGCGGCATGTGGCTCCTTGTCGCATTTGCAACGCACGACCGAAGCGATGCAGTAGCGATACAAACGCACGATGTTGCGATGCAGTCGCGCTGTTTTAATTCAGCATCGCTTCTGCATCGATGCAAACGCGTGACTGTATTGATACGGAATTGCTACTGACGGGCAGCAGCTTCGCGCTACATCGGGTATAGGAAGAGTGGGGGGAGGAGCCCACGAGGGCATCGATGCTGCATCACGTCTGAATGAATTCTGCATCGCGACTGTATCGTGTATCGCGGCTGTATCGCGATAAGCGATGCAGAATCGTGTTTATGTGTGCGAGGGAAGGTATAAGATCAGCGACAGGATCGCCACTGTATATCGCAGCCTTTTTAGGACTACGTCGCTACTGAATCGCTGCAAAAAGTTGCCGTGTGCTACCTCCCTAACGGATACGCACGTAGCGGTACGAAAATGTAAGCACTGAGTGTGTTAAGTATACTAGTATAAACCTACTACACGATAAAAACTAATTGACCACCGAAATCTGAGTGGCTACCGCGACGAAGTGACGTGTATCTTCCTCTTTGTCGCACTATCGCACTGCCTATCTGGTTCGCGGTAGCCTCTCTGGTTAGTGACAGTTAGTTTTAACTAACACTATCTACTTATTTATGGCCGGTTCCAATAATCAATCCACCGATAGTTTTCCTTACCGGCAGTTACATTTTGACAGATTACCCGTAGAAAAATGTGTTAAAATACAGGGGGTTTGCTCTATCGTTTGCCAAATTAAAACGGCAGGTAGGTTGGGTCATAAGCTATCTTTTCCGGCCTCCAAAAAAAAATTGTGTCCACTGGTATTTTTTTTGTAATCTTTTAAAATAATTTAGACATTTTCTATATGCTTACGCGTTTCAACTTGAATAAAAAAAAAGGAAGTGGTAGAGCCTATTTATTAATTTTATTGTAATTTGTAATGTTGTACGGCTCTATCAAAGTCAAAATTATTTGCAAGTAACGTCTACTTATTTCTTTATTTACCTCATAAAAAAATTAAGATGCAAGAATTTCGTCTTGGGTATTTTTGATTTGCAATTTAAAAAAAAACAAAAATGGTAATAAGTAGATGAAAATAACCTACATCAACGACAATACAATACAACAATACATATTTTAACACGTTAATCATGATTATCTATCAATGCGTTTTGCGAGCGGGACAGGAGCGGCGTGCAACGTGAACGCAGCTTGCGTGGGTGCACAGTGAACTAGACACGACGCGAATTGCCATATTTTTGTAATGGACTCGTGTATACCACTGGCACCCTCCCACTCCCGTCGCGTTGGCTAAACGCAGGTGTATTAGAGCCCTAAAAGCCAGGTTTAGACGAAGCCAGTGCTGGCTTGTTATTGTATGTAAATTGTAAAGCACTGACTGCCAGCACTGGCGGGAATAGAGCGCCGGCCTATTTTTCCCCTTCGGCCGCGTTCGATACCAGAGATTCGTAACCAATTGCGGTAGAAGGAAAAATCTTCTTTTTACGATACTAGTTACTAAACAATAGGTTTTTTTCTTCACACGAAACCTAGTAATTCTTTCGTAACTGGATTCGAGCGACTACTTTTATGTTTTTTCCGACACTAGTTTCGTACGAGGGTAGGAGCAATAGTCAGAATAAAGGAAACTTAAATCTTGAATATTCTATGGTGTATGTAAATTTTACTTTATTGTTTTCTTTTGAAATAAATAAAATACTGCTAAATGCTCGTAAACTGTTATATATTTGCCTTCACATATTATGAATTAACAATTTGTTACAATGTACTGTGAGGTTCTTACATAGCAAGCTAAGAATAAAAAAGAGAGATGAGGAGATGAGGCAATACCATTATTTTTCAGCAACGCTTGTCTCATAAGGTTTACTACGTCTTGAGTATGCATTCTATTAAAATCTTGTGCAACATCGGGTGCTACAACCAACTCCTCCCAGGCACCTGCTTCTAAATGCTCCCGGCACACACGTGTATGCCGAGGAATATAGAAATCGAAATCGCATAGAAGTTTTATTCTTATCAGATTAGGTATTTCCTGCAGCGATTCAATGTTGTCGCATCTATGAAAAATACACTTTTCAATGTTTTCTGCAGCTCTAATTATTGTCAACGGCTCGACGACTGGGCTAGTTTCGAAGTTCATAGTATCTACTTTTTGCAACTAGTTATTATTTCCGCGACAATTCTGGCCAATAATCTCGAGAGGGTTTGATACTATCAACATCTAAAGAGGTTCTGATATCATTTTGAAAATCTATTTTAGTTGCGTATTAAGAACGTCAAGTTCGCTTTCGTAATTCATTATTTCAATAGAAATTCCTATGTCGAAACCAATAACGTGTAAGGAAAAAAATCTATTGCTTGGAAACTAGTATCGTACAAAGTAGATTATTTCTTCTGCCGCAATTGGTTACGAACCTGCGGTTTCGTACGCGGCCGAAGGGTATTTTTCAAGCCAGTGAGCCAGCACTGGCTTCGTCTAAACCTAGCTTAAAGGTTGATAGAAAATTAAAGGTTATCTAATAGCTTACACAATCATTCGCGGCTTTGCATGACGAATCTTGTATAGAAGGCTTTAAAAGGTCGCATTTAATACTGAAATATTTACCGAAATGTTACCGGTGTTCAGACGAGGTAATCAAAATTATCGTTTTGTTACTTACTGCAATATATGTACAGGTGCCATGCTGGTGCCATGTCATTTACCTATTTAGTTATTGTTAAATGGTAGCACAAAAATAGTAAATTAGTATCGGAAATGGATTAAATGTAAGGCCAGAATTCGGTGATAGTTTTCCCCTCATAAATTCCACATTTTCTTGAATGTCTTTCACCTAAGGAAATACCACCATTGGGTAAGCGAGTATTACATAACATAAGAGATAGTTAAATTAATCAATTAATATAATTTTAAAATAGAATATCTAGTGTTGACAGTCTTGGAATAAACCTAATAAATAACTAAAATTCTGAACGTATAGAGTAGCGGTATGAAGAGCACTTTTGACACCTTCACGACAAAATAAATTAAAAAAAGAAGCATACCACTACATTAAGGTAAGCGTCCACAGTTCTGCATCAGTCGAATCCGTGTGTAGGCAGTGCGTCCACTGTGTCCGCAGCAATCGGAACTGATGCCGATCTAACTATTTCCTATGGGATTTACGACGCCACTTTTCGCAGCGAGCGGACGAGTGGACTCTATATTGATACATAATCTACTATTATACTTCTAATGTAACATTCCAATTTTCAGTCATAGGCAACAAAAAGGGCGTGGCTGCGCAGCATTATCATATGTGCAAAAACAAAGCAGTTAAAGATATCTGACACATCTTAACGGCCGTAGAAAGTCATGCAACATGTAATATGTATGCATGCTTTGTTGATACGTATATTAATGTTCTCAAACATGCAATGAAATATTGACGTTGTTCATACTGGGCTTCGAAGTGTCACGTTTCGGGCGCAGCGAGACGAGACCCGTAATGGCATGTCATACAAAATTGGAGGCCTAGGCCTGCAAGATGGTCTTTTTTCATTTCCATTCCACAATTTGTGGCACAGGGTCACGGCGTTCAGCCATGTAAATTAAAGTTTTATTTATTGGAGTTTTTTTTTATTTATTTCATTGCATGTTTGAGAAAAGCACTATACATACCTCGGCGTGAAAAGAGGTTGCCAGCCTCATAACTATCCGACCTCGCTACGCTCGGCCGGCAACCCCTTACTTCCCGGCCTCTGTAGTAATGTACTATTAAATGCAGGTGACTGTATGCGATACCGCATATTTCAATAAACTTGTAGGTATTACATACTGCATCCACAGAGTAGGTAACGTCGTAACTTCCAATTTTATCTTACCTGATTTGAGCATTCATAGTCCCAATTGATATTCAATAATTTTTCGTATAGAGTTACGAATCGGCTAAAGTTGCACACCTCTCCACAATATGGTATGGTCAGTACGTGTGGTTCTGCGATATGGGTGAAATTCCTGTACGAGATTCGGATGTAATGTTGTTTTGAGTTATTAGCTGGAAAGCAAAGTACATTGTAACAAAACTATGAAGTTCTTAAATGTACTGTTATGAAATGATGAATGTTATGATCGAACATTGCTTACAATACAGTAGCTCCATGAGAATAGTAGACGTATAGGCAGGGCAGTTGCCGTCAAACAGGCCCAGGGCATTGAGGATACTCCCGATGGTGATATCATGTCCACTGAACACTGACAGTTTAACGGTCTTGGCGTAACCTTCCGGATACGTTAGGGAAGTGTTCGCCATGTTCATCACAACCTCCTGAATCAGGGGACCAGCCTTCAGACGGGCTAGTAGCGGCGTCATCGTGGGAATACGAAAACTGAATCAAAACGGCAAAAAGTTAATCGTTTGAGAAATCAGAAATAGGGTGCGCCGGATAGCGACCACCTTTAAATGCAACTGTCTGACTACATATAAATGCATGGCTGAATGTTTGCTTAAGGTCTGTGGAACTGTATTAATTATTCTTAATTAATCAAATCTCATTCTTCAGATGGTCGCTAACTGTAGCTGCTCGCGTAAGACTCTAACTTATAAATATGTTATGTATATAGGTCTGCCACAATTTGTCTGCTTTGCCCAAAGATTGACTGGTAGAGAATGCTTACGGCATTAAGTCCGATACTTTTGTACGATACCTAAGTTGTTCTTTTGTGCAATAAAGACCAATAAATAAATAAATAAATAGGTGGCCTATAATTGTCAAAAACTAGGAAATGTTTTGTTTCTTATCGAGTTGGACACTGAGGTGCCACTAGATGTACCTAGTTATTGTTTTGCGCTTCGACAACTGGAATGTATGGGATCATATTTCATACCTATAACAGGCTGGCTCTCGTATTTCGTTAGGATACACTGAATGAGTCCAGTTTGGTAATGTAAAGTTGTACAATGTCTCTATGTTCAAGTTGCTGTATACAGTTAGAATATCATAATAATCCTTGATTTTCTTTCCAGTGTAAGCAGTCAGATAACTGAAAAAAAAAAGCACTACAACACTTGATCAAACCTACTACACATCTACTAAACAAATATTGCGAAGTTCTCACAGAATTTCAACTGCTTTCACTTTTCTGGTCACACTCTTAACTATTACTATGCAGCTTTGGATTGCAATCATTTCCAATTCTTCTTCGGAAGTAAACTATAACTAAACCTGGTAACCCAATTACAGGGATATGGTTAATAATAATGCGACCAGCGGGAGTAGCATGATTGGCATGTGATCACTTATCAGGTTCTGACAAGTACACGAGTGACTTATTAGCAACCATACCAGGTCAAACCCAGGACTTCTAGCTAAGCAGGGTCACTACCAACTAGGCTAAACCGGTCGTCATACTTTCGGCACTTCATTAGTTGACACTTAAACGGAATCATATCAGATTATGTGTGACAGACACATTACGTTTACATCATCAAGGAGTTCCATAAGTCATGTGGTTTTCATCAACAGTTCCACTTCACCAATTGGGGTTTACACGAGTTATAATAGAAATCACCGAAATCGGTCCATGCATGCCTCTTGAAATTGAGATTCAATTCCTCATGGATCCCCTCGCCCAACTGGCTTTTTGAAACAATGGGACCGATCTACTTTGAAATAAAAAAATAATTTTAGGAATCAGTTCATAAATGATGGAGTACAGAACTAATATTTTTTTATTTTTAATGCAACAGAATTGAGCACCTCCTTCTTTTTTTTTTGAAGCCGATTAATAATGATACATTATATGCTATTAGGCCAAATAAGTAAAAGTAGTTCAAATGCTGTGAGAAAGAGAACTAACCAGTTAAGCTAATTATTACCAAGAATATTCGTTTTACTATGCATTTTGCAGTGCAATCATGTTGCAGTTGTAATCAAAAGTATTAAAAGTACACCAAATACACACTGTAGACAATGTGTAACACTTTAGAAAAATAGTTAATGAGGTCCTGCATATGTATTGGTTCTGTCAGAACACTTACTCCATCAAATCTTGATATTTAGCCAGCCCGGATGTATACTGTTTGGATTGCTTGTAATCTTCAAGGGCCTTGTCGTAAGCAGCACATGTCCTTAGCATAGCTAGAACTTCATCACGAGACTCGGGCACAGTGTGGACAGGTATTGGTTGCCAATTTAATTGATCATCCCAAACAGCTTTTCCAACAGGAGGGTACATACCTAAATTATAAATCATATTATCAAGGTCTGAGTGGCTAGATTGGCGAGATAAATGGCTAATAATATAATATACCTGCTGCTCATGCAATGATCCCAGTTGAAGCCAAGGGATAAAAATATAGCCTAATGCCACCCTTCTATATATTGGTATATTTTTTATTCAGATGAGGTGATTCAGGCCGCAGTCTGGACGCCAGGGGGCAGTAGGGTGGTGAGCGGGTGTTCATAAGTTTAAGCAAGTTCAATGTACGGGCACCGGTTCTCCCCCTGCTATCTGCTCACCTCCAGACGGCGGCCTGAGAGATTACCCCAGACATTACATTATGACAATAATAAAAAGAAAGAAAGTACAATCAATCTTACCAGCTAGATTGGCTTCTACAGACATCAGTGTGCGGTCAACATCAGTTGACCTCACACGAATTTGGTTTGGATCGAATTGTGGGGACACCAACAGCTGCAATAGGTAAACATTTATTTGGCATTAGCTCAGCAGATATAAAATATACCTTCAATGATGAAGAAAGCATCCGGAACTAAATATGAATGTCTAATATGACAGATACTATTGTGCCAGGAATCTCCGGTTCTGTAGCCATATAAGTATATCCCAATAAATAAACTGTGATGGTCACTTACCCCATACCTTGTCCTGAGCCACTTGCCTAGCGCATAATGCTGCTGCTTGCCGATATTCGTTAGCTGACCAAATTTTACCGGCCACAGGGATTCGTTCTTATAGGGATCAGTAGGGTACATGTCTACGGGGGTCCTGTCGCCATGTCTGAAGATAACCGCCGCGTAATGCACAATCAAGTCCGCTTCCGGGTTTTCGCACAGCGACACGCTTAGTAAAGTTAGAATGGTTATAAACCCGAACATTTCATACGTATTTACAATTAACTAAACATTAAAGTACGATCGCATTGCATTTTGTAACACACTCTACTTCAGATTCAGATTCAATCTATTGCAGTGACTGCACTATTCACCGGGAACAAATCAATATGTATAATAAATCAAATTTTAATGTAGGCGGTACGACCACAGCAACTAATGCATAACACCATGCTATGGAAACTTAGAACAGTTAGAACCTATTGCAAATCCAGATTTTGATTGAAAACGGTGATGCCACCTACTCGCCAAATTTCTAGGTAGCTGTTGCTGTAGCGAACTAAAATATCAGTGCTGTTACATTCAAATATTTTATTTGATGTAGGGAGATTGATACGTGCTACGTAAATGAATATGAGGAGTTAAATAATGAGAAAACCTGTAGTATTCAGGTTTTAATAAACATAAAATTGTACATTATTTGAAATAATACACGGAGAAATATTGAATGACAATGACATGGCAGGCAGGAGTAAAATTAGAGGTTGGCAAGAAAGGAGGTTGCAAATAGATCATATCACGTCAAGGAGAACAGTATATTGTATAATGGTAACACCAGGGGCTGGAAACTTAAAAAAGAGGCGACACGCCGATTGATTGTATGGAAAGTAGTGACATCTCTGGCGAAGCGGATCGCTGTATTGAATGTTGTTGACAGAAAATGGAAATAGATGTCAGTACAATAGACCCACGACAATAAGTTTTAAGATTTTGAAATGAAATAATAGTTATTTATGATACAAGTGTGGAAAGTAGGTGATTTCCGACGAGTGTCATTTTTATACATGAGCGAGTGAAGCGAGCGAATGTATAATTCGACACGAGTCGGAAATCATCTTTACGCGCGTGTATCATACAACGTTTTACTATGCCTTGTGTGAGGAAATATATTAAATGGTGAAATGTCGGTTTAAAATAGATAGGTTAAAATTGAAGAAGAGGTAGATTGTCAGGTACCTACTTATTATCTGGAACTGCATTTAACAACTTCTCCACATCTTTTGCTGTCAAGCTTATTCACTTAAAAGTTAAATCCATTGTATTGTGGTTTTGGAACAAAATAAATTTTGAGTAACTCAATATATTTAACAACATAAAGACGCTGTACCGTCGTAGTTCTAAGAAACATACTGACAATATTGAAACGCAATACCTAAATCATTATTATTATTGATTACTCACTTTCACTCGATATTTTTAACTTATTTACATAAAATAACTCCAAAGTAAACAACAATCACAACAATGGCGGGCTTTTTAGTTTTAAATACATGCGCGGTCAACATATGCGCAATGCGCATGTGCAAGTCGCCATACTATCGTATCGCAAAAGGCAAAAGAAAGATGCGTTCAGCCAAACACATTAAGTGAATATTTAAAATCAATTAATTTATTGACCAAATTCAAAATTCATAAAGATTAATAAATCATTTTATACATTATTAGTATTTATGTACCTTTTATATTGAAAGAAAACGTGTAATTGAAATAATTGTAAAACTTTTCTCGAGTAATAAAAACTCTTTGCGTCGGGCTGACGACGGACGTAAAAATTAAAAAAAAATTGAAAAGTAAAAAGCACTAGTGCGAAAAAGTGGCACTTTCCGCACGATTTGGGTGCTTGGAAAACGCTCTTTTCGAGCACATGCATTGTAAAATATATTTTTATGTTTTGAGATAGAATTTATTAAGTATCCATTTTATTTAACTGAACATGAACAAATATCTCATTAATATGGAATTGTGTTTGTTGTTCGGCCTTTGTGGTTTTAGATGAAGTATACATACCTACGTGTCAGTCACTAAATAAATGTCAATGTATTGTCTATAAAAACATTGAATGAAAACACATTTAAATCTTATTTAAATAAAATCAAGAATAGTTTTAGACACAGTATCTGTTTATAAAAATAATATCTAGGTATTATGTGTGCAGTAAATAGTTTGAGGTTGAGTAATATGCAGTGTAGATCGGCTGTACGTGGATTTGTTAAATCTGTTCCAGGAGATTTAATCTAAAGTTTTGAAGCTAAATCTCGTCCTTGTCTCGTGTTTTTTTGTTAAAAAGGTTGTGCTTTGTTAAGTTCTTGTTACATAATTTGTTATTTGTTAAGTTGAATAAATGTTTTTATGAATGTTGCATGTTTCACTTTTCAGATCCATTTCATAGTTGTGTGATTATTTTGAAACCTACAATGTGACTGGCAAAGTATGAAGGGAAGCGTACTTAGGTAACTAAAATGTGATTTATATCATGTTTTAGAAACGTTTTCTTCCTAACTTTGATAGTCGCATTGTAGGCTTCAAAGTCAAAACAGAGAATACAACTTTTGTATACGTGTGTGCGTGGTGCGTGAATATGTATGTGTGCGTTAGTGTGTATGTGAAGCGTGCACGCTGCACGCATGCGTGCGTCAGAGTAGTTCAATCCACTCGCTGCCAGGAGGCTGTGGGACCAGTAATTTCTTGGTGTTGCCACTCTTTACATAAATATACTTATTATACTCTTTGGGTAACACAACATTGTGTCTGCTTGACATAAGTATAATGTCGTTTTGCGTGAAATATGTTGACATAATTTGCGTCAATAAATCCAATTAAAATTTTAATATTCAACGAAGTTTGTTTGTGATTTGTGCATTTATCTATTACTGGAGGACCTGGAAGGGCTATAGACACCGCTAGTCGACCGAGCGCGGCGGTTTGTTGAGAAATATCTAGGAAAATGTAGTACCGAGTGACCTTGGTTTTGGATGAGCGTGTCGTTTTAATGTTTCTTGCTTTATATTAATAATATGCTCCTTTCCATGCATGAAGTTACTAATGTATTGTTAATAACTTAAATAAATCTGTGTATTCCTCATTTTTACGTTTCATTTCACAACAGTTATTACAAACATTTAAAATACTGATTAATAAAATACGACCAAATTGAGAAGTTCCTTCTTTTTTTTTATCGTTTGAAAAGTTTTATACGCCATAGCACAGATGGCGCTTGTACGCAAGCATAAAATGCCTTCTCAATTTGGCTGAGTTGCCTGTCTATCTCAGTATGTATATTGTAGTCTTTGCATAACACATTCGTGCCCGCTCTCGCACCACGGCCACCACGTAGTCTTTCGAGAAGTATGTATTTTGGAAGACAACAAGTATCGAACCTTATAATTTACAGCCAACAGGGCAAACATAAAAACTCCAATGTTGAATGCAATCACAGACTAAAACATATAGTACTCTTTGACTTTGACTAAAACTAGATGATAAATGCATAACGCACAAAATACAAAGCACCTACATCATTCATACGGATACGGGTGCCGGTTAATGTACAGCCATAATAATGCACGGCCAAAATAATGTACAGGCCAATAATCCGCGTCCATACTGTACATGGATTATCAGGCTGTACATTATTGGGCCGTGCATTATCACCCTGAGCAAACTTGGTCCGGGGCAATAATTGGAAGCCAGTTTTGTCCGCCCTGATAATGTACGACCCAATAATCCGCGTCCACAAAAAGTGGACGCGGATTATCAGGCTGTACATTATTGGGCCGTGCATTATTGGCTCCCATTCATACGTTATTTTTTTTATTTTTTTTAAACCTTATAACTCCAAAAAAAAGAATGCAAAAAAAATCATTCCTAGTGATGGGGTGTACGGATATGTGATTTGATGGGGTATACAGATTATGTGATTTTACCCCAATTTGTCATTACAACATGTCGAAGTCATAATTGGGTGTAGCGTACAGATGTAACAATCCAAGTACATGTGCATGCAATTTCTCAGTACAACTTGTTTGACAGTTGTATTGATCAGCAGCGCAACATGCCTCCAGACGAGAGCAATTAGTCAGCTTCTGATAAATTGGGGCTGACAAATCACGACATGTATACACCCCATCATTCACAAATCAATTCATCTGAAAAAATTAAGACGCTACAACCGTGTTAATATTGTTTGTTAGAGAGAAAAAACGTTCGGGGATTATGGTGATAGGAAACGCCACACGCACCCACAAGGTCACAGAAAATCTAGTATGAAGTGACCTTGATTTGGATGGCCGCCGTGCTTCCAACACGTATCCACACAGTCCAAATTACGTGTGGTACGTGTCAAGTATGCAGACTTGCCGATATCGGCCTGTGTAGCGTCTCCTATAGTAAGTGACAATAGTTTCATCTGAACCAGTGTCACGCAACTAGGAACAAAAAGCAGAATGACAACCATTTCAGCATCAAATCTGACAAGTGATATGTTTTCTATCTGTGCTTCTACCATGGCGGACCAACCCAACGGCGGACCATGGACCTATGATACTCCTATGGCAATAAAAACAGACGGGCTGTGGCAGTAACTATTTATTTGGGAGAACACACGTTACTATAAATATTCATATGAAATATGATTTAGGAAATCAAACAAAACTTAGTTCGAAGTTCCCTCTCTTAGAATGTAGTCTTCGTATTCAATTTGCTCAGGACAGCTATGGTAATAATAATACCACGTGCGAGCGAGCTGGTATCATACAAATCTCGATAAGTGTGGCAGAAAGGGAAATATCATTCATTGTCCTTGTCATAGTTCCACTTTTTTTTATTTATTTAGTAAAAGTGAAGAGGAAGAAGGTAGGTACATCATGACTATTCATGACGTATCTACTTCTTTCGAGCCTTGAAACCTTTTCTGAAACATGACATCATTGTGTAATTTTCATCTTTGATTTAGTATATAAACTTCAAAACTGTGTCTTCATTATAGGACTCAAGTCTTTTTGACAAAGGACTATAAAATATATGATGGCTCGAGTCTTTTCTAAAGCTTGAGTTGTGACTATGGACTCGATTTAGACTAGAACAAAGACTCGACTTACGACTCAAAAGTCTCGGAAGTCTTTTAAGGTCAGAGTCCCGTAAATATGAGTCGAATTCTTGCAATTTAGACATCAAGAACTTAAGTCTTTAGCAACACTAGTCTAGCCAGTTCACAAACTTATAAGAGATACTCGGCCGAGTAAAACGTCCCTACTAATTTTACTGTCTCGCCCGTTTGCTCGGTACGTGTGACGAGGGCATAAGTCTAGTTTGAAGAGCGCGCGATGCTGTCTTCCAGCAACGAACAGGGTGAAAAAAGAGGGAAAGAAGTAAACGATGTTATATTGAGCAACTTCAAAGTGCAAAGACAAAGAGGAGTAGTATCTTTCTGTGGACACCGTAGGCAGTAGACATAATTTACTTTCAAAACAAAGTTTTAACCGACTTCAATTTAGTACTCCGCCAAGCCACGAAAATATTTCCACATTTATTTTCCAATTTACCACATGAACTGATTTCCATGAGCAAATGCGTTAATTATTATAGCGGTAGAAAAAAATCGTATCGCTGTATGTGGGCTGATAATATTTGAGGACTTCCGTCGATTCCACAAGGATCACCTTTGGCACTTCATTAGTTGCTATTTCAATGGAATCTTATCAGAGTCTGTGATATACTTTTGTACCTACTTTTAAATACATAATTGAGGAATTCCATAAGTCATCTGTGGTCTTCATCATCAATTCCACTCCAACAAATTTATGATTTTGGTATTTTCTATATTCCTCATCCATGGATCCCATCATCCAACTGAATTTTTGAAAATTGGGACCCACTGGAAGCATACTTACCAACGAAAAATAAATTTACAAATTGGCTCATCAATGACGGAGTTCTGAGGTAAAAAACAATTATTACTAAAAATAATGATTATTATCAATATTATGACGAAATAAATGTATGACATTCTACATTATGGTTCTACCAATTATGACTCCGTATAATTATGACAGGGAACAATTATGCCATAGTATAACTTATGCCATAAAAAAAATATGAGCATCGTCTTTATGCGTAATGTTGTATGACAATCGATATTTTGACAATAGTTTTTATTCGACTAGACGGCCACCCAGATTTCGTATATGTTAGATCTTTCACGTCAATAGAGATACGAAATAAGTGTTTTTCAAGACATTGTTTAAAAAAATCATACAAAATTAAGTATTCATTTGTTTTAAAATCCGGTGGTCCGAAATGGAGATAAAAGATTGAAGAACCGATAGCCGTTTGACTTATAATTTTATCTTAAGTGCAAAAGTAGGAGATACGATTCAAAACTTGTCAAAAATCGATGAAAACCTCGGGTAGCCCCTTAAGGCGCCTTAGGTTCAGCCAAGTTAAGCGAACAGAGTTTTTGAAACAATATAATGCACCTGTTTATAATAATATGGTTTCAAAAAAATACGAATAGTAATCTTGAGGCTTTTCTGCAGGGAAATCAGTGCTTCGAAACATGATTAAGCCGCTCGATAGAAAAAAAATCACGAACATAGGTCTAAAACACACAAAATACACTTAAAATATTCGTAACAACTTATGCACAAAAACTATAAATATTCAAATTTCTTCTAAAAATCGGCAATACATGTTTGACGGAAATCAGTATTTACATTTTTATTTATTTAAACAGCCAAAAAAATAAAATTAAAAAACATGATATCCGCGCTTCCGAGCACGCACTTCCATCTCGCTCACGCTTATGCTCAGTGAGAGGGAGAGAAGACCATGAACCTACGGCGCCTTAATTAAATTATTGTTAAAATTGCTTTCTTGAGGTTAGATAATTATGAGGATATCACAGTATCATTTGTGGTATTTTGTATTAAAAAAAATCAGCCATATCGTGTCTGGAGGAGCCCAACTTGGTATATGTGGTATATTTTTAGAATCGCCTCAAAAAGTCGAAGCCAGGGGCCTTCTTGTTGCCGAACATTCTTGCAGTTGCAGTCTGTATTGGTAGTGATAACTGTCGATCGCTTTCCAGGAAGGCGTTCACCTCATGCTCAAAATCTGTCATTGTAGTTGTATTTGGTACAAATACTTCACAAAGGTGTTTTGCAAAGAGTTCTGCTTGATTTTGGGGGTTTTAAAGTTTCAACCCATGTACGTAACCGCGACCTCAATGGTGGAACAGTCTGTTGTGGTCTTTTGAATTGCTTAGTGAGTTTCCACAGGGAGTAGTCATCACATTTCTTTGCCGATAGTGAGGACAATTTTTGTTGGAATGTGTAGTTTTCATTTTCATTTATAATTTCTTTAAGGTCACGTGCTGCTTTTTGGAACAGCCTTTTATCTTCTGCGTGCCTGTTTAATTGCCAGATTCTTCTCAGTCTTCTTTTTTCAGCCAGTTTCTCTCTTATGCATAGGGGTATGTTGAAGTTTTGCTCGTTGTTTGCATGTTTGGTGTACTGCGCTAAGCAGCCTTCTGTATCAAGTTAATAATATAAAAAGTAGCCTCATCAATGTCATTTTCATTTTTCAGTTTAACTGGTAGGTAGATCTGTTTCTTTCTCTGAGTATTCAGCAAAAGAGGTCCAGTCCGTTTTATGGTTACATAATGTTGACTGTGGTTCTCTGTAGATTGGTCCAGTCCGTTTTATGGTTACATAATGTTGACTGTGGTTCTCTGTAGATTGGTCCAGTCCGTTTTATGGTTACATAATGTTGACTGTGGTTCTCTGTAGATTGGTCCAGTCCGTTTTATGGTTACATAATGTTGACTGTGGTTCTCTGTAGATTACAGTTCTACTGACTGTGCATATTATTGGTGTTAGAGGTCGAGTCTAAAGGTAATTATTAAAAATATTAAAGTAATATGTTTAGTTTTTCATATTGCAATGTTTCAGTTCGCACTATCACATTCTGCCAAATCTTGTGTAGGTATGTTCCCGCCATTGCCAACTTAATGAAATGTGTGTTGCAGGCTTTATGATAAAAGTATTTTCCCCTCACTGTCTCGGAAAGCCATCTTTTATCCTTTAAAACCTGTGAGCAAAAACGCATTTTATCCACTAGTGGGGAAAGTAATTTGACCTTGGAGCGTGTTTAAGTAGCTTTTGAGACTTTTGACAGATAACTAAAACGTAAAACACTCATAATACAACATTTTCATAGATGATGTATTTCTGTTGCCACTATAACAACAAATACTAAAAAACAGAATAAAATAAATATTTAAGAACTTTTAAAGAATTGCTTTGCTTGTTAACTTCATTCAGGCGCTGGGTCTCAAAATGTATGGGAAAGTTAAAACCCGACTCGCACTTGACCAACATTCTACTTGATATTACTTAACGTTATTATTACTATTTATTACTGTTAAAAACATATAAATATTATTATTTAAATTAAATAAAGTTGTTTTGCATGTTGCACTTTCCTCGCTACAGTGAGGTGAAAAGTTTTGTGTTACACACGGGTGCAAATGTATTTTACTTCTCGTGTGTTGAATATCCTTTCGCTTGCTTGTGTTTCAATTCCACACTCGCGGGTAAAATACAACTTTGCACCCTTGTATAACAAATTACTATTTCCTGTATGTTGGTCAATTTCTGTGTCTCAGTTGTCATATTGGCTGAATGTCAACTTGAAGACGCGAAGTACGAAGTTATAATACCGGCTTAAAACTGACGCGCTTGATAATTAATGTTTATAAAAGGCCCGTTCTATACTGATTTAATACATACTGTTTATTGCTGATATTATAAATACTGACAAACCAGCACGACTGTCACAACCATCGCAAGTCGGCGCGCGAGCTCTCCCGATTTTTCTCGAACTATCCGTCTCTCTCTTATTAGACAACTTAGAAAGAGACGTATAGTGCGAGAAAAATCGAGAGAGCTCGCGCGCCGTCTTGTGATAGCCGTGCAGTATCGTGACAAATACTCAGCGTGTAATCTTGCAGAATCTCAAATAGACTTTATGGCTGAACGCGAGAACAGCGCTATGACATGCCATTAAAAAAAGGAAGAGAGTCAGACTTTTGACGTTTGACGTTATTTAGTTGAAATTTGTTGATACATTATTGAAATTACAGCTCAATACGAATTTAGCGCATAGGTATAAGTTTCCAAATCAGAATCGATTATTTTTTTACAGTACATATGGTGCTACTTTCCCGCACTAGTGCGCAAAAGAGCACTTTTCGTGCATATGTCGAAACTTTAAAGAGCCATATGTACAGTAAAACATTGTACGATACACGTGCGAATAGGTAATTCGCAACTCGTGTCGATTTAAAACACTCCCTCGGTCGTGTTTTAATTTATCACCACTCTTTGCGAATTTCCTATTTTCGGCACATGTATCGTAAATAACTATTACAGTACATATGGTGCTACTTTCCCGCACTAGTGCGGAAAAGAGCACTTTTCGTGCATATGTCGAAACTTTAAAGAGCCATATGTACAGTAAAACGTTGTACGATACCCGTGCGAATTTCCTATTTTCGGCACTTGTATCGTAAATAACTATTACAATGCATGTGCCAAATCGTGCGGAAAGTGCCACTTTTTCGCATTAGTGCTTTTTACTTTTCAATATTTTTTGAATTTTCAAGTAAGTCGTCAGCCCGACACAAAGAGTTTTTATTACTCGAGAAAAGTTTTACAAATATTTCAATTACACGTTTTCATTCATATAAAAGGTACATAAATACTAATAATGTATAAAATGATTTGTTAATCTTTATGAATTTTGAATTTGGACCATAAATTAATTAATTTTTCTCAAAAATAGTACGAAATGTTCCCATAACATCTGTGCAGATAGTATCCGAAAGTGATTCATCCTGGACAATTTTTAGAAGTGTCCAGTAAGTAAGTATGAAATCCCATTACATATCATAATATTTAAATAGTATAGAACAAGAGTGTCCAGTAAGTAAGTATGAAATCCCATTACATATTATAGAATATTTAAATATAGAACATTTATGACGTCAGATGCGTAGGAGATAGGATGGGGAGAGATTCGGGACGAGGCTTGGGGGGGGGGGCGGCATAGTTTGATGTAAGACTAACTTTTTTGCTCCTTTTTCTCTTTTTTTTTTTTTTGTTTTTTTTTTTTGTTCTTTTTTTTTTTGGAAAATTAAAATTGTTCAAGTTTTTACTTCTACTGCCTTTGTTATGGTATATACTAATGCTGGTGACTGTACCTATATATTTTTTATTCTAACATTTATTCAAACATTGTTTTATTTTTGAGAAAAGCACTATACACGCTTCGACCATAAGTGCCATCCTGGCCTCGTATTATAGCCGGACCTCGCCTTCGGCTCGGCCGGCTAAATCATACTCGTCCAGGATGGCTTACTTACTGGTCTCTGCAGTAATGTAATGTACTAACTATTAAATATTCACTAAATGTGTTTGTCTGAACGCATATCTTTCTTATGCCTTTTGCGATACGACAGTATGGCGACTTGCACATGCGCAATGCACATATGTTGACCGCGCATGTATCTAAAAAGCCCGCCATTGTTGTTTACTTTGGAGTTATTTTATGTAAATGTGTTAAAAATGTCGAGTGAAAGTGAGTAATCAATAATAAAAAAAAAAGACCGGGTTGCACTCCGGGAGTGCCGGCAGAAGTGAAAACTCAATAACATTGTAACAGTTTTTCGATCAGGTCACGTGACATCTTACGGTGTCACACAAAAATGAATTTGACGCAAATTTATAAACAATTATTATTTAGGCGGACGGGCCGCGAGCGCGTTGGGTCTCTGACAGCTGAGTGAGACACGTTTATACGCAAAATGAATAGTGTAAGCCGTACGATTAAAAAAACCGCAAATCGATGTACAATTAAGCTGTTTGGCACACGTATACTAGAGATCAAACCTATTTTTTTGACCTGCAGTTCCTAAAAAAAATCCCTTATTTTATTTTTTGCATGGATATAAAAAACTTTTCAGAAACCTATCGTGTGTAGTATCATAAGGAGAAAGGGCTTTTTGAGGCGATTATAAAAATATACCACATCATTAATTCATTACACTTAAGCCATTTTTTTAAATTAAAACAAAAATAATTTACGAAACATACCAAGCTTGGGCTCCTCCAGACACGATATTGCAGATTTTTTTTGAAATGAAATGAAATGAAAGTTTATTCACGAGAACATATGGTACAATAGATGTTGATGTTGTTGTAAGTGTTATTGACCCTTAATACATTCTGCCTTAAGGCATGTGAAAATAGTTATTATGACATGACTCTGTCATTCATGTCAAAATTAAAATTAAATTTAAATGCGTGCAAATATTCTTAGTTATAAATGTCAAGATACTAAAACTAAAATATAAATTGATTAACTGTCAATTGCCCAAGAACATGCTTCACATAACAACATTGAAATTTGGCTTTGAAATGTCATTATTATTAGATTATAATTTAAAATACAATTCTTAAATGTCAAAAGTGATTTAAGTGCTACAACTTATGACTAAAATATTCGTCAATTGTGTAAAAACATGCGTTACATAAAATATTTTTGAATTTAGATTTGCACTCAGCATTTGGCAGTGTCTTAATAGATGAAGGAATTTTGTTAAATATTCGTATACACATATAGTATGCACGTTTCCGTTTTACTTTGAGCTTGCATGGAGGAAGTGTCATATTATTTTGTCTGAGTGATGGTCTATTTGATATATTGTTGAATTGCGGAAAGAGTTCTAAATTCTGTTTTCCAAATACAAAATACCACAAAAGATACGTGATATCCTCATATCTTAACCTCAAAAAAGCAATTATGGAAATAATAGAACTTATGGAACTGTAGGGCCGATACGGTACATATAAATGATAAAATTATACGAAGTATTCATATATCCAACGGGAAATAAGCCCCCAAGCCTCGTCCCGAATCTCTCACCATTTACGGTCACGTGACACCTGTCGCGAGTTTAACAATTTTTCCGCATCTCAAAAAGTGCACAGCCCCGCTAAAGAAGTTTTCACTTCAAAAATGTTAATATAAAAATCCCGGACGCGTCATTGCTGTGTGTGGTTTGATCGGTAGTGGGACGCGTCGCAGCTCACCGGGCCGGCGCCGATGCCCCGCCGCTCGCCCCGCGCCGTTCCCCAACGTCGCCGCCGCCAACCAATTTGTTTTTGCCATTGCCAAATAATTTTCAAAGCTTTATGTTCTTAGGAATAAAGTTTTGAATGAAGTCGAATCGGCTAGCAGCAAAATATAAAAGTTTGTTACCTCCTTCACATCTGACGTCACAAAAATCTGTCCCCATCCCAAAAAGTGCTCAGCGCCGCTAAAGAAGTTTTCACTTCAAAAAAGTTATCTTGCACACCACCCGTGCGACGCCGGAGCGGGCAGCTAGTATAATTAATACCATAACTGAAAAAGGTATCCGGGTATACTGGGGTCACTGAATACTGAATACTGAGCCTACGGCCTACGGGACTGGTTTATTCTAAATTGTCAACAACAGAAAGTTCCAACCTATTTCGATCATCAGCATCAATTTCAAATAGCAACTACGGTCGTATAGGTCAGAAATATAATGGTTTCTCAATCGCGTAGCCGTAACTGAATAGTAAATGGCATGTTGAATCTAGTTAAATCGGGCTAGTGGTGTCAGGGCGGCTACCACACCCAACGATCGAAGTTGGCAAGCCCCCATCTCTATCGCTCGAATATCGTAAGTGCGATGGAGAATGGTGTGATGTTCGAAGTTCGATTTCGGTGGTTACAGCGTAGGCGGGGGCGGGGGCGCCGACGGCGGCGGTGGCTGCACTCGCGGTAGAAGTGCACTTTCCGGGGCTCGCGCGGTGGGACCGGCACAAGAAGCGCGGCCGCCGTCCACAGTGGACCTACTCAGAGCCGCCCCGCGCACCGACAACCCGTATCGAACCCACTTGCGACATCCAACGCCAATATACTGGAAACATGAGGTTCTTAGCCCTGTAAGTACACTTTTATTAATTTTTAACCTAATTTTGGAAGTTTTTATGCAAAAACCCAGCAATCTACTTATTGGATTATTATATCTTTCTTACATGCAGTTAAATTAAGCATTTGGGTGTGGATTGCATAGTTGTTGCATAAATGAGATAACTAACATTCTCTGCGCTCTATGAACTGGTCGTTAACGGTTGGTTGGTAAGAAGTTCAGCGCTGACTGGACTGGACTGCCAGTCTAATGATATCTAGTTGGGTCCTTTCCGTGACGGCTACTATCATAAAATGCTCCTTTTTCAACTTTTCTTGTGTACTGTGTCCTAAATAATAAAAAAAATCTTCCAAAACATTTGTGTAGGCGCATATCGTAACGGGAATAATTCCATGCAGGATAGAATAATATTTTTTCATTATGTTTTTAGAATGATCTTATATATGCGTCTCCGCGTCCGTACAAAGTAGGTACCTAGTCAGGAGCAGAAAATAGCATCCGCCGTTTAAAAAGTTTCTAAGCAACGCGGTTGCTTTTCTTCACACCGACTATTATACCTTTCTTTATACCTATCTACTAATTTATTTTCATATTTTATGTCTTCATTTCACTCTCTTGGTGGTTAGGCTCATGCTTAGCGATTGTATTTGCGATATTTTGTATATGATATACATACCTATATAATTACGTAGGTATTGCACTTTCAGAACACATACCTATAGCTACTAGTCATACCTACCTTTAAACCTACCATGTATGAATTGCAACGAAAACCCAACACTAGAATGCGTTGAAGTACCTATATGTGGAAAGGTGTGTCGTGGCACATATCTGGTTCATATTCGTACACCAGAGGCCCTAGCACGATAGGTTTTACCATCACGTTTTACGTGAAGTTTCAGTACACTTTCGCCGTAATACGTGACGATTAAACCTATCGTGCTAGCTGGTCCCGTAGCATGGATGGCGTTATCACGCGATAAGTGACAGGATAGAGCTTCCGTCCCTGGCTGACACCGTTCGATAGAACGAGACGACGCGCCTATCCTGTCACTTATCGCGTGATAAACGCCATCCATGCTACGGGGCCTGGGCAGTCTACCTAGCTCTATCGCGTTTATATCGAACATAAAGCATTTGTTGACGTCTAACATAACGCATGTCGGGATTAACGCTTTCTGTCTGACATACACTTGATCATGTTAGCCAGGCAGATACTATACCATAACTTCTGGACATATGGTCCTTCGAACCGGATTTTATTAGTGAGGCTGTTTAGGGAATACTTTTTTCACAATGACTAGCGTTCCGTTCCATTCATACTTGACCAGGTTTTAGTTATGGGTTTTCGTAGCTTTATCTAGGTACTGTTGTAGGAATGGTTAGGGACCTACCTCCGAAAATCATAGCAAGGCGAGCATTTTTTAAAATTATTAATTTAGGCTTAAATCGGTAATTCCTACCATCATAATAGGATGAGCTTTAAGTATGTATTATTTATCACTATCAGTAACGTACGTCACTAAGATAAAATAATTATAGACAATGGACAGAGATAATATTGTTTATAATTATTTCAGATCAGGTAAAATAGCATGAGCTGGGACTAAATACGGTACCGGTGTTGTTAAAAGCAGTAAAAAATCATTATTATTTCATTACCAAGAAACAAAACTTACGAAAATAGTCCGGAAACATAAGTAAAGCTTCAACTTCTACTTGAAAGAAACATGCAATAAGATCAAAAAAATAACAATGTTTGACTACGTGACGTCACTTGTTTTTGACGTTTCATAAAAACATGATAATTTGACTTTTAGATCCCTATGGCTTGAATTAGGCCTGAAACAGACTGGCGCGGCTTGCGGTGGCTGTCAAATCTGTCAATAGTAAACTTGGCATTTAATGTCAGATTTACTGTCGACCGCCACCGCAGGCCGCGACTATATGTGAGAGGCTTGGACGATGGTCAACTAACATTGTGTGTTTAGTGACATAAAGACCTATTTCGTTTGATATTAATATTCCATCCACATTGATACAGGATCATCCTAGCTCCCGCTTATATGTACTTATTACCGACGTATGTATTAATAGATTAATATACGTACAGTCACCAGCATTAGTATCTGCCATAACATAACAAAGGCAGCAAAAATATCTGACACGTCCTAAAGGCCCTAGAAATAAATGTCAGATATTTATGCAAACTTTGTTATGGCAGATATTAATTCTGGTGACTGTACATGAAAAGGACATAAATATCTGTACACGCCTTCATGACCATGACAATAGATTCCTGTACAGATATGTATGTCCTTATCTATGTACGTAATACATACCCATTACTTAACTGTACGTTAGCATACTTGGTTGCTTCAATCTATTTGACATCATCATACTTAGCACGGATATCTGATAGCTGAAGGCGTGCAAAATCTGTCTTTGTGTACCTAACGAATGTCATACTTTTATGCGATTAATCGTGTCTGATATTATTCCATGTGACTATTTAAGAAACAAGTTTTAAGTGAATACCTGTTCTGGTAGTTGTATAAAGTTTCTACGTAAATAAAATAGACAATGCTAGATAACCGTTTCCAACATAGCTCGCCGACGAATTAGCAACGTAGTAGAAGTATGTAGCAAAAGGGTAGGAATTCAGAACCGGTAGATTACGAGCTCGGCATTTTACGTCACTACTTGTTCGCTAAATGTAGTTCATAAATTTATAATATCGCACTTACAACTCATTTTATTACTGCTTTAATGGCAATCCTATTTCAAAGCAATTTCAGGGATTTAAATCAAATCAAACATACGTACCTGTAGTCAACAGCAACATCAACTTCTACTGAAATTATTATCTATATTTGCAGTTGACTGTACCTAGCCTAGCACAACTGATTCTTAAATCAAATTTAATAGGTACGTCTTCATTTACTAGGGTAACTAACTGCTACAAAATATAGGTGCTCTTAAAAAGGGTTACTTAATGAACCCTTTTCAGGCATTGATCTTATATCACCCACAAGAATGCTTGTCAAACATGGATACTTAGTATCAATTTGTCAACGGTTGGTGATCTAAATGAGCGACAACACATTCGGCGAAATAGCTCCTATAAAAATATCACTTGGATATTCGCCTATTCTCCAGATCGCCATACGATTAAATAAATTACGGTTGGCCTAAAAATGATCAATAACTAGGACTAACTCACTGACTGGCTATTAAAACCAAACGGTCACTAAATCGCCTTTTTAGGGTTTCGTAGTCAACAAGGAACCTTATAGTTTCGCCATGTCCGTCTGCGGTTTAGCTCAGTGACCTTTACTACCAGAAAGGTGTAATTCGGCATACTTAGGTATATAAATCAATCACGCTGACAAAACAGTAGAACGAAATCTTGGTATTTTTAGGGTTCCGTAGCCAAATGGCAAAAAACGGAACCCTTATAGATTCGTCATGTCTGTCTGTCTGTCTGTCTGTCTGTCTGTCTGTCCGTCCGTATGTCACAGGCATTTTACTCGAAAACTATAAGGTGTATTTGAATAAAATTTTCAGGATAGGATTTTGTTAACCGCTACATAGTTTTGTAACTAAATTACAAAAAAAAAATCGTTTTAGGGGTGCACTCCATACATAAGACTGAAAGACAATTTTTTTTTTCATTGCAAGCCCACTTATCAATCGATAGGCCTTTCAAAATAAATATAAGGTTTTTCAGCATTTTTTTTGATTAAGTGAATAGAGTCAGAGATAATCTCCTCGAAAGTCACTAAAATTGTGTGTCCCCCCCCTCTAATTTTTGAACCGTGTATTTTAAAAATATGAAAAAAATCATGCTCATAGGGCTTATTAAATTCTCTCAGCGAAAATTGTTTTGAACAAGATCGCTTCAAAGGTTTTTGAGATATTTCTAAAAAACTGCCTTCCTTAAAGAAAAGAACGTAAGTGCCATAAGATTTCAGTAACGATAAGACCTTTTTAATAGGCACGGAACCCTCGTTGTGCGTGGTCCGACACGCACATGGCCGCTTTTTTTGTTTAGTGTACCATAAACGTAAAATGGGAATGTATTTTTCTTTCTCTTTAAACCCATTGTGTGGCGTATCGTTAGATAGCTTGTCCAAAAATATTATGGGTGATTCGTTTGCGTGATATTGGGCTTTAAAGCCCTGATTTTTGTTAAGTGTCCCCCCTGCCGGCTAAATGGCTACTACTGGGCATGTGAAAAAATTCTTGGCTATAGCCTTCCAATATGTACTATAGTACATATAATGAATTTAAAAGGAAAACTATCACGGCTAAGTAGGCACATTACCGAGTAATAGTCGACCAACCTAATGTGTACTTGGAAAGATCAACTTTCGTACATATTCGTTCTGCTTTAAGTTGGCGCGCGCGTGTCGTTGTAACAAAGACAGACGGACAAGTACGGAACCCTACAATGCGCGCGGCCCGACACGCACTTGGCCGGTTTTTTTTTATTCTAATTCAACACTCGTTACAATTTGTGAATGGGATGGTGTTCATGAAAAAGCTTAGGTGAAGTCGGACTTCTAACGTTACCCAGTCCACGGGGCACGGCCAGTCAACGACGGAGTTGATCCCAATACATACCTGATGAGAAATCCTTGTGCTGTAACTACGTATAATAATCAAAAAAATAGAGCTACGTTCATTAATTTATTTTTATAATATCGCCAGAATATTGTGGTCTTCCAAGCTAGGTGAGAGTAGTAGGTATGTAATTATTTATATGGTTTACTTACGTTGGCTAATGACAAATGAATGTGTGAAAATCTTTGTTTCAAGAGCTACCCGTATCAGCTCAATGAACCTGTTAGTACATACTCAATTAATTATTTTAAATGAAACTTCTATGACTCATAGGTAAGGTACGTATACATGGAAGAGGCGTATTATTATCCAAAACGAATAATAAGTACTATAAAGAGAAAAAGTCTATGAGTTTTTAAGTTTGTGGCCTACCACCCCCTAGGGCAATCTGCGGAACTACTCATCCGGCTTAAGCATTCTTTCACCAGCACGGCTATTTCTCGCACTATCGGTCTCTCTCATATTAGAACACTCAGAACAAGAGGTATAGTGCGAGAAAAAGTAACCACAAAACTTCTTAGTAAACGTGGGCCGCTAGTATTGAGATAAATGTAGAGCCCCGAGCTGACCTGACACGGCCAACCAATTAATTTTCCAATCAATTGAGCGAAACTATAACCGGTTGGATAAATGAGCCAGTGCCGTGTCGAAAGTTTAGTTCGCGACCTACGATTAAGTAATAATGTGATCAACCTGACACTGGCTGCGGGGATATGCAGTAACTAGGTGTCTATTAGAAAAACATGAGTGGATTGACTAATAATAGCGCTGATTAACATTTTATTTGCATCAGTGAAACTGAAAAGTGTATAAACTTTTTTCTCTCGCTAGTTGCCATGGTTGTCTCCTGGGTAAATATTAAAATCCACCAAATGTAGGGTTTTTGTTGCTATTTAACCCCCGTTTTAACCGACTCCAAAATATGTGGACGTTCTCAATTTGTCGGAAACTTTTACTTTTGACTAGCTTCCGCCCGCGACTTCGTCTGCGTGGATCCGGAATAACAATTATTCTATATTTTAATCCAGGCTATGAACTATCTTCGTGCAACATTTCATCCAAATCGGTTGAGCAGTTTTAGCGTGATTGAGTAACAAACATCTAAACAACCAAACATGTAAACTTTCGCATTTATAATATCAGTAGGATGTATGTGTCCCGATTAGGTATGCAAGGTTGCAAAGTTGTTGTTTGCCGCAAGAGCTTGTATTGAAAGCCGAGCTAGCGAAGGATTGTAAGATTGAACCATGAGCGAAGCGAATGGTTCAAAAGTTCAATCCTGAGTATAGCGAGGCTTTCAAGGCACGAGACGCCAAACAACTTTGCTGCCGAGCGAAACACACAACTTTTCACCTCACCACCGCGAGGAAAATTGTAAATGTAATGGAAGTAATTTGTACCTTATACTCATTTTCAATTAAGGTTTGTTTACATCTCATAAATATATAGCATTTTATAATTATTAAATGTAACATAAACATTTTTGCATCTGTAAATAACTCCACGCTTACCTACACTAAAAAAGTCAAAGTATTGTTGGGTACTCACGCACGGGTAAACTAAGGCTCAAATACGCTTATTTCACATTTTCCGCTAAATTAGCAGGCATTAAAATTCATATATGTATATCCTCTGCACTAAAATCTGTAAATAACCACCATTATTTTGGTTTTACTGTGGCTTTAAAACAAAACAAAATTAAATTTAGGTACATGAGTTTTTTCTTAAATTAACTTATAAAACGGTGCGTTCCAAATTCGGTAAAAGCTAAATTTTTTGAAAAATAAAACTACATTTTAAAATTATTTATTTGTATTGTATCCTTATAAGTCAGTCTAAATATTGATATGTATTTCGTATGTAATAAGAATAAGTATTATTAATTTAATTTTATCAAAATAATAACAATTAATTATTGGCAAACACCATCAGTTTCTGAACGCAGGATAATGACCTCTCATTCTGTATAGAAAAAAGTTGGATCTGGCGATTGACCGTCACGTTCCAAATTCAAAAACTCTTTCCACGCTAGCGGATATAATGGGCTTTTGGGCGTAGATTTTGAGCGATAAAGCAAGCCTTTTCAAGCCGGTGACGTGAAAAAGTCATTGTTTGAAAGGGTGTCCCGCGGTCAACAGCAGCCCATCGACACCTCATAGTATTATAAATCATGAACGTACTTTGTACCAACCTTGAGGCATAGAAATAATCTTATCGAATTAAAATGACTGCTGATGCATTTTGGTAGCAAATACCATACTTGCTAATCAAACATAGACGTATTATACTTTTCTTTAGGTTGGTATGATTGATTAATGTCAGATTATTAGTCGTGAATGTGGTTTGCCGCGTATTTGGCATTTATTGTGTTTTAGTTAAAATTACCTTAGATATTATTTAAATGGGGGGCAAATCTTTGAGAAAATGTGAAGTTTGTGGTATCAGGCGTGTGAGACGGTTAACTTCTGACGTATTTTTGGCCAGATTTCCACTTGAACCGGACGTCGGTAAACTGATGTTTTTATGTGATATTTTCAATCATTCTTGACTAAAGCTTTAAAAGTTACTAAATTAATTAGTCCGAAGTAGATTTAGTCATTGATTGTACAAATATTATATAAGTAAAGTACTTCTTGTCTAAAATACAAACAGGTAACCTAAAACACGAATAGTGTGCGAACAACTTATCGATAAACCTCTTATTTCAGATGTCGATTACCTATGGGTAAAACTAACAAGAAATGAGCATTTGGCGTATTTACCTATACAAAGGCAGAATGAAAACAAGTTCATTTGCGGAAATCATTTTCCACCCAGTGCCTTTAATAAAAAGGGATACAGATTACAAAGGAATGCCATACCACTTTTGAACCGTAATGCGCCACTATGGGACGAAATGTTAATGCGGTGAAAATGAGAAATAAAAATATTTTATAGCTTAGTTTTATTTTATTAATACCAGTAATACTCAAGTTTACTGGTATAGTACAGCAGCACGTATCGCACATTTATCGATATCGATAAACGTAGGTATTGGAAGTGTCAAGCCCTAGCGTTCTTTTTTATATGTTGGTAGGTTTTGGCACGTATTGGTGGGTTGGCACAAAGTACGTTCATAATTCGGTACAAGGCTTCTTTGAGAGTGCCGACTCTTAAATAAAACGTAGTGATTAAGTACTCTGTGGTCAACAGGTCAAGATCTGACTTGGGGATCCAGGAAAAATCGAGGGACGAATTGAAAATCCTCCTCCTTTATCGAAGTCGGTTAAAAATGCCAATTGTTACGATATTTTGTTTAGCCATTAATGATGAAGCAATGTAACATTGGACATAATTCCGTCTCGCAATGGTGACTGCATGCAATATAATATAACATTACTTATTAGCAGGGGTCGGATTTTTCATCGCATGGTGAGATGAAAGAAAACTGTGGAGTCGATATTAAAGCTAAATTTTAATTCATATTCATACTCATTCATTTAATTAAGAACGAAATTAAATTCTAATAAAATAAGTCATATTAGTAGAAATAAATTATATCGTAAATAAAAAATAAAATAAAATAAAATATTACTTATTATTATTATTGCTGAGATTTCGTTTGGTGGAGAATACTATTAACATGTTTTAAAATAAATATGTGTTTTAATTGCGTTAGCTCTACTCCACAACACACACACACGACACAACACATTTCTCATGATCGTATTTTAGATCTTTGTAAGGTTCTATCCAGTACAAAATTGCAGAAACATGCGGATCAGACATAATTGTATACGTAATTATTGCACGTACCGATTGCAATAAATAATTAAGTGACACATCGCGTCGTGAACGATTGACATGACATTGACATGCAAATGATTTATGATAAAGCAGCTAGTACGTTTACCGCAACAAAGTAGTCTGAACCAAACAAAAGATTAACTAATTTGATATAGTTACAGGGTAAATGTAACCCTTTACCAAGCAAAAGGCTTACACTTCCCAAATCATACTACACAAATAATTTTAATTACATTCAGTAAGATTAATTTTCGAATTTTCGATCTGTCAACCTGCACAAGGGACAAAAGTATTACGGGACTAAGAAAATTGATGAGTATGAGTATGAATATGAATAAAAATTTAGCTTTAATATCGACTCCACAGTTTTCTTTCATCTCACCATGCGATGAAAAATCCGAGGCCTGCTTATTAGTTACCAATTACTTATGCTAGTCTATACTCGTACTATCCCTGCTAATTACTATACTAGTAATAAAAAGGTAATGTTTGTGGAATATAAGTTTATTATGTAGGGAGGCTAGGGAGTAATCTCCAAATATTCTCATCCAATGTCATCGCTTTTTCACCAGTATTTAGAATACGGGGTTTTACGGAAGATTAATTTATTTTTGTAAAGCTTGCACGGAGCCGAGTAAAGAGCTGTTATTTAGTTACAAAAAATCGAAAAGACACCACACAAACTTAAGGGACTCAATTGCACTCGGATGAAATTTCGAGCTTCAGTAGAGCCGCAGTCTTTCAGTTTCAATAGAGTTATATCAGTCACAATGTAATAGATTTGTGATTAGGTGTTCACTCATCACAGCTCATACATAGTAATTTTATGCAAACGAAATCGTGAGCATAAACAAGTCATTTATTGTACTTAGAGTCTGCGCAGAAAGGCAGAAAAGGGAACCAACATTAGTTATGATTTTTACATGGCAATATAACATAGCCCCCCTTTCGTGTCTCATAATATTATAGTTAATTAAAATTATTTTCGTACCGGGATTGGTATAGGTTCATACGTCTTGTGTATTTTTTGCAGATTCGGTAATCCATATCTTGTCGAAAAGGGTAAAACCATGCGTAGTCCCAATGGAATTTATATTAAATATTATTCGGATTTGTCAGCGAATAAAAGCACAACTTTTACCTAACTTGCAAAACTTTTTAGTGTCGAACTAATTGTAAGTATAATAATATCGTAGCGTCCGGACAAGTGGTGGTAAATTTCACACAGAGAGGTAATGGAGTCGTTGTTCTTTAGTAACTATGTATGATTAAATGAACAGAGGATTGATTACAGGAACACAATCAAATATTACTTTACATTACATATGGTGCTACTTTCCCGCACTGGTGCGGAAAAGAGCACTTTTCGTGCATATGTCGAGACTTTAAAGAGCCATATGTACCTACAGTAAAACGTTGTACGATACACGTGCGAATAGGTAATTCGCAACTCGTGTCGATTTAAAATACTCCCATCGGTCGTGTTTTAATTTATCTCCACTCGTTGCGAATTTCCTATTTTCGGCACTTGTATCGTAAATAACTATTGTAATTGTTTTATTTTGAAATCCTAATTCTATTTGCAGTACTTACACGAAACACTTGATAATGTGGCTACAGGCCATATTTGTTAGCGTACAAAGTCGTAAATGTTGTATGTAGGTGTATGTGAACACAATGGCATCTGTGGTAGACGAAAGCTTTTTTTTTGTGGGAAGATAACTTAACTGAAAATGGAAATACACGTACTTAACATAGACCTTTTATAAACTTAATATTTACTCGCAAGAGAATTATAAGAAGAGATATAAATCGTTATTCATTTAATCAGAAAAATACCTAGGTGACTCTACTACCCCTCTGTGTGAAATTGGCTACCACTTGTCCGGACCCTAATGATATGCCAACGTGGTCTACATACATATCATCATAAATTAGCACTGAGGCGCCCTCAAATTCTATGACGGTTATGTTTCCGCCCAGACTCTACCTATGATGTAGGAACTAGGAATCTTAAATTCTGTACCCGGGTTTGATATTCCATTAATTAAAGTCGAGGAAGACAGCGAATATGTAGCCGGTAATTGATTTGGAGGAAATGATGGCAAGGTTTCTTATCGATTTTAGTGCACCGCTCCCAACGAGTTGGTATAATGAAATTAATGAATGCTGTAAATTCTACCGGCTGGCCTCAATTCATATGACATTGGGTATTTAAATTATCCTGTGGTTTTACACAATCCAATAAAATACTAAAGCTGAATAATATTAACAGCCAGTTTGTAACAGTTAGGTATGTAGTAGTGGTAGGTACCTAACATAAAACATAGATTCAGAAAATAAGAGTCATTGTCTAGTGGATTTACTAATTGTAAGAAACAATGGCACAACGAAGATGCGATCAAAAATACATAGTTAGGTACTAGTTACCCAATACCCAACCCAGGCATCAGTCGGCTGAACACATTTAAGGTAATGGAACAAATTTCTCAACAGACAATTGACATTTGCCTATAAACCGGAGGGACTCACGAGCTTTCGTTATTTCACAGTTCTTTTGCACGACCCTCTCATAACTTGCGCAATGCAAAAAAACATGATTTAGTGAACATCTATCTGTTTACCGAGACAGTTTATTATGATCTTGTTCGATTGTTTTTTTGCTGTACTTACTGGGTAGTTGCTTAACGCTTACGTAGTCGATTAGGTATACTTACTCGTATAGTGTGGGAGAATGATCGAACACAAAAGCGAGAGTACCTACTTAATCGGTCCATCGCATTCCTTCTCATCCGGGTTACGATTAATATGTAGGTGTTGTTATGAGCGTTGAATCCAAGCACATTGGACAGTTAGAAATGAGTAAGTAGAAAAGTAAGAACATTTTGATCAAGGCTGTGTTGACTTCCTGGTAAATATGCGTAATAATGTAACGGTTAGTGGGCGCCGTAGACACAAGGCGCACGCGGCGCGCCACATTGAACCGCGAGGCCATTTTTTTACCACTTCTGGGTCTTGCTTGGCTGACCTTGAAGTGATTTGAGGTTACAATTATACATTCGGAGCACCTACACGTACGAGACAGTAAATGTCACCAACGAGAAAGCTGTACTTTTTCCGACGTGATGCGAAAGGTAATTTTTAGTTTTCTACTTTACCGTTCTGTAATATACGCCTGTAGAATTAAACACCGACGATACTGACGACTATTCTTGAGAGGTTTCTTCACAATCGATAAAGTCATTAAATACATGATGAATAAATAATTTTAGTAGTCGTGGTCGTGACGTGATCTTGCATGTGTTTGAGCTAATTCGGATGTTACACGTTCGTGGCGAGTCATTTATCAGATGAATTACATAAAATAGAGAAAGCTCAAAGGGAAGCCGCTGCGATGAAGTCGGAAGCGGCCACGGAGGCTGGCTGTCCACCTGACCTGACCCTGGATCCGGGGTCTGCGGTTATTCAACAATCTATATCGACAGGTTGACCTTTTGTCGCTAAGTCACCTTACACTCGCTCTAGGCAAATCATATACATTGGATGAATACGGCCTACTTAACACGTAGATTGTGCATCGGGTTCAAAATATAGCAAGGTCGTGTCGAAACCGGAACTGACCGATTACAAGTTCAGTTTTTAAAAGGAATCGGTATACCTACTTACTTTTATTATTATTATTGTGTTATTGTGGGCCTTTATATGTCGCTTCGACCAGCAAGTGATCTATTGTGGCAGCCCTTTGTTTTAGATTTCACCGTTAAGACCCGTTGCCTCTAAGAAATTCCAGATTCTTTGGGCGGTGATATGTTGTACCTCTTCTGGGTGCACGATGTGCCGCCCTAGGTAGATACTTCTTTTGTGCATGAGTGGTCCGCAGGAGCAGAGAATGTGCATTGCTGTTTCCTCTGTCTCCTGGCAGAACCTGCAAGTTGCGTCCTGTGTCATACCCATTTGAAACAGGTGCTTGTTTAGTTTGCAATGTCCTTTCAGAATTCTTGTCACTGCGCAGGTTTTGTGTCTTCTGAGTTGTAATAGCTCTTTAGACAGTTTATTGTTGTACCCTTTGATCAAGGCTTTAGCATGCTTTTGTCCTTTGGCGAACTTCCACAACTTTATTGCCTCTGATTTTTCTGTGTTGTTTAGCAGAGAATATGCTTTCCGTTTTGTGATACCACAGAACGGTTCTGGGCCGACCAGGGTTGTATCTGCGCCCTTCCTTGCAAGTTCATCTGCTTTTTCATTTCCTAATATGTCGGAATGTCCTGGTACCCATCTAAGTATGACTTTGTTGGTATTAGCCAGGGTGTTTAAATTGTTTTTACAGTTCTGGACTAGTTTAGAGTAGGACTCTAGGGATTCTAGTGCCAGCAGAGCAGCTTGGCTGTCTGAGTTGATGTAGATGTGTTGGTTTCTTAGGTTTCTTTCAAGATTGAACTCCACGCATTTGTTTATTGCGAAGAGCTCAGCCTGATAGATTGAGGCCTCTTTCCCCATGCTGACGCTGGCTTTGAGCTTTGGCCTCTCACCGTAGATACCGCATCCAACATCGTCACCTTTTTTAGATCCATCTGTATACCAAACGTGGCTTCCCTCCTTGAAGTCCATTTGGTCGTTTAACCATTTGTCTCTCGGAGGTATTTCCACTGTATACAGTTTGGTGAATGTACATTCCACGTAAGTATCGTCAGTGGGCATGTTTAGTTTTTTGTTATCAAAAACAAGGGCCTCCAGTTTGATTAGCGCTTGAGAGCGCCATTTTGGCCTTGTTAGTGTGCATATCCTGTAGATGCACTGCTTCGCCTCCTTTTGCACATGCAGGTGGAGTGGCGTTAGATCGAGCAGTGCATCCAAGGCTGCCCCCGGTGTTGAGCATAAAGCTCCTGTTGCTGTTAAGCAAGCTGTACGCTGTAGACTGCTTAACTTTGTGATGGCTGTCTTTTGGTTGGCTTTGTTACACCAGACTGCAGAGGCGTATGTGATTACAGGCCTCACTACCGCTGTGTAGAGCCACAAAGCAATTTTGGGTCTTATGCCCCATCTTGCTCCTGCCATTCGACAGCAAGCATACCTACTTACTTACCTATGTATTCTTATTTTGTGCTTATACATATTTATATCGGGTTATCGAATAGGTAACTCCACAGACTTCAATAGTGTCTTGGCCATAGGTATTTGGAGACTAAACTGGGATAAAAATTAACTCGATTTTTATGTAAGTAAGTATGCCGAATTTTATGACAGTTATGAATACATTTTTTATTTTATTTAGGCTCTATCTAACCCTTCTTTTTTTGATTTAAGTTAAAACGCGTATGCCCTTACATTTTTTGTAAATAATTCAAAATAAATACCCAAAAAAAACCGTGGGCACAATATTGTTTGAAGGCCGGAAAAGAGAGCAAATGACCCCAACCTACCTAGCCGTTTTAATTTGGCAAACGATGGACCAACCACTTGTATATTTAAATATTGCTAGTAGTTACCTGTGGGTAGGTACCTATAATTGATGAAAATCGAAGAATTTCAAACACCTAAATATACAGAAAAGCGTAGCCTATTGGAAAATGTGGTGTAACTAGAAGAAACTTCCCACAAGAGCCAGTTCACGCAGATCGTCGAGAAAATATAGATAAAGAAGTTGCATTGTTACGTCACGAAATAGTGAAGACACATGCTTGCATAAATGTGAATGTGCAGGTACTAAGAGCAACTGTAAGCTGTATTCGCATCCTGCAGTTCCAATCTCGACATTTGCTCGGCTACAGTCTGACATTTAACGTCATTGAACTATTCGGCGCGTAGGATTTCGGTATGACATGCCCCTTGAACTTACAATGCTTGGAATTAAGAGGCTTTCTATTTTGTAACGTCTCGTCTGCTGACGTTATGATTGACAAATTGCCACATGTTTCAGTCGAATACGTATAGTCACTATGTATTTATTGATGCCCCCCTATTCTGTAACTTGTTTTAAGCTCACCTCAACGCTCATCCACAAATATATCTTGACACCGCGATGCGTAGTTACTAAGCCTAGGTAGAGGTCTAGTTTCGCGACGGGTGAGCCGCATTAGCGCTTAGCGAATGACAGCCCAGCAGAGTAGAAAGTGTCAAAAACCTCTAGCAAACACGTTTGCCGAACCGTGCGAGTTTGACTCTGAACTCTATTTAATCATGGCAAATACCAGGAAACTCGGAAACAAAGGAAACTCGCATTGAGACTAAGATTGGAGGGGCGCTGACAATCATACAACCTCATTATGCTCATTTATTTTTAAACAATTACCTACTTTAATAGTACATTACTGCAGAGACCAGTAAATAAGCCATCCTGGACGAGTATGATTTAGCCAGCCGAGCCGAAGGCGAGGTCCGGCTATAATTCGAAGCCAGGATGGCACTTATGGTCGAAGCGTGTATATAGTGCTTTTCTCAAAAATAAAACATTATGTTTGAATAAAAGTTAGATAATTGTTTGAATAAAAATTATATAGGTACAGTCACCAGCATTAGTATCTGCCATAACAAAGGCAGTAGAAGTGAAAACTTGAATAATTTTAACCTTGCGAATAAAAAAAAAAACGTTCGTCTTACGTCAAACTATTTTCCCACCCGCCCCCAAGCCTCGTCCCGAATCTCTCACCATCCTACGGTCACGTGACCTCCTACGCATCTGACGTCACAAAAATCTGTCGCGAGTTTAACAGTTTTTCCCCATCCCAAAAAGTGCTCAGTGCCGCCGCTAAAGAAGTGTTCACTGCATAAATGTTCTATATTTAAATATTATGATATGTAATGGGATTTCATACTTACTTACTGGACACTCTTGTTCTATACTATTTAAATATTATGATATGTAATGGGATTTTATACTTACTTACTGGACACTTCTAAAAATTGTCCAGGATGAATCACTTTCGGATACTGTCTGCACAGATGTTATGGGAACATTTCGAACTATTTTTGAGAAAAAAAAATTACAACTTCCTCTTAGTCAGCCTTATCCGGGTAACCAAAGAGAATATAACCTCTACGTCGGGTAACTACGACTAATACCTATTATTGGTTGCTTCTTTGACTTACTTGGCACGTATATTGCCGATTGGCTGTGTAGCTTGACGTCCAAATATAGTATAATGCTAAAGCGCAAACGTACCGATTATTATAGTCAACTTATAAAAAATGCCCCGAATAAATGCAAGAGTATGTGGGGAATTGTCAACAGGGAGCTGGGTCGTAGGAGCCGGGACCGAGTGGACTACACCGAAACCATAAGGGACGATCACGGGTTACAGTTTGCCTCAAAGCAACTCGCAGTCGACGCAATAAATGCGGAATTTATAACAGCGGCAACTAAGTGCGGCGCCCCTGCCCCGGACACTGTCCGCTCGATGTCTGTAGTAGCTAACAATATCATCGAATGTGATAGCTCATTGAGACTTAAACCTTTCACACCCAGCGAAGTGGAATCCATACTTCGCATACACATTGCTCCTAAGACCAGCACTGACATTTACGACATATCTTCCGCCATCCTTCGGTACGTAGGTCCAACACTGTCCTATGTACTTTCAGAGTTATATAATACTAGCATACGTCAACCTGTAATACCGGAAAGTCTTAAAAAAGTAAAAGTTACTCCACATGTATAAAGGCAAAGGCTCTAAAGCAGCCCTAATTTCGTATCGGCCAATATCACTGGTACCCGCCATTAGTAAATTATTAGAAGTAGGGCTGAACAAGAGATTGCTATCTTTCTGGACACCACAGCACATCCTCTCCGAAAGGCAATATGCATACCGTCACGGGCGTTCGACGACTGACTGAGTGCGTGAAGTGGTATGGCAGGTGCTGAGCGCGCGGGAGGCCGGGCTACAGGTGGCGGTAGTGTGCTGCGACCTCTCGCGTGCTTTTGATACCGCGAACCACCGCCTTATAGCTGACAAATTAGAGCATTATGAAGTTCGCGGCCCGGCGCTGGCATTACTGATGCCCTTTATGTCAGATAGATGCCAAGTGGTCGTAGGTGATGGTGGCCGTGTGAGGTCCGAGGAGATGAAGTGCTTACTGGGGGTACCTCAAGGTTCATGCCTCTCAAATACCCTTTTCAGTATTCTTCTGAACGACCTCCCACAGGTCATAAAAGGCTGCAGCATCTATATGTACGCTGACGATGTAACGGCCATTGTCACAGGGACATCTCATGAACAATTGGAAATAAATGTCGACGGTAGTGACGGTACCCTTTAGGCGGAGTACGTACGGAAATATATAGGATTGCAAAGTTACATTTGCAGTGAATGGGAAAATTCAAAAGCAAGAATGGGCCTGCATTTATAGTTTGTATGTATGGATAACACATTATAACCTACAAAAAGAAGTGAGATCCCATAAAAAACATTCAATGTAAAAAAGAGGCCATTAAAATTTTGTGACTTGGCAATCACACATTACTACATAATTTTAGGTAAGTATGCAAAAATCCATAAATACAGTTAAGTTGTGTGATTGCCAGGTTGCAGAATTTTATTTAGCAAGCAAATAAAGATTAATAAGAATGCCTGAGACTTGGCTCTACGAAATATCTCACAAGTTTTTACGGTGGAAGAGTTTCGAGACTTGGCCTCTTTTTTACATGGAATATTTTTTATGGGATAAACTATTCACAATCTATCTCTAAACTACCACACACCTCTAGTATATATTGACTCCCAGATCCGCAACAACTACACCGAATCGAAGGTCAGACTTTAACTGGATCGTGGGTACTTGTTAAAAACAACAGACCTGGGTTGTCTAATTACTTGACATCGGGTATTTTTCGGTTTCGGTCGGAATAAATCGGAAACAGGAAACAACACGAAATACAATGCTGTTTTCATTATATCAATATTCATTTATCAGACTGCGAAGAGCAATGTACGTCACCAGGCACGGCTATACTATAGAACCATCGTAAAATGAGACGCTATACCGATTTTATTTACTTTAATTTATAAATATAATTTAAACTATTGAAGCTAATAATTTTCCCGCCATCTACACACAATTTCCGTTATGCATGTGTATTTCCAAGTCTTTGTTGGCTATAGTTTTTGAAATAGAGCTGGGGACAACACGGTATGAAAAAAAGTTACTTTGGTCATATTGTACACTAGTAAGAGCTATCGTAAAAAGAATCAAAATGTGTATACCGTCTCAAAATTTTACGAGCTTTCGAATGATACCCCACACGTTCCTTACAATCAAAAAAAAATTGCGAAACCCCTTATTACCCCTCAAACTGTCCCCTTTATTGGGGTTTACACCTTTTTGACTTTATTTATGTAACTAGGCCATAAATTTCTGTATCTATACCAAATTTCAGCTTCCTATGTCAAACGGTCTTCGAGATAACTGGCTGTGACAGACGGACAGCCTCCGAGTGATCGCTGTATATCTAAGTGCATGATGCTTTGATACGAAACTGAGTCCTGTAACACAGGGGTTCCTAGCTCAGGACACAGGGTCGTGATGTACTGAAATGTTAATTTATCCAATAAACTATTTTCATTTTTTTTCATTTTTCATAAGTGTTCCGTTAGACCAATTTTGGTACGGAACACTAAAAATATGAAAAAAGTCTATCATGGACATAGGGCTTATTAAATTCTTTCAGCCAAAATTGCTTTGAACAAGATCGGTTCAAAGGTTTTTGAGATATTTCTAAAAAACTGCCTTCCTTAAAGAAAAGGACGTAAGTGCCATAAGATTTCAGTAACGATACGACCTTTTTAATAGGCACGGAAATGAAAATGAAAATGAAATGAAAATGAAATGAAAAAAGTATTTATTGACTCCACCACAAAGTATACAATGTGTACATTAGTTTTCTTAAAGTAAATAAAATACAATAAGTGCATAACTTGTGCGGCGGAGACTGGTGCCCGAACTAGGTTGAACCTGTATGTCAGGTCGCCAGGTCTCCAAACCTCAGATGTATATAGCAATGGAAGTAACAGTGCACTCACTTTTATTATTTATTTTGAAATGGAGTTAGAAACAAGGTAGTAGATAAGTATTAAAACAACATTCATAAAAACTAAAAACTATTCAGCTTATACACTATTTATCTAATCTAATGCCAGTGTGTGTGTGTGTGTGTGTGTGTGTGTGTGTGTGTGTGTGTGTGTGTGTGTTTGTTACTTTACAGGTTTCATAACGTTTTCAGTACCAGCGTAGTCTAAGGTAAGAAGCCAGTTTGTGATACACCTTTTACAGGCTGATTTTGTGAGGGAGTAAATAGAAAATTCTGCATTAACTTTGTTATAAAGGAAACCTCCAAGGAAACAGAAGAAACGCTGAGCAAAACGTGTGTTAAACTTCTTTGTGAGGCAAGTGTGACCTATGCGGCGTCTGTTTACCATCTTTGAGGGGTCAAACGACAAATATGAGTGCTTTTTTTGCAAAATATTGAGAAGAAAAAGTTTGCGAACTGTAAGGACATTAAAAATCTCGTACAGATCAGTAGTGGGATATGTAAAGGGTAGGAAGGAGCTGACTTTCAGAATAGCTCTTTGGGCTCGCTCTAATTTTAACATATGCGATTTGTGTGCTCCACCCCAAGAACCAATACAGTAGGATAGGACTGATTGGACTAAAGCAAAATAAACTGTTTTTAAAATATTCATATCCGCAACATGACGGAGATTTCGAAAGATATATATGAGTTTTCTTGTTCTAGATGTTAGTACATTAATGTGTGGTTGAAAGTTAAGTTTTTCATCTATTATGACGCCCAAATATTTAATCGTGTCTGTTTTATCTAGGTTTGGACAGGAGCAGTTAGAATTATTGCAGTTGGGTCGGGAGTGGGCGGTTATGTTTTGAGCAGCGTTAATACTTATTTCAGATTTGAGGGAGAAAGTAACATATTTCGTTTTTTCGACGTTGATCGTGAGAAAATGTTGTGTTAGCCACTCCGATACTATATTAAAGCCATTTTGTGCGTACTGAAAAGCTTCTTCCCACGTTGATCCATGAAACAACAGGGCAGTGTCATCTGCATAAGTAATGGTTTTCCCTCTGGGCAGCTGGAGTTGGCATAGATCATTTATGTATATTAGAAAGAGCGTTGGTCCAAGGATGCTGCCCTGAGGGACACCATAGTTAACTTGAATTTCCTCACTAATATAACCGCCCACTTTGACACACTGAGTGAGACTGAGGAACCCTTCATTGTGCATGGTTCGACACGCACTTGGCCGCTTTTTTATACATTTAAAATGTTCCGGCCGTATGAATTTTAGATTTTTAATAAGTAAGTACCTATCTGTCGTTTAATTTCAAAACGATAAACACAAAAATATTGGGAAATCCCACATCACCCCGTAGTGGAGTTAGAGGGAATAGCAATGGGGTGAGCTGGGAAAATGTAGGGTAAAAAACTTTCGGATTAACTTGCCTAGACCCGCGTTCCGTCCCACGTTCCGCTCATATTTATCGCTCCTCTTCCGCATGATCGCTCCCCACAACCCTGGGTCCACTCCAGGCCACATATCTTTCACCTCGCACTTCTACGACGAGACTCCCCTTTTTTAATGTTATAATTTGGCTACTCTGTGTTACCGCCAGAAAAAAAAGTATGTCTAAAAGTATAAAAAAAATACTTTTAGAGCAACCTGAGCCAGGAAATCAAAGTTGCTACTGAAAATATTCGCGTCCCATCTGCCCTTACTTATTTTTCGGGAAAATTCAACATTATTGGTTGTTTTATTTGGTTTTTATACCCCTATTAGTATATACCGGCTACGTACTGGCCACGGCCGTTGCGCTCAATATAAACATCGTTGCGGTTGGGTGGAGTCACCAGCTTGCCCCTGCGGTGCCGACATACAGACCATCCAGCACATCATCGAGCACTGCCCCCAGAAGACCAGAGGGCCTACCGCGAAACGAAAACGAACTTCGTCCGTGTTTCTCCCTCTCCCCGTTTCGCGGTAGCCCCTCTCAGCGTCGCCCTTAGCGTCGAAGCCAACAAGTGGCTGATTATAGTGATTATGTATGTTACTTTTTGTAAATATGTCATCCTGTTCGCCATACGATTAAATAAATTAGTATATTATATAACAGCGTTAAATTAAAACAAATAATAATAAAATAAATGACACAACAAGAAAGTAGGTACCTACCTATTGATAGAAATCAGAAACGAAACAATCTAAATACCTATATAAAAGAAGAAACTGACTGACTGGCTGACATATCAACGCACAGCCCAAACCGCTGGTTCTAGAGATTCCAAATTTGACACGTAGGTTCCTTATAAGGCCTAGGAGAGCACTAAGAAATATTTTTTCAAAATTCAACCCCTAAGGGGGTGACATGGGGGTCCAAAGTTTGCATGGGGGAAACATTATTTGTTAAACCAGAGACTTGAAACTTTGTAGGAAAATTACTTATTAAGATACAAAAAAGCACTTTCAGCGTTTTTGAAAATTCTACCCCTAAGTGGGTTAAATAGGGGTGCAAAGTTGACATATCAACGCACAGCCCAAACCGCTGGTTCTAGAGATTCTAAATTTGGTACGTAGGTTCCTTATAAGGTCTAGGGGAGCACTAAGAAAGGGTTTCCCAAAATTCATCCCCTAAGGGGGTGAAATGGGGGTCCAAAGTTTGTATGGGGAAAACATTATTTTTTGAGCTAGAAACTTGAAATTTACACCAGAACTTCCTTTTATGACGTAGGCAAAGGATAAGACGGGATTTTTGGAAATTCCATCCCTAAGGGGGTTAAATAGGGGTGCAAAGTTTGTATGAGAAACATTATTTTTTGAACTAGAGACTTGAAACTTTGTAGGAAGATTACTTATTAAGATACAAAAAAAGTACTTTAGTTAGTACAATTCACTTCTTTATTCCCAAAAGGGGTAGGCACAGCACATAAAACTTATGTTCCAGCGCCACTTTTAGCATAAATGTGGGTATATTGCAGTGATAGGTTGTTAGCCCACAACACACTTCAACCCTGCTCCCTTAGTCGACTTTTACGACACCCACGGTAAGAAAGGGGGTGGTGAAATTCTAACCCGACACCACACACGGGAATAAAAATAATAGGAAATAAAAAATAATTTACCATAACGGGTTTTGACGAATGGTTATTCATAAGGGAAGTAAGCCAGTAAGTAGGCCGTTGCCGGCGTAACAATTCAACAGTTATTGCAAAATTACACTTACTACGCGGGCGAAGCCGCGGGCAAAAGCTAGTAATTGGAATATACAGAATAGATTGAATTGAATAGACAGTTCCTCTTGAGCCCATGCGTGGGGCGTCCCAAGCTGGATTGCCCCAGATCAGCCGAAGAAAGCTGTTGGATCTATCGAAACGGTTCTATTTCGAAGTATGACACTGAAACCTGTAGGTATTTTATATGAGAATATTTTATTTCTTTTTCAGACAGTCGCGCTGTTCAGGTGTAAAGTGTTCTATTCAATTAAGTTATTATAACATATATTCATTCGTTTTATAAGACATTTATTTTCAGTTTATCAGCAATTATTTTTTATACATACCTACTTTTTGTTAGTTTTCTCGAGTCTGTCAGGCTCGGCACGCCGTTAAATCTCGTTGTTTAGTTGGTAGGCACCCATTTATTTGGGTCTAAGGTGAAAAATGTTCTTACCGCGCTAATTAAACGTACCTATCTAACATTTTAAGCTCTTGTCTAAATTGCTCCGTTAATTTTATTTTCATTCTTGCGGATTTTCCAGTACCTACCGATCACTACTTAATCTTTTTAAATTGGACGGTACCTTATTAAAATACTGTATCTGTCCATGTCCCACAAAACAGACTTATGGCCGGTTCCAATAATCAATCCACCGATAGTTTTCCTTACCAACAGTTTCACACATTTTCTACGGCTAATCTGTCAAAATGTAACTGCGGAAAACTATCGGTGGATTGATTATTGGAACCGGCCATTAGCAGGTTGCTTTATAATATGTACTTAAATTGAAAGATATTGGCTTTATACTTAGGTAGTTATGCGACTTCAATGCCCTTGACATTCAAAATCACGACAAAAATAGTATTTGGTATAAACTAGCTTCTGAATCGAATGAATAGATACAGCGGCGCTACCACGAACTTCGAAAGTCGAAGTTTGTAATACATGCATCCCTGTCACCCGAGTAAGGGAGGGCGATAGAGATGGAAATACCCGAACTTCGACTTTCGAAGTTCGTGGTAGCGCCGCAGGTTGGCCAACTTTAGAAATGTGATTACTGTGATTCATCATCAGCCGAAACACGGCTACGTCTACTGCTGGACATAGGCCTCTCCCACATACTTAGTGCCAAAATCTGATTACTGTGATTGCGTATAAGTTATTCTACCTACTTATTCATGTTCTTGTTGTTGTAGCCAGAGTTGTGACTTATTTGAAATACTTGTATTTAAAATGCAAATACAAAATACGTATTTTATATTTTGTACTTAAATACTTTTTTTTCAAGTCTTTTGTATTTTATTTGAAATACTTTTGGAAAGGTATTTTATATTTGTCAAATGCAAAATACTTTTTTACTGCTAATTTTCGAAAGTATTATCTTTACCACTCAAATTTTCAAGTGAATGGGTCAGCGATTCGGCAAATGGCCACTAGAGGCGCTGCAACTTTGAAAGTCTATGTGCAAAATGACAGTTAAAAACTTAAAACAAAATGAACGTTATTATCTGTGAAACATGACGTTACGCTCCGCTTTTTAACGAGAATGACTTAGATTTTGTTTGAAAGTATTTTATTTGCATAAAGTATTTTGAAAATACTTATTTTGTATTTAGTATCTAAATACGAAAAGCAAAAGTATTTTGTATTTTGCATTTGAAATATCAAATTAGAAAAGTATTTGCATTTTGTATTTAAATATTTTTTTTAAAGTATTTTGTACATCTCTGGTTGTAGCAAGCTAAGAACAGACAGCCAGAGGGCCTACCGCGAACGGAATTCGAAGTTTTCCCTCTCTGTCGCACCTACGTACGAATTCGCAAGTCTGACAGGGAGGAAAAACTTCGAATGCCCTTCGCGGTAGGCCCTCTGGAAATGTAATAATTAGTACTATCGGCGATGAAATTGTCATTTGTTTTTATACCCGATCGCATGGATACCTTACATCGCTTCCCCATAATTGCTTTGCTGGTGGAAATTGGAAAACATTTTTAAGACCTGCCTATACAACGTGTTCCCGCCAATTTCCGTTAATTGAAAGGGGGCATAGCTTAGGTCAAATAATGGTAATTTCTCCAAGACACCAGTATCTTAACTCTTACTGTTATCAAGATATTCAACATTTTAATTTAATCAGTTATGCAACTTTAACCAGTGTAAACGGTTTTTTGACGTGCATGTCATGTGATGTCATTTGAACATTATCACATTTGACACTAACTTTTCATTAACTCTTAAGACCCTTGTACAATAACCGTTAATGCTAAATTTAATTATTTTGTATGAAAATCGAAAAAAAAACTTTTTTTTTTTTATGAAAAACTAATTATGCTACTTTGTTTCGGTGAATGGACTCTGCAATATGCCGAAGTTCAAGGAAATTCAGAAAAACACCCTGTAGTATTACTGATCTCCCATCTCGACCTTATTCATAATACATATTAATATCCATGTTAATGTCTTGATGGTCCTGACTCGTCTCGACATCGGTTCCACGAGCTGCTGCTGACTTTTGATTTTCCTAAATAAGATATTACATAGTCAATTTAACTAGGAGTATGTCGGGAAAATAATTTTAGAGCGATTACACGTAAAACGTAGTGATTATATTCTCTTTGATTACACGCGGCGCGGCGACTTGTTGCAGCAATGCAAACATGCGTTTTACGAACGCGCGACACTTGCCATAGGTCACCTGTCAAAATCACCGGAATCGCGTTTGCACCGCGTTTGTACCACTGATAAATTCGCCGTGTAGGTACTATTATTGTCCTATTGCTACTATGATCACATTAAACATACACGATTTGTTTCAGAGTGATTCTTCTGGCTTGCGTGGCGTGCGAGGCAAGCGCGCGTGCGCGTGCGCAGGAAGAGGGCGAGGCACGCGCCGCGCCCTCCCGCGGGCTGCTCAAGCGCGGCCTGCTGGCCAAGGGGAAGCCCACCTCCACCACCACCACACCCGCCCCACAGGTAACTACACATATTGTCTTATTATAGATGAATCCACGAAAACGTGCCAAAATCGATGTAGGTATATTTTTGCACACTAACCTCTTATTCATAAAACTTAAAATGCCTATGCTAAATAAAATGTGCTCTATCCCTTTCTTACGAACACAAATGTCAAAGTGACAGATAAGGACAAACGAATTTTAACGCCATTTTAGTTAAAACAAGCTTGCAGCTCGTTTATGAATACGGCCGTAAATCTCCACGACCTCCAGAATCTCAAAATTAACGTATTGCATTGGATTGTCGTGTGCTGTTATACAAATACCCTTAAAACTAAAATTATAAGTAGACGGTATGTGCTCACATTGCAGGTGGATTGATACTTTTTCTGATTCTCTGTCCAACAAGTCCATTTTAAATGCCATTTTTTTCCCACAAACTAGTGCGACCTCAAAAATGACTCGCCATAGTGTTGTAATCGAACATACTTATTACGTATTGGCAATACTTACCGTCACATAATGCGACGATTTGCCATGGTTGCCGGATGCCAATTGAAGCGGATGGATATTTGCACGTAACGTTTTCTTACTCAATTGAATTACATACTTACATGCTGACTATGTTAAATTAGAGATTAGAAAGCGTACAAATGTTGTGTCTATGTTGTAAACGGCCCTCCACCAGTAGGTACTATAATGATACGGTCGCGGTAACCTAAGTCACCGGGCTGTTTTCGCGGCTCCAGCTGTGGACCAATAAATGTTTCGCAACTTGGAACTAGATTCAAAATACAGCGTTAAATGTTTTACATATTAGTAGCAGAGAGACCTTTGGGTCATGGGCTGCAATGATAACAAGTTGTGTTTTTGTACTGTTTTACATAAATTGGTACATACGTTTACTTATTGTTAACAGTTTTTACTTATATGTTGGATCAATAATTGAAGACGGTTGGATGCATAGCTTGCGTAATTATGATGAGTCGGGCGGGTCCATGTGGCTCAAGGCGAGTGGGCCGCTGAACCGATGATGCGCTGCCCGGTCACCTTCGCGGGCGACCTCTACGGAATCCCTTTCCTCACTGGAATTTCTACCGACCACAAATCGATACACTGCAATGTTTACTGGTTATGCGTTCTAAACAACAGAACCTGTTTTAGCAAGCTCGCTTTATCTAGATTAATGGGTTCCAACACGAAAGAAAAGATAACGCACCGTATAAAAGAGTGATTACTTACCCATGTTTAGTAAACATTTCGTCACGAAATTAAACTATGTTCTTAATTATCTATGCATCACGCTTATGGTATTTAATTAGTAATCTAAAACAATTAATTATGGTGAAACAAAATATTTAAAGCAACTTATTCATAAGGTATTTGAAAACAATATTTGCAATGTCAATTAATTATGACTATCAATAAAAACCTGCTTCGTTATGTTGCTAAACTAGACAATCATGAATTTATACATTTCGCAGACAAATTCAAATGAAAGGTCACAGATAAAAATAAAGATACATACGAAGCACATTGTGCAGATGTGTGATATGAGGCATTCTCAGACTAACCAGACCTGTCGCGGTAATAATAATTATAGGTGCATACAATACAGCCGAGCGAGATGGAACTGTTAAGAGGAAACACTAAGGGCGAGATAATTGAGAAATAGGTATTTGTAAAATGTATTGCTGTCGCGCCAGCCTCAAGCCTCCCCCCGCAGAGCGCGATAGAGACAACTGCAGCTTGGACCGAAAATACCTATTAAAAGTACATAAAATCAACGTTCCGTAGACCCCTGATTTCTTCTCCAAGCTTGACCTATTTAACTATTTTTTTTTAAATTAAAAATCTAAGCAAGGCTTTGGCAGTGTTCCTATGTTTTCTTTTTTTTTAATAATCTAGCAAAAATTGTTTTCTGGATGTTTAAACACAGCTGAAAATCTGGCATTTTTCTTAGGATTTTGAATCTCTTTTAAGAATACATTTATGAAAAAAAGGGCAACATAGGAACATGTCAATAGTAGCTATAGATTTAAAGAAAAAAAAAATTGGTCTACTGCCATTATCCAGGGAGAAAACAGGGGAGGACTACGTTTATATGGAAAAACGGCCCTTGTGTTTCCTCTTAAGGAATGGTCGAATGGAATTAGCTCCCTTCATCTGTATTTCCTGACAATTACGATCTAGCAGGTGACTAGGCTATTACTGAACCAGTGACCTTCATCTAAGCCAGTCACCATCAGGTGAGACTAAATCAATCACAGGTTAGTTTTTTTTATAAAAATAAAAAATAATGATGGCCGTAAATAAATATCGGTAAATGTGCCACACAGAGAAGCTAGCCATGATTCGGGTCACTTGTCCTGTATACCATCGGGTTTGTTAGAGAATGGAGTGTGATTGCAGGAGGAGGCGGAGTACGAGGACGAGGAGTACCCCTCGGAGGGCGAGCCGCAGGAGGCGTCGACGGAGGCCCCTGCGTCCTCCACGGAGGGCAAGAAGCTGGTCGGGGGTGGCGTGCGCCCCTTCCGGAGCAACACCGACCTGCTGGCCGCGCTCAAGCGCCGCCGCGCGCAGGCTGCAGAAGGTATCCGCCTTATATTATCACTAGCTTCTGCCCGTGACTCCGTCCGCGTGGAACTCGTTTATATCGTAGCTCCATACAAACTTGCACCCCCCATTTTAGGGAGGTGGGTTAGAAAGAGATTAAAAGTAGCCTATGTTACTCTCCATCCCTTCAACTATCTCCACTTAAAAAATCACGTAAATTCGTCGCTCCGTTTTGCCGTGAAAGACGGACAAACAAACAAACACACACACACTTTCGCATTTATAATATTAGTATGGATTAACTGCCCGCGTGACTTCACTTGCGTATTATAAAGCGAGAATATAGCTTTGTACATTCAGAATGATTATTCCATACAAAGGTATAGTACATTTCGATGCTAGTGCGGAAAGTATGTCATTACGTCACGAGTGAAGAATGACATTTACGCACGAGTATCGAACGACGTTTTTTAATACAGTTGCGAAAAAATAAGAAAAACATCAAGCAAGGAATTCGATACTTTTATATTATTAATCCTGTGTAACATCATTGCAATACAGTTGAAAAATAATGAAGTATAATAGAGAGGTTTTTAGTCGAGTACCGTGTTTAGGCCACGAAGCTTGCTGAGTGGCCTAAGTAAGGTACGAGATCAAAAAGCTTGATTATGACACTATTGTGAACAATACTTTTTGTACGAGTTCATTAAAATTAATAATTTAAGTCATTAATATGAGTATATAAGAAAACTAAATATCGTAAGTACTATATTGTCTAGTTCTACTATTGTAAAGGCTCTTTGACTTTTCAGGTAGCAAGGTAAGTGTGGCTTCCTCTGCCATATTAAGTTGTTTCTGTCACTACTCATTACCTTAGTTTTTATTTTAACGTTTTAAGTTTAGCTTTGAAAATAAAAGTTATCACATCACACCACCGGCGTCCGTAATGTTGTAGCACTGTGCTGTGATTGTCTAAATACTAGCCAATCACAAAGCGTATATATATATATTTTTTGCCCTGGATACAGCAGCAAGTTCAAGTAGATTTTTGACAGATGACGCGACGCTGCTACGTTCCGAAACGCCATAGATTGGCAATCTTGTATCGGATCGAGACTCCTTAAACAAGGACACATATTATTGAAATACGAAGTACTATATTCAATTTTTTTTCGGTTGTCTAGAGCGTATCGAAAAAGTTATTTCGTTTGTTTCGTAAGTAACAGACTATTCAACGATGAAAAGAGTGACGTTGCAGTATTCTCTATGAATTCTTAATACACAGATTTTAATTGACGAGTACAAAAAAATTATTTCTTTCAATACACTTCCATCTTATTTATTTTTTATTGAAATAATAATTAATGGTACAATTTGTACAATTATTGAGTGGGAAAAGTGAAAAGCACTAGTTAGCGAAAACCAACTTTCCGCCCGCTAAACAGCTACGTAAAGTAGCACTTTTTGAGCAACTTTATTGAAAAAGATTTTTCGAAATTAGAACAGAGGTACTGGTACTGGAGATTACCCCCTACGGCCCCTACACACAACCGCATAAACTTAGGTACAAACTTACAAAGCTACAATCTTACACTTCTTACCGGCTTTTCCACTTTATAATATTAGTATAGACTAGTATCAGTCCGGTCGGTCGGCAGATGCGGATGTAGCCCTTATTGATTTAGTTGTCGTGTTTGTACTCTTAAACGATTAAATGGGTTCAGTTTAGCCCTTTTTTTGCTCAAGAATAGGCAAAGTCGGTTCAAGCGTACATGTCACTTACGTTGTTGGGGCGGAAATTCGAGACTTGTTTCTGCTACAATATCGTGGGTCGAAAGGTGATCCACCGACTACCCCTTTTTTTGCTCAAGAATAGGCAAAGTCGGTTCAAGCGTACATGTCACTTACGTTGTTGGGGCGGAAATTCGAGACTTGTTTCTGCTACAATATCGTGGGTCGAAAGGCGATCCACCGACTACCCCTTTTTTTGCTCAAGAATAGGCAAAGTCGGTTCAAGCGTACATGTCACTTACGTTGTTGGGGCGGAAATTCGAGACTTGTTTCTGCTACAATATCGTGGGTCGAAAGGCGATCCACCGACTACCCCTTTTTTTGCTCAAGAACAGGCAAAGTCGGTTCAAGCGTACATGTCACTTACGTTGTTGGGGCGGAAATTCGAGACTTGTTTCTGCTACAATATCGTGGGTCGAAAGGCGATCCACCGACTACCCCTTTTTTTGCTCAAGAACAGGCAAAGTCGGTTCAAGCGTACATGTCACTTACGTTGTTGGGGCGGAAATTCGAGACTTGTTTCTGCTACAATATCGTGGGTCGAAAGGCGATCCACCGACTACCCCTTTTTTTGCTCAAGAATAGGCAAAGTCGGTTCAAGCGTACATGTCACTTACGTTGTTGGGGCGGAAATTCGAGACTTATTTCTGCTACAATATCGTGGGTCGAAAGGCGATCCACCGACTACCCCTTTTTTTGCTCAAGAACAGGCAAAGTCGGTTCAAGCGTACATGTCACTTACGTTGTTGGGGCGGAAATTCGAGACTTGTTTCTGCTACAATATCGTGGGTCGAAAGGCGATCCACCGACTACCCCTTTTTTTGCTCAAGAATAGGCAAAGTCGGTTCAAGCGTACATGTCACTTAAGTTGTTGGGGCGGAAATTCGAGACTTGTTTCTGCTACAATATCGTGGGTCGAAAGGCGATCCACCGACTACCCCTTTTTTTGCTCAAGAATAGGCAAAGTCGGTTCAAGCGTACATGTCACTTACGTTGTTGGGGCGGAAATTCGAGACTTGTTTCTGCTACAATATCGTGGGTCGAAAGGCGATCCACCGACTACCCCTTTTTTTGCTCAAGAATAGGCAAAGTCGGTTCAAGCGTACATGTCACTTACGTTGTTGGGGCGGAAATTCGAGACTTGTTTCTGCTACAATATCGTGGGTCGAAAGGCGATCCACCGACTACCCCTTTTTTTGCTCAAGAATAGGCAAAGTCGGTTCAAGCGTACATGTCACTTACGTTGTTGGGGCGGAAATTCGAGACTTGTTTCTGCTACAATATCGTGGGTCGAAAGGCGATCCACCGACTACCCCTTTTTTTGCTCAAGAACAGGCAAAGTCGGTTCAAGCGTACATGTCACTTACGTTGTTGGGGCGGAAATTCGAGACTTGTTTCTGCTACAATATCGTGGGTCGAAAGGCGATCCACCGACTACCCCTTTTTTTGCTCAAGAATAGGCAAAGTCGGTTCAAGCGTACATGTCACTTAAGTTGTTGGGGCGGAAATTCGAGACTTGTTTCTGCTACAATATCGTGGGTCGAAAGGCGATCCACCGACTACCCCTTTTTTTGCTCAAGAATAGGCAAAGTCGGTTCAAGCGTACATGTCACTTACGTTGTTGGGGCGGAAATTCGAGACTTGTTTCTGCTACAATATCGTGGGTCGAAAGGCGATCCACCGACTACCCCTTTTTTTGCTCAAGAATAGGCAAAGTCGGTTCAAGCGTACATGTCACTTACGTTGTTGGGGCGGAAATTCGAGACTTGTTTCTGCTACAATATCGTGGGTCGAAAAGCGATGCGCTGATGAGGTGTTCACGCATAGAATAAAGTGCCGTTTTCCGTAATGAAAAAGTCTTCTGCGCATTACTCAATCCTTTTATTACCTACACATATTTAGTAAAAATACTCAATAATAATAAAACAAAATAGCAGTACCTATTTAACATGAGTATAATGTCAACGTAAATGTTTTTAAAACCTGAGACATTCTTACCAACTCCGACTAGTTTTAAGGGGATGCCTTGATTCGAGTCGACCACGCCCCTTTGACAGAGATACGCTTATGCCTTCCGCGCAGGAGAAAAAGAGAAGCAACACTTCGGGAATGGCTTTTTTGGATAAATTTCGATAAATACCTAACTTAATGAAGTTTTATTTATATTTCACTAACTGAGATTTTAGATGAGAAAATATTATAGTATTAACTTATTTCTGTCGTAAAATAATGTATTGTTTGAGTAGGCTGAGTAAAAAAGGGAAAATAAAGACCCAACTTTGGTTTTTTTTTCTATCTAGGATATAGGCAATCATGTATCGATTAAATCAGATAAACAATCATATAGTCAAGAATCATTTATCTGAAAATCTCAGACCCTATTGTTTCTTAATCTAGTCAGCAAGGCTTTTCTAAGCACGCGATAATTTCCAATTCACCCCCTTAACTAACTTATTAGACAACGAGGAACGTCATTCTGTTGCCCTTTGAATATAGGTAAAGAAGAATAAGTACGAGTAGTAAGTGATTTTTCTCGTTGCAGCTAAGCTGAACGGAGGCCAGTCGTCGGCCGCCCCCGCGCAGCCCGCCGCCCAAGACAGCGCCACGGAGGCTCCCGTCAAAGCTAATTTCAGTAAGTAGCAATACTTGCGTTGCGGACCAACCGCCAAACTGATTACTATGGGAGCCAAATAATGCTATAACAAACGTATAATATACTGTCAAAACGCCATATTGTAAATATGTATTGTGTCTATATCGCTGTTTTATATATATAACGTTATAATATATCTGAGTTTCACAAATTACCTAATTTATATTCTATATTGAAGTCTGCATATATACCTATGCACCCAGCACAAGGTTCCATATAAATGTTATTGTACCTATAAAAATAACTAAAGTTTATCAAGAAACAATTAGTAACAAGGTCGTACATAAAATTTAAATTTAACCTAAATAAACAAAATTAAGCTAACCTATCGTTTTAGCACATTTTTGTTTAATATTTAATATCATAAGTGAATAATGTGTAAAATATTGGCAAACAAAAACATTTAAATAACTGTAAGTAATTAACAAAATTGCAGATGGTAGTTGTCTGCATTATTAAATCCGAATATTTGTTTCGCACACATAATATGTATACACTCGACTACAAAGAGTACGAGCACACGTTACATGTCCATTTTTATCATTAGGTACATGTCAATAAGGTGAAAAAAATACAATTCTCTACTCATATCGACTGTACACTACAGTTCCCAAACTAACCCATCGAAAGAGCTCAGTACGAAATTTATCGAGTAACGCAAAACGTCACCGCATATAATCTCGTAAAACTGCATTCCAAGACAGTCACTTAGTTTGCACGTCAAGATTTTTAAATATGTACCTAACATATACATTCTTATTATTAATTATAAACCGGTTGTAAATGAGTAAAGTCACAGCTCGGCCTCTAACTGGCGAGGAAAATGAAACTGTCGGTTAATCAGCTAGATTGGTTACTCTCTGTGCAGTGCCAAACAATTTGTCAAGGTTTGTCGGTCCTCGGTGAAAGGAGCGCGGAATGGCCGAGCGGTTCGCCCTTTGAATTATTCAGATGCAAATATAGACTTTAGTAAATCCATGATATCTATTTAAAAAAATGTATCACATCTTGGTTCTTAGACTTATGTACGCGTTCTGAGCAAGTGTTCCCATGAGATGAATTTCTACATCGGTCGGGGAAAAAATGTGATGATAATAAATACGTAGGTAAAGTACGTAGGTGCATAATATAGAGTTTCCTTAGAAGCAAGTTTTACGAGGTAGAAATGGGTCAATGAACTATGTATTGTTGTTCTGTCCCGTCACCCAGGAGGCAATGTGAATGTGACAGACCTTAGAAAAATTGTTACAATATGAACTTCTAAACTAACTTATCTAAGATGCTTAAAAAAGGCCCGTAAAAAGGGGTTGGAATTGATAAGGAAACCTTCAGTGGAGTTCATCCCAAATATCGCTTTTAAAGGTGACTCAGGAGACCATGGCAAATATTGACAGACAAAAAATGATTCACCCAAATGTTTAACAGCGTACAATGTTTGCCGGGCTCCGTATGATTTATTAATGTTATTTATTTATTTATTAATTCACACAAAAGTTTACAGTTTGACACCAAATCGGTACCAACGTGGTACCTACCTATACCTAGTTTCGCTAAAAAATACATAACAAGAAACAAACAAATTAAATTTAAATCACATACAACATAAGGTAACGTTACAAAAAATACAAAAAATTAAAAAGAAACTAAAATAAACTCATAAACAACTTCAACAAGAAAAAATGGCACAGTTTAAATCTTAACACTACCTATATCAGTTATCATAGTACTTATCATGCTTCTCGATGGTCACAGGATTGATATATTACAGGATACATAAGATCAACTGCCCCTAAAGCTGTTCACGAGGCCAAAAATAGTCCCTTAGGTACAAAGTCTCACAGGGTGACCTCATCTCACAAAACCGTGCCCACAGAGGTACTCACCGCATGTCAATGCACCCTACGGTAGGTGTGTGCTCTCAGGTAAGGACCATCCTCACTTGACAAACGGCTGCATAACATGCCACCCATCCGACTTTGACAAATGTTGTTAACCCTTTTAGACCGCAAAAACAGGATTAAGCTAATGGCAAAAAAACATAATGACTTGTAGGTATTTTTGAATTCACATTTAGATGTAGGTAATAAACTCGAACACACAAGGTCCGAAAAGGTTAGCCAGAGGACCATGAACCCTAAACTTGACAGTGTATCTTTAAATGCACACATTTTTTAGTCACATGTTTGCATTTTTTTGTGGAACGATTTTTCGCGCTCTATACAGTACAACAGAGGCTTGAACGCACGATTTTTTTAAATTTTTGCCAAGATTAGGGTTTTTCAAAAAACGCGAAAACGCGGTGGATTAGGTTACTGAATACGGATTAATATGCTAATAGGTATGTCTATACAAAGAATTATTAATTGATTACAGGCAAGAAGAGGTTCAACACCGCGACGCGGGAGAGCAATAGCGAGGACGCACAGCCGTCACCAGCGAAGCCCGCCAGAGGACGATTCGGCAAACGTAAGTTTATACGACCGCTTTAGCTTAGTTGGTTGGTTGGTTGACCCTGCCTGCGAAGCAAGAGGTCCTGGGGGCAAATCCTGGTACCTGTATTTGTGTGATGAGCACGAATACTTCTGACCTGACTCATGAATGTTTTCTACGTATTTATTTAAGTACCTACCTATTTATTTATTTATAAGTATAAGTAAGTATGTTGATCGTCGTCTAGTACCCATAGTACAAACTTTGCTTAGTTTGGGACTGTCGATTTGTGTAAGATTGTCCGCAAATATTTATTTATATGTAGGTACTCTACCTAGACCAGGATATACTATACTAAGGACCAGAAGGCAGACTGCGATAGCGAAGAAGTACCTAAGCTATCAGTTTTTTGTAATGTCTCTATTGTGTACCATGGCTTAGCCCTTTTAATTACTTATTTTAATTTAACCCAAACAACAGAATTCAATTTCAAACAACGAATAACTTTTACACCAAGACCCGAACTACCAAGAAGCGAGGAGGATGGATGGATGGAGGAGGATTACGATTTTTTTTGACCTGCTATTAGACATGGGGGATAAATTACGTCACGGTGACAATGTCACCGTGACTCGCCGTCAAATAATGTCACTGTGACTTTTCACAAAAGAACAACGTTACAAAATCACATACGTTCCTACTGTTCCTTGCGCAGTCTCTGTTACTAGTGTTACTCAAATCACGACAAACGCGGAGCATGACGCTACTGACGTTGTGGAGTGCTGTGACTGTGACAGCGCTCGGTACACGTGACACGAGTAACAGACGTGACAAAGTCACGGTGAGGTGACTTTCCACTGTGACTTTTTTGGAACGGGATCGTCAGTAACTGATATCAAAATGTAACGCTTTTCCCCATCTCTACCTGCTATTGAAATATACCCGTCCTAACCCCATTCATTCTAGAAAAATCTTAACAGCGCGAAGTAGGAATGGGGTCAGCGCCATCTATCGGCCCCATTTGGTACTAAAGTGCAAGGGCAATCAGCTTAGTATGTATGTTGGTGTTTTAGCGATTATTGTTTATCACGTGAACCGATCTTGATTTTTACTATTTTATTTGAAAGAGAGTACTTATATTATAGTCTTATAGGAATTTCAAAACAAAAAAATACTTACTAAGTCGATTAAATAGCAAACTTAACTAGGAAATGATTTTTGAAAATAAATAAAAAATACGCTAGATACAGAAAAAGTTATGCTTTTCCAGTAATATTTATGTTTGTCTTAATCACAAGTAATAATTTCAAATTTTTCGCTTGGATAAGTTCGGAGATAAGGGGGGGGAATGGTATTTTTTTTTACATTTTCGTTCATAGACCGAAATTTTACCAATGTAGAAAAAAAAAAATGTTTCAAAAAGTGCAACTCAAGCCCTTTCATATGATACCCCACTTGACCTGATAGTTGAATTTTTTTTTGCCTCCTCATATTCGTAATTTTTCATAGAAAATTTAAATGTATATTTAAATTTCTCATTTTCCATGCACGTGGATAACTCTCATTTAAAACCATTCCAAATTTCAAATTGATAGCTTAAGTAGTTCGTGAGATATTCCACTTTGTGACAGACAGACAGACAGACGGACGGGACGGAATCGCACCATAAGGGTTCCTTTTTTACCTTTTTTGGTACGGAACCCTAAAAACAGAAAGAGAAGATACTTAGCCAGACTTTTGACGTTTGACTTTTATTGAAATTACACCTTAATACGAATTTAGCGCATATAAGTTCTCATATTAGAATCGAACTTACTTACTTAACTTACATTTTTATGCTTTATCGTTTAGTATGCGTTTTGTGAAGGTATATCTATCACACGCGCTGGATCGAAATTATTAATATTGGATAGTAAAGGCAAGCCCGCCATTTTGACGTCACTGAAAGTTGACAGATATGGCAGCTAGGATTTCAAGAAGAAGAAAAAAAAAAATAATGAGGTCAAATGTTTCAGGAAAATTTATTAATACCTACTAATAAAAAAACGTTTCATGTTTTCCGTTCATGGGAAGCTGAGATCATTCGTGACATAACAATGCTTAGTTTCATACTGGCTGATTTCTTTTTTTTGATTCAGAGATTTATTATATTTTCTTTACGTTCAGATTTTCATTGAATCATAATAAACAATAATAATAATGCACTTTATGTCACGATTTCATAGATAATAAGTAGAACGCGTGGAATGCATTCGGCATTAAATATTTTCATGTTTTTGTTAATGGCTGCAGTGTATTTTTAACCCCTGACGCAAAGAGAGGGGTGTTATAAGTTTAACGTGTCTGTGTATCTGGGTATCTGTCTGTGGTGTCGTAGCTCCCAAACGGATGGACCGATTTGAATGCAGTTTTTTTGTCTCATAGATAATTTTATCCCGAGTGTTCTTAGCCATGTTTCATGAAAATCTGTTTAGCCGTTTTTGAGATATTGGACTGAAATGAAAATGTCGGGGGTTTTTCAACTTTTCTAAGTTGTAGTTATATACTTATTGTTATTAAATCCTTGCTTTATATCGACAGCGGCTGCGAGGTCCATCCCAGAAGCGGAAGCGGAAGAGCAGGCAGAAGTGGCCCCGGCGCGGACCGGCCGAGCCTTCGCCCGGCGAGGAGGGATCTAAACACGTCAGCCCCCTCGACCCATCCCTCCCATCCCACCTTTCTTACCACATCACCATTTAGCATCTGAACCCATTTGCTGCTTCAAAAGTGTCAGTCCCTACATTTATATACTTACGGAGCGGCATCGTTCTGCATTTGAACTATTTGAACCCGTTTCAACGCTGTGAGTTCCCATAAATTAGCGACAAATTGTATACCTACTTTTATAATAACTGTAAATTATGTATGTCTAAGTATTTTTTAAAGTAACACAGTTTTTTATTTTAATGTTAGTTCTCTCATGATAGCCCATAGGAAGGCGGTAAAAACTTCAATTGCAACCCCATCGAATTTGGGCTCGTTAGGATGAATGTCTCGGTAAATAATAAGTTATCAAACGTAACAGTTTGCCGAGAATTTAAATGTAAGTATTGTATGTAAGTCTTTTTAAAAAAATAATAATAATAGGGAGCTTTCCGATCAATCGTGACAAAAGTTGAAATTGTTTGCTCATTGTCAGTTAAGGTGGTTCGACGACCATACAAAACGTTTTTAGACATTCGCAGGCTAACGGCGTGATATTTTAAGAAAATAGTATTTTATTATCTCATCTAAAGTCTCACTTAATGAAATATAAATAAAACTTCACTAAGTTTATCGAAATTTGTCCAAAAAAGCCATTCCTGAAGAGTGTTGCATCTCTCGCGCGGAGGGCATAAGCGTGTCTCTGTCAAGGGGGCGTGGTCGACTCGAATCAAGGCATCCCCTCAAGGTCTGTTCACGTATTCAACTGAGTAAAATGACAGGTAGAAATGTCAAACACAACATATAATGATTCCAGCTTACTACGGTTTCTTGTTTAATTCTCAATAATCGGTAATAAAATGCCTTATATATTGTATTAATATTGTATTCGATGGTTTTGTTATATATAATAGGGTATTTGAGGTCTACCGCACACGGTATTCCATAAGGCCACGGTCTCCAATAAATCACGCCGTACGCTGCGTCACAACGCTTACTATGGAGATGTACTGATGTGGTCGGCCACATCAGTACATCTCCATAGTAAGCGTTGTGACGCAGCGTACGGCGTGATTTATAGAAGACCGTGGCCTAACCAAATTCCGCCGAGTCGGCCACACGCGAGACGCGACAGAACCTCATCCGCGACGGAAAAGTGCAACGCAATAGGGTTACGACAAACTTTATTTTTGTTTACTTTATTGTCTGTGTATAATTTGTACTTGTTTGCCACGAATAAGTTCATTGTAGAAATATTATACAAATTAAATAATGCGTAAACGAGAGGACTTGTCTAAACATAGGTAGATACTTACCCCTTAAAACTTTTCGGTAATATCGGTTGTAGCACATCACTATTTAAGAGATGTAAAAAACTGACAACACATGAAACGTAATTTTTTAGGGTTCCGCACCCATAGGGTAAAACGGGACCCTATTACTAAGACTCCGCTGTCCGTCCGTCTGTCACCAGGCTGTATCTCATGAACCGTGATAGTTAGACACTTGAAATTTTCACAGATGATGTAATTCTGTTGCCGCTATAACAAAAAATACTAATAAACAGGTTAAAATAAATATTTAAGTGGGCTCCCATACAACAAAAATGATTATTTTGCCGTTTTTATAGATAATGGTACGGAACCCTTCGTGCGTGAGTCCGACTCGCACTTGTTTATTTTACTCCGTTGAATAAATTAACAGACCTTAGTTTGAATATTAATCCGACCTTAAAACTAGGTAAGTTCATCAAGTTCAGACAACACAGAACACAGCTAACTGACCATCCATGCACTTTAATATATGCATTGTATATACACGGTGGAATTTAATCGGTGATCAGGAATCCAAAAATCTTAATTATCAATCTACACAGAAACCAATACGTGAGATCTCGTGCAATATAGCTCACAATCTAATTAATCACACTTAATTAACATCGGTAAAATGTACACTGACTGAATAAATGGACACCCTACTTTTATTGAAGGGAAGTTACTCGTAAGTGTACATACGTCAAGTGCTTGCTGGCTTTGGCGCGAAACTAGACAGATCAGCGGCGCTACCACGAACTTCGAAAGTCGAAGTTCGGGTATTTCCATCTCTATCGCACTCCCTTACTCGAGTGACAGGGATGCATGTATTACGAACTTCGACTTTCGAAGTTCGTGGTAGTGCCGCAGACGATTTGAAGCAATTTGTTATGAATTTGACAATGACAAATTGACAGCTTATTGCTCATTTATGTTTTAAGTTTCTATGGCTGATAGTTTGAAAAGAGGTATTAACCTTTTCAGACTAAACCATTAGTAGGGTGACAATAAATTTTAATTAAAATTTAATTTCAACTTAAAAATTAGTTATGATAAAAAAAAAACTTGGTTCCACTTAAGTACTACATAAACGTGACCGCCATCGATTACTGAATTAGAAAAATGGGTTCCTGTTCACCGATTAAATTCCACCGTGTATTATATATAAATACAGGTGGTCAGTTAACAGTGTTGGCGTTTGTACTATTAAACGAGCAATATTTGTATATATATTTGCATTCACGTTCTCGAAGACGGCTCTAACGTTTTCGATTAAATTTGGAATAAGCGGGTTTAAGGAGGCAAAAAACCGACCTAGCTAGTAGGTCTCATGTCTGGGAAAATTCGTTTTCTCCATGATTTCTCTATTTTCACCCGAGCTGCGTTCGGTTGCCCAGGGACTTAGGAATTATCCGAGTTAAACCACATTTAAAAATAATATGTTTATTTACGATTTCATATACCTATAGAGTAGGGTCATTTCGCTGGTTAGCGACCACCTAATTTCATGTGCCGGTGGGCGACCACTTAAGCTGAGTTGGTGAACTGAAAGGATACTTTCTCGGTTTTTTAGTAGATTTCTATTTTAAAACAACAAAAAAATGCATGTACAAGTAATTGTCTCAATAGGGTGTGTAGAATTGATGTTATCTTCAATAGAAAAAACCTTCTCCTTCAGGTGATCGCTAACCGAAGGTGGTCGCGTAACCAGCGAAATGACCCTACCTACTACTTAAATGTAATGTAGACATACCTACTAAGAGTGCTGTAGACAAGTTAAATAGTTGACAACTTGACATACATGAAAAAAATGCTGCAAAATATCTTAATAAATTAATAAAATATTTTTATATGGACAAAATGAGACTTATTTATAATGATATGTAGTATCGTCTACATTTTTATAGATACGCAGTAATGATACAGTACCAAATCGTTTGACGTAATGGATTTAGGAAACTATAAGTCCATTAATAAATTGTAATACACTCCAAAGAGCCAAGACAACAGGTGTACTTTGCATGAAAGCCCCATACAAATTGTACGAGTAAGTATCTGATTATATAGAGACTAGTAAATTATACAGACTGCCAATAGTGCCAATCAATGTCTGGATAATGTCTGCTGTAGCTAGTTTGACTATAGAGAGTACTATGTACCTTTTCCGCTTAAACTTTCGAATGCCTTGACACCGACCGACATTGCTTAAGGACTATACATTTTTTGTTTCTGGCACAGAGTCAATCTTCAATAGCACTGATCAGTGCTAAGACATACGGGTTATCACAATAGCGCCATCTATGAACTCAAAGTAAACGCTCCTAATAGATAGCGCCAATGGCAGTCTATAAAATTTCTAGTCTCTGGTATAATGTAAAGGCCGGTTCACACGTATTAAGTTGTCAAGTAGTTAACTAAATTTTAACTTAATTTTAAGCGACTTGGCCGCGTCACACGTATTAAGTTAATACGTGTGTAAAATTTAGTTAACTACTTAACGACTTAAATACGAGTGAACCGGCCTTCAAGGAGGTTCAGCGCTTGAGCACGCGCGTGACCTCGGCGAGAGGCGTGGGGTAGGTGCCGGGCTTCACCAGATTGACGAACTGCTCGGCGATCTCCTGTCCCACTCGCACCTGCGCCTCCTTGGTCGACGCTCCTGCGGAACACACACTCCATCAGATAGTGCCCAAAATGGATAAAGTGTACATGATGCACTTTAAGGAAAAAAAGCGAGGGCACACAAAGTGAGTCGGGTTATTTCACCGGTTAGCGCCTAATTTATTGTGCCGGTGTGTGACCACTCAGACGGGTTGGTGAACTGAAAGGATATTTTCTCGTGTAGATTCTTGTTAAATAACTACCTACTTACAATAATATATACGGCTTACGGTTTATAAGTATATTTAATTGTAGAAACCTTGTCCTTCAGGTGGTCGCTAACCGAATGTGGACTCTTAACTGGCACAGGCAGAATGACCCTTCTCCTTGTATTGGGTGAATCAACTAATTTGTGATAGTGAATCAAAATCACAATGAGAATCAAATCTGTGATTGGGTTAAAATGCACCAAATGTAGGGCTTTGTTGACTAAAACATCAATCCTTTTTTAAGGGGCTTTACTAAGTGTTATGTTAGAAGATCGTGTTGTTACAATGTTTTTCGCATCGTCTCTCTGTCGGGACAGAATAACAAAAAGACAATAATAAATCAATACAAATACTATGATTTCCAAAAAAATGCCAAGTATTTTTAAACTCAGGGATCGTTAACAAAGTACCTGTTTTTTATTTATATGCTTAACAGAAAACGACAGAAGTATGTTACCTAAGTGGGGGGTGGCGATGACAGCCGGGTGCTGGATGACCTCTAATGTGAGAGGGTCAGTGGGGGGCTCCTGCTCAAACACGTCCAACGCTGCTCCACCGACCTGAAATAAAACACGATAGAAGATAAGCTCAGCTCCCTATGAGTACCGACCAATGTCAAAGTTACCTAAATTCTAATTAATGCAAATTTTATTGCAATAAAGTTAATATCTGAACCTATAGGTATTTCTACTGGGGTAAGAAAGTAAATAAACTGAATTTCAACACATTGACTCGTATGTATGTAAACACTTTATTGTACACAAAGAATTAAAGAATGTATCTACATGTCACACAATAGATCGAAAAACAAAGGCGAACTTATCCCTATAAGGGATCTCTTCCAGCTAACTTTTGAGCAATTGAGATGAAGGCATGTAGAACTCGTAACGTGGCGAGCGGTGGAACACCTCAGCGGGGCTAGCACAACTGACGCCGCGCCGCGACGCGAGTTGAGAAAGATCTACCCTCCTCTTTCTAATTAGCACGGTGCGAGTGAGATAAGAGACGCTCAGTCGCGCGGGAAGCGACAGAGCAGCAAGTTATGCTAGACGTACGGGGGCTTTAGTCCGTGAGAGTCGGACATACCCGCTCGGTTTCTCCCGGCCGGGTGGGATCCATAAGGGCCCTCGCGCGCTAAGCGGCTAGCCGCGTGCGGTTGCGGGCAACCGCTCAGTGCGTAGAGGTTTTGCGTTTGCGGTTTCATATGTTTTGTCCAACCGCACGGCAAGCCGCACGCGCGCTGGGAAAAATAAGGTAGTCGATTGTTATCGTTACCTGGCCGGCGTTGAGGGCGTCCAGCAGATCCCGCTCGTGGATGAGACCCCCGCGGCCGACGTTCACTATTTTGATGCCTTTTTTGCAGTTCTTCAGCACAGCCGCGTTAATTAAGTCTGTAAAATAATGTAGTTAATCAAATATCGGGGCACATTCTTATAAAAATGGCTGTAAACATAAAGCCGCTATAATAATAAAAATATATATGTGTCTAGGTAAATATGTAAGCTGAATTCTTCCCTTCTTCAAAACTCAGGCGTGTTAACGAAAAAAAGACCGGGTTGCACTTCGGGAGAGCCGGCAGAAGTGAAAACATTGTAACCGTTTTTCGATCAGGTCACGTGTCTTACGAATTTTCAATCTGTCGAATCTTACGGTCACGTGACCTGTTGCGAGTATCTCACGGTCACGTGACCTGTGGCGAGTTTAACAATTTTCCCCAATCACAAAAAGTGCACAGCGCCGCTAAAGAAGTTTTCACCTCAAAAACTTTTTCAACGGTTTATCTGATTTATTACAAGTTCTGCATTTATCTTTAGCAAAGTTGTAAACTCGCAATAGTCTTTGTCGAACAATTAGTTTTGGGGCTCGCATACAGACTTCCTACATTAGGGAAGGAACTGATTAGTATAATTTCGTTAGCAGCGTAACTGCTTAATACAAAATTAATCTAATAGTTTTATTACGTGTGGTTGCGAATATCTGACCTGGGTAAAATTGTACCTACCTTAGACGAGTATAAAAGGTGCCATGAATAGACTAAGCTTGACTACAAAAAAAACCTTGAGCCTTACTAAAATTACATGTAAGTATTTAGATATGTGTAATATATTTATCCAATAGATATCTATCGAAAAATAACTATGACTATTACATTGATAAACTGACCCATAGCAACATTTTGGTAGATATATCGTTAAATAGATAACGATATCTACCAAACCTAAGTTGATTCCCGATGATAATCTTATTATTTATTAATAATCTTAGATTATTAATAATAATAAGATGTTGCTATGGGTCAGTTTATCAATGTAATAGTCATAGTTATTTAATCTTACACAACAGAGCAAGTATCTACCTATCTAATATCTAACAGTAGATTGTTAACGTAGGGTTGAAAGGTATCCTACCCATTTCCGACGAGATATTTTGGCGAGATATGAGAGCGCCAATAGTTCGAGGCTGAAATGGATGGCTTTCCCCGATATGATACTACTGTTCATTTCGAATACGAGGAAATTAAATGAAAGCCAAAAACTTAAATATTTTCTAATTCAGTCAGATCCTGTAAAACCCATTTTAAAAGCGTTTGTGTGTAGACCATCTTAGACGCGCTTTTGAAGCGGTTATATCGAAAAACTAATTTTAATTGTTTTTGGATGAAAAATTACATTATTAAATGGATTTATATATTCCATTTCCTCTTTGGGGAAGATGTCCAGCAGTGAGTAAACGTCTTTCGACTGATGATGATGATGATGATTGAAAAGAATCAAAATGAATTAAAATCATCATAATTATCAAGCTCAAAAATCAACACAATTTTATGGAACTGTGGCAGTATAGGTTTCTGCCATTGTTATTTTTTTAATGACTTTAGGACGCGGTTCCGAAGCGGTTACATTGTACTACGAACACTTAATAGTACATTACTTACCAAGGGCTGTAAAAGAAAGAAAGCCTGAAATTGCAGGTATTTGTGACTCGAGCCGCAGGCGAGGGTTGTAAATATGCGATAGAGGGCTTTCTTTCTTACTGCCGGTGGTGAGTACACGTCTTCACCTGGCCACAATGCGAGTTTTACCGTACGCGCGCATTACGGCTAGGCGTGACAATATATAGTCATACAAGAATTAATTTATTAACAATATTTAAAAAATAACGCATGATTGGCACATAGTTTCAAAAATAATTTAAATATTCTGCAACTGTGGCTGTACGTACAGGTTTCTGCCATTGCTTTATTTTATTTTTTACTAGTTTTCAGCCCTAGGGGCGACATGCCTCACTTTCAATCCGCTGTTTAGATAAACAATGACCTACTTTCAGAGTATGAGAGATGAAAAATTAGTAAAGATACTTCGAATACAGTCTTCAGCGTTCAAACTATCCGGTTCATAATGGTTGCAAATTTTGATAAGGGTGGTATTTCACTTGTCCAAGATCTTTGTCCAATGTGCATTGCGTCTCATTCACTCTTTAAGCAAAATGTGAGACGCAAATACACATCAGACAAAGATCTTGGACAAGTGGAATACCACCCTTCGGCAAAGTCCACCCCAAAGATCGTAAAAGCTAACTTTTCACCTAATTACAATGAAAAATCGTGCAATAAGTGGGTACCGTAGACATAATAATATCTTTGACATCGACGGTACATATATTTGAGTATGTCTAGTCCAAAAGGGGCTAGTACGCTAAGTCTTATGTCGGACATAAAGCATTCGTCCCATTCTGGCCATTATGCGAGTGCAAGAGGGACAAATGCTTTGTGTCGGACATAAAACCTAGTGTGCTAGGGGGGGGCAAGTATGTGTAATCCGGGCTCAGTAAGACTCAACGAATCCTCAAATCAATAAAGGGCCGGCAACGTGGTTTTGATTGTTTTGGAATCGCGAGCGTCTACAGGCTACGGTGTCTACTTAACATAAGGCAGACCGTATACTTGTTTGCCACATATAGGAATAAAAAAAAAAATGGAAATAGAAAAAAAACAAACAAATTACTTCTTGTAGATTCAATGAGAGGTGTGTGCAGCGTGATGTAGTCGGCCTCGGGCCAGATTTGGTCGAGCTCCATCTTGGTCGTGTGGAACTCGTTGCATTGCTCCGCCGACACGAACGGGTCGAATCCTACGATCTGTAGACAATATTTTAATTGTTTGTTGCTAGGCATAAAACATATCAGGGTGAATTGCAAAAAAATTGTACATTCCAAAATTGGAAATGTCCTCCTACTTCAAAATTCTATAAACTATATTGAAGTAATATGTATTCCAGATGTGAATTCACGTAGTCTTGCCAAGCCAAGCTCCCTCTTTTGTCTTCTAACCTATCCGCGAGCTACTTTTTGAAAGCTCGTTCTGGATTTTATTATTAATCAATATTCGTCGTTGCTTAGTTAATTTTTCGCTTACTCAAATTCATACCGCTCAAGTTATTAAAACAGTATGTCCATCATCAGTCGCTAAGTTTTTTTTTATTCGATTGTTTTATAATTCCTTATTCGTTTATTTTTATTTGCTTACCAATGCCAATTTTGCTTCGTTTGTGTGACGTTTTTGTGTCGTTTGTGTGACGTTTTGGTGTTACACATTTTTTTTCCATATTAAATAAATAAATAAATATTAGGGGACAATCTTACACAAATCGACCTAGTCCCATAGTAAGCTCAATAAGGCTTGTGTTATGGGTACTAGACGACGATATATTTAATAGATAGAAATACTTAAATACATAGAAAACATCCATGACTCAGAAACAAATATTCATGCTCATCAGTGTGATGAGTCATCACACAAATATTTGCCCTTACCGGGATTCGAACCCAGGACCTTCAGCTTCGTAGGAGCATGGGCCGGGATAACCCTGGACACCTCTTGATATGGGCCGGGATAACCCTGGACACCTCTTGCTGTGCGAGCCGGGAAACCCTGGACAACGCTCTTCTTTCTTCTTATAGTGGTCTGTTTCGGTCTTGTATCTTCATGGTTCTTCATATGGTCTCGCCAAATCTTCTTGTTATTTTTACTGCCAAAATTTGTTCATTCTTCAGGAGCTATTTTTATTTTGTAAAAGTTTATCAAAAATGTTGCGTCTTCATTCTTCTTGAAACATCTTCTGTTCCGGTTGTCTTTTCGTTTTTCGCCTGGTTAGTGTAGTCTTCTTTGTTCCTTTTCGGTTCGCTGGTATGGGTCGCCATGAAATATGTCGTGATCGTAGAGGGATGACTTGGAGGTTTTAAGTGAAACCAAACATGGTAATCGCCAAAGATGTTATATTCTTGGTAGATCAAGTATAAAAAACATGGTTAACCTAAACTTACAATACTTATAGATAGTTATTGCTTACTTGCTATATTGCTTAATTACGTGGGTCACAGGTCGCAGGGCGTAACGCTAGTTTTCATGTTACGGTTAATGTGCTAAGTTGGGATACAGTACAGCAGCGTCACTACCCACTAGACTAACCGGTCGTCTATTAATTACCAAATTTGTGTAACATTTTTGTGAATATTCCTTTGTGTTACGTACAATTTTTTTGCAATCCACCCATCACTCGAGTTAAAGATACAGTCACCAGCTTCAAGATCTGCGCATTTATTTCTATTTATTAATTCTTTGTTTCTACGTCCCACGTATTTTTGCTGTCTTTGTTATGGAAGATTTTAATGCTGGTGACTGTACAGTCACATGCAATAATATGTGACACAGTAAACGCGTTCAAAAATTTTTTTTTTTGTTTTTTTTTTTCAATGTTTGATACCTCAGAACTCCGTCATTGATGAGCCGATTCGATTTTTTTTTGTTTGTAAGTATTATGCTTCCAGGTGGGTCCCATTTTTTTCAAAATTCAGTTGGATGATGGGATCCATGAGGCATTGAGGGAACTCCTTAATTATATTAGGCACGCGTGTAGTGATTTTGGTATTTTCTATTATATTATAACTGATGTATTTACACCCGGAAATAATAAATTTGGTGGAGTGGAATTGATGATGAAGACCACTTATGACTTATGGAATTCCTCAATTATGTACTTAAAAGTACAAAAGTACGTCACAGATTCTGATAAGATTCCGTTCAAATAGCAAATAGTTAAGTGCCAAAGGTGATCCTTGTGGAATCGACGGAAGTCCTCAAATATTATCGGGACACATACAGCGATTGGGTTTTTTTCTCTAATAATCAACGCATTTGCTCTCGGAAATCAGTTCATGTGGTAAATTGGAAAAGAAATGTGGAAATACTGGAAATGTTCTCGTGGCTTGGCGGAGTACTAAACTGAAGTCGGTTAAAATTTTGTTTTTAAAGTAAATTATGAGCGGACACGATTCCACCCAAAACATTCGACAATAGGGATGCGGACTAAGATTTTTTTATGATGTCATTCGAACCAGTTTTTTGAGAGGAACAAATGTTTGTAGGGGAGCAACTACAATTTAAAGAACATAAATACCCAAAAATTTGAGACAAAGATTGACCTCGCTGGCGGCAGCACAAAACGCTTCATACTGATAGACACCCACGTATGACGTCACAAGTGGCAGTTGTACTAATCGTCGTATGGAAAATCAAGTAAATTGTTGTTTCGGTCGCGAAATACTGCGTTTAAGTACATAGTTGTCGTACAATTTTGTGTCTATAAAAGCGTAAGGATTCTATTGGTAGCTTTAAATTTACTATTGTTCAATAAAAAAAATTTTTTTTTTCAAGGTCATATCTTTTTATGATTTTCATTAAGTATATATTATTTTATAATATATACTTTATTACGATGATTTGATGGTTTACTATCCATTTAGCATCACTACGTTATCGATTTGAACATGAGGCCTATTGCCTATTGTTTTACATACGAAGTACCATCGCCAACACAGTTAACTCACCATCCGTGCACTTTATATGCATTGTTATAAGACTTATAAGGTTCAATATAACTATAGGATGGTCAGACAACTGTGTTGGCGTTTGTATCAATTTCAAAACAGCATTGCAGGGTTTGCGTCGCTTGTATAAACTTCTTCGCTTTGCGTGTATTTGACCAGTGTTTTTATTCTTGAACAATGCTAAGACTGTCAAGGATGAAGATGACTGCATTAGGTATATTAAATACCTAAATTAAATATAATTATGACTCGTATACTAATGTCAAAAGGCAATACTATTCTGACGCTACAGTGTAGAATAAGTGTTTTATTACGTTGGTTTTGGGAGTAGGTAGGATCATTGCGCCGGTTAGCGGCCATCTAATTTTGTTTGCTTGTTTCCGACCATGAATTGGTGAACTGAAAGGATTTTTTCTCGTTTTTTAGTAGATTCACACCATGGTACCACCTAATGGTATATTATTTCTAGAATAACTGCGTACGTTAGCTGCGGCTGTTCTGTGGTCTACGGAATTGTTATTATCTTCAGGTGGTCGCTAACTAGATAATGACCCTAACTGCATTTTACCGACACCTTACTTACCGTCATGCCAAAGGCGCGCATCCTGACGGCAACCTCGCGGCCTACCCTGCCCAGGCCGATGACGGCTAGCGTCCGGCCCTGCAGCTCGGTGCCGGTGTGCTGCGCGCGCTCCCAGCGGCCCGCGCGCAGCGCCGCCGCCGCCGGCACCACGTGGCGGGCTAGCGCCAACATCAGCCCGCATGTTAGCTCGCACGCGCTCATTGCGTTGGCACCGGGAGCACTGGCAACCAATTTAAAATTTAAATCACCTTTATGACGACGTAAGTAGGTACGGTTTTAGGTTGACTATCAGTCTAGAATATGTCTATTTGATCAAGAATTGAGTTCAACGATTGCTAACAGGTACAATCTTTAACTTAAATTTTAGATCAAATCGAACTTAATTTATCATTTATAGGAACTGAAGGCAGGGGAAGTCCGAAATATGCGATGTCAATTAGCCAATAATAAGTTTAAATGTTATTACAATTAGCAGAAAAGCGAATTCAAATTAAAGAAAGATTTAAATAATTGTTCAAGTATTATTAATTTTATCGCTTTATACAGTGTTGCAACACGGTGTTTTTTTTTAAATTACCGCTCTATTCTAAGCTCATCTTTCCCTGGCCAGACTGTAGTCACTAACCTAAACTAAGTATAAATAAAATAACTATATAGTATAAATTCGGCGCTATGTCCCGTGCTTTTTACCCTGGGGGTAGTATAACTTACTTAATGACACCAATGCCCTTGGCGCCCGCGGCGGCGACGTCGATGTTGTCGACCCCAGCGCCGGCGCGGCCCACCACCTTCAGCTTAGTGCCCGCGTCCAAAACCTCCTTGGTCACTTGTGAGGCGGATCGCACCACCAAACCTTCATGTTTCTGTTTTCAAAAAAAATACGTAATGTTCTTTTTTAATACAGTTGCTCAAAAAGTGCTACTTTACGTTGGTTTTCGCAAACTAGTGCTTTTCACTTTTCCCACTCAATAATTAATTGTGCTCGCCTACGGCTCGTGGCAAGGTATCTCGGTACTCGTGACCTGATGACATACTTTCCGCACTAGCATCGAAGCTCTAAAATGCGTTCAGAAACCGTAGGAAATGACCAGCATTATTACAACCGATTTTACTATGAGAACTTTCTTGTCTGTGGTAGTAGGTGATTTTTTGGTGAGATTTTCGTAACGTTATGAGTTTAAATTTGGAACAGCTGTCACAACTCAAGTGGGTCTTTATTCTAGTATCCATAGATATTAAAACAGTTATCGATACGAAACGTCAATTCTGTATGTTTTTTTAATAATGAGTATAGGGACTTCATTCGTTTGTCTATGATTTCAAAAAAACCATTCGTCTTGACGGAGGATCGAATTGCCGCCATTGCTGTTGTCATTTTTTGTTGGTTTTTTGCTGTTATTTAGTGCTACTTATGAAATGTGTGTAGATAAAGTAGTGTAGGTATGCAACTGTACCTAATTAGGCCTTAAAACACTCGTGTGATCCTATTGTGATACTCGCTGACGCTCATTTCATAAAACCACACTCGTATTTTAAGGCCTCTGATTATGGATCAGTTGCATAAACGACTATTAGGTTCCTCTGCTGAGCATCATTTGCTTCTTACCGTCACCGATATTTGAATCTGCCATAACAAAGCGGGCAACAATATCTGACCCATCCTAACGGCCATAAAAATAGAGTCGTGTCAGATAGGTAATTATGCGTGCTTTGTTGTGCCAGATTTTAATACTGGTTTCTTTACCTGCTTTGCTTCTGGTAAAGAAAAGAGATTTTTTTGAGAACTGTACCATGAGAGTGAACAAGATACTTAAATACTTACAGGAATTTCCTGAAGAAGTTCTTGTTTGGTGATTTTTGGTATGTTCACGACGTGGATTCCGTGCGAGTTGAGAATTTCTTGACAGTTAGAACCAACTCCATCGACAACCAGAACGGATTTGATATCTAAACCCATTTTTATCTGAGGGCAGTGGAAAATAATAATTATTGATGTGCATGGCAAAAAAATTGGGTCTTATTGAACCACTCACTACCACCACTACTACTATTATTAGTCAATAGGTATTAAGTAAATATAAATAAATATGAAAGCTATTCCATAGACACCTAGACCAGACGCGTATACCTACCTAATTAAAATATGGAGTCATGGACATACTAATGTAATTAACCTCCCTTCAGTTTGATTTGAATCGCGGAATACCAAACCAGTTCACAATTTAAATACTAAGTATAATATGTCCCACGAGTCCAAAAATTAAAGTAGCCACTAGCTAAAAAAAACTGGATTCGCATCCTTACTGCCCCCACCGTTCCTTCTCCCCCCGTTTTACTTAGATTTGTGTAAAAAAATATCAAATTTACGAACGATTACAATTACTTGTGCCTAGTTCACCTAGTTAACAACTAGTATCCTAGCTAAGTACCATGTTTAATGTCGCACATTCCTCATTCGCTCTGAACACAAAAGTTTATTCCTCCTTTTAACAAAAAAAAATACGAAAACAAGCAGCAATTACGTGTTATGCTAATTCATATTAACGTTAACGACTGGTTTAGTTTCATGACGTTAAGAGTAGTCAACTAAACAAATCACGTGTCAAGTTAGAAATGCGAAAATACTCACAATAATTAAGCTGAGAAGTTGAGATGATGAGTTCGCGATGAGCCCTGGGTGGAGGTCCGTTGCCGACTGACGCCCAATAGTCGCCGGAGCAAGAGACTACGCTACAAACATATTACACACACCGGTACGATTACGTTAATTTACCACCGGCCGAGATACACGAATCTCGCCTCTGTGGCCACGCAGATTATCGTAACACATCGTTGAGCCGACCGCAATATAGTTGGCTCTTTGAATTTTATCGTCAGATAGGCACTCGTTGTGGATGTCAGACCACTTTTATCATGACCGTGTGCAATTGAATTACGCTATATGTCAGTCCTTGTTGCTATCATTTTTTTCATAAAAGTCAATGTTAGAAACTCTGTGACCTAAGATTAAGTAAGTAGATCGGCAAAAGAAAAAACACTCTTGTGTGCAACAGTAGATATGCGTATGATACCTATCTACTGTACAAACGAAAGTGTTGACATAGGTAAGTACCTAATAAACACACACTGGGACCAACCTCAGCTCAACTAAGTACCTACCAAGAATAAATCCGCTTCAGAAATGAATAGCAAGCATAAGCGATAATTGTCGTCGAATTACTTGCTCAGGTTCAAGATGATGCAATTAATCGAGGGATATCGGCGTGCACGCGGGCCCGGGGCCCGGTCAGGGAACGCGCTTATCGTGTTTGCTAAGATTACGACATTAAGTATGATTCTTTCCATTCGGTTATTACATGTTAATTATACACTATTTAAATTGTTGGTGTTTGTTAAACCGGCGATAATGTAACTGATACAATCAATATAATTATTACGTTGATGGTACCCACCTAATGAAAGGAAGAAAGATTTAGTTATAGAGGAACCTAGACTGTAAGTACGAGGGGTGATTGGAAATTTCATAGCCTAAGCATGAAATGAAATCCAAAGATTTTATTTAATAATTTTAATTCTCTAAGTACCTACTTACTTAATCCCCGTCGAGTTATTTGTAGGGTAGACCGGGGTCAAAAGTACCATCGCCTATAACTCTTCAACCACATCGAAATATGCATGTGTGTGTATACACCAGTGTGCCTTGAGCGTGTCTCGACCTGCTCACTAGTCGGCCACTCGCTGCCGTGCGAAAAGCATGTGCTCTACGACGATTTTCATTTTTGACTGACCAAAGTAAGTATTTACGTTTTACGTTTTGTACTAGTGTTTATAAATAAATAGTCTTAGTGTGAAAGTTGTACTGAATTGTGATTCTCTAGTTATTAAAGTTTTTAATGTGTCACAGTGTGGGGGTCACTTAGATATAGAAATCGAGATTTGTGAGGGTTAGTGAGTGCGAGTAAAAAAGGACAATTGTACCACAACACTCGGGGTTAATTGTATCGTTACAATTGACCCCGTGCTACAATTGACCCAGAGCTTTTACACGACTGCTAAAATAAGACAATTGAAACTAATTATTTTTTACAAGTTACATCTCGGGTATTTTATGTTATACCTATGATTCATCCCGACGATTGATACGATACTTCGTGATGTATATAAATTATAATACCCGCAATGCCATCAGTTTCAGTGGTATTATTTAAAATGTATTTGTGGTGAAGGATGGGGTTGATTGTACCAGGGGTCAATTGTAACACAAGGACTTCATGAACAAAAATTCAATTTGCACCATTCTGATGCGATTAAATGAAAATATTTTTCTAGATTCTGATAGCCAATGAGACTGGAATGTTATATCCTAAGCGATTTTTACGTGGTATCTTTAGATTCTGAGTTATAGGTCATTATTTCTAAAGTGGTACCATTGCACCCGGTCTACCCTACTTATTCCATCTGGTTTCCAAAGCCATTACACCACTTATGAAGAAACTTTCCTCCAGGCCTTCAAAATAGGTGTCCACTTCAGCGTGGACCTCGTCGTTGGTAAATAAAATCTTACCGCCCAAGTCTTTTTTTAAGTTTGGAAATAGATAAATCCGATGGTGCCAAATCAGGCGAATAGGGCGGGTGGGGCCATAATTCAAACCCACAGTTGTGCATTTCTGCCATCGATTTTATTGACGTGTGCACACGTGCATTGTCCTGGTGACAGAGAAAACCTTACGAGCGATAGTATTTGTACAGTACATATGGTGCTACTTTCCCGCACTAGTGCGGAAAAGAGCACTTTTCGACATATGTGTCGAAACTTTAAAGAGCCATATGTACAGTAAAACGTTGTACGATACACGTGCCAATTGGTAATTCGCAACTCGTGTCTATTTAAAACACTCCCTTCGGTCGTGTTTTAATTTATCACCACTCGTTGCGAATTTCCTATTTTCGGCACTTGTATCGTAAATAACTATTACAATGCATGTGCTCGAAAAGAGCGTTTTCCAAGCACTAAAATCCTGCGGAAAGTGCCACTTTTTCGCACTAGTGCTTTTTACTTTTAATTTTTTTTTTAATTTCCAAGTTGGTCGTCAGCCCGACAAAGAGTTTTTATTACTCGAGAAAAGTTTTACAAATATTTCAATTACACGTTTTCTTTCATATAAAAGTTACATAAATACTAATAACGTATAAAATGATTTATTAATGTTTATGGATTTTGAGTTTGGTCAATAAATACATTAATTTTTAATATTCACTTAATGTGTTTGGCTGAACGCATATCTTTCTTATGCCTTTTACAATACGACAGTATGGCGGCTTGCACATGCGCAATGCGCATATGTTGACCGCGCATGTATCTAAAAGCCCGCCATTGTTGTTTATTGTGAGTTTTGTGTAGTTATTTTATGTAAATTTATGTTAAAAAGGTCGAGTGAAAATGAGTAATCAATAATAATAATGATTAATTGCGTTTCAATAGTGTCAGTATGTTTCTTAGAACTACGACGGTACAGCGTCTTTTTGTTGTTTAATATAATATTGAGTTACTCAAAATTAATTGTGTTCCAAAACCACAATACAATGGTTTTAACTTTCAAGTGAATAAGCTGGACAGCAAAAGATGTGAAGAAGTTGTTAAATGCAATTCCAGATAATAAGTAGGTACCTGACAATCTACCTGGGTTCTTCAATTTTAACCTAGATCTATTTTAAACCAACATTTTAACATTTAGTATATTTCCTCACACAAGGCATAGTAAAATGTTGTATGATACACGCGCGTAAAGATGATTTCCGACTCGTGTCGAATTATACATTCGCTCGCTTCACTCGCTCATGTAGTCATGTATAAAAATGACACTCGTCGGAAATCACCTACTTTCCACACTTGTAGCATAAATAACTATTTGTGTAATTGGATATATTGATCAACGCAAAGAGTACTATATATGATCAACGTTTAGTGAAAACACTGCTTAAAAATATTGCTGAATTTATAAAATAAATCGACGACGACGACAGATAAACATGGCGTCTTGACATTTGTGATTTTCAACTTACCTAACCCCATTTTCGAGGTTACCCCAAATGCACCTTACCAAAATCCAATATTATTCAGTGTCATCGGTTTCGTATATAGCTCTTAGCAGATAACGTGACAGCACGCGAAACCCCGTATGTAGAGGAAAGCTCCTACGAGCAAAGCAGACGGACGGATGGACATGGCAAAACTATAAGGGTTCCGTATTTGCCATTGCGGCATATCATATCAGTACCTTGGCGTAGGTGCAAACATTGTAGCGGTGACAATTTTACCTTCGTCTAAGTAGAGTTACAGATAACTGGCCCTAGAGTGGCCCTAGTAACAAATTATGCGCATAATATTATGTGTCGCAACCGCTCTTTGTGTACCTATTCCGATAGGCTCGCTACATGCAGACTGAATTCCGCGACCGAATTCCGTCGCCCAATAGGGTGTTTGGCTGTTTCTAAATATATTGTTTTTACATTAGCAACAGACGAACATTACGAAAATACCCACTTACTCGGAAAAATATGGATAATTACTTTTTTATTATTCTTTGCTATTTTAAGATTTACTTATAAATTCATAAAAACGAAAAATACCTAAGGACGTTGCTTAATTGTGACGAATGACGTCACCTATCCACACGGGCCGATATTGTAGGGGCACCTCATGTATGGCCTTACCACAGACAGGCGGGAAAATTCTGCCGCGGAATTCTTATATAAGTATAATAAAAATGCAAGAAATCTAATCTATTATTATTATTATCACACTTACAAAATATACAAAACATATCACGATGGCACTCGCTATCAGTGCTTCACACGCTTCAATTCACATCGATGTCTTTCGATGTTTGCTGGTGATTTATTATCAACGATTATTTAAAAAGTCTTAACAATTAAGTACCTATAAATAAAGACTAAATGAGTATAATTTTCCAAAAGTCATTTTTTTTTTACTAAATCCTCTTAGTTATTCAAGAGTATCATCAAATCATCATCCATATCTACGTATACAAAGTGACAAAAATACATATGCGCACACGGTTTTATTATCAAGAGCGGAAAATCGGTGTTTGGCACTTTGGTAACGTAGATAAGTATTTATATTTTGAGTGTAGGTGTACGATAGTTTTGATATCCTCAAGTACCTATTCATATAAATTTAATTTTAAAATGAAAGTTGTCGTTACCTACCTCCTTCCCGTAACACGTATAAATTATACGCTATTCGAAGTCATAGGTACAATTGAATATTATTAGGTAAGTAGGTATAATCATAATTTTGCATAACTGTTTCATCGCAATATCAGTTAGGTATTTTTTTTCTATTAAACGAATAGGAAATGAGAGGGATAAGGGGGATAACTGATATTGCGTATAACTTATCGGTTACCAGTACCAGTGTAGTCCAAGACTGATAAACTTAAACAACACGGCTGAGTCTAGATCTACTTAATTATTACATTACTAGGATGAAATGGTCAGAAATTACAGGCTTCTCAGGATACCCCAGGTTGGTTTAGCGGGACTCGGGACCTGCTCGCTTTCTCGTAACAAAATTTATCTCTAATATGTACATAACACGCATGAATAGGGTTATGAAAAAGAGTCCTGTAAATTGCCCCCAATTTTCTGCAGGTAAGCTACTCTTTCATACCTACCTGTTTGTAGTCACAGTAGTGATAAGTAGTCACCTAGGAATTAACACTAAATACTACAGAAATGAGAGATTGAAAGTACCTACGTAGTAATTTGACGTGAAACATTACTACCATTTGGGTATTAAATTGACTAAATCGACACGCATCGAGTTTGTTGTGACATACAATGAAGCAAACTACGAATCTAAAATACAATTGAAAAAGGCAATGTTTGTGTCATTGTACGTCAAGTGAACTCTAAAGGCGGGATTCCACCGGTGTGCGGCACAAGCATATTCAGCAAAAACATGCTTGTGCCGCACACCGGTGGAATCCCGCCTTAAGCCCGCGGTGTGCACGGCAGCGTGCTCGCCGGCGTGCACACCGCGGGCTAAGGGTGTCGTTACATTATAGTGGTGGCGAGTTAGGGCGTGCGGCGGGCGGGCCGCGCGCCGATGCCTCCGGCGGCGCGGCGGCGCGCGAACAGCGCGTCCAGCCCGCGCAGCGGCGCCGCTGTCGTCTCCGCCGGCGTCGGCTCCGTCTCTGCCTCGCTCTTCTCTGCACTCGCGTTGCTTTCTTCTGTCACTTCCTCTTCTACCTTCTTGGCCGCTTCTGTGGTTGCCTGCTCGAGTAAGATATTTCGTTAATTACTTTGGTTGGCTAGGTATAACCCGGTTACAATATCTGTGGATCTGGCGTCGATGACGTCACGTCGGCGCTCTGGTACGGTGCTCAAGGCGCGCGGGTAGGTAAAAGAGAAAGGGAAGGGGAGCAAGGTCCACAGATATTGTAACCGAGTTGTACATTACTAATCTTTTATTAGAAAATGTCTGAAAGCATTAAATTGGTGTTTTTTGCCTTTACAATTTTACTTGACTATTTTATTTTATTTCAGTGTGCGGACTACAGTCCATTCGTCTTATCTATAAGAGAAGGCTTGTGTCCAGCAGTGGGACGCAGGTTGGTAATGCTGAAGATGATAATGATCATTTTACTTGAACTATCTAAATACATTTATCCCGTTATTTATAAAACTTAATAAACCCTCTATTAACTAAAATATGTTTCTACCTGACTGATGACTGATGACCTGGTAAAGGTTGCGGGAGTCCGCTAGATGCGGGTGGCGCAGGACCGGTCACTTTGACACTCTTTGGGGGAGGCCTATGTCCAGCAGTAGACGTCTTTCGGCTGATATGATGACGATGATGAGTTAAAGAGGTCGGGTCGGTAGATTAGAGTACCTCAGTAGACGGTAGTTTCCTTCTGAGCAGTGGGTTAGGCCTGCGCGCCGGCGGCGCGGCGGCGATGCGCGGCCGCGGTGAGGGCGGCGCCTGCAGGCGCGTGCGCGCGCGCAGCCCGCCGCGCGCCGCCTCGGGCGCGGCTGTCGGCGGGGAACCCTATAACGAGCGCCATTACAAATCTCTATGTGAAACATGAACTAACAATAGGGTGTTGCGGAAAAGGGACAGATACCACCTCTTAAAACCTGGGACACTAATAACTTTGTTTAACCACTTACGTTGCTTTTTTCTAATATGACTACATTTTTAATCCATCTTCGACATTATTGATTATCTTATTTAGTGTCTACACCCCTATTATACATGAAGTGTGATTTATAGACAATCGAGGCTTCGTTATGTTATCTCAAATATTTTTGAGGTCATTCGTTCGTTACTTCGATAAAGAAGAAAATCTTATCAAAAATTATCTTTTTCAGTGGTGATATCAATACTTGTGAGTTACTTTAAGTATACAACAACATTGTAAGTGATGATGAGAAAATTATGATAATGTCTCGGAGAATTGTTTGTTTACATGATAAGACACGTAAGGATGAATAGAATTTAGTCACAGTAAGTCAATGTTGAAGGGGTTGAAGTGTGTTGTGGGCGATGGGCTAGCAACCTATCACTGCAATATCACCATTTGTCGATGTTTTATACCCACATTGATGCTAAAAGTGGCGCTGGAACACAAGTTTCATGTGCTCTGCCTACCCCTTTTGGGAATGAAGGCGTGAATGTATGTATGTATGTAAGCCAATGTTAAATACTAACCTCAGCGTCGGAGTCGGTGGGCGGCGCGTCAGGCGCGGCGGTCTCCGTGGGCGCGTCGAGCGGCGCGTCGGTGGAGGCTCCGGCCCGCGGGCGCGGGTTGGCGCGCAGGTTCAGTCTGGCGCCGGGCCTCAGGGATGCGGGCCGCAGACCGGGCCGGCCTCGACTAGACAAAAACATGGCTTAGATACGGTACAACGCCAATACAGTTAACTGACCATCCTGTATTTATATAGAACCTTATTACAATGCACATAAAGTGCACGGATAGTCAGTTAGCTGTGTTGTCGATAGTACACGAGGTTCGGGACCAGCTCATGTGATTAGCCATAAATAAAAACCATTTTACTAAAAGGGGTAAACGCTGAGAAACTCTAACACGTAGCTAAATTTCCGTTCCTTACGAAAAACACGCGCCTAAACCGTTGCATCTGGAGAAATAAGGCACGATAAGCCGTATGTAAACGGCCGCCGCACGTTGCAGCCACTACACGCGACCAATCTGCCACTATCAGCCAGCGCGACCCACTGATGCGGCACAAGCTGTTTGACCGCGTTCGAGCCTCATTGATTCTATATAGGGTCATTTCGCTGGTTAGCGACCACCTAATTTCATGTGCCGGTGGGCGACCACTTAAGCTGAGTTGGTGAACTGAAAGGATATTTTCTGGGTTTTTTAGGAGATTTCTATTCTAAAACAACAAAAAAATGCATGTACAGTCGAGTTCATAAATATATGTACACTTTTTTACCAACTCGAATGCGTCCGCTAACAATTAGTATGCAAACGCGTTCGATTGGGTAAAAAAGTGTACATATATTTATGAACTCGACTGTACTAGTAATTGTCTCAATAGGGTGTGTAGAATTGATGTTATCTTCAATAGAAAAAAACCTTCTCCTTCAGGTGGTCGCTAACCGAAGGTAGTCGCGTAACCAGCGAAATGACCCTACAAAATGTATGAAAGAACTGGTCCGCACCTTGTAACAGCAACTGGTGGCCGCTACTAGACTTTGATAGGGGATATGTTTCATGTATCTGTCATTCAAAACCAGAATGACTTACATCAACATGGTGCAAACGGTCTTAGCTTACCCGATGCTTCTGCTGGGAGCGACGGTGGTCTCGGCCGAGTCGTTGGCCGGGGCCGTGCTGTCCTCAGCCGGGGCGCTGGTGGTAGAGAGGCCGGGCCTTCTGAGGTTCGGGCGAAGGCGAGCTCTATGAAAACGATTTATCCAGTTAAGATTTTGTTAACGTCGATTACTATAATTAGCATCGCCATCGGCCAGAAGCTTAATTAGTATTCGTACCTAATAGTAGTACCCAATACATAATACCTATATTGGATATATAGAGATTTTTGTCGTTTCATACTTCAGATTAATGTAGGCGTAGTTCTCCCACGCTGACAAATATAAAGAAATTAAAGTTATTCACAAATGTTTAACATACGTACCTACGCTTCTGATCACGTCTCAAGTGGCATCCCGGATTTTTGAGGAACTTTTTTTTTTTTTTTTTTTAATTTATTTATACTTATCATTATTACATAATACACGGCCAGGCAGCGGACAAAACCCAGCAGGGTTTAACTGCCACTGCATTCACTCAATAGATAATATATATATATTTATATAGGGGCACGCTGAAGGCGTGCATGCAGTTTGTTATCCTATTGCCGCGGCTTAAGGTCCAAAAACTGGATGCACGTCTACGACGGCAACATTAGTTTAGCTTAGCATTAACAGGTTTGGGATATACAAGCAGATTTCATTATACGTTTGCAATGTTGCGGTTTATCACATATACATATTTGTAAGTACATCGGATGGTAGATCATTAAGGATACTGGCACAGATTAAAGAATACAAGTACAGATACCCAATCCCATAGAGCAAAAGCGTACCGTCCTAATGTAGGCAATTCTGTATACAATTTTAGTCTCGTAGCTACACCAGTAGATGCCGTATCCGAGCTACCACGGCTATGACGCTGTCAGCCTTTAGTAATACATTGAGATATCACCAGATGGCGTTGACTTCCCGGGCAACAAATACATGATGGCGTCATCTAGTGACAGTACCCAATAATACGTAGCAAGCTTGAAAGCTGACTCGTATAGTACGAGTTACATGGATTTAGTATCAATTTTATTGCATTTACTAAACTTATAACATATGCCTTTATTGTATGTGCGAAAGTATGTTTGTGATATAATTAAGGTACGTTGAATTTATTAAGGTGTAAAAATCATTCTATCTTCACGATTACTGGTTCAAATGTTTCGCTCGGTACCTGTGTCGCCATCTATGAGTTCTTTTTAGTATCAATTATACGTTGTTCTAGTTGGGAGGCCATGATACTGGGTAACAAGTATTCCCACCTTCGTTTTCCATAGATATTGGTACATTTTGGTAAAACATATAGTGGCAGGTATACTAACTTTCTGAGCTTTTGTGGTCTACTAGTTTTTGTTAATTTTGCTAAGTTATCAATTTCTTCAGCAATAATTAACATTTTGAATCTATTATACAGGATGTTAACGGGGTCATGATCCGGAATGACAAAAAGCGAATAAGATGATCATACTGAACAACCTTTCCCATGGGACCAACCACGAAATCGCAAAAAAAAACCAGGTATTCCATACATTAGCTCTCAATTAAATCGCAGTTAACTCACAGTTAACTCTTAATTGGCTCTTTTTTTTTGCGATTTCGTGGTTGGTCCCATGGGAAAGGTTGTTCAGTATGATCATCTTATTCGCTTTTTGTCATTCCGGATCATGACCCCGTTAACATCCTGTATATACTAATGACATTACAGTACCTCAATATTTCCTTTTCTTCTTGGCTAAACTTTTTTCTAACTGACTTTGGTACTATTGCTTTCAATAAGCTTAACTGTAATTTGTAAATGTTATTAATGTATGTGTGGTAAGTTCTGCCATAACTAGTTAGACCATAATCAATAACAGACTGTGCTAGGGATAAATATAACATTCTAAGAGTACTGTATGGGACTATGAATTTTAACAATGATATTTTTGAGAGTATAGACCTTAATTTGTTGCAAACATAAGTTACATGGGGTCCCCAATTAAATTTAGAGTCTATGATCAGGCCCAGGTAAGTATGTTCAGTAACTAGTTCTAAGTGTTCACAATTACATATAGTTTTTATATCGTTCTTATTATTAACATTATGCAAACATTGGTGACTATGCGATAAAATGGTAGGATTAGAGGTCTTCATTAGGTGAGTGGAATGGATATGCATGAGTTTAGTTTTGGAGTAATTTATAACAAGGCCTACGCCATGGGCCCATTTACACAAGGAGTCAAAGTTTGATTGCATTATGCTATCAAAGAATTTGTTCGGTCATAAATTTTGCTTTACAAATAATGTGTAGTGCCACTGGCGAGCCCACATTTTCCGTCTACGACGACCGGGATAAACACCGATTCGAGTCGGACGGTGTGATGTCGGTGCAGCGGTCGTGCACTAACGTGGTACCGCTGCTCATTTCGGGCGCAGCACGCTCCGACGTGGTTTTGCACAAATATCGAGTTGAAAGCGAAGCGAGCGCGCAGCGAGTTCGCCGCGTCTAGAGTAGGGAATTTCCCAGCGAGTACACAGCGAATTCGCTTTCAACTCGCTCACAAATCGCAAGTGTGATAAGGCCCCAAATCTTCAGGACTGCCGAGCTCTGCTCGGGTGAAAATAGAGAAAATACTGGGATATCGATTGTTCCCAGACATGAGACCTAGCTAGATTTTTCACCTCCATAAACCTCTAAGTATATTCCAAATTTCATCGGGATCGCTAGATCCGTTTTCGAATGCAAATATATATACAAATATTGCTCGTTTAATAGTATAGGATATAGTTACCTCGGCGCCGGAGTCTCGCTGGCAGGGGAGCTGCTGCCGTCCTGCGCCGGCGCGGCCGTGGTGGAGCTCGGCCGGGAGCGGCCCGTGAACAAGCCGCGGCGGCCAAACGCCTGCAACAATACACACATAGTCTTTTACTTCATTATAACAAACACGTCTTGTATGGTGGTTCACGTATTTTTTTGGAATTTTTCTACATGAGGAGAACGTCAACGGAGTGTATCGAACTATCAAACTTTATTATCAGCCCGCGGGTCTATTTTTAAATTACTTCAAGAAAACGGAGGAGGTTCTCAATTCGGTTGTATTTTTTTTTTATTATCTTTTTTTTTTAAATGTTTGTTACCTCAGAACTCCGTCATTGACGACCCGATTCGTAAATATTTTTTTTTGTTTGTAAGTATATGCTTCCAGGTGGGTCCCATTTTTTTCGAAAATTAAGTTGGATGATGGGATCTATGAGGAATTGAGGGAACTCCTCAATTATATTAGGCACGCGTGTAGTGATTTTCATATTTTTTATTATAACTCGTTTATTTACACCCGGAAATCATAAATTTGGTGGAGTGGAATTGATGATGAAGACCACAGATGACTTATGGAATTCCTCGATTATGTATGTACTTAAAAGTACAAAAGTATATCACAGATTCTGATAAGATTCCGTTGAAATAGCAACTAATGAAGTGCCAAAGGTGATCCTTGTGGAATCGACGGAAGTCCTCAAATATTATTTATTGTAAATTGGAAAAGAAATGTGGAAATGTTCTCGTGGCTTGGCGGAGTACTAAATTGAAGTCGGTTAAAACTTTGTTTTTAAAATAACTTATAAAGTAAATATCTAAGCCCTTGCGTCAATCAATGAAGGCCATTCAAACGTGTTGACTGCAGTTAAGTAGGTATTTTAACCAACATGTGACTGCACTGCCCACACTCCCAACCTGGCATACACGCCCTCTCTTGAATGGGGCGTAGACACTAAATACTCGTAAATTAAACAATAATGATGTATTTTCTTGAAAAAGGATTCAAATGGAGAAAAATGCAACGCAATAGGTTAAATAATCACAAAGTTAAGTTATAAGTGTGTATTGTTTTAAGAGGGTGCATGTTCGGTCCCTTTTCCGCAAAACGCATCTTCATATGAAACGATTGTCATTTACTATGACGCTCGAGGATCGTGACGTCACGATCTGCTAGCGTTTTCTCTCTCTAACAAGCAACATTAAAACGATTGTAGCATCGTATCTTTTTGGGATATCTGAATGGGATCTTCTTCATTAGACACATTTTTTGCCTTCTTTCTTTTGAAGTAATAATACATTTTGTGTTTACACCCCTATTACGTCACGCCCTTCGTCTGTCAGCCTTCCATAAAATCTTTAAAAGGCTTTTCCGTTGGTATGTACCTTCTTCAACCGTAATAAATAACCATGCGGTTGCTCGGGACATGAGTCACTATAGCGTGTTGTTTATGAATGATTTATTTCATACTTACTTCCTTTTAAATTTAATTTAGCATTTAAATATTGAGTGCCAACTATTCCAGATTCGACTAAGATATGGAAGGTTCAACCTCTTCCTAATAGTCCAGTCTATCACCTCCTTAAGTTCCTACACCGTTATCCCGAACACCCTGTATACATATATGTTCTGCGAGTACCGAGTCGAGTCACTTTGTAGATTTATTACGAAAGCGCAGTCACAGATACCAACCCGAGAGCTTTCTGTGGGAGTTAACTCGCTGCCAAAAACTTCTTAGAAAAACATGTTGTTCGAAACTTTTCATTCGCTGTGCATAGTTCGCTCGGGCAAAGTACAACAATAAATATTACATAAGCATAACATACGAGTATATTCACATACGTATACATTCAAACCGTCCCCAGAATAAAGCTCCAAGTTAGTGAAAACCGCATCACAATTGGTAATACTCAACCAATTGAGAGTTGATCGCTGACAGACAAAGTTGTGCGTGTATACTGTGTTAAGATATGTAGTGATATAATCCTATGGTATACTCGTAATAATAAACATGAGGGAAACGTACCTTAGGCTGTGATACCGGCTTCTCTACCGGGGCTGAGACGGGCGTGGAGGCTTCGACGGCCGCGGCTGTGGTCTTCCGCACGCCGCCGGGTTTGCCAAAGCGACCTGTTGACAATTGGCGTCATGATATCAATTACCCATATCATCAACGCTCAATAATTCCTTAAATATTTAACCACTTAATAAGCTTGAAAATACGCTGTACCTATTATTAGAATGTATACTTCAGTAAGTTACAAGTAAGAACTGAATATGTAGGATAAGAAAAAGCCACCGTGGATCGTTCAAAACGTATACAACCCTATAGCATAGCGTTTGTGTAAAACAAAAACGTCAACGTCAGGAGGAGTAAGTACTTATTAAAGTAATATCTACTCACGTAAAATGATGAACATCGATAGTGTATAATCTGAGGCGTATGTGCCTAACCAAACCTAGCCGTCAGTTTACAATCTCACTTGGTATATTATAAACGAACGCTCCGTGCAAATTAGGTGACACATAGGTACATTTGAACACTGGGCGACGAGTTTTGGGTACTTGCATGCTAACAGTTTTTAGTAGGTAATATAAAATATTTAGACGGCAAATACCTATTAATAATGATTTAATTTTCCCCTCACTGTCTCGGAAAGCCGTCTTTTATCCTTTAAAACCAGTGAGCAAAAACGCATTTCATCCACTAGTGGGGAAAGTAATTTGACCTTGGAGCGTGTTTAAGTAGCTTTTGAGACTTTTGATAGATAACAAAACGTAAAACGCTCATAATACAACATTTTCACAGATGATGTATTTCTGTTGCCGCTATAACAACAAATACTTAAAAACAGAATAAAATAAATATTTAAGAACTTTAAAAGAATTGCTTGTTGACTTCATTCAGGCGCTGGGTCTCAAAATGTATGGGAAAACGAAAATTAACCCGACTCGCACTTTACCAAAACTCTACTTGATATTACTTAACGTTATTGTTACTATTAATTACTGTTAAAAAAATATAACTATTATTATTTAAATTAAATAAAGTTGTTTTGCATGTTGCATTTTCCTCGCTACAGTGAGGTGAAAAGTTTTGTGTTACACACGGGTGCAAATGTATTTTACTTCTCGTGTGTTGAAACACTCGCTACGCTCAGGATTCTAATTTAGAACTAATTTCAATTTCAAATATAGAATCCTTTCGCTTGCTTGTGTTTCAATTCCACACTCGCGGGTAAAATACAACTTTGCACCCTTTTATAACAAATAACTATTGTTGTTGTGTATTAATTAAATCGCTACCTACGTTTCATTTAATGCAATAATAATCAAATCACAAATCAGTGGCCTACTATGATCCAATTTTCAGTTCCATCGAGGTCTTTCTGCATATTAACATTTTAATAGTCATTTCACAACTAACCTATGCAATCTCAAATTGACATCAATTCATACTACTTACTCGAAGAATTGACCTTTAAATGTTATTTTAATTATACATTTAACCTTATAATATGATAAACAATAACCAACTTTTAAATTATAGCAGGAAAAAAGATACTTATAAATTAGTTTTTGCACATTACATTAGTAGATAGCATTGCAAATTAAGCAGTCGCAAGAGCAATAACAGTCAAAGTAACATCGCAATAGCACTTAATTAAAGTTGAATCAAGTTTCCTCCAAAGGCGGAGCCATTCCAGCGATGAGATGATTCCTTGGCTACATCAAATCAACAAGTATCAAATGTAGAAGTGAAATTACCTCTTGCTCTTGTAGAAGACTCCTGCGGCGCCTCGGTGGCCGCGCTGGAGACCGCGGTAGTAGAGACGCGCGCGCGGGCACCGGGGCGGGTCTTGAAGCGCGAGGGCCGTGTGGGCGCGCCCGTGCTGGTCGTCGGGGCCGGGGTGGTCGTCGTGGTGGTTGTGGTCGTGGTAGTGGTAGTAGTTGTCGAGGTCGTGGTCGCCTCTTCGGTTGTGCTCAGAGCCTCCGTTGTGTACGCCTCGTCGTCAGCACCAGTGGTACCTTCAAAACCGAGCTCGTCGACTGTTGGATTAACATCGTTATTCAAATTTTCACCGGCCAAATAAGCATATAGGTCGAGAGCGACCTTCTCCATAGCAGTCATGGTTGTATATTCTGTAGTGTCTTGTTCATACGTAGTCGTTTGTTTGTAGTCCGCTGGAAGCTTCGAATCATCAATAATTTCTTGGAATATGATCCCGCTCGACAAGCTGTGGCCTTCCCTTACTGAATCTTTGGCATGCGACGGGTCTTTAATAGTTGAACCTTCAGGTATTTCAGTGGTGGTTTTACTTTCAGATGAATACCTAGACGGTAGCTCCTTGTATTGAGAGGGAATGTCTCCCGAGTTTGGCTTGAAGCTATCTAAATCAACAAGTTCAGAACTGGGGCGCCTGAAAAAAGAAGATGGCATGTAAGTATCCACACACTTCGATATAACAACAATGCGAGTTTATTTTTAAGGAAAGCATCATATTATAGATAGATACCTGATATGTGCTCGGGTCCTGCTCCTCGTTTGACCAATAGACTCGTCGGCCACGTTGTCAACCTGCTGTCGGCCTCGCTGCCTGGTCGTTTCAGAAGAAACTTCCGGAACATAAGTGGTCGAACTAGCAGGCGTCAGATTGCGTCCGCGAGGAGGGAAACGCGTGCTTGATGGTAATCTGCAAGGTAAAGAATAACCATGTCAGCCAAAATATATACATTCAAATGGTAAAATATATAAGCTCTGCCATTTATCATGTGTCACCTGTCTTCCTCAATGTCTTCGTCAACTGGAGCAGGTGCAATAGTGCGTCCTCGCTGGCGCCCTCTACCTGAAGCTGGCAGGACCTCATTTTGGTTATCGGATGTTGCTACAGTTGTAGCAGCAGTCCTGTCGATAGAACTGTACTTGCTCTTGGCCTTGGTTTCTTTGCCTATTTGGTTGTCGGTCTCTGCTTTTTGTGGACCGTCATGAGAGTTGTGAACTGGTGCGGCTGTTGTTGAACTTGAATCCTTTTCCTTGCTATCTTTTTTGTTTTCGTCTTCCTCATCGTAATAGTAGTAAATGTATTCGTATTCATAATCCTGCCCATTTTTTCCTTTTTTAATTTGGATACGTGAGTGCTGTTTCTGCTCGGAACCAGCCGGTTCTAATTTTACATTTGATGATAGCAAACCACTGTTAATATCTTCAATGGTGTCAAAATTAATAGGAATATAGTCAAAACCCTTGTTAGCGGCAGGCGGTGCAGTCGTTAATACGGGTTTTTGGGTTGTAGTACCGGCCCTGTCGCTTAACTTTCCTGATTCCGACATAGCTTCTAATTCTATTTTCATTTTTGGGTTAATGTCTTCGTTCTTGATGTTTTCTTTAATTTTAATATCCTCTATTTTAGATACTGGAACATCGATTTCTATTGATTCAGCTATTTTGCCCTTTTGAACTTTCTTGAGTAGTACTCTTTTATCTTCTTCAATTGATACGATTCCTTCCGAGCTGTGCTTGCCACCAACTTTTCCAATGACAATTTTCTTATTATTTTTATCATCTTCTGGCCGGAAATTCCGATGTTGTGGATGTTTATCAGGAATTTTATGTGAACTCTCAAAATTTCTTAATGGGATTTGTTGACCCGCACTGACTATAACATATTCTTCACCTTGTCTGGGCTCTGTGATAATCTGTACCTCAGCAATAGCTTGGTAGACCGTGCAGACTAGCAAACATCTGTAACAACAAAAGTAAACATTGTAAAATAGACAGCCAGGGAAAGTAATGTTAGTGTGATAAGATCAAACAATTTATGAGTCAGCAAGATGACATCTGGCTGCTGCGCCTTACAGCCTCGCGCCTCGACACAAAGAGTGAGTCATCCACATTTCATCACTCCGGTCCCGGCGCTTGCCGCGATTTCGCTAGCATTCCAACAGATATGTCATGTGCGCTGGAGACGGTAATGTAATTTATGCACTGCTTACAGTATACATACGCACGAAACAACGAAATGTCTAAGTTCTTTCGTAACATTTTCAGCATATTTGCATAGGTACATCTATCAATAAACTATCCGTCAAGCAACCAATATGCAAAGAAGTTATGAGAAACACTCTGATTCTAGGTGACTATGTCGAACATTACAATACATTGTTGGGAATAAGTGATGTGGTCGTGAGAAATATTAGCAAAAATAAGAGCGTGGGTGTGTAATGCGAATACTAATTCTATACAAGTGCAAATCGATGAGGTAATGTGACATCGCTAACACTTTCGCTTATAGAAATTCTCACGCGATGTATGGAATTGCTCACCGCGGCACGTTGTTGGAAGTTTACCTACTCGTCAGCAACACTCGAGTGGTAAAAAAAAATGTTTAAACCACTACACATAGTACATGTAAACAGTGATGATTCATATCGCACTCACTTTGATTATAAATCCAATTATTGAAGTCGGAAGAACTTGCTTCCGTGCAATTTTGCTGCAAAGTCAATGCAGCGGCACGCGGAACTAACGGTGGGATACGGCAGCGATGGTCGCGATATTGAGACTATTTTTGTACATTACTGTGACTTAAATATAACATATATCAACTGCGAAAAGTATTTGCCTAAAACGTTTTATGCTACAGCGTATACTACGCGATCGGGGGATCAAATCCCCCGATCGCGTAGTATAGGATATTTACCTATTCGATTAACGACAGTCTAGAAAATAGGTATTGAAATGAGCTCGATAGTCGATGATAATTATTCCGCCGGTGCAACCGGACCGGTACACGCGATACCGGTTCCAAGAGTTTCAATTTCACTGGATGTAAGGTCGCACCGACCACAAGGCTATGTGAGCGTACTGACACATACCAATTCACCGATACCATTTTGAGAACATCAATCTTTGGATCTCTACGTTTTATTAAAACCTCATTTTTACGTCATCTATAATCTAAACTTATATTTTATAAATATTTTTTGAGTAGGTAGTGGTTACTAATCATAATATAATGTATAGTTACCAGAGGGATAATCACATTCACGTAACGTTTCGAACGCGCGTGAAGCCAATACAACTGTCATTTTTAGGGTTCCTTCGTCAAACTCTTATAGTTTCGCCATGTCCGTCTGTCGGTTCGTATTTCGCTTAGCTCATTAAGCCTTACAACTAGAAAACTGTAATTCGGCATGGGTATATATAAATCAAGCACGCGCACAAAACAGTACAATAAAATCTTGATATCCATTTTTTTCAAGATTTTACCTCTAGATACCGTAAATTACTTTGATCAATTTTAGACTTTGACACCATTTTTTGACGATCCTAATAAACGTAAAAATATGAAATTAAAATATAATATTCGGGTTTTTCTCTTCTTTAAACCTGCTAAATAAAAAAATATATGGACTTGCAGTTTTTACAAAAAAAAAAAACAGCGCGATCAAAGTTATATTAAGGGGTTACTTTGAAACCACAACTTTTTTTGCTGCCAATCTAAAGTAAACCCGCTAAAAAGCTTGTAAAAAATTAAAAAAGAAAAATCGCTTAAGTACTTTTTAAGTTATATATAACTTTGATATCACACCAAATGATACAAATCAATAATTGGAAGCGATTTATTAGATTATTAACTAGAGAAAACGTAGGTAACTTTACTTATACAGGTATAAAAGTACCTTTCCTTTTAATACTTTTTGATCACATACATAAGCAAATCAGCCTTTTTTCAAGGTAATATTTATAATTATGTGACTCAAACTTTCTCTTGTCATATTGTGGTATTGTTCCTTCAAAAAAATACCATATACACTAAGTTATTATTCATATGAACAGCAAAAAGCGCCAGAAAACGAATTCCTGAGGCTTAATCGTTAGGTCAATTTCACCCCATATAGGTGATCAAAGACACCCCTACCCATGGATTCCCCGGCTAAGGGTGCAGTTTTAGGTTTTAGGATTGAGGATTTTTTTTTCTAACTCACTACTAACCAGTGATTAACTTAAGATACCGAACAAATCACTTGCATTTATTCTTGACATATGTATAGTAGAAGTTTTTTAACCATGATAATCAAGAGGAAAAGTGTCCTTGCCGTTAACATTTTTTTTCTCCATGAAATAATTGCACTACGCACTTACCAGTTGACTATGTGACGAAGCAACTACCAGTCTTGCCAATAATGCGAAAGAAACTACTAAGGTGCTTTTAAACTCTTTAATACAAGTAGTTTAGTAGTGGATGGAAGTTGTTATCAAAGTCGACCCGCAAATCAAAGTAACCCCGGTTTACGGTACACCAAAAGCGGGGATGTCATTTTTTTCTCGTTAAACCCATAGTGTGGGGTATCGTTGGATAGCTTGTTCAAAAATAATATGGGTTTTTTTAAACCATTTTTCAACTCAGTGATTGGTTTGCGAGATATTTGCCTTTTATGCCCTAATTTTTGTTCGAGTCATGTGCCGGCTAAATGGCTACTACTCTGCCAGCTGGGGATGTGAAAAAAATCGTGGCAGTAGTACATAAAATGAATTTAAAAGGAAAACTATCACGGATACGTAGGCACAAGTAGTTACCAATTTAATGTGTACTTGGAAGGGCCAATTTTCGTAAAAATTCGGCCGACGCAACCGCACTGCATGTCGATGCTGTAACTTAGACAGACAGGCAACTACGGAACCCTACACTGCGCGTGGCCCGACACACGTTTTTTATTCCATATAAAAAATACATTTAGATCTACCTACCGTACGTACAATGCGTTACGTGATCGACCTGCAGGACCTATAATTATTTCTTAAAAACATACATGTGCGTGCTGAAAAGTATACGTACAATTAAAACCTACAATTAAGATACCGACATGTAACAAATTGGTATTATTTAATATATCACTGTGCACTACTAAGGACACATAGAAACCAACTACGCAAGATAGTTGGAATAATAACTGGACACAACACAACACCTTAAACAGACACCTATGCAACTTAGGTATCACAGACAGCCCCATGTGCAGAGCGTGCATGGAGGCAGAAGAAACAACTAAACACATTCTATTGTACTGCAAGCAGGTAGAAGTATACAGAAAAAAGCACCTAGGGTCTCCAGACACACTATGGGACGCAGTCAGCAACACCAAGGCGCTCACCAACTTTCTAGAGGAGCTGGGGTGGTTAGAGTAGCGCTACCCCACCGATTTCACGCAAAACTGTGCCTAAACTAAGTAACTAATATATCACTGTAATAATGATAAAACCCGTTTGTTATTGTAGAAACTATGTCAGTTTGTGCAAAACATAAAGGCGGGAACACCCCTTTCTGTTGTTTACGAATCAAACTGCTTTTTCATTTTGCGGTCTGAAATGGTTACTCATAATATTGGAATAATTGCAGACATTATGATATTTTGGTAATATGTAATACAAACAGTAGTAAAATAATGAGTTTCGTGTAGCATCTTAGTAATATAAAGAATAATAATAATACATCAGCATATACACGTCCCACTGCTGGGCACAGGCCTCCTCTCATGGATGAGAGGGAACGGGCAGTAGTCCCCACGCTGGCCCGGTGCGGGTTGGGGACTTCACATACACCTTTGAATTTCTTCGTGGATGTATGCAGGTTTCCTCGCGATGTTTTTCCTTCACCGAAAAGCTAACAGTAAATATCAAATGATATTCCGTACATAAGTTCCGAAAAACTCATTGGTACGAGCCGGGATTCGAACCCACGACCGCCGTTTGACAGCCGCATGCCTGAACCGCTAGGCTACCGTAGCTTAGTAATAGACATAAGAAAGTTCCCAATCGTTTTTTATAATGCCCCAACTGCAAAAATGCCCACGCTAGCTGCACTCTCTTAGATATATTGTCACCTTAATATTGCAATTTCAACACAAGTCGGTGAACTAGATATGTGTCGTTCCTAGGAAGGGTTGTGAAGGTGATTTTCCGCCGGAGGGGCGAGACGAGACGAGGCGAGGCGATAATTGAAATTCGTATAGCAAATTTTCAATTCTCTCCTCGCGCATCTTCGGTGGAATTAGTAAGTGCCATACAAATTTCAATTCTCGCCTCGCCTCGTCTCGTCTCGCCCCTCCGGTGTAAAATCAGCTTTAGTATCTAAGTTAGGCGCTAACTCCAATATTTCACCATGAATCGTCGTATAAGAAGGTCGTCAGTAAATTGTCTATTTCGTGTGGTTAGGCTTGCTTGTCCGTTTTCCTGTGAAGTACGCAAATTATTGATAGCTTCAGCTGACTGTGTACAGTGCCGTCCAGAATTTTCCAAATATGTTACCTATGTGTAAACAAACTACAGTATTTATGCAAGAGATTGGCTAATGCTCCGAGTGCCAGTAGGTGCAAGGCTAAGCTCATTATACTTCTTAATTAAGTTACTAACGCGGCTAATGGTCGTTGTTTTAGTGTATTCTTGCCTGCTTGACTTCAGCACGTTGTTGGTTATATCATTAATGCGTATGTCCAACGGCCTTGAAATTTTATTTCTAATTGTTAGTTTTAATTGTAATAAAATCTATTTTCCTTTATCAAATAACATTGGAAGCTAGAAATATTAAAGCCAAAAAATACTGTTTATGTGTCTGACCCGTATAATATACAGTTGTTTTACGGTGGAAGTAAAGCGAAAACGCTGAGTACCTGATCCCCATCGGGTATCCCTCGGCGCTTCGTAACCGACCTATTTTTCATTTGGCTCTACGAACTCGTAGCACTGGCGTAGATCCTTGGCGTGTGTAGCGTGTATCAGAACTATCATTTAGAAGTTGGTAAATAGCTTAAGCTTCGTCACTCAAATAATAGTCAACGATAACCGTATCCAATAAAAAAATTAAGAAATATGGTAATTATCATAATGTTTAATTATTCCTAGAAGTGACATAACGAACTCGAATCAGAAACAGGTTTATCGAAATATTTGAACAAGCGGCAAAACCGCCGCAATGGAACGTATTTGAGCAGAAACATTGATTGTAATCCGTGGGAGCTATACCTACCACAGGCGGCAGTAGATCAAGGACCGAACACATTTCTCACACGGCAGCACGCGAGTAGATAAACACAGAAGCGGGTAATGCACGGGTTATGTGCATTTACAGACAAATGTTTAATAGCCAGTGAATATACAAGATAACTATTACTAATATTTTGTGCAGATTTGTATGTTTTTCGAACTATTACTTTCAATCCGCGAAGGCGCGCCCCACTGCCCCAATCATAACGTGGGTTGTTTTGTGACATAGAGATGACAGTTTATATAATTAAATATCTGATCATAAGCTTTAAAATAATAATTGTTGAAACATACATAATTGTTTACCCGCTGCCCTAAATAACGATTTATGTAAGAATTTAAGAATGTTTATTTGTATGCTTAATGTGTGTATGTTTATTATTAGTGTAATTGTGAATGATGTAAGTTACTTTACTTACAATTGTGGCACCTACATGTAATTATGTGTTGCAAATTCTCCGCTACGCAGAGGTTGCCTGGAAGAGATCGCTCTATAGCAATAAGACCGCCTATTCTTAACCTCTAGTTTTAAGGTTTTATTTCCTGTTTGATTAATATTTTGAGGTGTGCAATAAAGAGTAGGTATTGTATCGTTTAAACTTCAAATTGAGAGAATTTATTGACTTAAGTAATTAAGTATTCAAGTACAGTCAGCATCACATAGTTAGTAGCAGCCAAAGTAGCCAAATATATCGTAACACTTCCTTACTCCTATAGTAATAAAGACGTGTTCCGATATATATGGCTACTTTGGCTGCTACTAACTATATGATGCTGACTGTACGAGTAATTAGCAATTACTAATCTGGAAACGATTAACCGTGATTATCAAATATATTATTGTCACCTCGTGGAGAAACCCGGATTTCAATAATTTCTCTATCCGGGTGTCAAGATTATACAATCAACCAGTTGTCATTAAAATATTTCTCAAGTCGAGGTAAGTACCCACATCTGCGCCACTTATGTTTTGTATTGCGTTAACAACTGTGTCACAGATTAATCAATATTTAAATACTCGCCGATATTTTATAGGTAGGCACCAGGCAATAACCTAAGCGTTTATTATTACATTTTTTTGGCTTTAATTGGCGAGTTGCAACAGCGGGAGTTAACGATAAAAACGTATCATATTAATAGAAATATGGTGTGAATATGGTAGCATGAAATATTATTGTCTGGTTATGCCGATTAGCAAAGTGTTCAAGGTTTGTAAAAGGTGCATTTTTTATTGAGAAAGGTTTCCTAATAAAGACAACATGACTTTCGTAAGTACCTACTCGGGCTGTACCCACGACATTTACTGCAGTTTAAATCAGGCAAGTTCAGTAGTCATGTCAAGTTTACTACGAGTATATAAACTTTGGCACTGTTGTAAACGATTAGGTACTTGGTAAACGAGGCCGGGTTGATTCACTGCCGGTTCTTTCCAACCGTTGCAAAGGTCACGCCGTCTACATACAGAAAAGGCAGGTCGAGATCACTATATACGTGACCGCGTATTTATGTTTCCTGCATCTGAGAATAGTATCTTTCTATCAAGGTAATATTGGTCGGAGACAATAACTGTTAAGTCCCGCGACAAGGCCCGAGCCGAGCCGCGCCGGCGTCGGCGCCGCCGAGGTCGCGGGTGAACGGGCGCCGTCGCCGGCCACCACCACAACGTGCCACAATCGTTACTGATCATTATTATTTGCCTCATTTATCCACGTATTAGAAAGAATGTTTAACTCTCTCTGACGTCCTACACGAACAATCAGTTAAAATTGTCCATTGCCTTTAAAACGCTTAAGATCTTCGAAGGTACTTATTCTTCAATTCATCCACCAAGGCATACGAAATAAGACATACCAAATAATTATAAGAATGCCACAGCAATACATAACTAAGGATTATGGAGATTACGTAAAATTCACATGTTTTCATGAATTTTGCTATTCCTCATTCTAACTTAACATTGTAATAATAATGAGAGAAAATAACTGCAATTGTCTAGTATAAGACAATGTACGTAATATTTACGTGATAGGTGTGCACATTAACGCAACTGGTCATTACGAAGACGCTGTGAGAAAATTGTTAATTGCTGTAAACGTCAAAGACACGACTATTGAGTGGGGCTTAATAATGCTGATGCGTTGCACTAGAAATGTCGGCTGCAAGAAACCTGGGTAAGGGAGATTTGCTGGACGTTTTTTTTGTGTATCGCGTTGTTTTTACTTTCGAATAAAAAGTAAGAATGACCTGTGAATCAGAGGATGTGATAAAAATTCTGTGGCAGTGCGTTGCGGTGGCTATATTTCGTGTCGGCGCGGCACGTGCGCCGCATACCAGCGCCGCCGCGGCGGCCGCGGGATGCTAGCTGAATATCTACACAGACACCACGGCCTTCGTTCGCAGCATAAATCCATCGTTAGAAGCTACTCAATGCCAACTGCTTCAACTATATATTCTAAGTTATCAGCAATTCCAGGAATCTTAAGCTCGCCATTAGAAAGTTGCTTGTGGTTGTACTTATTAACAGTAGCATTCAATAATTATAATTATCCATTATGTAGGTACCTATAGTACTTAACAAGTTTATTCTTAATCTAAATAAAGACATATAATTTATGTAGCGGATACATATAATGCTTAAGCTACTTAAGGTGCTTACTGTTATTTGCCTTAGCAGGTGGGTATTATATATGGTACATACACACATTCGTATTTGATAGTTGATTTATGGAGGGACACATCATCATGAAATTAATATATTATGTACGTATGAATTATAAAACCTAATTCTTAGCAAAACTCAACACAGAGAAGTTGGTATATAATAGTATAAGGTGCCGTAACTTCGTTTGTTTCGAAATGCAGTAGGTAATAGTGCTATTATGAGACATTTATGATACAATTTCATTCACATGAACCCAATTTGGTATGCAACTAAATGCAATTATAAGTTTATGGCATGAACCGCAGTCTCACAACACAGTTTCGTATACATATGTATACTATATTTAGACACCAAGTTGTAAGTAACCTGGAAACGATGGCCACTAGGTATCCATCGTTCAATAAAAACAAATAAATTATACAGGCCTACACATGTTAAGTTAAAGTAATCAATATAAAATTCGATTTAAGTATGCTTTTAGATGGACACTGCAGGTACCTATACACGATTTAACAAAATCACTCGTGAGTCGTGACTCATGACATTTAATAAAATGACACAAAAATAATCAGAATACCGAAGTATGTTATTGACTATTCGAAGGTTGATATAGAAACTCAGGTAGGTATTTAGAAAATGCTAAACTTAGAGGTAATTTAATTCTTTAAGCTGTTTTGATGTTCTGACTCGCATATTATAAAGGTTAACCGGCATTACAACTATCCTATTATAGTTCTAATCACGGCGCGGGTGTTAATTGTTACGTGACTGTAATACAGTAGGTAACGGTAAGGTTGACGAACTACAGTACCATTCGACATTACTAAAGGATAACGTACATCAAATGAACCCAGCACACGTGGTGATCGAGATCTAACAGGTATAGTACCCGCGTAACAGGTGATACACCGAGCTTTTAACTGTGAAGATACGGAGAAAACATATATTTGGGGTAATAGGTACTAAGTAGCTACATTGATTTTTCGCCCCCGTAATGGTAAAATATCATCCATTTTTAGGGTTTTCGAGAACCCGAATAAAGAAATCGCTCGAAGAAACGCTCAAAATCGAATCGCTCGGGCTTCGAGAATTGCTCGTTCAAACACCATTTTTGTTTTCTATACAGGGTGTTAACGGGGTCATGATCCGGAATGACAAAAAGCGAATAAGATGATCATACTGAACAACCTTTCCCATGGGACCAACCACGAAATCGCAAAAAAAAGAGCCAATTAAGAGTTAACTGTGAGTTAACTGCGATTTAATTGAGAGTTATGTATGGAATACCTGGTTTTTTTTTGCGATTTCGTGGTTGGTCCCATGGGAAAGGTTGTTCAGTATGATCATCTTATTCGCTTTTTGTCATTCCAGATCATGACCCCGTTAACACCCTGTAGATATTAATTTTCATTAAATATTAAGACCTACTCATTTTCGTCTATAGTAAAAAAAAATCGTGATTAGGGATTGGAAATTAGGGAAGAATTTGATGGACAAACACCTTGATAGTTGCTGAATGGGTATGCTTCCCCGAGCGGAAAATCAACTTTTACCACAATGCCGGGTGAACACGTTTCGTAAACAGGAACTCTGCGTGCGTTGGTAAGGTAACGCGCCGACTGAACAGTCTTGACTCGATACCGCACCCTTTCGTTTCAAGGCATAACAATCGTGTTATTGTAACTGCGAATGTCTATGATAACGGTCGTCCTAAATTGTCAATTCAGTGATTAGTTACAACAAAAACCGGCCAAATGGGAGTCGTATTCGCGCATGAGGTTTCCGCAACGTACCTACAATATATGTATGTAGCGGCAGAAATAGCGGATGCTTTGATTACGGTAACTTAGCAGTTGCATTGTTTCACAGCTCCAAGGGGCTGCAGACCTGACCTGAGTAGCATTTTGGACCTATAACTTAGGTTTACATCACACGAAGTTTGAGTACCTAAACGTCGTATAAAGGTTTAAGCGGTGGATACCCATTGTAATAAAAGCGTTTGGTAAGTTGGTAACACGTTCTTGCTCATAAGCTTAAATAACCAAATTATTCTATTAGCTATTAATGTAAAGGATTACATGGCCATTTTATAAAGCCGTTATAGTCAGGTGCTATAAAAACCTCAAATATAGACAGTACAGAGCAATATGTATGTATAACAGTGCTTGAAATCACCATCATGTATATCATTTGCGATATAAAATTTCCCTGATACGAGTAACCGCTGCTAATAGGTATTGCGTTTTAGCAGTGATGAACACAAAACAATACAAAGATTTTACGATATTGTACTTCCACAAATCACTGCTATGCTATATGATACTTTAATAGTGATAACGACGCCGTAATAGAGCGGCTTTGCTTCAGGGTATTTTACAGCACTTAAAAGTGTTAAGTATTATTGTTTTCATCACACTTGCTCGAAAAGGGCTTCATAATGCGCAGACATACAGAGCTGTAATAGCCTGTGTTACGCCCACGGGCGTAATGGTTTTTTTCTTAAATTGTATATGTCACTCATGCGGCAGTTACAGAGCAAAGAGGTTTTATATCAAATACGATGTCTGAAAACGTATTTATAAATAAATTTAAAGTTAAAAAACTACTTAAACATGTTTAACTGAATTATTTACATATTTAATATGTAGTTATTTAGTGTCTATGTAAAATGTTTTTAAGTGTTTCAAATCGTGGCTGTATACAGAAGGGTCTTTGCCATACGCGCCTCGCGTCAAATTCAACAAAATGGACGCCTGTCATGTTGAAGTTTTTATTACGATTTGAATTAATTTCATCTAAAATGTATTTGTTTCCTCGCAAATGTGATGAAAAACATTGTGTATAACACGGGCGTAAGAATATTGCAAACGCGAGTCATCAAAAGCCCTCCGCCTTCGGCGTCGGGCTTCTGATAGACTCTTGTTCGCAATATTCCACTTCCGCCCCTCGTTAAACAATGTACTATTTTTCACTTCTCATGCTCAAAAAGTGCGTCACATTAGGCTTAGCAAGCGGGGCTAAAGTAGTACATTTAGCCCCTAGGGAAAATATGGATACATATATTACATAAGTATGATTTATAAAACATTTCAATTTGACCAATCAAAAAAGTTCACCGTACATCCACCAATCACAACTCTTTGAAAAAACATTTGTTTTGCTGTCAACTAACCAAAATACATCTAGATATTAATATCGACCAATCAGGGAACAGAATTCATTTTAAACATAAGGTGATTTTTATTCCTTAAAAATAAACGCCTCTGACCGTCTATAGCCGCGTCCGAACGTTCAAGCGTGGTTGACTGCATGCATACATGTCATAAGCTATCATATGAAGATTGAGCGGGATAGACTACTGTCTATCTCGTCGTACATTTTTAGTGTGCGAAATAATTATTAACATGCCTGCCATTAAAGTTTTACGATTCATTTATTCGGTAACTGATTTTTAAACACTTCAAAGATGAATCTTAGACAGTTTTCAAACGACTTCAAAAAAAGGAAGAGGTCCCGGTTGTATTTTTTTTTATCAATTGTTTTATTTTTAATGTTTGTTACCTCAGAACTCCTTCATTCATGAGCCGATTCGTAATTTTTTTTTTGTTTGTACTGTAGATGCTGCTTCCAGGTTGGTCCCATTTTTTGGTAATGATAGGATCCATGACGAATTGATGGAACTCCTCAATTATATTAGGCGCGCGTGTAGTGATTTCGGTATTTTCTATTATAACTCGTGTATTTATACCGGAAATCATATATTTGGTGAAGTGGAATTGATGATGAAGACCACAGATGACTTATGGAATTCCTCAATTATGTACTTAAAAGTATAAACGTACGTCACAGATTCTGATATGATTCCGTTGCAATAGCAACTAATGAAGTGCCAAAGGTGATCCTTGAGGAATCGACGGAAGTCCACAAATATTATCCACATACAGCGATTTAGTTTTTAGGGTTCCATAGTCAACCAGGAACCCTTATAGTTTCGCTAATAGTCGACCAACTTAATGTGTACTTGGAAAGGCCAATTTTCGTACAAATTCGGCCGATGCAACCGCACCGCACGTCGCTGTAACTAAGACAGCCAGGCAACTACGAAGCCCTACACTGCGCGTGGCCCAACACGCACTTGGCCGGTTTTTTCTCTAATAATTAACGCATTTGCTCTCGGAAATCAGTTCATGTGGTAAAATGGAAAATAAATATTCACGTGGCTTGGCGGAGTACTAAATTTAAGTCGTTTAAAACTTTGTTTTTAAAGCATATTATGTTTTTTATCTTCATAAGTCCTTTGGATCAAAAATAGGCACAGTATCTACTAATTTAAATCGCGATTTGATCTCTCGAAGAAAATAAAAATTAATCTTGGATTTATGAAGATAGTGGAATTAATAATAGTTACGAACATAGGCGTAGCTATAGATAGGTACGTAATACAATTACATTTATTTACTATCTCTTTTTTTTACATACTTATAGCTAGATACAAATCTGCCAAACCACAGTGCGGTTTGTTGGCAGACAATGCTCTTAAATAATTTTACAATTTAATAGCTAAAAGGTAGGTAAATGTAGGTACGATATTACTTATGCTTCTAGGAAAACTAATACCAGTAAAAGTAGTATCAGTTAAGTTACTTAGGATAGCTGAATTTAATTTTTTATTTAATTGAATAAGCCTTCGCTTACTTTCTTCTTAAACAATGGTTTTGTGACACTTGCACTCTATATCTCGGACGGTAGATCGCTATAAATAATGACATCGCATATGTTTATAACATCAAGGATGTGTTAATTGATTTGAAGGAATTCATAAACTGGCCAAGCTATAGCATAGTAATATACAACGCAGCATAAAATAATTTATGTCAGAAAGTGAGTCCGGTGTGCGGTAGCATGAATCGAAGAAAGCCAGCTAAACTTGTCCCAGCGGACGTGGGAAGAGCGAAGGGGAAGTAGCGTTCCGATCCAGTGGGCCTGCCCTATCGGAGATGTGTGATTGCATATTAGTCTAGGCTCCGACCCGCTGCGAGAGCTGACCACGTTAACCTACAGGCGGATTTTCGTTTGTCGATAGAGCCCGCATGCGGGATGCGGGAGATTTCCAAAATGCATGCAATAGGGTATTTTCATGTATCAAAATTAAATTATCAAAGTATTTTTTCGCTAAGAGCGGCGCGTGTAGCGTCCATATAAAACAAATGCAATTTATATGGACGTACTACGCCTCGCTCTGTGGCTCTACGGCCATGGTTTCAAGACACAGTTACATGTCAATACGAATTTAAATGCATGTATAATATTTTTGCCTATTAACTATTGTATTGTCTTCAACTCTTCACCCTGCCAATAATCGGTTTCCTGCTGTTAGATATCGCATAGAGAATACCGGCCCTATGACGACCATCCTGAAGAAGCTGAGAGTCGGGATCTGAACCTACCCATGTAACCCATGTTTTTGAGAGTCTAATATTTCGATATTTTGGCTTTAATGGGAGCTCGAAAATGTTATGCACTGGCTTAGAAAACCGAAACAAAATGAAAGATTTTGTTTCTTTATACTAATATTGATCATTACAGCGACTATTGATGATTTACTTTTCTATTAGCTACTTAGTTCAAGCATTTTATTACGTTAGTTATTTGCAGATTTACCTACCTACAAAAAGTGAAATTATAAATGTGGAATGCCTGTAAACACACTAACATCACACACATAAATACGCAATTATGTGCTTTCGCAGTTTTATCTACGCTTAACCCGTGAAGTTTGGACAGAATCGTATGGACCGTGACCGTGAGAAATGGCATTTGACATTTGTGGAAGGCGCTTGTAGACGAATAGATATTGGCGTAGGGTCATATATTTAACCTTTTAACCGCCAAACTTCACAAAAGACAGATGCCAACTCTAGATTTTCAACTCTATCACCAGCCCAATAGGAGCCATTTACACTGTCGTTATGTCTATTAGACATAAGCTGTTAAATGTTTACAAGACTTGATAGTGGCGGGCCCTGTTGACAATGATTTTATTTATGTTGTATCGCTACGCATTCCTCTAAAGGTCATCGTCAGAAAAGTGAAACTGTTGAGATCGAAAGTGGCGCTTACAAAACATGAAGACGCACATAAATATCCGATTACCGCGCCATCGCCACGTCGTCGGACCGGCTTATACTTATTGTCACTGACGCAACGAGCTTAAAATTCAATGTCAGTTACTTACTAAGTTACATGCAGTCTTTATTCAAAATGCTAAATTGCTGGTGAAATCATGTATCATCAGATCATCGCAGTAAATAGTTTATTAATTTATGTACCCCTCTTCAGTATTTTTTAGAAGCTTTCATTTAAGTTGCAATGTATGTAACTATGTTTGTTCGGGTCTTGCAACTTAATTAAAAAAGCAGATATCTTCAACCGATTGAGCTGACATTTTGGGTTTAAGTATATTTTGGATGACAATTGGAGTAACATCGAGCTGATCTGATGATGGAGACAGAAGGTAGCTATGGGAATTCAGGACTTAACAGAAGTAGCCCCGTTGAGTTTGAGCGCGTTAATAGTCAGTATACAGAAAAGTACAGTTGACAGTAAAAGCGACCAGAAATGAAATGTTTGTCAGAAATTTACTTTCTGTTTACTATGTTACACTGGTATGCATTCTACGAGTAGCTGTAGTATAACATACCCGTAAAGCGGCGTCCATAGAACTCGATTCTCATGGGATTGACGATTGAGTACCATGTTCCTCTGCTATTTAAGAAAACATAGCCAAATTATCTTCGGCTTCTATATGGATACATTTGACACCACTTTGCTAGTATGTAACTATATCGTATTTTATGTGTAGACCAATTATTTGCAGCTCAAAGGTAAAATGTATATATTTTACTTGTCATGTCACCAACTGAAGTTGAACTGTCTGCTTCTACCCGGCCGTCTGTCACAGGTATAGTTTAAACCGCAATAGGTAGACACATGACATGTTCACAGGAAATGTGTAACTATTGTTGCTATATACGGGAAAAACAATTAAGTACTTGTCTACAATTAATCTAGAAATCGATTAGAAAGACCGCTATTCTCCTGAGTGAAATGTTAAACTATCTCGAATAAATAGAATGAATTAAATATCTTGAACATTAATTCATTATTGATGAATAAACAGAAAATAAAGTTAAAACTTAAAAGAATAATAGTTATTTGTGCAAAAAGAAAGAACATTTTTTTTTGCTGCGAGTGCTTGTTTGAGTGCGCTCAAGGTTCTAAAATTGAATCACGACCGTAGCGAGTAAGGTATATTCTCTTTTTTTTTCAAAACTAGAAGAATTAATCAACGTGATAAAATGTAATGTCTAAGTATGAATGAAAACTATCACGGCTAAGTAGGCATAACTAGTTACCGAGTAATAGTCGACCAACTTAAAATATACATAGAAAGGCCCACTTTCGTACAAATTCGGCCGACGCAACCATTTAGTTGGCGCGCGCGTGTCGATGTAACTAAGAAAGACAGGCAACTAAGGAACCCGCGCGAGGCCCGACACGCACTTGGCCGATTTTTTAACTACTACTCTTAACTACTAGAAAGGGACAGGGCTGAAGTTCAAATATTTTTTATTTGTAATAGACCTCACAATAAGAAATGACAGTGCTCGGTCACAAAATTAATAAGCTACTTGAGGGAAATGCTATTTGCTCACTGTTTTCACGCAGCAAAATATGGTAGTTCGAGCTGCTGAGGTGAAATTGTATTTTCTCAAACATGCAATGAAATATTGACGTTGTGTTCTTCATAATGGGCTTCGAAGTGTCACGTTTCGAGCGCAGCGAGACGAGAGATCCTTAATGGAATTTCATACAAAACCGGAGGCCTAGGCCTGCAAGCAAGATGGTCTTTTTCAATTTTCATTCCACAATTTCTGGCACAGGGTGACAGCATTCAGCCATGAAAATTAAAGTTTGATTACTTGGAGTTTTTGTTAATTTGTTTCATTGCATGTTTGCGAAAAGCACTATACATACCTCGGCGTGAAAAGGGGTGGATTGCATAAATAGTACATTACTACAGAGGCCGGATAGTTATGAGGCTGGTCATAACTATCCGACCTCGCTACGCTCGGCCGTCTATATGTACTCGGCCGGCAACCCCTTGCTTCCCGGCCTCTGTAGTAATGTACTACTTATGCAATCGTTAAGTAATGTATGCTTTTTCAGTCGAGTACCACGTTTAGGCTACGAAGCTTGCTGAGTGCGTAATTAAGGTACGAGACTTAAAAAGCTATAGTAGGTACATTGTTTAACAAGGGGCGTAAGTGGAATATTGCGAACGAGAGTCTATCAGAAGCCAAGACGCTTGCAAGTAATAACGCAATTGACGAGCAAGTGTGATGAAAATTATATAACTATTGTATACAATACTTTTTCTACGAGTCAACTGAACTAATTAAACAAACTTGGTATCTATTGAAAATCTAAGCTCTGCTGAAACGAAGCGCAGCCAGCTTTTTCTTTTTCTTTTTTGTCGTTGATGTCTTTTACTTTTTGTCTGTACTCAAGACGGCGTCCTATTGGTAAAATTCATTATAGTTTAGTAAAGGCGCCACGTGATTGGTCGAATTTATTTAAGTTGTCTAAACAGTTGTAAAATGTTGAGTTGGGACGGGAGTTGGGGTTGGGATACTTTTTGTTTGTGATTTTAGTTTGGTGTACGAAGTCTTAACTCAAAGATAAAGACGAGTATAAAAACGTATTTTTCACTTCTCATGCTATAAAAATGAGCCATATTAGGCTTAGATAGCGGATAAAGTAGTACATTCAGCCCCTAGGGAAAATATATATACATATTTATGATGTTAAAATATTTTAATTTGACCAATCAAAACACTTCACCGAATTAAATCCACCAATAACAACTCTTTAAAAATCATTTGTATTTGGTATCTACTAATCAGAATAAGTACATCTAGATATGCAAATCGACCAATCAGGAAACAGAATTAATTTTAATATTAGGCGTTTTTTATTACCGAATTCACAAAAAATGTTCAAGCGTGGTAGGCTGGACGCTACGCTTTATCATATGCCCCGTATGCAGTCCGCCGCGCTCGGCCTTTTGGACGCGCTTATAGATATATAGATATAGTTCAGTGGCGTTAAATTCGTGGTGTCAATATTTTGTATTTGTGTAAAAGCAGTTTTAAAAAAAACATGCCGCCAAAAGCTAAATTGAAAAGTCCTTTCGCCGATAATCTTAGTTATTACTATTTTCTCGCAGTCGAAGTGAAAAGTAGAGTGTATAACTCTGGTCTAAAAGCTATATTACCACTCGATATGGCTTATTTTAGACCCTAGTCGTCAAATCTACTATTTTTCGCTCGATTTTGACAATGGCAATACTAATACTACTTTAATTGTTATTTCACAGTGGTAAGAACTTTAAATTTTATTTTCTATTGGATAGAGTAGTATAGCCACTACAATATCTCGGGTCTAAATCGGATTGGTCGAAGTCGGTTTCCACTAAAAAGTTAATTAAAGTAATTAAGTGTAAATCAACGTTTATAGTATCTGCGATAAAACTACGACCAAACTATTGAAGTAATTGCACATTCGTTTCTACATATATGAAACAACCGAATCGTCCGTCCTCAGGAAAATCTCAGCCACTGAATATAAGGCGAATTGCTTATTATCAACGAAAGTAAACACGTGCAAAACAAAAAAGAAGTTCGACTTGCATAAGTAGCTACTTAGATAAAATTTTAATTGCAACAGCCATGAAAAGAATAACCAATAACCATGGAATTGCATCTGTTGCTTTCGTCAATTCCTTATCTATTAATCGGTTCATACAAAACTAATTCATGATTGCCCACCGGTCCGTGGGCTATCAGCGTAGTCACGATATGAAGGTGTTACATTAGAGCATGCGTGACATGCACACATTTTTTATAAAAGTACTTTCTTCAATATAATTTTAACGGCCAGAACGTATCTAACCTTCGGTTCACTTGGCCAATAGTAGTATAGGTACATTGTATATAGGAGGCTAAAGTGGTTTGAATGTTACGATAACCCAGCATAATTGAAATTTCAGAAAGGAAGATGAGTCGTTGGACGAATGACTTGATAAAAGCAATATTATGTAACGGCTTTCTCGGCATTCCAATAGATAACGTCGGCAGTATTCACGGGGCAGGGGCCCGAAGACGGAACACGTTAGGTGTGCGAAGTCGTTTTAATGCCGATTTTAGCTTTACCAACGAGTTACTTCATTGATTTTAGAAACACACTGTGCAATAAGGATATCATTGGCGTTCAATTACGGATGTATACTTGCTTTGATAGTGCATTACCTAAGTACGTGAAGATCTTAGATGGATAATATTAAAGTGTGCATAGCTGGTTTATTTAGGGTACGACCTGACCGCATTCCTGGCGCGCTGCGATGAAGTTGCGTGGCGTTGCAACACTGAATTGATTCTATCATTCGGCTACTGCAACTACTGAAGTGGGCACGTGCCGAAAAAAACCTTATTTTTAACCGTTCTTGACTTGACTTTATCATTGTTAAAACAACTAAGCTTTGTTCAGAATAAAGTCCATATTTATTTTCGCCTAACTGAAATATAAGTTTGCATCTGAATACCGATCCAATTGCTCCCGTAATTTGCCGCTACGAGCTCGACCGGTCTGAAACTATTGAATGTTTGTTTCGTCATCATTATTTGCCTACTTTATTACAAAGTTATAAGTCATAACACTCTTATTTTATTGAATCGTATGCCGAAAACCTCCAAACATTTAAAATAGATTTTTATTAATGCCGTTACCTACCTATTATGTCGTCGCGTCGAAATGCGGTAAAAACATCCGCATTAATGATTCGACAACTTCAAATTCCTCGCCTAATAAATAAGTACTAAAATCTAAGTTATGCTAATTAAGCATAGGTCAGTCGTCTCCACGGGGCTTCGAGTGTCATTTGGACAACGGGTTTGGCGTGTTGCGTAATCGCAGCGATTAGCGAGCGGTGGGTCAACGCGTGACCCGCCGCTGCGCACCGGCTGCCCTTGACATATCGGTTCACTGTAGAAAGTGCAAACCATCAAACTCTGGTCGACTTCTTGCAAAGAGAAGGTCTAACAAAGATGTCCGCGTATAGTCAAACACAACGTTACCTAAAAACTACCACATTGTGATCAAAATACTCAACTGATGAGACTTGATGATCCACTGTAAAGCGTAATAAATCATAATAATTACAAATAAACACTTTATCGTCGGGGTAGTTGAATTTTGATAGCAGACTACCTACTTAAGAAGCCAAAAAGCCACGCAAATGCTTTACCCCGTAAAAAGCCTTGAGCGGCGGTCAGCAGAGGGCCGGTACTAAACCTTTCCCCGTGTGCGTGACGCGGCAATGTCACTCCCACGCACCCACCACTTCATCCATTGTTCGCTGGTTAAAGCACAGCAACTTCCTCCAAGACTCTTTGACCCTTTGATATTACTTAGATTGATTAACTTAGCTAGATTTTCACCGCACAATCCATAGCTCCGTAATGATAGCGTAATATTAAAGTTTCATATTTAAAACCGTAACTACGTGGAGAATACCAGTTAACATTCCATCCTTTTAAATAAAATACGAGTTTGTTTAGAAGTTAGGTACCAACAGTGATTGATTAGTAACAGTTTTAAATTATAATTAACGTCTAAGTAGAACATAATGAGAGCAAAAATGCGAGGTACGTTTGATGTGAACACTTCCCATGAATGATGGAAGAGATGTTTCGTGATTACTGAAGGCATGAGAGGGAAAGCTGCGCCGGACGTCATCTCACGACGCGGCGCCCGCGCCGCCTGCGGCAGACTCTTCGATATAACAAATCATTGCGTAACCTCCGCATGATAAAAAACAGCAATTCTTTTCTGTCAATACAAACAAGGAGATAACAATTTCTCCAAAACGAATATTATTTGCTGTTGTAAGTTACTTACATTCTGTAAATAGGTAACTGTTTCGTTAACATCTTAAAGTTGATTATTAAACGTGAACTTTTATATTTGTATTGACGTGAATTGATACAGCTTTTTCCTATCGCAAGTATTTAAAGCTAGACTATACTAGAAACAACATTTGCTGATGAATGCACCGACGCTTGTTTAAATCTGGTCTGAAATTAAAGTTGCATAGCAGCAAAATAATAGCTTTTAAAGCCGGTCTTCGGCGGAGCTTACGCCTAAAAGCGAAAGTGAAGGTCGCTCGAAGACTCGTCCGGTGGAAAAGGTGCTCGGCGGCACGGCATCGGGATGAGCGTCGTCCCAGAATTTGTCTCCTCGAGCCTCCCTGACACGCCAGTGCAGGATTTTCCCGCGCGTGCATAATCAACAGCTGAATACTCGTGTGGCGAAACTGTACAAAAACAACGGACAAAGTGCAACGTGTCTGCTTGTGACTTGGGAGGGGGGGTTATGCAAGGAGGACGAACAATACAGCGCAGCGACCCAACGCGTACCACAAATACCACAATAAGTTTGGATAGAAAATGAGCTGATCTCCTTGAAACGATCGTTTGTGTGATATTATTCTGAATCTAAGTGAATCGTTTAGGATCTAACAAAACACGACTTTACCATCTTTGAAATATCAACCGTAACTATTAAATCACTTTCTATTTTATGTGTGTGTGTCACTTCGTATCACTTGTATTGAAAATCTGTATTACGGTGAAATTTCTTACTGATTTGTATTCAAAGCTTCGGCCAAACGTACTGGGCCTGTTCTGGTAAAACAGCGAAAGTTTAACAATTCTGTGATGCAGACGTGGTTGCTTAAATTGCCTAATTAGGAAGTGTCACGAAACAATAACAACTCGAGCAATTGTTATTCTTACATACAAACACGTAACTAACGATTGAAATCTAGATAGGTACTATAGAACACACACTTAGTGTAGGTACACGTATTTCACGATATTTAATTTGTTAAATTGAAGAGGACAATTGAAGCATTGTCTCCATTTTAAAGCCACTATTTATTTACTTTTACGGCCGATGAGATAATAACTAAAAACCTACAAAGGTAGGCATTTTATCAGCAAAATATTTGATTTGACATTATTATTGGTAAAGTTTATCATGAACCGAATATTTAATTTTAAAGTTTTAGTATATTACATTTTTATTAAGCTCTGTATCCATGATACGTTTAAGGAGCCATTAGCAGATACGTGGATTCGTGAAAGAGGAAAAAATAGTTGTTTAAATACCTTTATAAATAACGGCAAGGGGTCGCACTCTCAGAACGCATGGAGCGGACTCAACTTCAGAATGCATACAAGTGAGGTTTGTTCCTTTATACAATTAGTCGATGTCGGTGTCGATGTAATGTCAGTAGTGGGCGGGTGAGCTATGCTTATGGCAGATGAAGCATTTAAAATAAATACTTGTGTATACCGGGTGGAAACGATCTAGAGACTTTCCTGAAGATCCGGGGGTAATTCAGTTTTATTATGAACACAAAAACACAGCAACGGATTCAAGTTTACTGAAAGTAGTCAGTCGTTTCAAACCTTAGTTAGAGGGATAAGTAACTAAACTTTGTTTTATATTTTAGTTTTTTTATGATTATCTAGGTACAGTCAAGTGCAAAAATATGTATCGATAACATTCTCTCATAAAGAAGTACTAAAACCTTAATCCGCTGACATAAGAGTTATGGGACATATTAATAAGTAAATTGTATGCACCCGTATATAGTTATTAGCAGCCACAGTAGGCAAATATTTCGGTACACGTCTTTATTACTGTAGGAATAAGGGGGTGTTACGATATATTTGGCTACTCTAGCTGCTACTAAGTATACGATGCTGACTGTACATTACTGCAGAGACCAGTAAGTAAGCCATCCTGGACGAGTATGGTTTAGACGGCCGAGCCGAAAGGCGAGGTCCGGCTATAATATGAGGCCCAGGATGGCACTTATGGTCGAAGCATGTATACCTAATGCTTTTCTAAAAATAATGGTAAAAAACACAACTGAACTGAAATTTCCACCATTTTACATCGTGCAATACGGACACGTCAACCTCTATGGTACCGCCTTTTTAAAGGTCCGTCACTGCCAACCAGCTTCACACACACACACACACACACACACACACACACACACACACACTTCTAGTAATTGTCCCACTTTCGGATACTATCTTCATAGATATTACGACAAAGTTATATTGAATAGATGTCGGCCACATTCCGCCGCCATGCTTTAAAAAATTCTAATATAAAAATAAATGTAATTAAAAATGCGTTACTTAAATATCATAATTATAATTGCAACCGTACATAAAAGCACTACAATTTATTAAAAATATATACGAGTATAACGTAGGTATATTTAGTGACGGGACAAGGTAGTGTTCGAGGATTGAGGAAAACATGGCCAGTGCAGATGCCGGGAACTATTTAAATCCAAGGTCAGCTTGGGTCATAAAAAGTCGTTGTCGCTTTCAATATCTACCTACTGGGTTCAATGTAATGACGTCTACAGTCACGAATAGCCCCGATAAATCGACGAATTTGTAAAAACGAGTTTTTTCAGAGTCAGGAGCAGGTGACGAAAAAGTGTGAATGCATTTCGATATTCAGTTAATAAATGCTCGACCTCTCAGATACTTGTTAACTATACCTACTAATATTACACTCAACTTACAGAGGTAAAGTTTGTGGCTTTATAAGATTATAAGTGAGTGGAGGGTAATATCCGAAACTATTTACTCATCGTATTAATACCTAGACCTATATGAGTGTCATAGACTATATTTTTGTAATACACGGGCGGAGCGACTGGTTATCTCTATAATAATTAACTAAATAAAAGTCTATTAAAGTAGTAATCTCTACTCATTTCAAAACAAACGATCGTATATTAGTTATAATATGTAATAATATTTTTACATTATCGTTATAATATCAAGATATTCTCACTATTTTATAAAACAGAAGATAGTGCTGAAAGTAAGACTGGTTTTATGAAAAGCTGTCACATCCTGTTATTCCTTTTGTAGCATAATTATTTGTTGACGGTAATGAATGTTAATACAAGAGAGGTCAATTACGCTCTTAATTCTATAGACGCCGGTAGAATTTCACGGGTTAAGGTTTATTTAGGTATTGTTTAGGTATTCGAATGAAACAAACCCTATTCCGCAAAAGCTCTCTACCACTCCGTGCGCACATCGCCAGTAGGTATGTGGTTGATTTGTCATAACTTTCCTACAAAGCCTTATTACATGACTCTAAATGTTAAGAAGCAAACATAACTTTCTGTCATTGTACAGCGATACAGTACGTCATCCACTTAACACCTCGTGTTGCAAGAATTGACTCGACATCTTTAACAATGAGATCCGTTTGAATCCTCAGATGGTCCTGACCGCAGATTTTTATCAAATCTTTTGTAACAATAGACATCGCGCTATACGAGTACCTCCCCCTTGCGAAATATGACAGCTCCACAATTAAAGAATAAATCATGTTTAAGTAGCAAGCGAAACTGTCAGCGGAGCTTCTTCGTGCGAACAGAAAGTTTCATGGTGGTTAACTGTGACCCATGTGCCGCAAATTTGCGGTCTTTCCTGCTTTCTTGTATTTTCTATGGTTGTATATGCATAATACTTTTATTGACACGATATTCCAATACCTAATTAAATAACCAACATTTTCAGCGATTATTAAAAATGAAAGAGCCAAGAATTAGTCAAACGAAAATAAATAATGCGTACAATTAATCGTAACCGGTTTATTGCAGTTTGGCGAATTGCGTCATAATAATTTGATATTACCTACGTCAATGAGTGAAAAATAGAAATAAAGGAATTGTGCAACGATAAAAATGTACAAGGTATTTAGTAAATACCTTACGAGTGGCTAATAGAAATAGCGTTGTTCGTATATAATAGAAATAGCGTTGTTCGTATAGAAATAGCGTTGTTCGTATATAAATAGTGAGGATGTGCTACTTGTTTATGTTGTATTCACTGTCTCTGAGCAAAATTGGGTTATTTTTAAAATGTAGTATGATTCATGCGAGGGCGGCAAGCGGGGGCGGCGCAGGGCGCCGAGGGCGGCACGGTGTTACGGCGTAGACAATGTACTTACTAAGTCGTGCATATTGAAAAGCAAATGTTTCGCAGCCTTCATTGAGAAACCCGTGCCCTCATTCGTGATGCCAGCCTGCTGCCGTTGGGCAATGAAAACCTGATTTCCTTGCAAGAAATCAGATCATATTTTGACGGCAACAAACGTGATGCGACATCTCTATCCCGGAAACTGTTGCGCAACCGGAGCCGCGACATGTTACCGCACGCTCGGAGCTGAGCAAACATCCGATGAAAGTGACATCGCAATGACAGCTCTTTTATGCTAAGTGCTTGCCGGTTTTTTGATGATGGATACATAATTAAATCTACTATTAGAAAGTGGATGTGCTAATTATCCTTGTAATTCACCTATCATATCACCTTTGTATGCCGCGTTATTATTGCGATATCGTCGGTTGCTGAAACGTACATTGTCGGTTTTGTAAAGAGGGTTGAATAAATGCTTATGTATAACACTTACAGCGTAATCCTGACGATCATCTTGAGTGCGTTGCGTTGCGTGGCTTAGCGAGTGTGGGGCGCGCGCCTGCCCGGCTCTGTGGGGCTGGGGCTGCAACAGAAACTCACATCAGCACACGCACCTTTCCCAAACACAATTGCGACAGTGAAGCTCAAAGTGGAAGCTACGTCGCACATTTTAATGCAACATTAATGTCAGAGAGCGCTTAAATGCCAATAGCGGCGACCTTTGGGGGGTTGCGCAAGCGAGGATCGCCGGTCGTGTGAGAAAGGCGAGTGTGTGGGGACGCACCGGAGGGCGGGGGGGAGAGACACCGTTTGCGACGCGCTGCCGATCGGCGACTAACCTCGCGACCGCGCGCGCAGCTCTTACTTATAGCCGCACCCACTCGCGCGCCGCGCGGCGCCGGCGGTTCCCGGCCTCCGGGATTCTTACCCTGAAAAACCCCGCCTGTTCACGGGGCCATGTAAATAAAAGATAGGAGAAAAACAATGTTGGTTTTACTCAGACTTACACGGCAAATATAGTTTCTTACAATACGATAATATATAAGATTTTGTACAAAGTTAATTAATCAAGTTATTTTATGCATCAAGGATCATATTAGCATATAATCCTAGAGGAACACATAAACAAACTAATATTAAAAGTAAAATTTCTAGCCCACGATGAAACAAGTTATGTAGGTATAAAATCTCATTTTTGAGAGCCGCTTTTATAGGGTAAGTACCTATATATACTTGTTGTTGCACAGTCGTCAGCTACTCACCAAGACAATTGGAATAACGGAATATTTAGGAGTATCTTATTCCTTCACCACCACCGTTCCTTCCGTGTCCATCATCAGACCAGCTCAATGGATCCAGACTACATTACGAGTACAAATATTTATCTCGATTGGACTTCGAGAAGCGGGTCAAATATGACGCGTTTGATTGACACCCGGACCTGTGAAATTCAATAACATAATTTCTAAAAATGTAAGAGGATTCACAAAAACCCCTTACTTTATCTAATCATTCCACTTAACTAGGTTTAAACTACTTCAATAATTATAAGGTTACAGTTTCGACAGGTGACTAATACAATAGTGACTAACTACACGGTTTATTTCTGTCCTGAGAACTATAATACACCCTCTATACGCCCGCTGTTGACTATACCTATAGGTACGCGTTACAATAAAACCGAGGTGAAGATATAGTTTTCACGACGCTCCGCTGAGAAAGACATCAACGCGCGGTATGATTACTTGATTAGTTACACATTCGTACCGTACCTTATGTTTGCATACGGAAAACAATCAACATTATCGTTTTATCAACATTATTCGAAAACCTTTCCTCTCTTATACGTAATCTTCATCAGATACAGGTCATACTTCGACTTGGTGATCATGATACTGCTATTACAAGAGTAATATACACCTACTAAACTTTTAAATGTAATATACAAGGTGTATTTTATTATACTGAAAACCTCAGACACCCCAACTGAGTTTTTTAATCCTTAATAAGATTAATACGTCCATTTACAAATACGTTAATTATTTCAAAAGATATTCGTTGGTTTTCTTTATCAAGCAGATCTACTTGATTCTTAACTCTACACTTGTAATCACTAATCAGTACTTGTCAGTGACGTAGATCCTGACGTTCACCTCACAACAACATCCTCCAACATTTCTCTGATTCGCGTATGTTGCCTTCGTAACTTTTAGACCCGGCACAATAAAAAAATATTTTTCAAAAAAAATACAACCTACCTTAAAAGATGGTGCAATCGATTCAGCTTTCGATTCTGAACAAACTACTTTCAGGTTTTCAGTTATATGATTTACACCTTGTATATGTACTTGAGCCAAATATGAAATTATCCACAAATCATCGGACTGTCAACTAACATAGCTAAAGCAAGAGCGAGAGCATGAGCCAAAACTATTCTCAAAATCTAAATTCCGCGTTTAACACTTGTGTGTACTATTATCTATTCTGTGTTTTTGCGCAAAGTGCGAGAGTGGGTTGTAAGTGATATCAGCTTCATATCTTATCTTTGTTCATTTGAATGAAAACATAAAAAGCCACCGCGGTCAGTTTAGTTTAGAGGTGGTTGGTAGTAGCCCTTGCAAAGCTGATAATATATATTATAGATAGATAACCTAATATTCACTCAGAGTTTTTTGTGCTCGCAATGTGTAACTCAAATACAATCCAAGCCATCAGACCGAGTGGCTGCACGCGTCGTGTTTCGATAAACGAGCCCTAGGGCGTCGTTTTAAGGGGCTCCCATACTACAATGACCTTCGATCTCAATCCCTTAGTTTTCTAATGTTTTTTGTAGCTTATTATATTAGCAACAACGGCTTGAAGCCATATATTATCCCATATTTACTTCAAAGTTCATTGTTTTCGAGATATTTGGCATCAAAGTTGAACAATTTTAGGCCAAAAAACTGGTTTTCTGGCCATAACTTTTGTCTTAATAAGTAAGATTATAAAAACGCATATCAAAATTATAGGTAAGTTTAGTATGTATGAGTAGGTATGAGTTTCGGGTGTATAAAAGTTTTAATGAGGATTAAGTGTCGGGTTTTGTGTTTTCACAGACCTTTCTTTAAAAATGGATCATTAATTCTGTATTAACATTTTTCAAGTTATTCAATATCAAAAACGTTAAACAGGAATCAAACTTTCCCATATCTGCACCTGGAAAGCTAGCTTCAGTAAACCGAGGACGAGTGTCGAAATGAAAACTACTAAATTTCGTTGATATTTGACGGGAGCCCCTTAATATCGTGTCCCTATATGTTGACTCTTATGTCACTATAGTCGTGGGGGCTGCGAGAGTATTAGGAACTTATTATCATTCACAAGATATTATGCATTAACTAATATAATAGGCGCATTAAGGTGGTTCGCTTTCCATACAAAACGTCTTTTTACATTCGCAGGCTACCGGCGGGATATTTTAAGAAACTTATGTATGAAACTTGCATAAATTGGCTTTCCTTTTGCGCGAAATTCTCCTTTCCTAACAATTAACATGTATAAACTAAAATAATTTGAGAAATATAGTTTTCCCAAAGTATCACGTTCCAAACTAATTTCTCGAATTGTTCTAGTTTATACAAGCTTATTCTAGATAATTTCTTTATAAACAAAGTTTTAACCGACTTCAATTTAGTATTCCGCCAAGCCACGAGAACATTTCCACATTTATTTTCCAATTTACCACATAAACTGATTTCCGAGAGCAAATGCGTTGATTGTTAGAGAAAAAAACCCAATCGCTGTATGTGGCCCGATAATATTTGAGGACTTCTGTCGATTCCACAAGGATCACCTTTGGTACTTCATTAGCTGCTATTTCAACGGAATCTTATCAGAATCTGTGACGTGCTTTTGTACTTTAAGTACATAATTGAGGAATTCCATAAGTCATCTGTGGTCTTCATCATCAGTTCCACTCCACCAAATTTATGATTTCCGGATGTAAATATACGAGATATAATAGAAAATACCAAAATCACTACACGCGTGCCTAATATAATTGAGGAGTTCTCTCAATTCCTCATGGATCCCATCATCCAACGAAATTGAAAAAAAAATGGGACCCACCTGGATGCATATATACTTACAAAAAAAAAATCGAATCGGCTCATCAATGACGGAGTTCTGAGGTAACAAACATTGAAAAAAAAAAAAATACAACCGAATTGAGAACCTCCTTTTTTTTGAAGTCGGTTAAAAAGGGGGAATTTCGTGCAAATGGAAAGCCAATTTATGAAAGTTGTATACATAAGTTTCTTAAAATATCACGCCATTAGCCTGCGAATGTCAATAGACGTTTTGTATGGAAAGCGAACCTGCGAAAATTCTCTGCACAGTCAGAATTGGCAGGCTTTTTAGCTGGAAAAATTTGAACTAGGATACTATCGTTTATAATTTTCCCTCGTATAATACAGATGCAGTTGACATCAGATACATTGGAGCGAACAAGGAGCTTACAAATATCATTCCTCAAACATGGCACGAAATATTGATGTCGAGCTCTTAATAAATAGGCTTCGAAGTATGACGTTTCGAGAGATCCTTAATTGAGTTACATACAAAATTGGAGGCCTAGGCCTGCAAACCGACCTTCTTTTGGTTCAGTATCCATTCGTGACTCAACATAGGGGTGTACAGCGATTAAAAAAACCATTGGTGTTTTTTTTATTTCATTGCATGTTTGCGAAAAGGACCTCGGCGTGAAAAGGGATTGACAGCCTAGTCTCCCTATCCGGTCTAAAAAAATGAAAGCCAGGTTAGAATAGAAGAGGGAGGCCCGTTTCTTCCCATAGGTGTTGGCTCAAGTGTGTGATGGTATTAGGCGATGCGCTACAATCCTATCACTGTATTATAATATTTATTGAACGTGCGAACAAATTAAACGAAATTCTCCGTTTCAGCTTGAGTGGAAATGCGTTCCTATATCCAACTGACCGGATGTTCTCATCTACAGGCCCCGTATCATGGTCGGCCTTATCACGTGATAAGTGACAAGATAGAGCGTCCGTCACTGGCTGACACCGTTCGATAGAACGAGACTGACGCTCCATCTTGTCACTTATCGCGTGATAAGGCCGAGCATGATACGGGGCCGGGTCGCATTTCTCAACCGACTCTCGTGAAAAGTTGTAGTATGTTTATTACTAAATGAAAATTGGATCCGTAACATTACAATGTGGAAAGCAGGGGGAGCATAAATTTAAACAGGGTCACTTTATCAAATTAGTAATCCTAAAAAAATAAAAAAATTACCACATCATTTATTTTATAGTATAACTGAAATACGCGTATTTCCTGCTACCCAAAGGTTGTCTGGAAGAGAACGCTCTAAAGCGATAAGACCGCCTGTTGTTACCTTTATTTATTGACTATACTTTTGTAACATGTTTTTCTTATGTTGTGGTGCAATAAAGAATATTATTATTATTATACGCACACTAGATTTGCAGCAGCCTGGCAAAACTTCTTTTATCAAAGCTGTTTATTTACAAAGTTTTTAGTCACTATCTTTTTATAAATCCGGTTCAAAAATACTAATTAACTGTTAAATTTGAAAAATTTGAACCAGATCTGTAAATGGTGATTGAAAAAGGTATGAATGGTACCACATTGAACATTGAAGTTCGAAAAAACGTTATCTATAGTTGTACTACTTCGTGTAGTGCTAGTGCTTACTAACGGAAACATGTTTATGGATAAAAAATATGTAGAAATTCCATTTTGGGGATTCATTCTAAAATCGATATTGAAGTCTCCCACAACAATCAAACGGGAACACGGAGTATACCCAGTGGGGTTGCTGCCGTATATTGTTGTATTTATGCATCAATACGGGTGTACTCGAAAATTATTATTACTCCAAAAGAAAGAAGGCAAAAAAATATGCCTAGTGACGAAAATCCCATTCAGATATCTCAAAGAATTACGAAGCTACAACCGTTTTAATATTGCTTGTTAGAGAGAGAAAACGCAAACGGTGTGTGACGTCACATTACAGGATGCTGCCGGAGGGCAGCGTCGAGGCCCCGCCGACCGCGATGCGGCGCGGCACGTTGCCGTCTTCTGTGACGTCACATTCTTCCAGCGTCATCGTTTCATATGAAGTTGCGTTTTGCGAAAAAGGGACAGAACATACCCTTTCTTAAAACTTTGGACACTTATAACTTCGTGATTGTTTAACCTTTAGCGTTGTTTTTTTCTCCATTTGACTACATTTTTAATCCTTTTTCGAGAAAATATGACATTATTTATTATTTTATTTAGTGTCTACGCCCCTATTGCAACATTAATTTGACATTGTGGTGACCTAATACAGTTATCACTCTGACATCAAACATTTCAAAATGCAAGCATTCACAATGGCCGTTTGCAGTACCTGGGTTATTTAAAAAAATATCTTGTATCCTTTAGATTGCGACGTACAATAAGCGATAGATCCCCAACCTAGATTTGCATTATATATAGCTGGACCATCTACAATGCACACCTTCTTAAGCGGATTACTTAAATTGCTGTTTCTTTTTATTGCGTTGATATTAAAATAAAACTCAGTTTTAAATAATGCGACTTATGCTATTTCTTATGATTGCCTGGACATAAAAAAGTTTCGTTTTGCTACAGCTGAAAGGTATTATAGACCTGAGTATTTGATATGAATTTCAATTTAATACCTCTACGCGTTTACGAGGAAAACGGAAGTAAGTTTAAAATTAAAAAAATATATTTTTTGTATGATTTTACTAAAAATATCTACTTTTTGTCATTTTTCCTGTCTGTGCTATATATAGTTTCTTCGTGTCAAGTTTCAAGTTTCTGTGTTAACGGGAAGCCCTTTAGGTTTTGAGTTTCTTGCAAGTACTCAGTTTCAAAATTTGCGACTAAAATTGGTATTTCTTTTGATTGCGTTGACATAAAAGTTTGGTTTTGCTACATCTCAAAGGTACCTCTACACGTTTACGAGGAAAAAGGTATTAAGTTTAAAATTAAAAAAAATAATTGTTTGATTTTACAAAAAAATTCTTATATCTTTGTCGTTGTGCTATATGACGTTGCTTCGTGCCAAATTTCAAGTTTCTGACTTCACGGGAAGTACCCGGTAGGTTTTACGAGTGTCCAAAAAAACTAAAATTTGCAGCATAAACGACTGTATCTTTTGATTGCGTTGGTTTTTAAGTTTAATTTTTTCACAGCTTCAACAGACAATAGACCTAAATATTTGGTATAAATTTCAGCTTGATACCTTTACGCGTTCCTGAGAAAAATGGTCTTGACAGACAGACAGACGGACAACAAAGTGATCCTATAAGGGTTCCGTTTTTCCTTTTGAGCCCTAAAAAAGCAGCCAAGTGCGTGTCCGACCACGCACAACGAAGGGTTCCGTGCCTATTAAAAAAGTTGGATCGATACTGAAATCTTATGGCACTTACGCCCTTTTCATTAAAAAGGCAGTTTTAAAAAAAATATCTCAATAACCTTTGAACCGATCTTGTTCAAAACAATTTTCGCTGAAAGAATTTAATAAGCCCTATGTCCATGATTTATTCATATTTTTAAAATACACGGTTCAAAAATTAGAGGGGGGGGGGGGGACACAATTTCAGTGACTTTCGGGGCGAATATCTCTGACTCTATTCACTTATTCAAATAAATTGCTGAGGAACCTTACATTTATTTTGAAAGGTCTATTGATTGATGTGCCACACGCGGGCTTGCAATGAAAAAAAAATTGACCTTCAGTTTTATGTATGGAGTGCACCCTAAAAAAATTTTTTTAGTAATTTAATTACAAAACTATGTAGCGGCTAACAAAATACACCTATCCTCAAAATTTTATTCAAAAACACCTTATAGTTTTCGAGTAAAATGCCTGTGACATACGGACGGACAGACAGACGTGACGAATTTATAAGGGTTCCGTTTTTTGCCATTTGGCTACGGAACCCTAAAAAAGACAGACTATCGCGAGGTCTACAGCTAACAAAGCCAGTTAGTTATATCAGTTACTAGAAGTGGCATTAAACGTGGCACATTTGTATGCGCTCTTGCTACCCCTTTCGAGGAATAAAATTGTGAGTTTACGTAAGTTATATGGACCAGGGATGATGCAGACATTCGCATCCGCATCCGCAAAAATCGATGCGGAGTTTTTCCGGATGCGGATGTAGTGCAATACACGACAAGAAAGAACGCTTAGGTACCGCACGCGTTTCAGATAATTTCGCCATTAGAAAAACAAACTTCATTTCGCTTCTGTGACCAAGGCCACACGCGCCTTTAATTTGTTCGCTATTATTGTAGTTTAAGTAGTCTCAACGTGTTTGATAATTGTGTGATAACTGATATGATAAAATGGACGTTGTTTTTACGTTTTTAGTGAGCGACCCCAAAATCCGCATCCGCGCCATCCGCGGATGTCATAAAAATCGCATACGAACATATCAGGGATGCCGCGGATGAGATTTTTTTTAACAAAGTTCCCCGTACTTTTACTTGTAAGTACATAATAGTTGTTGCGCAGCATCTGAGATGTTGATAGCGCCGTCTCAGCGGAGGATGCACCTCATAGCAGACTCCTCCATTGGGCAACGAGGAAGCGCGGCCGCGCCCCAGCGCCCCCCAGTATACGCGCCGACCTAGCATGAACTTTGTCACCATTATCACATAACATCACTTACTATGTTGACCTTTGTTGCCATGCTTCAATAATACCTACTCACTAGCTTATTCATGCAAATGACCAGCAGATTAGCGATGACAAATATTGCGATTGAAAACATCGAAATACGGTCCTTCATAGGCCGGATATAACCGTATTACTTATTTCCCATTTAATGAAAATGTACAAAGTGTGGCAACAATTATTGACTTCATGTCACTTAGTTCCTCATGCGATTCGTCAGAAATTCTTGCAAGGCAATCATCGGGTACTACGCCGTGACTCAGTACCTACAAAGCTTAGAATTTTGAAACTCTTGTTCAACTTTTAGAATGCAATACACACCTCATGAATTGGAGCGTAGATACTAAATAAAATAATCAATAATGATGTATTAAGAATGTAGTCAAATGGAGAAAAAAGCAACACAAGAGTTTAAATTATCAATAAAAGTTATGTGTCCAAAGTTTTAAGAATTAAAACGGTTGTAACTTCGTAATTGTTTGAGATATTTAAATGGGATTTTCGACATTAGGCATATTTTATTGCCTTCTTTCTTTTGAAGTAATAATCAGGGATCGGATTTTACATCGCACGTTATGACGAAAGAAAACTATGGAGTCGATATCAACATTAAAACTTTACTCATACTCACTAATTTTCTTAGTCGTGTAATTCTTTTGTATTTATCATGCTGTAACTATTTCAACTTACTAATACAGACTATATTGTTACGATCGACCTATTATGGTACTGGCCGCTTTATCAAATTTAATCGTGTGCGTCATGTGCCAATCATTAACGACTTTAGACGAGTCATTTATTTATATTTGCAATCAGTGCACACGGCGTGAATTATTACTTGAACATATTATTATTTGGCCCATAATGTAATAAACATAATCAACTTTTGGTATTAATTAAATGAATGAGTATGAGTATCAATATGTTTAAAAAAATTATGTGAAATTTGACTACATAGTTTTCTTTCATCTTACCGTGCGATAAAAAATCCGAGCCCTGGTAATAATAAATGTTGAGTCTACACCCTTATACTATATAGTCTAACGGCCAGTTGAACAAATTGAAAACCACACGCCATTTCATTTTGTAGTTATCACGCCACGGCCACGAATAGACATTAATTTCTATTTTATGCATAATATAATAGAGTATCACTATAGGCACGGATTAGTCAACTACCAAAATATAACTGATACATTTTTTACCTAACTAATTGCTTTGGAATACTAGTTGTAGTAGGTAAGGTGAAAAATGTATACATATTTTTGTAGTCGACTGTCCTGTAGGTTTTATCGACCTTATTGTATCGACATATACTTGTGACTATTCCTGACAACATTTGTACCTGTCATACTACATCGCCCAATTTTGGAGGTTATGTAAGACCATAGGGCGTTCAATAAGTTCTAGGTATCGGCAGATTACCGTCTCATGAGAATAATATCTGACTATTGGTCATACTGTGTGTGGCACTATTTATTAATACACTAAATAAGTAGGTAAAAAAAAATATGTTAGTATGAATTTGTTTTTCTTTACTTAATAGTTAAATAAAGACGATGGTATTCGATCATATAAGGTAATCTTATAGCAATGAAAGGGTCTAATAAAATCACATAAAGCAAACAATTTTATGAGGTTTCTGTTTGGCAGACCTTGCATTTAACCAGGGGTGCTATTTTCTATTTAATTAGTTACCTACCTACCCTGTCATCTAGACCAACTCTTTTACTATAATTTATTATTCTTTGATATTGAAAACTCCTCAATAAAATCCTTGTAATTGCGTTGATGTCAAAAATAAGCATCATTTCATCGATCAAAAGAATAAAATAAAAAATATTTTAAACGAATACTAGGTAGGTATATGCCCGTAAAATATAAAAATAATACGATACGAATAACTTCTTTTTTATGCCGATACCGAGAACTCATTGCACGCCCTACGTACTTACACAAACTCCAAAATTGGGCGATGTAGTATGACAGATAAACATGTTTTTGTGTTATACTTATTATAAGTTTTGATTATTATTATGTATGTTAGTCTGTAAGGTATTTGTAAATATGGGCTTTGTTGCCTGACTCAAATAAATAAATTAAATAAGATCGATAAAACCTTATAGGTAGCCGCCTACAAAAGATGTATCCATTTTTCACCGTCCACTTACTTTCAAATTTGGCTCTCTGGATTTACCTAGTCAAAAAAGGTTGAGTAATAAATGATTCCTGCCTGCAACCGGGCAGTTTAAACATATCGATTTCACTTGTTTTTGCCTCACATAAGGAATAGTTCATTTTATAACATTAACATTTTATACAGCAGGAAGGTGCAGCATACCAATACATCAATATCTATTTTACGATTACGGTCATTTTAATGGTTAGATATAAGTCAGTGATGATTAATTTTATTATGAAATCTAAGTATTTGCAGAAACCAATTTCTATTGTAAACCACAATTAAAACATACATTTCGAGTTATGCCGGTCCACTCAAGTAAACCGGCATTTAATTGAATACCTCGGTGTGTTGGCTTAGTGCTTAATGGGTGCCTCGATTTGTGTACAGGTATTAATGTAATTACTCACCAAGATCTCTGTCACCCAAACGAGGAATACTTGAGAGCTTGAGCGGAAAGCATACCACCCCGCATTTTCGTCTGTAATCCATTTGAAGTTGTCTTGCGAAGTTGCCTATAAATTCACGGAAAAAAGATGATAGATAGTAACTGACTAATGTCACGTTTTTAGAATAAGTCCAATACTGAATAAAAATGTTAACAAACTTAGACTTACCTAAAACAATCATCGTTCTTCTAGGGTTTTTCCCGGTTGTTCCCTAAAGGTCCCTCACGCATACTTAAAATCTTGAAAATTTACCCACGTGTAGCACAGTTTTATGCAATTAAGTAGATATCTTTAAAATGCAAAACACATTTTAAATATTTCATAAGTAGGTACGTTTGTGTCTATAGCCCGCTGCTGATCCTAGGTTTCCTCTGATGAATGAGAGACAATGGGGCTTAAACAATCATACATTTATTCAAAATGCAAAACAATAGGGGCGTAGACACTAAATAAAATAATCAATAATGTCATATTTTCTCGAAAAAGGATAAAAAATATAGTCAAATGGAGCAAAAATCAACGCAAAAGGTTAAATAATCACGAAGTTATAAGTGTCCAAAGTTTTAAGAAAGGGTATGTTCTGTCCCTTTTTCGCAAAACGCAACTTCATATGAAACGATGACGCTGGAAGAATGTGACGTCACAGAAGACGGCAACGTGCCGCGCCGCGTGGTCGGCGTCACCGTCGACGCGGCGCCTCGGCAGCATCCTATAATGTAACGTCACACACCGTTTGCGTTTTCTCTCTCTAACAAGCAATATTAAAACGGTTGTGTAGCTTCGTAATTCTTTGAGATATCTGAATAGGATTTTCGTCAGTAGGCATATTTTTTTACCTTCTTTCTTCTGGAGTAATAATAATTTTCGAGTCTACACCCGTATTACGTTTAGACAAAATGATTAAGTTACCTATAGTACCTCCTGCAGTTGTTTTCTAATTTAGATAAATCGGAGAGTTTGATGAAATTTGTTACGAATGTTCGTTGGAGGCCCGGGGACTTTTGCTCAGGACCTCGTAGAACGGCCGCCATCTTGGAAAATGTACCCCATTTGTATAAAATTGAGGTTTTCTTCGAATACTATATACGTACTCTATGAAAACATGGCCTAGAGCAACATTAAGCTGAATAAATTTTGCACAAACCTTTGCTAAAAAACGTGTCTTCATGCAGAAAAATGCATTCCAACGAACATTCGTACCCAGGGATTTCGAGGTTAGAAAATATAGACTGTACTACTAGTAATTTGCTAGATTTCCTTTACCTATCATCATGACAAAATGCTATAATCATGTCCAGAGGCGGATTATCCCTTTAGGCAAACTAGGCATGTGCCTAGCTAGAGGGGCGATAGGATAGGGGCGCCGATTTTATTTTCGTTTTTAGGGTTCCGTAGTCAAATGGCAAAAAACGGAACCCTTATGATTCGTCATGCATGTCTGTCTGTCTGTCCGTCCGTATGTCACAGGCATTTTAATCGAAAACTATATGTGTAAGGCCTGAGTGGACGCCCCGCTCAGAGCGGGGCGTGCAGCGTCCATATAAAACAAATGCAATTTATATGGACGCTCGACGCCCGGCTCGAGCGGGGCGTCCACTCAGGCCTTGCACTAAGGTGTATTTGAATAAAATTTCGAGGGTAGGTGTATTTTGTTAGCCGCTAAGTATATAGTTTTGTAATTAAATAACTAAAAAAAATTACTCCATAGATAAAACTGAAAGTCAAAAAAAAAATTTTCTTTGCAAGCCCACGAGTGGCACATCAATCGAGAGGCCTTTCATCATCAAAAAAAAAATATAAGGTTTCTCAGCAATTTTTTTGATGGAGACAATCGCCCCGAAAGTCACTAAAATTGCCCCCCCCCCTCTAATTATAGAAACGTGTATTTTAAAAATATGAAAAAAATCATGGACTTATTAAATGCTTCAGCGAAAATTGTTTTGAACAAGATTGGTTCAAATATTTCTAAAAAACTGCCTTCCTTAAAGAAGAGGACGTAAGTGCCATAAGATTTTAGTAACGATACGACCTTTTTAATAGGCACGGAACCCTTCGTTGTGCGTGGTCCGACACGCACTTGGCCGCTTTTTTTTTTTTCTAGTGCCGCTAGAGGGGCGCCGATTAGGTGCTTGCCCAGGGCGATCTCGACATTTAACCCTTCTCTGATCATGTCATGTCACTAATAACCGAGGAGTTGAAATGCTTTTGGTGAAAGTAACAATTTCATATGCAGCAATCCACCTAGACGAAAAGGTGTACTCTGGAGGATTATCTCAGAAAAATGAACGAGCTTCTTTAAAAACATTTTATTTACAATGCGTGTAATATTCATTGTAGCAAAGATATCGTAGGTTTGCATCATTACATTAACAATTTACGGGTTACCTACCTAGTCAACTTAAGTTACAATTTAGATAAGAATAATCACTAATATAATTCGATTGACCAAATAAATTAATGAACATAGCGCAAAAAATAATCAGGATAAAATGACCGTTATGATATAAAAATTGTATCGAATTTTACAAAGGGATGGAATTACGTTAACTAACCGCAAGGATTAATTTGTGCCTATATCATTGTGGTTGCAGCAGAGAGCAGTGTGATGGGCACGAAAGGTACAAGCCGACGAAGCCAAATAGACAAACGAATTGTAGATATAGGTGGCGGATGACCGCACTAATTGTCTTTAGGGCTTGGCCAACTAGTCGGTACTTACTAAATATCAATTAAACTCAGGAACGAAACAGTTTAAACACCTACCGAATCAAAACTTCTCTTTTTACCATTGGATATAAGTGATATAACACAGTTATATCGGAAGATTCCCCATTCATTCTATGGTACTGGGACCTTTTGTACTCTTAATTTTTATGTTAAAATGTAGGATGGATATGATTAAATAAGTACACAGTTCTACGGAATAAATGGGAATCATCCGAAAAATACACAACAGATTCAAATCATTTTGTAAAATTATTGAATTTATATGTTTAAAACTACCTCGTGTGTTCATAAGTTTTGAGACGATTTTTGTCAGTCCAATGAAAAAAAGTTGAACTGGCAGCCTGAAAATACCTTTTTAAATTTCAAAATTAGAATGTTAATAAACTTATCAATTAGAAAAATATAAATTAGAATGTTATTTTTCATTCTTTGTTGAAATGGCGGGAACGAAAGGTTCGCGCCGAGATTCTTAGGCAAATAACATGTGTTAAAGCCAACCGTCATTTTGTTTACTACATATTGAAGTGGTACAGGGACTAGGGAGACATGTTATCTTGATGACCGCCCGAGCAGTGGCCTTCCTCGCTCGGCTACAACGGCAGTTAACATCAAGTTGATCAGGGAACGACCTCGCCGAGATCCCTGTCGGTCTCAAAAGAATATGGCTCTACAGACCAATGTTTCTGAATATCGGTGAATTGGATATTGAAATACGATCTCAAGAGAAGGGCCTACAGTCGAAAAGTCAAGAAGAAAAGTACACTACTTAAACGATCGTTGAAAAAATTAAGGCTCGCTTTGGGCGGCAGTTGCTAATAAGACGCGATCCCAAAAAGATTTTGTTTACCGACGAAAAAATCTTCACTGTTGAAGAAAAGTTTAATCGACGTTTATGCCAAATGCTCAAAAGAGGTCCCGTCCCGTCTTCTGTGCGAAATGTCCAGCGAACGCATCATCCGGCTAGTGTTATGGTGGAGTGGTGTCTCATATGAAGGTTCAACGGAGTTGCATTTTTGCCAACAAGGAGTTAAGGTGAAGGCACAAAACCAGAGTGATATCTTGGAAGGAGTGAAACCAGTATCGCATACCCTTTTTAAAAATAAGGACTGGATTTTTCAACAAGATTCAGCTCCGGCAATTTAATATTTATTTTTTTACGTACCTAATACATATAATGACTAGCTTCTGCCTGCGACTCCGTCCGCGTGGAAATCGTTTATATCGCAGCTCCATACAAACTTCAACCCCCCATTTCATCCCCTTTGGGGGTGATTTCCAGGATGAAAACTATCCTATGTCCCTCCCCGGGCTTCAAACTATCTCCATACCAAATTTCATCGCAATCGGTTCAGCGGTTTAAGCGTGAAGAGGTAACAGACAGACAGACAGACAGACAGACAGACAGACAGACAGACAGACACACTTTCGCATTTATAATATTAGTATTGAGTATTGATAGTATGGATTATTCTATTGTCTTTTCGTTTAAATACATTAATTAGTGTTCAGGGAAAAAAAAATTGCTCGTCTCAAAACTTATGAATATACGAGGTATTGCACTATAAGTATTTTAGAACTTGTAGCAATTTCTCAAGGATCTTTATTAAGATGGTATGGTATTTCATATGAGTACCAATATCCCTAACCGCGACCTCACGGCGATAAATATGTCCCCCGGAGAAGACTTGTTGTAAGTCAAGAACTCTGGAAATGATACTCGGCATAGCACTTCCTCGGGATGGAAGACGACTTGATAATCTACTACAAACATGCTTGCTGAAGGACTAGTGACATGTTCAGGGTCTTATGCAAGCACGTGGAGTCGTTATTCATTCATATTCCATGGTATTATAGTCCTTGACAATATCATGCACGCGTGGAAAGAGTGAGATACAATAGTTGAAATTTGTAGATATCAGAAAACCGGAGGCAACTAAATTCAGCAAAGTGTAAAGCGTTCATCATGGAATTGAACAAATGCGTATTGGTTTATAATAATAATATTGACGACTAGAATGGTTTCAAGCAACAATGCTTGGCCGCTGTTTTTGTCTTACATTTTAAACGCATTTTAATTCCAAAGTAGACAAAAGATATGAAATTACACAGATTGCCAATAATAAGTTTCTGTCAAAAATAAAAACATTGGTAAAATCGACGTCAGCGATACAATTAAATATACGTTATTCGCCGTATCACAATGAAATAAGGTGCAAAAAAGAAACCCTTAAGAAGTCGATTTTAAGGTCTTGGGCGCATCCAAAATCAATCCATTAAGCCATGAGAATCGCTCAGCCATAGGCAAACCAAATTACAATGAAAATCTGTGTATTTTCACCGATTTATCAAATCATCATATCATGGTAAAATCGGTAGTTCAGCGAGTGTTTTAAATATATTCTTACAGTAGATAAAAATACAGACAAAATTAAATCGTTTAAATAAAGATATCACAATATTGTTACTCGTACTAAAATAAATCACTAAATAATAAATTGAACTAAATATATACAATTGAGTTTTAACTATCGTGAGTTACATTCAGAATTATTTTAACTAAATTGGCATTTTCACAGGAAAACTTGCTTTAGTGACACTTAATTTTTTTTTAACTATGTACCCTACGTTACTTGGCGTTCCGTGCTATAACCATTATACAGTTATTTGACACGTATAGCACTTTACACCCATATAGACGTCTTAAATGTGACTTAAGTGTACCTATAACAGATGTCTTCTCGTGAAAATGTCGAGACACGGTTCAATTGACAATTTACATTTCGGGAGTTGAACCGCAGCCAGTTAGGATAATTCTAAATAATTATAAACAATACTAAACAACCTGTGGGCGGTGAGCGACAGCATATGCAGAATGATAACTGGCTGCTATTCGAGTTGGTTTATCCAGAACAGTCCAATATATAGTGCCTATTTGGCGAACAAATGCACAATCCATCAGCTGAGACAATTTATATATTCTATGATCACAAAATGTATCCAGTATTAGACATCTATAATCTAAAATCGAAAATATATACATTAAATTTAAAAAGTTGTCTAACCTAATTCACAGATAAGTAATGTAATACATATGAACACATTTTGGGACTAAGATAAGCACATATCATAAGAGTTTTTCGTTATAATTTGATCTTAAATCGAGGAATAAGAACATGTTTCATATTCCGTGCCCCGAGTCATCTGCTGATAATCTTTATGAAAGCATCTGCGTACAAAGGTTAATAATAGTTTACATGCCATGTGCAAATTACATATATATTCTTGTATAAATCACGCTATACATATGGGAGCACAAGTATTTACCACTGTTTGACGACATCACAATTCAATGAAAAAGCCAAATAACAAAAAAAAACAATTTTCAAACAGATACAGAAAATAAAAAGCAATTCTTTAAACCGAATAGTAATTTATGTGCTAAACTGGGATTAAGCCGATCCAAGATTATTGCAACTATGGGCTATGACAACTCTAATTTTTAGGGTTCCGTAGTCAACATGGACCCTTATAGTTTCGCCATGTCCGTCTGTCCGTCTGCGGCTGTCGAAAGCTGTAATTCTGCATGGGTATATAAATCAATCCCGGCGACAAAATGGTAGAATAAATTCTTGAAAAAAATATTTTCCCTACGCGTAAAGTGGGGATGTCATTTTTTGTCGCTTTAATAACTGGTTACCGAGTAATAGTCGACCAACTTAATGTGTACTTGGAAAGCCCAACTTTCGTATAAAATCGGCCGACGCAACCGCACCGTTTAGTTAGCGCGCACGTGTCGATGTAATAAGACAGGCAAATACGTAAGCACGCCTGTGGCCCGACACGCACTTGGCGGGTTTTTTTTTTTTTTTTCATTTCTGGTTAGGCCTATTTCCAACTCTAGTACATCAGGTGGAAGGTTTAGTACGCATGCAACAAACTCTATTCCCAGTTGGATCGGGCATGCTGCCAGGACAATGCCTGAACGGTTCAGATGTACGATCGCAGTCCCTTACTTGCAATAACCTCTATAAACACTTAATTAAACACATCCGACGATTATTGATATTTTAGACGTTTCTCGTATTAAAAACCACGTTGGTTACAGAAATGTATTTGATATTGACGACAAACCAAAATGATAAATATTATGAAAAAAAGGAAGCCTGTGCCTCATAATCAATGTCGGGTCGCCAAATGTGTTATATATAAACTAGTGTAAAGAAACGACCACACTGAAGCTTAAAATACGCCGAGTGTTTGACTAAGCTAATTAATTAGGAACAGTCAAGTGCAAAAATATGTATTGATTTCATCTTCCCATAAATATGTACCAAAACCTTAATCCGCTGACATAAGAGCTATGGGACATATTTATGAGTAAGTTGTATGCACCCATATTTTTACACTTGACTGTACATGACGTTGTTTTGGATGTAACCACAGCGGGCGGCGTAGCCTAAAAGGCGCAACTCCGGTTTAGAAGGTATGCGCCCAAAAATGACGTAAGAGCAACGGTGCGGCTTAGGCGTATTTTGAGCTCCAGATTGTAAGTTTGAATTAAAAACGTGAAACAGTAGATGCGTCATTACATTAAGTAAGCGCACCGTCAACATGTTTAAGCATCGGTGTGATCGGTCCTTAAACGCGAAGGCAGTCAATAAGATTGACAAGCCCATTCGTATTGAATACCTACTAGTACTTGGTACAGTCAGCGTCATATAGTTAGTAGCAGCCAAGGCTGCCAAATATTTCGGTACACGTCTTTATTACTGTAAGAATAAGGGTGTGTTACGAAATATTTGGCTACTCTGGCTGCTACTAACTATATGACGCTGACTGTACACGAAACTGTTGAGGCTGAACAGATGTAAGTTATGTTAAGCCTGCTGTACAGACTGGGCCAACGTTGGCGCGGAGCAGAATGCAGCTATGCGTTAGAGGAAGAGGGCTTTATTTCGTTCTCATGCGTTTGCATAGCTGCATCCTGCTCACGCGCCAACGTTGGCCCAATGTGTACAGCCGGCATTTTGTGGTGAGGTTCAGGTCAACCATATTATTTCATTGCACGAATAGGAATTCAGTATAAACTATATCTGATAATAGTGATAATATAATGTTGAATATGACTACAACAATGTTTCTTGACACTGAAATCTAAACAGTTTGTATGCTTTCTTTATAATGTATCAAAAATTATAAGTATTTTATGCAACGCGTTCGCAAGCAAATCGAATACTGTAGGTGCCTTCACAAGGTCCTGACGCGTCACAGGCTCCTGACGAATCACACCCTACGTCGAATACATAAAGGATCTAAGGCCCGTGGAGTAAATAAAATATAGAATTGACGTGTACGTGCAGCGATGTATTTCTGAGAAGTGAAACAAAAAGCTGACAATATCATTGCCATATAAAAAACATAAATTAATGTTGCTATACACAAAATCAAGGTTGCAACATATTCCACCAACAGAAATCATTATTTAAAATCACCTTGCACCTTGCATTCTTGTGTCACATAGTACGATTATTTCAATATCAAGTGGACTGTAATCTTTTAAGGTTTTTTTCTCTAATAATTCATTATTTCTTATTAAACACTTAATAAGTCACTATGTAAACAAGCTCGCCAGGTTATTTTAAATGTAGGCAATGTAATATTATCAATGGAAAAGTATAAATTGTACAAAGTACATGAATTCGTCCCTTCCCACATTTATACAGCATGTAAATATTCATATTATTTTAAGTAGGACATACATTTAATTTTAATCATGATTTATTTACATTATGAAATGTCTTATTGTATTTCAACTGATTTACCCCTTTTTGTGCGAAGCGTCTCGTGGCTACGTACCTATGCAGTCTTTGATGGATGATTGTAGCATATCCGTCATTATTTTCACAATTTATTATGTTTCACTCCGGTTAATATAGTTGTGAACGAGATACTATTCTTCAGTGTAATATTTCTAAAGTAGTCTCCAGATATGTTTAATTTCGCTCTGATTATTTATTGCACCCAACTGTGAAAATATATTTACGTCACACCTGGCCATAAGGTGAGTTTTACCGCACGCTGCGCGTACAGTCAAACTCGCATTGTGGCCAGATGAAGCCGTAAAATTGTGTACTCACCACGGGCAGTAAGGAAGCAAGCCCTCTATCGCATATTTACAACCCTCGCCTGCGGCTCGGGTCACTAATACTTGCGATTTCGGGCTTTCTTTCTTTTACAGCCCTTGGTAAGTAATGTACTATTATTGCAGTTGGAAACATTTTCGATAGACATATTATATGTGGGTATGTTACCTAACTGAATTCGAAACTGACGTGAAGTTTTAATGAGATAGCTATTGGTACAAATAAAAGGTTTTTTGCGCAAATTAGTTTCTAGTATTGAATATTTACATACATAGCACGTAGAACCGATGGCCGTTGGGGCGGAAAGGTTCTCGAGTGGCGACCACGTACCGGAAGGCGTGGCGTGGGTATGCCCCCCACAAGGTGGACTGATGACCTAGTAAAGGTTGCTGGAGTCCACTGGATGCGGGTGGCGCAGGAACGGTCACTTTGGCACTCTTTGGGGGAGGCCTATGTCCAGCAGTATGATGATGGTGATGATGATGATTGAATATTTACAGCCGCTGTGCCGTGCTGTTTTGCTTCTTAGTCGCATATATAACATGGGCCTGCCACAAAATATATGCTATTGGAAAACCCATAGCTTATTGATTGTACGGTGCACGGTACCATGTCAATCGATGTTAAAGTTCGGCGAAAGAATATGAATCAGTCAACAATTGGAATGGCAGAGATAATAATCGCTCTTGAGCGTGGCCGTGACACGCTGCCGTTTAAGGAAGATCGAAAGATTGATATTAGGTACTCAAACACTAAATCATTGTATAAAATTGGTGTCTTAGATTAATTATTTATTCTAAAAGTACCTATATACGAGTATACTCAGTTGCACAAACCATTATTCCGTTTAATGTCATCTAAAACCTTTCATGACAGTTTTGAGTTTGGCAAATAAGAATATGTATGTCAACGAGACAGCGCTACTGAACGTTTGTGCAACCGTGCATAACCGATGATTGATGCATTTTTATATGAATGATCTGAGTATTCTTAGATTTAAAAATTATTGCATAGATATCAATTCCTTTAACTTTAAAATGCATTGCAGCATTACATTGAATTTATTGGTATACATCGACAATCACAAGCATTTGAAAAATGTAAAGTTGAGCAATATCTACAATAATGGCTTCAAACAGCAACCAGGCCCCTCAAAACTCTCTAAATCGGACCACATTATATCGTTTACAATAAGTAGCAGCAAGAGTAGCTAAATATATCTTAAAACATCCTCTTACAGTAATAAAGACGTGTTCCGATATATTTGGCTACTTTGGCTGCTAATAAATATATCATGCTGACTGTACATAAGATCCAGCAAAAGGAAACAATATTTGATTATTCTTAAAAGTTCATAATGTCATTGTTAATAATGATTGTCTCTGGCGTCATAATACAAAGGGATTAAATTGTAGAATAAGCAAAACAATTTCGACGAAGTGGGCTTATTTTTAAAGGTTGGCTCGAGGACACTTGTCCAAAAAAATGTTTCCGAAAAGTACACCCTCTTCACGACATTTACGTTCTAGAAACATCTACATATTCATAAAAAAATACACAAAAATTAACTAGTTTAGACTAAACCCCGCGAGGCAAGTTTGCCGGCCATGAACTTAATACATATTTGACCGACCACCCGTATACGAGTATTAATTTAACAGACGAAAATGTCACGTTTATTGACGATTACGTTCAAATATTTTGTCTATGGATATCTATTCATGTGAACAAATATATTTGACGAAACAACGAGAACTAAAAACCAGAAAACGACGAAGACTTTTTCTATATTAATATTTATGAAAATGTGACTGTTCTTAATCGGCGAAGAATATATTCTGTAAAAAACATGTTAGGTTTTTAAGGTTCCGTAGTCAAGAAGGAACCCTTATAGTTTCGCCATGGCCGTCTGTCCGTCCGTCCGTCCTCGGCTTAGCTCAGTAACCATTACTAGTAGAAAACTGTGATTCGGTATGGGTATATAAACGCAGACAAAACAGTACAATAATATATCGATTTTTTTTTGTTTTATGGTACCTCCCCTACATTTAAACCGAGGATGTAGCTTTTTTTTCTCGTAAACCCCATAGTGTGGGGTATCCTTGGATAGCTCGTTCAAATATTATGGGTTTCCTAAAACCATTTTTAAATCAGTGATTCGTTTGCGAGATATTGGGCTTTAAAGCCCTAATTATTTTATTTGGTGCCACCATCCCTATTCCATTGAACTACTTTGAAGGTACGGAGGGTAATTTTACTCAACCAATAAACATAGACCTTGCGATTTTATTTATTTAAACTAGATACTTTGAACATTGCTTACTTAGATGAAGTTGTTGGCTATGTCAAACAGGTAGTAAATATAAGTTAGTGAAATAATGGAAAAATAAAATGATAAAAAATAATACAATCCGTGATCTCATGATGTCCATACTCGTAGTTTCTAACAAAAAGTAAGTCCGCATGATAATACGGGCATTTTCCGAACCCTGCCTACTCCACGCGGGGCTCGTCACGCACGATATTTCCTGTCGCGTACAAGTATTTCATCGACAGGGCTCGATGTTTTTGTGCTGTTTGACGTCACGCTGCATGATAGAGTGATACCAATTAATCTTACTTTAATCATCAATCATTAATCAAATAACAATGTATTTATATAAATGACCTGTTTCAATAAAGTCTCTAATACAACTGTAATTTACTAATAACGTTATCATTAGAAATAGTATCATTATTCATTACCTACAACATTAGGTGTACTGTACTTTTTTGGCGGTTAGTATCATCTCGTCTGAAAAAGCAGGTGGTCTAATTAGCAACTGGTCTAAAATTGAACTACCTTGTGGGTATTACTGGTAGGTACGTTATGTTCGTTAGGTATCTTCAGATGCCCGAAGGGCAAACAGACCAGAAATAGGAGCTCCGTCAAAACTGTTATTTTTAGACCCGTTGCTAATTAGACCAGCTGCTTTTTTAGACGAGATGATACTAACCTTTTTTTTGGGCTAGTTATAAGTGTGAACAAACCTCGCTGTCAAAAAGTAATCACATTAATATCTAGATAGATTGTTCATTATTTTACACCCTGGCCATAAACTGGCAGTGTCCGCCCGCTACGCGGAGACGTTAAATATCTTGGTCACCAAGCGCGGCATAAAGAAAGCATTCGATCGCATATTATTCGCCCTTGGCTTCGAGTCGGGCGTCAAATACCTTCGGCCTTAGACATTGTTTGTTTTACCATGCATGAGGTCCAATTTCAAAATTGTTATTAAATAATTGATGGTTAGTATAGATAACTTGTGCCCACGTCAATATGTTATGACCCCGGGTTTGTTTAGGGCACCACCGGGAAAAGGCTCGAAGTTCATTGATTGTTACAATTGGGATTACCTACGAGTACATGCAGTATGACGTGTTTACGACACTAGCACCAAAAGTACGAGCCATGTTTATCAATTATATAACAATATCATAAGGATAGTAAAATAAGTGAAGTCGTGCCTCGAATGCCGGTACAAATCAGCCCGTCGTAACAAAAGCTTACAACTAGTGTAATATAATACCAATGACACATGTGAACTGGCGACTTGCGAGCGCCTACAAGGTAGTCGCTCTCCTACATTGGGACTAGTTGGCTGTCTATACATAATTATTATTAGTGATTGGATATTCGGATACATACCTACTCATGGCCAAATATGGAGTCAGCTTATAAAAAAATATAATTTGTATGACTAGTTGCTATTTTATGCTAACCATTTTATATTATGGATAAAACTTTGCGCATAAGTCTTCTCAAACTTCGTTATTTTAATGAATTGCCGGTTTATTAAAATACTTTATCATGCATTTATATTGACGTATTATGTTTATTTAGAAATCCCGCGATATATCATTAATAGTACATTGTTGTAAAGGCTAGAAAGTAGGCAACAGATGGACGAGTAGGTTCGAGGTCCGTACTGAAGTTGAGGACCGCGAAGGAGACATCGAGTCCATTTATTGCATTTTTGGCCGAGACATTACATAGTGCTTTTCACGCCTGCTGCGAGGAAATTTCAAATAATTATAATTATAAGTCAAAATGAAGTACTTAATTAAAGATCATAATATTAAACACTGTAGCGCGGCCGCTCGCGTGTCGGGGGGCACCGCGCGGGGCGGTCCGGCGCGGGCCGGGGGCCCTGAGATGGAGCGAATCGTTGTTCAAACTGTCCAACAATAACATTGTTGGACAGTTTGAACTCATAGATGGCCTGTTCTGTCGCCGCCACTAAAGTGCAGGTTATCTATCCGAATTTCCGATCCCTAGTTATTATTAATTAATGGCCAGCTTTAGCCCGCGTCTTCGTCCGCATGCAGTACTCGTTAATCGCGGGACTAATACTACGCCTTTACAAAATCGAATAACAAATATGCGATTAGACATCTCCTAGGTGCAGAATCAATTATCGCACTCCCATACACACTTCCGCTTCCCTGTACACCACTTTAGGGGATGGTTTTCAGGATAATAATCCTTCCCAGGGCCTCAAACTGCCTCTTTACCAAATTGTATCTAAATCGGTTCAGCGGTTTAAGTGTGAAAAAATAAAGTTACAGGTAGACAGAGTTACCCTCGCATGTATAATGTTAAGTATGGATTGTAGATACCCTGATGAGATTCTAGGAGCTACAAGGGTAACTCGTCATATAAGCACATTTGTTTATAAAAGCGAATAGTTTTTTGTGCTCTCTTCAAAAATCCCTTATTTAAAAATGTTGTTATAACAAGTTATAATAAAAAAACCCGGCCAAGTATGAGTCGGACTCGCCCACCGTCCGTAAAAAAATACCAATGTACAGTTTGCAGATTTTTCCCGGTAGGTACTTGTAGTATAAGGGCGGGTTAGACCAACTTACCGCGTGTTCACACTGCGTCCGTTTCCGTGTCCGGGAGACATCCGTCTCTTTCGCACTCGGGCGAAACATCGCAAGCCAGAAAAAGAGGGATGCCTCCCGGACACGGAAACGGACGCAGTGTGAACACGCGGTTACGATTACAAACCGATTAACGTTAAATATGTCGCCGCCAGCTGTCATTCCATATGAAGCTGTCAGACTTTCCGTTCATTAAGATGGTAACGGACATTGGTTACGATTACATACCGATCAACGTTAAATATGTCGCCGGCAGCTGTCATTCCATATGAAGCTGTCAGACTTTCCGTTCATTAAGATGGTAACGGACATTGGTTACGATTACATACCGATCAACGTTAAATATGTCGCCGCCAGCTGTCATTCCATATGAAGCTGTCAGACTTTCCGTTCATTAAGATGGTAACGGACATTGGTTACGATTACATACCGATCAACGTTAAATATGTCGCCGCCAGCTGTCATTACATATGAAGCTGTCAGACTTTCCGTTCGTTAAGATGGTAACGGACATTGGTTACGATTACATACCGATCAACGTTAAATATGTCGCCGCCAGCTGTCATTACATATGAAGCTGTCAGACTTTCCGTTCGTTAAGATGGTAACGGACATTGGTTACGATTACATACCGATCAACGTTAAATATGTCGCCGCCAGCTGTCATTCCATATGAAGCTGTCAGACTTTCCGTTCATTAAGATGGTAACGGACATTGGTTACGATTACATACCGATCAACGTTAAATATGTCGCCGGCAGCTGTCATTCCATATGAAGCTGTCAGACTTTCCGTTCATTAAGATGGTAACGGACATTGGTTACGATTACATACCGATCAACGTTAAATATGTCGCCGGCAGCTGTCATTCCATATGAAGCTGTCAGACTTTCCGTTCATTAAGATGGTAACGGACATTGGTTACGATTACAGACGGTTTGGTGCAACCCACCTTAAGACGATATTTTTTGCCAAATTGTATAGTTCTAGTACAACGGAAAGTATCCTACTCGTATATATTTTGATTCCGGTATCCTGTTGCAATCACAAAAATTTCTTTTCCCAACTTTATGGTTTGGCCGAATTTTCATTTCGGCAAAAAGCCAATTTTCTCGAAGACCCCCAAACCTTTTGATTATCTTTTATCTTCCACTTATGGTGTAGAACCTTAGGCTGCTTAGGCTAGGTTCGGTTTGTTTTATGATAATACTGAAAATGCCACAGCTTCAGAGAAAAGTGATTCTTAGTACAAATGAAAATTCGGACAAACGATACAGTTGGGAAACAGTTTTTGATTCAGATCGGTAACCATTGATTCCCTTGAGAGTCTCGAAATATACGTTTTTTGCGGCATAAACGGCCGTACCTTATTTATACGTTAACTTAGAAGTTTTGTGTCTTTCACAGCTTCAAGGGACTGTAGACCTGAGTATATGGTTTTGATTATTATTATTATTTAAAATTAAGTTCATATATTTTAAAGAGTGTTTTATTCGCCAACAAACTGTCTTGCAGTTTGGCGAAGTTGTATGTTTGTGCAATGTAACAAAGTTTTTGGAAATAAATAAATAAATAATAATAAAAATTTATTATTAATTACAACTCGATATCCACGCGTAAAGGCTCTTGACAGATTGACGGACAACATAGTGATCCTATAAGGGTTCCGTTTTTTCCTTTTGAGGTACGAAACCCTAAAAATGTCATATGTTTCTTTCTCTAAAATGAATCTATTCTTATATTGCATAATATTAAAAAAAAATTGACATAAAAATTAAGGGCCTTTCTCTATAGCTCCTATATTTTAGTCACACTTATAAAATAAAAAAGAACAAAAACAATAAATAATTTGTATAATAACTATACAGTTAACACATACAATTGTACTCGTACAGTCAATGCGCAATGGATGATTTTTATATAGGGTAACTTGGTAGTTGTTATCAGGAACCACACTCAACACTTTGCTGCGGTTTTGTATACCTAAATCAAGTCCACAGAGTGCGGGTGGGGTGACACGTTCATACAATAATGAGTGGGTAACGTTGGCTCAGAATATCATCTTACGAAACTTAGTCATACTACCTGGGTAATTGATGTCAATAAATACAACAAGTATCGAGTCTGCAGATTTTTCTTTTTATTTGTTTGATATTAATATAAAATAATATATTTATTTTAATGTAAGTATACCTATTTTACCCGTAAGAAGCGTCTAGTCAGCGTTTAAAATAATGTATCACATTTTATTATTAACTGACAATAAATTAATTTAAAATATGTCAAGGTTCATAAACGTTTTATAATCGTGACGGCATAATACAATTTTTCATCAAAACATCACCCTATAACGAGTCGCTGTACACTACTGATTATTCTTATTGGTTAATAAACACAAAAGTATAATCACCCTTAATGTATCAACAAATGTAATATATTTACGATAGTCCTGATTTACAAGATCACGAAAATATAAGTGTTACGCGACGTATGAATGCTGGCCCTGTATCATGGTCGGCCGTATCACGCAATAAGTGACAAGATAGAGCGTCCGTCTCGTTCTATCGAAAGGTGACAGCCAGTGACGAACGCTCTATCTTGTCATTTATCGTGTGATAAGGCCGACCATGATACGGGGTCTGAAGTCAAATTATGACAAAGTTTTGGAAATACTAGTCTTGATGCACATCCAGCCACCACAATCTAAACAGATTACCGGATCAGTAATTTATTTCAGAGATGTTAGCATACGTGTGTGGGGGCCGTAACAGGAGCCATATTTTTTGATACCAAAGTCACTCAGTCAAATTTAGAAAATAAAGGTAATCGTTCGCGACCTAGCCGTCATTATCTTCACCAGCCGTTTTTAATTAAAACACGATTATTTCGAATTTTGTTAATGTAATTGTAATCGGTAGACTATATATTTTGCTCATTTAAAGTAATATAATATATACCTACCACTCAACTTAAGCGAGTAAACTCGTACACGAGCTTTTCATAGGACTTTCTATAGCAAAATATTTGGGCATTTTTTTAAAATTCGTATACCCAATTAGCGTGAGTTTTAAATAAAAATTAACTCAGTGTCAATATAAGCTTAACGAAAGTTAAGCACACAAATTATGTGAAAATTATCTTTATTCACATTTAAATAACGTGTATTGCAGCATATCATTTATGAATTGGTAAGAAAAAGTTAATTTTTATACCAACTGAATACTTCATTGTCGTCACAAAACTACTGAGTTAATTTTTGTTTGTCAACTTATGCTAATTGGGTGCATTATTTATTGGAGATGCCCATTTTTTTTACTCGATGTGAAGTACTTTTGCTTATGTTATAAATTATAATTCACTACTTTTTTTGCTCCTGTTATTATAGACCACCCTGTGTATATGCTTGCTACATCCATTCTCCGTGTTAAATTTAATGAAATATATTGTTATTTCACGAAAGTGGAGAACAATTGCTTAACAGGCTTTCAAAATTTACATTGGTTTTGGATAATTTTGAAGCTATTATGTTAAACAGGTTACCAATAATAACACTACTACCTACGCCAAACATCGGTGTAGTTTGCAAATGAAATGAATATGAGACATAAGACTTAACGCACATACAGACACACATTACAGCTTGCCAAGACTATGCGGCGATCATTTTGCGATGATTCAAATTTTCGTAATGAAATAGTTTTACAAGAGTTCAATAATCAAACAACATTACATTCGCCGGTTGCCTAAAATATACTTATGTAACGTACAACGTTACTAATAGCTTGTTTACACTGGGTGAGTTCCGCGGTCGACTGTGTGACGGACGACTCAGTGTAAACAAGCCCTAACCCCCCGTTCCCACTATGTCGTCTGTCGGGACGATTTTTTATAGTGTGTCGTAGTGGCAGAACATTTTATATGAAGCTGTTCACACTTGTCGGACACCAATTTGTATGAGGCGACGACACACGATAAAAAAAATCGTCCCGACAGACGACATAGTGGGAACGGGGGGTAACGCAACTTGCATATCAAACAGCAATGTCCGTTTCGATCTTTATACAATGTTATACTTATTTAATTTTGTATATTTACACGCTTTCTAAAGTCCTGAAGTAACCGTAGAGGTTCACGTTCGACAGTTAAGTATTGTATTGTATTGTACCTCTAGGTGATGGTTATACCCAGACCGGGACGGGGCGAGGCAGCGGGTCGCGGGGCGGCGGCGACCGGCGTTATGGGTGGTGGAGCAGCGGCGTGTGCTCGCCCTGCGCCCAGCGGCCCTGCCGGTCAGAGCACTTGTTCACGCAGCACGCCGACACCGACGTCGACACCGACGCCTGCAACACGACTCTCACTATATCTTATGTATACACACCACAAACAGATGGATTGTCTAAGTGAACACCTCGGAATCCCACGCTATAAGGAAAATTTGACAACCCTTGGTCGCATTTTTAAGTACTGTGATCACAATTTTCTCAATTTTACAGTGATTTTTTTAATAATGTAAACTCGAATAACGGTGCGATTAATAGCACACAACCACAAGTCAAAGTAATAAACATTCTTTACTAAGTAAAAAAAAAAGTTTTGACGAGTTATTTTACACTAATATTATAAAGAGGAAATAATTGATTGTTTGTTTGTTTGTTTGTATTGAATAGGCTCCGAAACTACTGGACCGATATGAAAAAATCTTTTTCTCAAAAATGGCCCGCAAAGTGAACATAACTCGCTACATATTGGAAGGTAAAAAAGTGTATAGTTTAAGATCAGATCTAAACTAAAAAATAAAAAAAATTGCAGGCCGCCTGAAATGTTATATATAAATTCCTTTATTTGTCGAGTACCAATTTTTTTTAAAAGTAGAAAGGAACTGAAAAAAAAAAAGGCACATCTTGTATTCAGCTAATTCAACTCGTATTTTGCGTTTTTTTGGTGGAAAAATACACTTGCGATTCTGTTTAAAAAAAAAAAGGCGGGAAATCGTAAATATTTTCACGTTGTGCAACGATATTTAAAGTTCATATAAATTAAGTATTTTTTATTCCCCCATTTTTGAAAAAAGCACTATATTAGCCCCAGCCGGAATGGCAATTGCAGGCTTCGTATTATAATTAAACGGACTCGCAAGCTCGTCCGTTTAAACAAATACTCAGCCTGCAATTGCCTCCTTCCCGGCCACGACAATAATGTACTATTTCTCAAACATGCTCGGAAATGTACGCGTTAATATCACGAAATGAAGACGTGAAGTTTCTTGTTTATGGCTCCCTACATTACTTCTTGGCCTTAGGCCAAGAAGTAATGTATGAAAACCCTAAGTAAAACCATTATTGTCCGCTACTCTAACTTTTTAAATTTGCTTACTAATATTAAACTGACAAAGGAAAATTTACATACTGCCAACCACCACTAGACACTGTAAGCATACTTGATCATAAAAAAAAAAAAAAAAATCTATGGTATTATACTTTAGGTGCGGTTAAACATGGTGCTCGAACGGCTTGTTCCAATGGCATGTTTAAAAAATAAAAAAGACGCAAATTACCTATTATTTAATTGATTACCTAGTATTCATTTTAATTTTAATATTTCCTCACATCGTTTGAGAAAAGTACTATACAATCCTCGGCCGGAACAGGGATTGCTGGACTCGTTGTATTCGGCCTCGTCTACGACTCGGCCGTCTACCCCAATCTCGTCCAGCAATCCCTTACTTCACGGCCTCTGCAGTAATCTACTATTACCGTTAGAAGCCGACATTATCGCTGATGAACATAGGCTACTTTTTATGTATGCATGTTATTGTATTGTTTCTCTTTTTAACTGCTTTGTTTGTGTGAGGTGTGCAATAAAGAGTATTTGTATTGTATTGTATTGTACTTTTTACCGCAGGAAAATGCTTCATTCCTACGGACTAACCGTGCGAAGCCGGGCCGGGCAGCTAGTGGTTTATAAAATTATTGTCAGTCAACTTTGACACTCCATGTTAGAAAAAAAATGTACCACACTACCTTTGGCAAGTTATTTTAAAAGATGGCCTATTTAGTCTAGATTTCAAAACAGTACATCACTTGCCACTTTTATTGCCGATAAAAGTGCTATTTCCAATTTTTTGCTACGGAATCCTTCATTAAAAAAAAAAATCTGATACTCTTTTAAAAAGGTCGGCGACTCCATAGTGTGTGATGAACAAAAGTGATAAAAGGAGTTAGGTAGTAGTTATGCTTTCTGTTACAGCGAAACAGATAGTCATTCGACTTTCAGGGTGATTGAGACGGATAGTGATGCCGATGTTTGATGAGTCATTCCTAATTAAATAAAAATAATAACATTTAGTTACGCATTGTTTGTTCGTTTACTGCGCATCTCTCGTATTCGTGTAAATGTCGTACCCTGGACTTGATTGTTTTCTGGACTTTGTGTTGTGCAAACTGTGTGCGAACAACATGCCGTATTTGTACACACCGCCAGAATATGCAAATATTCATCTTATCTACGGTGAGTGCCGTTGTAATGCCTCTGCCGCAGCGAGATTGTACCGTGAGGGGTACCCGAATGTGGAGCGGGACCCAGATTATCGTGTTTTCCAAAATGTGCACGTGTCATATTCGGAATGGAAATATCGTCGAGTTTCGGGACACCCTGTAGGTAGAATACTCACGTGCGAAATATGCAGATCATAAAGATGCAAGGTGCTGACGGACATGTCTCGCGTCTCGTCGGCGGGCGCCTCGGCGGGCGCGAGCCCGAGCGCGCTCGCGCCGAGCCCGCTGCTCGCGCCCGCGAGGCCGTGCGAGCGCGAGCGCGGGTGGTCGCCGCTCACCGCAGACGTGACCACCTCCTCCTCCTCGTCGCTCGTCTCGTCCATGTCCTTGTTCACAACATATTCAGTTAAAACAACGTGCTGTTGCTGTAGCTGCGAACTACTGGGGGTTTTCTCGGTAGTTAGCACTCTCAACATTGTGCGAGTGTCGACTAGTCGAAATTAATAATAAATAAATAAATATTTGGGGACAAGCTTACACAACTCGACCTAGTCCTAAACTAAGCAAAGCTTGTACTATGGGTACTAGGCGATGATATACTTATATGCATAAATAAATACTTATACAAACCAATATTAATATAATTAATTGTTCTATCAGTTTGCAGTGAGGAAAACAGAAAATAAATACATTAGTTCGCAGTGCAGATGCAGTTGTGCGGACAAGTGGGTCACCGAAGCGCGCTTTCCATACAGTTTTTATTAAACAATAATATATACAATTTTATTTATTTGTCAAATTCCATATGGTTCCGTCCGCAAAATTATAACACTAATATTATAATAAGTAAAACTTAGACGGTTGTGTGTCCTGAACATGGTCCCAAAATAAACGAGCAGGTATGTTAGTATTTTTTTAAGTATTAGCTTGTATATCATGAATGCAACACCACTTTGTTATAGCATAGATGAAATATCCGGATCCCAGGAGAAAAGTACTGGTTCGTCGGTTGTCTAAAAGGACGATTTTTAATCGCACCGGTTTGCCAATATCGCCTTATTGACTACCGGCAATGCGGACCTTTTGTATAGGAACGACACAAGTAATGCAACACTTACGGGCAATCTGTACGGTTGCCGCTGCTGGTAGTAGGAGAGCACGGCCGGGAGCGGAGTGTTAGTGCCAAATATACTCTGCTGTATATAGGAGCCCAGCATTGTTTTGTTCTGAAAAGAAACATCCATTGAATATATATAGTAGATTGTATTACAAGGGTCTAAAGTAAGCCATATTACCACGAGATTGTTATAGATTGAAATAGTTCGAGGGGTAATAACAGGGGGGTAGGGGTAACATTTAGACCAGAGTTATACAGTCTACCTTTCACTTCGACTGCGTGAAAATAGTAAAAACAAAGATTATCCACCCACAATCAACAATTATACCAAGGCGAAAAGATTGTTCAATTTGGCGCCATTATTTTTAATAAACTGCTTTGACACAGATACAAAATATTCACACCACGACTAAACACCTCTGACCGTCTAATAGCCGCGTCTAAACGGCCGAGCGCGCAGCAGTCTCTCCCGCTCAATCTTAATAGATTATGTCATGTATGCAGTCAACCACGTTTGAACGTTTGGACGCGGCTATAGTTGCTCAGAGGCATTTATTTTTGAAGTGAAAACTTCTTTAGCGGCGCTGAGCCTTATTGGGATGGGGAAAAATTGTTAAATACGCGACAGAGTTTTGTGACGTCAGATGCGAAGGAGGTCACTTTTTGCTGCTAGCCGATTCGACTTCATTCAAAACTGAACGCTATTCGTAAGAGTATAAAGCTGTTAAACACTTTTTGCAATAGCATATTCTGCAAATAAATTTGTAATAATACCAAAGCGTCCTTCACCGTTTTCCTATTGAGAAAATTCTAATAGTTCGAATTTGGGCGTTATTCCTAAAGAGATAAAGCTTAGAAAAATATTTACCAACGGCAAAAACAAATTGATATTTTGGTCGCCAACTCGCCACCGCCGTCTGTGTTCTTGCAAATTGGAATAGTTCGAATTTAGACGTTATTCCTAAAGAGATAAAGCTTTGAAAAATATTTGGCAATGGCAAAAACAAATTGGTATTGTGTGTGCCGCCGCTCCGTCAGCGCGCCGAGCCGGCGGCCCCCGTCGCACCCAACGCGCCCGCGGCCCGTCCGCCTAAATAATTGATAATTGTTTATAAATTTGCGTCAAATTCATTTTTAGGGTGACACCGTAAGATATCACGTGACCTGATCGAAAAACTGTTACAATGTTATTGAGTTTTCACTTCTGCCGGCACTCCCGGAGTGCAACCCGGTCTTTTTTTTAATTGTAGTGAATAGGGGAATAAAAAACACCTAATGTTTGAAGTGAATTCTGTTTCCTGATTGGTAGATTTTAATGTCTAGCTGTATTCTGGTTAGTTGATAGCAAATACTAATGTATTTTTAAAGAGTTGTGATTGGTGGATGTAATACGTTGAACTGTTTTGATTGGTCAAATTAAAATGTTTTATAAATCATAAATATTTTCCCTAGGGGCTAAATGTACTACTTTAGCCCCGCTTGCTAAGCCTAATATGACGCACTTTTTGAGCATGAGAAGTGAAAATAATCTTAAACATGGACGTCAGTAAGGCCGAGTTGCACCAACTTACGATTACAGACCGATCGGTCAAATATGGCGCTGCAGCTGTCATTCCATATAAACATGTCAAACTTTCCATACATTCAGATTACAATGTTCACCGGTTACTATTATAAACGGTTTGGAACCCACCCTAGAATATAATAAGCACGATGAATCATGTAAGTTTTAAGAATATTAGAGAAGATAAGTTAGCTATTACACACTGAATGTATCTTTGATTGCTAGTCCTGTAAATACAGTCATATCAGACGAGAGACAGAATTAACCAGTACCTATATCAAACGGTTAATACACATAATGCATGCATCATAGTGGAGATTGGGACGCCACCTAATTTATTGCCTTCATAGCGATATTGCGTCATGTCTATTCTATGGAGGGTACTACTATATCTCAGTATTATCTAACACACGAGGAGTGCGCGTGGCGTGTGGTCTATTAGAAGTAGGTAACCTTACGTTATCAGTCCAATTAAACTAAGCCCCACCAGACATCACACAAATCGAGGCATCTAAATGACACGTTTTATTTTTGAAGTGAAAACTTCTTTAGCGGCGCTGAGCACTTTTTGGGATGGAGAAAAATTGCTAAATACGCGACAGATTTTTGTGACGTCAGATGTGAAGGTCACTTTTTGCTGCTAGCCGATTCGACTTCATTCAAAACTGAACGCTATTCGTAAGAGTATACCGTTACCGTTAAACACTTTTTGCAATAGCATATTGTGCAAATGAATTTGTAATTTTGTCCACGCGTCCTTCACCGTTTTGCTATTGAGCAAATTCGAATAGTTCGAATTTGGACGTTATTCCTAAAGAGATAAAGTTTTGGAAAATATTTGGCAATGGCAAAGACAAATTGGTATTTTGTTCGCCGCCGCCGTCCGCTGTTCTTGGCGCCGAACATTCATTCGAAATTCATTTTTAGGGTGACACCGTAAGATCTCACGTAACCTGATCGAAAAACTGTTACAATGTTATTGAGTTTTCACTTCTGCCGGCACTCCCGGAGTGCAACCCGGTCTTTTTTTATTTATTTATATGATTTAATTAATTTCATAATAACTTCGCTTCGTTCCCCGTAAGTATTATAAATATGATCAGGATATTATTTTGTTTCGTACAAGGATAACACGTAAGTAAATAACAACTATATAATAAGTATCGTTTTACCAAAAAATATATGGTTCTAGTTTTTATTGCCGACTGTACTTTTTTGCACAGGTATATTATTAACTATTTGATATTCACTATTCGTTGAGAGGATTGCAGGAGGAGAATGTATGATAAATAAAAGTTTGTAATAATAACCACGATAAGATTTTTTCTTCGTGTGGAATCTTTATCTGCAGGTCAGTCGGCGGGGGCTTCTAGTGGCTCATTAATATCCACTTATTTCTTGTATAACTCAGAGGATAGCACGACCGGGCTGGACTTTATAAATGACGCAAGGTGGCCACTGCACCGTGATATACCTTAGTGAGTCGAAAAGGAAGTAGTCCTTTTTCTCTGGTGATAGATAGGGGATACAGTAAAACGATAAAATTATATCATGCTTAATTTAACAACAGTGCCTATAATAGGGTATTTTCATCTATCAAAATTAAATTATCGAAGTATTTTTTTATATAGTTTTTACCATAAGAACTACGAATATAACACTATTTTGTGATAAAAACATAAGATTTTTTTTTATTTGAATATTAAAATCGTAGTTTTATTATCTGTATGTCACGTGGCCGAAAACGCCGACCACTATTTTTTCGCGAGTGACGTCAGTATAGAGACTATGCTAAAGTACCTACACGATGCACATTTGACATTTCTATGCTTTTGCTTTTCTGCTCTTATGACGTCACGATAATGGCGGCTGCCTTTTTGGTGCGAATATATATCGTTGAACAGCTAACTATTAATTTATTTCTTTGCATAAAGAGATATTATTGCTAGTTGACAAACATAAAAAAATAAAAAATGGCGTAAAGCCTATTACTTTCGATACCTCGAAACCAACAAGCAAAAATGCTCGACAAATTTGAGTATCCCTCTAGTTCGTGGGCTTTGGTTCTACCGTACAAGGTACTAAGCAGGCTTCCCATTGCTCCAATTTGGTACCCCAGCGGAAGTCAGATTTCATCACTGTCTGTGACGGATCTGCGTATTGTTTTATCGTACAAGCTACTAGCTGTGAACGCGGCTTTGCCGTGTTTCATTAACTCTTGGTACACGAGATCACTTTCTACATCGAAACTGTATCTCTTTTTAGTTTATACTAAAAAGGTATAAAGGTAGGTTGACTGCACACTCTGGCCAATAAACGTTAAATATAAATATGATTCCTATACACTGGCCTAATAATACGCGTCCACGTATGTTTCTCCCTTTCCTTTTTATTATTTGGATGTACTTATTAGAAAACTGTCAAACTTCTCACACAAACAGATATTAACTTCCGATTAATAACCTTTTGAAACCTTGCGGGGTGACGAGCGGCTGCCCAAACATTGAAGTCGCTCGAATGTAATGTATGTTTTCTCAAACATGCTCGGAAATGTACGCGTTAATATCACGAAATGAAGACGTGAAGTTTCTTGTTTATGGCTCCCTACATTACTTCTTCTTCTTAAATAAAAATAATCTATGGTACTATACTTTATGTGCGGTTAAACATGGTGCTCGAACGGCTTGTTCAAATGGTATGTTTAAAAAATAAAAAAGGCGCAAATTACCTATTATTTAATTGATTACCTAGTATTTATTTTAATTTTAATATTTCCTCACATCGTTTGAGAAAAGTACTATACAATCCTCGGCCGGAACAGGGATTGCTGGACTCGTTGTATTCGGCCTCGTCTACGACTCGGCCGTCTACCCCAATCTCGTCCAGCAATCCCTTACTTCACGGCCTCTGCAGTAATCTACTAATGCGACTGCCGCTCGTCGCCCCACTGCCTGCTTGCGTCCAGTCCGCGGCCTTAGAGCGGCCGCGCAACTTGCGAATGATTTCTTTCATGCATTTTGTCTCGCATCGGCGCACACCGAGCGTTTGATTGGCCGCATGTGGGGCTGCGAGAGTGACTCGCGCTAGCTACTGTAATTTTAGTGGTCGCGTCTAGTCGCTCGACGTGTGGCAGAGTGGTTGCATTTAGTGGCAGCGACTAGCGGCTGCGATGTGCGGGCTCCCAGTCAGGGTTTGAAATTATCAAGATAATTACGCTTCTTGATAATTATAGGATAATTATCACCAGTATACCAACGACACTCAAGTTCGCTCAACTTTGCATAATCCGAACTGTATTTTCTTGTAAGGGGAATCTCCACGGCGCGGTACGTCACGTTGACACTTCGTGCGTTCAGATAGAAGCAAGTGCGGAAATACCCGTTCGATTACTTTCACGAGCGCAATTGTTTGTTATTATCACGATAATTATCCTTTCGAACCCTGCTCCCAGTATACAAGAAATTGTACTCACGAGCGTGTTGCTGGTGGGCACGGCGTGGTGCATGCTCTGCCGCAGCGAGCGCAGGAACTGGCGCTGCGCGGGCTCCGCGGGCTGCCAGCCCGGGTGCCGGCACGAGAACGCCACCAGGGAGAGCTCCGTCTTGCCGCCCTCGCCCTGATTGTACTGCAGGTTGCCTGGGTGACAAGCCATAACGTTACAATACAATACATAACACTCTTTACAGTACATATGCTACTTTCTTTCTTTATTTCCTTAAACGGCACTTTTCGTGCATATGTCGAAACTTTAAAGAGCCATATGTACAGTAAAACGTTGTACGATACACGTGCGAATAGGTAATTCGCAACTCGTGACGATTTAAAACACTCCCTTCGGTCGTGTTTTAATTTATCACCGCTCGTTACGAATTTCCTATTTTCGGCACTTGTATCGTAAATAACTATTATTGCACACCTCACAATCCTCACATGAATATAGCAGGTACAAAATAATAGACAAAAATTCAGGAAGGCAACAACGGGCGGCCTTATCGCTTGAAAGCTGCGTCCAATTTTTAAATAAGGGTTTCTCTATTATTATTTAATTTTTTATATGACTTTAAAGTCAAATAAACCATGGCCCGTTTGTGATGAGCGGTTACCACAGTCTAATGTTATGCAGCAGATAAAAAAGTGTCGACGACTCTAGTTTAAAATACGGTTTAGTAATGCAAGTTGCGTTTACACAACATCACAACGATACGTGTGTCTAAACCGTTAGGGATAAGACGCGACAAGCTTCCGGTGCGGCCGAACCTTTATCAATTCTGCCAAATTGCATAGCTAAGGGTAGTATTCCACTTGTCCAAGATCTTTATCCAATGTGTATTATTTAATATTTAATCAAATTTCTTTGACGGAGGCCCATTCCACTTATCCAATATCTTGGTTCAAGTTTTTCTACTATTTGCGTAGCCATTTTAAATTAAATGTCGTTCGTAATATTTGCTCAAATGTCAGTGTTTCTAGTAAATTTGATAAAGTCATCCAATATCTTTGATCAAAGGCTCATTAGACAGAGATCTTGGACAAGAGGAATACCACCATAAGTTGCATTCCTCTAGAATAAGTTGTAACTAGGAAGCGCTGCTAACGCTAGGTCCTAACGCCATATCAAAGGGCCTATAATATAACCTATTTATTTATATGATAATATAGATGTAATTCAAGTACCTTTTGCTTTCTCGGCGTGTTTCCCCGGAGCTTGCCAATCAGGGTGTCCGTGGCGCCGGATGTCCAACTGACAAAAAAAACAAACCGAATACAATACATTATGTGAAGGCATATGTCCAAATAGTAGATTGTACAACAAGTGCATAAAACGCACCATTTTACGCGAGACGTTTAATATCGAGTGTAAAATGGGTTTTATGGACGAATTGATCACAAATATATCGTAACACTTCCTTACTCCTATAGTAATAAAGACGTGTTCCGATTTATTTGTCTACTTTGGCTGCTACTAACTATATGATGCTGACTGTACACTCTACTTTTCACTTCGATTGCGAGGAAATGAAATGGAAAACTTTTTTCATGAAGTTTTATTGTGTACTTTGGCTGTTGGTATCCTTGCCTTGGTCTTAGAATACTAAAGAAACATAAAAAAATAAAGAGTTTGTTCTATGAAGTTAAAGTTGCTCGTGTGGCTGTTGGACCGATTGCCTTTGTCTTCGACGAAGATTTTACTTTAGGCTCTAGAGCATAAAAAGCGACTTTATGTCGCCTACGCACAGCATAAAGACGAACTTTTAGAGCATGAGAAATGAAAAACATATTTTTATGCATGCATTTGTAGCCTACAATACAGAGGGCCTACCGGGAAACGAAAACGAACTTCGTTCATGTATCTCCGTCTCTGTCGCAGTTGCTAATTCAAGCGACAGAGAGAGAAATATACAAACGAAGTGAGAAAAGTATTTCCCTGTAAAGTAACCTATGGACGCTTACGATTCCATAGGAGTCGTAAGCGCGTTCCCAACGCTTTATTGGTATGAAGATTCGTTGTGTTGAAAGTCAGATATAAATGTAGATGCCTCATTACAGAACATCCTCAGGAGCTCTGGCGACCTCACAGTAAGGAACACCACCACAAACCTACATCAGGTACTTCCTAAGTTGGACTACTCGTATTCTAAATATGACCAATAACTTTCCGCTGTACCTTTCTAAATTGTGTTACCTAGCGTCGTCTCCCATATCAGAATAGGATTTCTACGGAAGTGTAACAAAGAGAGACTGAACGCATCTGAAATGTGGGCATCGAGAAAAATGGAAGGTATTAGTTGGACAGAAAGGATATAAACCTTGATAGTTTAGAAAAATTATGCATTTTTTTTTTATTGTCTAAGAGTAAATTTAAAGCTGCCAATAGAATCCTTACGCTTTTATAGAAACAAAATTGTATGACAACTATGTACTTAAACGCAGTATTTCGCGACCGAAACAACAATTCACCGGATTTTCCCAACAACAATACAACTACTATGTATAATTGTGACGTCATACTTGTGTGTCTATCAGTATGAAGCGTTTTGCGCTGCCACCAGCGACGTCAATCTTTGTCTCAAGTTTTTGGATATTATAAGTTCTTTAATTGTAGTTGCTCCCATACAAACATTTGTTCCTCTCCAAAAACTGGTCCGAATGACATCTTAAAAAAATGTTAGTCATCATCTCTATTATGACTACATATGTATGACAAGATGATGGGTTTTGATGGGTTGACAAGTGTTAGAGCAGTTTGTCGGGTGTACCTGTGCGAAGGAGCAGACGTCTCCGATGCCCAGCACGCTGACGGTGAAGTTCCGGTAGAAGTCCACGATGTCGAGCGCGCGCGAGCGCAGCCCGTACAGCACGAGCGGGCTCAGCAGCGGGCTCAGCAACTCGAACACGATGTAAACCTGTGCGTTGTACATTATCTATTTCCGTTTCCTTTTATTTTTATATAATATGGTAACTGACAAAACAAAACCTTACCAATAAACTATACAAAAAACTCTTTTAGCTATTGGAAGGTTTCTATACGCAAGGATTAAAAAATGGATGCTATTTGACCATAGAAAATTGTGACCACACTATACTATATTACGCAAAAGCTGTTTAACAAATTAAGCCTTACGGACTTATTCAATCTTTGTATATTATGGCCCCATCGGTATTGTCGATGATTTCGCCATATGGACTTTGACATTTGTATTCGTGAGAAAGGGACAAGCTACATTTTAGTTATCAGAAGTTTCTTAAGTCCGCGGGGGTCATCCACTACCTCGTTAATATCCACTTATTTATTGTACAAAAGTCTTCAGAGACCTCAGACATGACTAGAATTTAAATGAGGCAAAGTTCAATGAATAAGGGGGTAGGTAAGTGAAGCGACAACAGGTGCGCGCGCCCTGGCCACGTCAGCCGTCGACAGCAGAGTACTGACCGCGCGGAACTGGAACAGCTGCTGGAAGTGCGCGGCCACGTCCTTGGTGTGCGCGCGTCCGCGCCACGCGGCGGGCAGGTAGTGCACGTGCCCGAGCACCTGCACGAAGAGCTCCTCGCCGCGCGCGGGACCCGCGCAGCCGCCCGACAGCCGCTCCTCTTCGCCGATCAGCGCCCTAATCGTAATAATAGTTTTACAATGCATGTGCTCGAAAAGAGCGTTTTCCAAGCACTAAAATCGTGCGGAAAGCGCCACTTTTTCGCACTAGTGCTTTTTACTTTTCTATTTTTTTTTAATTTTCACGTCCGCCGTCAGCCCGACACAAAGAGTTTTTATTATTCGAGAAAAGTTTTACAAATATTTCAATTACACGTTTTGTTTCATATAAAAGGTACATAAATACTAATAACGTATAAAATGATTTATTAATGTTTATGAATTTTGAATTTGGTCAGTAAATAAATTAATTTTAAATATTTACTTAATGTGTTTGGCTGAACGCATATCTTTCTTATGCCTTTTACAATACGACAGTATGGCGGCTTGCACATGCGCAATGCGCATATGTTGACCGCGCATGTATCTAAAAGCCCGCCATTGTTGTTTATTGTGAGTTTTGTGTAGTTATTTTATGTAAATATGTTAAAAAGGTCTAGTGAAAGTGAGTAATCAATAATAATAATGATTTATTGCGTTTCAATAGTGTCAGTATGTTTCTTAGAACTACGACGGTACAGCTTCTTTTTGTTGTTTAATATATTGAGTTACTCGGAATTAATTGTGTTCTACGAGGGCTGCCTTTTAAGTTCTGTCGTTTGCAAACCTCCCGTGATTGCATAAAAAAGAACTAGTGTCACGTTAAAATATTTGAATTTAGAATTCGAAAACAAAAGAATGACTCGAAATCGGCCCAACCGTTTTAGTACAGCGTTCGTTCAAAGTTGACAAGTCAGTTGTGAAAATGGAAATTTCGAAGGAAAATTTACGTGCGATAATTTTTTACAACTTCAAAAGGGGCTTAACGCGACTTCAGTGCTTCGAAGAGTTGACTACGGTTTTCAATGATAAAGCACCATGCCTTCGGACTGTGGAACGCTGGTATTTAGAATTTCAACGTGGTTGCTCTAGTCTTGGTGATAGACATCGTGAAGGTCGACCAAAAACAGCCGTAACCCAGGAGAACATTGATGCTGTACGGCAACTGATCATCGAAGATCGCCATGCGACATACCGTGAGATAGAAGCTTCCTTAAGTATTTCAGGGACCAGTGTTCACAGTATTTTGCATGATCACTTAGGCGTAAAAAAGTTGATCTCACGCTGGATACCATATTACTCAGTGAAGACCAAAAAACGGCTCGCGTTCGATGGTGTCGCAAAACTCTGCGGCAATTCAACCGAGGAAACTCGAAACATGTTTACGACATTATCAGTGGTGACGAATCTTGGATATATGCCTACGATCCCGATTCTAAACAGCAGTCGACTGTTTGGGTGTTCCAAGATGAGCCAAAACCGACCAAAGTAATACGCTCACTGAGCACTTCGAAAAAAATGGTCGCCACGTTTGTGGCGAAAAGTGGCCACGTTGCCACCATCGTGCTCGAGGATCGTAAAACGGTTAATGCTGACTGGTATACCACTGTCTGTTTACCAGAAGTCATCGGCGAGTTTCGAAAAAATAACCCAAGACGTCGTATAAGACTGCACCACGATAATGCGAGCTCGCACACCGCCCGGCAAACTATTGCGTTTTTAAAAGAGCAAAACGTCGAAATTCTGGAACACCCGCCGTACAGTCCAGACTTAAGCCCTAACGATTTTTTACTTTTCCAAAAATCAAGCAACGACTTCGTGGTCAACGGTACCAGACGCCTGAAGAAGCGGTTGAGGCATACAAAACGGCCATTTTGGAGACCCCGACTTCGGACTGGAATAAGTGTTTCGAAAACTGGTTCGATCGAATGAAAAAGTGTATTACATATCACGGTGATTACTTTGAAAAACAATAAATACCATTTAACACTTAAATTGTCTTTAGTTTTTCCAAACGACACAACTTAAAAGGCAGCCCTCGTAAAACCACAATAGGGCTTTAACTTTTAAGTGAATAAGCTTGACTGCAAAAGATGTGGAGAAGTTGGTAAATGCAATTCCAGATAATAAGTAGGTATGTACCTGACAATCTGCCTGGGTTCTTCAATTTTAACCTTGATCTATTTTAAACCAACATTTCAACATTTAATATATTTCCTCACACAAGGCATAGTAAGACGTTGTATGATACACGCGCGTAAAGATGATTTCCGACTCGTGTCGAATTATACATTCGCTCGCTTCACTCGCTCATGTATAAAAATGACACTCGTCGGAAATCACCTACTTTCCACACTTGTAGCATAAATAACTATTACTGTACATATGGTGCTACTTTTCCGCACTAGTGCGGAAAAGAGCACTTTTCGTGCATATGTCGAAACTTTAAAGAGCCATATGTACAGTAAAACGTTGTACGATACACGACACGTGCGAATAGGTAATTCGCAACTCGTGTCGATTTAAAACACTCCCTACGGTCGTGTTTTAATTTATCACCTCTCGTTGCGAATTTCCTATTTTCGGCACTTGTATCGTAAATAACTATTCTCAAACATGCTCGGAAATGTACGCGTTAATATCACGAAATGAAGACGTGAAGTTTCTTGTTTAAGGCTCCCTACATTTCTTCTTGGCCTTACGCCAACTACATCTATAATCCTTTTTCGAGAAAATACAACATTATTGACTATTTTATTTAGTGTCTACACCCCTATTATAACAAGGTAAATTGAGTAATAACCTGGCACCGGCCAATATGCAGCCCAAGACGGTGATGATGGTGAGCACATGTTGCACGGTGAGCACGTCCTCGTCATACACGGAGAGCATTACCAACACGCCGAGCACGCTCGCCGAGAAGAACATCACGTTCCTGTAACACAGACCATGTTGTATGCCACTAACTTTACTAGGCTATTCGTTGAGTTGAATCACATGACTCAACTTAACTAAAGGCCTCAGGGATGGGGCAGGCAGACAACCTTTAGCTAAAGTTTGCGCATGACTTTGATGAGAGTCGGCCTCATTTTGCTTTGTCTAGATCAAGATGCTCTAGGTAGCCAGTCTTACGTAGTATAAATCAATGGTCAGAGCTAACCTATTGTACCAGCGGATGCACTGTCGTACGCAGAGTGTCTGCACGTCTAGCATGGGACGGCCGCGACATACTCTCGATTTTTATCGGACTATACCTCTTGTTCTAAGTGTTCTAATAAGAGAAAGGCGGAAAGTGCGAGAAAAATCGAGAGAGCTCGCGCGCCGTCACGTGGTAGCCGTGCTGGGAGCTACTCTCCCTTTATCGCTCTAGAAAGGTCAGCCGCGTTCCGTCTTGCGCTTATTATGCGCAGAATATGTGCTAGCACTAAAAATTTTACAAGTGTTCAAGACAACAACATTGAAGGCAAAATATCAGATCATAAAGTGTACTATAAAGTGTTCTATAATAAAATTCACAAACTTCTAATTTTAAGTCACTTATAAGTTTTGTGATACAGGGCCTAGACGTGCATGGCACATCTCACTTGGCGCGGAAACCAAACTGCATACGGACCTGAGGCTCTAGTATAAGTTTTACCGATACAAAACTTTACGGTCGCGTTTGCGTTTTACCCTCAATTCCTATGTCATCTCTCTATTATCAAAATCGCTGTATTCCGTAAGGGAATACAACGAACAAAGACTAAATTGAAATTGTATTTAAAAATGACATCTAAGTATATTTTTTAGGTTTAAGCTGACATTATTATTATTCGTTCGGTTTTTATTTCTCAGCAAGAGCTGCTGGTAATTAAGTAATGTCCTCTACGGGCTAAAGCCAAGTAGATGACATTTGACTGCATTGTGTATTTAATTAAAGTTATCATTTAAGTTACTTAGTTTTAGTCTAAGTCCGTTCGGTCATCGTCAACATGCAAAAACTTTCGCACGATTCTGCATGTATTCAGTATTGCGGCTTTCTGCATCTGCATGTAAGTATTTCGTTTAAGATCAATGAGTTTCAGACTGTGATGGAGGTGTTTAGGAATAACGCCAGTGGTTGATAGAACAATGGGAACGATGTATACTTTTTCCTGGTTCCAGATCCTGGTGACTTCATCTTTAAGGTCGGTATATTTGTGTATTTTTTCTGCTATTGTTTTTTGTAGGTTATGGGTGTTGGGGACGGAAATATCAATAAGGTAAGTGATTTTGTTTACTTTGTCTGTCAGGGTTATGTCTGGTCGGTTAAAATGAGTAGTTCTATCAGTGAGAATGGCGCGGTCAAAATACAGTTTATGGGTGTTGTTTTCCAATACGGAACTTGGACTATATTTGTAGTATGGGACACTATTGTACGGTATAAGGCTATGTTTAACTGCTAGATTTTGATGAATAATATTTGCTACTTGATTGTGACGGTGCGTGTAGTCTGTTTGTGCAAGGTTAGGGCATGCTCCAGTGATGTGTTGTATTGTTTCTGGGTGGCTGCGGCATTTACGGCATCTATCATCTGCGAGGTTAGGGTCCTTAATAATGTGTTTCCTGTAGTTTTTAGTGTTAATCACTTGGTCTTGAATTGCAATGATGAAGCCTTCCGTTTCTGGGAACATCGATCCTAGTTTCAGCCATTTGTTTGAAGCTATGGGGTCAACATGTGCCTGTGAGAGATCGTGCGGGTGATTACCATGCAAAACCTTTTTCTTCCACTGTTCTAATCTCACGGCTTCAGAGTCAGTTTCGGTGGTAAGTAGAGTCTGGTCAGTTAAGTTTAATGGGGTGAAATTTACATCGTTACATACTATTGCTTTATGAATATCGCTACTATTAGCTTTGTGGAAGAAAAATGTTTTAAGACTATTTACCTGTTTAATCCATAGCGGGTGTATGGCTTCTAGTCCTCGGCCTCCATTCTCTCTTTTAATTGACATTCTCTCTATTGCAGACTTAGGGTGATGATTGTTATGCTTTGTAAAGATGGTCCTTGTGGCAATTTCAATATGACGGATGTCAGTTTTAGTCCATTTAACGACTCCAAATGAGTAAGTTAAAACCGGTATTGCGTAACTATTGATTGCTTTTATCAGATTTTTTGATGTAAGTTGACTTTTGCAAATGCTATTAACACGTTTTTTGTATTCTGCTGTCAATGCTTTTTTTATTTGTATGTGATCAATTCCTTTTGATTGTTGGTAGCCTAAATATTTATATAACTCATCTGATTCCATCGCTGTTATTGATTCTGTGTCATCTACTGCATAGTCACCGGGTCGAACCTTGCCTTTAACAATATGGATTGTTCTACATTTATCGAATCCAAATTGCATGTTTATATCCCGACTAAATTCTACTGTTGTGTCTATTAATGTTTTCATTTCTGTCTCTGTTTTTGAGTATAGTTTTATGTCATCCATATAAATCAGGTGTGATATGCATGTTTCTGACTTCTCATGTTTCAGGTGATATCCGGCTCGGTTTCTACGCAGCATGTGGGAGATTGGATTGAGAGCCAGGCAGAACCACAGGGGGCTCAAGGAGTCACCTTGATAAATACCTTTTTTAATGTATATCTCTCTGGTTTTCGTTTGTTTAAGATGCAGAGTAGTTTGCCATAGTTTCATAGTCTTTTGAAGAAAGTTTATTAAAACTGGATCTATTTTGTAAATCTGTAGAACACGAATAAGCCAAGAATGCGGAATGCTATCAAATGCTTTTTTATAATCTATATATGTACAGTGTAGGTTTTGTTTATTACTTGCGGCATGCTTGTGTATCAATGAATCTATTATTAACTGCTCCTTGCACCTCATGTGATTCCGTCTGCATCCTTTCTGTTCTTCGGCAATTATAGCATTTTTCTCTACGTGTGTGGTAATTTTCCGGGTTATAGCAGAAGTTAGTATCTTGTAAATAGTAGGAAGGCATGTTATTGGTCTGTACTGTGATGGTTGTGTTGTATATTTTCCTTTTGGTAGCATGTAAGTTACACCTTGTGCTATAAATTCTGGTGTATTTTGTTGACCTTGAATAATACCTGTAATACTTTTAGCTATTGCTTTATGGAGGACATGGAATTTTTTGTACCAAAAGTTATGAATCCTGTCTATACCTGGTGATTTCCAATTGTGTAATCTGCTCGTGACGGCTTCTACGTCAGATTCTGTAATTTATTCAAACTTCATTTCCTCCATCGCCTCACATTTCCTTACCTCTTCGTGTATCCAACTTGCGTCTTCATTGTGCTGTAGTTCCCTCTCCCAGATACCTGCCCAAAATAGTTCTAATTCACTTACCTCTGGCATTTCTTGTTCGTTGCCTATTTCACTATTCATCGGATTACTAAGTTGTCTATAAAATATTTTTTCATGAATGCTGAATAATTTGTTATCCTTTTTTCGCTTTAGTGCTTTGGTGTACCTTTTTAATCGATGAGCTTTAAGCTTTAGCTTTTGTTTTAACGTGTCTAAATATTCTTCGGGTCTCTTGTTGTTGTTTTCGTGACTACTGTGTATGCTGAAGTTTCTAAATATTTCCTGTACTCGATGTACTACTCTTCTTGACCTATTGTTATTAATATATTGGGTTAACCTACCTATATCTGACCTTAATTGAGTTATATCTCTTTCTAATCTGATGCACCAGGCAGGTTTTTTGTTCCTAGTGCGCCGTGGTTGGTCACTTTCTTCAATTTTATATCCCAGTTCCTGAGATATAACTAAGGCACTACAATATACGAGCGTATGAATGTCTATTAATTGGGACTCGTCTGAAATGAACTGATTTAGTATTTTTTGGTTAAACATTTGTATTAATCGTGTAAGATGTATACTGTACCTTATTTTTGGCAATTTTGGTCTCAGAGTAGGGTCTGATCCTGTATATTGAACGAGAATAGTTTGAAGGTTTTCGTAAAGTTTCTTTATTGTAGCATCAGGTAAGGGTGGCAAGTTTTCATTTTTTATTTTCCGCGTGTACATTGTCTGTTTGCGTCAATGAAAATCTAAACGGTGCTGCTTCCGCTGAGTCAACTTGCAATTCCATATTAGGCGTGTCGCTAGGTTGTAGGGCGTGTGAAGATGGTGAACTAATGGCGTTTTCTAATTCTAACCTAATCTCTCCTCTCATTTGCGCAAGTTCTTCGTCAGAAATCATTTTATTTCGAATAATTGTTCTCCGTTGGTCTGAAACTCTTTGCTCAGAAACGTTTACTCCTGGGTACTGTGTCATAAAGTGTTCATGTAATAGTTTACGGTATGTTGTAAGGTCTGTTTCTAATTGAGTAATTTGGTAATATGTACGCATGATAAATAGGTTCACATCATTACTCCATCTCATGCGTACTCGGGGTTTGCCAGCCTTGGTGGACGCAGGTTGAAAAGCGTTAGCTTCCTGCGTAACACACAACATTATTATATTATTATGAATATTGCATACTTATTATTTTTTGACTTCTGACAATTTAAATCTAGGATGGCCTAGCTATTTTTAATATTCTGACATTGACATTGTACCATTTATCATTAAGTATTTAAATTGTTCCTATTGTTAGTATTTTTTGTTTCTCATGTTTGTTTTAATTCAAAATTGGATTTTTATTGACTATTATTTATTATTGTTCTTTATTGTTATACACTGACGATCTTTTTGTGAATCCATGCTATTTTAATTTTATGAAATGACATGTTTTTCAGAATGAAATAAAATTATCTAATCTAATCTATGGGATTTGACAGCTAAACGCAAACGCGGTCGTAAAGTTTTGTTTCGGTAAAACTTATACTAGAGCCTCTGACCTCTGAGTAAACTAACAGTACACTGATGAAGAATAAAGTAGCAAATCGCTTCGCGATCAGCTAGGCTTGCTTATGTTCCAAGGATTGTTACTATTTATTTTGACCACACGGCACAGTTATTTAGTTCTAATTTTTAACCCCCGACGCAAAGAGAGGGGTGTTATAAGTTTAACGTGTCTGTGGATGGACCGATTTGAATGCGGTTTTTTTTGTGTCATATATATTTTAATCCCGAGTGTTCTTAGCCATGTTCCATAAAAATCTGTTCAGCCGTTTTTGAGATATTGGACTTTGAAATGAAAATGTCGTGTGTTTTTCAACTTTTCTAAGTTGTAGTTATTGCGTATGTAATGTAGCCGAAGCGACCTTGTTCCTTTATTAGCACAACAGCTCACTTGGCAATAACGGTGGTGATGGGCGACGAGAAGCTAGTCAGGTACTTGGTGGCGGGCTTGTGCGCGCGGTTCAGCCGGTCGCGCAGCTCGTGCTCCAGCTCGTTGAAGTGGCGCAGCGTGACGCGCGCGTACAGCGACCACGTGCGCAGCCCGAGCGAGCCCGGCGACCGCTTTATTAGCTGCACACACAAAGTCGCTATACTTGCCTCTGTAAGTCGGTAATAGAAGTGACCGAAAACCTTACCTACATTTTACATGCAAGTGTTTCATTAAGAAAAATATATACAATCAGTTTGCACTATCACCACATAGTATAAAACAAAGTCGCTTCCCGTTGTCTGTCCGTATGTATGCTTAGATCTTTAAAACTACGCAACGGATTTGGATGCGTTTTTTTTTAATAGATAGTGATTCAAGAGGAAGGTTTATATGTATAATATAGAACCCGTGTGAAGCCGGGGCGGGTCGCTAGTATAGTAATAAGAAAGGTTAACCTATTATTCAAAAGTGACTCTAAGTCATAATTATATCTAGCACTCATCGCAAGCCCTCTCTACAGTAGTGATTATCAAGTGAAAATCAAATAGTTTTGTTTACAATTTTTCCGTGTATTGCAATACTAACGAATTATGAACAAACCTCAGCATAGTTGAAGAAGAAATACAGAATCTGCCAAGCCTGTATGAGTGGTGTCAGAAGTAAATTAATTAGTGCCAAGAACATGATCTGCTTCTCCAGCTGACGGGCCAACATCATCCTCTTTGACTGGTCCTTGTAGCACTCTCGCAGCTGCCAGCAGTTCTCCCACGGGCTCCAGGGACTTGCTGCTTAGACATAACTCAATGTAACTACGCTGCACAGCTTGCAACACTACATCTAATATTATGAAACAATTATTTTGTGGTTGCCAACTGACAAATGTTTTAATGAAAACTTCTACCTTGTCATTATAGCTAATAGTAATAATCATTAAGTAGTGAGTTAGTGGAAAGACTTTATGTAGCGGTAAGATAGAATGTTGCAAAGGAACAATCTGTCCATGATAATAGGAAGAAATATCTGTATTCATCATATAAAATGGAATTAAGACCGGGATTTTATAAATCAATTGCTATTTAAAGGCAATTGGACTTTACTTTTGCAATTTTAGTGTTCAACTCAAGATTTTAGACACAAATTATCTATCAAACCCAACTTACAGAATAAAAGGAATTCCAAATTCCATTTCAAGCCTTTAGATAAATAGTGGAAATCACCCATAAAAGGCACATGTATCTGTAGTGGCAATAAGTTCTTGTTTACCATGGCTACCATGTAGTTGTTGAATCTGCAATAATATAGTTGAATTATGATATAATATTGACACATGGGGAACACAGAGTATGTAAAGGGAAGTATTTCAAGCTTGCTATGAGACTTTATATGGAAATCCATCAGTAAAACAAAGTGCCAGTAGCATGCAACTTAAGGTTTTTCCTATTGTACCACAGTCACAATAATCTTCGCAATCCTACTTGGTGTAGACAAATGGCAAAGCAAAGTGTTGTTGTCACCTGAGAATCCGATGATATATATCTAATTCATTGATTTCCTGTTTGTGGACACACATATGATGTTCCGGTTGAGCTTCTCTAACCCTGTCTTGCACTGTGGACCAGCTCACCCACACCAAGTCACTCTACAAAACAAATATTTGTTAGTACTTATCAGAGGCTAGTAAATTATAAAGACTGTTTCACTACAGGCATACCATTTTACCGAGTTGGGTTGAGAGGGGTGAAAGCACCAGCAAAACAGTCACTAAGGGTGGGTTGCACCAAACTGTCTGTAATTGTAACCGCTGTTCGTTAACATATGAATAAAAGGAAAGAATGACAAGTTTCTATGGAATCAGAGCTGTCGGCACCATATTAACGTTGATCAGCTTGTAATTGTAAGTTGGTACAAGCCACCCTTAGTAAAGCTCTAACATCACCAAACATAGTCTTTGTGCACCACATAGGTGCAGGAGGAACCATCTTAGTTAAATGGTAAGCCACCAGATCTTGCTGTATAAACAGTGTCACAGTTACAACACCAATTAGATGACGATTTTATCTTAGAACATTTTGACCCCTACCTTTGAAGTCTGCACTTCTGGGTTCAAACTCTGACACAAGAGATTTCTATGTATTTTAATTACCCATACTGTTAACTGTTTTAAAGTACCCATAACCTATAACACAAGTCAGTTCACTATGCCCCTAATTTGTCTATTGAGGGCCAATATTATACAAATTGGACTGATTGGTGGTGATTTTCCTTCAAAGGGATAAGTTCGCCTTTGTACATAACTTATCTTTTTGTTAATTCCCGACTACTAATACTATTTATTTAATAAATTAGTGAAGGAGTAGGCTTGGCAGCCTTAATAATTTACAAGTATATGATATTTACATAAACAATTAACCATTCTCAATTAAATTAGTGTGTAACATATTATACTCACATCTTTTATTTTAAGTGCATTATTATAAAATAATTTTGTGTCATATGCATAATATAAATGATATATTGATAAGACTAGTCTCATTATCCAAATGACACAACATAAGATGATGAGGCACCACCTAAAAAAAAATGTTTAAATTACAAACATGAAACAATTTTGTGTCCTTCATCAAAAATTTACCTTGCAATATAAATAATACAGAATTCTAGCAAATGCAGACACATCGAGCAGAAGCTCCTAAAGTGTTTGAACACTTTTAATCTATTTATTTATTATGGAATATTAATTTCTACAAAAAAGTTCATATTGAGTACAATACACAAGTGTACAGGCAAAGCTATGTTTACACTCTTGCACCTAATTGCTTTGTAATAAGGCTAACACCGTGAACATATCTTTGACATTGACTGTATAAAATTTTAACAAAATCGGACTTTGGGAAGTTGATCAAAGTTGACTTGCAAGATTTGTCTTGAAACAAAATATTTAATAACATACACTGCAAGTTAATAGCAAAGCAGTTACTTATTTATTTAAATTATTAGTAATAAATTTAAGTACTTGTGCAGAAGGAGAAAGCCAAGGCAAGTTAGAATAATGCATTATTTGAATACAATATTGAACACTATCAAAATCACAGTAATTAAACTTGACTAAATATTTTTATAGTCAAGTTTAATTAGTGTGATGAAGTAAGAACATAGTTCTAGCCATCAGGGAGAGAGTGTGACTTAAAATTTAGTAAATTCCGTTGCAACAGTTGACATTGAGTAAAGGTTAGAAAGCTTACCAGTGCCAAGAAATAAATCCAACACATTCTGAACTTGAATATATCACATCATTTAAACTAAGTTTCTCACTCCGGTTTGCGTTTGGGTCATTTCGGAACAACACAGGGTAATTGACACAGTGCACCAGAAATGTTGAAAACCATATGATGAAAACAAATTGTAACAAGTAAAAAAAATCTGACATAATCATTGGATAAAATCCTCCTCTTATGTAGTAATGGTACATTCTTGTGAAGAATGAGTCAAGGTCTTCTATATGAGTCCATCCCCCTACAAACAGATACACACAAATAAAATTATTGACTAAAGGAACCATCAAAACAACTAGACAAGATAAAGCTCTATCAGGCAATGATTACTGTACCTTTATTTTTGGGTACTTTGTGGATGATAACATTAGTGGCGTCTTCGTGTTCATGGTCTACGGTGAGCATCATAGGTGCAGCATTGGTAGAATCAGCCAAATGAGCCAAAGGCGGAGATATTTCATTGTCTAATGCGCTGTACGTAGTATCGCGACGACTGAAGTGAGCCATTTTTAATTTGTTTTGTTCCTTATCACAATTTTTATTTACTACGTTTAATTTTGAACATGAAGGGTATATATTACGCTTAATTTACAATCATCTACATAATCTTGACTTTGCTGCAAACGCGTAAAAATAACTTCTACAAGAACAAAGCGCGAAAATGGTACAAAGGATTTTCATCGATCGGATACGTTTTATCCCAAATTAACACGTAACACGCTTCTGCATCTTGATTTGAAACAAATCTATTACGTTCAAGGATACAAAGAATTTCGTAAGTTTTCAACAATATATGTCTGCACTTCACAAAACGAATGAAATGACGAAAATAAACCAATTCAATTGACAGCACAGTAATGTTTTTCTTTCAATTCAATCCATTCTACGCAACTTTTTATATACGTTTCAACGAGATAACTTAAATCGTTTTAGTAAGCTATTAAAATATGAAAAACATTTTAATTCTACAGTTGAAAGAATATATTATCTGTAATGCTATGAAATCATTTTGTCTAATTGTTAAGTTTTGATTTAGTATTTTTAATCTGGCAACATTCTATGCTCGCGTTTGACAGATCGAAAGTAACTGTCGAGTCTCTTGTGTCGTTGTCGTTTTGAAATTCGGTTGATTTAAATTGAGCTCCGCGCGAATAGTCGCGCTTTTTATTAGGAGTTATCTTTAGACTCATTAAAATACACGAAGTGCCTTGAGGAAGCAGGAAGACAACTAGCCAGCTGCGTATACTCAGGTGCCAGGTAACCTTGTAATCGGGTAAGTGCAGTACGAGCCAGGTCTCAGGGTCCTACACCTGAGGAAGGAGCATCACAGCAGCTCCTTGCAACGGTGAGTGTCTTTTAAGTTTCTTCAAGGCTCTGTTTTCGCTAGTTTCATAAAATCTAGTCAAATTATAGAATTTTATTTACATTAAAATGTTTTTTTGTTATTGGTGGATAAAGGTGTAGCGTCTCGGAGACGCAACACGGGCCGATATCGGCCCGACTGCATGCTGGCCGACGTGTGATGGGTATGTATACATGTCGTGATTTGTAAGCCACAATTTATCAGGAGCTGACAAATTGCTATCGTCTGGAGGCATGTTGCGCTGCTGCGGCGCTACCACGAACTTGGAAAGTCGAAGTTCGGGTATTTCCATCTCTATCGCACTCCCTTAATCGAGTAACAGGGATGCATGTATCACGAACTTCGACTTTCGAAGTTCGTGGTAGCGCCGCTGATCTAACTGCCAAACGAGTTGTACTGAGAATGCACATGTGGTCGGATTGTTACATCTGTACGCTACACCCAATTATGGACCGTTTTTTTTCGGACTTGCGGTGTTGTATGGCTTATAATGAATGTGTGTACATGCACCGGACACTCGCCCGGTTGTCCGGCTACCTAATTTCGCCGGGTGCATCGCCGCTTCCCCTCAGCGCGATGGACGGTTCGTCGTAAGAAAGAGCGGTCATCCATGCCACGGTCGCCCGTTTCCTGTAAATTAGCCGCCGTCTAGTTACTTGCGCTTTTAATTAAAAATGGATTGGATGGATTAGACCCTCAAAACTGAAGAATAGAAACGGCACTCGAAGCTAATGGGGTGTATACATGTCATGATTTGTCTGCCCCAATTTATCAGAAGCTGACTAATTGCTATCGTCTGGAGGCATGTTGCGCTGCTGATCCAACTGTCAAACGAGTTGTACTGAGAAATTGCATGCACGGATGGTCGGATTGTTACATCTGTACGCTACACCCAATTATGACTTCGACATGTTGTACTGGTACTAACAAATTGGGTTGAAATCACATAATCTGTATACCCCATTACACTGCTTTATTGACGGTCCTTTGTCCGGTGAAAACACCGGACGTCTAGATTCGGCCCCAAAGAGAATATATTATAACCACTACCAAAGAGAATATAACCACTGACCACTACGTGCGGCGGCCGGCCAAATCAAGGTCACTCCCAAAGAGAATATAACCACTACGTTCTAGTCACTCCATCCATACTAGATTTTTATGACCTTGCTTGGCAGTCCGTCGATATCGACCCGTGTAGCGTCTCTTATAGGCGTTTGTGTTGTGAGTGTTGCCGGTGCGGATCTTTTGGTCCGATTTCGGATAATTCAGACCTCTGCACGTCTAGCACACGACGGCCGCGACATACTCTCGATTTTTATCGCACTATACCTTTTGTTCTAAGTGTTCTAATAAGTGAGAGACGGATAGTGCGAGAAAAATCGAGAGAGCTCGCGCGCTGTCGCGTGCTAGCCTTGCTGGCGGATCTTGTACGGATCCTGAATCAAATCGGACTATTTCGGATCCTATTCCCAGTGGCGGATTTACCAGCAGGCTGAGTAGGCGGCAAATTTAGGGGGCGGCAAATTTGGAACCGATTTTTTTTTTACGCCATAGAAATCAAAAAGATTTTTCTATGACGGTTTTCTAACGTCGTACAGATAGAAGTCTGCAACAAATTTTGCCGATGACTTTCTTTCCTTTCCTCTCTCACTTGTCATTGCACATTCCAGTGTAGCAAACTTCCATATTCTAGAGTAAACAGCTAGTTCGCCGCCCCTCAACCAGTATCGGCCTCAGCGCCCTTTGCCCACACTTTGTATGAGTGAAAAGAACGAAATTGTACGTGCAATTTCAACGAAATTGTGGCATTGTAAATACAATGTGTATTGCTTATACTTGATCAAACGAAATGTGCGGATACTACTACTTTTTTTTTTTTTTTTTGGTAGGCTTTTTTTTCTTTTTTTTTAGCCTATAATTTTTATTTTTATTTTTTTTATCGATATTTTTTTGTCTAGTATCCGCACATTTCGTTTGATCAAGTATAAGCAATACACATTGTATAATGTAGGACATGACAATTGTAGAGGCAAGGGCGGGCGGCAAAAACTATACAGCCTATACCTTGAAAATTTGTAAATCCGCCACTGCCTATTCCTATCCTACGGGACTGTTACCTCTTATTCTAAGTGTTCTAATAAGAAACGGATAGTGCGAGAAAAATCGAGAGTATTTCGCGGCCCGTCTCATGATTAGATGTGCTGGGTAAGTGATTAAAGAGCTAAATTGTTTATCTTTTAAAACGGCTTTTAATGGTAGATTTAAGTTAGTAAGGACTTACTTATTATCTTTTAAACACTAATATATCGAGAAATTATGAAAATGTACTTTGCGGATCCTCGCGACTATTTTCGGATCTTTTCAAGGCTGATCGCATCGAATCGAATTCCCGTGCTGGCAACACTACTGTTGTCACTTGTCAGTTGTCAGGGCCCTCGGTTGTAGGCGGACCAAGGCGGACGATAGAAAAATCATAAAATATCATTGATTGTCTTGTCATTTGTCATCATCATCACTCATCAAGTTGTCACGGCAATTAAGGGAAAATAATTATATTATTATGTTTTCTTGAACAGAAGATAATGTTCTCGTATCTCATGATAGTATAAACCGACATTCTTATTGCCAATTTGAAAATTACTCAAAGATGTTTATTGTGGGTTTAACCGGAGGGCTCGCGACGGGCAAAAGTACAGTGCTATCAATATTTCGTGAAAATGCTATAGCTGTAATAGATGCTGATGACATTGCTAGAAAAGGTATATTCAAGTATTTTATGGCATATGGGTTGTTACAGTATATTAAAGTTGGCAGTTGTTACAGTAAGTCTCAAACATGAACACTGTAAAAGGGCACCGCAATATTTATAAATCCATACTAATATTATAAATGCGAAAGTGTCTGTCCGTTACCTCTTCACGCTTAAACCGCTGAACCGATTGAGATGAAATTTGGTATGGAGATAGTTGGAATCCCGGGGAAGGACATTGGATACTTTTTATCCCGGAAATCACCCCGGAACGGGGTCAATGTTAGTATGGAGATACAATACAAATGAATTCCACGTGAAGGAGTCATGGCACAAGTTGGTTAAATATAAGTAAGCAGTATCTGCAGTTAGAAAACTTATTCCTCGGCTATTTTGTAGTATATCTTTGTGTATGTATTGTTAGGTAATGTTTCAAATTATTATGTGTGTAATGTTTATGTGTACTATAAATGTTATTGAACATGTAACAGAATATTCAATAACATTAGTTAACATTGTTATGGTTGTATAATATTGTTTCTCAGAATATGTATGTATAATAAACATTGTTTTGTAGTCCTAGAACCAGGCACAAAAGCTTGGAAGGAGTTGAAGGAATGTTTTGGCGAGGAAGTATTACTGTCTGATGGAAAAGTGAACAGGGCTAAACTAGGAGAGCTTGTGTTTGATGATATTGAAAAGAGGCGAAAATTAAATGCCATTACACATCCCAGGATCCAAAGTGCCATGATGAGGATGGCAATATCTTACTTCTTCTCGGGACACAATTACATTGTCATGGAAGTACCACTGCTGTTTGAAACCGGCAAGATGTTAACTTTCATGCACAAAATCATAACTGTTGTATGGTAAGATATACTGAACGAATAGGTTTATTGTATGCTTTGTCAGGAGGAAAGTTATAAGCAGTACCCAGAGCTGTATCTGATTATGACTAAATTTTGTATCTTAATTTTTTGTCTATTGTAACTGTTGGTATGGGTATCTGCTTATTCATTATATGTTGTAAATATTGTATTTTAAACTTAATCCTATATCATCTTACTTTTCAGTGAGGACCATCAGCAACTGAAACGGTTGTGCAAACGGAATGACTTCTCTATAGTGGTAGCCAAGAAAAGAATAGACTGCCAAATGCCTTTGGAGCACAAAGTAGCCAATTCCCAATTTGTAATCGATAACTCTGGAGAAATTTCTGAAACAAGACATCAAACGGAATGCATAATACGTACATTAAAAAGGTCAAAGTTTACATGGTAAGTAAAAATTATTCACAATGCATGATGTCAACTGTCCAGTATAATGCGCATGTATAGTATGCGCGCAGATAAAGAATGGATCTGAAAATGGCGTCCACTCGCATGCTATCTTGCTCACCACCACTATTGCTGTCTATACTCACACTTATGCTGCTAAAGCAATAGCGGTGTTGAGCGAGATAGCATGCGAGCGGGCGCCATTTTCGGATCCATTCTTTATCTGTGTGCGTTATAACATAAACCAAGCCTGATGCAAGCAAGACAGCCAGTTAAGCTCGTATAGTCCAATCGTTTTAGAATAAGTTATTACTTAATTGTCTTATGAGGTTTGATGTAGGTACTGTTTATAATATTTTGGTTTATTCTTTTCAGGTACTTTAGAGCAATACTAGTTATAACACTAATGTCATTAATTTTTGGTATCACACATCTCATGGGTGTTATCAGCAGCTCAAAATAGCAACATATTTATTATTTGTTGTGTAAGTATACCTAAATTATAATTGTGTAAAAAACTGTGGGGTCTGGTGGTAGAGACATTATCCCAATTTGGGTCAGTCTTAGAGTGTTTCAAACATGGTCACACCATGTCAGAATTTTTGACTAATTCCCAGCAGTTTTTCGTTCGCATTTTGGCTATTCAATAGCCAAAAATACAACTAAAATATACTATGGCGGCTGAAACGGTTTGAGACTGACCCATGTATCCCTGTGCGTCTACAACATAAATATGCAAACTCCAAATATATAACTTACAGGATACTTTATAATTATAATGTATAGTATTCTAGATAACATTGACCTTTTCAATACTTAGTGTCAATTTATAAATAGTTTAAGTTATCCTTGTAAGATTGACAATATTTTTATTGTATACTCTTGATCGCATCGCAAATTTGGAGTCTTCAGTATCGGATTTATATTGACAGAATCTAATGTGTCCATACCCTTACAAATCATTTGAGTAGGTACTTTGATATTTGTAAAAAGTACAACTTCCCCCAGCTGTCCATGTTCATGCATCGGGACGTAGCGGGGTTACAGGTCCCGGCATATAACTTGCGCAACGCGGGACGAAGTGGGGGAACAGCTCGCACGTACAACTCGCCTTGCGAGCTGCCCTCCCCTTCGTCCCGCATTGCGCAAGTTATGTGTCGGCTGCTGTAACTTATAAAGTAGCCGTCAATGGAATTTACTAACTATGTAAACAAACCGCCATATTGAAATTGTCTTACAATATGGCGGTTTGTTTACATAGTTAGCAAATTCCATTGATGGCCACTTTAACGTAGGTATGCGGAATGAAATTTGCACAATGTTTGAAACCTTATAAAATAAAAAAATATTTAATATAACGATAATGTTATGTATTTTTAACCGACTTCAAAAAAAAGGAGGAGGTTCTCAATTCGGTTGTAGGTATTATTATTATATACTTATATATATTTTTTTTAAATTTTTGTTACCTCAGAACTCCGTCATTGATGAGCCGATTCGTAATTATTTTTTTGTTTGTAAGTATATGCTTCCAGGTGGGTCCCATTTTTTTTTTTTAAATCCGTTTTATGATGGGATCCATGAGGAATTGAGAGAACTCCTCAATTATATTAGGCACGCGTGTAGTGATTTCGGTATTTTCTATTATATCTCGTGTATTTACACCCGGAAATCATAAATTTGGTGGAGTGGAATTGATGATGAAGACTACAGATAACTTATGGAATTCCTCAATTATGTACTTAAAAGTACAAAAGTACGTCACAGATTCTGATAAGATTCCGATGAAATAGCAGCTAATGAAGTGCCAAAGGTGATCCTTGTGGAATCGACGGAAGTCCTCAAATACATATTATCGGCCCACATACAGCGATTGGGTTTTTTTGAAGTTTGTTAAAACTTTGTTTATTATAAACAAACTACTAACAAATTTTAATGTAAAAAGTAATTTGGCCCCATGCATGCTGCTTTTCGACAATTTGCTGGCACTTTATCCATGGCAGTTTTGTAAGCCAACATCGGCATTTTGTTTAATTCTAATTATTTTTTTCGAAGTAGAGCCTGTATAGTTTTTGGCCGGAAATTATTCGCATAAAACACGCCTTTTTAGATTGGCCCAAAAATCTTCGATCGGGCGAAGTTGTGGTACGTTAGGCGGATTTGAATCAGTCCAATTGGTACAATGGGATTCCTAGCTCCTCCATTTTAGCCAGGGTCTTTTTTGAATAATGGCTGGATGCTAGATCAGACCAAAACACAACATTAGTTCCTCTGTGGTGTGTTTTCATAAAATCACTTACAATTGGTAAACAACCCTGCATGTTCAGCATTGACTGCTAAACCAGATAACAAAAAAAACTGGCCAAGTACGAATCGGACTCGCGCACTGAGGGTTCCGTACAAACCTGTAGGTATATAATATAAGTAATAACTTTAATTTTTTTTAACATATTTTTATTATATGATGTACCTAACTAAAAATTTACGGTTTTCGCAAGTTTTCCTTTATCTGTGCTATAAGACGTTGCTTCGTACCAAATTTAAATATTCTGAGTTCACGGGAAGTACCCTGTATGTTTTGATTCCCTTGCGAGTTTCGAAGATTTGCGGAAATTTGCGGCATAAGCGGCTGTATCTTTTGATTGCGTTGGCTTAGAAGTTTGTTTTTTTACAGCTCCAAGGGACAGTAGACCTGAGTATTTGGTATAAATTTTAGCTTGATGACAGACGGACGGACAACAAAGTGATCCTATGAGGGTTCCGTTTTTTCCTTTTGGGTTACCCTAAAAACACCGCTCTCGACATGCCGCGAGCTCTAAGTAATTGCAAGCCATAACAAAACCATTTTTGGAAACTTAGTGTGTCATTGGCGTTTTGGAAATAAAAGTTACCCCACCCACAATGAATTGCCGTCTAGGTGAAATATCCATCGTCCATAATGCACTACGTCGTTTTTTGCATAGAATATGTTTTTGACCAAAGTTGTAAGTCTCTTCTTCTGGGTAAGTTATTGGTTTTCGGACAGGGTGGGTTTTACTTTTCTTGCTCGTTTCGCAATGCCCATTATCATGTAGATACTTTTTCACTGTTTTGCCATCACAGTAAAAAAAAAAACGAGTTCTCTGTAGGATTTAGCTACCCGACCTGCCGTAATTTTTTTCAGTTGGTTTCTTTTCAAAGATTGGCTTAAAGAACACACTTTACCCGAACCTGGTTTTCAAGTATTAGTAGTATGTCGAAGGGAATAGGATGATAATATATTTTACAATGCATGTGCTCGAAAAGAGCGTTTTCCAAGCACCCAAATCGTGCGGAAAGTGCCACTTTTTCGCACTAGTGCTTTTTACTTTTCAATTTTTTTTTAATTTTTACGTCCGTCGTCAGCCCGACGCAAAGAGTTTTTATTACTCGAGAAAAGTTTTACAAATATTTCAATTACACGTTTTCTTTCAATATAAAAGGTACATAAATACTAATAATGTATAAAATTATTTATTAATCTTTATGAATTTTGAATTTGGTCAATAAATTAATTGATTTTAAATATTCACTTAATGTGTTTGGCTGAACGCATCTTTCTTTTGCCTTTTGCGATACGACAGTATGGCGACTTGCACATGCGCATTGCGCATATGTTGACCGCGCATGTATTTAAAACTAAAAAGCCCGCCATTGTTGTGATTGTTGTTTACTTTGGAGTTATTTTATGTAAATAAGTTAAAAATATCGAGTGAAAGTGAGTAATCAATAATAATAATGATTTAGGTATTGCGTTTCAATAGTGTCAGTATGTTTCTTAGAACTACGACGGTACAGCGTCTTTTTGTTGTTAAATATATTGAGTTACTCAAAATTAATTTTGTTCCAAAACCACAATACAATGGATTTAACTTTTAAGTGAATAAGCTTGACAGCAAAAGATGTGGAGAAGTTGTTAAATGCAGTTCCGGATAATAAGTAGGTACCTGATAATCTACCTCTTCTTCAATTTTAACCTATCTATTTTAAACCGACATTTCACCATTTAATATATTTCCTCACACAAGGCATAGTAAAACGTTGTATGATACACGCGCGTAAAGATGATTTCCGACTCGTGTCGAATTATACATTCGCTCGCTTCACTCGCTCATGTATAAAAATGACACTCGTCGGAAATCACCTACTTTCCACACTTGTATCATAAATAACTATTACAGTACATATGGTGCTACTTTCCCGCACTAGTGCGGAAAAGAGCACTTTTCGTGCATATGTCGAAACTTTAAAGAGCCATATGTACAGTAAAACGTTGTACGATACACGTGCGAATAGGTAATTCGCAACTCGTGTCGATTTAAAACACTCCCTTCGGTCGTGTTTTAATTTATCACCACTCGTTGCGAATTTTCTATTTTCGGCACTTGTATCTATCGTAAATAACTATTTCTCAAACATTCAATGAAATATTGACGTTGTGTTCTTCATATTAGGCTTCGAAGCGTCATGTTTCAGGCGCAGCGAGACGAGACGTAATGGCATTTCATACAAAGTTGGAGGCCTGCAAGATGGTCTTTTTTAATTTCCATTCCACAATTTGTCGCACAGGATCACGGCGTTCAGCTTTGAAAATTTAAGTTTGATTTCTTGGAGTTTTTTTTTATTTATTTCATTGGATGTTTGAGAAAAGCACTATACATACCTCGGCGTGAAAAAGGGTTGCCAGCCTCATAACTATCCGACCTCGCTACGCTCGGCCGGCTACCCCTTACTTCCCGGCCTCTGTAGTAATGTCCTAATAAACCGTCCTTCGGCTCTCCCCCATTTCTGTAAAATGTTTAACAATCCTCGACTTCGGCCAAGCTGGACGTGTGTCGCGAAAATCACACCCGTTTTTTCGACGTATTTCTTCGAGATTTGCCATAATTTTTTACACAAATCCTACAAGCGAATGATTTGCAGACAGCACTTTGACAGATAATACAGAAACAAAAGATAATATCAAGATTTAAATGTTGAATCAATTACTCTTAAAATTTTGTATAAAACTATGCAAATTTTATTCCGCATATGTAATATAAGTACATTACACATGGTATAAGTAGACTGTTCTGATTTATTATCTAAACTCTAAAAAAAAAACAAAAACAAAAGACAATACCTACCGTAAAATCTCCCAAACTAGTCCAGAGGCTCTAGTATAAGTTTTACCGAAACAACGTTATGATCGCGTTTGCGTTTTACCCTCAATTTGTATGGGATTGGACAGCTAAACGCAAACGCGGTCGTAACGTTTTGTTTCGGTAAAACTTATACTAGAGCCTCAGAAGAACAACTATAGTCCAACGTAGACTAACATCTGCCAAAACAAAGGACTTTTTAATTTTTTTTGCCGTTATGTAGTTACATTGCCTATCATAAGAGTTCATTCACAATAATAGTGATACACAATCGCGTTACATGGAGTTCAATTGGGCCATAGTTAGGTGATATGGACTATAGTTTTATGGTTTCCCCTCTTCTGTATTCTCCTTACCAAAAAAAAGATGAAATATTCGAGACCGAGTTACTTAATACCACTTTGTAAGCCAACCCTGGTAGGTACTACCAACAAGATAATATTGATAAGCGGCTAAAGAAAACAAATAGTCAGTTGATCTAATTATGTAGGTACAGTCGAGTTCTCCAATATCTACACACACAACCTTTCCAAAATATCTATACAGAGACTTTATTGTTACTGACATGAGATTTTTGAAAGGTTGTCTGTATAGATATTGGAGAACTCGACTATACCATATGGCCCCTTATGTAAAGTCGCGAATTTGACTGGTGAAACTGCCAAATTTTGCTATTCAATATGCGAAGGTAATTCATTTAAAGTTACCAATGTAGCAAATTTTATGCCATATAGGTACATACTCGTACATATATATACCATGTAGGATATCCGACAATTGGCGATGTAAATACAGGCCTCGATCATGATCGGCCTTATCATGCGATAAGTGACAAGATAGAGCGTCAGTCTCGTTCTATCGATCGGTGTCGGCCAGTGACGGACGCTCTATCTTGTCACTTATCGCATGATAAGGCCGATCATTTTACGGGGCCTGAGATAGGTAATCAAGGACAAATATTGCCTCTGTCCTCTTTTACTATATCTGCTTTTGCTTAGGTATTGTAGATTAGAGTTACGTTACATAGTTATCAAATAGAAGCTGGATGCGGGTGGCGCAGGACCGGTCATTGCGGCACTCATTGGGGGAGGCCTATGCTATGTCCAACAGTGGACGTCTTTCGGCTGATATGATGATGATAAAACAAGGTATTATCCGAGATAGTTTATCGATCCGAGCCGCAGGCGAGGGTCTAGGTATATGAATTTCATGATAAAACGGGTGTCATACACTAGGCAAGGGAATGTGTGGATCATTTGTACACGGGAGCATTAGTACCTACACGGGCCATATCTCCAATACCATACCTGCTGGAGCATGAATATTTTTATGGAATACTCACGCTTAAATGTATAAGGCTACCCACGAAGAAGGACAAAATAACAATTCTAGCATTTGGAAAAAAATGTGTTTCAGAGCTAACTTCGTTTAATCTCTAGAAATATTTGCTTGTCTATATAAGTAATTTATTACCGTCTCTATGATTGAATACCCTAGATTATTCCTGCTCCACAGCTTTCGGGGTATCCTTACGTAGTTATTTTTATTGTTATGAAATTTTATTGGTATTCATTTTGTTTGGGGTGCTTTCGCACAGTCCTTCATGTACTGGGGTGGTTTTCACGTAGCGTTTTTTATACACTCAGAGGTTGTCCTTACCATCTTTGTAATATTGTGATTATTAAGTAAAATTTAAATCGCTATAAATTATATGTTGTTGGGTAGAGGATAGATTCTGATTATGTAAGATTAAACTCAGTTAGCTTCTGACCACCTCAGTTAACATGGGGAGTGGTGAGGACAGCATTTGAAACGCCCGTTGCATTTTTTTGAGACTCACCCAGGGTTCGAAATGATCACGATAATTACGCTTCTTGATAATTATCGGATAATTATCACCTGTTCCGTACAGGAACACTAATTTTTATTTAATTTTAAAATCGTTAGTTTCTTTGACTAAAGACACAATCTTAATGGTCAATTTATTTTAATTCTAATATGTATGGTATCCCTACGAGCTTCTAGCGATTTACTGCTTCTTGTCTTGAAGCCGGTCATCCCTGGAGGGATGGCAACACCAGCGCGCTAACAGCGCCACCCGCCGGAAGCGGATATACGAATGGGCAGTGCCACGCACAATGTCAAAATCAGTTCGTTAACTAGCAGCGCCGCGAGAGCAACATTTTTGTCATTATTTACCGTGTGTGCGTTGAGGACCTTTCCCCCTTGGAAGAGTGCGCTTACCAGTGACCTAGGAACCTGTGTACGTCATATTTAGCTGGACGATCACCCCTGAACCTTCAGCCTAGCCCTTGGGACACGAGGCGGTGGATGGACACAGTAGCGGTGAGTCGTTTGATGCTGTAGGAATATCGTACATCACCAGTATAAGAACCAATGACACTCGAGTTCGCTCAACTTTGCATAATCCGAACTGAATTCTTCTTGTAAAGGGAATCCCCACGGCGCGGCACTACGTCACGTTGACACTTCGTGCGTTCGGATAGACGCAAGTGCGGAAATACCCCTTCGAATACTTCGAATACAGAGGGGCTACCGCGAAACGAAAACGAACTTCGTTCGTGTATTTCCCTCTCGCTCGCTCGAACTAGCAAATGCGACAGAGACGGAAATACACGAACGAAGTTCGTTTTCGTTTCGCGGTAGGCCCTCAGTTCACTTTCACGAGCGCAATTTTTTGTTATAATCAATCGATAATTATCCATCTGTTATTATCACGATAATTATCCTTTCGAACCCTGGGCTCACCTACTGTAGGAATGCAACCCCGCCTTTGCTTAAATAATCAGTTCGCTAAGACTATTATTATTTCTAGATTGCATTGTGATGGGTGTACAAAACGAAACTAGAAAGCAAGATATAGGTAGATGAATGTCCTGTGATGATAGCAGTGGTGTACGAAGCTACACCGCATCCCACATGCGGGGGTGCTTTTGTAAAATTTCTATATTTTAGGAAAACTATCATAGCTCGGCTACGTCAATTCATATTATGATCACCCAACTACAAGTCGTATTCAGCAATGATTTGAATTACAGTTTTTTTTACACCGCGCAAAGTAAAAAGTGTGTGTAGTGTATGCTCCACACTCCCCTACTTGCACGCTTTATCACTTAGAGTAAATTAAAGTAACATTTAATAAATATGTGATGTGGTTACGTAAGTATATTTTCTCAAACATGCAATGAAATATTGACGTTGTGCTCTTCATAATGGGCTTCGAAGTGTCACGTTTCGGGCGCAGCGAAACGAGAGACCCGGAATGGCATTTCATACAAAATTGGAGGCCTAGGACTGCAAGAGGGTCTTTTTTAATTTCCAATCCACAATTTGTGGCACAGGGTCACGGCGTTCAGCCATGAAAATTAAAGTTTGATTTCTTGAAGTTTTTTTTTAATTTATTTCATTGCATGTTTGAGAAAAGCACTATCAATGCCTCGGCGTGAAAAGGTGTTGCCAGCCTCATAACTATCCGACCTCGCTACGCTCGGCCGTCTATATGTACTCGGCCGGCAACCCCTTACTTCCCGGCCTCTGTAGTAATGTACTATTAACCCAGGCGCCTCTACTTCGTGTGGTGCTGCAGGGGCCACCGCACAGCGGCGCGGTACGGGGGGGATTTAACTTGTGACCTAGAACATAAAAGACGCATTTTGTTTTGAGCAGCATAAAGGCGAACTTTACGAGCATGACCAGTAAACATAATAATATACTTTATTGGTGGTAGTATGAGTATGGTCATATTATTGTAGGTATACATATTGGTATTTTGGTGATTGTGTTTGTTATTGGTTTTTTAGTACCTACGCGCTTATATTTTAACCTACGTAGGTACTTATAATTGTGCCAATCGACTTTTTGGTAGGTTGTTGCCATATTTACTTCTTTTGACAATCGTAATTCCATTTTATGACAGAGCATCTCCTAAGCGTTCTTTGAATTCACATTATACTCGTAATGATTTTTCCAAAACTATTGTGTCCTCCCTTATTGGGACGGAATAACAACAAGAAAAAGTTGATCGATCCTTTTATGGCTATCATTAATAACTCTTTTAAAAAAGTGGCTTCCATCTAAGTTAAGGTGATTTCGCCAATGTCAAGTTTGCTTATAAAGCGACGTTGTTCGGTAGTTTGGTCAAACCACATTTTATTATTAATAGGTCTTCTTCAATTGTTTTCAGTTGTGACGGCTGACTGTGACAGGTCGTTTTCAGTCGAGTCGCCTACATAGGAGCGTATTTTTCAAAATGCTTCCTTTTTCATTCAAGATTACGACGTAACTATTAGTAGGTATTTATTCAAAAACTGACAACGTACTTTTTATATCATATCTAATCTATTTAAATCTATGTAAACTAATAATAATCATTTCTTAAACTAGGGGCTAACAAAGTTGTAATTTCCTTTTCTGTTTCCAAACCTAAAATAAATGAGTCTTTTTCAAATTTTGCAGTGTGAAGCGGCGTTTCGGTTCTCAATTTTGCAGTAAACAAGAATCATTTGGTACGTGAACGATTACAATTAAATTCACCATATCTTGTACAGTCGACAACACAGCTAACTAACCATACCGTGAAAACCTAGAACCTTATTACAATGCACTTAAGGTCAGATTAGATTTCCGATGGTCAGTTAGCTGTGTTGTCGACTGTACGAGGGGCTGACATGATTGAAAATCAAAGATTCATTAAAATAAAAGTATAAAATAAGTACCTTTTTTGTTGCTACTTATTTTTTGGTGAAAACAGGATTACATTATATTTTTTTGCCAAAAAATGTACTTATATTAGCCTAAAACCCTAAAATAATATTATAGCAAACTGTAACTTTATGTTAACCCATAAAAAAAACCATAACTTATAGGAGCTACGTTGCCGTAAATTTATATTTTTTTATAATTTACTTTAAAAACAAAGTTTTAACCGACTTCAATTTAGTACTCCGCCAAGCCACGAGAATATTTCCACATTTCTTATCCAATTTACCACATGATCTGATTTCCCAGAGCAAATGCGTTGATTATTAGAGAAAAAAACCGAATCGCTGTATGTGGGCCGATAATATTTGAGGAATTCCGTCGAATCCACAAGGATCACCTTTGGCACTTCATTAGTTGCTATTTCAACGGAATCTTATCAGAATCTGTGATATACTTTTGCACTTTTAAATACATAATTGAGGAATTCCATAAGTCGTCTGTGGTCTTCATCATCAATTCCACTCCACCAAATTTATGATTTCCGGGTGTAAATACACTAGTTATAATAGAAAATACCAAAATCACTACACGAGTGCCTAATATAATTGAGGAGTTTCCGCAATTCCTCATGGATCCCATCATGAAACTGAATTTTGAAAAAAATGGGACCCAGCTATGGAAGCATATACTTACAAACAAAAAAAGAAAATTTCGAATCGGCTCATCAATGACGGAGTTCTGAGGTAAGTAACAAACATTGAAAAAAATAATAATAATAATACAACCGAATTGAGGACCTCCTCCGTTTTTTTAAGTCGGTTAAAAAGACGTATAAATCAACGCTGTGCGCTTAGTCTCCGCCGAAATATTTATTTAAGAAATGATTAGAGTTTTTTTTTTTTGTATATTAGTACGTATCAGTTTTTGAATAAATAGTAATAGTTACGTCGTAAACTTGAATGAAAAAGGAAGCATTTTGTAGGAATAAGGACTATTAATGTACCTACCTATATCTGAGATGTAAAGCCCGTCACAGACTTAACAATATACAGATTGGACCAAAAATGGGGTGTGAACCGATCAAGGGCATAACAGGTATCGTGTCACTCTGTATATTAATATACCAAAATATATATTTATAGCAAGGCATCAGCAGTCTCCTTTGTTTTAATAATTAATGAAAATTGCTCATTGATGTTGATTACTTTATCTTTATAGTGTAACAAAATAACAAATTATACAATCGTAAATGAAATTAAAGAGCAAGGACAATAAATGAAATATAACTAAACAAAAATGTTTGTAAAAATACTTTACTTCACCGGTCTTATATAATAACTTGCGAGAAACGAGATGCCTACCTAGCATGATCACATTTATGTCGGACATCGAGCATTTCGTCCCTTACTAGCAAGCATGTGAAGTATGTTAGTGCAAAAGTGAAGAATAATTTAACACAATCGCGTCGTATTCATATGAATAAGAACATCCACGCGGCAACACTGCGTCCTACTAGCTCCGAGTTGCATAATCGTTGATACATTGAAACTTTCACTTCAAAGTCATTCGTTGCGCCATGTCTGAAACGTGAGAAACGTTACTATGAAATTGACGTCTTTGTTATGATCTTATTTGAAATAAAAAATATGTGCCATAAATATTGCATAGTCACTGCTTCCAACAAGAAGTAAACGTCCATTATGAGACCTCTCTTTATTTTATTAGGTACCATTATTTGTTGTTATTATATCGATATAGCGGCACAGCAGTAGGGACACATTATGAGATAGTTTCAACTATCTACCAGTTACTGTTCTAAAGACACAGTAGGTACCCTGTGATAGAAAGACAGACCAACATTTGAGCCTCAATTAGGATTGGCACCTTTTGGATCAGGATCCCTGAAAGAAATGTTCATGATGATCACTTTTCCTGCAATTTTTTTCGAAGCGCTGACACCATGTTTTTCAGCCTATAGCCAGCTACACTTGAGAACAGAAAAATGTGTACACTTTGAAAGAATTTCAATTTCCATACAAATATGCTTGTACTAACTTAACTTTTGTTCTTTGGACCAGATTTATAGATACAACTTGACTAGTAAATGGGTCGATCAACATTTTGTTGGTCTGTCGCGCAAGCAAAGAAACAAACTGTAATTACTTTATTACAATCAATTAAAAAAAATCGAACAGCGCGATGCCATGCCATAAAAAAAACTTTAATTACTTTATTACAATCAATTCATTTTTTTTTTGTGTTGGAGTGGACATATTTATGGCAACAAGCTACCAGAGAAATAATTGTACTGAATAATATAAATATGGTTGTTAACAAACACTTTTGACAATAAAGAAATCACGCATCTCGAAAACCATTATATGTGTTTTAATATACTCTCTCGACACTAAAGTATATATTTGAAAGTACCTATACACTTAGGTACTTTCAAATAAATAAATAGTTTGTACCTAGGTACTTACGAATCGGTTCATCGATTTGCGGGGAATCGTAGAGTCAAATTCTGAGGAAGCAAACATTAAAAATAAAAGTGATGGTAAAACAAGACAACCGGCCTTTTCTTTCAAGGTGGTTAAATATTACCTTTTTTTGAAGTCGGTTATATTGATAGTATACCCTTGGTACGCGTTTCCTATGCGATCCATGTTGCACATCATTGACATTAGAAAGGCTATGGTCGGACTTTCATACATTTGCGACCTTTTATTATAGAGCATCGATTTTTTTGTTGTAAGCACCCCTAATAGTATCTATTATTTTGCCCAAGTCTCAGCTTCTTATGTTTGATAGTTTCCGACTTACGTCATTTTTAAGGTTTATAAAAAACTAGCTGTACCTGCGACTTCGTTTGCAAGGTAATGTTTTGGGAATTAACGCATTTCTTCTCTTGGACATAGGACATGACGATGCAGTTCTAATTTAACCTCTCAAGTAAAACTTTGAGTAAACATATTTTAACTAAAATGTCGTTAAAATTAGTTTATCGTTATCTGTCACTGAGGGTACTGTACGCGAAGTTTTATGTTTTGTATGTATATTTTTATATTTTACTTTTTATATAATTATTGTAAAAACATAGCTTAGACGAAATATAAATAAAGAGAAAATAATAATAATAAAACTTCTATTTCAGGCAACTAAGGCCCATAGTTACAAATACCTTACAGACTAACATACATACAATATAATATTAAAAAACTAATTATTATTTAGGCGACGAAACAGTGTGGCTCCGTTGCGTCGTCAAGTCCGGTGGTGTTGGTGGTGGGAATGGTTTATGTCGGACATAAAGCATTCGTCCCATTCTGGCCAATATGCGAGTGCAAGAGGGACAAATGCTTTATGTCGGACATAAAACCTAGTGTGCTAGGGAGGCTGGTATTTAAATCCGTAAGAAAAAGACAACATTTTATTTGTCAGAGGTATACGTTTTATGAATAAGAGGATAAAAGTTTAGATGTTGGTGGCAATAGATCCAACAGGTGGGACTTAGGCTGCAGCATTCAATGTTTATATTGAGCTTCTTCTCTACATATTTTTAACAATGTTTTATAATTAAATATGCTATAATATAATAAGTATTAAATAAATACAATGACTGAAATGGACTAGTCACTCCGACTCTCAGGTAAAGATGTGTTTTGGAATTAATAATAGATAATCTTTTCGAGTACCCATTGACCGGTAAGTGTTTACGCGGAACAAAAAATCTCATTTTAATTTGATAACAGACGGCTAATTTATATTTTTCAAACTATACCTAACCACTAGCTAAGTTCTACAAACATAAAGCGAGTCCGAGTCCCTTTCTAATAAAGGTAATTATTAAAATTATTCAAGTATACGTTTACTTTTTTGTTGTTGTTGTTACTTTTTTCAGATCGCATTCGCAATGTGTTTCAGGTCGCACTGGCACATTCTGCCAAATTTTGTGCATGTTCCTGCCATCGGCAACTTAATTAAATTTTTAGCCCAATTGTTAGTTATAATTACTGTTTTTTTTTTCATTTATTGGAGTGCAGGCTTAAAGTGTATACTATATCTGTGGTGTATACAGTGGCATATAAGTATTTTCCTGTATGTTGATCAATTTCTGTGGTTGAATGTCAACTTAGAGGTGCGAAGTGCGAAGTTATAATACCGCCTTAATACTGACGCGATTGATAAATGGTTGAGGACCAAATTCTTGGCCAGTAGTTAGCATGGTTAATTGGTAGTAGTTAAAAAGTTCGGTTGTGACACGACAATTAACCATAGAATTGTATGGCTAATTTTCGTGTCACAGCGGAACTTTTTAACTACTACCAATTAACTAGGCTAACTACTGGCCAAGAATTTGGTCCTCACCCAATTAATGTTTATAAAAGACCCGTTCTAGACTGATTTAATTAATACATACCGTTTATTGCTGATAAATATAAATACAGAAAAACCAGTATCGTGACAATTACTCAGCGTGTAGGTAATCTTGAAGAAACTTAAATAGACTTTATGGCTGAACGCGCGATGCCATGCTATAAAAAAAAAGTAATAGATTCGGCGTTTCACGTTATTTTGTTGAAATTTGTTTATACATTTATTGAAATTACACCTTAATACGAATTTAGCGCATATAAGTTTCCATATCCGAATCGTTTATGTTTTTATGATCTATCGTTTAGTATGCGTTTTGTGAAGGTCTACACACCGGATCGAAATGATTAATATTGAATAGTTAAGGCAAGCCCGCCATTTTGCCGTCACTGATACTTGACAGCTAGGATTTCAAGAAGAAGAAATGAAAAAAAATATGAGGTCAAATGATTCGGAAAATTATTTAATCGTCGCAGTCGGATAAAAACTATCCTAAACGGAAGCTAGAATAATAATGTACTTGTAAAAAAAGTTTCATGTATTTCCGTCCATGGTAAGCTGAGATCATTCGTGACAGAACAATGCTTAGTTTGATACTGGCTGATTGTTTTTTAATTCAGAGATTTATTATAAATGTAGATAATCATATCACTAACTACCCACACAATTATTCTGAAATTCTTAGTCAATCCATACTATCCATACTCCATACTAATATTATATTATATTATCCATATCCATACTAATATTATAAATGCGAAAGTGTGTCTGTCTATCTGTCTGTCTGTCTGTCTGTCTGTCTGTCTGTCTGTCTGTCTGTTACCTCTTCACGCTTAAACCGCTGAACCGATTGGGATGAAATTTGGTATGGAGATAGTTTGAAGCCCGGGGAAGGACATAGGATAGTTTTCATCCTGGAAATCACCCCCTAAGGGGATGAAATGGGGGGTTGAAGTTTGTATGGAGCTGCGATATAAACGATTTCCACGTGGACGGAGTCGCGGGCAGAAGCTAGTATATTATATATATTATTTATATTATCCATACTAATATTATAAATGCGAAAGTGTGCCTGTCTGTCTGTCTGTCTGTCTGTTACCTCTTCACGCTTAAACCGCTGAACCGATTGCGATGAAATTTGGTATGGAGATAGTTTGAATCCCGGGGAAGGACATAGGATAGTTTTCATCCTGGAAATCACCCCCTAAGGGGATGAAATGGAGGGTTGAAGTTTGTATGGAGCTGCGATTTAAACGATTGCCACGCGGACGGAGTCGCGGGCAGAAGCTAGTTATATTATAAATGCGAAAGTGTGTCTGTCTGTCTGTCTGTTACCTCTTCACGTTTAAACCGCTGAGCCGATTTGGATGAAATTTGGTATAGAGATAGTTTGAGTCCTGGGGAAGGACATAGGATAGTTTTTATCCCGGAAATCATCTCCCAAAGGGATGAAGTGGGGGGTGAAAGTTTGTATGGAGCTACGATATAAACGAGTTCCACGCGGACGGAGTCGCGGACAGAAGCTAGTATTCTATAAATGAAGACTCACGGTTACAAAAAATATTAAAATTACTTGTTTAAAAAAATAGGAATTAAAAAAAAACAATGTGTTATGTTATGACTTGAGCTAGCGACACCTACAGTTTTTGTTCATAAAATGGTTAATATTTCTGTCTACTACTTGCATGAGTTTCAACTTTTTGCACTTGGTACTTCATAGCTACCTAAAAACTACAATTTCTATGTAAGGTGAGTCGGGGCAAGAGTAACATCGGGGGAAGAGGGTCAAAAGCTTCTCCAGCTAATTCTTTTGAATTGAGCGCCTTTTTGTACCGTCGGTAAAACAGACAGGCGCCTAGTCTGTTTTACCGACGGTACCGACGGACGGTTTGACCCTCTTCTCCCGACGTTACTCTTGCCCCGACTCATCTTATGTATATATAGGTACAAAGCCAATGTTGTATAAAAGAAATATGACTGATCATTGTTAATCTTTTTTTCACACCTAAATAATGACGAGCGTATACGTCAAAAGTTTGTGTACGTCATTAAATGCATTGTTAGAATGTACTGTATAACTATATACATATACATAGAAATTGTAGTTTTTAGGTATGTGCAAAAAGTTGAAACTTATGCAAGTAGTAGACAGAAATATTAACCACTTAATGAACGAAAACTGTAGGTGTCGCTGGCTCATAATCAAAACATTCATAACACATTTAATTTTTTTTATGAACTTTTTAATTCCTCTTTTTGTTTTGTTTTTATTTATTTTTATTATTAATATTTTTTGTAGAGGTGAGTCTTAATTTATAGAACAGTGACTAAGAATTTCAGAATAATTGTGTGGGTAGTTTGTGAGATAATAACTATTTTTAATAAATCTTAAAAATGACGTAGGTAAGTTGGAAACTATCAAACATAAGAAGCTGAGACTTGGGCAAAATAATAGATACTATTAGGGGTGCTTACCACAAAAAAAACGATGCTCTATAATATAAGGTCCTAAATGTATGAAAGTCCGACCATAGCCTTTACTTTTATAACTGGGAATAACGCTTGAATTGGGCGTGTGGCGTGCATTGCCTGCCTAACCACATGACCAGCCCTGGAGGAATGAAATAAATAAATGTCAATGGAATGCTTTTGTTGTGTTAAAAAACGTCTTCTCAGTTAATGCACAGGTGATTATGTTTGGAGGGAATTTTTATTTATTTATTAGGTCCGGGAAATGAAAACAAAAACATAATTTATACCTAAAGTTTTAATACTTTCAATTTAACATTAGTTGTTGCAGTGTTAAGGTACCAGCCATAAAGGTACCTATTGGTAACTAATTTGCTAATACCTTATATATACTTAATAATTTTTAATTCCATTTTTTCGGTTCAAGCGTTACATCACTATCATTGCCAATCCATTCTATTTCATTTATCCTTCTGACTTTACTTTGTGGTTCAGCGGTGGTGGTTTCCTCAGCCCTCATTACTACTGATGGAGGCACACCTGCAGGTTCTCGTGGCATTGGCATGTCGGTTCCCGCTGTACTTGGGCTTGGCGACATTACAAATTCGCCTAATATTGGGTCGTACTTATAGGCGCCAAAAATTGGACTGAAATCGGAGAAAAAGTAATGTCACGATTAGGTTGGAACAAGACCTTCTTGCAGCACTTTTTACCCAATTATTTAACATTTATCACGCCTTCGGTCACCATCAAATTATATCTGAACTAATACTCTAAGAATAGAGCGGAAAATTTAAAAAATACCACCGTGTGGCAACGCCGTTTATAACGCGATAAAATAATAATTATACCTACTTATTCATACAATGCTATAACTCATCAAGCAGAAGGAATTTATATGAAATAAAACTCTATAAGGTGATTCTACTTTTTATTTAAGAATAATAATCAAATCCACTCTCCAAAATTTTAATTTTGACGGGACATTATAAATAATTAAATAATAAATTATAACTCATCAAGCAGAAGGAATTTATATGAAATAAAACTCTATAAGGTGATTCTACTTTATATTTAAGAACAATAATCAAATCCACTCTCCAAAAATAAATTTTGACCGGACATAATAAATAATAAATAAATATTAGGGGACAATCTTACACAAATCGACCTAGTCCCATAGTAAGCTCAGTAAGGCTTGTGTTATGGATACTAGACGACGATATATATAATAGATATAAATACTTAAATACATAGAAAAACTTCCATGACTCAGAAACAAATATTCATGCTCATCAGTTCATCACACACCCCTTACCCTTACCGGGATTCGAACCCAGGACCTTCAGCTTCGTAGGCAGCGTCACTACCCACTAGGCTAACCGGTCGTCAAATAATTGAACTTTTTATGATATTCTTCAACGAGAATAATATTAGCTGTAACTGTAAGCCACCCGTTAAATCTCTTAAAAAGCACAAACAGTCCAATGTATACTGGTAGGAGCTCTCCTACCATACGAGGGCTGTTCCGAAAGTTGTTAGCTGCTCCGGCTTTACTCATGTGATTACAATATTATTTAAGTATACCATTGTGAGGGATATTTCAATGCTAATATTACCTATGGCCATGATTTTTTTATAAATTAATGCGATTCGTTGTTATTATATATTTTTAACTGAAAGCTGTTTTGTATGTAGTTACGAATTGGTTAGAAAAAACGGCAATTGTAGGCACAATTAAATGAATTTTGTAAGTATTGAAATCTTAGAAAATCGAACTTAAATTTACCCGGGACTAATTATTCTGTTTCTTTTCCTATTTCCAATGTACAAATCAATAAAAAATGTTATAAGTGTATATACATTTTTTTTACATATCAGAAATTTTTACTTTTAACGAAAGTGTCATTCTTGACACCTATTAAATCATAATAATGTTTACTCAACCAACACGATTTATACGTAAAAAAAACGAAATTCGTAATTAGCAGCACCTAAAAAAACTAATTGTTTTTTAACAAATACTGTTTATAAAATGACAGCACATATGGAGTCTCAATTACTGATTTTCATGACTGATGGTTAGGCTTCGACGCTTCGAAGTAATAAATAAATATAAAAAAAACTAAGCGTTTTCTAAAAATGTATTTACACCACTTCAATAAGTACTGAAATATCCCTCACAATGGTATAATAGTTAGTTATGCTACAAGTGTGGAAAGTAGGTGATTTCCGACGCGTGTCAGTTTTATACATGAGCGAGTGAAGCGAGCGTGAATTCGACACGAGACTGACGACGGACTGGAAAATTAAAAAAAAATTGAAAAGTAAAAAGCACTAGTGCGAAAAAGTGGCACTTTCCGCACGATTTTAGTGCTTGGAAAACGCTCTTTTCGAGCACATGCATTGTAATAGTTATTTACGATACAAGTGCCGAAAATAGTAAATTCGAAACGAGTGGTGATAAATTAAAACACGACCGAAGGGAGTGTTTTAAATCGACACGAGTTGCGAATTACCTATTCGCACGTGTATCGTACAACGTTTTACTGTAAATTATGGCTCTTTAAAGTTTCGACATATGCACGGAAAGTGCTCTTTCCGCACTAGTGCGGGAAAGTAGCACCATATGTACTGTAAATAATATTGTAATCACATGAGTAAAGCCGGAGCAGCTAACAACTTTCGGAACAGCCCTCGTATATGGACCACTTATATATATGATGCCTGCATCACTGGCGCGGTGGACAATAGTAAATTTACCATTAGCTGTCTAATTTACTATTGTCCGCCACCGCAGGCCGCGCCGGTGTGTGGCAGGCCTTATTCTTAGTTAGCGTATCAAGATTCGGACAAGATTAGACACTAATTTAAGACGTTTGACTCATTTGACAATGATATGTATGCCTTACACAAAGTTTTAAGTAAATAAATGCCAGGCTCATCTTTCCTTGGCCAGACCCTAGCATGTTCGCGTTTATATCGGACATAAGTATTCCTCCCACTCGCACTTAGGTACATCAGAGAAGACTGGTAGGTATGCTATTCTGTAATCTGTTATAACTTATAACCTCACTTCACCCGACACCCCTAGGCCTAGTTTCGTACATTTAGTGTTCTGTGATTATATGCCATCGCAGTCGGTAACCTAGTTTGAAAACTTACGTAGCTGGATCACTCCAAAGTTAATTTGAAATAAGTACGCCGGTCTTACCAACATTGACCTTACCATAGGTAAAGTTTTTGTAAGTTACCTTTTAAAATCTTCCAATATTATGTAGCGCTTCGGTAATTTGTCTTCTGGTACTTTTTCAGTAGGTCTACAAGGTTAAAATTGGAACAAAAATGTAGGTACAGTCAGGGCTATTCATATACGTACATAAATAAGGACAAATAACTGTATACAGGACTCTATTGTTAATGTAATAAAGTCGTGTACAGATATGTTATGTCCTTATTTAAGTAAGTACGTATATATACCCCTGGCTGTACATTAAATATTATGTTTATAAGGAAGTTGCAGGTAAATGAAGTACCTGGGTCAATCAACTTTTTCTTGTTGTTATTCTGTCCCGGTAAGCCAAGAGACAACTGTGACAGAGTTTCTTAGAAAAAATACTATAAATTGGACTTATTTCATGCTAAGAACATGCCCCAGCAGGGAATGGGTTAACCAATATAACAAAAAGACGTGTTTCGTGGATTTAAACCCTATAAAATCGTAGTTTTAAAGAGTGACCCAGGAGACGTAACCATGGCAACGAGCAACATAAAATAGTTGATTGACCCACCTACATAAATATCTATGTTATTTTATTATTTATAAATCACATAACAATACAAAAAAAAATGTTAAAGTAGGATATAAACAGGGCTTTTGTGGGGATAAGAGATATAATTATAAAATAGCAATATGCCATAAGTTTTCGTATTGCCCCACTGCCTTGTAGCACCAGCTCCAGCAGGCATAATGCATTTATTGATAGTGGTGTGATGTGGACCATGTTTACACTATTTGGACCATGGTTACACTATTTGGACCATGGTTACACTATTAGGCAGGTCCACGGCTAAGGCTAACATCAGGATGTAGTATGGAAATAGAAGTTATGACAACTCCATCGCTTCTTTTTTACCGACAATCAACCGACGTATTTCTGTTTTTTATTTGGTTTATGAATAATCGATAATACCTAGTGGTTTTAGTGTGATGAAAAAAACATTGCATCTGTATTTTCATAAGGACTAGATTTCCTTTCCGGCCCATCATCATCATCATCATATTAGCCGAAAGGCGTCCAATGCTCCAGATAGGCCAAGAGTGCCAAAGTGACCGGTCCTGCGCCACCCGCATCCAGCGGACTCCCGCGAACTTTAACTTCCGGCCCATACCCAATTACCCATACATATTTAATGTTGGTTTAGAAAAAAAAAACTTTTTCAGTAGGAACCACTTTCTGGTTTACCACTCTGTCAAGGCATTCTACGAAATACAAATGTACAAGATCAAATAACAATAATTAATAAAATAAATATGGACCTTTATTAGAACATTATAAAACCGTAGAAACATCAATACTCTAATGAGATGCCATAATAAGACGAAGGACAGGCTATTGTCGGTAGAAAAGAAGAACGACCTAAATAAGAAATTTCACTTACATTGGGGTTGTGTCTACGAAAGGAACGACGCAGTCGCTGCGACCATAACAAGGCGGACCCATGTTGTTGCGAGTAGGGTGCCAGGCGTAGCCCGTACTACGGAGTAAATAGTTCGCACAATAGGTGACATTAATGGATCGAATGGCTGACAGAAAATGTGTACGTTATACACCTATGTTGTCAAAATGGGGTAATCTATATATTAAAGACGTGTACCGAAATATTCGGCTGCTTTGGGTGCTACTTAACTTTATGATGCTGACTGTACAAGCTCTAACTCAAACTCAAAATGATCTTTATTCAAGTAGGCGGCCTAGTAACAAGCACTTTCTAATCGTCTGTTATTTTTTTTAAGTAATTTATTAAACAAAAATAAAAATTATATGAAGTAAAAATTGTATAATAAAATACTAGTAGAATGTTTCTAGAAAAACAATCTAATGTCAAAAAACAAAATATAACGAGAATAATAGATTGAAAATTCAGTCACAATTAGTTCCATGGAGTTTTATCATTCATGTAGTCTTGTGTACTATAATAAGCTTTCGAAATAAGTTTATGCTTCACATAGTTCTTGAATTTATTGATAGATAACTCAGTTACGTTTCCTGGAAGTTTGTTATAAAACCCCTTACACAATTACCCATGAATGTTTTTTTTATTTTTTGGAGCCGAGTGGTGGGCACCGTGAGCTTATGCTTATTTCTAGTTATTATTAATATTATGTATGTCTCAGTTCTTCCTACAATTGACAATGTTCTTATATACATACAAAATACTTTCATAGATATATTGACAATGTAATGTCATTATATTAATATTTTTAAACTTATCTCTTAAGTGAGTCTCTATGGTTCAATTTATATATCGCCCGAATAGCCCGTTTCTGCAAAACAAAAATCGAATGAATCTCCGAAGCGCTGCCCCACAATAAAATACCATATGACTATGACATAATGCTATGGAAGTAGCTAAAATATACTAATCGAGCTGTTTTCACGTCTGTTCATTGACGGATCTTGTCTCTGAACTCAGTATATTCCAGAGATTAGCAAAAACTGTACTATCAACTACATTGTTCCAATTCCTCATCTTTCACAAAGACACTCCCTTGCTCGTGCTTAACGTGATTCGTGACAAATGTAATTCGTGACAACTGTACCTACAGTCGAGTTCTCCAATCTATACTAACAACCTTTCAATAATTTACTTTCAAAACAAAGTTTAAACCGACTTGAATTCAGTACTTTCCAGATTTCCTTTCTAATTTACCACATTAGCTGCTTTCCGAGAATAAATGCGTTGATTATTACAGAAAAACCCAAGTGGGCTTATAATATTTGAGGAGTTCCATCGATTCCTCAAGGATTTCAGAATTGACACTTCATTAGTTGCTACTTCAAAAGAATCATGTCAGATTCTTTGACGTACTTTACATCCTTGATGAATTCCATAAGTCATCTGTGGTCTTCATCATCAGTTCCACTTCACCAAAATTGCGATTTCCGAGGGTATACCAGATAATAGAAAATACCGAAATCACTACACGCGTGCCTATAAAATTTGAGTGTTGCCCTCAATTTCCCTGGGATACCATCATCAAATCCTGACTTGGTAACAATTGGGACGACCTCATAATATTTCGAATACAAAAGAATTTTGAAAATCAGTCAACAATTGACGGACAAATCGGTGAAAATAAGTAAAAAAATATTAAAGAAATACGTACAGTGGAAGTAGGACCTACTCTTTTTTTGAAGTCGTTAAAAAAATATCTAATGCGTCTTATATCAGTACGTAGGTAACAATAAAGGCTGTGAATAGATATTTTTACAGATATTGGATACACGACGATTCATTCGCGCTCGCCTTCCTGAATTCAGTTAGAAATTCACAAACAATGGTGCAAATGAATTGATTCAGTGAAAGAAACTAGGTAACTAGGTCTACATGTATCTATGCAGGATTGGTTTAAAGTAGATATGTATGTAAAACAAAAACAGAAACCCAACTCCGTACCTCTATCTACATGAAGCTTTTCGAGAGCAAATGTACCGCTGATAAAGAGACTCTACACGACCGAAATCGGCAGGACTACCAAGCATAGTCACAGAGAATCTAGTATGGAGTGACCTTGATTCAGGTCATATACAAAATAATATGTAATTTCTTAGAACAATACAGAATACTTATTAATGAACAGAAAGGCTTTCGGAAAAATACCTCAATTAATGTTATATATGATTTAGTCAAGAAATCGCTCGTTAGTCTCGATAATAGGAAGGCGTCCTGTGCTATATACATGGACATGACTAAGGCGTTTGACTATGTAGACCATTAAATACTTCTTACAAAGTTAAATAACTACGGCATGCGCGGCAACGTCTTAGCAGTTATAAAATCTTATCTAGAAAATAGGGAGCAATATATTGAGGTCATCCAAGTATGTATGCAAACAAGAGAGTAAAAAACATATGTGTCCGAACGTAGAATTAACCGGTACGGAGTGCCACAAGGTAGTGTCCTGGGACCTTTATTATTCCTTCTTTATATTAATGATATAACCCTATCAACTCGGCATCCGATGATACTTTTTGCTGCTGATAGCACCATTTTTATAGAACTGGACACTAACAGTAATTATGAAGATGAAGCCAATAGATGTATAAGGGATATTATTAGACATAACCAAGACAAATACAACCAAATTGTTAGGTCTATATATAGATAGTGACATCTCATGGGAATCGCACAGTGTGGAAGTATGTAATAAAATATACAGATTCTCATTTGCCCTCTACAAGTTAGTATGTCTCGTATTTTGGGGAAACTCCACGCATCGAAACATACCCCCTTATTCATAAAACTTAAAATACTTATGCTAAATAAAATGTGCTTTGTCCCTTTCTAACGAACACAAATGTCAAAGTGACAAACGAATTTTAACGGCACTTTAGTTAAAATAAGCTTGTAGAACGTTTATGAATACAGCCGATAGTGTTAAGAGCTGAAAAACGTGGTGTTAGGGCCATTATGGGTTTGAATCACCTACAGAGCTGTAAACCATACTCCAAATCGCTGAATTTACTCACTTTCCCCTGTCTTTATATATTTGAGTGTTGTGTATTTGTTAAAAGTAATCCAAATTTATTTGACATGAAAAATCCTCCTAAAAGATTAAACTTTCGCCCAAGGAAACCAGAAGTAAATGTAATTAGAGGTAAAGTATAAAGTTCCAGTTATGGCACCTAAACTGTACAACCAACTCCCAGAAGCATGGCAGGGTTTCAGTGTACCTAGATTTTAAGTGTATGCTATTTAAGCTTCTTATCGAAAAGTGTTACAATAATGTTATTGATTTTATCAATGATGATAGCTTACCTTTGTAAATAATTAAAGAATTATATGACTATTTATTGATATTGATGATTTAACGCAAGAATAAAGTAATATTAGATATAAGCAAATACTGTAATTAAGTAGCTGTGTAACACAGTTCACTAAAGTTTTCGTATGCCTAATAAGGGCTCATCATGGTCCGCACTAACAACACATTGTCACCTACATATGTTACCTGTGATGACGAAAATAAAGACATTTGTATTTGATTTGGTTGGCCGCCGTGCTTCCGACACGTACCGAGTCACGCGGCGGCCGGCATGCAGACCTGCCGGTGTCGGCCCGTGTAGCGTCTCCTATAGGTACGTGTGAGCCTACTTGAGAATTTTCTTCGATCCTTCAAGGATCTCATAATTTCCTAATACCTACATGAACTTAAGAACCTAGACCTACCCAATACTGTATACATACTGTATTTTGGTAAGTAGGTATTGCTCGTTAGGTCGTGTAGCGTCTCCTAATTACTTTACACGGGCCTATATCGGCCGGATTGCATGCCGGTGTGGATACGAGTCGGAGGCACAGTGACCGGCCAAATCAAGTTCACTCCATGCTAGATTATTTTTGAGTTTTGTGACCTTGCTTGGCCGTCCGACAAATTCGGAGATGTAGCGTCTTTTTTAGGGTTCCGGAGCCAGAATGGCAAAAACGGAACCCTTATAGTTTCGCTATGTCCGTCCGTCCGTCCGTCTGTCCGCAGCTTAGCTCAGAGGCTCTTAGTACTAGAAAGCTGTAACTTGGCATGAATATACATATTAGTCATGCCGACAAAGTGGTAAAATAAAATCTTGAAAAACATTTTTTTTTAGGGTACCTCCCCTACATGTAAAGTGGGGATGATTTTTTTTATTGTCGTCTACCCCATAGTGTGGGGTGTCGTTGGATAGGTCTTTTAAAAATATTGGGGGTTTGTGAAAACAATTTTTCGATTAAACGATCCGTTTGTGTAATATTAAGCCTTAAAGTGCTAATTTTTGTTAGACTCCAGTGTCCCCACCCCCTGCTAGCTAAATGGTTGTTTTGGGATATGTGAAAAAATTCATGGTAGTAGTACATATAACGAAGTTAAAAGGAAAACTATCACAGCTAAGTAGGCTTTACACGTTTACGAGTAATAGTCGACCAACTTATAAAATGTACTTCAAGAAGTAATAGTTTCGTACAAATTCTATTGTAACTTATTATTATATATAATGGTACGGAACCCTTCGTGCGCGAGTCCGACTCGCACTTGGCCGGTTTTTTATTGGATGATTATGATAAAGAATTTTCTATACATGTAATGATTTGTCAGCCCCAATTTATCTAATGCTGACTAATTACTATTATTGTCTGGAAGCATGTTGCGCTAGTGATCCAACTTTCAAACGAGTTGTATAGTCTGGCAAAAAATAGTAGAAAATAATAGGGGCGCCACTATCGCTCATATGGCAACACGAATAGGACGACCTAGAGATTTTAATACTTCACTTTTTAATAGGACATTATTTAAATTTGGTTCCTAATTTAGTAAAATGACATACAAAATTGGTATAGACACACAAACTCACAAACATTACCTCTATACATAATGTTTATGTAGACATAAACGGTTATTATCATCTCGTCTAAAAAAGCAGCTGGTCTAAAATTAAACTACCGGGTGGGTACTACTGGTAGGTAGGTCAGGTTCGTTAGGTATCTTCAGATGCCCGAAGGACAAACAGACCAGAAATAGGAGCGCCGCGCTGCGGGGCTCCGTCAAAATAATTAGACGAGATGATACTAACCGATGATTGCAAGTACCAAGTAGGTTTTATGTAAACATAACTTCTAAAATGCCCTAACTGGATCTGTATTACAAAATAAATGAATAAGGTAGGTAAGTAATAAGAATACGTACAGGAGCAAAAATTGTAGCACGATGCAAGAAACAAGAAACATTTTGAATATAACTCGCAATACTGAACTTGTTATATATCGACAATAAAGTTAGTTTAATATCTACATTTTATTTCTTTTCATTTTCATGTCCACTTCGCTACATACATACTTTACCTACCGACAACAGCTTCAAATAACTGATTCAGCGTACAATAAAAATACTTTTACGCCACACCTGGCCATAATGTGAGTTTTACCGCAAGCTGCGCGTACGGTAAAACTCGCATTGTGGCCAGGTGAAGACGTAAAATTGTGTACTCACCACGGGCAGTAAGAAAGAAAGCCCTCTATCGCATATTTATAACCCTCGCCTGCGGCTCGGGTCACAAATACCCGCGATTTCGGGCTTTCTTTCTTTTACAGCCCTTGGTAAGTAATGTACTATTTCATCTCTCATACTCTAAAAGTAGGTCATTGTTTATCTAAACAGCGGATTGAAAGTGAGGCATGTCGCCCCTAGGGCTGAAAAGTAATAAAAAATAAAAAAGCAATGGCAGAAAGCGGTACAGCCACAGTTTCAGAAAATTATACTGATTTAGAAACTTGTTGACAACCATGCGTTATTAGTGTTCCGTACCAAAATTGGTCCAACGGAACACTTATGCGATCACTCGGAGGCTGTCCGTCTGTCACAGCCTGTTTTCTCGAAGACCGTTTGACATAGGAAGCTGAAATTTAGTATAGATATAGAAATGTATGGCCTAATTACATAAATAAAGTCAAAAAGGTGTAAACCCCAATAAAGGGGGTAGTTTGAGGGGTAATAAGGGAGTTCGCAATATTTTTTTTGGATTGTAAGGAACGTGTGGGATATCATTCGAAAGCTCGTAAAATTTTGAGACGGTATACCTACACATTTTGAGTTCTTTTTACTATAGCTCTTACTAGTGTAAAATATGACCAAAGTAAGTTTTTTTCATACAGTGCTGTCCCCAGCTCTATTTCAAAAACTATAGCCAACTAAGACTTGGAAATACACATGCATAACGGAAATTGTGTGTAGATGGCGGGAAAATTATCAACATGACGCTAGCTTTTTAATAGTTTAAATTATATTTACAAATTAAAGTAAATAAAATCGGTATAGCGTCTCATTTTACGATGGTTCTTCAGTATAGCCGTGCCTGGTGACGTACATTGCACTTCGCAGTCTGATAAATGAATATTGACATAATAAAAACATAGCATTGTATTTCGTGTTGTTTCCTGTTTCAGATTTGTTCCCACCGAAACCGAAAAATACCCGATGTCAAGTAATTAGACAACCAGGTCTGGTGTTTTCAGCAATTACCCACGAATCACGATGCAGTTAAAGTCTGACCATCGATTCGGTGTAGTTGTTGCGGATCTGGGAGTCAATATACTAGAGGTGTGTGGTAGTTTAGAGATAGATTGTGAATAGTTTATATTTCCGTATTTCCGAATGAATCCGGCGGATAATTGGCATCTAGTAAAAATAAGATTTATTGTTGTCATAATCTGTACCAATTCAAATAAAGAACTGCGTACTTTATGAATGTTTGTTTTTAGTGTTCCATATTTAAAGCTGATACATAGACCAAAGGTTAATAAACCAAATCAAAGAGTATAATATGTATATTTATGTAAAGAGTGGCAACACCAAGAAATTACTGGTCCCACAGCCGCCTAGCAGCGAGTGGATTGAACTACTCTGACGCACGCATGCGTGCAGCGTGCACGCTTCACATACACACTAACGCACACATACATATTCACGCACCACGCACACACGTATACAAAAGTTGTATTCTCTGTTTTGACTTTGAAGCCTACAATGCGACTATCAAAGTTCGGAAGAAAACGTTTCTAAAACATGATATAAATCACATTTTAGTAACCTAAGTACGCTTCCCTTTATACTTTGCCAGTCACATTGTAGGTTTCAAAATAATCACACAACTATGAAATGGATCTGAAAAGTGAAACATGCAACATTCATAAAAGTATTTATTCAACTTAACAAATAACTAATTATGTAACAAGAACTTTATAAAGCACAACCTTTTTAACAAAAAAACACGAGACAAGGACGAGATTTAGCTTAAAAACTTTAGATTAAATCTCCTGGACCAGATTTAACAAATCCACGTACAGCCGATCTACACTGCATATTACTCAACCTCAAATTATTTACTGCACACATAATACTGTGTCTAAAACTATTCCTGATTTTATTTAAATATGATTTAAATGTGTTTTCATTCAATGTTTTTATAGACAATACATTGACATTTATTTACTGACTGACACGTAGGTATGTATACTTCATCTAAAACCACAAAGGCCGAACAACAAACACAATTCCATATTAATGAGATATTTGTTCATGTTCAGTTAAATAAAATGGATACTTAATAAATTCTATCTCAAAACATAAAAATATATTTTATTTCATTTCAAAATCTTAAAATTGATTGTCGTGGGTCTATTGTACTGACATCTATTTCCATTTTCTGTCAACAACATTAAATACAGCGATCCGCTTCGCCAGAGATGTCACTACTTTCCATACAATAAATCGGCGTGTCGCCTCTTTTCTAAGTTTCCAGCCCCTGAACCAAATAGAGGCGTCATAGTTATCACATTATTTATTTGTTCCCACACTTATCGCGTGATAAGGCGAGGCAGACCATGATACGGGGCCTGGTTTAGGTCGCGGGAGTCCGCTGGATGCGGGTGACGCAGAACTGGTAATTGTGGCACTCTTTGGGGGAGGCCTATGTCCTACAGTGGACGTCTTTCGGCCGATATAATGATGACGCATCAATATCGATGAATATTTTGGATTTTGTTATTAAACGATTCAGTTGAGAGCTAAAAAAAAAAGTCCTATTGAATCTTCTTATATGCGGTTTTTTTTTGGTTAGGTACTAAAACACACAAATAATACTATTGCTTAATAATGGCTTCAGATTTCAACACTACAAGCAGCTTTTGGTGTTCTATATTTTAACAGTTCTACATATTTTTGACTCTATTTGGTTAAAATCTAGAATCAAAATAGCATCAAAGTACGAGGTTCTTTATTTGATTTAAAATTGGAATACCGAGCTGTAGTGGTGAATCTTGCTGTTGCCTTATACCATTCAAGTTTGAGAGCTTGCTGCGAAAATTTTGAACCCGACACCTAAAAATGAGATGAGCAGCAGTTTAGTAAGTAGTAGTTAGCTTCAAAATCAGGAGATAAAGTATGAATCATTTAAAATAACTGAATGTACGGAACACTAATTGCTGAGTTCCGACTCGCACTTGGCCGAGTTTTTTTTTAAATAATGATAATAAATGAATTATTGTACGACTTGTATGACCAACGACCTATGAGTCGGTAATGGCCACGAAGTAATGTTCCGTTTTTCTCTCTTATGTTATTATCTTATTATATTATATTATAACACAAGTTTATTTTTGGCTTGTGTGAATCTAAACAATCAGTCTTTGTAAAAATCTATTAGCGACATATAAATTGTTTTCCAGTTTTCTTATTTCAGCGTTGTCAATTTACCGAAAATTATGATATTTTAGGTAGAGCGATATCTTGTTTCTTGTTTAAAGCCGTTTTATTTTGTACATAGTTTTTGTTATATTCATCACTAACAATCGATTTTGTAGCCAGAAAGTAGATTGAATAAAAATGGCCTACTTTTTATGAGTCGGTAATTCATTTTATGTTCGTCCTTACGTACCTATTTTATTAACCGACTACAAAAAAAAGGAGGAGGTTCTCAATTCGGTTGTTTTTTTTTTGTTACCTCAGAACTCCTTCATTGATGAGCCGATTCGAAAATATTTTTTTTTGTAAGTATATGCATCCAGGGGGGTCCCATTTTTTTTAAAATTTAGTTGGATGATGGGATCCATGAGGAATTGAGAGAACTCCTCAATTATATTAGGCACACGTGTAGTGATTTCGGTATTTTCTATTATATCTCGTGTATTCACATCCGGAAATCATAAATTTGGTGGAGTGGAACTGATGATGAAGACCACAGATGATTTATGGAATTCCTCAATTATGTACTTAAAGAACAAAAGCACGTCACAGATTCTGATAAGATTCCGTTGAAATAGCAGCTAATGAAGTACCAAAGGTGATCCTTGTGGAATCGACGGAAGTCCTCAAATATTATCGGGCCACATACAGCGATTGGGTTTTTTTCTCTAATAATCAACGCATTTGCTCTCGGAAATCAGTTCATGTGGTAAATTGGAAAATAAATGTGGAAATGTTCTCGTGGCTTGGCGGAGTACTAAATTGAAGTCGGTTAAGACTTTGTTTTTAAATTAAATTATTACCGACCCAAAGGAGTCGGTAATAGCAACCATAGGATATTATTGACCCATAGAAGTCGGTAATAGCATCCATAAGAAGCTATTACCGATCGTACAGTCAGGATCGGTAACAGCTTGTTATGGTTGCTATTATTCCGATTTCTATGGGTCGATAATGTATTATTATATTTATTATGGTTGCTATTACCGACGCAATTTATTATCTATATATCATTTAACGATCAGTAATAACTGCATAAAAATCGTTAATAGACCACAGGCGTTATTTTGGGGCGGTAATAGCAACAATCTAATTAGTCACTTCTTATTTATTTTTTAATAAGATAATTATTGATTTATAGGCATTTGACTCAGTAAATATTATCTTTTTACTTAACACGAGCATATAAAATTAATAAACTAAATGTGATGGCAACCAGTATACTTAATAAGACATGGTCATATAAATACATACATACGCTCGAAAAACATAACCCTCCTCTCCTTCGGCACTCGGGTAAAAAGTAAGGTCGATTTTAAAATTGCCTTAAGGGGTCGTCGTTAATACCTGCGTTTACCTTAGCACTTTTTATTTCATTGCTCTTTTAACAGAGGTTTGTGCAGGGAGACTTGGCTGGAGACTTGTAGGTAGTTTAGTGAAACTCTGTTGTTAATTGTAGAATACTGGAAACTGGAATAATTTTATTTACAAATACGGCTAACTATATACAATAAAAAAGCTTACAACTAGTGACAGTTTTAAGCCGCAACAATAACATGATTAGAGCGGGACGGATGCGCGCGAGCGAGAGGGAGGTAGGCGGCGCGTGGCAACGCGCGCGGCTCGCTCGCCTATAAAAGATTTTGGCGCGCAAATTACGATCCTTTTCTGCGCCGGCCGTCGAGACGAACACATCGCTGCCCTGTCGCTCCGTGCTCGAAGATCGAAGCTGAAGAACCTCGACGATAGTGATGCTGCATTGCCGGCGTCTTCACAATTATAAAATGTCCTTCTCGGGACAATCGAAACTGCTCTTGTCAGAGCAATCAGCTGTTCTTATCAGAACAGCTGTTTCGTGAGGTCAATCACGTGTCTCCGTTTCTTGCTGAGACAAACCACACGTCAATCTTCTCTATACCTACAGGGCTCCCCTTCAAGTGAAACGTACCGGCAGGCGGATAGTGCGGCCTCGGCGAGTTTGGTTCCCAGCTGTAGGTATTTGATTGTTGGTCGTGTGTGGTCCATTTTGTTTCAGGTTGTCCGTTGTCGTTTGTTTCTGGCTCTGGCTATTGTTTTTTTTCTGGTTGTCTTGTTGCAATGTTGTACTCAATGAACTCGGTGTTGTAGTTACAGGTGTGCACGTAGTTGTAGGTATACTCGTAGTTGTAGGTATGTCTTCCTCGATGATCGTGTAGGCAGGCTTGAGTCGGTCGATTGAGACGTTCGTTTGACGGTTGGGTAGTTGCAGTGTGAAAACTTTGTCGTCTCTTTTCAGCACGCGGTATGGTCCGTCGTAAGGTGCTTGTAGCGGCTTTCTTACGGCGTCGACTCGTACAAACACTTGTTCGCAGGTCATGAGGTCACGATGTACGAATATCGGTCTCGTGTTGCTATGCGGCTGGCTCGGTGTAGGTTTCAAGCGTCGTATTGTGTCTCTCAGCTGATCGACGAAAGCGGAGTCCATAATGACGTCATCGTTCGTAGGTACAGCTGATAAGAAATCACCGGGTAATCGTACACTGCAGCCGTAAGTGAGTTGGGCTGCACTTACATCGGTGTCACTTCTTAGCGCGGCGCGTAGACCAAGTAAGACAGTAGGTATTTGCTCGATCCACGATGTTGTTGTTTGTAGTCTTGCCTTGAGTGCGGCCTTGAGACTTCGATGCCATCTCTCCAGAATCCCATTAGCGATCGGATGGTACGGTGTTGTACGGGTTCTTTCGAATGCCGAGTAAGCGTGTGAGAGATGCAAATACTCGACTCTCGAATTGCCGTCCTTGGTCCGTAGTGATAGTAGCGGGGCAGCCGAAGCGGGAAATCCAACCGTCGTAAACAGTCTTGGCGACTTCTTCGGCGGTGATCTCGGTGAGTGGGATTGCTTCGGGCCATCGTGTTGCTCTGTCGATCATTGTGAGTAGGTATCGATGTCCACTTGCGGCGGTAGGTAGAGGTCCAACGATGTCGATGTGGATGTGATCGAATCGTTGAGTTGGCGGGAAACTTGATATCGGACTTGCGGTGTGGCGTTGAATCTTCGCGCGTTGGCAGTGTACGCATACTTTTGACCATGTACCTACGTCGGTATTTAACGAAGGCCAAAAGTAGCGTTGAGCGACTAGTTTTCTTGTTGTTCGAATTCCAGGATGACTGATGTTATGTACGGAGTCGAATGCGGCACGGCGGTATTGTTCGGGTACATAAGGGCGTAAATTGTCTGTCGTTGTTTCGCAGTACAATTTGACGTTGGTTCCGGGAATAGCGACTTGCTTCATAGATAGGTTGGTTTGCTGTGCGAGTGTTCGAATGGTGTTGCTGTCTCGTTCTTGCGCGTCGGCTAGTTCTTTGTAGTCAATCGGCGACGGGCAGGATATCGTTTCTATGCGGGATAGCGCGTCGGCGGCGGCGTTTTGTGACCCACTAACGTGACGTATATCGGTTGTAAATTCACTGATATACAACAGCTGACGGGTGCGGCGCGGCGACTCGTTGTTGGTGCTCGTTTTGGTGAACGCGAAGGTCAAGGGCTTGTGATCGGTGAATAAGATGAGTTCTCGTCCCTCGAACATCTTGCGGAAGTGTTTGGTACTCATGTACAATGCGAGTAGCTCTCGATCGTAAACACTGTAGCGAGTCTGTGCGTCGGAGAATTTCTTCGAAAAGTAGCCGAGTGGTTGCCAAGCGTTGTTTACAAACTGATTTAGTGATGCGCCTGCGGCCTTGTCACTAGCGTCCGAGAATATCGCGAGCGTCGACTGGTGACATGGATGAGCGAGTAAGGCGGCGTTTTTGATGCTGTCCTTACACGCGTCGAATGCGAGCGTTGCTTCGTCGTTCCAGCTGATTGGTGTCTTGTCCTTCTTCCGCGCGTTGTGTAGGTATTTACAGAGTGGAGCTTGAAGTATTGCGGCGTTCTTGATATTTTCGCGGTAAAAGTTTATCATTCCGAGAAATCGTCGTAACTCATCTATTGTTTGCGGTTTAGGGTAATCGACGATTGCTTCAACTTTTTCCTTAGGCGGCTGGATTCCGTCTTGGTTTACTTCGTAGCCGAGAAACTTCACCGATGGCTGGCCGAAGACACATTTGGCGGGGTTTATCACATCGCTGCCCTGTCGCTCCGTGCTCGAAGATCGAAGCTGAAGAACCTCGACGATAGTGATGCTGCATTGCCGGCGTCTTCACAATTATAAAATGTCCTTCTCGGGACAATCGAAACTGCTCTTGTCAGAGCAATCAGCTGTTCTTATCAGAACAGCTGTTTCGTGAGGTCAATCACGTGTCTCCGTTTCTTGCTGAGACAAACCACACGTCAATCTTCTCTATACCTACACTCTTTAAGTAGCTAAATCCGTAAATAAACAATACAAAACGAATTGAATCCAGAGTTTTCAAGAAACTATAAAAACGGAAAACTTTAAAGGTTTACTTACTGCTTGTAAAAAAAAAGATCTGATCTGATACTTCCCCTACACATAAAGTGCGGTTGAATTTGTTTTGCCTTTTTATATCCCTCAGTGGCCACAGCGTGGAATGTTGCGTCCGACGGGCACTTGGCCGGTATATTCCTAGTTGTTAGGTAGGTACTTGATCCAATAATTTATCATAACGTCTGAGTTATCATACAAAAGGCTCAAGATAGAACGGCCTGAATAGCAGTACCTAATCGTTGAAAGAGTCGCCCATAGACGTCACGCCTCTGAGGATACGACCAAGAACAAGAAGAGTTGTTATTAGTTATATTCGTGGATATTTCTATTTCCACACATTATTAAAAACAAAACAACCATACACACATCTCAGCCGACATCAAAGGTTCCGAATTCTTTGCATTGCTAGACTGCGCACAAAAGGATTTTAGCAATCTAAGCTATCAGAAAGAACATAAAAGATATTATATTAATTTCACAATGTAAGTAGGTATCTATTAAATTCTGAATATGTTGTAGGAAAATATAAACATTTTTCTCACTTATATAAGAAAACACGTGATTTATCCCCCTTTATGGCTCACAAAAAACGAACACAGGGAGACTAGACGTCGACCAAGTCTCCATAAGTGGATCGACTAAAAGTGGGCGTCAAACAACAAACGGGCGGAGCCACCCTCTTCGGAGTTTCGCTAGGCCCTCCCTTCAAATGCCCTCCGGGCCTCATTACGACTAGTATGCCGACGGTCTACAGTTCGTTTACCATTAATACGCGCACTGTAACTATTTAATTGTCATAGACTTAGGTCAGTTTGTATGTGATGGTACTGAGGCTAGAGTAAAAGTGCAGTGGTCGGTGTGAAGCGATGTTTAACATGGACGAAGTGAGCGGCGGCGGCGAGCACCGCTGCCTTCCCGTGGAGGGCAGCAGCGTGGTGCCCGTGAGCCTGGGCGGGTCGCCCACATCCGCAAATGGCTCAGATTTGTTCCTCTACGATGATTCGTCCATGTCGGACGGCAGTTTTTACGCGAGCGACCAAGAGAACCTGTCTATTCCAGCCAGAAAACGGTTAGTTTCAATTAATAACAGTACATTATTTTATTACCGTGGCCGGGAAGGAGGCAATTGCAGGCTGAGTACCTATTTGTTTAATTATAATACGAAGCCTGCAATTGCTATTCCGGCTGAGGCTAATATAGTGCTTTTCTCAGAAATGGGAGAATAAAAAATAATAAATGTATATAAACTTTAAATACGTTGCACAACATGAAAATATTTACGATTTCTCGCTGTTTTTTTTTTAACAGAATCGCAAGTGTATTTTTTCACCAAAAAAACGCAAACTATTTGAGACACATACTCGTACAAAAACGTCGTGTTTGCAACAGAAAAATACGAGTTGAATTGGCTGAATACGAGCTGTGCCGTCTTTTATTTATATGCCACTTTCTACTATTTAAAAAATTTGGTACGCGACAAATAAAGGAATTTATATATAATATTCCAGGCGGCCTGCAATGTTTTTTATTTTTTAATTTAGGTCTGACCTTGAACTATACACTTTACCTTCCAATATGCAGCGAGTTATGTTCACTTTGCGGGCCATTTTTGAGAAAACGTAATTTTTCTGCATATTTGCTTGGTTCATTTCCTACGATTTACAATAATTGCATGATAAACGCTAGGCGACAGATAATAATGCTTTAATTTAAGTAGGTACCTACTTCTAGCTACTTAATATTGATTTTAACTTGCAATGCGGTTGCGCGTCATGTTTAAAGTACCTATTTGTATCTAATAAATAGGTATACAAATATTATTAATTTCACTGAAGATAATGCTTGCTAATGTAAGGACAAATAATTGTCTTGTCGAAATAGACTGGTTTTCGAAAAATACGTATTACACAAACAAAGGCAGTCAAACATGAAGGAAATTTTCTTTTCATTTTACGAAAACCTCATTTTTGTATCACAGACTGTTGTCTATCCTTTAATACGGCCACCCCCACCATGCAAATCGGCAGATTAACATACTTTCCGTAATCAGAGATAGGTAGATATACGTGGAATATATGCACTATCAATATTTGACGCGCTCGAATATGCATGTTTGATTTTTGGTTTTGAAAATCCGTAGACGCTTCCCCTCCATTAAAGGCATACTTATATGATATAACTTTTTTTTCATTCCGTCACCTAATCTTAGCGTATGAGTGATTCAAAGTTTGAATCTTGAGCGCAGTGAGGGACTTAAAAGCACGAGATGCAAACTTTGCTCTCGAGTAACACATACAACTTTTCACCTCAGCAGTGAGAACATATTGACATTAAAAAATATATCATAGTAGGTATCACGTACCTATTCGTCTTGTGATTATTTAGGAAGAAAACTTAATTATTAATAGGCGTTCGTTATCTACTGCTTATTTAACTCCTCAGCGCCGCGCCGCAAGATCTGGCGCGAGAAACCAAAGGATATTTTAGTATCTAAATCTACGAGTCTCGCGTGACACATCAGTCATCACTAAAAACTAACCGTATTATTGTTAAAATTCACAGATATTTATTACTCATATTTCCGAGCTATTTTTGAAATATTTATCATTTATGTCTATTGCGCTAGAAAGACACACAAAGGCACACATTAGCATATTAACGTGTATCTCGCTTGCACACCAAAAACTAGCCGAACTGTTGTTAAAATTCTGACTTCACTATATGTCTTAGTTAAATGGAGAACTTTTTATCCTAGTAGTTTTTATATTAAATGCCGGCACGACACTGCGCTATGCGCTATTCGCTATGTGACTGCGCTGCGCCGTATTTGCGAAAATATTTGTTACTTGTGCGAATAACAAACATGACCATCACACTGCGTGCCGGTGTGCCCGACATGCCAAATCTGCGGCGCTACCACGAATTTCGAAAGTCGAAGTTCGTAATACATGCATCCCTGTCACTCGACTAAGGGAGTGCGATAGAGATGGAAATACCCGAACTTCGACTTTCGAAGTTCGTGGTAGCGCCGCTGTGTGTTGTTTGCGTTCTTCCATATTATTTTTTATTTCAACCCATGCATCGCTAATCTTTGTTTTTACCGCATGGAAACCATTCTTTGGGTCCCAGGTGCAAGGCTGCATCATACAATTCTAGAAGCAAGCGAGCAATGAGTGAGTGAACGAAGTGTGGGCAGTCGCCGCCGCCGCACTATTCGGCTTATTTGCCTCCTTTGATGTGTACCAAAAACCGACAAGTCGAAGGATACGCGTATTCGCTATTCGTGCTTATGCGTTATATATGCGTGCGAATAAGGCAAACATAGACGTATAAACCGTCTACAGTGTGGACTCCACACTGCGTAGAATACAGGCACATAAGCCGAATAACGAATAGCGCATAGCGCAGTGTGGTGCAGGCATAAAACTAATATCAATAACGCAAAAATTAAGAATAATATCTGAAACAAATTAAAAGCGCGCAATTTTAAAAAAAGGGCGATGCATCTTTTTTTATCAATATGAAATCCCTAGAATGTGCCCCGAGTTAAAACAGTTATCATGTTTACCTATCTAATATGAAAAACAGAGCTTCTTTTGAAATGTTTTTATTAAAATATTCTTTAATTGAAATTTCCTTTGTATAATTATTTTGGTATTTTAAACATGTTAATTTGATAGTTTTCGAACATGTTACTTGTTTCGCGCTTTTTTGGGGGTCTACATTGAAATTCGATGGTTGAACTATGGATCCTATGTCTGCCATTTTCTTTTTTCGTAATGAAATGCGAGCTAATAAAGTAAAAAAATGTCCTGCACTTCTAAGAGACCCCGTACATTGAGGAAGCGAAAGATTGTAAAATTCAAATCACTCACTCGCTACACTCGTGATTCAAAGTTTGAATCTTGAGCGCAGCGAAGGACTCAAAAGCACGAGATGCAAATACTTTGCTCTCGAGTAACACATACAGCTTTTCACCAGTGAGAACATATTCACATTAAAAATATATAATAGTATCACTTCGTCTAAAGATTATTCAGGAATAAAACTTAATTAGGCGTTCGTTACGCTTGTTTTAAATAACTCCTCAGCGCCGGCCGCGCCGTTAGTCAATACTCAATACTTAGAAAGGCGAGACAAGGCGCGAGAAACCAAAGGATATTTCAGTATCAATACGAGTGTCGCGTGACACTAACACAACGCCAAAAATTTACCGTATTATTGTTAAAATTCACCGATTTTACTAAGAGGGCTGTTCCGAAAGTTGTTAGCTGCTCCGGCTTTACTCATGTGATTACAATATTATTTATACCATTGTGAGGGATATTTCAATGCTAATATTATGGCCATGATTTTTTTATAAATTAATGCGATTCGTTTTTTTATTATATATTTTTAACTGAAAGCTGTTTTGTATGGAGTTACGAATTGCTCAGAAAAAAACGGCAATTTTAGGCACAATTAAATGAATTTTGTATTGAAATCTTAGAAAATCGAACTTAAATTTACCCGGGACTAATTATTCTGTTTTTTTTTGCTATTTCCAATGTATAAATCAATAAATAATGTTATAAGTGTATTTGAATACATTTTTTTTACATATCAGAAATCTGATTTTCATGACTCGACGCTCGGGTTTTTCGACGCTTCGAAGTAAAAAATAAATAAAATAAAAACTAAGCGTTTTCTAAAAAATATTTACAGCACTTCAATAAGTACTTAAATATCCCTCACAATGGTATAAATAATATTGTAATCGCTTGAGTAGAGTCGGAGCAGCTAACAACTTTCGGAACAGCCCTCGTATCTTCGAGATATTTTAGAAATAGTTATCATTATCACAGCCGTACTGTTGTTAAAATACTGCCTTCGTCACGTCACTGGCTTCACTATATTTCCTAGTTAGATAGAGAATTGATTTATCCTAGTAATTTTTATATTTAAAACCAATATCAATAACGCAAGAATGAAGAATAATATAGGCACCTAATAAAATCTGAAACAAATGAACAGCGCTCATTTTTAGTGTTCCGTACCAAAATTGGTCCAACGGAACACTTATTCGTTCGTAGTTTTATCGAAGACTGTTTGACATAGGAAGCTGAAATTTGGTATAGATATAGAAATGTATGGCCTAATTACATAAATAAAGTCAAAAACCCCAATAAAAAGCAGTAAAGGGGGCAGTTTGAGGAGTAATAAGGGGTTTCGCAATTTTTTTTTTTGGATTGTAATAAACGTGATGGGTATCATTTGAAAGCTCGTAAAATTTTGAGACGGTATACACATTTTGAGTTCTTTTTACGATAGTAACTGGGTCATTGTCAGTCAGTAAAACAAAAATCGTCTTTTCGGTGGGCAATAGTTAAGGGCTTAATGTTTATACATATATAATATGTTTTTATCGCATAGAATTATAGAAGAGGCGACGCCGTTTATGCGGATTCAGAGTTCAACCAAAAATTAGGCTTTAAAGCCCTTAACTTTGGCAATGTCCACCGAAAAGACGCGCACCTAAATCTGACAATGACCCAACTAATACTAGTGTAAAATATGACCAAAGTAACTTTTTTTCATACAGTGCTGTCCCCAGTTCTATTTTAAAAAACTATAGCCAACTAAGACTTGGAAATACACATGCAAAACGGAAATTGTGTGTAGATGGCGGGAAAATTATTGACGCTAGCTTTAATAGTTTAAATTATATTTACAAATTAAAGTACCTAAATAAAATCGGTATAGCGTCTCATTTTACGATGGTTCTTCAGTATAGCCGTGCCTGGTGACGTATATTGCACTTCGCAGTATGATAAATGAATATTGATATAATGAAAACATAGCATTGTATTTCGTGTTGTTTCCTGTTTCCAATTTGTTCCGACTGAAACCGAAAAATACCCGATGTCAAGTAGGTAATTAGACAACGCAGGTCTGGTATTTTCAACAATTACCCACGATCCAGTTAAAATCTGACCTTCGATTCGGTGTAGTTGTTGCGGATCTGGGAGTCAATATATACTAGAGGTGGGTGGTAGTTTAGAGATAGATTGTGAATAGTTTATATTTCCGTATTTCCGAATGAATCCGACGAATAATTTGCATCTAGTAAAAATAAGATTTATTGTTGTCATAATCTGTACCAATTCAAATAAAGAACTGCGTACTTTATGAATGTTTGTTTTTAGTGTTCCATATTTAAAGCTGATACATAGACCAAAGGGTAATAAACCAAATAGAGGCGTCATAGTTATCACATTATTTAGTGTTCCCACACTTATCGCGTGATAAGGCAAGGCAGACCATGATACGGGGCCTGCGGCGCTACCACGAACTTCGAAAGTCGAAGTTCGGGTATTTCCATCTCTATCGCACTCCCTTAATCGAGTGACAGGGATGCATGTATTACAAACTTCGACTTTCGAAGTTCGTCGTAGCGCCGCTGGTTTAGGTCGCGGGAGTCCGCTGGATGCGGGTGACGCAGAACTGGTAATTGTGGCATTCTTTGGGGGAGGCCTAATGTCCTGCAGTGGACGTCTTTCGGCTGATATAATGATGACGCATCAATATCGATGAATATTTTGGATTTTGTTATTAAACGATTCAGTTGAGAACTAAAAAAAAAAACTCCTATTGAATCTTCTTATATGCGGTTTTTTTGGTTAAGTACTAAAACACACAAATAATACTATTGCTTAATAATGGCTTCAGATTTCAACACTTTTGGTGTTCTATATTTTAACAGTTCTACATATTGTTGACTCTATTTGGTTAAAATCTAGAAACAAAATAGCTTCAAAGTACGAGGTTCGTTATTTGATTTAAAATTGGAATACCGAGCTGTAGTGGTGAATACTGTTCCCTTATACTTACCATTCAAGTTTGAGAGCTTGCTGCGAAAATTTTGAACCCGACACCTAAAAATGAGATGAGCAGCAGTTTAGTTAGTAGGTAGTAGTCAGCTTCAAAATCAGGAGATAAAGTATGAATCATTTAAAATAACTGAATGTACGGAACACTAATTGCTGAGTTCTGACTCGCACTTGGCCGATTTTTTTTTTAAAGGGGAGGGGCGCCGCGCTTCCGTTCGAAAACTGCATCTGGGTATACGTTCATAAAATTTAAGATTGTTTAAACTAGAATTATTACTTAGCAAGCTTAATAAAATTCATGTTTATCTATTTATTATGAAAAACGGAGTTTATTCTGAGATCTTTTATTTAAATATTCTTCAATTGAAAATTCCTCTGTATACTTAATTATTTTGGTAATTTAAACTTGTTAATTCGATAGGTAGTCAAACGTGTTACTTGTTTCGCGCTTTTTGGGGGGTCTACTTTGAAATTCGATGGTCGAAATATAGGTCGACCTATATCTGCCATTTTCTTTTTTCGTAATGGAATGAAAGGGACAGCGCTAATAAAGTTCAAATATTCTGAACTTGTAATAGACCCCTACGACGAAATGTCAGTGCTCCGCATAAAAATTAAAAAGCTACTTTGTCTCACGGAGTGAGCAAAATCGCATTTTGCACACTGTTTTCACGCAGCAAAATATGCTTGTTCGAGCTGCTGAGGTGAAATAGTAGATTGTATATGACAAGGGTCTAAAACAAGCCATATTACCACGAGATGGTTATTTTGCCGAACGAAGTGAGGGGAAATAGTTCGAGGGGTAATATGGATTTAGACCAGAGTTATACACTCTACTTTTCACTTCGACAGCGAGAAAATACGAGTAGTAAAAACAAAGAATATCCATCCACAATCGATAATAAATACCACGGCGAAAAGATTGTTCAATTTGGCGCCATATTTTTTCTAATAAACTGCTTTAACACAGATACAAAATATTGACACCACGAATAAACGCCTCTGACCGTCTAATAGCCGCGTCCAAACGGCCGAGCGCGGCGGACAGCATACGGTGCATATGATAAAGCGAGATAGACAGCGTCTATCCCGCTTAATCTCATAGCTTATAAGCTATGTATGCAGCCAACGCTTGAACGTTTGGACGCGACTATAGACGGCCGAAGGTGTTTATTTTTAATGATTGTGAATTCGGGAATAAAAAACGCCTGATAATATTTGAAATTTATTCTGTTTCCTGATTGGTTGATTTTAATATAGCTGTATTCTGATTAGTTGATAGCAAATACAACTGGTTTTTTGGTGTTTGGTGGATTTAATATTTAATACGTTGAAGTGTTTTGAATGGTCAAATTAAAATGTTTTAAAATCATTAATATGTTTACATATTTTCCCTAGGGGCTAAATGTGCTACTTTAGCCTCGCTATCTAAGCCTGATATGACACACTTCTCGAGCATGTGAAGTGAAAAATATACTGCAACTGTGTTAACACACAACCAATGTCGCAGGTCGGAGTACCGGCGGCACCACAAGCGGCGCTCGCGCTGCCCGCAGCAGCAGATCCAGCAGCGGCAGGCGGCCAACCTGCGCGAGCGCAGGCGCATGCAGTCCATCAATGACGCCTTCGAGGGGCTCCGCGCCCACATCCCCACCCTGCCCTACGAGAAGAGGCTGTCTAAAGTAGACACGCTCAAATTGGCTATAGGATATATCAGCTTCTTAGGCGAATTGGTAAATCATTCCAGCATATCAAGCGACGTCTATCACTTTGTGATGATCACGAATAATTGTTCCCGAGTCTTGGTTTTTTTTATATATATGTATTTAATTATTTTATCTATATGTGTATGTATGTAGTCGTTTAGTATAGCCCGACAAGCCGCTATTTGACCCTGAGGTACCTAGTGTCGCTGTAAACAACAATAATATATGGCAATAATGTACATATACGAGATGTATACACAGACAGACAAATCAATACATACACAGTAACATAGACAGTTCAATCAATTAACCAACGACCGCACTATGAAATGTCAGTAACGGTCATGTCAACATCTTTTTTTTGCTGTAAATATTCAATTATATTCAAAATAAGCTTTCTGACATAGCTATGCTCGCTTTCGGCATATTTATTGTAATTTATTTTACAATCGCGAAGTATTTCGTCTTCCTTGCTGTTTGTTTACATCGCGGACACTGACATTGACATTCGATGACAATTGTCTGTTGTTAAAGATTCCTTGCCAGTAAAATAAATTAGTTCCATTAAAAATCCGCAACGTGGCTAGGGTCAAAACGAAACTCGTCGGGCTATACCTATTACGCATAGTAAACTTACACAAGCTTTGCTTATATTCAGAGCAATGACGCGTAGTTGCGATTCCAAGAGGCAACCGGATGTGTTGTGACTGGGGCGGAAATAGAAAAAAAATGATGAAAATCTTTTTTTTGTCGCGAGGCCGCCGATTGAAACAGCGGTTGCCTGAAAGTGTGTACGCTGTTTATGTTATCAAATGTTGGTCTAAATCTAAATCGATAACCTGACGACATTTTTTTTTGCACTCCAAGTGCATGTCCAGTCCAAGTTGGCTCAGTTCGGGTTGCACAGGGAGGTTCCACAACGGGAGCTCAAATATCGCGAGCCATCCGGTTGCCTCTCGGACACTGAAACTACGCGTTGCTCTAACTATAATAGTTAAAGTAATGACGCAGAGTTTCAGTGTCCGAGAGGTGTATTATTTCTTTATTGCTAGATAAGTCATTGGACTTTGAGGTTATGTTGCACGGCTTGATAACCTATTTTTTCTGCAGGTTAAAGCAGACCGCAACTCTCCTAGTCACATGCTTACCGGCTCGGGCAAGAAGCATAGCAACGAAGAACAGAAAAAAGTGGTCATAAGAGGTAGTTCACTGTTATTCTTTTCTACTATAAGTAGGTACCTTAACAGTCATAATAAGTCATTCGTAAGTCCATGTTGTTTCTTTATGATTGGTTTCCATCTAATGTTAGCAGGGTTATTTTTGTATAGCTATTTAGTTATTTTTCCTAAACAGCGTTATACTCAAAACGATATTTGACGCGCTGTATAGTATAGCAGTATCCGTTATCCTATCCTACTAATATTATAAATGCTAAAGTTTGGATGTATGGGTGGCCTTTCATTCCAACGTAAAGCTCGGCCTTTGGCCTCGCTGCCACCTGGGGATAGTAAGTGGCCTTATTCAGCTCCCGGCTTGATTTGGACCTTTCATTGTTACGAAAAGCTCGGCCTTTGGCCTCGCTTGCCTGGCCGCTTGCCTTCGAGACTCTGGTCTCCGGTTTCGCTTGCAAGATACCTGGGGATAGTAAGTGTCCGCGGGGGCTCACCCACGGGCCTTCAGCCCCCGAGCTCACATAGCGACCGCTCTCCAAAAGCATGCTTAGGACCTTTCATTCCTATATACGAAAATCTCAGCCTTCGGGTCTGCTTGCCTCACCGTTTACCTTCAGGACTTCGGCCCTCAGGTTTCACTTGCAAGTTATTCGGAGATAACGAGTATCCATGGGGGCTCTGCCTCGGGCCTTAGGCCTTCGAGCTCGCATTGAGACCGCTCTCTGAAGGATGGCTCTATAAATCAGGCTCTGGCGATGTCACTCGCGCAGCTCGCATTTTAAAACGATATTATAACGTTATTCGAGCGTATTTTAAAATGATATGATATTCATTTTGTTACGATATTTATATCGTTATGGAAAATACTGATTTTGTTGTAACGTAATTTTTTCAAAAGGTACTAATGAAATATATCGTTATAATATAGTTTTTTTTTCACAACTTTTAAAGGCCTGACTGTTAGTTACATAATTATGTACCTACGGCGCTCTGCAAACTAGCAAGCTACCACTGCATACCTACAAGTTTCTAATCAGGGGAACTGTATATAGGTATACATCCATGAATGGATTGCTCATAAAAATGTTTTTAAGTTGCAGTTGTAGCTTTGTAAGTTTGTGTGTACTTCTTCACCTTCGTATAAAATGGATCTTCTGGGTAGCATGAACATCCATACTAATATTATAAATGCGAAAGTGTGTATGTCTGTTACCTCTTCACGCTTAAACCGCTGAACCGATTTTGATGAAATTTGGTATAGAGATAGTTTGAGTCCTGGGGAAGGACATAGGATAGTTTTTATCCCGGAAATCATCCCCCAAGGGGATGAAGTGGGGGGTGAAAGTTTGTATGGAGCTACGATATAAACGAGTTCCACGCGGACGGAGTCGTGGGCAGAAGCAAGTAGGATATATTTTTTCCGTATCCTTTCCTGGGTTCTTTGCAATAGGCGGGCGGAACTGCGCGGGCAGCTTAACTTATTAGAAAAACAATAGTTTGTATATATTCATTACCGTGCCTGCCTGATATGGCTAAATTGCCAACATAATGCCCATTGTGAATACATAATGAAGCGTGCATTCATATGGCAAGTGGTGAATTATCGGGACGGCCGTGCCAGGCGACCCCTGCGCTTTGCCCCACAATTTAGCAGTGCACCTTTCTGAGATCGATACGTCGCCTTGATTACTACGAATGCTACAAATTGATACTTTCTAATAACTCGATATATCTAAGTATCGGGTACGAAGTATGTATAGCAGGTAATAACGTTGTATACAGTTGTAGTTATGCGCAATCCGTCGCATTTATTACGCTGGCTCGATATCCTTATCTAAGTGTCGGGTACGAAGTATGTAAACCCAGAGTTAGGTTGGAGGTAGGTACATATACCTAGTTATGCGAAACAGTCGCATTTATTACGTTTTGCTAGATATTTTCAACCTTCAACCGAAGAATCGGGATAGCTGCCAGGGGGGGGGGGGGGGGGGGGGATACATGACTCGAGCAAAAATTAGGGCGAGTTGATTATTTTTTTTGAACAAGCTATCCAACGATCTCCAACACTATGGCTTTAACGAGGAAAAAAAAATGACATTCCCACTTTGGGTACTTTGGCTTTTGCCTGTAGGTACCCCACAGGTATCTTTTTTTTTTTCAAGATTGTATTCTACTGTTTGGTCGGCGTGATACCTTAGGGTATTACGAGTAATACTAATTAGTACTTACTCGTTTTATAATTATTTATAATTACTTAAGTTTAGTGCTTTTCAAACATAACAATCCATACTAATATTATAAATGCGAAAGTGTGTCTGTCTGTCTGTCTGTCTGTCTGTCTGTCTGTTACCTCTTCACGCTTAAACCGCTGAACCGATTTGGATGAAATTTGGTATAGAGATAGTTTGAGTCCTGGGGAAGGACATAGGATAGTTTTTATCCCGGAAATCATCCCCCAAGGGGTTGAAGTGGGGGGTGAAAGTTTGTATGGAGCTACGATATAAACGAGTTCCACGCGGACGGAGTCGCGGGCAGAAGCTAGTATAATATATACGAGGGGCGATCAATAAGTTCTCGGTATCGGCATGACGACGTCTCATGATAACAATTTCTAATTATTTTTCATACTGTATCACTATTCATGAGTAAGTACACTAAATAAGTAAAAAAATATATGATTAATTTGTTTTCTTTAATAACTTTAAACAAATATTCTGACGTGAGTAAAACTGAAGGATTTTTATTTTTATTTTAAGGGTGATTTTGGTAAAATTCTGGTGTGGTAATCCAGAATATTGATTTTAAAGTGAGATATATATCTATTTGGCAACCTGGATATTAAAAAAAAATCTCATTAATAATATTTTTAAACACAGCTCCCTTAACAAAGTTAAAGGTGGGTTTTAATGGCCATCAATACATATTTTTTAATTTCTAGAAATTGGGCCAGTATAAATGAAAAATATATGGATGTAAATACCAAGGAAGAGTCATACAAGATAATCGTATTAGCAGTTAAAGGAGGTAGACTAAAAAAAAAAATTAAGAAAAATAAATGTCAATTTTATGATGTTTCTGTTTGGAAGAGATTGCAGATTACCAGGGGTGCTATTCAGGGACGTAAAATCTACACAATTAACTATCTACCCTGTCACCTTGACCAACTCATGTACTTTTACTTCTTATTCTTTGTTACTAAAAAATCCTCAATTAAATCTGTACCATTGATTGCGTTGATTTAAAAAACGAGCCTCATTTCGTCGAACAAAAGTTTTTATTTTTTAATGATGTAA